>OY757020.1:77922926-80322926 GCA_963580285.1 Lucinisca nassula | reverse complement strand
CATTTGTCGTAGAGTTACAGTCCTTTGATGGCTGAAAATGTTGATTTTTGACCTTGTCATCACCGCAGCCCCTTCAGTTTTGATCGAATCTTTCTGAAACTTATATGTAAAGTGGCTGGGGATGAAACCTCGGATGAGTTCGAAAACTGGCCAAGTTGGCTCATTTATTTTAGAGTGACATCCCTTTGATTGCTAAAAAATGCCAAATTTTGACCTTGTCATCATCGTAGCCCCTTCAGTTTTGATCGGATCTTTCTGAAACTTTAAGTAAGGTGGGTGGGAATGAAACCTTTGATGAGTTTGAATACTGGCCAAGTCGGCACATTTGTCATAGAGTTACCTGCCTTTGATTGCTTAAAAATGCCTATTTTTGACCTTGTTAGCACTGCCGCCCCTTCAGTTTTGATCGGATCTTCATGAGACTTACAAACAAATAAGTCAGGCAGAAAAGCTTGGAGGAGTTTGAAAACTCATAAGGTTTGCCTATTTGTCACAGAGTAACATCCCTTTGATTGCAGCAGTTAATTGCTTATTTTTGAACTTGTCATCACCAAAGCCCCATCAGTTTATATCGGATCTTCTTAGCAAGTCAGGAATAAAAGCTTGAATGAGTTTGAAAACTGGTGAGGTAAGCCTATTTATCAAAGAGTTACATTCTACTTGATTTGCAGAAATTGCTTACCCTGTCATCACCATGTCCTTCCATTAATCCTTCAGTAAAGGTTTGCACTTCCTGAAACTTTGAATCTGTCAGCTCAGGTGAGCGATACAGGACTCAGCTTGGTCCTCTTGTTTACATGTTTACCGGTCTTTAATAAGATCTAAATTAGATAATAGGTCTGTTGTTTATGGTTCTGCCAGAAAGTCCTATTTAAATCTTTCGATACTATCCATCACCAAGGCCTTCGTCTGGCTATGTGAGCCTTCCGTACTTCTCCCGTAGTAAGCCTTTATGTAGAAGCAGGTGAACCATCTTTAACTTCGCGAAGAGAGAAACTTTCTCTTCAGTATGGTATCAGACTTGCTGCTAATCCATCTAACCCAGCATTCCATATTTCATTTCCACCTGAATTTGTAGATAAATATTAAACTAAACCCACAGCAATCAAACCTTTTGGATTACGTATATTACCACTGTTAGAAAATTCAGGTATCGACCTTAAAAATATTCAAAGACATGAAACGGCCGAAATTCCATCTTGGTGTATTAAAAAAACCTTCTATTCAGTTCGACTTACATGGTGGCAAAATATCCCAATCGAATCCAATGCTACTCAAACTAAAGTTTCAGGTACTGCAGTCACGTTATGATGATTACCAGCAAGTCTATACTGATGGTTCCAAAGAAAGAGAAAAAGTTGGTTGTGCGTTATGTTCTCAAGGTACGCACCAAACCACGCGCCTTCCAGATGGTTCCTCTATTTTTATCCCCAGGTATTAGACCTCCTGCCTTGCCGTTGCCCTGGGGGCTCAATTCCCACTGGGCACATTGCCGCTGTGGTCTCTGTGCCCACTGGGAAAAGGTAAAGGAAATACCACCCGTTTGCCGTGGGTGGCGTCCTGTAAGCCGGAAGAAGGGATCCTGGAGGTTGAGGGATACCTGGGGTGGCGGTGCTTCAGTGCCCAACACGACTTTTTGGCCTGGCTTTTTGGTGTAGACGGGTGGTCGTGCGGTCCGGCACGGTCAATCGGCTCGTCACGCCGAACCCTCGAGATACCGCTTTGCTTTCTCTTCAACTCTTTTTTGTATTTTTCCTGGTACCAACCATATGCCCATTTACCTTACCCTTTTCTGTCTTTTTATTTCTAGAAGGCGGTGCCTAAACGGATCAATCGTGTAGGCATTTTGTTCATACGAGTATATCTCGCGTGTATCTCTAACACCTGCGAGTTGGATAACCACTCCGTTACGGTGTTCTCTTGTAGGGCTCCACGGAGGGCGGAGAATACTTGGGACGAAACTAGGATTTTTTCCTTATGGCAAATGGAAAAAAATAACCGCAAATCACCTAACCACAACGCCTCATCTATTTCTTCAATCCCCTATTAGCGGGGCGGGTGAAGTGACGGTGACCATCGGAATTCATAAAAGTTAATACCTGGGTAAGTATTGAAAAACAATTAATGCGGCTAATTTTAACGACCCGTAACGCGATAAAACTGGCATAAACCCATTTAAATCGAATGAGTTTCTTGGACGAGTGAAGACAATTCAAAGGGCGAAATGGGGGCGAATGTTTTTCTCATTAAATTTCATCTGCGACGGAGAGAATTTTCCGTCTTTCAATGGCGATGTATATAAATAAACTAGTCGAAGTTAGAAAAAACAGCGTATAAATAGGCTTGAAATGGTGTCGAATTTAATGAGTCAGTGCTGTAACACGATAAAAACTGACCAAAGGCCATTTAAGCCGAACGAGTTCTTCCATCTTAGACGAGTGGAATCGACAGGTAGTTGAAAAATGGCATTAACTGCCCCGCCTTTGCATATATTTTGATAAAACTTTGATAGAAATGTACCATCTACGATATGATTTTAGGCCTCTTGCTCATTTTATGAAAAAGTCATGATTCAAAACATTCCAGTGTAATGGGTCGTAGCCCATACCGTTTGCCTAGGGCCGTGTCATCAGGATCTACGCTGTTTGCCTCGTTCCGAAAAAATAGCGTATTTATCTATATGCCATTGAGGCTTGAAATGGTGTCGAATTTAATGACTCAGCGCTGTAACGCGATAAAAACTGACCAAAGACCATTTAAGTCGAATGCGTTCTTCCTTCTTAGACGAGTGGAATCGACAGGTAGTCGAAAAATGGCATTTACTGCCACGCCTTTGCAGATATTTTGATAAAACTTTGATAGAAATGTACCATCTACGATGTGATTTTAGGCCTCTTGCCGATTTTCATGAAAAAGTCATGATTCAAGACATTCCCGTATAATGGGCCTTAGTCCGTACCGTTTGCCTAGGGTCGTGTCATCAGGATCTCGTTCCATTTATAGGATGTTAGGCTTGAAATGGCGAGTGCTCGTAATGAGTGCGGAATGGGCGAATATTTTTCTCATTATAGATCCACGTTAGTCTAATCCATATACGATAATGGACTCTCCATGACTAATAAGTACGGAGTGTTCCAGTTTACAATAGTTAGTGATGAAGACCTACACCGGTCTAAAAGGTCATCTAGGGTCAGCCGACGTTTTAAACGAAGAATTTAGCCATTCTGCAATCATTTAGTGACGAGGCAGCGAAGAGAGTAGTCTAAATAGTGCGAGTTATTATTTTTGTGTCGTCTGCTAAATAGTTTGGCATTTTATTTAGTCAAAAGAAGAAGAAGGGCTCGAGCTTCACCGCTCCTATCCGGTTCGGATCGAAGTGGACGCCTTCGCAGAATATGGGTGTATAGGAAGTACACGTACTGGTACGTTGGCCCATGAAGTACGAGTCTTGGTTACCTTCTATCTACTATAATGAGAACGACCCAGGGAGCTATGCGGGTCCCGAGACGCTGTATAAAACTGTGGTTCAAAGGCACAGAATAAGAAAATGGCTTCAACACAGGATGCCTACTCGCTTACGAGAGGGGCCAGAACGAGATTTCGGAGATCTAGAGTGATTGTCAAAGGGCTGGACATCATGTGGGATACGGATCTGATGGATATGGAGACTCTGTCTAAACAGTCACCCGGCGGCCATCTTGGCCTACAAAGGCGACCCCATCAAGGTCATCCGACTAGAAATTATACGGATTGATCCGTCCCGATCTGTGTATGTTCGATAATCCGTAAAAAAGGGTCACCCCTCCACCCTGTAGATGAGCCTGTATATAGAAGACCCCCGTGCCCTAGGACGTGTCGCTACCTTCCCGTGGTCTAGGGCGTTTCTACTAAACGCGTCACCCCCCCCCCCCCCTCCGTAAAGGTCATCCAGCGACCCCCAGCGCGAGGCGATCGAGGGTCAAACGAGGTCAGATATGACGGTCATGTTGGTCCCAAACCCCACATCGAGCGCGACCCCCGCGAGGTCATCGAGGGTCAAAATAGCGGCCGTTTTGTCGACCATCTTGTGACGTCATTGGGGCCCAAGAGCCGCCTATACTACTTTTTTCTTTTTTCCATGCCGGACAGTCTCGGGAGAAAACAGCATGTTTGCCATCACAATTTACGCATTTGGGTTCATTTTTGCAGTTGAGGTGATTATCAACATGCCTTTCTTCACCACAATTAGGACAGAGTTTTTTTTCTTTGACAACTGCTTTCGTGATGGCCAAAAGCCTGACAAGAGTAACATCTAAGAGGGTTTGGGATGTATGCCTCTACGTTAATGGAAAGATATGCTACTTTGATTTTCTTGGGTAGAATTGGTGTATTAAAAGTCAACACATAAGTTGCTGTTGGTTTTAGTACACCATTTCTACGAACTTGAATGTTACGAACACAAACAACTCCCTGATCTTTCAAGTTATCGACTGTCTCTTCATCTGAACAAGGATGCAGTTCAAGGCTGCGAATCACTCCCTTAGATGAATTGAGCGTGTTATGTAACGAGACTTTAACTTCAAGATCAAAGAGTTTGTTGGTGTTTAGCAGGCTTACCACTTGCTGTTTTCTCTCGACTTCCAAGAGAAGATCACCCGATATGAGTTGTTTTATACTCTTAGGGTGTCCGGCAATGGAGAGAATTCTATTCTCGATCACAAGGGGGGGGGGGGGGGGGCTAGATACAGTCCGTGTATCATCAAGTGACGTGATAACCAAGAAACGCGGAACATTGTTGAGATTTGGTTCAGCAGACTGCTGACTAGATTGTTCGCTAGATTGCTGACTGGATTGTTGATTGTGTTCATCCGATTCGGAGGAATCCTCGTCTTTTTTACGTTTCGTTGCGTTGCGGTTATGTTTTTTTTTCATTTGCCATGAGGAAAAAATCCTAGTTTCGTCCCAAGTGCTCTCCGCCCACCGTGGAGCCCTACAAGGGAACACCATAATGGAGTGGTTATCCAACTCGCAGGTGTTAGAGATACACGTGAGATATACTCGTATAAACAAAATGCCTACACGATTGATTCGTTTAGCCACCGCCTTCTAGAGATAAAAAGACAGACAAGGGTAAGGTAAATGGGCATATGGTTGGTATCAGGAAAGATACAAAAAGAGTTGAAGAGAAAGCAAAGCGGTATCTCTAGGGCTCGGCGTGACCAGCCGATTGACCGTGCCGGACCGCACGGCCACCCGTCTACACCGAAAAGCCAGGCCAAAGAGGCGTGTTGGGTACCTGAAGCACCGCCACCTCAGGTAACCCTCAACCTCCAGGATCCCTTCTTCCGGCTTACAGGACGCCACCCACGGCAAACGGGTGGTACTTCCTTTAGCTCTTCCCAGTGAGCACAGAGACCACAGCGGCAATGTGCCCAGTGGGAATTGAGCCCCCAGGGCCACGGCAAGGCAGGAAGTCTAATACCTGGGGGTCAAAAACATGAAACGACCGAAGTTGCATCTTGGTGTATTGAAAAACCTTCTATTCTGTTTGACTTACATGATGGCAAAAAATCGGAATCAAATCCAATGCTACTCAAACAAAACTTTCAGGTACTGCAGTCACGTTATGATGATTACCAGCAAGTATATACGGATAGTTCCATAGAAGGAGAAAAAGTTGTTTGTGCGTATGTTTCTCAAGATACGCACCAAACCTTGCACCTTCCAGATGGTCCATCTACTTTTACAGCTGAATCCAAAGCAATAGACCTAGCTTTAGATTTTATCAGTTCTTCAACATTTCAAAAAGCAATTGTATTTTCTGATTCACTTTCTGTGGTTAAGGCTTTAGACCATTCATCATCTAAAAATCCTAAAATACAAAAGTTGATTGAAAAACATCATGAAATTTCTAAAACACACCAAATCTTGTTTTGTTGGCTTCCAAGCTATATCGGCATTGTCGGCAATGAATATGCTGACAAGAAAGCAAAGAAATCGCTCAATCTTGATCCGTCTGTTTTTAAAATTCCTTTTTATAATTTTAAACCATTTATCAACATATATGTCTTGTCGGAAATGCAAGGCGAATTGGACCATGCAATAAATAACAAACTCCATGCCATTAAACATGTCGTTGGAACAAAATGCTCTCCTCCACAGTTTTGCAGGAAAGAGGATGTAGTATTAACGCTACTGCGCATTGGCTATAATACTAGAGTTGCTCATTCTTATATTTTTAATGGTGATGATCAGCCTTCTTGTTTAGGATGTGATCAGCCATTCACTGTAAAACATATCTTAATTGACTGTGTTGACTTTTCACCCTTAAATTTCAAAGCTGACACTTTGCAACAACTGTTTCAAGATGTACCTGTTGATAATATTATTTATTTTATTCTTAAAAGAAATTGAATTTTTCATAAGATTCAACTGTTTCAGTTTTTTAGCTAACAAGAGCCGAAGGCTCCGGGGCAGCTTATAGGATAGGCAGTTGTCCGTCGTCGTCTGCGTCGTCGACGCTCGTCTGCGTCGTCGTCTGTGTCGTTTGTCCGTCGTCAACACTTTCAAACGACTTCTCCTCTGAAGCCACTGGACCGATTGGGCCCAAATATTATCTGTAGCATCCTTGGGCGGGGGGATTGAAAGTTTGTGTTTTTTTTATGAAAATCGGCTCATTAGTTTGGTTGCTATGGCAACTTAAGAGTTCCCATAGACTTATAATGGGGAAAATTGAAAAATGGCATTTACTGCCAAGCCTCTGCAGATATTTTGACAAAACTTTCATAGAAATGTTCCTTAGACAATCTACTCTCTGCCATATGAATTTAGGGCTGCTGCTCATTTGTATTGGTTGCCATGGAAACCAAAATGAAAAAATAGAAAAAATACTTTAAAAAAATCATCTCCTCAGAAACCGAATGCTCTATGAGGCTGAGAGTTTATGGAAATATTCACCATATGTGACGCGCCATGAGATTTTGTGCCCAAATGGGGCATTACGTCATTCCGAGAAAACGTGAATAAATCGCGACGTCATAGTTGACGTAGCTAATTTATGACGCACCTGTTGCTAATAATTTTTTAAACAAGAGCCTTTTATATTGTAAATTATAAAGTTTGCTTAGGATTTATAAGCAAAAATAAAAAGCCGTTTCTTGTTTTCATACTTGGAAGATATGACTAAAAACAATTTTGACCGGTAGTATTGGCCGTGCCGTTTTAGATAAATAGTTATAAATCGTCCCGTTTTGAAACTGTGCCGAGTAGCGCAATCGGCAGAGCACCTCTCCTTCAAGAATGGGATCACTGGTTCGAGTCCCGACCTGATCCTTTTTTCCGCCTATTTTTTCTTTTTTAAATAAGAATTTTGCATTGTTGCGAGAATTGCATTCCTTTAACACCATATACATGATCACCAAAAGTTCAAAGTACGAAATTTTGGATCATAGTATTTCTCGTATAATTGTTCGTTTCAGGTTTGTTGGTTTGTATTGGAGTTTAAAGCCCAGTCAACCTTAACTAGGTCATTTTGTGCCGGTCAGTTCACCTGTCCACACTTTTCCTGGGTAGGCTAATACGTAAGTTATTAACTAGTACAGTGCACATTCTTTCGCCAGAAAGTGACAACTGCCCTTCTTGAATAAGGGGAAGGGAGAGAATGACCGTAGAAAAGATTTCATAATCAATCTCTACGCAAGAATGTTGCTGAACTCGGCAGGTATCGAACCTGCGTTCTCCTGATCAACTCTGATAGGCTAATTAATTTGCACTTTCGCACGGTTCGGTTCTAATAGATCCCTTGATTCAGTAGGTTTTATACAAAGGGTCCATGATGTCAGCAAAAGCAGATCTGGCATTACACATTAAGTCTTTCAAATCTAATTTGCCTATTTTATATCAAATAATTTGTTAACTAAATAGCACACGAGTATGCCCCTCATTTTCAGCCACTTCTATCCAGGTTTTATTCCTGATCAGCATGCAATAAGCTAGCGGTATAGTGGTCATCAATCCAAGCACATTGTAAGACCATATTGTGTCAAAATCAGCACCTTCATAAATGCGGACGGATAAGTTCATGAGAGCCTTTGGTGTAATCAAACAATAAATAATGTGTTGATTTCTTAAAGGGAAGGATTTGCTCCTGAGTCGCGGAAATGTCATGCCCTTTGGCAAGACACTTTAATAAATGTTCGACCTCCTCCCATCGGGGCTTGAAGAAACATATGGGCTGCGAGATGCTTCCACGATTCCAACCCGCACACGAGTACTGGTAAACCGCTTAGAGGATCTGCCCAGGCAAAGCGGTGCGAGTCGGACCGTCCATGCTGATAAACCCTATTGGTTTCATTGGGCGACAGGGCTTGAGATGTCATTTCATCTCAATGTCGGGTTAAAGTCCCACAAAATTGGAAGCAATGACTCCAAAATGACCTTAACAGTGTTGACGGGGACGTTAAACTTCAAATCAATCAATCAATTTAATTAATGTTACTTTTGCACCTATCACTGGGAACATCGTATATATGTACACGTATATGCACATGTACACGTTTATGCAATACTTTCAATTCAAGGGTTGCACAAAAAGTTACTTTGAATTCTATACTTCCATAAGTTGGATGTATTGAGAATTGTAGGTTGGTAGAATGACGACTCCAGGCTAACAGATTTTAAAATCGAGATTTAGTCTTACACGAATATAACATAAAGTAATTACGGTACTGAGTCCGAGTCTGGCTTTGGTCACATGTGAGACACCAAACTATGCAACGGAAGGTCATTTTTTTCTCTGGGTACTCCAGTTTTCGCCCACCATTGATTAACGATCGGCTCGATGTGTGAAATAATCTTGAAAAAAAAAACGTAAGATCACCCACCAACCAAATGAAAAAATGAAAGAAAAAAAAGAATGGTACTGCCTGTGTTACCATTTACTTACGATTTAGAAAAAATAACCCGCAGCATTTAATTTACCAGTACTGAAATGTCCGGTTGTTTCAGCTTAACACTGAAGTACATACACCATGCAGCCTCGTATATTTCTCCAAGCCCTGATGGGTGAGGGAAAACAACACCAGTTTATGTATATGAATCAATTCAATAACTGCAAGTCAAGTATCATTTAAAGTCATTTGAATTATCATCACTTTTAATGATTATATACGAAATAAATGTTTTGACTCTATATTAATGTGTTTGTTTCTGTTGCTGAAACTGCGAATACAGCTGCAACTGCATGTTTTGATGGGAATTAGTGTACTGGTCATGTTGGTTTATAAGTACTTTAATTTTGTTTGCATAAAGTATTACTGTAACTGCGGGTTTGCCTGTGTCAAATATTGCAATGTAATTTTACTCCGAAAATGAGATGACAGTTTTATTGTTCAGAGAAAAAGATAATTTAAGTTATAATTTTAAATAATGGCTGGCGGTATTCACTTTTACTAGGAATTCTCTATGACCCTGGTATAGAGCCCACATATGTATTATAGCCGTGCAACCCTCTCTCGACCTTCTGGTTTATCGTGACAAGTGGTGCCCTTACAATATTCAACAACATCTACATGTGTGGAATGGAATAACTGACTTGATTTTATGGCAAGGTTATACCTCATTATATTTAACTGATAGGCCCATGTGTCCCACAGAAGGACATTAATCTGTCGAAATTTTGGGATAGCAAGATTGTATCATGCATGATAGAAATGGTTCTTCCAAGTATAACAGATACCCTTATAACCCCCAATTCTCTGTATAAAGCTTTTGTTTGTTTGTTTGTGTTATACAACCTTGTCAACACTATTTAGGTCATTTTGGAAACATTGATACCAATCTTATGGGACGTTTACCCCGCATTGAGAAAATATTACATATCAAACCTCCTGCATAAACAATCTGCTAGGGTTTATTTGCAGAACAATCTCGCAATAACTGCTTTGCCTGGGCAAGCTAAGACCTTTTTAGCGTTTTATAAAATTGTGCTCATGTTACGTCAGGTAGGCACGATGTAGCCAGTTTATTTCTCCTAGCCCTGATGGTAGGTGGCGGGATGTAAACTTTGTTTTGCAAGGATGTCCATGACAAGGAGATGCTATTAGCTTTATATTTGTACATTTTGCATACGCAATTGCACACATACTCACATAAGGATGTATATGTCAACTTTACTTCATTCTGCGATTATAGATCCCAAATCATGATAATACTAGTAATATGTCGGTGGGTGGGGTAATCTGACAACATACTTATGAATTACATGTATGCCATTATTTAATGCAGATTAATGATTTATTTACAATTCAAAATTTTGCTATAATTGCACTGATGTACATACAATTTTGTCGAAAAGTAAAGGATTGTGCGTAAATTTTCTGTGTTTTTATTATTATTATTAATAATTTTCATATGAAATTCATATTTTATTAGCCGCCATGAAATCATTCATTCCACCACTATGACCTTGAATGTAGCAATGTGTGTTAAAAAGTCTGCTCCCAAAAGCCAGACTTTGCAGTTAAAGTAATTGGTACAGTCCAATCCTTGGCTATTTAGATGTACGTAGCATTCAAACAAATTGATGTTGGTGACATACATACATATAATGTAAGTAGGTGGGCTACTCTATATCCACCTATTTTAAATTTGTTGCCATGGCAACAGAATTCTTCCAAACAAATATATAACGAATGATTGCTACTGGGTGAATAAATAATTGTGTGAAAGCATGATTTGCTGATATTTTGTTTTCTCTGAATGCTTAATGAGGCTTTGAAGTCAAGAATAACTAGCAAGTATACATCTAAAATGACTGAAAATGCAATTTTCGCATATTCAGGGTCAGTCTTTAAAGACCTATATCTCGTATACCGCTCAATGTTTTCATCTGAAATTTCACATATGCACTTCAGTATTATAAAGCTATCAGAAAATGGCAAAAACTCATTTTCGGTCATGGACCCCATTTGGACCCAAAATCTCATGGCTGGTCACATATTTCCTTTACAGGTTTTGTGTTTTTTATGAAATTCGGCTCTTTTGTTTGGTTGCTATGGCAACAGATTTTCCATAGACTTATAATGGGGAAAATTGAAAAAATGGCATTTACTACCAAGCCTTTGCAGATATTTTGACATAATTTTCATAGACACGTTCCTTGAGTAAACTTCTTTCAGCCATATGATTTTATGTCAACCTGTGGGTCCCGTAGGTTGTGCCAGGGTCATGCTCCGCCCCCTCCACTTCATAAAATGCCTTATATCTCAGAAACCTTACAGATCCCCACCCCCAAACCATATATATTTTTGTTCTTTATGATAAGACACATTTAGTGACACCAACCTGGGGGTTTCCCGGGATTTGCCGGGGACATGTCCCACCTTCTCCACTTCATTAAATGCCATTTATATCAGAAATCTTTCATATCCCAACCCCTAAACCGTATATATTCTTGTTTCTTATGATAAGACGCACTCAATGACGGCAACCTGGGGGTCCCTCGGGATGTGCCTTGGCCATGCCCCATCCCCTCCATTTCATAAACGGCCCAATATCCCAGAAACCCTACAGATCCCCACCCCTAAACCATATATATTCTCGTTCCTTATGGTAATTCGCATTCAGTGACACCAACGTAGGTGACACCCAGGATGTGCCGGGGCCATGCCCAACCCCCTCCACTTCATAAAAGGCCAAATATTCCAGAAACCTTACAAATCTCCACCCCTAAACCATATATATTTTTGTTCCTTATAAGATGCATTAAGTGACACCAACTTGGGGGTTCCCCCAGATGTGCCGGGGACATGCCCCACCCCCTCCACTTCACAAAATGCCATTTATCACAGAAACCATTCAGATCTCCACCCCTGAACCATATATATTCTTGTTGCTTATGATAAGACGCACTCAGTGACACCAACATGGGGGTCCCCCGGGATGTGCCGGGGCCATGCCTCACACCCTCAACTTCATAAAAGGCCAAATATTCCAGAAACATTTCAGATCCCCACCCCTAAACCATATATAGTCTTGTTCCTTATGATAAGACACATTCAGTGACACCAACCTAGGAGTCACCAAGGGCATGCCCGGGCAATACTCCACCCCTCAACTTCACAAAAGACCATATATCTGAGAAACTGTTCAGAGCCCTAACCCTAAACCATAATTTGTTCTTGTTTTTTTTATGATAAGACACAATCAGTGACACCAGTATGGGGGACTCCCGGGGTGCCACCGGCCATGTCCCACCCCTTTACTTCATTAAATGCCATTTATATCAGAAATCTTTCATATCCCAACCCCTAAACCGTATATATTCTTGTTTCTTATGATAAGACGCACTCAATGACGGCAACCTGGGGGTCCCTCGGGATGTGCCTTGGCCATGCCCCATCCCCTCCATTTCATAAACGGCCCAATATCCCAGAAACCCTACAGATCCCCACCCCTAAACCATATATATTCTCGTTCCTTATGGTAATTCGCATTCAGTGACACCAACGTAGGTGACACCCAGGATGTGCCGGGGCCATGCCCAACCCCCTCCACTTCATAAAAGGCCAAATATTCCAGAAACCTTACAAATCTCCACCCCTAAACCATATATATTTTTGTTCCTTATAAGATGCATTAAGTGACACCAACTTGGGGGTTCCCCCAGATGTGCCGGGGACATGCCCCACCCCCTCCACTTCACAAAATGCCATTTATCACAGAAACCATTCAGATCTCCACCCCTGAACCATATATATTCTTGTTGCTTATGATAAGACGCACTCAGTGACACCAACATGGGGGTCCCCCGGGATGTGCCGGGGCCATGCCTCACACCCTCAACTTCATAAAAGGCCAAATATTCCAGAAACATTTCAGATCCCCACCCCTAAACCATATATAGTCTTGTTCCTTATGATAAGACACATTCAGTGACACCAACCTAGGAGTCACCAAGGGCATGTCCGGGCAATACTCCACCCCTCAACTTCACAAAAGACCATATATCTGAGAAACTGTTCAGAGCCCTAACCCTAAACCATAATTTGTTCTTGTTTTTTTATGATAAGACACAATCAGTGACACCAGTATGGGGGACTCCCGGGGTGCCACCGGCCATGTCCCACCCCTTTACTTCATTAAAAGCCATATATCTCAGAAACTGTTCAGATCCCCACGCCTTAACCATATATATTCTTCTTCCTTATGATAAGTCCCCACTTCATAATAGGCCATATATCTCAGAAACCAATCCCCACCCCATAATCACATATATTCTTGTTCATTGTTATTAGACACATTCAGTCACCCGATCTTGGGGGGTCTGCAGGGGCCATTTCTCTCCCATCCACTTCATAAAAGGGCCTCATATCTCAGAAACCGTTCAGCGTTCAGTGACAGCAATCTTAGGCTTTTCTGGGATCCACCATGCCCGAATCCCTCCACTGCTTAAAAAGCCTTACATCTCAGGAGCCATACATATCCCTACCGCTAAACCATAATGTCTCTGTTCCTTTTTATAAGATGCATTTAGTGACACCAACCAGGGCTCCATTGGGTTCATGCCCCACCCTCTCTAAAACACCTAATATTTCAGATACAGTCCACATGAGTGCTCATTTGGGTATGGGGTTTGTTTGGGAGACTTTATAATTGGTAGATAAAAATCATATCCTGTTAAAATACAATGTCATGGGCAGTGCCCACCTGAGCACTGGTTTATGAAATTTGGCTCTTTGGTTTGTTTGCTATGGCAAGTTAAGAATTTCCATTGACTTATAAATGGGGAAAATTGAAAAATGACATTTATGCCTTTCAAGATATTTTGTCAAACTTACATAGAAATGTTCCTTTAATAATGTTCTTTTAGGCCTATTAGTTGCCACAGATGGGAAATTGTCAATTGTTATCTGTTGTCCTGCAACAACACATTCAAGCGACATCAGACCTCTGAAGCCACTAGGCTGATTGGGTCCAAATTCTATCCGTAGTATCCTTGGGCGCAGGGCTTCCATGGTTAAAATACATTGCTGCCAATGGGCAGTGCCCCCTGAGCTCTGGTGAGCATAGTGGCTCATGGGCCTCTTGTTATACATTATCATTCTGATTTTTTTTTTTACTTTTAATATCCTCATAATTCTCCATGCCGTTGACTGTGTTGACTTTTAACCTCACGTAATTCATATTTCAAAGCTGACACTTTGCAACGATATCTTCAAGATGAACCGGCTGGTGAGATTATTTTATTCTTAAAAGAAATTGGACTTTTTCATAAGATTTAACTGTTTCAGATTTTTATAAATATCATACTAACTTTTTTACTTTTAATATCCTCATAATTCTTCATGCCGTTTACCCATTAACCGCTTGACGCTTATGACCCACAAAGAGGGACGACCTGTGGTTAAACACGAAATCAGCATCATTATAACAAGTATTCCTGAGACTGAGGTAAAAAATGTCAACTGGCTGAAAAAAACAAAAGAAAAATGGTACGATTTTACAGCCTAAATAAAAATGGTAGACAGGTACGAGTTTATATGAAAAACCCGATGAACCTCGTGAAAAATTGTACGAGCATATGAAGGAGAAAAAGAGATATCCTACCTCAAATGAACCAAAATAATTAGGTGGACGATATAGGACAAACTTAACTAATTTGGACATTGTTTTATCTGACCCATAAGTTTTTACTGAAAAAGTAGTAAAAAAAAATACCAGATTCTGCTTTACAAATGATGGTTCTCAGCCAAAAATATGAAAAATAATTGAATAAGTATTTCCTTATTAATTGAGTAAGTAGGTCGATTTATACTCCAGGATAACCGGACTGAATATAAAAGTAGCTGAATCAGCATAATTATAGGGTAGCCATTAAAACAAAAGAAAGGTAGCCATCGTTAATCAATCAGTCAAGTTTAGTTTAGTTTATACTAATTTATTTTAGTTCGATTGCGACGAAAGCTCCAATCTTATTGAATTGCTCTAGAACACTCTTTCCGGATTATATCACGCGTGCGCGCGCACGAGAGGGAAAGTCAGTGTCTTTAACACCAAGGCTACCAATTTACACCTGTGTCGGGTGGAGCATTGTCATTATGTCGTTGCTGGGTTGTATATAACACCAACAAATTGCTGTAATATTGAGGATTTATTAATCCGCCCAAAAGTGAAGTGACTAATCGCATGTATATCGTGTAAGGTGCTACGAGGTACCGTTGCACCCCTCTTTTTAAAGCGTGCTCAGATTACCAATGGCACCATAATTAAAAGTATATGTAATGTATCTAGTCTTTAAATTTCACTTTAAGCAATGAACTTTGAAATAAACAATAGTACTTTGTGAAATCTCTATACCTGCAATATGTACATATTTATGAATAATTTTATATTGTGGATTGGATGAATGAAATCTAAAATACAGCAACATATAGTTTGTAGACTAGTAAAGTAGAAGTAAAACTAAGACCAGGAATCGATGCAATTAACTTACTCCGTCCATCAAAGACACCAAAGGGAAAGAAACACAAACGTGAAGCGACCAGACCGTAATAAAAACCTAAACAAAGGAAGGCCATAAGGACAGTTACTTTCCCACAAAATGGCCAAATGGCCATCCAAAATAAAAAGACACAAGTGATACACACAGTAAGTAACAAACAACAACATAAATAAACCACAGAAGAACCGCCTTGGAACGGTCAGTGGAAAGAATTCCACTTGGGGGCTTAAATCGATTGTACATGGCCATAGACTAGAATATACTAAATATACTAAGCTCCTTAGACTGGAATATACTAAATGTGTTGTTATTAGCACCACCAAAATACTGTACCAGTGTGTTGTTATTAGCACCACCAAAATACTGTTAAACACATTAACATAAAAAACAACAAACAAACAACAACAAAAATAAGACAAAACAAACAAACAACAAAAGGAGCACAGAAATATGAACTGATATACGTATGTAGAATAGGTTGTATTCAGGTTATGCCATTAACAAGCTAAGCACTATGAAACACACAAAACACAATATCAACCTTTAACACAGTGATACATGTATTCCAATGAATTCATTGAATACCCTGCAACATCTATATTGTTTAACTGTATACAAAATCAGGGTCCCTGTACCGACCTGGCTTACAAGCTCCTCTGGGTTGTCTCTGATTAGCGGAAATTTCAGGTTGCTCCTTTGCTGTCTCTGTCGTTTCTCCAAGGTCCAGAAATGAATTTGGATCAGTTACAAGACATGAATCTGGTGGTGCGGGCGCAGATTTAGGTTCTTGGTCTTTCTTGTGGCCATCATCACTAATTTCATGTTCGATATGTATGTCAGGATTTTCAACATGTATCGGTTCATGGAAGTTTTCAGGTGTGTGACGCAGCTGTACTCTTATTACGTCGGCAAATACCACCATTTTCAGTCTTAACGTTATATGATCTGATGTTTGTGTGATTTTCAACGCGAGCTTTCCGCCACATTTTCATTTTGTTCTGTGGTTTTATTCTATCAGTATCTGCACTTTTAAGTGGGGGCAGATCTTTGGCAGAAACATAGTAATATTTCGACTGAATTAGCTTTCTCTGTTCTAAACGTCCACGAACAGTTGTTGGATTTATACTTTGTGGCTGTAGCAACTGTTTTGTTGCTGGCATAAGAGTTTTAGTACGACGTCTGAATAACCTTTGAGCTGGCGAGCTGCCTACACCTTCTGTCGGAGTATTTCGCCAGTTCAATAGTGCCAAATAAGGATCAGCTCCGACATGCAGAGCCTTTTTATCAAGCGTTTTGCGGTCTTCACAGAATTCTCAGCTTTAACGTTTGATTGTGAATATCCAGGTAAACTTGAATGCCGCAAAGCCGCTGAATTTTCTTACTTTTAAAAGGTGGGCCGTGATCAGATACTAACTCATCACCAAGCCATATGTCCTTTAATGGTCTTTATTACCTTGCCTGCTGTTTTCTTGTATAAACGATCAACTTCAAGTAGTTAGCGTAATAGTCAACACATATCATATAGTTTTTGAAAGTTGATTTTTAAAATCAAGTTTCTATGTCAACACAATTCTACTTCCGGTACTGGACTGCGTTACTCCACTTTCGCTGTTCGTTCGCTGCATAAAATAGTCCGAAGGAACTCTTGAAAATGATTTTTGCAGGCATGGAACGTCTTTCAAAATATTTCATTTTTCGATACTTTATACGGATTGAATATAAATTGGCACAGAAAGACTAATTCTGAAAAGAATACAGTACTCTGGGATTTATTTTTCTACGAGCTTTCCCAAGGTTTTTCATGTAACTGGTTAGAAATTTTGCTCTTTCATCGCTGAGTTTCTGAACAGGACTCTACTCGCTTCAAACATATTCTTATAGAAAGGGATTTCTGATTAGTTCACTGACATGATGACATACTGGACCTGTAGATTCTGGCGAGACGTGCTAGCTACGTGCCGTCTTATCAGGATCTGCAAGGTTTGCACAGATAGATTGTATTTCTACCTCGGCGTCTGCACCGGTCTACAGGGTTAAAATGGTCAGTACGCTTCTATCAGTGACCAACTAAACAACCCTTTACTGACCGACATCGAACCCAGTTATTATTCACCTGCTTTCGAGAGCTCTTATTACAAACTGTGAGTCGTACATTAAGCAAATAGTAAGCTCACCGATCAGACGCTACATTCTGTGGCCTCTAATCTGCCTTAATTGTTTCCGAATGTCCCAGTATTGAAACATTTGGCATTCATGGGTTAATGTTAGGACTCCGTACAGGTTGGAATAAACGTTTTTTTATTCGTCTTGGGTAGTCGAAGTTCGCTAGACGCGGCGTCTGATCAGGGTTATAATGTCTAAATCAAAAGGTTCAAAACGATTTTTTTTCGTCAAGTTATTCTCCTTAATATGTCCCGACGCCCGACGTTGTTGCGACGTTGCTAAGACGCCATTTGCCTGCTAGGATAACTTCTTTGTAAGATTATTGGCAGATGGGACAAGCACAGAATGTTCTGGGCTAATTTAGAAATATATGGTATTACCATGAAGAAATTAGCAAACACGTTTATCTTTCTTCCTTTTTTGTCTTCGTGGGGGTAGTTAGGCAAAGCCGGTGTTTATCTTGTGTCACTGGGGAGTCCAGCTGATACTGACTTACAGTTGGGCAAGGCCTGCTGTCCATGCAGCCAGTAACAGTATAGGGGTGGTGGGGGGGGGGTATTTCTTCTGTTTCTACACTTCAATTCATTTTCCTCTTTGCCCTCTGTCCGTCACTTTCATCTCCTCGACATCTCTTCTATCTCTTTTCTCCCTTTCTCTTGGAGAAGACCAAAAATGACCCACAAGGGTTGACCTGTCGTTAAATAGAAATGGGGACAATGATCAGGAATCGAAACAAAAAAACCACAGTTCCCATCAGAGACACCAAAGGGAAAGAAACACAAACATTGAATAACAGACCCTAATGGAAACATCAATAGCGGAAAGCCAAAAGGACAGTTACTTTCCCACAAAATGGCCAATAGGCTATCCAAAATAAAATAACATAAGCGACACAAACACCCAAAGACACCCCAAGGTATTATACTTCCTGCCTTGCCGTGGCCCTGGGGGCTCAATTCCCACTGGGCACATTGCCGCTGTGGTCTCTGTGCCCACTGGGAAGAGCTAAAGGAAGTACCATCCGTTTGCCGTCCTGTAAACCGGAAGAAGGGATCCGGGCGGTTGAGGGTTACCTGAGGTTGTGGTACTTCAGGTACCCAACACGCCTCTTTGGCCTGGCTTTTCGGTGTAGACGGGTGGCCGTGCGGTCCGGCACGATCAATCGGCTAGTCGCGCCAAGCCCTAGAGAAACCTCTGCTTTCTTTTCCATTCTTTTAGTTTCTTTCCTGATACCAAACATATGCCAATTTACCTTACCCTTTTCTGTCTTTTTATCACTAGAAAGCGGTGGCCAAGCTGACCAATCGTGTAGGCATTTTGTTTATGTGATTATGTCTCACGTTTATCACTAACACCTACGAGTCGGATAACCACTCCATTATGGTGTTCCCTTGTAGGGCTCCAAGGAGGGCGGAGAGCACTTGGGACGAAACTCTGATATATTCCTCGTGAGGAATGGAAAAACAAAAATAACCGCAACGCACCTAAACGTAAAAAAGACGAGGATTCATCCGAATTGGATGAACCCAGTCAACAGTCAAGTTAGGAGTCAAGTAAGCAGTCTAGTCAGCAGTCTGCAGCACCAAAGCTCAACAATTTTCCTCGCTTCTTGGTTATGACATCACGTGATGATACACGTACGGTGTCAGATTTTGTAATCGAAAAGAGTATAGTGTCTATTGACGGACATCCAAAAAAGCATAAAAAAGCTGAAGTCAGGTGATCTCCTCTTGGAAGTCGAGAGAGAACAGCAGGTTAAAAGCCTGCTTGGTACCACAAAGCTTTTCGATCTGAACGTCAAAGTATCGTTGCACAAAACACTTAATTCATGTAAAGGTGTCATCCGCAGCCCAGAGCTACGTCCGTGCAACGATTTTGAGATTATTGCGAATTTGAGAGATGAAGGCGTCATTGGTGTACGTAACATCCAAGTTCGTAGAGTTGGTGTATTAAAGCCAACAAGTACCTACGTGTTGACATTTAATACACCAGTTCTGCAAGCCCCCGCTCATAGGGGCTTGAAGAACAATATGGGCTGCATGATGCTTCCACGCAGAGCTGAATCCGGCTCGCACACTAGTACTGGTAAACCGCTTAGAGGATCTAAGCCTGTCCAGGAACCGCGGTGTGTGGCGGACCGTCCATGCTAATAAACCCTATTGGTTTCATTGGGCGACAGGACTTGAGATGTTATTTCATCTCTGTGTCGGGTAAAAGTCCCACAAAATTGGAAGCAACGTCTCCAAAATGACCTATACAGTGTTGACGGGGACGTTAAACCTCAAATCAAACAAACAAACAAACACCAGTTCTGCCCAACAAAATAAAATGAGCATATCTGTCTGTTAATGTAGAGGTGTACATACCAAACCCTCTCAGACGTTATCATTGTCAGCAGATGTCAGAAGAAACAACTCTGTCCAAATCGTGGTGAAGAAAAACATGTCGATATGCATCAAAACTACAAGAATAAAGCCAAATGTGTCAATTGTGGTGACAAGCATGCTGTTTTCTCTCGAGATTGCTCGGCATGGAAAAATTAAAAAGAAATACTCACTGTCAAATACCAAAGGGGATTAACTTTCCCAGAAGCGCGGAAAATTGTTAAAGAGCGATACACAACACCAACCACCAGGTACGCCAGCATCACAAAGGGTGCTGGTGTAAAAGTTTCCACCTCCGCAACACAGACTGTTGAATCATGCATAGCTGAACTGAAAAAAATCTGGAGCATGGAGTAAATCCACTTCAGCACCACAAATTCCAAATAATTTATCAAATGGCGCAATCCAGGTTGCTCCGGATCGGTCGACAGCGACCGTACCGAAGCCAGCGCCGCATGTAAAAGAGAAACTCGACTCAGGTCGAACCAGTAAGGGATCGAAAGATCCGATCAAAGAAATGAAAAACGATTTGAAAAAAAAACAGCAACAAAAACAACAAATATCTCAAAAACAAACATACAGACAAGGCAAAATGGAACGAGACAATATAAAATATCAGAACAGATTCGGATCCTTGAGTGATAGTGATATGGATTTCACTGAAACTCCATCACCACGGCGTGGCAATAACAGATCGAAGTCAAAACACCACGAGGGGGTGTAGCAGATAGATATCACCTTTTGCATCTCCATAATAGTTTCTAGTCTTATAAATAGCTCTCCATAAAATGGATTTAAAACACAAAATAATATAATGTAATTGTCGAGGTCTTAAATCAAAGTATAATGAGCTCTTATTACTTATTTCTTTATTAAACCCATCGGTTTTTTGTTTGCAAGAAACCTTTATTAAAAACTGATGACAACATTGATGTCAGGGGTTTCAATACATATAACTGTATTTATTCTGATGGTAACAAACCATCTGGTGGCAGTTTAGTTTTTGTTAAATCATGTTTACCACAAAGATCAAATTAAAAACAGACGTACAAGCTGTAGCAGTATCGGTTTCTCTAGATAAAGAAACTACAATTTGTTCTCTATATATACCACCTTCATTTTCTTTAGAGCCCGAATATCTTGAATCATTGCTGGATCAACTTCCATCGCAATATATTTTAATTGGCGACTTTAATGGTCACAACATTCTATGGGGTTGTAAAGATAAAAACAACAGAGGAGCACTTATTGAAGATTTTATTGCAAAGAACGATCTTTGCTTAATGAATGATAAGTCTTATATCTTCACCCTGCGACAAGTCATTTGTCTTCTTCAGATCTCTCTTTGTGTCGCCCATCTCTATTCTTAGACTACGACTGATCTGTCTATGATGATCAATGCGGAAGTGATCACTTCCCTGCTATAATTGAAAGCGTAAACGAACCAGATGAGGAATGTAATCAAAAATGGAAAATGAATAAAGCCGATTGGGAATTATTCCATAATTTATGCGAAGAAGAGTTATCAATTGCGCACTTAAATGAATCATCTGACATTGTTTCTGATTTCACAGATTCGCTTATTAATATTTCAGAACAATGCATTCCAAAGACCTCCACAAATACTAAGAAAATAAAGCCTTGGTTTAATAATGACTGTAAAGAAGCTATCCAAAAGCGCAAACTGGCTTTAAATAAGTTCTGCAAAAGTTCGGCGAACAATCCGAGCTTCAAAACGATAATCATGGAGGGAATATGTTTCAAATCTGAACTATAAAACTTCCATTAAAAAGGTTTGGGATATGGTACGCAAAATTTCAGGAAAAACAAAGACCCCTAGTTTTACAGATTTAAATACTGGTTTTGACACAAAAGGTTCAACTAAAAAAGATATTTCAGATACTCTTGGTAGCATATTCTTGAGAAATGCGTCATCGCGATATTATTGTGACACTTTTAGAAATTTCAAAAAGGACCAATAGAAAAAAATCTGAACTTTAAATCCCTCAATCACAAAGAATACAACAAACCTTTCAACTTAACTGAACTACTGGAAGCCATTGAGAAATCACATGATACGGCGACCGGCCCCGATGAAATATGCTTGAGCATCTGCCATAAAGTTCTCTTTCAACAGTTTTAGATATCGTTAATAATATTTGGGAAACGGGATCTGTCCTGAGAGCTGGCGTTTTGCTACAGTTGTACCAATTGTGATGATAAAGAAGGCATTAGTCTGGTACTTAGAGTCCAACAACCTCATTTCAGAATATCAGTCAGGTTTTCGTTCGGAACGTAGTTCCAACGCCAATTTAATAAGACTAGAAACCTTTATACGAAATGCTTTTATTAACAAAGAACACGTAGTAGCTGTCTTTTTCGACTTGGAGAAAGCATATGATACAACTTGACGTTATGGAATATTGAAAGATCTCCATAATATTGGCTGAAGAGGAAACCTTTCCAGTTTTATTGAAAGCTTTTTAGGGGAGCGCATGTCTCAGGTGCGTGTGGGGTCTACGGTGTCAGATCTCTATGATCAAGAACAAGGTGTCCCACAGAGTAGTATTCTTTCAACTACGCCATTTAACATCAAAATAAACAATATTGTACAATGTTTGGACGGCAAAACAGATTTTCCATTGTATGTTGATGATTTTTGTATATGTAACCGTTCAAAAAATATGACAACAATTGAACGAAAGTTACAACAAAATTTAAAAAGAATAGAAGATTGGAATGATAAAAATATGGTTTCAAGTTCTCCAAGTCGAAAACGCAGTGTTCTCATTTTTATAAGCTACGGCAGAAACACGAACATCCTTCCCTGTTTTTATACGGATCACAAATTCCTGTTGTTAACTTTGCGCAAAGAGAAACTATCTCTTTAGTATGCTATCAGGTTTGCTGCTAATCCAACTAACCCGGCATCCAAAATTTCATTTCCACCTGAATTTTTAGATAAGTATAAAACTAAACCCACAGCAATCAAACCTTTTGGATTACGTATTACCACTGCTAGAAAATTCAGGTATCGACCTTAAAAATATTCAAAAACAAGAAATAACCGAAGTTCCATCTTGGTGTATTAAAAAACCTTCTATTCTTTTTGACTTTCAGGTACTGCAGTCACGCTATGATGTTTCCAAAGAAGGAGAAAAAGTTGGTTGTGCGTATGTTTCTCAAGATACGCACCAAACCTTGCACCTTCCAGATGGTTCATCTATTTTTAAAGCTGAAGCAAAAGCAATAGACCTAGCTTTATATTTTATCAGTTCTTCAACATTTCAAAAAGCAATTTTATTTTCTGATTCACTTTCTGTGCTTAAGGCTTTAGACCATTCATCATCTAAAAATCCCCAAATACAAAAGTTGATTGAAAAACATCATGAAATTTCTAGAACAAACCAAGTCTTGTTTTGTTCGCTTCCGAGCCATATCGGCATTGTCGGCAATGAATATGTTTGATCCGTCTGTTTTTTAAAATCCCTTTTAATAATTTTAAAACATTTATCAACAGATACATCTTGTCGGAATGGCAAGGCGAATGGGACCGGGCAATAAATAACAAACTCCATGCCATTATACCTGTCGTTGGAACAAAATGCTCTCCTCCACAGTTTTGCAGTAAAGAGGATGTAGTATTAACGCGACTGCGCATCGGCCATACTAGAGTTACTCATTCTTATATTTTTGATGGTGATGATCAGCCTTCTTGTGTAGGTTGTGATCAGCCATTTACTTTGAAACATCTTAATTGACTGTGTTGACTTTTCACCCTCATGTAACTTCTATTTCAAAGCTGACACTTTGCAACAACTGTTTCAAGGTGTACCTGTTGAAAAACTTATTTTATTCTTAAACGAAATTGGACTTTTTCATAAGATTTAACTGTTTTAGGTTTTTATACATATGGTACTAACTTTTTTACTTTTAATATTCTCATAATTCTTCATGCCGTTTAACCATTAACCGCTTGACGCGTATGACCCACAAAGAGGGTTGACGCGTCGTTAAACACGAAATCATCATTTTAAATCATTGCTGGGTCAACCTTCATCGCCATATCTTTTAGTTGGTGACTTCAATGGTCACAAAATTTTGTGGGGCTGTAAAGATAACAACAACAGAAGAGCACTTATTGAAGATTTTATTGCAAAGAACGATCTTTGCTTGATGAATGATGAATGTATTCTTACCTTCACCCTGCGACAGGTCATTTGTCTTCTTTAGATCTCTCTTTGTGTCACCCATTTCTCTTCTTAGACTATGACTGGTCTGTCTGTTATAACTGAGAGCGTGAATGAACCACATGCGGACTATACTCAGAAATGGAAAATGAATAAAGCCGAATGGGAATTGTTCCATAATTTATGCGAAGAAGAGTTATCATTTGATCACTTTAATGAATCATCTGACATTGTTTCTGATTTCAGAGATTCGCTTTTTAATATATCAGAATAATGCATTCCAAAGACCTCCACAAACACTAAATATGGAAGCCTTGGTTTAATAATGACTGTAAAGAGGCTATCCAAAAACGCAAACAGGCTCTAAATTAGTTCTGCAAAAGTCGAACTTAAGATAAGCTAAACGATGTAAACGTTTTTAGAGCTAAAGCTCGGCGAACAATCCGAGCTTCAAAACGAAAGTCATGGAGGGAATATGTTTCAAAATTAAATTACAAAACCCCCATTAAAAAGGTTTGGGATATGGTACGAAAAATTTCAGGAAAAACAAAGTCACCTAGTTTTACACATTTTGACACAAAAGCTTCAACTAAAAAGATATTTCAGATACTCTTGGCAGCACATTCTTGAGAAATTCATCATCGCGAAATTATTCTGACAGTTTTAGAAATTTCAAAAAGAACCAAGAGAAAAGAAATCTTATCTTTAAATCACTCAATCGCAAGAACACAAAAAAAACTTTTAACTTACCAGAACTAGTTGAAGCCATTGAAAAATCACATGATACGAAAACTGGCCCCAATGAGATGCTTAAGCATCTGCCAAAAAGTTCTCTTTCAACACTTTTAATATTTTGGAAACGGGGGGTCCGTCCTGAGAGCTTGCGTTTAGCTACAGTTGTACCAATTCCAAAACCAGGTAAAGATCACTCAGACCTTACAATTCATCGACCGATAGCATTGACAAGTTGTTTGTGTAAAACAATGGAGAGAATGATAAACAAGAGATTATTTTGGCACTTAGAGTCCAACAACCTCATTTCAGAATATCAGTCAGGTTTTCGTTCGGATTGAAGTACCAACGGCAATTTAATAAGACTAGAATCATTTTGACACAAAGGCTTCAACTAAAAAAGATATTTCAGATACTCTTGGTAGCACATTCTTGATGAATTCATTACCCCGAAATTATTCGACACTTTTAGAAATTTCAAAAAGGACCAAGAGAAAAGAAATCTAAACTTCAAATCCCTCAATCACGAAGAATGCAACAAACCTTTTAACTTATCCGAACTAGTTGAAGCCATTGAAAAATCACACGATACGGCATTTGCCAAAAAGTTCTCTTTCAACACTTTTAGATATCTATAATAATATTTGGGAAATGGGGGTCTGTCCTGAGAACTGGCGTTTTGCTTCAGTTGTACCAATTCCAAAACCAGGGAAAGATCATGCAGAACCTACGAATTATCGACAGATAGCTTTGACAAGTTGTTTGTTTAAAACATTGGAGAGAATGATAAACCAGAGATTAGTCTGGTACTTAGAGTCCAACAACCTCATTTCACAATATCAGTCAGGTTTTCGTTCGGAACGTAGTACCAACGACAATTTAATAAGACTAGAAACATTTATACGAAATTCTTTTATTAACAAAGAACACGTAGTAGCTGTCTTTTTCGACTTGGAGAAAGCATATGATACCACATGGCGTAATGGAATATTGAAAGATCTCCATAAATTCGGCTTAAGGGGGAAAACTTACAGTTTTATTCAAAGCTTTTAGGTGAGCGCAAATTTCAGGTGTGTGTGGGGTCTATCCTGTCAGATCTCTATGAACAAGAGCAGGGTGTACCACACGGTAGTATTCTCTCAACTACGCTATTTAACATCAAAATAAATAATGTTGTACAATGTTTGGACGACTAAACAGATTGTTCATTGTATGTTGATGATTTTTGTATATGTTACCGTTCAAAACGATGAAAACAATTGAACGAAAGTGACAACAAAATTTAAAAAGAATAGAAGAATGGACTGATAAAAATGGTTTCAAGTTCTCCCAGTCTCAAACGCAGTCATTTTCGAAAGCTACGGAAGAAACACGAATATCCTTGCCTGCTTTTATACGGATCACAAATTCCTGTTGTTGAAGAAGCCAACTTTTTTGGGGTCATATTTGTTCAAAAGTTATCTTTTATTCCCCACATTAAATATCTTAAAGCAAAATGCTTAAAGTAGAAGTAAAACAAAGATCAGGAATTGGTACAATTAACCTACTCCATCCATAAAAGACACCAAAGGGAAAGAAATACAAACATTAAGCGACCAGACCATAATGGAAACCTAAACAAAGGAAGGCCATATGGACAGTTACTTTCCCACAAAATGGCCATATGGCCATCCAAAATTAAAAGACAAAGTGATACACACAGTAAGTAACAAACAACAACATAAATAAATCGCCACAGAAGAGCCGCCTTGGAACGGTCAGTGGAAGATTTCCACTGGGGGGCTTAAATCGATTTTACGTGGCCACAATCCTCGCCCTTACTTCCGTCGCGATTTAGACAAATAATTTGTTCAGTCCGCATGAAGGCCTCCTAACTCATCAGTGCAACATCTCCGTGAACACAGAAATCAAAGAACCACAGAGGTGAGACAACGGTGAGGACTCGACAGCAAGAAACCACTGAACTGCTGGAGCAAAAGAAAACCAACAGTTAGACTCCGATTAGCCCGACCAGAGACAGAGCATCAGGCACCAACCAACATTATCTCTTTAATTTTCAATAAGCCTTTACGTTGGAGCCGTCATAGAATCTGAGGCCTGACCCACCGGCGTGCAATTAAAGAGGGAAGCAAAGTTGCCAACCGTGATTGGGTTAACTACCATGCATGCAGTCTGTCGTATAATATCCATGTTGTACCCAATCTTTTTATATCGAAGAATGATTTTACGAAATTGGGTGCTGAAGTCATTGCGGTTATATATTTTTCTGAATTTATATACTAAGTCACCATAAAATTCGGGTTCCGATAGACCTTGTTGCAGAAGAGATTTAAGTCCAATATTGAATTTTGAAATTAAATCAGAATGGCATCTATAAAATTTTGAAAAGGCTTTGCGTAGTTTATGGTACCGATAACCCTGATTAAGGAGTTTAGTCGTTAATAATTTATTACGAGTGTTGAAGTCAGTTACATGACTACACACTCTAGCAAATCGAATTAATTGCGAAATATAAACGCCATAGGATGGCGCACGAGGAACATCACCATCCAAAAAAAGGAAAATTTACAATCTCAAAATCAAAGTCATCGCGTTTATCATAAATTTTGCACGAAACAAATCCATCTACAATAGATAGATGTAAATCCAAAAACGGGGCCTCGGTATCAGAAGAATTTGCTTTATTTAACTGAAGTTCTAGGGGGTAAATCTGACTGATCAAACCATCAAAATAGGTATTATCAATATTTAATAAATCATCTAAATATCTAGAAGTAGAGCTAAAAGCTTCAATAATTTCAGATTGGTTATCAATGGAAAGCGACAAAATGAAGTCTCTTTCATAACAATACAAGAACAGATCAGCCACAAGAGGTGCGCAATTAGTACCCATCGGAAAAAGCTTTGAATCTTCGGAAGGTTTAAGCTCATACAAGTTGGGGTGCAGATCGGTATACCTTATTACATCTTTACCGGTCTTTAATAAGATCTAAATTAGATTATGGGTCTGTTGTTTATGGTTCTGCCAGAAAGTCCTATTTAAAATCTTTGGATACTATCCATCCCTTGCCATGGCCCTGGGGGATCAATTCTCACTGTGCACATTGCTGCTGTGGTCTTGAGCCCACTGGGAAGAGCTAAAGGAAGTACCAACCGTTTGTCGTGGGTGAAGTCCCGTCAGCCGGATGAAGGGGTCCTGGAGGTTGAGGGTTACTGGCGTTCAGTGCTCGAGGTTCCCAACACACCTCTTTGGCCTGGATTTCGGTAAGACGTGCGGTCCGGCACGGTCAATCGGCTGGACGTGCCAAGCCCTAGGGATACCTTTTACTTTATCTTCCTTGTCTTTTGTATCATCCTGAATACCAACCGTTTGCTCATAAAGTCTTTTTCACAACTTTTTCCATTTCTAGAAGGCGGCGGCCGAACGGATCAATCGTGCAGCTCTTTGCTCGTACGAGTATAACTTCTGTGTATCTCTGACACCTGAGGTAGGAAATCCACTCACAAAAAGTGTTCCCTTGTAGGGCTCCATGGTGGGCGGAGAACACAGAGGACGAATCATAAAATACTTTCATCACGGTGAAAGATAAAAAAGAAAAAAAAAACCTGCCCAAGACACATCAGATGCTGACATATCGGACAACGGCGACATAACAATATCAAATGACACGAAGACACAACATTTTCCGCGTTTCATTCTGATAGAAAGTACAACGGAAAATCAGTCAATTACATCACTATCTCCTTTTGTAAAAAAGTAATTTTCGGAATAGCCGGTGAACCAGAAAATATTAAAAAACTATATAGGTCAAATCAGCTTCTCGTTGAGAAGAGTAAAAAATCACATGCCGAGAATCTCCTTAGAACCACAGAATTTCATAACATGAAGGTTAGAGTAACATCTCATGCTTCGCTGAATTCTTCAAAGGGGGTAATTCGTTGCCCAGATTTGATGAATTCTAGCCAGGAGGAGATTCTCGAAGGTACTCGCTCTCAAGGAGTTACAGCTGTAAAACGCTTTAAGGTCAAAAGGAATGGCGAACTCAAAGATACAAATCGTTTGTTTTTACCTTCAACACACCGGTACTACCAACAACAATAAAAGTTCCATACTTTAAAGTTAGCGTTGGGATTTACATACCAAATCCGTTACGCTGCCACAATTGCCAGAGATATGGGCACCACGAGAATATGTGTACAAAAGACCCTCTCTGTGCAAATGGTGGCAAACCGGCAAACCATTCAGAACAAAAGTGTAAGAATGCGCCTTAATGCGTTAACACAACGCTAACTCTAAAGAGTGAAACGTCTGGCACAAAGAAAAGGAAATTTTGACAGTAAAATACACGCAACATAACGTTCCCAGAAGCGCGGAAAATAGTCGAGTCTCCAACCCCTATTCCCGGAGTCAGGTATGCCAGCATCGCACAGTAAATCAAACGAACAGTTCCAAAATTCAAACACAAACACAAAATCCACAGCCAATAAAAGACAATAAATCAGAGAAATTACTGAAAAACGCTACTTTGAAAATCATGAAAATCGATTAAAAAAAAAAAACAGCAGCAAAAACAACAAACAGCCCAAAAACAAACAGACAGACAACGCACATTGGAAAGAGACAGTATAAAATATCAGAACAGATTCGGATCTTTGAGTGACAGTGATATGGATGTTCACTGAAACTCCATCACCTCGAAGTAACAGATCGAGGTCAACAACACCACGAAGGTATAACAGATCGATATCACCAATTGCAGCTCCAAAATAGTTTCTAGTCGAATTCTCTCCGTGGTCTTAAATCAAATTATAATGAACTCTTATTACTTATTTTTTTATTAAACCCATCGGTTTTTTGTTTGCAAGAAACTTTTTTAAAAACTGATGACAACATTGATGTCAGGGGTTTCAATACATATAATTATATCTATTCTGATGGTTACAAACCCTCTGGTGGCAGTTCAATTTTTGTTAAATCATGCTTACCACAAAGAGAGGTCAAATTAAAAACAGACCTACAAGCTGTAGCAGTATCGGTTTCTCTGGATAAAGAAACTACAATTTGCTCTCTATATATCCCACCCTCATTTTTCCTTAAAGTAGAAGTAAATCAAAGATCAGGAATCGATACAATTAACTTACTCCACCCATCAAAGACACCAAAGGGAAAGAAACACAAACATGAAGCGACCAGACCATAATGGAAACCTAAACAAAGTAAGGCCATAAAGACGGTTACTTTCCAATAAAATGGTCATATGGCCATCCAAAATTAAAAGACACCACTGATACACGCAGTAAAAAACAAACAACAACATAAATAAACCGCCACAGAAGAACCGCCTTGGAACGGTCAGTGGAAAGATTTCCACTGGGGCGCTTAAATCGATTTTACCTGGCCACAATCCTCGCCCTTACTTCCGTCGCGATTCAGACAAATCATTTGTTCAGTCCGCATGAAGGCCTCCTAACTCATCAGTGCAACATCTCCGTGAACACAAATAATCAAAGAACACCAGAGGTGAGACAACGGTGAGGACTCGACAGCAAGAAACCACTGAAATGCTGGAGCAAAAGAAAACCAACAGTTAGACTCCGATGGGCCCGAACATATAGAATCATTGCTGGGTCAACGTCCATCGCCATATATTTTAGTTGGCGACTTCAGTGGTCACAACATTCTATGGGGCTGTAAAGATAACAATAACAGAGGAGCGCATTGAAGATTTTACTGCAAAAAGCGATCTTTGCTTGATGAATGATAAATCTTATTCTCACCTTCACCCTGCGACAGGTCATTTGTCTTCTTTAGACCTCTCTTTGTGCCACCGATCTCTCTAACAAGACTATGACTGGTCTGTCTATGATGATCAGTGCGGAAGTGACCACTTCCCTGTTATAATTGAGAGCGTAAACGAACCAGATGAGGACTGTAACCAGAAATGGAAAATGAATAAAGCCGACTGGGAATTATTCCTTAATTTATGTGAAGAAGAGTTATCAATCGATCTTCTGACATTGTTTCTGATTTCACAGACTCGCTTATTAAAATATCAGAACAATGCATTCCAAAGACCTCCACAGATACTAAGAAAAGCAAACCATGGTTTAATAATGACAATAAAGAAGCTATCAAAAAACGTAAACAGGCTTTAAATTAGTTCTGCAAAAGTCCAACATCGGAACAGCTAAACGACGTTAAGGTTTTTAGAGCTAAAGCTCGGCGAACAATCAGAGCTTCAAAACGAAAGTCATCGAGAGAATATGTCTCTAAATTGAACTACAAAACCCCCCATTAAAACGGTTTGGGATATGGTACGAAACTTTCAGGAAAAACAAAATCCTCTAGTTTTACACATTTAAATACTGGTTTTGACACAAAAGCTTCAACTGAAAAAGATATTTCAGTTACTCTTGGTAGCACATTCTTGAGAAATTCATCACCGCGAAATAATTCTGACACTTTTAGAATTATCAAAAAGGACCAAGAGAAAAGAAATCTAAACTTTAAATCCCTCAGTCACGAAGAATACAACAAACCTTTTAACTTATCCAAACTAGTTGAAGCCATTGAAAAATCACACGATACGGCAACCGGCCCCGATGAAATTCATTATCAGATGCTTAAGCATCTCTTTCAACAGTTTTAGATATCTGAAATAATATTTGGAAAATGGAGGTCTGTCCTGAGAGCTGGCGTTTATCTACAGTTGTACCAATTCCAAAACCAGGGAAAGATCATACAGAACCTACGAATTATCGACCGATAGCTTTGACAAGTTGTTTGTGTAAAACATTGGAGAGAATGATAAACCAGAGATTAGTCTGGTACTTAAGGGTCCAACAACCTCATTTCAGAACATCAGTCAGGTTTTCGTTCGGAACGTAGTACCAACGACAATTTAATTAGACTAGAAACATTTATACGAAATGCTTTTATTAACAGAGAACACGTAGTAGCTCTCTTTTCGACTTAGAGAAAGCATATGATACCACATGGTATGAAATATCAAAAGATCTCCATAACTTAGGCTTAAGGGGAAATCTTCCCAGTTTTATTCAAAGTTTTTTAGGTGAGCGCATATTTCAGGTGCGTGTGGGATCTACCATGTCAGATCTCTATGAACAAGAGCAGGGTGTCTTACAAGGTAGTATTCTCTCAACTACGCTATTTAACATCAAAATAAATAATATTGTACAATGTTTGGACGACAAAACAGATTGTTCATTGGATGGTTTTTGTATATATTACCGTTCAAAAAATATGAAAACAATTGAACGAAAATTACAACACAATTTAAAAAGAATAGAAGAATGGACTGATAAAAATTGTTTCAAGTTCTCCAAGTCGAAAACGCAGTGTGTTCATTTTTGTAAGCTACGGAAGAAACACGAACATCCTTCCCTGATTTTATATGGATCACAAATTCCTGTTGTTGAAGAAGCCGAATTTCTTGGGGTCATATTTGATCAAAAGTTATCTTTTATTCCCCATATTAAATATCTTAAAGCGAAATGCTTAAAAGCTTTGAATCTTTTAAAAGTTTTAGCTCATACAAGTTGGGGAGCAGATCGGTATATTCTATTACATCTCTTCCGGTCTTTGATAAGATCTAAATTAGAATAGTGGTCTGTTATTTATGGTTCTGCCAGAAAGTCTTATTTAAAATTTTTAATACTATCCACCACCAAGGCCTTCGTCTGGCTATGGGAGCCTTCCGTACTTCTCCCGTACTAAGCCTTTATGTAGAAGCAGGTGAACCATCTTTAACTTCGCGCAGAGAGAAACTTTCTCTTTAGTATGCTATCAAACTTGCTGCTAATCCATCAAACCCGGCATCCAAAATATCATTTCCACCTGAATTTGTAGATAAGTATGAAACTAAACCCACAGCAATCAAACCTTTTGGATTACGTATATTACCACTGCTAGAAAATTCAGGTATCGACCCTAAAAAAATATTCAAAAACATGAAACCGCCAAAGTTCCATCTTGGTGTATTAAAAAACATTCTGTTATGTTTGACTTACATGATGGCAAAAAATTCACAACAAATCCAATTCTACTCAAACAAAACTTTCATGTACTGCAGACACGTTATGATGATTACCAGCAAGTTTATACTGATGGTTCCAAGGATGGAGATAAAGTTTGTTGTGCGTATGTTTCTAAAGATACGCACCAAACCTTGCGCCTTCCAGATGGTGGATCTATTTTTACATCTGAAGCCAAAGCAATAGTCATAGCTTTAGATTTTATCAGTTCTTCCACAATTCAAAAAGCCATTATATTTTCTGATTCACTTTCTGTGCTTAAGGCTTTAGACCATTCATCATCCAAAAATCCTCAAATATAAAAATTGATCGAAAATCATCACGAAATATCTGAAACTCACCAAATCTTGTTTTGCTGGCTTCCGAGCCATATTGGTATTGTCGGCAATGAGTATGCTGACAAGAATGCAAAAGAATCGCTCAATCTTGATCCGTTTAGTTTTAAAATTCCTTTTAATAATTTTAAACCCTTTATCAACAGATACATCATGTCGGAATGGCAAAGCGAATGGGATCGTGAAATAGATATCACACTCCATGCCATTAAACCTGGCGTCGGAACAAAATGCTCTCCTCCACAGTTTTCCAGGAAAGAGGGTGTCGTATTAGCACGATTTCGCATTGGCCATACTAGAGTTACTCACACTTATATTTTAAATGGTGATGATCGACCTGCTTGTGTAGGCTGTTTCAGCCTTTCACTCTAAAACATATCTTAATTGACTGTGTTGACTTTTCACCCTCACGTAACTTATATTTCAAAGCTGACACTTTGCAGCGATTGTTTCAAGGTGTACCTGTTGACAATATCATTTTATTCTTGTAAGAAATTGGACTTTTTCATAAAATTTAACTGTTTCAGATTTTATACATATCATACAGACATTTTTACGTTTAATATCCTCATAATTCTTCATGCCGTTTAGTAATTAACCGCTTGACGCTTATGACCCACAAAGACGGTTGGCGCGTCGTTAAACACGAACTCCTCATCATCATCATGGATACTATCCATCACCAAGGCCTTCGTCTGGCTATGGGGGCCTTCCGTACTTCTCTCGTTTTAAGCCTTTATGTAGAAGCAGGTGAACCATCTTTAACTTCGAGCAGAGAGAAACTTTCTCTTCAGTATGCTATCAGACTTGCTGCTAATCAATCTAACCCGGCATCCGAAATTTCATTTCCACCTGAATTTGTAGATATGTATGAAACTCAACCCACAGCAATCAAACCTTTGGATTACGTATATTACCACTGCTAGAAAATTCAGGTATCGACCTTAAAAATATTCAAAAACATGAAACGGCCGATGTTCTATCTTGGTGTATTAAAAAACCTTCTATTCTGTTTGACTTACATGATGGCAAAAAATCCGATTCAAATCCAATGCTACTCAAACACAACTTTCAGGTACTGCAGTCACGTTATGATGATTACCAGCAAGTCTATACTGATGGTTCCAAAGAAGGAGAAAATTTTGGTTGTGCGTATGTTTCTCAAGATACGCACTAAACCTTGCGCGTTCCAGATAGTTCATCTATTTTTACAAGTGAAGCCATAGCAATAGACCTAGCTTTAGATTTTATCAATTCTTCAACATTTCAAAAAGCAATTATATTTTCTGACTCACTTTCTTTGCTTTAAGGCTTTAGACCATTCATCATCTAAAAATCCTCAAATACAAAAGTTGATTGGAAAACATCATGAAATTTCTAAAACACACCAAATCTTGTTTTGTTGGCTTCCGAGCCATATCGGCATTGTCGGCAATGAACATGCTGACAAGAAAGCAAAGGAATCGCTCAATCTTGATCCGTCTGTTTTTAAAATTCCTTTAAATAATTTTAGACCATTTATCAACAGATACATCTTGTCGGAATGGCAAGGCGAATGGGACCGGGCAATAAATAACAAACTCCATGCCATTAAACCTGTCGTTGGAACAAAATGCTCTCCTCCACAGTTTTCTAGGAAAGAGGATGTAGTATTAACGCGACTTCGCATTGGCCATACTAGAGTTTATCATTCTTATATTTTAATGGTGATGATCAGCCTTCTTGTATAGGATGTGATCAGCCATTCACTGTGAAACATATCTTAATTGACTGTGTGGACTTTTCACCCTCACGTAACTTATATTTCAAAGCTGACACTTTGCAACAACTGTTTCAAGATGTACCTGTTGATAATATTATTTTATTCTTAAAAGAAATTAGACGTTTTCATAAGATTTAACTTTTACCGTTTTTTTACATTATCATTCTGACTTCTTACTTTTAATATCCTCCTAATTCTTTATGCCGTTTAACCATTAACCGTTTGACGCTTATGACCCACAAGGAGGGTGGCGTTAAACACGAAATCATCATCATCAGCTCTAGATTTTATCAGTTCTTCACCAATTCAAAAAGCAATTATATTTTTACTTTCTGTGCTTAAGGCTTTAGACCATTCATCATCTAAAAATCCTCAAATACAAAAAAAATGATCGAAAAACATTAAATTTCTAAAACAAACCAAATCATGTTTTGTTGGCCTTGTCGGCAATGAATATGCTGACAATAGCAAAGGAATCGCTCAATCTTGATCTATCTATTTTTAAAATTCCTTTTAATAATTTTAATCCATTTCTCAACAGATACATCTTGTCGGAATGGCAAGACGATTGGGACTTTGCAATAAATAACAAACTCCATGCCATTAAACCTGTCGTTGGAACAAAATGCTCTCCTCCACAGTTTTCCAGGAAAGAGGATGTAGTATTAACGCGACTGCGCATTCGCCATACTAGAGTTACTCATTCTTACATTTTTAATGGTGATGATTAGCCTTCTTGTGTAGGATCTGATCAGCCATTCACTGTGAAACATATCTTAATTGAATGTGTAGACTTTTCAAAGTCCCGTAACGTGTACTTCAAAGCTGACACTTTGCAACAATTGTTTCAAGATGTACCTGTTGATAATAGTATTTTATTCTTAAAAGAAATTGGACTTTTTCATAAGATTTAATTCTGTTTCAGATTTTTATACATTATCATTCTGATTTTTTGTTAACTTTTAATATCCTCATAATTCTACATAGTTTTTGATCATTAACCGATTGACGCTTATGACCCACAAAGAGGGTTGGCGCGTCGTTAAACTCGGAAACATCATCATCAAGCCCCGATGGGCGGGGCCATAGCTTTGTGTTACAGTTAAATTCGAATTGTTCTAATATTTCCCGGGTGACTTAATTTGCCTTTTTGTATATAGAATATGCAGACGATAGTTTTATCTGCGACCGCTATAACCATGTGTTATTACACGCGTGGTCACAGTTTTATTGTCTACGCCCATCTTAAGGATGACCTTTGCTCCGGAAGCATTTAAGAAAAAGTCATGACTAGTTGAATGTTATTTTCTATTAGCATATCATTCGTGTTATTGTCTACGCCTATAGACTACCAAAAGTTTACTTTTGCTCCAGAAGCCATTATTGACTGAATGCTATATTCTATTGACTGGTCAATGTATTAGACTTCCTGCCTTGCCGTGGCATTGGGGGCTCAATTCCCACTGGGCACATTGCCGCTGTGGTCTCTGTGCCCACTGGGAAGAGCTAAAGGAAGTACCACCCGTTTGCCGTGGGTGGCGTCCTGTAAGCCGGAAGAAGGGATCCTGGAGGTTGAGGGTTACCTGAGGTGGCGATGCTTCAGGTGCCCAACACGCCTCTTTGGCCTGGCTTTTCGGTGTAGACGGGTGGCCGTACGGTCCGGCACGGTCAATCGGCTGGTCACGCCGAGCCCTAGAGATACCGCTTTGCTTTCTCTTCAACTCTTTTTGTATCTTTCCTGATACAATGGAAAAAAACATAACCGCAACCACGCACCTAACCGCAACCCACCTAAACGTAAAAAAGACGAGGATTCATCCGAATCGGATGAACACAGTCAAAAATCGAGTCAGCAGCCAAGTCAACCATCGAGTCAGCAGTCTGCTGAACCAAACTTTGACAATGTTCCGCGTTTCTTGGTGGTCACGTCGCTTGACGATACACGAACTGTGTCAAGCCTTTTCCCCTTTGTGATCGAGAAAAGTATTCTCTCCATTGCCGGACATCCTAAGAGTATAAAACAACTCAAATCGGGTGATCTTCTCTTGGAAGTCGAGAGAAAACAGCAAGTGGTAAAGTAGAAGTAAAACAAAGATCAGGAATTGATTCAATTAACTTACTCCATCCATAAAAGACACCAAAGGGAAAGAAATACAAACATTAAGCGACCAGACCATAATGGAAACCTAAACAAAGGAAGGCCATATGGACAGTTACTTTCCCACAAAATGGCCATATGGCCATCCAAAATTAAAAGACACAAGTGATACACACAGTAAGTAACAAACAACAACATAAATAAATCGCCACAGAAGAGCCGCCTTGGAACGGTCAGTGGAAGATTTCCACTGGGGGGCTTAAATCGATTTTACGTGGCCACAATCCTCGCCCTTACTTCCGTCGCGATTTAGACAAATAATTTGTTCAGTCCGCATGAAGGCCTCCTAACTCATCAGTGCAACATCTCCGTGAACACAGAAATCAAAGAACCACAGAGGTGAGACAACGGTGAGGACTCGACAGCAAGAAACCACTGAAATGCTGGAGCAAAAGAAAACCAACAGTTAGACGCCGATGAGCCCGACCAGAGACAGAGCATCAGGCACCAACCAACATTATCTCTTTAATTTTCAATAAGCCTTTACGTTGGAGCCGTCATAGAATCTGAGGCCTGACCCAACGGCGTGCAATTAAAGAGGGAAGCAAAGTTGCCAACCGTGATTGGATTAACTACCATGCATGCAGTCTGTCGTATAATATCCATGTTGTACCCAATCTTTTTATATCGAAGAATGATTTTACGAAATTGGGTGCTGAAGTCATTGCGGTTATATATTTTTCTGAATGTATATACTAAGTCACCATAAAATTCGGGTTCCGATAGACCTTGTTGCAGAAGAGATTTAAGTCCAATATTGAATTTTGTAAGCCTGCTAAACGCCAACAAACTCTTTGATCTTAAAGTTAAAGTCTCGTTACATAACACGCTCAATTCATCTAAGGGAGTGATTCGCAGTCTAGAACTGCGTCCTTGTTCAGATGAAGAGATAGTCGATAACTTGAAAGATCAGGGAGCTGTTGGTGTTCGTAACATTCAAGTTCGTAGAAATGGTGTACTAAAACCAACAGCAACTTATGTGTTGACTTTTAATACACCAATTCTACCCAAGAAAATCAAAGTAGCATATCTTTCAATTAACGTAGAGGTATACATCCCAAACCCTCTTAGATGTTACTCTTGTCAGGCTTTTGGCCATCACGAAAGCAGATGTCAGAGGAAAAAACTCTGTCCTAATTGTGGTGAAGAAAAGCATGTTGATAATCACCTCAACTGCAAAAATGAACCCAAATGCGTTAATTGTGATGGCAAACATGCTGTTTTCTCCCGAGACTGTCCGGCATGGAAAAAAGAAAAAGAAATACTCACCGTCAAATACCAAAGGGGGATAACATTCCCAGAAGCGCGGACAATTGTCGAAGAGCGACACATAACACCATCCACCAGTTTCGCCAGCATCACAAAGGGTGCTGGTGTAAAATGTACCAGCTCCGCAACACAGACTGCTGAATCATACATAGCTGAACTGAAAAAATCTGGTGCATGGAGTAAACCCACTCCAGCACCACAAAGTTCAACCAATTTATCAAATGGCGCAATCCAGGTTGCTTCGGATCGGTTGACAGCGACCGTACCGAAGCCAGCGCCGCACGTAAAAGAGAAACTCGACTCAGGTCGAACTAATAAGGGATCGGAAGATCCGTTCAAAAAACATCAATTGTCTCAAAAACAGACAGACAGACAACGTAAAATGGAAAGAGTCAATATTAAATTTCAGAACAGATTCGGCTCTTTGAGTGATCGTGATATGGAGTTCGCTGAAACTCCATCATCACCAAATGGCAATAACAGATCGAGATCAGCAACACCACGAGCTGGTGGTAGCAGATCTATGTCACCAATTGCAGCTCCAAAATAGTTTCTAGTCTTAATCTCTTCATAAAATGGATTTTAAACACAAAATAATACAATGGAATTGTCGAGGTCTGAAATCATATTATAACGAACTCTTATTACTTATTTCGTTATTAAACCCATCGGTTTTTGTTTGCAAGAAACTTTTTTAAAAACTGATGACAACATAGATGTCAAGGGGTTTCAATACATATATCTATATCAATTCTGAAGGCAACAAACCATCTGGTTGCCGTTCAATTTTCGTTAAATCATCTTTACCACAAAGAGAGATCAAATTAAAAACAGACCCACAAGCTGCAGCAGTATCGGTTTCTCTGGATAAAGAAACTACAATTTGCTCTCTATATATACCACCCTCATTTTCTTTAAAGCCCGAACATCTTGACTCATTGCTGAGTCAACTTCCATCGCCATATCTTTTAGTTGGCGACTTCAATGGTCACAATATTCTTTGGGGCTGTAAAGATATCAACAACAGAGGAGCACTTGTCGAAGATTTTATTGCAAAGAGCGATCTTTGCTTAATGAATGATAAATCTTATACTTACCTTCACCCTGCGACAGGTCATTTGTCTTCTTTAGATCTCTCTTTGTGTCACGCATCTCTCTTCTTGGACTATGACTGGTCTGTTTATGATGATCAGTGCGGATGTGATCACTTCCCTGTTATAATTGAGAGCGTAAACGAACCAGATGAGGACTGTAACCAGAAATGGAAAATGAATAAAGCCGACTTGGAATTATTCCATAATTTATGTGAAGAAGAGTTATCAGTTGATCATTTTAATGAATCATCCGACGTTGTTTCTGATTTCACAGATACACTTATTAATATATCAGAACAATGCATTCCAAAGACCTCAACAAATACTAAGAAAAGCCAGCCTTGGTTTAATTATGACTGTAAAGAAGCTATTAAAAAGCGTAAACAGGCTCTCAATAAGTTCTGCAAAAGTCCCACTTCAGAAAAGCTAAACGACGTAAAAGTATTTAGAGCTAAAGCTCGGCGAACAATCCGAGCTTCAAAACGAAAGTCATGGAGGGAATATGTTTCAACGTTGAACTACAAAACCCCCATTAAAAAGGTTTGGGATATGGTACGAAAAATTTCCGGAAAAACAAAGTCCTCTAGTTTAACACATTTAAATACTGAATTTGACACAATAGCTTCAACAAAAAAGATATTTCAGATACTCTTGGGAGCACATTCTTGAGAAATTCATCATCGCGTAATTATTCTGACTCTTTTAGAAATTTCAAAAAGGACCAAGAAAAAAGAAATCTTAACTTCAAATCCCATAATCGCGAAGAATACAACACACCTTTTAACTTATCCGAACTCGTTGAAGCCATTGAAAAATCACATGATACGGCAACCGGCCCCGATGAAATGAGCATCTGCCAAAAAGTTCTCTTACAACACTTTTAGATATCTTTAATAATATTTGGGAAACGGGGGTCTGTCCTGAGAGCTGGCATGTAGCTACAGTTGTACCAATTCCGAAACCAGGGAAAGATCATGCAGAACCTACAAATTATCGTCCGATAGCTTTGACAAGTTGTTTGTGTAAAACATTGGAGAGAATGATAAACAAGAGATTAGTCTGGTACTTAGAGTCCAACAACCTCATTTCAAAATTTCAATCGGGTTTTCGTTCGGAACGAAGTACCAACGACAATTTAATACGACTAGAAACATTTATACGAAATGCTTTTATTAACAAAGAACACGTTGTAGCTGTCTTTTTCGACTTGGAGAAAGCATATGACACAACATGGCGTTATGGAATATTGAAAGATCTCCATAACATTGGCTTGAGAGGAAAACTTCCCAGTTTTATTGAAAGCTTTTTAGGGGAACGCATGTTTCAGGTGCGTGTGGGGTCTACCGTGTCAGATTTCTATGATCAAGAACACCCCCAGGTATTAGACTTCCTGCCTTGCCGTGGCCCTGGGGGCTCAATTCCCACTGGGCACGTTGCTGCTGTGGTCAATGTGCCCACTGGGAAGAGCTAAAGGAAGTACCACCCGTTTGCCGTGGGTGGCGTCCTGTAAGCCGGAAGAAGGGATCCTGGAGGTTGAGGGTTACCTGAGGTGGCGGTGCTTCAGGTGCCCAACACGCCTCTTTGGCCTGGCTTTTCGGTGTAGACGGGTGGCCGTGCGGTCCGGCACGGTCAATCGGCTGGTCACGCCGAGCCCTAGAGATACCGCTTTGCTTTCTCTTCAACTCTTTTTGTATCTTTCCTGATACCAACCATATGCCCATTTACCTTACCCTTTTCTGTCTTTTTATCTCTAGAAGGCGGTGGCTTAACGGATCAATCGTGTAGGCATTTTGTTTATACGAGTATATCTCAAGTGTATCTCTAACACCTGCGAGTTGGATAACCACTCCAGTATGGTGTTCCCTTGTAGGGCTCCACGGAGGGCGGAGAGCACTTGGGACGATTCTAGAATTTTTTTCTTATGGCTCCTGGAAAAACATATAACCGCAATCACCTAACCACAACGCACCTAAACGTAAAAACAAGAGGATTCATCCGAATCGGATGAACACAGTCAACAATCCAGTCAGCAGTCAAGTCAACAATCTAGTATGCAGTCTGCTGAACCAAATTTTGACAATGTTCCGCGTTTCTTGGTTGTTACGTCGCTTGACGATACACGAACTGTATCTAGCCTTTCCCCCTTCGCCATCGAGAAAAGTATTCTCTCCATTGCCGGACACCCTAAGAGTATAAAACAACTCAAATCGGGTGATCTTCTCTTGGAAGTCGAGAGAAAACAGCAAGTGGTAAGCCTGCTAAACACCAACAAACTCTTTGATCTTGAAGTTAAAGTTTCTTTACATAACACGCTCAATTCATCTAAGGGAGTGATTCGCAGCCCAGAACTGCGTCCTTGTTCAGATGAAGAGATAGTCGATAACTTAAAAGATCAGGGAGTTGTTGGTGTTCGTAACATTCAAGTTCGTAGAAATGGTGTACTAAAACCAACAGCAACTTATGTGTTGACTTTTAATACACCAATTCTACCCAAGAAAATCAAAGTAGCATATCTTTCCATTAACGTAGAGGTATACATCCCAAACCCTCTTAGATGTTACTCATGTCAGGCTTTTGGCCATCACGAAAGCAGATGTCAGAGAAAAAAACTCTGTCCTAATTGTGGTGAAGAAAAGCATGTTGATAATCACCTCAACTGCAAATATGAACCCAAATGCGTAAATTGTGATGACAAACATGCTGTTTTCTCCCGAGACTGTCCGGCATGGAAAAAAGAAAAAGAAATACTCACCGTCAAGTACCAAAGGGGGATAACATTCCCAGAAGCGCGGAAGATTGTCGAAGAGCGATACATAACACCAACCACCAGTTTTGCCAGCATCACAAAGGGTGCTGATGTAAAATGTACCAGCTCCGCAACACAGACTGCTGAATCATACATTGCTGAACTGAAAAAATCTGGTGCATGGAGTAAACCCAATCCAGCACCACAAAGTTCAACCACTTTATCAAATGGCGCAATCCAGGTTGCTCCGGTTCGGTCGACAGCGACCGTACCGAAGCCAGCGCCGAATGCAAAAGAGAAACCCGACTCAGGTCGAACTAATAAGGGGTCGCAAGATCCAATCAAAAACATCAATTGTCTCAAAAACAAACAGACAGACAACGTAAAATGGAAAGAGACAATATAAAATTTCAGAACAGATTCGGATCTTTGAGTGACAGTGATATGGAGTTGACTGAAACTCCATCATCACCAAGTGGCAATAACAGATCGAGGTCTGCCACACCACGAGCTGGTGGTAGCAGATCTATATCACCAATTGCACCTCCATAATAGTTTCTAGTCTTTAAATATCTCTCCTTAAAATGGATTTAAAACACAAAATAATACAATGGAATTGTCGAGGTCTTAAATCGAATTATAATGAACTCTTATTACTTATTTCACTACTAACCCCATCGGTCTTTTGTTTGCAAGAAACTTTTTTAAAAACTGATGACAACATAGATGTCAAGGGTTTCAATACATACAACTATATCTATTCTGATGGTAACAAACCATCTGGTGGCAGCTCAATTTTTGTTAAATCATGTTTACCACAAAGAGAGATCAAATTAAAAACAGACCTACAAGCTGTAGCAGTATCGGTTTCTCTGGATAAAGAAACTACAATTTGCTCTCTATATATCCCACCCTCATTTTCTTTAAAGCCCGAACATCTTGACTCATTGCTGAGTCAACTTCCATCGCCATATCTTTTAGTTGGCGACTTCAATGGTCACAATATTCTATGGGGCTGTAAAGATGTCAATAACAGAGGAGCACTTGTCGAAGATTTTATTGCAAAGAACGATCTTTGCTTGATGAATGATAAATCTTATACTTACCTTCACCCTGCGACAGGTCATTTGTCTTCTTTAGATCTCTCTTTGTGTCACCCATCTCTCTTCTTGGACTATGACTGGTCTGTTCATGATGATCAGTGCGGAAGTGATCACTTCCCTGTTATAATTGAGAGCGTAAACGAACCAGATGAAGACTGTAACCAGAAGTGGAAAATGAATAAAGCCGACTGGGAATTATTCCATAATTTATGTGAAGAAGAGTTAACAGTTGATCACTTAAATGAATCATCCGACATTGTTTCTGATTTCACAGATACACTTATTAATATATCAGAACAATGCATTCCAAAGACCTCTAAAATACTAAGAAAAGCAAGCCTTGGTTTAATAATGACTGTAAAGAAGCTATTAAAAAGCGTAAACAGGCTCTAAATAAGTTCTGCAAAAGTCCCACTTCAGAAAAGCTAAACGACGTAAAAGTTTTTAGAGCTAAAGCTCGGCGAACAATCCGAGCTTCAAATCGAAAGTCATGGAGAGAATATGTCTCCAAATTGAACTACAAAACCCCCATTAAAAAGGTTTGGGATATGGTACGAAAAATTTCAGGAAAAACAAAGTCCTCTAGTTTTACACATTTAAATACTGAATTTGATAAAATAGCTTCAAAAAAAAAAAATATTTCAGATACTCTTGGGAGCACATTCTTGAATAATTCATCATCGCTTAATTATTCTGACACTTTTAGAAATTACAAAAAGGACCAGGAGAAAAGAAAACTTAACTTCAAATCCCTTAATCACGAAGAATACAACACACCTTATAACTTATCCGAACTAGTTGAAGCCATTGAAAAATCACATGATACGGCAACCGGCCCCGATGAAATTCATTATCAGATGCTTAAGCATCTGCCAAAAAGTTCTCTTACAACACTTTTAGATATCTTTAATAATATTTGGGAAACGGGGGTCTGTCCTGAGAGCTGGCGTGTAGCTACAGTTGTACCAATTCCGAAACCAGGGAAAGATCATGCAGAACCTACAAATTATCGTCCGATAGCTTTGACAAGTTGTTTGTGTAAAACATTGGAGAGAATGATAAACAAGAGATTAGTCTGGTACTTAGAGTCCAACAACCTCATTTCAGAATATCAATCGAGTTTTCGTTCGGAACGCAGTACCAATGACAATTTAATAAGACTAGAAACATTTATACGAGATGCTTTTATTAACAAAGAACACGTAGTAGCTGTCTTTTTCGACTTGGAGAAAGCATATGATACAACATGGCGTTATGGTATATTGAAAGATCTCCATAACATTGGCTTAAGAGGAAAACTTCCCAGTTTTATTGAAAGCTTTTTAGGGGAGCGCATGTTTCAGGTGCGTGTGGGGTCTACCCTGTCAGATTTCTATGATCAAGAACAGGGTGTCCCACAGGGTAGTATTCTTTCAACTACGCTATTTAACATCAAAATAAACAATATTGTACAATGTTTGGACGACAAAACTGATTGTTCCTTGTATGTTGACGATTTCTGTATATGTTACCGTTCAAAAAATATGAAAACAATTGAACGAAAGTTGCAACAAAATTTAAAACGAATAGAAGAATGGACTGATAAAAATGGTTTCAAGTTCTCCAAGTCGAAAACGCAGTGTGTTCATTTTTGTAAACTACGGAAGAAACACGAACATCCTTCCTTGTTTTTATACGGATCACAAATTCCTGTTGTTGAAGAAACCAAATTTCTTGGGGTCATATTTGATCAAAAGTTATCTTTTATTCCCCATATTAAATATCTTAAAGCGAAATGCTTAAAAGCTTTGAATCTTTTGAAAGTTTTAGCCCATACAAGTTGGGGAGCAGATCGGTATACTTTATTACATCTTTACCGGTCTTTAATAAGATCTAAATTAGATTAAGGGGCTGTTGTTTATGGTTCTGCCAGAAAGTCCTATTTAAAATCATTGAATACTATCCATCACCAAGGCCTTCGTCTGGCTCTGGGAGCCTTTCGTACTTCTCCCGTATTAAGCCTTTATATAGAAGCAGGTGAACCATCTTTAACTTCGCGCAGAGAGAAACTTTCTCTTCAGTATGCTATTAGAATTGCTGCTAATCCATCTAACCCGGCATCCAAAATTTCATTTCCACCTCAATTTATAGATAAGTATGAAACTAAACCCACAGCAATCAAACCTTTTGGATTACGAATTTTACCACTGCTAGAAAATTCAGGCATCGACCTTAAAAATATTCAAAAACATGAAACCGCCGAAGTTCCATCTTGGTGTATTAAACAACCTTCTATTCTGTTCGACTTGCATGATGGCAAAACATCCGAATCAAATCCAATACTTCTCAAACAAAACTTCCAGGTACTGCAGTCACGTTGCAATGAATACCAGCAAGTCTATACTGATGGTTTCAAAGAAGGAGATAAAGTTGGTTGTGCGTTTGTTTCTAAAGATACGCACAAAACCATGCGCCTTCCAGATGGTTCATCTATTTTTACAGCTGAAGCCAAAGCAATAGACCTAGCTTTAGATTTTATCAGTTCTTCAATAATTCAAAAAGCAATTATATTTTCTGATTCACTTTCTGTGCTTAAGGCTTTAGACCATTCATCATCTAAAAATCCTCAAATTCAAAAATTGATCAAAAACATCATAAAATTTCTAAAACACACCAAATCTTGTTTTGTTGGCTTCCGAGCCATATTGGCATTGTCGGCAATGAATATGCTGACAAGAAAGCAAAGGAATCGCTCAATCTTGATCCATCTGTTTTTAAAATTCCCTTTAATAATTTTAAACCATTTATCAACAGATACATCTTGTCGGAATGGCAGGGCGAATGGGACCGTGCAATAAATAACAAACTCCATGACATTAAACCTGTCGTTAGTACAAAATGGTCTCCTCCACAGTTTTCCAGAAAAGAGGACGTAGTATTAACACGACTGCGCATCGGCCATACTAGAGTTACTCATTCTTATATTTTTAATGGTGATGATCAGCCTTCTTGTGTAGGTTGTGATCAGCCATTCACTGTGAAACATATCTTAATTGACTGTGTTGACTTTTCACCCTCACGTATTTTATGTTTCAAAGCTGACACTTTGCAACAACTGTTTCGAGATGTACCTCTTGATAATATTATTTTATTCTTAAAAGAAGTTGGACTTTTTCATAAGATTTAACTGTTTCAGATTTTTATACATCTTCATTCTGACTTTTTACTTTTAATACCATCAAAATTGTTCATGCCGTTTAACCATTAACCGTTTGACGCTTATGACCCACAAAGAGGGTTGACGCGTCGTTAAACACGAAATCATCATCATCATGATCAAGAACAGGGTGTCCCACAGGGTAGTATTCTTTCAACTACGCTATTTAACATAAAATAAACTATATCGTACAATGTTTGGACGATAAAACTAATTGTTCCTTGTATGTTGAGGATTTTTGTATATGTTACCGTTCAAAAAATATGAAAACAATTGAACGAAACTTACAACAAAAGTAAAAAGAATAGAAGAATGGACTGATAAAAATGGTTTCAAGTTCTCCAAGTCGAAAAAGCAGTGTGTTCATTTTTGTAAGCTACGGAAGAACATCCTTCCTTGTTTTTATATGGATCACAAATTCCTGTTGTTGAAGAAGCCAAATTTCTTGGGGTCATATTTGATCAAAAGTTATCTTTTATTCCCCATATTAAATATCTTAAAGCGAAATGCTTAAAAGCTTTGAATCTTTTAAAAGTTTTAGCTCATACAAGTTGGGGAGCAGATCGGTACACTTTATTACATCTTTACCGGTCTCTGAAAAGATCTAAATTCGATTATGGGTCTTTTGTTTATGGTTCTGCCAGAAAGTCTTATTTAAAATCTTTGGATACTATCCATGACCAAGGCCTTCGTCTTGCTATGGGGGCCTTCCGTACTTCGCCAGTATTAAGCCTTTATGTAGAAGCAGGTGAACCATCTTAACTTCGCGCAGAGAGAAACTTTCTCTTCAGTACGCTATCAGACTTGCTGCTAATCCATCTAACCCGGCATTCCAAATATCTTTTCCATCTGAATTTGTAGATAAGTATGAAACTAAACCCACAGCAATCAAACCTTTTGGATTACGTATTTTACCACTGCTAGAAAATTCAGGTATCGACCTTAAAAATATTCAAAAACATGAAACGGCCGAAGTTCCATCTTGGTGTATTAAAAAACCTTTTATTCTGTTTGACTTACATGATGGTAAAAAATCCGAATCAAATCCAATGCTACTCAAACAAAACTTTCAGGTACTGCAGTCACGTTACAATGATTACCAGCAAGTCTATACTGATGGTTCCAAAGAAGGAGATAAAGTTGGTTGTGCATATGTTTCTAAAGATACGAACCAAACCTTGCGCCTTCCAGATGGTATATCTATTTTTACAGCTGAAGCCAAAGCAATAGACCTAGCTTTAGATTTTATCAGTTCTTTATCATTTCAAAAAGCAATTATATTTTCTGATTCACTTTCTGTGCTTAAGGCTTTAGACCATTCATCATCTAAAAATCCTCAAATACAAAAATTGATCGAAAAACATCATGAAATTTCTAAAATGCACCAAATCTTGTTTTGTTGGCTTCCAGGCCATATTGGCATTGTCGGCAATGAGTTTGCTGACAAGAAAGCAAAGGAATCGCTAAAAAATAATCCGTCTGTTTTTAAAATTCCTTTTAATAATTTTAAACCTTTTATCAACAGATACATCTTGTCGGAATGGAAAGTCGAATGGGACCGTGCAATACATAACAAACTCCATGCCATTAAACCTGTCGTTGGAACAAGGTACTCTCCTCCAGAGTGTTCCAGGAAAGAGGATGTAGTATTAACACGACTGCGCATTGGCCATACTAGAGTTACTCATTCTTATATTTTACATGGTGATGAACAGCCTTCCTGCGTAGGCTGTGATCAGCCATTCACTGTGAAACATATTTTAATTGAATGTGTAGACTTTTCACAGTCCCGTAACTTATACTTCAAAGCTGACACTTTGCAACAATTGTTTCAAGATGTACTTTTTAAAAATATTATTTTATTCTTAAAAGAAATTGGACTTTTTCATAAGATTTTACTGTTTAAGATTTTTATACATATCAAACTAACTTTTTTACTTTTTATATCCTCATAATTCTCAATGCCGTTAACCATTAAACGTTTGACGCTTATGACCCACAAAGAGGGTTGCCGCGTCGTTAAACACGAAATCATCATCATCATCATCATCTATTGACTGGTCAGCAGTGTTATTTGTTGTAATGATCAAAAACCGGGATTGACCGGAACACTTCCGTAAGTTTATCACATCCTCTGTTTTTGGGGTTCACATAATGTTGACTTTCCTCCGATGATACAGTACATATTGTTTTGTTTGTTTTCACTAAAAGAAGGCAGATGCATTTGTTCTACTGATTTTTCGTTTCATTAGTACGAGTGGTTGTCATAGTAAAAGATTGGTAGTTTTGTTTATATATGCAACTGGAGTCAACTTTTGGAATCTTTGGCTCAGTTTCAGTGTTTACTAGCACACTTATACAGAATACACATGAGCAGCTTTGTCATTTGACAGTCCAATCCTATGACAAGCGTAGGCTCAATCTTTTTGTAAAAGCTAATACTTGTGACATGACTATATTAACAACAGCCACGTTAAACGGTACATTTTATTAGCTCGGCTGTTTTCGAAGCTCTGGCGTTTGTTAGCTCTGGCGTCGTCGTGGTCTGTGTCGTCGTCGTCTGTGTCGTCTTCGTCCTAGTCTGCGTCGTCGTCGTGCAAAAACTTGGACATTTGGTAATATATCTGTCATTACTGAACATATTTACTTGAAACTCGGACTAGTTGTTCATTTAATTTGCTCGGCTGTTTTCGAAGCTCTGGCGTCTATTGGCTCTGGCGTTTATTAGCTCTGGCGTCGTCGTCGTCTGCGTCGTCGTCGTGCAAAAACTTGGATATTTTGTAATATCTGTCATTACTGAACATATTTACTTGAAACTCGGTCTAGTTGTTCATTATGAAAAGGGGAACTCATGCCAATAGGTGAGGTAACCCCCAAAATATTTTTGGCACAGTTGTGCCCCTTTTTCGACTTAGAATTTTTGCAGCCCAGCGTTGGCACCCGCATGCGGTGCTCTTGTTCTCCTACCTTCCAGCCTAGCTGTACAGTTTGACAAACCGTCCCCCGCTCATCGTGGGTTGAAGAAATAGATGGGCTGCATGATGCTTTCACGCAGAGCTGAATCCGACCCGCACACGAGTACTGGTAAACCGCGTAGAGGATCTAAGACTGCCCAGGCAAAGCGGTGCGAGTCGGACCGTCCATGCATAAAAAAAGCCCTATGTTTCATTTGGCGGCATGCCTTGGGATGTCATTTCATCTCAGTGTCGGGAATGAGTCCCTCAAAATTGGAAGCGGCGTCTCCAAACTGACTACAGTGTTGACGGGCACGTTAAACCTTAAATCAAGCAAACAAACAAAACAGTTCGACAAAATAGGCGTTCCAGCTAGTCACCGTCCTGGTTCCTATTTTCCGTATTTTGCCCCGTGCTTTATCGTTAGGAAACATGGCGTCCTGTATATTTTGTATTTGCCACGGGTAAAATACGATTTGAGGAACAAGATCAAAGCATGTCTTCAAGCATAGCCCGCTAATTATACTCGAAATATTGATCATTATATCTGGAAAGTAACTTTTGATTGTTGTTATATTGGGGCATTTCATTGGCTGTTGAACATATCTAGACGTATTGAAAAATCCTGAATTAAGTCAGTCCTAATAGTTTGCCGAAAAGTTTGTGGATGTGAGTAATACGAGCCGCGTCATTCGAAAATGTGTCTTTGTACATTGACGCACAGCGAAGACGCAGATCAGACTGCGCCTACGCGCAGTCTGATCTGAGTCTTCGCCTACGCGCAGTCTGATCTGAGTCTTCGCTATGCGCTGTATAGCTGCAAACTGACCCAAACCATTCTTCATGCGGTTAGGGGACGGTTGTGGTTCTATAAAGTTAATACGCATTCTGGTTTGAGTACACGCTTAGCGCGCCTGTCCATAGATACATTTTGCTTGCCGCGACCGAGTTTTAATATATAATCCTATACGGCATTAGCTCACTATATTAGTAATATGCTCTCTTTCAAAGAAAGTCTTTGCATCGTGACGTAAAGCAACACAAAAACTTTTAAAGGTCCGGAGAAAGAACCAACGTCTAACAAGGCATAAAAGGAAATTAAATTTTTGGCCTTACACTCGAAACGGTAAGTTGAAATATTATGCTTTATTAAATACATCACGTGAACAAGTCCGTGAAAAGAACACCCCCTTACTCCCCATTTTGTATAGAGAAAACTGGGGTTTACGGGAGGTTAACATTATTTTTCTTAGTTTTAGTCCAAGACATAGGTTGTGGGTACTCGTTAGAACTGCCTCAATGTTGGCAGTATAAATATTAGAAAAATATCATTGATTTTTATCTGCAAAGTAGCCATTTTTGATTCGTGAAAAATGCGCTATGTCGCACGGGTGTGTTAGCGTAATTACTTCTGTTTCTAACAGTGGATTATCGTCAGAGTTAAAAAAAAAAAAAAAAAGAGCACGAAACGACTCGGTGTTTACAAGAAAAAAATGTTGATTCCACTGCAGTCAAAAATTAAATCTTCATGTCGTTATATATATTTCTGCATTGTTTGTGGCAAACTGCTTTGTTTCATGGCCGTAAATATGCCCCCGCCCATCGGAGCTTGAAGAAATAGATAGGCTGCATTATGCTTCCACACAGAGCTGATTCCGACCCGTCACACGAGTACTGGTAAACCGCTTAGAGGATCTAAGCCTGCCCAGGCAAAGCGTGCGAGTTCGACCGTCCATGCTTATAAACCCTATTGGTTTAATTTGGCGACAGGACTTGAGATGTCATTTCATCTCAATGTCGGGTAAAAATCCCACAAAATAGAAAGCAACGTCTCCAAATGACCTTTACAGTGTTGACGGGGATGTTAAACTTCAAATCAAACAAACAAACAAGGCTGCTACATGTAATTGCAGGAACATATCGTTATATGTCTTTTTTCTTTAATTAACAGTTGCCTAATACTGAAACATTAGATTAAGACAAATTAATGATAACAAAATTATTCAAATTATACTGTTTCGGCATATATTATCTGATAAAAGAAAAGAAAAAAATCATACCCCATCGTTATATGTCTTTTTTATTTAACAATGGTCTTATACTGAAGCATTATGGTAACGAAATTATTCAATTCATATTGTTTCGTGATATATTATCTGATAAAAAAAGAGGAAAAAATAATATCCCATCGTTATGTCTTTTTTTCTTTAACACTGATCTTATACGTCACGTGATAGTCCGTGAAATGAACACCCCACTAAACCCCACTTTATATAGAGAAAACTGGGGTTTACGGAGGTATACATTATTTTTCTTATTTCTGCTCCAAGACATAGGTTGTGGGTACTCGTTAGAACCGCCTCGACGAGGCGGTTCTAACGAGCTCACACAACTTATGTTTGCAGTATAAATAAGAAAAATATAACATATTTTCTTCAGAAAAGTAGTAATTCTAGAGATGTGTAAAATGCATCATGCCGGACAGGTATGTTATCGAAAGGTACTGAAGCATTAGATAAAGACAAATTATTCAATTTAAATTGTTACGGTATATATTATCTGATAAAATAGAAGAAAAAAAAATAAATACCCCATTTCACTTGGTGTTATAATATATTCAAGGAAACGGGTTTTGTATTTTCCTCATCACTTTAAAAAGACCATATACTGAACATCCCTTTACCCCCTCACTTTATATGGAGAAAAATGTGGTTTGCAGGGGTAGACATAATTTTTCGTATTTCTGTTCCAAGACATAGTTTGTGGGTACTCGTTAGAACCGCCTCAACGAGGCTGTTCTAACGAGCACCCTCAACCTATGTTTGGAGCAAAAATAAGAAAAAATGTCACAATAACCCTTTTGAGAGAAATGAAAGGTTGCATTATATCACACGGGTGTGTCATCGTGATAATTTTCTTCACTGCCTTTCAGAATCAGTGAGCACGCTTTACAGTATTTGTTTGATTTGAGGTTTAACGTCCCCGTCAACACTGTAAAGGTCATTTTGGAGACGCTGCTTCCAATTTTGTGGGACTTTTACCCGACATTGAGATGAAATGACATCTCAAGCCCTGCCGCCAAAAGAAACCAATAGGGTTTATAAGCATGGACGGGCCGATCGCATCGCTTTGCCTTGGCAGGCTTAGATCCTCTAAGCAGTTTACCAGTACTCGTGTGCGGGTTACTTTCGGCTCTGCGTGGAAGCATCATGCAGCCCATAGATTTCTTCAAGCCCCGATAAGCGGGGGCTGACGCTTTACAGTTACTGACATGGTGTTAAAATTTGGTCATTTTATGAACACGTCTGTAGCTGTGTTTCGTTGAGTATTCATCCTGAAAAGGAGACTTTGCATAAAAAATGTAATTCAAAGAACGAGTCAGGTGTAAAAATTGAAACATAAAATTGTTGTGGCGCGGTTCTGTGATGTTCCTATTTTAGTCAATAATATTATCTTTACCACTCTCTGCGAAATGTTTTTTTTTTTTTTTTTCTACTTCTTCTTCTCCTTCTTCTTCTTCTTTTTTATTTTATTTGCCTAGAAAACGAGATTCTACATTTCATGCAAATTGCCTACTTAGGAGATAATAGGATTTCATAGGAAACAATTTACAAGAAATGATAAATCCTGTTTTTCGAAGACAATTTGCATGAAATATCCGGGAAATATTAGAAAAAAAATATATTTCTAAATATGGCCTGGCTACAAAATAATAAGCAAAACGTTAATACCCCCATAGAAACATTGATACTCACGAAAACACGCCTATACAATTTCGACCCCCTTAAACCCAGCTTTTAGACAGTAAAACTGGGGTTTAGTAGGGTAAACCTTATTTTTTTATTATTATTTTGGTTTAACGGCCCTTTCAAGATTATTTTACACATATCGAGCCGATCATTAATCAGAGATGGGCGAAAACCGCAGTACCCGGAGAAAAACCACCTGACCATCCGTTGCAGAACTTGGCGTCTCACATGTGTCCCGAGCGAGGCTCGAACCCACAGCGGTGAGAGACCTAATGCTTAAGATGGGTAAACCTGATTTTCATATTTCTGTTCTAAAATATAGATTGTGGGTACTCGTGAGAACCGCCTCGTCATTATTTTTGATCATTAAATTTTCGTTTTCTCAGCGGTAAGGTTTGCAATACATTTGTTTCCGTAATGTGAAAGAAACTTTACCAATGCATCCGATGAAATGTTCTCAGATTTATAACTGATGACTGTGAAGCCAAGAACCACCCAGATACCATTTTTCTTCGCTTGTACGAAACTACAGGAAACGATTGTGAAAGTTTTACATAAAACATTACGTCGTAGTTTTTCACTGATTCTATTACAGCAAGCTATAGTTCGAACAATTGACAGGAGACTGACCTTTATGCAAGGAATAAATTACTCCGTGCTATCGCCTAATACGTCGGCTTTCGTTAACTTCTCGTGAATTTTCGACATCTCGTGAATAGCGACCCCTTTACCGACCTCTATGTATTGTATAACTGTATCGCCATCTTCGGAAAACGACGAAGATAAATATATGCATTGGGTCGGGTGTGACCTTGTGTTAATAGAGTTCACCAGTCTCAGGTCAATTTGTTCGAAGTATACAAGCGGTGTTTCTTCATAGTTGGATAATATCATATCAACACGAAAACACGCCTATAGAAATAATTTTGAACCCGACTTTTATATAGTAAAACTGGGGGTTTACAGGGGTATACCTTATTTTTCTTATTTCTGCTCTGAAATATAGATTGTTGGTACTCGTTGGAACCGCCTCGATAAGGCGGTTCTAACGAGTACCAACAGCGGTTCTAACGAGTACCAACAATCTATAACGCGTTAGAACCGCCTCGATGAGGCGGTACTAACGAGTACAAACAGCGGTTCTAACGAGTACTTAAATATTTTGAGCAGAAATAAGTAAAATATCACTATTTTTCATCTTTAATGTTTCGTTGTGTGGTTTTTTTTTTTTTTTTTTTTTTGTGTGTGTTTTTTTTTTATTTTCTGCGGTAAAGTTTACAAATTGAATGTATTTGTTAGGCGTGTTTATTTAAAGTACTATACTGTAAACTCTCCTCCACACCACCAAAAGCCTGGGTGAAGGCCGCATGTAGGCATGGCCAGCAAGAACGATACCGTCAATTATTCGTCCGATTTTATTTGTTTCTTATTACCTGGAAGAGTAAGCTCGCTTGGATACCCTGAATCATATTTTGTTGCGTCGTTCTTTAGACTTTTTTGTGAATATGACCTAACAATTTTTTCTCGTATCATATAATTGAAGGTTAAAGTGTTCAGTCGGCACCCGCCCATCGGGGCTTGAAGAAATAGATGGGCTGCATGATGCTTTCACGCAGAGCTGAAACCGACCTGCATATGAGTACTGGTAAACCGCTTAGAGATCTAAGCCTGCCCAGGCAAAGCGGTGCGAGTCGGACCGTCCATGCTTATAAACCCTATTGGTTTCATTGGACGGCAGGGCTTGAGATGTCATTTCATCCCAATGTCGGGTAAAAGTCCCACAAAATTGGAAGCAACGTCTCCAAAATGACCTTTACAGTGTTGACGGGGACGTTAAACCTTAAATCAAACAAACAAAATTAAAGTGTTCAAGTTATCGGAATTTAGCATTACGATAACACACCCAAGCGACATTTTGCATATTTTGCGCATCTCCGAAATGGCCGTTTTTGTAATGAAAACCCGTAATATATTTCTTGTTTTTACCTCAAACATAGGTTCTGGGTGCTCGTTAGAATCGGTTCTACGAGTACCCAAAACCTATGTCTTGGAGCAAGCATAAGAACAAAAAATGTATCCCCCCCCCCCGTAAACCTAAGTTTTTTTATCCCCACGTAAACTTAAGTTTTCTCTAAATAAGGTGGGGGTGTTCGAGTCACGTACTTGATCACGTGATGCAATTTCAGCCTTTAAACTAAAATATTTCATGATATAAATGATGAAAAAGATGTTAATTTAAGTAATTAAGTTAATTTATAATATGACGTCGCGTCTGAGAGTGTAATAACGCCATGTAATTAATTCGATAATCCACTAGTGAATTAAATATGCAAATAAGTTAGATACGCCCCATAACGTTATATGTTCGACGTCCTTAATGACGTCGCGTTTACTAATGGCAGAATATTGACATTTTTGTAAACAAATCGTGAATAAAATGCATTTCAAATGCCATATGATAAATAGAATCTTGCATGCGTGCTCATGTATTATTGAATTTATTAAACTCGTTGAGAAAAAGGGATAAAATGCTCGGCGAAGCCTCGCATTTTATCCCTTTTCCTCAACTCGTTTTATAAATTCAATAATACATGAACACTCATGCAAGATCCTCTATTTATCATATGACGTCGTTGACAATCAGTGAATAACGTCATGTAATAAAAATCGCATGAACACACGTGTAATAAAACTTTGGCGGGATAAAGTAACGTAATGTCAACAATGCATTTTTGTGGAAAAATTGTCAAATTCGGAGGCGATAAAATCCTATTTCAAGTGGTCATATGATATACATGTATACTCGTGTAAGATTCTCTATCGCGGCTAATTATAGGATAACGTCATGTAATAAAGATCATATGATCACACGTGTAATAACACATGAACGTCATTACGCCGTCCATTACAACCTTATAGTTTCTGTGGAACTTCTTCGGCGATAAAATCTCATTTGAAAATGTTATATGATAAACAGAATCTTACACTCGTGTTCATTTCATATGAAATTTATGAAATTCACCGAAGGCTCGTTCCATTCGTATGAAATGACCACTCGTGTAAGATCCTCCATTTAACGTTTATTTAACGTTCACTGAAGTATGAACGACATCGGATCGCGAACAAAGTTTCGGGGTTTCTCTTACTTCGCTCGATATCCCATTATGAAAATACGCTTTTTTAAATATATTTAAAATTTTATCACCGGAAAATGAAAATTTTCTGATAAAAAAAATAAAGTAAAATCTTATATTTTTCATTATTCTGCTCTAAACATAGATTGTTGGTACTCGTTAGAACCGCCTTGCCGAGGCGGTTCTAACGAGTACCAACAATCTATGTTTCTGAGCAGAAATAAGGAAAACAACGTACATGCAGATCCCTGTAAACCCGAGTTTTACTATATATAAAAGTGGGATTTAAGGGGCCAAATATATGGAGGCGTGTTTTCGTGATGCGACATTCGTATCTCAATGAACGTTAAAAAATATTTTCATTTCTCCATTCCTTACTTTACCCACTTGCTGAAATCCTGTCCTTAGTTTCTTGAAGATTGCAATATCAAACTGCTTAATGGCAGACAGGGTCCAGTCATTCAAGGCATCGTTAGCTTCACGAGCTCGTTAGTGGTCATATTGTTAACTGTTCTAGCAAGCACAATAATTAAAATTTTGTTATTTTTGCTGGAAAAATGTGAGCAGCTTTTGCATTTGCAAAAGCTGCTCACATTTTTGCAGCAAAAGTATTATCATAATTGCCATATTAGATGATCATAGATTTAACGCTACGTCAACTAACGACGTCGTTAGTTTTGCACAACTGGCGGAACTAACCAGTAAAAGTTTCATATAAACAAAAAAAAAAACTGAGTCACTTTGATTAGCGCTTGAAATACTCACAGCCATGTTAACAAATTATCATGAAAACTTGCCGACGAACCCCACTTTTATTTTAGCAAAACTGGGGTTTACGGGCTTAAACCTTATTATTCTTATTTCTGCTCTAAAATATAGGTTGTAGGTATTCGTCTGAAACGACTTATCGAGGTGGTTCTAACGAGTACCCGCAATCTGTGTTATGTTAGGGAATAAGAAAATACATGTTTTGTTTGTTTGATTTGAGGTTTAACGTCCCCGTCAACACTGTAAAGGTCATTGTGAGACGTCGCTTCCAATTTTGTGGGACTTTTACCCGACATTGAGATGAAATGACTTCTCAAGCCCTGCCGCCCAATGGAACCAATAGGGTTTATAAGCATGAACGGGCCGACTCGCACCGCTTAGCTCCTCTAAGCGGTTTACCAGTACTCGTGTGCGGGTCGGTTTCAGCTCTGCATGGAAGCATCATGCAGTCCATCTATTTCTTCCAGCCCCAATGGGCGGAGGCCGAAGAAAGTACATGTATCTCAATTAATAGTAGTATTATCGCACCATCGAGACCATTTTATTGAGTACCAAAAGCTGACGTTTTCAAGATGCAACAAGAAGTTCCCATACATTGCCTCAGCCTGTTTCTAACCTCGGGCTTTCATGAGAAAACACATCATGTGAACAAGTCCGTGAAATGAACATCCACTAAACCCCATTTTATATAGAGAAAACTGGGATTTACGGAGGTATACAATCACGTGAACTAGTCCATGAATGAAGACCCCCCTAAACCCCACTTTATATAGAGAAAACTGGGGTTTACGGGGGTATACATTATTTTTCTTATTTTTACTTTTACTCAAAGACATAGGTTATGGGTACTTGTTAGAACCGCCTCAAATAGGCGGTCCTAACGAGCACCCAAAACCTATGTTTGGAGCAAAAATAAGGAAAATATCAAAAAATTTCATCAGAAAAAAGACCTTTTTTGAGGTTTGAAAAATGCACTATATCACAAGGATGTGTTATCGTAATGTATTATTTTTCTTATTACTGCTCCATGACATAGGTTGTGAATACTCATTAGAACCGCCGCATTGAGCACCCACAACCTATGTTTGCAGTAGAAATAGGCAAATATCACGGATTTTCGTCAAAAAAGTAGCCGTTTTGGAGATGTGAAAAATGCACCATGTCGAACGGGTGTTTTATTGTAATGTTAAGTGACGTCAGAAAATAGGTCATCACGTGAACGTGTCCGTGAAATGAACACCCCCTAAACTCCACTTCATTACGATAACACAGCTGTGCGAATAGTGTATTTTTCACATCTCCAAAGTAGCTACTTATCTGGTGTATATCCGTGATATTTTTCTTATAAATGCTCAAAACATAGGTTGAGGGTGCTCGTTAGAACCGCCTCAATGAGGCGCTCCTAACGAGTATCCACAACCAATATCTTGGAACAGTAATAAGAAAAATAATGTATACCCCTATAAACCCCAGTTTTCTCTATATTAAGTGGGGTTTGGGGGGGTCTTCATTTCACGGACTTGTTCAAATGATGTTATATAGAGAAAACAGGGGCTTACGGGTAAATACTCGTACACGGATTTTCTTATTTCTGCTCCAAGACATGATTGTTGGTAGTCGTTACCTCCACCCATGTTTGCAGTTTAATTAAGAAACATATCACGGATTTTCATCAGAAAATTGGCCATTTTTAAGATGTGAAAAAAAATGCATAACGGGTGTGTTATAGTGATGTTAACGGGCCGACGGCTTTTGAGGCCTTGAAGTTTCACCATAGCTATGAAAAGTTTTGACCGACATGTATAGAGGATAGTTGCTTTTTTCTAACACACTTCGTGAAATATTTGGACATGTGCTATTTATCGGGGAAAAGGGAGATTTTTCTCTTTTTTTTTTTTTTTTACTTGAAAAACAAAACAGGTAGAGAATTTCGGGTTGCTTCTTTACGGAACCTCGGAAGGGACATGATTTTTTTTATTTAAAAGTTGTGTGCACAAGATAATATCTTGTGCGCACAAATTAATATCTTGTTCGCACAACATATTAAAAATAAATCATGACCCTTCCCGGGTTCCGTAAAGAAGCAACCCGAAATTCTCTTTCTGTTTTGTTTTTTGGTTCCGCACTTCTTTGGTATTAACATGGCCATGCTATATTTCATTTTACAGTTAGAAAATATGTTTTATTTAGTTTAGATATGCGTTGATTTCACTGATAAGCACATGTACAAAATAAATGGAGAGAACGTTTTAATTTATACTTAACATTCTAACACAGCGCGCCTATACGTATAGGCAATGGAAAATAACTGTGTTTTATTCAACAACAAATGACGGCAAGGAAGAGCGTGACGAGTGACGTCATTAAAACTGCCAATTTATGACGTCACTAGTCGATTTCTTTGACGTTAGACGGTGTAACGTCATATTCCCGTATCGAAAACGTTAGAAAAGGATATACGAGTAAATGCATGTGTTTCAGTCGATAATTTTTAGCGGGATTTATTCTAACAATGGCGAAAGGTTGTGATATTTTGAAGGAAACAACAGCATTATTGCCGACTTTCAGTGTGTTAGAATCGAAATAGATCAGCTCTAGTTTGTGATTAACAATTTTGTTGAATAATAAACCACAGTTTGGAGGTCAGTTGTAGACAGTTTGAAAGTCAGTTGTAAAGTAGACAAATCACGAGCGCGTGATGTGTCTACTTTACAACTGACCTCCAAACTGTGATTTATTACTCAACAAATCACAGCTAGAGCTTATCTATTTCTTAAGTGAAATGCATATCTGAAACAAATAATGATTTTTCTTTTTCCCCATCATCCATCCGAATTTTCATGAGTGTTCTTGAATGGTTTCGGTATAACCCTCACTCCCCCCCCCCACACCCCCACACCCCCCCCCCCAAAAAAAAGACGTAAATATCCCCTCTGTATACTTCTGAACAGTTCTCGTGACCACCTAAATCTACGTTTTTGAGAGTATACGGTAGAATTGTCATCACGATTTAGGTTCATCATGAAAACACGCCTATATAGTTCTGACCCCCCTTGAACCCATTATGTCGTAAAACTGACCGTCCAAAGGCGGTCGTTCTTTTGCAGTGTCTTGTTTATTAATTGGCTTTGTGCCGTTGGTGCATGTTTCGTCTCTTTTGTGTGTGCCTCTGTGTCACTTTCCATTGCTGCGTTCTTAGATTGTGGCATTTCCTGAGTGAGCTTTTTTTACTAGTTACTGGGACATCGGTAAACAGCGTAGACTCAGTTCAGGGACGGCGTCTGATCAGGGCCTACGTTATTTGCTTAAATACAGGAGTTTAAATGTTGTACAATTAAGGCGTAACTATACCAAATTTAGTGACACAGAGGCCTTTCTGATAATTAATCTTCATCAGTGTGTCTCAACCCCAAAGTTCTGAAACCGAAACGGTTGATGGACAAGACCTGGCAAACACAGCACATCCCCCGCCGCACACACCGACCCACGTAGCTCATGAGACATGTCCGCTGGAGGCATCAGGCAAGAGACGCCTACCCTTGGACTTAAAGGCGTCCCCACCGAGCTAACATCAGCAAACATGGCCCACACTTCACGGAAATCCCGGGCAATAGGAAGATGTCCAAAGTAACGAGACTTGCAAAATTTAAAATATACGAAAAAAAAAATGGCAACTAAATCGGCTAAGATACATGTCTCACCTAGTTTTAGAAAAAAATAGAATTTTATACTGCAAAAGTTAATTATTATGTCTCCCGCGAAAAAAACAATTCGGAGAGACATATTGTTTTTCCCCCGTGCGTCTGTCTGTCCGTTTGTCTGTCTGTCTGTCTATCTGTCCGTCTGTCACAAATTCGTGTCCGCTCTATAACATGAAAACCGTTCAAGCTATCTTCAGGAAACTTCATATAACTATTAATCAATATTAGACGACGTGCAGAGCGCAAGAACTATAACCCTCGCATTTATACTTTTTGAGTTATCTCCCTTGGAAATTTGTCGGTATGTATATATGTATCGGCAAATCGTGTCCGGTCAATAACTTTCTTATTTTCAGATGGATTTTTAAATTACTTGGCAGAAATATTAACCACCATGAGACGATGTGCGGCGCGTATGACGCAGGACTGTACCACAAAGGTCAAGGTCATACTTAGAAGTCAAAGTAAAAATGGGGCCTTTTTTCGTGTTAGGTCAATTACTTTCTTATTTTTAGATGAATTTTGAAATTACTGGGCGGAAATGTTAACAACCATGAGGCATGACCCAGGTTAGTACCTCAAAAGTGAAGGTCATACTTAGAGGTCAAAGGTAAAAAAAGGGCCTTTTTCGTGTTTTGTCAATAACTTTCTTATTTTTAGATAGAATTTGAAATTACTTGGCAGAAATGTTAAATATCATGAGACGATGTGTTGCACGCAAGATTCAGGCTGGTACCTCAAAGGTCAAGGTCATACATAGAGGTCAAAGGTAAAAAGGGGCCTTTTTTCGTGTTCGGTCAGTAACTGTCTTATTTTTTGATGGATTTTGAAATTGCTTGGCAGAAATGTTAACCGCCATGAGATGACGTGTTGCGCGCATGAACCAGTTTGGTACCTCAAAGTTCAAGGTCATACATAGAGGTTAAAGGTAGAAAAAGGGGCCTTTTTGTGTTCGGTCAATAACTTTCTGATTTTTAGATGGATTTTAAGATTACTTGGCAGAAATGTTAACCATCATGAGCCGATGTGGTGTAAGCATGACCCAGGTTGGTACATCAAAGGTCAAGGTCATACTTGGAGGTCAAACGTCAAAAAGGGGCCTTTTTTCGTGTTTGGTCAATAACTTTTTTATTTGTAGATGGATTTTGAAATTACTTGGAAGAAATGTTAACCACAATGAGACGATGTGTCTCTTGCATGACCCATGTTGGTAACTCAAAGGTCAATGTCATACTAAGAGGTCAAAGGTCAAAAAAGGGGCTTTTATAGTGTTCAGTCAATAACTTTCTTATTCCTGGATAGATTGTAAAGTTACTTGGCAGAAATGTTAACTATCATGAGACTATGTGTTGCGCACTAGACCTAGGTCGGTACCTCTAAGGTCAAGGTCATACTAAGAGGTCAAAGGTTAAAAAGAGTGTTTTTTTGTGCCCAGTCAATAACTTTTTCATTTCTGGATGGAATTTTTAAAGTAACCTTGCAGAAATGTTCACCTTCATTAGACGAAGAGTCGTGTGCAAGACCAAGATCCATACCTGCAATATCAAGGCCATACCTTTTCTGTGTACAGTCATTAATTTTCTTACTCTTTGATTGATTATGAAATTACTTGGCAGAAATGTTAACCATCATGAGAGGATGTGTTGTACCTCAAAGGTCAAGGCCATACTTAGAGGTCAAAGGTAAAAAAGTTTTTTTTGTGTGTACGGTCAATAACTTTCTTACATGTATTTCTCCATGAGCTTTTTAAAGGTACTTTGCAGAAATGTTCATCTTCATTAGATGATGTGTTGCACACAAGATGTCATGGTCATACTTAGAGCTCAGAAAGGGGGAGACATCTGTGTTTTTGTAGAAAAACAAATTCTAGTTTAAATCAGTACCTGAGTACTGACGTCAACACCGCAGTATCAACCTCAGCACTAAGGAACTGATACTGAGCTGACGATTTCCTCGGGGACGCATGAATCATCCACCAGCAGAGATACCTACCAAGAGGTTGCAATTAAGGCGTAACTATACCAAATTTTGGGACACACAGGCCTTTCTTGTATTTAATCTTTATCAGTTTGTCTCAACCCCAAAGTTTTGAAACCAAAACGGATGATGGACAAGACCCGGCAAACACAGCACACCCCCCTCCGAGAACACACCGACCGACGTAGCTCATGAGACATGTCAGCTGGAGGCATCGGGCAAGAGACGCCTACCCTAGGACTTATAGGCTTCCCCCACCGAGCCAACATCAGCAAACATGGCACACACTCCATCAGCAAACATGGCACACACTCCATCAGCAAACATGGCCTACACTCCATGGAAGTTCCGGGCATCAAGAAGATGCCCAAAGTAGCGAGACTTGCAAACTTTAAAATATAACAAAAAGTGGCAAGCAAATCCGCACATGTTTCACCTGGCAATCAGTTTTAGGTTTAGAAAAATAGAATTTTATAATGCAAAAGTTAAAGATATAATATAGTTATTTAAATCAGTACTTGAGTGCTGACGTCAACACGGCAGTCAAAACAGTCTAAACCCTTATTCACAACCGTTTTCACTCGACCCACCAGCGCTGTTTGTACTTTGATCTATCTATACTTGTAACAACGGTTCTTCAAAACACCACTGCCTCCTAATGCAGCCATGTAGTCAACTGGTTAAAATTAAAATATCGAATATTGGTGTAATTAAAGCATTGTTTCAAATCATTGCAAATTGTCTTTTGATATAACGACTTTATTCCTTTCTCCCTCTTAATTACATTATTAAATAACAAAAGCAGCAATGATTTTTGAAATAGAAGCACAGTAAAATTTCTATATCAAGACCACCTTTTGGACTGTTCAAAAGTGGTCTTTAAAGGCATTTATTCTTGTAAGGTAGGACACACTGTGTGCTCATAATTGTTTTATTGCCCCCTGTGATAATAATCTCTGTAGCAGATCAAAGGCAGCCCCTAATATGGTGATAAGTAGCTCTTGTTGAATCCCTGACTGAGGCACTTAAGGGGAAAATCAATAAGGTACACTATGGCCAACAGTTAGTAAACTATTGATTTTTCCCCAAGAGACCCCTTACCTGTTGAAGACAGAGGACTTCTTTTCAGTCAGCTCTGAGGACTATATTATATTATGTAATGCAATGATGGTCCTCAATAAACGAGAACAAATGCCTTATGACCACTTTTGAACAATACCAAAGGTGGTTCCTGACCAGAGCACATTGTGTGCAGAAAACATGAAGAAAGAGTAACTGCCCCCTGTCTTAATTTTAGGTGGTCTTAATAGCGGAATTACACTGCATTAAATAGGGCAAAATTACAAATGAAAAAAAATGCGTATTTGTTTATTATGATTACGGGCATGCAATCAGTAATTTGGCTTGCAAAAAAAATAATAATTTGTAATTTGCACAATGCCTGCAAGCATAGAGAACATTCGATTCTTAACATAATTTTAAATAGTCAAATCACGCCAATTTCAACTACGGTAGATCAGGTTTTTCTTCGGGTATACCGGTTTTTGCCCACCGGCTCGAAATAAGTGAAAAAAAAAAAAAGTCTTGAAATGGCTTTAGACAAAATATACCCATTACGATAACACACCCGTGCGAGATAGTGCATTTTTTTCACATCTCCAAAACGGCTATTTTTTATGTAAATCCGTGATATTTTTCTTATAAATACTGCAAACATAGGTTGTAGGTGCTCGTTAGAACCGCCTCATTGAGGCGGTTCTAACGAGTTCCCACAACCTATGCCTTGGAGCAAAAATAAGAAAAATGATGTTTACCTCTGTTAAACCCAGTTTTCTCTATATAGGGGTATAGGGGGGTCTTCATTTCACGCACTTGTTCACGTGATGCATAGAAATAATCATTCCGCCGGAGGTTTTCGTCGCACCTGCGGAGGTACTTCTTGAGAATTCAATATGGCGCCATACAAAATCTGATTAAGCTTCATTCTGCACAGGGCACCTATATAGGCAATGGAAAGGAACTGTGAATTATTATGTAAGAAATCACGGGCGAAAGAGAATCGCGAGTTACGTCACTCGGAGATTCCTTGGCGTTAGACGGTATAACGTACTTCGTTTTGCGGAATTTCTTCTAATGTAGCGTGTACCGGGTCGTCCACGAAGTCAAGCAACGCGGTCACCCATCCAGGTACTAACCGCAATCTCCGTTGCTTAACTTCGTGAAAAAGCCAACCACTCTACCTACGTCGCTAAAAGAGACGGCTCCTACAGCAAGGCTGTAGAAGTGATATTTATCCATAACCGTTACACTAATAAAGCGAAAGTTAATGAGAATTTGAAGGCAACAACAACATTATTGCCGCTTTTCAGAATCGTGTTAGAATCGAAATAGATCAGCTCCAGTCTGTGATATGTTGAGTAATAATATTAGAAGCCTCCGTGGTGTAGTGGTTACGTTACTCTCCTTGTAAACCAGGGATCGCAGGATCGATCCCGGGCTTCTCCAGACTTTCGGACGAGTCTTTAAACCGAGGTCCAGTATCCGTTTGACCTTAGCTGTTGGTGGGACGTAAATCTCAAACACTCACTCACTCACTGTTGAGTAATAAATCTCAATTTGTCGATCAGTTGTAAGAAGACAAATCAGGCGCGCATAAACTGTAATTTATTACTCAACACATCACAGCTAGCTTAATTAACAAGAGGGCTCAGTGGGCCCTGATTCGCTCACCTGAATGCCGCTGTCTCGAGTACATTCTATTTTTAGCTATGGTGGCCATATTGTTTATCAGAGCGGAACGATTATAGCTATTTTGGAAGGGAGTCACCTAGAAAACATTTTTTTGATGTTTGAATAAAATTGGCCCAAGGGTGTAGGGGGAATTTACATTTGAAGCAAATTTAAGTTTTTTTTCTATTTTAGCTCTGGCAGACAACTTGTTGATCAGAGCATAAAGTCTTAAGCTATATTTGCAGGGAGCCACCTAGGTAGCATTCCTGTGAAGTGTAAATCAAATTGGACCAACGGTTTAGGAGGAGTTCGCATTTGAAGCATATTAACGATGGTTTTCTTTTTTTAGCTTTGGCAACCATTTCACTCATCAGACCCGTTTTAGCCATTTTGGTAGAGAGTCACCTAAGCAACATTCCCTTGAATGAAATTGGATTAAGGGTACAGGAGGAGTTGTCGTTTTAAGATTTTGCCTACATTTAGCTCTGGCAGCCATCTTGATCATCAGAGCGGAATGATTTAGGTACTTTGGTAGGGAGTCGACTAGGCAACATTCTTGTGAAGTTTGAATCAGATTGACCCAAAGGATTTAGGTGGGGTTCAGGTTTGAAGCAGATTTATGATTTTTTTTCTCCTTTTAGCTCTGGCGGCCATTTTGCTCATTTGTGCGAGACCGTTTATCTATTTTGTCAGAGGTTCACCTAAACAACATTCCTTAGACGCTTGAATGAAATTGGCCCAAGGGTACAGGAGGAGTTGTCGTTTAAAGATTTTTTTAAGCTCTGGTGGTCATCTTGTTCACCGGAACGGAACGATGTTAGCTATTTGGATAGGGAGCCACCCAGGCAACATTCCTGAAAAATTTGAATCAAATTGACCCAATGGTTAAGGAGGAGTTTGCGTTGGAAGTAAATTAACAGTGTTTTTTTTTTTTTATTTATAGCTCTGGTGGCCTTTTTGCCCATCGGAGCAAAACCATTTTAGCTATTTTGGTAAGTGGTCACCTTAGCAACATTCTTATCAAGTGTGAATGAAATTGGCCCAACGGTACAGGAGGAGTTGTCGTTTAAATATTTATTTCTATTCTTAGCTCTTGTTCATTGAATTTTATGGTTTTTGGTAGGAACCACCTGGGCAACATTCCTGTGAAGTTTGAATCAAATTTGTCCAAGCGTTTAGGATGCGTTCGCGTTTGAAGCAAATTTACCACGTTTCTTTTTTTGTTTTTTGTTTTTTCTATTTTAAGATCTGGCTCCAATTTTGCTCATTGTAGTAGAACTGATTTTGCTATTTTGGTAGTTGGTAACCTGAGCAACTGTCCTATGCAGTTTGAATGAAATTGGCCTAAGGTACAGGAGGAGTTGTCGTTTAAAGATATTTCTATTTTTAGCTCTAGCGTCCAGCTTGGTCATCGGAGTGGAAGAATTTTAGCTAATTTGGTAGGTAGCCATCCAGGCAACATGCCTGTGAAGATTGAATCAAATTGGCCCAAGGGTTTGGGAGGAGTTCGTGTTTGAAGCAAATTTACGATGTTTTTTTTTCTATTTTTAGCTCTGGCGGCCATTTTGCTCATTGGAGCGGAATCATTTTAGCTGTTTCGGTAGAGGACCACCTAAGCAACATTCCTATAAAGTTTGAATGAAATTGACTCAAGGGCTCAGGAGGACTTGTCGTTTAATTTTTTTTTAGCTCTGGCGGCCATTTTAATTATCGGAGCAGCTCGAATTTAACTATTTGGGTAGGGAGCTACCCAGGAAACATTTCTGTGAAGTTTGAATCAAATTGGCTCAAGGGTTTTAGAAGGAGTTCGCATTTAAAGCAAAATGTTGACGATGCACGACGGACGACGGACATTGACTGATCACAATATCTCACCATGAGCATTTCGTGCTCAGTTGAGCTAATAAGAGCGTGCGATGAGGTACATATATTTGTTTTAGGTATATAAAAACACCCGACATGTTCGTGGCTTGAATATGGTTTACCTTAACGTCATGTTATCAGTGACATGTGCATGTAAAGACTACCGCAATGAGCAATGGATGCAAAAACTATGGTTACCCATGAGAACCGCATTGTCAGGAGCACCGAAAGAGCAGAAATAAGAAAAATATCACATTTCATTTGAAAACAAAAATCATTAAAAAGTAACCTTGCTGTGTTGTGTTGAAGCTTCAACACCCCTCTGTCCAACCGGCCTCCCCTGCCAAAACACACGCGCGTTCCCGTGCAGTTTCAAAGTGTATGCTGGCGCACCTATAATTTTGTGTTTTTTTTTTTGTTGTTGTTTTTTGTTTTGTTTTGTTTTGTTTTTTGTTGTTGTTGATGATGTTTTTTATGATGTGGATGCTATTCGGTGGCTTGAGATGGCTTGGCATTATGCCTAATTATTAATTACAATAATTTAACACACCCATGTGTCATAAAGTACTTTTTCATTATTCCAAAACGGTAAATCTTCTGAAATTAGATGAAAAAAAAATGATATTTTCGTATTACGCTCCAAATATATGTTGTGGGTGACCGTTAGAGCTGGTTCATTGAGGCAGTTCTAACGAGTTCCCACAACCTCGGTCTTGAATCAGAAATAAGTGAAATAATTCATATCCCTGTAAGCCCAAGTAGTTGGGTATTAAGGTATATTCATTACAACGACCGGTTTAAGTGACATTCGTACTTTTCACGAGAAGCATTCTTTCTACTAGTACAACTTTTATTTAAGAAATAGATCAGCTCTAACTGTGATTTGTTGAGTAATAAATCACAGTTTGGAGGTCAGTTGTAAAGTAGACAAATCACGAGCGCGTAGCGTGCGTGATTTGTCTACTTACAACTGACCGACAAACTTTGATTTATTACCCAACAAATCACTGGCTAGAGCTGATCTATTTCGATTCTAACACGCTGAAAATCGGCAAAAATGTTGTTGTTTCCTTCAAAATCTCGCAACTTTTCGCCATTGTTAGAAGCACCGATAGAGCAGAGATAAGTAAGAAATCCCGCTAAAATTATCGACTGAAACACAGGCATTTATATCCTTTTCTAACGTTTTCGATGCGAGAAAATGACGTTACACCGTCTAACGTCAAGTAAATCGACTAGTGACGTCATAAATTTGCAGTTTTAATGACGTCACACGTCACGCTCTTCCGAGCTGTGATTTGTTGCAGAATAAAACACAGTTATTTTGCATTGCCTATATAGGCGCGCTGTGTTAGAATACATCTCAGATCATGGTATGACACATGAGATAAATAAAAACGTTACTCATTACGAAAACACATCCGTGCGACATAGTGCATTTTTTCACTTCTCCAAAGTCATGGCTACTTTTCTGATGAAAATTAGTAATATTTTTCTTATTTATTCTTCAAACATAGGTTGTGGATGCTCGTTAGAACCGCCTCATTGAGGCGGTTCTAACGAGTACCCACAACCTATGTCTTGGAGCAGAAATAAGAAAAATAATGTGTACCCCGTAAACCCCAGTTTTCTCTATATAAAGTGGCGTTTAGGGGGTCTTCATTTCACGGACTTGTGCACGTGGTGTGTAAGGCATAGATCCGATCAAGCTGAAACGTTATACATACTTAGGCCATGAATTGGAGCATCGCACGTTGACTCTAAGTAACGGTCCACCAAATACTAATAGAGGTAATCCCCTTTGAAAAGTTCTGTATGCATTTTGTTTCTGGCTAACTCCCCCCGATCATGCTAACACTTGATTCATAGTTAGACCATGATGTTCAGCAGCGCATATTGTTTCGAGGTTACGGTACACCTAATATGTTATTTCAAGTTAAACCCGTTTGAACATTTCTGTAAACATTTAGTTTCGGCTATGTCCTACAATTTAGATCCAGAAACTTGATATATAGTGTTGGACCATGATGTAGAGCAGTGCATATTTTTTCTAGGTTACAGTCCACCAAATATTAACAGAGTTATGCCCATTCGAAATTGGATGTAAACATTTTTGTTTCAGGCTAATCCCTCATACAGTTTACAAACCATCCAGCTGAAACTTGATTTATAGTTGGACCATGATGTTAAGCAGAGTATATTGTTTCAAGTACGCAGTTTACAAAATATAAACGGAGTAATGCTCCTTTAAAAACTTCTGTAAACATTTCATTTTCAGCTAACTCCTCCTACAATTTTCCGATCAAGCTAAAACTTCTTTATTAATAGTTACGTGTATTGTTTTGAGGTTACAGTCCATCAAAAACCGGCAGTAAAGGAACTTTGAAGATTTCATAAGCCATTTTTAAAAAAATCACCATGATGTGGAGCAGCACATACCATTTTGAGGTTACAAACCGCCAATTATTAGCAGTTATTTCCCCGTCACTTTTCATTGCCAAATAATTCCTCCCATAGTTACAGTTACATCATGATATGAAGCATATTGTTTAGAGGTTACAGCCCACCAATTATTTGCAGAATTATGTCATTCTGTCCGCCCAGGAACTTTTCTTTTGAAGATAGTCCCTTCTACTATTTGTCAGTATATGTGTTACAGCTTATTACTTGCCAAGGGAGTATAATGCCCCGCTTGCGGAGTTCTTGTTATTGTCTGTGTAGAGAAGCGGTTATGCTACTTGCCTTGTTAACCAGGGGTCACAGGATCGATCCCGGGCTTCTGTAGACTTTCGGATATGTCTTTAAACCGAGGACCCGTCTCCGTATGACCTTAGCTGGTGGTGAGACGTAAAACTCAAACACACACTCACTCTTATTGTCTGTGTAAACACTTTTTAAGCCTGCATGTTTCCACATGCGCATATATGCGTACATGCGTGTGTGTGTGTGTGTGTGCGTGTGTGCGCGCGCGTGCGTGCGTGTGTGCGTGTCTCGCTTGAGATGGTTGTGTCCGTCAAGTTTTTCCTGAGCAAGCTTTTTCTGACTTCTTGTACTTTTAATCAGTCTTGTGAAATTCAAAACTTGCTTATTCATTGAAACGCCCACTAACAGGAAACAGTTTGTATAAAACATGACAGCATAAGTTATAGTGCTATTATCCCATATATGCCTTGCGGCCCTTTTTAGGGGGCATTGGCAAACAGTGTAGACCCAGATCAGACGCCGCAGAACGCGGCGTCTGATCTGAGTCTACACTGTTTGCTCAAAGTGTGTTCATTTTTTACCACTTACCAGAAAGAACAAACCTAACCTGACACCCCTATGATTGGAAATGGGTCACTCTTGAATATTCCATTGCCATATATGGGTTAAACACGGGCTAAACAAATATTATAGTTCTTGGTCGCCCATAAGGAAAACACACTTTTTAACTTTATTTTAAAAACTTCTACAATGGAATCAAAGATCCGAAAGGACTAGAAAATATTTTCTTGCAAACCAGATAAGGGAATCCATAGTTTTGGCTTGGGATAGAAATTATGTTCAAACCCTGATGTTCTTACCCCAAAATCCAATATTCTCGCGTGTTTGATAAATTCTCTGGTTGAACACGACCTCATAAGTGGCGCCGTTAAGGTTGACGTCACAGCACGTTACCTGACGTCACTAACATTCCAATATGGCGGACGTCGGTTACCGACTTGACTGCAGCATTAGAAATCCGTGCCGAAAATGGAAGGTATTCAAGAAAAAGAATCCTATATGGATGTGAGGGGTGAAAAGAAAAATCCGTCCCTGTTTTTTTTTTTTTTTTTTTTTTTTTTTTTTTTTACGGCCCTTTCATGATTATTTCACTCATATCAAGCCGATCGTTAATCAGAGGTGGGCGAAAACCGGGGTAACCGGAGAAAAACCACCTGACCTTCCGTTGCAGAACTTGGCGTCTCACATGTGACCTGAGCGAGGCTCGAACCACAGCGGGACCTTGTGATCAAAAGTCAGCGCTCTTAACCACTAGGCCACGGAGGCCTGTAGTATTACAGTGACCCCAGCGACGGATTTTTCCATCCACCCCTTACATGCATATAAGATTCTTTTATCATATGACGTCGCGTCTGAGAGTGTAAAAACGCCATGTAATATTTTCGATAATCCACTAGTGGATTAAATATGCAAATTATTAGCTAGATACGTCTCGTAACGTTACATGTACGACGTTCTTAACGACGTCGCGTTCACATATGGCGGAATATTGACATTGTTGTTAAACAATAGTGAATAAAATGCGTTTAAAATGTCATACGATAAATAGAATCTTGCATTCGTGCTCATGTATTATTGAATTTATTAAACTCGTTGAAGAAAAGGGATAAAATGCTCGGCAAAGCCTCGCATTTCATCCCTTTTCCTCAACTCGTTTAATAAATTCAATAATACATGAACACTCATGTAAGATCCTCTATATAGTCTATACCATGATTAGAGGCCGCAACACGTTCCCTAAAAACCAGCTGCATTGAAGCTTCTGTGTTAGTGGGGTTTACAAGGTTTTTTTTTTTTTTTTGTTATGGCATTATGACCATCACGTAAACAAGCCTATGAATTGAACACTCATGTGATCCCGACTTTATAGTGGCGATGAGGTTTACAGGGGTATACATTGCAGTGAAATTCCGCTCTTAAGCCCACCTTAAATTAAGACTAATTCTGCTTTTAAAAGCTTATTAAGAATGGTGCAGTTACTCTGTCTTCGTGTTTTCTGCACGCAATGTCCTCTGGCCAGGGACCACCTTTGGGACTGTTCAAAAGTGGTCTTTAAGACCACTTTTGAACAGTCCCGAAGGTGGTCTTAATAAAGGAATTTTACTGTATTTTCATTCTTCTTGCTCAAAAACATAGACTGTGGGTTCTCGTTAGAACTGCCTTAATGAGGCGGTTCTAACGAGCTCCCACAATCAATGTCTAAACAGAAATTAGAAAAAAATATCTTCATTTGAAAGCATTGCGACCCATCCCGTTTGGGCTTAGAGCAATCGATTGGACTGCATGTTGCTTCCGCCAAGAGCTGAAAACGAATGAACATTTGAGTACTGGTAACCCGCTTAGACGGTCTATGCCTGCTCAGGCAAAGTGGTGCGAGTCGGACTTTGCCTTAAACCCTAGCCGTTTCTTTGGGTGGTAGGGCTTGAGATGTCATTTCGTCTCAATGTCGGGTAAATGTCCCACAAATCTGGAACCAATATGATCTACATAGTGTTAACGAGGACGTAAAACATCAACATAAAAAAAAACAAAATGATATATTACATTTGCTGAAGCGATTCTTCGTGCCAACATGGGCATACGACTTCGACGTCAATGCAGCTGGTGTTTGGGAATGTGTGGCGGCCGTAAAAAGTCTTCCGGCCCTACATCATAGTGTAGTTTGTATTTTCTTGTCCTTTGGGATCATTGATTCTATTGTGGAATTTTGAAAATATCTGAGGGTCACTGATGAGGCCTAAATGGCCGAAACTAGCCAGCCTGGCCCAGAAAACATGTGCACTCCATATTTTCCAGTTTCTGTGGTGTATTCCTTGCTTCCAAAGGCTAACCCTTCTAGAACATATTTGTAGTTGTGTGCATTACTATAAATAAAAAGTAAAGAAAACATGCTGATGTCAGCCGAAAAATACAATCGTCGCCAGTTTGAGAGATTATAGGCAAAAATTTCATGTTTCTCCATTATTCATAGTCAAACCCATTTAGTACCAGATACCCCAAAACGGGTAATAATTGGCAAACAGTGCAGGCCCAGATCAGACGCCGCAGAACGCGGCGTCTGATCTGGGCCTACACTGTTTGCAAAATGTTCAGCCAGTGTCCAAATAGATTTTGAAGAAAACACAACCTGACACAATTAAATTTTGTAATGGACTCCTGCTATATAAAATGAGGAAGATTCCATTTGGTACAAAAAGGGTTTATCTGCTCGTGTACGAAGATGAAAACAAATTGAATTTTATTACCAGTCTTGATTTTTGGCTTGCATACCGAACGATATTCAACATTAACCGCTTTGTTCATGCAAGCTGGTCTGTTACAATACTTTCTGTTTAATGTTTCGGTGAAAGAACTTAACCCATTTCGTACCAGAAACCCCAATCCGGGTACCCTGGCAAACAGTGCAGGCCCAGATCAGACGCCACAGAACGCGGCGTCTGATCAGGGCCTCCACTGTTTGCTAAAAGTTCAGTCATTTTCCAAATAAATTTTTATGGAAACACAACCTGACACCTATAAATTTTGAAATGATCTTCTGCTATATATATAAGAAGGAAGATTCCATTTGGTACAAAAAGGGTTAATACAGGGCTAGCCCTTCAACAAATTACGCAAAACCTTTCTGGTGGATTGTTTAATAATCGACCCAAAGTTTCTAGCTACTTGTACAGCGATTCTCCGCCAGCTCTTGCCCACTTGACTATGTATAAAATTCAGGTACCCACACTCTAGTGTCAGGGCGATGTGTAAAAAGTAAAATCTGGACTTGGCTCGTGTATTGGGTCATTGGCAAACGGTGTAGCCCGAGATCGGACGCGTTATGCGGCGTCTGATCTGGGTATACACCGTTTGCTTAAAATACTGGAATTTAAGGGTTTAAACGAATCAGTTTAACGCTCAGTGCAGGACTAATTTTCAATCCTGCACTCAGAGACAATCAGTGCTTTTTAATATTACCGTCTTCATAACGACTTAAGGATAGAACCTGATTTGTCATACCCATTGGACCCATTGCGATGCAGCATTCAATCTATCTGAAAAGTCGCGGCAATGATCCCAGAATCAAACCCTCGCGACAACACGCCCATAATAGTTTGACGCCCTTGAACCTCATTTTTATACAGTAAAACAGAGGTTTACAGGGGTAAATCTTATTTTCCTAATTTCTGCTCTAAAATTAGATTGTGGGTACTCGTTAGAATTGCCTCGACGAGGCGATTCTAACGGGTACCCACATTCTATATTTTGAGCAGAAATAAAAAAAAATATCACAATTTTTCATTTAAAATTTTCGTTTTTTCGGCGGCCGTAAGGTAACAATGCATTTGTAAAGGCGTGTTTTCGTAAAGTCTAATGCCGTTTCCAGAAGGCTAACTTTGTTGTTTATCTATAAATCAGTAACCATCTCACTCCCCTAAATTTCGAATCCGACCGTCTACAATAAGCAGTGAAAAAATTATCAGCTTTAACTCAGACAATTATTATTCATAACCATTGCACTAGTACATCAACAACACTACGGAATTTCAGTTGCATAAAAGTATTGTAAATTGACATCGAATTATCTGTAAAGTAATGAATGGAAGATGGAAAGCCAGATTTCTGTCTTGCGTATGCATGTATTTTTTTACAGCACCCTTCACTTATTTAGAAGTTTAAGGATGAGATCTGCATTGTTTGCGCAATCATCCGTGGCAAATCATGATGCAGCTGCTATCTTTGACTTAATCCTTATAGAATTTTGCCCGTTTAATCGCGCTAAAATATTGAATTTTAGCCCATGAATGTTTTTTTTTCCCTTTCTTATTGATGCGATGGCACTGTGTACCAACCATAGCTGAACATGCGTCGAGTTCCGGGAAAATATGATTTTTTGAAAGGTGCGCTCAGCGAAGATTCGAACCAGCCAGCGTGCCCATTAAGTCAGATTACTGCCTTCGCTAGGCCAACCTGCATCCGCATGGCGCACAGCGAAGACTCTGATCAGACTGCGCAAATGCAGTCTGATCGGAGTCTTTGCTTTGCGTTAACGTGTCTGAGACATAATTGTCCTTGCTGCGGTTCGAATTGTTCATGGTAACGCTAAGCGGAACTTCGTTCATATTTAACTCAAATTTAGCTTGCTTGTCTATTCAGGGTATTGGTTATAAACTATTATTTCTTGGTCATTAATATCTTGTAAAACGACTCCTCGCCGGGTGTGTGAGGGCGAACGGCTTCCGCTACAAGCTTCGTCAACATAATACGACCGGCATTAGGATTATTATTGATGCAATACAATGCCATCTTGTGTGACTCAATGAATGGATTTTCTTATAAAAACACAATGCTTTTCTTCTTTAACTTTAAAGGGCCTAGATGGCTAAACAGGCTCGGCAACTCTTCCTTTGATCTCCAATAACCGAACTTGAGTACTGGTAAAGTAGAAGTGGGGGCAATGATCAGGAATCGATACAATCAACCCACAGCTCCCATCAAAGACACCAAAGGGAAAGAAACACAAACATGAAACAACAGACCCTAATGGAAATATCAATAGTGGAAAGCCAAAAGGACAGTTACTTTCCCACAAAATGGCCACGAGGCTATCCAAAATAAAATAATGTAAGCGACACAAACACAAAGACAAACCATTACAAAAATAAACCGCGACAGAAGAACCGCCTTGGAACGGTCAGCGGGTCGGGGGGGGGGGGGGGGGGGGGGGCTTAAATCGATTTTACGAAGCCACAATCCTCGCCCTTATTTCCGTCGCGATTAAGACAAATAATTTGTTCGGTCCGCATGAAGGCCTCTTGAAACAACGGTAAGGACTCGACGGGCACGAAACCACTGAAATGCTGGAGCAAAAAAAAAAAAAAAACAAAAAAAAAAAAAAAAATAAACAAAAAAAAAACAGTCAAACCGTTTAGGTCTAAAAAGGTTGCCCTTGTAAACACAGAACACATAAAAGAACGAAAATCGGAGACTCGGTTTTATTGAGTCTCTATATACACAGTCATATAGTTTGCAAGGCTGCTTACGCCTACTAGCACCGGCTTAAGCGATATTCGATTTTCAAAGCAACCAGGATTGGCTCAATGATCCAAAAGAAAAAGAAAATATAATCTGCAATAAGATGAAGCATGGGGAGACTTTTTACGGCTGCCACAGGTAGAGTGATGCGAGTCGGACCGCTCTTAAAACATTAGCAGTTTCTATGGGCGGTAGTGCTTGAGAAGTCATTATATCCCCCATCAAAGGTGGTTGGTGGGGGGGGGGGGGTATTTTGTTTTTGGCTTTGTATGCAATTTATCTCATGAACTACCGGATGGATTTTAATCAAATTAGCATTGATTTAACATTGGGACAGGATCAAGAACTGTCTATGTTTTGGTGACCATAGCCTAATTTTCAAGGTCACAGCTGCGCTAAATAGATCAAATTGGTATAGGTCGGCGTGACACTTTCTTGTGTGCACGATATCTTTTGAACTAGTCGGTGGAATTTAATCATATTTGCATGGATATAACATAGGGACTGGATGAAGACGTGATTCAGTTTTGGTGACACTGGCCTTATTTTTAAGGTCACAGCCGTGCTAATAAGGTCAAATTTAGGCAAAATGTATATTGTGTGCAGTATATCCCATGGACAACTGGGTGTAAGCACTTATATGTATCATGTCAAATGTTGGGCGAAAAAAATGACAGTACATTTTTAAGGGGTGTCCCTAATACAATTATGCTTGACTTATACGATCCCAGTAAGCATTCTACATAAATCTTCAGCGGGCCGTTAGCGGCCCGTCAGGGTAGCTGACGGGCCGCTAACGGCCCGCTGTAGATTTATGTAGAATGCTAGCAGGGATAATATAATCAGAGGCATTTCATCCTTATAGATGCTGTAAAATGAAGTGTTGCAACAGGTTTATTCGTCACGAAAACACGCTTATACAAATACATTATAAACTTTACAGCCGAAAACAACGAAAAGTTTAAGACGAAAAATTGACATTTTTCTTATTTCTGCTCAAAATATAGATTGTGGGTCCTCGATTTCTTATTTTTCGACGCGTCTAACGAGTACCCACAAGCTATATATATGAGCAGAAATAAGAAAAATAAGGTACACCCCTGTAAACGCCAGTTTTACTTTATAAAAGTGGGGTTCACGGGGGGCATAATTATATAAGCGTTTTTGTGATGTATGATGTATGGTAGCTTTTGAATGAGAAAGTCACACACAGCCAGGAAAACTATGTGCGCAATGTTACCGGACTGCCTCTTAACATTCTGACCACTAACGAGCATGTCAGGCTACCGATGCTTTGTTTGTTTGATTTGAGGTTTAACGTCCCCGTCAACACTGTAAAGGTCATTTTGGAGACGTTGCTTCCAATTTTGTGGGACTTTTACCCGACATTGAGATGAAATGACATCTCAAGCCCTGTCGCCCAATGAAACCAAAAGGGGTTTATAAGCATGGACTGTCCGACTCGTGCGCACCGCTTTCCCTGGGCAGGCCTAGATCCTCTAAGCGGTTTACCAGTACTCGTGTGCGGGTCGGATTCAGCTCTGCGTGGAAGCATCATGCAGCCCATATATTTCTTCAAGCCCCGATGGGCGGGGGCGTAGGTTACCGATGCATTGAACAACTGGCCCTAGGTCTTCCGTTCAAGTCTTCCCAAAAGGAAAGCGAATCTATTTCTAACTCATTCGTTCCTTTTATAGTAGAGCATTTTGGCCGGGTTGATAAACATTCAAGAAGGCAGAGCCTTTGGAAACCAAAAACACATCGTACTTAGCATCACGTGAACAAGTCCGTGAAATGAAGACCCCCAAAACCACACTTTATACAGAGAAAACTGGGGTTTACGGGGGTATACATTATTTTTTCTTATTTTTGCGCCAAGACATAGGTTGTGGGTACTCGTTAGAACCGCCTCAATGAGGCAGTTCTAACGAGTACACACAACCTATGTTTGGGTACTCGTTAGAACCGCCTCAATGAGGCGGTTCTAACGAGCACACACAACCTATGTTTGCGGTTTTGTGAGAAAAATATTACGGATTTTCATCTGAAAAGTTGACATTTTGGAGATTTGAAAAAATGCACTATGTTGCACGGGTGCGTTATCGTAATGGAAAATACATTCCAAATTTCCGAATAAAAACTGACATCACGATAAAAAGTCCGTGAAATGAACACCCCTATAAAATCCACATTACATAGAAAAACTGGCGTTTACGCGGGGTATACATTATTTTTCTAATTCTAATATCAGTACTCGTTAGAACCGTCTATTTAAAGTGGTTCTAACGAGCACCCACAACCTATGTTTGCAGTATAAATAAGAAAAAAATATCACGGATTTTCGTCAGAGAAGTAGCCATCTTGGAGATGCGAAAAAATGCACTATGTCGCACGGTTGTGATATCGCAATGCAACCCGGTAAATTGGCAGAAACAGTCTCCTGGGTGTAGTTTTTCACCTTGAATGACCATTAGTGCTGAGCCAGTGCACGGTAAAACCTACAGTAAGCATAACGATAACGCACCCGTATGGCACAGTGCATTTTTTCATATCTCCTAAACGGCGATTTTCTGATGAATGTTTGTAATATTTTTATTCATACGCTTAACACAGGTTGCGGGTGCTCATTAGAACCGCCTCGTCGAGGCGGTTCTAACGAGTACCCACAACCTTTGTCTTGGAACAGTAAATAATGTACACCCCTGTGAACCCGAGATTTCTTTACATGAAGTGGGGTATAGAGGGGTGTTTATTCACAGACTTCTTAACGTGGTACCTGTGCGACCTTCAAGGACTCAGGTTAGGCTTTGCATACAGCCTGTATGTTCAGAATCCTCTCATCGCTTCGTGCCACGGCCCCCGCCAATCGCGGCTTGAAGAAATAGATTGGTTGCATGATGCTTCCACCCAGAGCTGAAACCGACCGCAAACGAGTACTGATAAACCGCTTAGAGGATCTAAGCCTGCCCAGGCAAAGCAGTGCGAGTCGGACCGCCCACGCTTATAAACCCTTTTGGTTTCATTAGGCGACAGGGCTTGAGATGTCATTTCATCTCAATGTCGGGAAAATGTCCCACAAAATTGGAAGCTGTGTCTCAAAAATGACCTTTACAGTGTTGACGGTGACGTTAAACTTCAAAAAAAACTTCAAAGACTCATATTAGCTGTGCATACAGCCTGTCTGTTCAGAATCCTCTCGCATCGCTTCTTCCCGGTTCTTATGACTAGCGAAAGGCTCTGATCAGACTGCGCGCATGCGCAGGCTGATCCGAGCCTTCGTTGGTCGACCAGGTCATATTGTAGGTTTTAATGTGCGCTGACTTAGCGAATGTCGGGGAGAAATCGATTAACTGGTTTAGGGATAATAAAGTATCCGATAAGATTTTCTAACAATTGATTTAATTACTCCTGTTAACTTGTTAATGATCGCACTTTCTTCGCCGTTGACCTTAAATCAGCTGTTGTTGTGAACTCGGCAGTACAATGTCACAATTCTTGTACAAATTTGTAATGGCCAATAACACTGACCAAGAATTTCTTAGTCTAAACGCTCGCATAACTTTGATCTGAACAGGGCTATCAACGCTTTGGTGCAGTGGTAGCGCATCGGATTTGTGTCATCAAGCTGACCAAAGTGTTGTGCACTTGAGCAAGGCACTTTATCCACATTGCTTAATCAAAGCACTGTGAGTGCTGATGGAGCGTAGCTTTGATAATTTGATTTAGCGTCAGATTGGTATTTTGATTCAGGCTCCTATTGATCCAATGAGCATAGCAGTTTGAAGCTATACTGGGCCAGAAGTCGTGTTAAAGCAACAAGACCTATATTGAAATTAACTCACGCTAAGGTGTAGACCCCGCAACAACCATCACGAAAACACGCCTGTACAAATACATTGTCATTTTTTCGGAAAAAAAAAATGGAAATTTTAAGATACAAAATTTTGATATTTTCTTATCTCTGCTCAAAATTTTGAGCAATACAGCAACCACGCAGTTCTACAATTTACTTGAAGATTTCTGCTGAGCTATAGTTCGTGCAATAACTGCGGATGCGCAATTGTTTGGCGGCTTTAAAGTTATTTTATGTAATCAGTTTTTGAAAAATTACCTTGGGGAGGTTATTTTAATCTTGCATTAGACATTCTCCTTGGTTACGTCTTGATGATGTTTATCTTCATGTGAAAAATTGTCATAATTTTCCCAGCGGTTTATAAGTTATACATCCGTAATCAGTCTTTAAAAATTGCCTCGGTGAGGCTGTTTATAAAGCTATCTGTCATTAGACAATATCATTAGCTTGATCTTGTCAATTTACATCTGCATGCAAAACATTATAAAAATATACCCGTCGGTTTGAAAGTTATACGACCGTGACAGTGGGTGAATTTTTTACCTTGCCGAGGCTAAAATAAAGAAATTGGGCATTCAGGAATCGCGTTGGTTAGATCTGTACAGTATCTATCGGTATGCTAACCGTTGTCAAAATATTCCAAGTAGATTAGAAGTTACACTTCGAAATAATTTTTCACTTTGCCTAGGCAAGGCCGTTTGTAAAGTAATTTGGCATAAGGCAATTTGCAGGTTATGTATTGTCAATATCAACCTGTAAGCCGAACATGATCAAAGCCGGGTTTAGATGTTATACTCCGTATTCATTCTTTATATTATTTTTCCTCTGCGAGGCCATTCATAAAGTAATCTTGCATAAACAAGCCTCATGGAATAGGTATTGTCAATATCAATCCGAATGCCAAAAATGATCGGAATATGCAGAGAGGTTTGAACATTATACTCTGTTAACATTTTTCTAAATATATATTGCATCGGTGAGACCATTTATGAAGTGATCTTGCATTCGACAGTTTCTTGGGTTAGTTATTGTCAGTATCAATCCATAGGAATATTTGAAGAGGTTTAGACATTATACTCCGTTATCATTATGTAAAAATAAATTGCCTCGACGAGGCCATTTATGAAGTGATCTGGCATTAAGGCAATTTCTTTGGTTATATATTGTCATACAGCACAGTGCACAGTCTTTTACCGGAAACCAACAACTGCCCTTCTTGAATCAGCGAAAGGGATAGAATCACCGTGGAACAGAATTCACGATCAATCTCCTGGAAAGAATGTTGCCGAAACCGGCAGGTATCGAACTTGCGTCTGAGCTGATAACTTGCTTTATTTATGGTCACATGCCTAGGACGGAGACAGGTCGCTTTAAAAAATAACATTGCCCCCCACCACACACACACATTAACCCATACTCTGAGTATATGTCTAGCAGCCTTTTAAGGGACAAACATAGCTGACCCAAATCAGACGCTACAACAAGTGACGTCTCATCTGTTTCTAAACTGCAAAATTTACTGCTTACAATATAAGCCTTGACGTGCACCTGTCCAAACTCATTCCAACTGTCTTATTTTGGGAATACATTATCGACCCACACTGCGTACTTTTAACCCATTTTAAACGAATGGAATCCTCAACACCTTAAATCAGTATGGAATGAGTTCATTTTAAAATCAGGGATGTCAGGTTGTGGCTTCCACGAAATATTTGGTAAAAATGGCTGAACCTTTTTTGTAAGTATGCAGTGAAGGTCATAATGAGTCTCCGCGTTCTGTGGTATCTGATCTGGGTTTGTCCTGTTTGCAAGTTGTCAGGTTTGGGATTTTATGGTACAAATGGGCTGTAAACTGGGTTATATGAACTGAACTATAAAAAGATTAGGCTGCTACACAGTTCATCTATTAAAAATAGCCATCTATTCCGTTTGAAATAGGTGGTCTGTGAAACAGTCTATAAGAAGCATGGCGTAATAATCTACTATGTTAACACGGGGTACTATTTTTCTCACTGGTGATTGGGTCATATGCAGTAACACCGAAAATAGTGCCGAAATCACTTCTAATTTCACTGGAGCTACGCTGCAACAGCTACGCTCCAAAAAAGTACTGGTTACCACACAGGAAATCCTGCTCGTAATGCTCAGGAGTGAGCGAGTAGCAGTAATAGGAGAAAAAAAATAGTGAGAAAAGACTTGACCAAGTTTTCATCAAAGAGCAAATGCGATTGCAGAGTATTCTTAACAGCTTTGATAGTAAACAGTAGCACATTGTATAATATGGCGGAACATATTTTTTCACAAGGAAATTTGTATGGAAGCCGATAGGGGACATTTTGACTTGTGACTTTTGAACTTGTGACTTATGACTTGCGACGTCGGAGTTGCATGCCTAATTTTTGCGACTTATGACTTTTGACTTTCGACAAATCTGACGCAGTGGAAGACAGCGGTCAACGACGGTGTCGATCCAGCGATTTTGCTGCTCCTGTATTATATATTGTTTGATGAATGCCATTAAGAAGACTTGTTTATGTTTTTTACTCTGTTTTTGTTATCTTTGTACGACTTATGACTTGCGACTTATAACTTTGACTTGTGATTTATGACTTGTGACTTATCACTTTCGACTTATGACTTGTTGACTTTTGGTGCAAACCCGAAAAATATCGGGTAGCGGACAACGGCACAGACAATTGCGGTGTATATTGTTTAGAAATGCCACTTAGAAGACCCTGTTTCATGTATTATCAACTCTGTTTTAGTGACAATTTACTACCGCCTGTGTTGTTATGCCCTATTACTTTAGATTCGCGCCAAGAAATTGTCTTAAGTTGCAAGTCAAAACTCAAAAGTCATAAGTGACAAGTCATAAGTCGAAAGTCACAATTCGAAAGTGAAAAGTCATAAGTGACAAGTCAAAACTCATAAGTCAAAATTCATAAGTGACAAGTCATAAGTCTTAAAAATTCACAAAATCAGAGTAAATAACCTACCATATGATCTTTTCGGTGGCATTTTTCAAACACTATAAAACAGAAGGAGAAAAATCGCTTGCCTCACCGGAATCTTAGCCGTCGTTGTCCGAAATCGGCCGTTGCTTGAGGTATGTCAAAAGTCACAAGTAAAAAGTCATAAGTCGCAAGTGGGTAGTCACAAGTCGTTAGTCACAAGTCAAAATATCCCCTATCGGCTTCCATGGATACCAATATGACAGTGTAAACGGGCCTTCACAAGAACTGTCGGGCCCGTTTACGACATAGTCACCTTGGTCATCCCGCTAACAAGTACACTTGATACAGATATTTAAAACGCTCCCGCCCATCGGGGCTTGAAGAAATAGATGGGCGGCATGAAGCTTCCACGCCGAGCTGAAACCGACCGCACACGAGTACTGGTAAACCTCTTAGAGGATCTAAGCCTGCCCAGGCAAAGTGGTGTGAGTAGGCCTGCCCATGCTTATGAACCCTATTGGTTTCATTGGGTGGCAGGGCTTGAGATGTCATTTCATCTCGATGTCGGGTAAAAATCCCACAAAATTGGAAGCAACGTCTCCAAAATGACCTTTAAAGTGTTGACGGAGACGTTAAACCTCAAATCAAACAAACAAAACATGAACTATCGGGCCCGTTTACGACATAGTCACCTGGTCATCCTGCTTGATACATATTTAACATACATCCAAACTTTACAGGATATTATTTCACCCTACTTTTATACAGTGAAACTGGGGTCCAATTTCATTAAAAAAGTGCAGTTTTCAAGAGATTATCCTCTTCTCAACGAGCATGCACCGCTCTATTTGACAGCGCACCTGGAGACAGAAATGAATACCTGACGGTCACGTTGTTTGTTGCAGTAAAATCCATTTTTGCTTGATTTGAGGTTAACGTCCCCGTCAACACGGTGTAGGTCATTGTGGAGACGTTGCTTCCAATTTCTGGGACTTTTACCCGATATTGAGATGAAATGACATCTCGAGCCCTGTCGCCCAATGAAACAATGGGGTTTATAAACATGGATGGCACTACTCACACTGCTTTGCCTGAGCTGGCTTAGATTCTCTAAGCGATTTACCAGTACTCGTGTGCATTCGGATTCAGCTCTGCCTGGAAGCATCATGCAGCCCATCTATTTCTTCAAGTCCCGATGGGCGGGGACCAAAACTGTGACAAAAACCAGTCAATTCGAATGCAGAGTATTCTTAAAAGCTATGATTGTAAACAGTAGCACATTGTATTGAATGGCGGAATATATTTCTTTTACAAGAAATTTTGGATAAAAATATGACATGGTACATTACGATAACACACCCGTGCGACGTAGTGCATTTTGCAACATCTCCAAAATGGCTAGTTTTCTGGTGAGAATCCGTGGTCTTTTTCTTATATCTGCTCCAAGACATAGAAATAAGAAAAATAATGTACAAGCCCGTAAATCCCAGTTTTCTCTATATAAAGTGGGGTTTAGAGGGGTGTTCATTTCATGGACCTGTTCACGTGATGAAACAGGCCTTTACAGGAACTATCGGGCCCATTTACGATATAGTCAGCTAACAAATACACTTGATACAGATAATTAACTTACATCTAAACTTTACAGGCAGTAATTTCACCCCACTTCAATTATACAGTGAAACTGGGGTTTAAAGGGGTAAACCATTATTTTTCTCATTTCTGCTCAAAATACTCGTTAAAACGAATACCGACAATCTATTATTTGGTGCAGTACTAACAAAAAATTTGATTTCTTTGTCTGAAATTTTTCGTTTTCATTTTCGTGGTAAATGTTTTCGTAAGGAAGCATTTTACATTTAAATTTGGACATTTGCATTGTCATTAAGAAAACATGTCCGTGTGAAATAATGGGCCCCATTATTTCACACGGACATGTTTTCTTAATGACCATAGAAATGTCCAAATTCAAATGTAAAATGCTTCAACGTGGTGTCAGAAATAAGGAATTTTAGGCAAAAAAGATTACATCTTTCTTATTTCTGCTTTCAACATAGATGGTGGGTGCTCGTTAGAACCGCCTCAATGAGGCGGTTCTAACGAGTACCTACAATCTATATTTTGTGCAAAATTATGGCAGATAATTTATACCCCAGTAAACCTCACTTTTATCTATATAAAGTGGGGTTTAGAAGGGTCTTCGTTTCAAGGACTTGCTATCGTGATGTACCATTTTCGAGATCTATAAATGAAAACTTGTGCAGACCCAGATAGAATGGCTCATCTGAATCTGTGCTATTCGATCAGGTATATATGTTGAACAAGTTTAACAACTTACGTAGATGTCTACAGTTACGCCATCGTCGAACTGATTAACATGACGTGGCCTAATATCGGTTACATCACGAAAACACGCCTATATTATTCCGACCCTTTGAACCCCACTTTTATACAGTAAAACTTGGGTTCACAGGGGGTAAACCTTGTTGTTCAATTTTCTGCTCTAAAATATAGATTGTGGGTACTCGTTTGAACCGCCTCGGCGAGGCGGTTCTAACGTGTACCCACAACCTATATTTCGACTAGAAATAAGAAAAACATCACATTTTTTTCATCTGAAGATTCTATCAAATTCAAGAAAATTTTATTGTGAAAAATTGCCCATATTGCACAAGAACCTACCACATGAAAACGCGACATAATGCACTTCCGCGCAGTCTGATCGCTTTACGACTAGCCATTGACCCAGAGGTGTTTTTTTCAGCCAGACAGAGAGGGTTGTTTTCAGACTAAATTGTTAAACTATCGGCCCCGCCCATCGGGGCTTGAAGAAATATATGGGCTGCATGATGCTTCCACGCAGAGCTGAAACCGACCCGCACACGAATACTGGTAAATCGCTAAGGTGGTTCTAAGCCTGCCCAGGCAAAGCGGTGCGAGTCGGTCCGTCCATGCTTATAAGCCCTACTGGTTTTATTGGGTGATAGGGCTTGAGATGTCATTTCATCTCAATGTCGGGTAAAAGTCCCACAAAATTGGAAGCAACGTCTCCAAAATGACTTTTACAGTGTTGATGGGGACGATAAACCTCAAATCAAACGAAAACAAACAACGTTGTGGAACAGCCTGTTTGTGATTTCGGTGTTCTAAAGATGTATTTTCATATATCTTTATAGGTGAGTCACTGCAATTTGTGTGTGTGATAGGAGCGGAATACTTTTCTATGAATTTATTCTGTTTTTCGCTACTGGTTTTAATGTTTTCCCATCGCGAGGCCCGCTTAACAATACTTTTTACATTTATTAATGTCGAGGGCGCCATTTCGCGGAGACCTTGGTTCACCATATATAAGCCCATGTAAAACCAAAGGGCCCCGGGGCGGGGACATTTTTGTCCCCAGCACTATAATTTTAACAATCTTGGTAGGGGTCCACTAGATGAAGCTTCATACCAAATATCAAAGTCCTGGGCCTTGCGGTTTCAGAGAAGACGATTTTTAAAGATTTTCCCTATATAATCCTATGTAAAACCAAAGGAACACGGGGCGGGTGCATTTTTGGCCCCAGCACTATAATTTGAACAATCTTGGTAGGGGTCCACTAGATAAAGCTTCATACCAAATGTCAAAGACCTGGGCCTTGTGGTTTCAGAGAAGAAGATTTTTTAAGTTTTCAGTTTTTTAAGTTGTCGTCACTTTGCGCACTTGCTAAAAGACTCGTCATCACGTGAACAAGTCCATGAAATAAAGACCCCCCCCCCCCTAAACTCCACTTTATATAGATGAAAATTGCGGTTTACGGGGGTAAATATTATTTTCCTTATTTCTGCTCCAAGACATAGGTTGTGGGTACTCGTTAGAACCGCCTCATTGAGGCGGTTCTAACGAGCACCCAAAACCTATGTTTGGAGTATAAATAAGAAAAAAAATCACAAATTTTCATCCGAAAAATTGCATTTTTTTAGGTTTGAAAAATGCACTATATCACACGGATGTGTTGCCGTAATGGTTTGTATGGTGCAGCTTGTTATGACGTAGCACGTGGGGCATCATGATGTAACTTATGTTTTAAGGGAGAAGCCAATAGAACGATTACAATGTAGATGTCTGTCTATATTTTCTGATCAATATGAATTACTGTTTCTGATGTTTTGTTAATCTCTTTCCATACATCCCAGAAGCGGTCTAATTGTGCAGATTAATATGGAATAATTCTAACTTCAAAGAAACAATCACGCAAAGCATCTTCCATAGCAGAAGCATAGCCTGGTTGGTATACAGTTTTGCTAATAAATCTCATGGGACCTCTACTCCTACCTTATAGCTACAATTTATTGTTTCATATGTATCACAACTCGGGAAACATGTTTCAACTGGAATGAATCTTTACCGTTTTCGTGTGACATCTACGTTCGCTTCATTTATAAGGAATTTCGTTTTTGCTCTTCCACTGGTTGTCACTTGATAGCTTAGATTATAAGAATATTATATGGGTGGATGGAAAAATCCGTCCCGAGGGACACTGTCCAGCATCACGAGGCTTGCCGAGTGATGCCGGACAGTGATCCCGAGGTACGGATTTTTCTATCCACCCCTCACGCCCGTATTGGATTCTTTTTCTTGCATACCTTCCATTTCTTAAGCGGAATTTTAATGCTGCAGTCACTTCGGTTACCAACGTCCGCCATAATGTGTTGACACTGCAGGAATATTTAGTGACGTTGCTGTGACGTCAACCTTAACGACGGCGCATACGAGGTCGTAATCAACCAGTGCATTTATCAAACACGCGATTATATTCGATTTCGGGTCGGAACAATAGGGTCAGAAGATAAATTTCTATCCCAGGGTAAAATCATGGATTTCCTTGTCTGTAGTGCAAGAATGTCATGTTCCTTTTACTGCTAATGGGCTAATCTGCTGAACACCACCATGTGACATGGAAGTCAAAACTGGCATCTGTGTAATGTTATTATAAAATATTTGTGTAGCCATTCTCTCTGGGAATCTCATAGGCAGGGGGAAAAAGAACATGGTTCGACCGGGACTAGAACCCAGGGCCTTTCGCATACCGTGCGAACACTTTACCTACAGAGCTACCGAGCCACACGATCGACCTTTTACATTTCCCCCTGCTTAATGAGATTCGTCCCGAATCTCTAAAGTCCTATCCAGTACGGCTGCGAGACTTATTTTCAAACTTTCCTGCCCTCGGATGCGGTGCTGAACCCACCAAATGTCACAGGGGTCGAAAAAGAACATGACTCGACCGGAACTCGAACCCAGGACCTTTCGCATACCGTGCGAACACTCTACCGACTGAGCTGCCGAGCCACACGGTCGACCTGTTACATTAACCCTTCTCCTGCTCAATAAAATAATATAATGTATCCATTTAAATTTGCAGGCTGAATGATTGCATCTAGCGAATTCGTGTCTTCGTGTATGTGCGCACGGCGAATACTCTGATCAGCAAGTGCTACAGCATAGGCTGATCAGAGTTTGCTGTGCGCTATATGGATGCAGTTTGACCAACTGGGCCCCGCCATGCGAATTTGGAACTTATCGCCTATGCGAGCAGCGAAGGTCCAGGCGAGCCTGCGCATCCGCGCAGTCTCGCCAGAACCTTCGCTGCTCGCTCAAACAAGCAGTGAATCAAGAGGAACCTTCAGACAGAAAGCCATATCCCTGGCCCCTCTGAATGGCTGGGTATGCGCAGTTAAAATGTGTCATGACGGAATGCTCGAAAAACACAAATTCGCTTTGCGGGGCTCATATAATCAATCGTGCATGCAGGACAGACTGTGGTCTCATTGAGATGGTACGCGTGCTGATTTGAGTTTGCGTTAAGGGCAGATGTAAGAAATCTCTTTTATCGCTTTGCATGACATAGACATCAATCACGTACGGTTATTTATTACTTACAGCCGATATATTTCAGCCAGTTCTCAGCTGAATATCAAAAGACGCCATTAAATATTGCAACTGTACCAGTAGTCAATAACGTTTTTAAGACTTACCAATTTTAGTGTCAAATATACTTGTAATAAGGTAATTTACATCTCATGGCTGTCATTAATTACGCGTAAGTAGATGAAATGAACCGCAATAGGCGAAAATGCATGTTCCGACATGTGCGCGCGACGTATTGTCCGAACAAAGTCTCTCTTTTTTGTGCATGAAGAAGCATTGGGTTAATTGCCGAACGAAGACTCCGATCAATCTACGCGCATGCGCAGGAGGGGGGATTATTGGAAGCTTCTCGCTTTATTTCGAAGGTATAGATAGATAGTTTTTGAGCTAAAGCAATTTATTTGGCCCTTTAAGAATATTAAGCCTTAACCAAAGGTAAATCATATCTGAACACCACGCAAACACACCTTTATACATGTAGTTTCGACCCCTTTATATAGTAAAACTGGGTTTTACAGGGGTAAACCTTACTTTCTTATTTCTCATACGAAAACACGCCTATACAAATACATTGTAACTTTACCCACAAGAAAACGAAAATTTTAAGATGAAAAATTGTGATATTTTTCTTATTTCTGCTCTGAAATATAAATTGTGGGAACCCGTTAGAACCGCCTCGTCGTGGCGGTTCTAACGAGTACCCACATCTATATTTTAGAGCAGAAATAACAAAAATAAGATTTACCCCTGTAAATCCCAGTTTTATTGTATAAAACCGGTGCTCAAGGGGTCAGAATTATAGAGGCGTGTTTTCGTGATGTGCTCTAAAATATAGATTGTTGGTACTCGTTAGAACTGCAATCTACATTTTTAGCAGAAATAAGAAAACAATCACAATTTTTCATCTTAAAATGTTCGGTTTTTCGGCGGCAAAGTTTTCAATGTATTTGTATAGGCGTGTTTTCGTATCTGAAACTGGGGCATCAGTTCAATGAGAGCGGAATTGGAATACAGGTCTCATTCAGCTAGCAGATAGGTCTAATTTCAGTGAACCCATCAATTCATGTTTCTATCTTTTCCTTATAGATATAAAAAGATAAAAAAAAACATGGAATACAAGAGGAAGCAACAATGCAGCACATGAAAGACAAAACTTTAGCAAACAATGCACGTGAAACCAACAACAAACGATGCACGTGATGATAACATAACATCACGTGTATAAATCGCCTGTGCATTAAATTATATTATGCGAGTTTATGGCTATAAAATGAATATTTTCATACGATTTCTTTCTTCTGCTTCAATCAACGGCATGGGATTAATAATGGATGGCTATTTTTAAGATGGCTTTAGAATTATTTGCTTAAAAATTAAGAACGCCTATTGTAAATAAAAACAAAATGCGAGTAATATAGTTTTAACATGGTCAGTGTAAAACAATATACTTAAACTTATTAATATGTAGGGTATAGGGGCCGAGATGGTTAACTTAATATCCGATATTATGTGACCGATATTATGTTACCGCCGGTGGTCCCTACCGATATTAACGAACCAATATCCGATTTTGTGGAGGCAGAGTTTGTCAGGTGCCCAGATTGTCAGAGGCCGAATTCGTTTGGGACCGAGATGTCCTGTTACCTATACAACGCATTTCGCGTACAGTAATTTTCCGCTTTTAAGACCAATTTTAAAAGATTTCAGCTTTTCTTTCTTTCTGTTTTCCACACCCAATGTCCCCAAGTAAGAGATCGTGTCTGGGACTGTTCAGAAATGGTCATTAAGACCACTTTTGAACAGTTCCGAAGGTAGTCTTCATATAGGAATCATTCTTTCTATTTTTCTTGATATAGGAATCATGCTTCCTGTGTTTTTCCTATGTTTTTTAAAATTTTGAGGCAGTGTATGTGAAAATCGTACTGATCGCTTGTACAAACCTGTGCGCATGCGCATGCGCGGCGCGTCATAGTCTTTGCTGCTCAAGAAGACTGTGCAGTTGCATCATACAAGAAGCCAGTAGTCTATTCATATTAAAGGGAATGGGAACACCTTCAGGGGAGGAAACTCCTGCAAAAATTTATTTGTGTCCCATGTCAATACCGGTCAATTCCTAAAGAAAAGAATTTGCTCCTGAGGAGCAAATTCTTTCCTTTAAGAGAAGACCGCTTTTTCAGTTGGATAGGGCGTATAGAAATGTGAACAGGAAGTCCCGAAAGTTGTCTCCCTTTGACAAATGGCAGAAAATCTGCCAGGTGTTCCCATTCCCACTTAAATAGGTTTTCTCTGTTCGCCTGACTCTTTGGACGGACCGAAAACATAAAGTGCAGTTTGTTTTTGTTTCGTATCGCCAAAATGTATATTTTTCTAATGAAAATAAGTGTTAAATTTATTATTTAGACTCCAAGCATAGGTTGCGGGTGCAAGCATAGGTGTAACGAGTACCCACAATCAATGTCTTCAAGCAGTAATAAGGTAAATAATGCATACCTTTGGAAACCCCATTTTTCTATATAAAGGGGATCTTGTGCGGACAACATAATATATTATGCGTCTGCCTAAATTGTGCTAACAAGATAATATGTTGTGCGCACAAGATATTATGTTATCCGCTGTGCGAACAAGATACCACCTTGTGCACAGAACAGATATTATGCATCTGCATAAATTGTGCAAACAAGATAATATGTTGTGCGAACAAGATAATATGTTCAGCGAACAATATAATAACTTGTGCGCAAGATAATATCTTGTGCGCACAAGATATTATGTTGTGCGAACAAGATAATAAGTTATGCGCACTAGATATATTGTTGTCCGCACAAGATTTATGTTGTGTAAACAAGATAATATCCGGTGTGCACAAGATAATACGTTGTGCGAACAAGATATTATCTTGCGCGCACAAGATAATAACTTGTGCGCACAAGATGTAATCTGGTTTGCACAAGATATTATCTTGTTCGCACAAGATCTTTATATAGCAGAATCCCAATAGCAGAATTTTACTGTACATCTACAAAAAAGAATCCTTTTTCAGATGCGAAAAAATGATAATTATCATATTTCCCTCTATTCTCTGTAGGAATAGAAAATATTATCATGGTATATATTCTAGGACTAACAGAGTAATATTTTATACCAATACGCATCAAAATGGAATATCCGACGTTTAAACCCCAAGAGGACCCTCAATATATATCTGTTTCACACTCAGAAGTAGACACGTTCTTCCCAATAGGCTAGAGATAGCGAATGTATGTATGCAAAAACGCTAAAAGACCAGTCTTTTTTTATAGCCATGCGTCAAAATGTCTGTGAGAGATTGAACTAAAATGGCGGCTTTAACGTATCTTACACGAGTAACAATAAAATGGGGCTCTCAAAACGCGCAGGCCCAGATCAGTCGCAGCGTTCTGTGTAGTCTGATAAAGACCTTCACTCATTGCAAAAAGTCATCACGTGAACAGGTCCGTGAAATGGACACCCCTCTAAACAGCACTTTTTACTGAGGGTTACAGGGATATACATTGTTTTTTCTTATTTCTGCTCCAAGAAATAGGTTGTGGGTACTCGTAAGAACCGCCTCAATGAGGCGGTTCTAACGAGCACCCACATCCTATGTTTGGATTATAAATGAGGAAAAAATATCATATTTTTTGTCAGAAAAAATATCGTTTTGGAGATATGAAAGAATGCTCTATTTCACACGCAAGTGTCATCGTGATGCCCTCATCTCTGTATGGGGAGGTTCTGGGTCAACAAGTATCTAAAAGACTGATCAGACTACGCGAACGCGCCTAGATGCTATTAATAATATATTTCTTCCTTACATATATAGCTGGTTTAAATAGCGGCAACAAAAAGAACGCCCCTGCCCATCGGGGCTTGGGGAAATAGACTGGGCCGAACGGTGTTTCCGCGCAGAGCTGCAACCGACCTTCAGTACAGATAAACCGCTTAGGTCTTAGCCTTCCCAAGAAAAGCGGTGCGAGTCAGACCTTCCTTACGCCCTAGCGGTGTTTTGGATGGTGGGGCTCGAGATGTCATTTCATCGGTAGAAGCCCCACAAAATCGGAAGCAATGACTCCAAAATGACCAAAATAGTGTTGAGGGATACGTAAAACATCAGCACAAAAAGAAAAAAATAAAAAGGCCAAAAATTGGACCAAGGAATTCCGAGACGTGCACAGTGAGACTCGGACACAGGCTGTGCATATGTCGTGTACAGTAGGCTTTGATGCTGAGCATTAATAACGGCATAATGCGATTGCATGCTACCGTTGCAGTGGAAATAAATAAACAAAATATATAGCAATAAAATAGAAATGCATGACGCTATATCGTAAACTAGGCATAACGTAGTCTGACATGCAATAATACGCAGCCTTACTAATTATGTCATGCAGAATTGTCCATTTACATGCTTTGGAAAACAGTATCAACTTTGGTAAAATTCAGTTTTCGTGTTAGGTGTGTCAGGCTTGTTTTATTTGTTATAAGTTTTGCTAAACATATCCATGCTCCAAGCAAATCGCGCAGTCGTCGACCTGACCATTATCTAATCAAGTCCGTGAAATGAACCCCTCTCTTAACCCCACTTTGTATAGCGAAAACAAGGGCTAACGGGGTTAACATTTTTTTCTCATTTCTGCTCCAAGACATAGCTTTTTGGCACTCGTTGGAACCGCCTCAGCGAGGCGGTCTAACGAGTACCCAAAACCTTTGTTTGCAGTCACAAATTTTTATCAGAAAAGTAGCCATTACGGTGATATGAAAAAAAATGCGATGCGTTACACAGGCATCGTAATGCCAACATTAATCAAATGTGTGAAATGCTATTGTTTCTGTATTATCTTGGTTCTACACTGACTGTTGCAGATAGAGAAAGAGATGTCAGAAAGAAAGTTGTCTGGCTCCAAGGTTTTAAAAACTTTTCTCATGCTCAATTCACTTGAGCTTAAAATATATGTTGCTCATTAATTTCAGAATGGCATCAAATGATGGCATTTTGAAATGTATGAGCAGGATAAATGATACTATGTGCTGATCTGAGCAGGAAAATTGTTGATTTGCTAAGTGCTGATCTGAGCAAGAAAAATCCCGATTTGTTTGTATTTTAATAGTTATGAGCATTACACATTTCATGCTCAGCCGAGTTATCATGAAAGTTTTATGACCTCGGGACCTGAACTCTGGTATGGCGATGAGCACGTTTCGGCTAGGCTTTGTAGATTCTTTTTATCTCAATATTCATCAGCAACCCTTCTGATGATGTTCAGTTTATTCCCAGTTGGTATGTCGAAGTCTCTTTAGAAGCCTCCGTGGTGTAATGGTTTCGCTACTCGCCTTGTAAACCAGGTGTCGCAGGATCGATCCCGGGCTTCTCCAGACTTTCGGATGAGTCTTTTAACCGAGGTCTCGTCTCCGTATGACCTTAGCTGTTGGTGGGACGTAATACTCAAACACTCACTCACTCACTCACTCACTCACTCACTCACTCAATCGAAGTTCCTTAAGATTAAGCCCCCCTCCCCCCCCCCCCCCCCCCCCCATGGCCGTTCCATGGCGGTACTTCTGTCGCGGTTTATTTTTGGTATGGTTTGTCTTTTCAGTGTTTGTATCGCTTGTATTATTTTGTTTTGGATAGCCAATTGGCCATTTTGTGGGAAAGTAACTGTCATTTTGGCTTACCGCTATTGATGTTTACATTCGGATCTGTTGTTGTTTCTCTCATGTTGGTGTCTCTGATGGGAGCTGTGGGTTAACTGTATCGATTCCTGACCATTGCCTTCACTTCTATTCTTAAAGAGGGGTTTGTGCTTCTTTCCCTTTGATGTCTCTGATGGGAGCTGCGGGTTAATTGTATCGATTCTTGAGCATTGCCTTCACTTCTGTTTTGGAGGGTGTCCTTGTATCGCTTCATTTGACCAGCATGGTACCGTTGTTTCGTTGGTGATTTTCTGACAAACACTCATCAAGCATTCTGGGAACATGGCATGTCCAGCTTAACCCATTCAGTACCAGATACCCCTAAAGGGGTACCTTGGTAAACAGTGCAGGCCCAGATCAGACGCCGCAGAACGCGGCGTCTGATCAGAGCCTACACCGTTTGGAAAAAGTGAAGCCATTTTCCGAATAAATTTTGAAAAATACACAACCTGGCACCCCTAGATTTTGAAATGGACTCCTGTCATATATAAGGTGGAAGATTCCATTTGGTACAAAAAGGGTTAATTGTGCCAGTTTCGAAGGAGTATGTTCTGTAACATAAAGGATACGGTGACACGTAGTCCTATATGTCGTCAAGATTGTCAGTGGAGGGTAATCTCCAATAGACGAGTAACCTAATGTACTACATCGTAACTAGGTTTTTACTGAATCTGCGCATATACATATGCAGACCGGCCCCGATAGCTCAGTTGGTAGAGTGTTCGCTGCGGGGAACGGGAGGTTACGGGTTCGATCCCGGGCCGCGACATTCCAAAGTCGTTAAAATTGGTACTATCTGCTCCTCGCTTGCACTCAGATTTACGGGGTAGAGCTAGGACTGGTCGACTCGGTGTCAGGATAATGTGACTGGGTGTGGTATCATGTAATGTGTCTGGCACATGATATTTCAGTGAGGCAGCACTATAAAAGTGAACATTGAGCTCCCTGTCGCAATCAGACACCGTCGTGATATGACTGAAAAATTGTTGAAAGCGACGTTAAACCCGAATTCACACACACACATATACATATGCAGGGAAAATACATGCAGTGAACAACATCAACAAAATTGCGTTTTTTTATACTATTTCATGGCACCCTGGACAAAACTAGGTTTGTACTCGCGTCAGTGACATGAAAACCATATGTCACAACAAATAATTACGATAATGTTGCGAAAAAATAGCGATCTCAAAAAGTTCACGAAAGGTAAATGTATCCATTTAAGATGGACATAGTGGTCCTATGCCAATAAATTATATGACATGTCCTCTTCAGGTGGTATAGTAGTCGCAGATAAAATTGACTAGGCGGAGCTATCGTTCGCACCTGCCTTCGGAATGTTCTATAAACAAAAAGGTAACCCAAGTCACCAAGTGATGTGAATTCAACCGTAACACGAACAAAAGCTGTGGCGTGTATGGCCATTTGGTTCGCTTGCAGAAAGCATGCGAAAGGCACTCTACCGAATCTTCTGGTGGACTCCGCGAATTTGACATATATTGACTACGCCTGAATAGCTCCGCCTGGTCAATTTTATCTGCGACTACTATATCTATAAATTACTGGTTGGCCTAATCAAGAGCGTTCAGTTATTTATTAAAACATGATTGCTGCGAGGCTCCGATCGTCGGCCCTCGGAAGAATTAAATTAGTGCCATGCCCGCCTGTGCTGGGCACACGGGTACCAAGGACCTTCGACTGGACGTTGCTGAATTAATGACATTCTACATGTCTGCCTGATACGTGGGCTAAAATTTACGGTTTCATAAAACGTTGACGTGTTTCTGGGAAAGTAACCTGTTCTGTTGCTAACTGTAGACTGGCACCGCATATCGGGGCTTGGGGAAATAGATTGGGCTGCTTGATGCTTCCACGCAGAGCTGATACTGACAGCATATGGGTACTGGTAAGCCGCTTAGAGAATCTAAATCTGCCTAGGCAAAGTGGAGCGAGTCGGATCGTCCATGCATACATACCCTATTGGTTTCAATGGAAAGCAGGGCTTGGAATGACATTTTATCTCAATGTCGGATAAAACCCCCACAAAATTGGAAGCAACGCCTCCAAAATGACCTTTATAGTGTTGACAAGGACGTTAAACATCAAATCAATAAATCCTTATTTAAGAAATAATCATAAATATGTATTAACCCATTGTATACGGGCAGCCCCTAAATGGGTACTTTGGCAAACATTGTAGGCCCAGAACAGACGCCGCAGAATGCGGCGTCTGATCAGGGCCCGCACTATTTGCTAACAGAATTTTCCAGCAAAAATACAATAAAAACAGAAAATAGGCCTGGCACCTCTTATATGACAAATTGACGTATCCAACATATAGAAAAGGAAGAGTCTACTAAAATACAATGGATTAAGGATATTCAGTATGTCTGCCTGACAAGTTGGCTAAAATGTGCGGTTACCGAATTTCTTTAAAAATAACCTATAATATAATTTATCAGTTACCCCCTATATATAGTGCATTGTAACACATTGACCTGATAAAGATATGCTATATCAGGACAAGTGAGCTTTATCACGTCAACGTGACATTGCACTTTTTGAATAAAGGGGCCTACCGGCAAAATTGGCTAGAACGTTATACTATACTAGAAAAAATGAAAAAAAAAAATACATTTAAAATGATTAAAAAAAAAACAAAAAAACGGTCAGCTGATAGTAAATATACTGACCCATTATATTCCGCGCCGGAATGTTGGGACGCTATGACCGATCGTAAATTGCCGATTTAAAGAGTTTACAAGGGGATAAACTGATAAATAGAATACCAGATTCGTGTCTTTTGATATCAAGTTTATCAGGCTTGGCTTCGAGAACGCATGCAGAGTCGCTCGGCAAGCCTCAAGATTCTACAAGCGTTCTCGAAGCCTTGCCTGATAAACTTGATATCAAAAGACACGAACCTGGTATTCTCTTTGTATTTACTGGAATGAAATAAAATGGACCATTTTGAAGGGTAATTTTCTATAATACAAAAACAAAAATACATTCTATTATATACATGTTTTATGATTATTTCTGTAATATGGAAGAGAACAGATTATTTTACTAGAAACTCGCCAACGTTCTAAGTAACTGTACATTTTAGCCCTTGTGTCAGGTTGGCATGTTGAATTACAAAAACACGCCTACACAAATGCATTGCAAATTTTAACGCCGAAAAAAAGTGAAAATTTTATATGAAAAAATGTGATATTTTTCGTATTTCTGCCCAAAATGTAGACTGTGGGTACTTGTTAGAACCGACAGTCTATATTTTAGAAAAAAATGTGATACATGTATTTTTCTTATTTCTGCCCAAAATGTTGACTGTGGGTACTTGTTAGAACCGCCTAACAAGTACCCACAGTCTATATTTTAGAGCAGAAATAAGAAAAAAATAAGGTTTACTCCCGTAAACCCCAGTTTAACTATATAGAAGTGGGGTGGGGTGGGGGTTCAAGGTCAGAATTAGGCGTGTTTTCTTGATGATTACCTTAACATGCCCGTACACCAGAGTCAGGGAGCAGCAGCCATCACACACACGTGAGTCACCATCTCAAACACTACCTCGACTCCCGTGGAACTTTCAATTCTAGTGTTATAGACCTCTGATATTTAGTGAATGTAGTTTAACGTATTTGGCTGCTGCTAATTTTGGGTGGTCACCACAACTTCTTATATTAATACATGGAAATCATGCAAAACTAAATAAAGTTGTAGGCCAAACATTCAACCAGGCAACGAAATTGAACAAAACATGGATTTAACAAATAAGAAGAAGTAGGGTTGCCATCAAAGAAAACTAATGGAACTCCCACAGAGACCCACATGACGAAAACACGCCCATACAAATACATTGTAACCTTTATCGCAGAACCACTGAAAATTTTAAGATGAACAATTGTAATATTTTTCTTATTTCTGCTCAAAATATAGAGTGTGGGTACTCGTTAGAACCGCCTCATCGAGGCGGTTCTAAAGAGTACCCTTAATCGATATTTTAGAGCATAAATAAGAAAAATAAGGTTTACCCCTGTAAACCCCAGTTTTACTATATAAAAGTGGTGTTCAAGGGGGTCAAAATTTTATAGGCCTGTTTTCGTGATGAGGTTAAAGCTTATTAGTGTAATATCACTCCGGAAAACATGGGCTCCGCATGATTTTGTTTGTTTGTTTGATTTGAGGCTTAACGTCCCCGCCAACACTGTAAAGGTCATTTTGGAGACGTTGCTTCCAATTTTGTGGGACTTTTACCCGACATTGAGATGAAATGACTTCTCAAGCCCTGTCGCCCAATGAAACCAATAAGGTTTATAAGCATTGGCGGTCCGACTCGTGCGCACCGCTTTGCCTGGGCAGGCTTAGATCCTCTAAGCGGATTGCCAGTACTCGTGTGCGGGTCGGATTCAGCTCTGCGTGGAAGCATTATGCAGCCCATATAGTTCTTCAAGCCCCGATGGGCGGGGCCGGGCTTCCGCATGAAAGTATATGTAGCACTTTTTGTCAATTGGCGGCTTCGTTTTTGAAACACTTGAAAAATAGACGTACAGTGTATGACCACCTACCGTAGGGACAAAGTCGTAGCCACGTGGTTGTATTTGTGTATTATCCTGTAGAGGGAGGGCCGTAACCTTATGTCCTTAAGCTGTTGCACACTTGTATAGGCAATAAAATATGTTTATTATCTACTCATGGCGTAGACATTATAGACGTAGGGTTTAACACGGAAGTACCGCCAATGCAGGTTGACCTTTATATTTAGGTATGCAACAACAAGTACAAGCTTTCACAAGAAGAAAAAATCGACAGCTTTCACACAAAAAGAGGCCCACAGGCAGGGCTCTGGCATATAATCACATTCGTACAATCCCGTATTTGTTGTCAAACTTGTACAGACTAATACAAAATATACATCCAAAGACCTCTCGACAACGACGGACAAGTGCCTGTCCTATAAGCTTCCCAGCAGCCTTCGGCTCTGGTGAGCTAAAACAATTTGCCTCCTCGTTGGCAAATGTTTTGGGTTAAGCTTCAATTAGTCTTCTGTGAAGTCTAGGAAAGTTGTCTACTCCTACTTAACTTCTCCAACAGTTTTCAACCATTCCGGTTGAAAAGATGTCACAATCATATTGAACTTGCACAGATGGAGTACTTATTGAAAAAATACAGCATTTGCAACTTTGATATTTCAGTCGGCAGGATCCTGGGTGCAGACTGGCAATTAGAATATTGCAAAAGACAGTAAATTGTATAAAACACATTTCTGGGATATACATGTAACTCTAGAAATTCACATTTAATGTGTACTAAGCGTAGACCTAGCTTTTTGTAAAGACTATACTTGTACTACTGTACGGACTAAGTGCGCCACTTCATAGCTCGTCGATACCACTATATATTCAATCTATGGCCATGCATATTCACAAAAATTTCGGTGTGTCGCAACCTGTAAATAATCTCTCATACATGTAACATGTACACTCTATACCCCTGTCCTAGTCATGATAGCTGTCTTGTCTCTTTCTCTTTAAAGATTTCTGAGACTGCTTACATATAAGTGGTTCAGCTTTTAGCATGGTAAATTGTCCAAGTTTCACAGTGTGTAGTAGGGTTTGCAGCACCACAGATCTGTAGACTTTAAGCTTTGTGTCAAGTCTGATAGTCGGTCAAATGCTGACATTGACTTCATCATAAATGTGCACAGCTCCCAAGGTAGGCGCCTGCATGCAGTCTTTGACCATTCACTGTGAAGTAGGCTCCTTGTAAAGACATGAAAATCAAATACGTATTCTAAGATACTGTTGTCTTTGCCGGAATCGCCCACATCGCGATACTAACCGCGATCTCTGTGAAAAGGCCAACCACCCTACCCGGGTAGAGTGGTTGGCTTTTGTCACGAAGTTAAGCAATGGATACCGCGATTAGTACCAGGACTGGTCGCTAGGGAAAAATAACCAGATAAAAGTGGTCGTAAAAATGACATTTTATTCATGAATAATGTGGTTTTCTTTCAACTTCTGCTTCAAACATAGATTGTCGATGCTTGTATGATGGTCTCAATGAGGCAGTTCTAACGAGATACCACAAAAGCATAAAGATAATTACAGTAAAATCCCGCTATTAAGACCATCAAAAATTGACACTAATTCTGCTTTAAAAAGCTTATTTAAAATTTCTTTCTTGTCAGAGACCACTTTGGGACTGTTCAAAAGTGGTCTTTAAGAAAGGGCTTCAGATGTCATGTCATCTCGATATCGGGTAAAAGTCCCACAAAATTGGAAACAACGTTTCCAAAATGACCTAAATAGTGTCGACGGGGACGTAAAACCTCAATTAGTTTTAAAGAACACTTACTAGGAGCCAAACTGCAACTTCAAATCAGTTTTTCTCTTTCTTGAATGCAATTATCACCCTGAGACCCTAATTAAGGTTCAAACGCCATCCGCTGGGATCGACTTTACCATGTTATCTCTGAAATTAAAATTTATTTCTTTCAGCTCTTATTTTTTTTCGCGCTGATTAATGCTTTTGGATAGCACCCATCAAAGAGCGATAACCTATCCCAGTTGAGACACAAAACGTGTCACGACAAGACAGAAATATTTTACGGCCTAGTCTGTTCTTAAAGTCACGAAAACACGCCTATATAATTTTGACCCCTATAAAGCCCATTTTTATGTATTCTAAATCAGGCGTTTACAGGGGTATAGGTTATTTTTCTTCTTTCTGCTTAGAAACATAGATTGTGGGTACTCGTTAGAACCGCCTCGTCAACTTTTAGGAAGTAAATCCGGGGTTTACAGGGATATAGGATATTTTTCTTATTTCTGCTCAGAAACATAGATTGTGGGTACTCGTTAGAACCGCCTCACCGAGGCGGTTCTAACTGGTGCCCACATTCTATGTTTAGACAGAATTATGAAAAAACCTCAGCTTTTTTTTATGAGAAAAGTTTCATTTTTGGTTGTAAAATTTTTTTACGTGTATATAAATAGGCGGTTTTTTTAACCGAAAGTTCTGGAGTTGGGATGTGGTGGAAATGCATTGAAAACAGCGCTTGCACGTCGTGACTAAGAATTGGAGGGTATTTGTTGCTAACGGATTTTATGAAAGACTACGTGGGTTAGACTAGCCATTACGATACCCCACCCGTGCGACATAGTGCATTTTATCACATCTCCAAAATGGACATTTTTCTGATATAAAATTGTGATATTTTCCTTGTTTATACTCTAAACATAGGTTGTGGGTGCTCGTTAGAACCGCCTCATTGAGCCGGTTCTAACGAGTACCCACAACCTATGTCTTGGAGCAGAAATAAAGAAAATAATATTAGCCCCCGTAAACCCCAGATTTCTCAATATTAAGTGGGGAATAAGGGGGTCTTCATTTCACGGACTTGTTCACGTGATGTAAATCATACCTGAATTTACTTTGATTTTTCTCTCTTATTAAGTAAGTTAATTTATTTTATACGAAAACAAACCACAAAATGTAGTACGGGTTGCTACTGTTAAAAAAAGACAAAATGGTCATGTATTTACGGAACCCGGGAAGGGACATGATTTTTTTTTTATTTTATAAGTTGTGCGCACAAGATAATATCTTGTGCGGACAAGATATTATCTTGTGCGGACAACATATTATCTTGTCCGCACAAGACATTAGATATTATCTTGTCCTCACAAGATCTTAAGTTGTGCGAACAATATATTATCTTGTCCGCACAAGATAATATCTTGTCTGCACAACATAGATCTTGTGCGCACAAGATATTATCTTGTCCGCACAAGATATTATCTTCTCCTCACAATATAATATCTTGTGCGCACAAGATAATATCTTGTCCGCACAAGATATTATCTTGTCCGCACAACTTCCCAAGATCTATGTTGTGCAAACAAGATAATATCTTGTGCGCACAAGATATAATGTTGTGCGAACAAGATCATATCTTGTCTGCACAAGATAATATGTTGTCCGAACAAGATAATATCTTGTCCGCAAAATAATCTTGTGCGCAAAACTTATAAAAAATAAAAAATCATGTCCCTTCCCGGGATCCGTATGTATTTTTTTTTCTATGTGAAAATGTCATATATTGACAGCAATGCATGTATGAAACACATAAATATGTGTACTTTTTCATTGTGGTATACGGAACCCGGGAAGGGACATGTTTTTTTTTATTTTATAAGTTGTGCGCAGACAAGATATTATCTTGTTCGGACAAGATATTATCTCGTGCGTGTGCGGACAACATATTATCTTGTCTGCACAACATAATATCTTGTGCGAAGATAATATCTTGTGCGGACAACATATAATCTTGTGCAGACAAGATATTATCCTGTCCGCACAAGATATTAAGTTGTGTGAACAAGATATTATCTTGTCCGCACAAGATATTATCTTGTCTGCACAACATAGATCTTGTGCGGACAAAATATTATCTTGTTCGCACAACTTAATATCTTGTACGCACAAGATAATAGGTTGTGCGAACAAGATAATATCTTGTCCGCACAAGATAATATCTTGTTCGCACAACTTCCCAAGATCTATGTTGTGCAAACAAGATAATATGTTGTGCGAACAAGATAATATCTTGTGCGGACAAGATATTAAGTTGTCCGCACAAGATAATATCTTGTTCGCACAACTTTATATCTTGTTCGCACAACATATTAAAAAAAAATCATGTCCCTTCCCGGGTTCCGTAGTGGTAAATAACATGACCATGTTATTTTCACAGTAGCAGCCGTACTACCTTTGTTTGGTTTGTTTTTCGTATAAAATAAAAAGAATTTTTTTTTTTCTTTTAACAATTGTAAAAAATATTTCATCTCGTGTGTTGAAAGCATCAGAATTTTCACACATCCTACTTTTAACGTGCCCAACACTCGCGTTAAAATGCAAAGTTAATGAACAACTTGTCTATCCCAAGCCGGCCTCGATAGCTCGGTCGGATGCAGTCTGACTGGTGACCAGGAGGACGCGGGTTCGACACATGCCGGGGTCGGCAACATTCTATCGCGGAGATTGATCATGAAATCTTTTCTACGGTCCCTTCCGCTTATTCAAGAAGGGCAGTTGTCAGTTTCTGGCGAAAGAATGGGCACTGTACTGGTTAACCGCTTACGTATAAGTCTGCCCGGGAAAAGTGTGGATAGGTAAACTGACTGGCTCAAAAATAACCCAAACATTAGTGACTGGGCCGTTAAACGCCAATACAAACAAACAAAATGTCAGGGAACGGAAACTGTTTACTGGTTGTACGGCTGTTCAGCCTGGTTTGTATATTCGAAATCACACCTGTAAAGTTCAACCGTTTCGCGTACACATGCCGGGTCGATACATCCTACTTTTAACGTGCCAGAACAACTCGTCTATCCCAAGTACAACGAAACGCCGATGCCTCGAGCATGGATGGACTGTTACCCCGGCTGCTTCGAACATGTTTTTAGTCCATAGGAAACTTTCACGTTAATGTGTTTGTGAAAATTTTCTTATTTAATCATCAAAGTGTATGTTGTGTGCACTCATTAGAATCGCCTCGATGAGGCGATTCTAATGAGTAAACACATTTATTTGTTTATTTGATTGTAGGTTTAACACCCCCGTCAACACAGTATGGGTCATTTTGGAGACGTTGCTTCCAATTTTGTGGGACTTTTACCCGACATTGAGATGAAATGGCATCTCAAGCCCTGTCGCCCAATGAAACCAATAGGGTTTATAAGCATGGAAGGACAGACTCGCACCGCTTTGCCTGGGCAGACTTAGATCCTCTAAGCGGTTTTCCAGTACTCGTCGGCGGGTCGGTTTCAGCTCTGCGTGGAAGCATCATGCAGCCCATCTATTTATTCAAGCCCCGACGGGCGGGGTCCGAGGTTTGCAGAGATTACAGAAATCATAGTTGAAGAGCACCAATCCTCTTTCGCCTGTCACGAGAAAACGGGTTTGTGTGATTACAAAACCTGTACAGAGAAAATTCGATGGCTCGAACACCGATGGCTCTCTTACCACGGCTCTTTCGAACACGTTCTTGTGTCCCTAGGCAAAAAAATCCATAAATGCAGATATAAATATATTCGGGATAATTGTCTTATTTTGATCTTGAAAATGTATGCTGTGTGTACTCATTAGAATCGCCTCGATGAGGCGATTCTAATGAGTACACATAGCATACATTTAAATTAAAGAAAATTGAAAACATGTCCATATTGTGCCCCTTGACCTGGTCCTGAGTTCAACCCTCGGTTGCTCGAACCACCCCTGTCTCGAACAAATTTTCGTGGCCCCAAAGGGGTTCGAGGCATTGAAGTTTGACTGTATATTCAGCTCAGCAGGCTAATAGTTTCTTGCAATTGTATCATCCAACCAACGAATACAAACATGTTTATCAGTCGCCATCACAAAAAAAAAACGCTTAACTTCACTACAGCTGGTGTGTGGGAATGTGTGGCGGCGGTAAAACGTCTCCCTGCCCTACATCATAGTGTAGATTATATTTTCTTGTCCTTTGGGATCATTGATTCCATTGTGGAAATTTGAAAATATCTGAGGGTCACTGATGAGGCCTAATTGGCCGAAACTAGCTAGTCTGGCCCAGAAAACATGTACACTCCATATTTTTCATTTCTGTAGTGTATTCCTTGATTCCAAAGGATAACCCTTTTATAGAACATATTTATAATTCTGACCCCTTGAGCCCCACTTTTATATAGGAAAACTGGGGTTTACAGGGGTAAATCTTATTTTTCTAATTTCTGCTCTAAAATATAGATTGTGGGTACTCGTTAGAGCACCCAAAACCTATGCTTGCAGTATAAATAAGAAAAATATCACGGCTTTTCATCGGAAAAATAGCAAATGTGAAAAAAATGCAGTTTGTCACACAGGTGACTGTGTTGTCCTAATGGAAAACTGTGTATACCGTCCAGGGATTTAAAATCTACGTTCTGCAGGATTAATGAGTCCGTGTAATGAACTCCCCTTTGAACACTACTTTATATAGAGAAGCTTGCGTTTAAAGGGGTGCATGTATACATTGTTCATTATTCTTCTTATTTCAGCTTCAACACATATGTTGTAGATACTCCGAAGAGACGCCTTAATGAGGCGGTTCAAACGAGCACCCGCAACCTATATTTGGAATATAAATATGAAAAATATCACAAAGTTTCGTCAGAAAATTCTTGGAGCAGAAATAAAAAAAGTAATGTATAGCCCTCACACCCCACTTTTCTCTTAATAAAGTGGATTTAGATGGGTGTTCATTTCACGGACCTGTCAACTTGACTGACCTAAAAATGGATTTTTTTTTCATCAATGAAAGATGAAAATGCCTAAGATTTAATTATTTGCCTGACAGTCATGCCAACTTAATGAAAAAGCAGATGTTTTGTGATGTTTACGTGACTGAGTAAATTTCTTGTAGCATTCTGCAACCTACAAAGATCCATATCTGAATGCCTGAAATATTGTATAATTATGCAAAATGCCTTTTGGAAAACTATAACTATTTTAAAATCTACTCCACATCAATTTTACAACCAAAGGTGAATTTTGAAAATAAATTAACAACCATTGGTGAATTTTACATTGGCGGGGCGGTGTAGGGGCGATCGTTTTTTTATGTTCCAAAGAATATTTTTAGTACTCATAACCCAGGCGGTTCGAATCAGTGGACACAACCGTCGATTCGAATCGCCTCGGTTCTAATGAGTACACACTGCATACATTTTCAATATAAAACAAGACTATTCTCCCTTAATTATCCCAAAAATATCGGTATCTAAAGTTATGCAAAAAAATCTAGGGACTGAAATGTGAGATTGAAACAACCGTAGTAAATGAATCATCGGTGTTCGAGCAATCGACGTTTCACTTTAGCAGCTCAGTCGGATGTGCGTTTGACATGTGATCAAGAGCTCGAACGTCCGAAACCGGTTTCGGGTCTGGTAACATTCTTCTTCCTCATAAAATCTTTTCTAAGGTCACAGTTTTTCCCTTCCGCAGATTCAAGAAGCCTTACAGAACAGGGCAGTCTTCAGTCTTCCTGGCGAAAGAATTTGCACTGTATTGGGTTACCGCTTATGTCAACATTACGATAACACATACGTGCGTCAAAGTGCATTTTTTACATCTCCGAAACGGTCAATTTTCTGAAGAAAATTTGTGATATTATTCTTATTTATACTCAAAACATAGGTTGTGGGTTTCGTTAGCACCGCCTCATTGAGGCGGTTCTAACGAGTACCCACAACCTACGTCTAGGAGCAGAAATAAGGAAAATAATGTATACCCCCATAAACCCCAGTTTTCTCTATATAAAGTGGTGTGTAAAGGGGTGTACATTTCACGGACTTGTTAGCGTGATGAAAAGTGTAGTTAGGTAAACAGACCGGCTTGATAGGACCTAAATAGTGTTGACTGGGCCGTTCAACTCAAAGCAAACAGATGTATTTGCCTTCCTATCACATAACCATGTGATATTGAGCATGTTTTTCGTATTCCATACAGAGCATGTTTTCGTATTTCCCCCCGTATTTCCCCCCCCCCACTCCCCCCCCCCCCCCACCCCCGCCAAGAAAAATAACGTTTACCTTTGTAAACACCAGAGGCCAGCTATTCAAAACAAACGACGGATTGTTAAAACTTTGATCAGTTAATATGGCAAATATACAAATATTTTTGCTGAAAAAAAATGAGTAGCTTTTTCTACTCACATTTTTTCAGTATATTACGAGAACACAATCGTTCGACATAGTGTATTTTTGCACATCTCCAAAATGACTACTTTTCTGATGAAAATTTGTGATATTTTGTTTTATTTATAATTCAAACATAGGTTTTTGGTGCTCGTTATTGAGGCGGTTCTAACGAGTACCCACAACCTATATCTTGGAGCAGAAATAAGAAAAAATAATGTATACCCCGTAAACCCCAGTTTTTTCTGTATAAAGTGGGGTTTAGGGGGTGTACATTTCATGGGCTTGATCACGTGATGAATGTTAAGAAGTGTACTGGTAAGGCCTTCAAAACGAACATTCAAACGACGCTAAAAAGCCATACATGTCTAATCATAAACATCGATTGATCTTCATTTTAAACTAGAAATTATTTGTAAAAATAAACTAAGGACCAGAAAAGGCGGATGTTTAAAGATAATACTTCAACCTCCTTGAGAAAATTTGTTGTGAGCCCAGAGGTAAAAATGAAAAGTTAGCAGGATGTTAGGACAGAGGGTGCGGTCCTGTAAGATTTGCCTTCTCGAGACGTACTTAAAGACGCTAAACAGCAGTGCTGATTTTTTAAAGATTTTGTTAAAATTTGTTCTAATAGTATCCAGAAAGAAATCCATTGTCTAGATTCTCACTAAAAAACAGACAAGCATCAGACATATGACGATTCATCTTGTTAGACATAGGTGCCCATTGGTTGCAGTCAAACGATAAAAATTGACTGTTATCCAATTTTAAGCTAAATAGATTCTCACTATATATGGTAGGAGTCAAGTTTCTCATAGATATCAAAGCGCTAAAGTCACTGAAATCTCAGATTCTACGAGAAAAAAAATCATGAAAATCTTGACAAAGAAGATTATTAAAAAGGTTTGTGGCTGTACTTATTTGTTTTTGTTCGGAGCTCTTCACGATAACAAGTCCGTGAAACAAAGACCCCCCTCTAAACCCCACTTTATATCGAGAAAATAGGTGTTTACGGAGATTTACATTAATCTGCCTTATTTTTGCTCAAAAGCATAGATTGTGGGCATTCGTTATAACCGCCTCATTGAGGCGGTTCTAACGAGCACCCACAATCTAGGTTGAAAGCAGAAATAATAAAGATGTTTCATTTATAATCAATATTTATCATTTTCTGACACCATGTTGGACGTTGTTATTTCTGACGGACATGTTTTCCTAATGGTTCAATTTTTAACTTCTGTGTGTCAAGTAAATCGTACTGTGTTGCCACCTGTTTGGGAAACAGCTGCCATCACGTGAACAAGTCCGTGAAATAAAGACCCCATAAACCCCACTTTATTTAGAGAAAACTGGGGTTTACGGGGTAAACATTATTTTCCTTATTTCTGCCCCAAAACATATGTTGTGGGTACTCGTTAGAACCGCCTCAATGAGGCGGTTCTTATGAGCACCCACAATCTATGTTAAAAGCAGAATTAATAAAGATGTTATCATTTTTAACTAATATCTATCTTTTTCTGACACCATGTTGGACGACATTATTTCTTACGGACATGTTTTCCTAATGGTTCAATTTTCAACTTCTGTGTGCCAAAATTATTTAGTTCAGTAAAGCTAACTGTCACCACCTGTTTTGGAAAACAGCTGCCATCACGTGAACAAGTCCGTGAAATAAAGACCCCCTAAACCCAACCTTATATAGAGAAACTGGGGTTTACGGGGGTAAACATTATTTTCCTTATTTCTGCTCCAATACATAGGTTGTGGGTACTCGTTAGAACCGCCTCAATGAGGCGGTTCTAACGAGCACCCACAATCTATGTTGAAAGCAGAAATAATAAAGACGTCATCATATTTAACTAATATTTATCATTTTCTGACACCATGTTGGTCGCTATTATTTCTTACGGACATGTTTTCCTAAGGGTTCAATTTTCAACTTCTGTGTGTCAAAATTATTTAGTTCAGTAAAGCTAACTGTGTTGCCACCTGTTTGGGAAACAGCTGCCATGACATGAACAAGTCCGTGAAATAAAGGCCCCCTAAACCCCACTTTATATAGAGAAAACTGGGATTTACGGGATAAACATTATTTCCTTATTTCTGCTCCAATACATAGGTTGTGGGTACTCGTTAGAACCGCCTCAATGAGGCGGTTCTAACGAGCACCCAAAACCTATGTTCTGAGTATAAATAAGAAAAATATCACAAATTTTCTTCAGAAAAAAAAAAAAAATTTTGAAGGTATGAAAAATGCATTATATTGTTATGTAACTCAGCTTGTCCCCTGTGATTTTGTTGTTTGCTAATATTTGTTTGTCATATCTGGGGTAGGTTTTCGGTTCTGATTCGAGCAGTTCCTGAAGTCATCTTTACACATTTAATTTCCATTACTTTTTAAGCGGTACTGCAAATTCAGTTGAAATGTTTGCAGCTGTTTATATACATCACGAACACACGCCTATATAAATCTGACCTCCATGAACCCCACTTTTATATAGAAAAACTGGGGTTCGCAGTGGTACACATTATTTTTCTTATTTTTGCTCCAAAACATAGATTTTGGGTACTCGTTAGAAACGCCTCGTTGAGGCGGTTCTAACGAGTGCCCACAATCTATGTTTTGAGCAAAAATAAGAAAAATATCGAAATTTTTCATCCGAAAATGGTCATTTTCGGTGGTAAAATTTTCAATATACTTGTATAGGCGTGTTTTCGTAATGGTACTATGAAGTGTCATTCGATGTTTCGAAGTTTCAGATGAAACATTTTACTCTAAAATATTTATTGTTTGAAATTAGGCTGGTAAACTAGTCAAAATTGGTAGTTTAAAAAGAAATATAGCAAAAAATTGGATGAGACACGAAATTGCAATTCAAATGTAACTAGCAGATAAAGCTGCTTACAATGTGGTTGTTGTTTGACGGCTCCACTATGTTAACACTCTTCAGCAAGAACTTGGTGGTGCTAAGGCCTATGAACTGCAGCCTTTGGCGGTAGAGAGGGCTTTAGTTGATGACCACATTTGTCATTACGCAACCAAATTTGCTGTATAATGTTTACAGAAGGCCAAGACAAGCTTCCTACGTTATATTGGTTACCTAAACTTCATAAAAGACCATACAAAGCACGGTTTATTGCAAATTCAGATCTTGTACCACCACTGAACTCTCCAAATTATTAGCTTCATGTTTTACTGCCATAAAAAAACATATGATTAAAAATCTGTTTCGGTCTATAAAAATTCTAATGAAGTTTTAAATAAATTGAAATCCAGACGTTTTCGTGCTTCAAGTCTGTCTATTTATGATTTGTTCACCCTTTACACTACACTTCCTCATAATCTTATAAAAGAAAAACTTAATGATTTAATTGAAAATACATTTCATAGGGAAGACTCCATCTATCTTGCATGTAATGTAAGAAATGCTTTTTTCACTTCTGAAGAGCATAAAAAATATACTTTGTGGTCATGTCAGAAAGTGTTTGAAGCCCTCCCCTTTCTACCTGACAATTGGTACTAAGTTATTAAGACAAGTTGTGGGTATTCCGATGGGTACAAATTGGGCACACCTTGTGGCTAATCTGTTCTTGTTTTGTTATGAAAGTGACTTCATGGTGTCCCTTTCCGTTGAAAACCAATCTGAAATCATTGAAGTCTTAAAGTCGACTTCTAGATATTTGGATGATTTATTAAATGTTGACAATACCTATTTCGATGGTTTGATCAGTCAAATTTACACCCCCCCCCCCCCAGAACTTCAGTTAAATAAAGCAAATTCTTCTGATACCTAGGCCTCGTTTTGGGATTTACATCTTTCTATTGTAGATGGATTTGTTTCTTACACAAATTATGATAAACGCGATGATTTTGATTTTGAGATTGTAAATTTTCCTTTCCTGCACGATGATGATCATCGTGCGACATCCTATAGCGTTTATATTTCGCAATTAATTCGATTTGCCATGTATTTGACTTCAACACTCGTAATAAATTGTTAACTGCTAAACTTCTTAATCAGGGTTATCGGTGTCATAACCTACGCAAAGCCTTTTTAAAATTTTACAGACGTCATTCCGATTTAATTTCAAAATTCAATGTTTGACTTAAATCTCTTCTGCAGCAAGGTCTATCGGAACCCGAATTTTATGGCGACTTAGTATATTAATTCAGAAAAATATATAATTGCTATGACTTCAACACCCAATTTCGTAAAATCATTCTTCGATATAAAAAGATTGGGTACAACATAAATGTTATACGACAGACTGCATGTATGGCAGTTAACCCAATCAAGGTTGACAACTTTGCTTCCGTCTTTAATTGCACGCCGGTGGGTCAGGCCTCAGATTCTATGACGGTTCCAGCGTAAAGGCTTACTGAGAATAAGAGATAATCTAATTTTATGTAATACTGGTTGGTGTCTGATGCTCTGTCTCTGGTTGGGCCCATCGGAGTCTAACTGTTGGTTTTCTTTTGCTCCAGCATTTCAGTGGTTTCTTGTTGTCGAGTCCTCGCCGTTGTTTCATCTCTGTGGTTGTTTGATTTCTGTGTTCACGGAGATGTTGCACTGATGAGTTAGGAGGCCTTCATGCGGACTGAACAAATTATTTGTCTAAATCGCGACGGAAGTAAGGGCGAGGATTGTGGCCACATAAAATCGATTTAAGCCCCTCCACTGACGTCCCAAGGCGGTTCTTCTGTCGCGATTTATTTTTGTTATGGCTTCTTTTTGAGTGTGTGTACCGCTTATATTATTTTGTTTTGGCTAGCCAATTGGCCAATTTGTTGGAAAGTAACTGTCATTTTGGCTTTCCGCTATTGATGTTTCCATTAGGGTCTAGTTGTTTCATGTTTGTGTTTCTTTCCCTTTGGTGTCTCTGAAGGGAGCTATGGCTTAATTGTATCAATTCCTGATCATCGGCTTCACTTCTATTTTAATAAGTTTTTGAGATAATTACATTGTAACATGCAATGGCCAGAGAGATATGAATAGTAATCTCAAATATTTTGCCGTTTTGCCTGATGAAATCATAACGCAAACACTCCTATACCAATACATTGCCACCTTTATCGCCGAAAATATGAAAATTTTGAGATGAAAAATTGAAATTTATTTCTTATTTCTGCTCAAAATATAGGTTGTGGGCACTCGTAAGAACCGCCTCATCGAGGCGGTTCTAACGAGTACCCACAATCTATATTTTGGAGCAGAAATAAGAAAAATAAGGTATACCCCATGAAATCCCACTTTTACTGTATAAAAAGGGGTTCAAGGGGGTCGAAATTATATAGGCATGTTTTCGTGATGGACATGGCAGGAAACATGGCTGTATTCCGTTATTTCCGGACAGAGACATATTAATACTTCTTCCATAGACTTTTACAGTATATAGAACGAAAACATTACAACGCACGACTTCCGCAACTTCCAAAGGCCCCCGAGTCAAACATCGAGTTACTAGACCGTTCTCAAGTCCTGCATAGGAAAACCAAACATTACGATAACACATACGTTCGGCACAGTGAATTTTTTCATAATTATCTCCAAAATGGCTACTTTTCTGAAGAGTGAGTGAGTGAGTTTTAGTTTTACGTCCCACCAACAGCTAAGGTCATACGGAGACGGGGCCTCGGTTTAAAGACTCATCCGAAAGTCTTGAGAAGCCCGGGATCGATCCTGCGATCCCTGGTTTACAAGGCGAGTAGCGTAACCACTGCACCACGGAGGCTTCTACTTACTTTTCTGAAGAAAAATATTTGATATTTTTTCTTATCTATACTGCAAACATAGGTTGTGGGTGCTCGTTAGAACCGCCTCGTTGAGGCGGTTCAAACGAGTACCCACAACATACATGTGTGCCTTGGGGTAGAAATAAGAAAAATGATATACAGCACCGTAAACCCCAATCTTTATATAAAGTGGGGTTTAGGGGGTGATCATTACACGGACTTTTCAACATGATGTTCAGTGTAGGGTCATAACCAGCACCGATGGCTGGTTAGGCTGACTTTTGCACCGTAATTTAAGGAGAGCTCGTGCCATTTTCTGATTAATGATCATCATTGTTATTTGTCACGCTGATTAAAACCCGGGAATATAAGAATCTTATATGGGTATGAGGGTTGGATATAAAAATCCGTCCCGAGGGACACTGTCCGGCATCACGAGGCTTGCCGAGTGATGCCGGACAGTGATCCCGAGGGACGGATTTTTCTATCCACCCCTCACACCCACATTGCATTCTTTTTCTTGCATACCTTCCAATTCTTAGCGCGGCATTTCATTGCTGCAGTCACTTCGGTTACCAACGTCCGCCATATTGTGTTGACACTGCAGGAATGTAAAGTGACTTCACGGATCGTGCATGACGTCAACCTTAACGACGGCGCACACAAGGTCGTAATCAACCTGTGCATTTATCAAACACGCGATTATATTCGATTTGTGGTCGGAACACCAGGGTCAGAAAATAAATTCCTATCACAGGATAAAATCACGGATTTCCTTGTCTGGTGTGCAAGAAATGCGTTTTCTTAAGTTTATCACACATTTGCGCGCTCTTACGCTTATAAAATAAATATGTATTATGTGTCCACATAATGTTAACTTTGCACATGTGACTTTGGCGATGTAATGTAACTTAACAGCTGTTTGCAACATGCTTCGCGCTCGTGAAAATTTCTGGTGCTTTCAAACACACTCATTGAAATATCTTTTCAACACATCCAATGAAATTTGTATTTATCGAAAAAAAAAAAAGAGTATTTTGTTCCTTTCATTATGTCAAGGAAGTTTGTAGGTAATTGTGTAGCCCATTGAAAACAAAGACTTTATTAAATCAAACCAAAAAAAGTAGTCCGGGCTTCTACTGTGAAAATAACATGGTCATGTTATTTTCACAGTGTGAAAATATCATTTTTATTTGTTTCAGATTTGCATTGATTTCACTATTAGTATAAAATAAATTCAGTATTTTTTTTTTTTTTTTTTTTTTTTTTTGGATTTTTGTCTTCACTTTTTCAGAACAAAGATTGTTAGACGGCCAGCTGGGATGACGATATTTTTTCATAAGGTCACCCTAAACTGCAAAATGGAAAAAAAATATTAATAAATAGCAAAACAAAAAAAAGACAACACAAAAACAACAGCAACAAAGAAAAACTAAATGTAGGTAGAGTTACCTGTTCATTATTCGTCAGTAAGAGACGTTGTCATTGAAAGTATACAAATTGGTTCGTCCCCGCCCAAAGGGGCTTGGAGAAATAGATTGGGATGCATGGTGTTTCATTGCAGAGCTGAAACTGACTGCACATGAGAACTGGTAAACCGAAGGACTAAGCCTGCCCAGGCAAAGCAGTGTGAGTCAGACTGTCCAGTGAATATAAGCCTTTTGGTTTCATTAGGCGGCAGGACTTGAGAAGTCATTTCATCTCATTGTGTCGGGTAAAAGTCCCACAAAGTTGGAAGCAACGTCTCAAAAATAGTGTTGACGGGGACGTTAAACCTCAATTCAAGCAAAACAAAATACAAATTGGAGTGAACATTTAGAAATTCTTAATTGAATCCTTCTGCTATTATACGCGTACATATTTACAATATATACATACACATGAAAAGTGATGCCATTTTTCTTTTCTTTTCAATCCTATGACTACACAAAGCGTATACACAATTCTTTAGCAAAAGCTTATTGTTGCTACCCTCTTAACATCGGTCCCCTAAATTTAACAGGTACTAGTAAAGGAACATACGCTGTTACAAAACCGCTGACATACGAAGACGAATCGAAACCATAACCGCCAGTTGATTTTGTATCGTTTAGCAGTATACTACTATTCATTACGAAAACATGTCTATTCAAATACATGTAATATATTGAAAATATGACCACATTAAGATAAAAAAATTCTGATAATTTTCATATTTTTCTCAAACATACACTGGAGCAAAACATATTTCCTCACAGTATTAAGATGTTGAATAATAATGGTGAAACAACCATTCAAGAAGATGAATAATTATATGCAACATGTTAATGGCAAACATTGGCAACCAGTTCACAAATCACGGCCTGTAACCTGTTAAGGGGAGAATTTGAATAAAATTAATGTTTGAGAAATCGCCATCTTTACGTCAGATTATTTCAAATGTCATAGACATGCGCAGATCAGTCACTTTTTCCTGTCAGTTATGTGTATGACCACCTCGAGCAGCACAACACTCCTCGCATCGCCGAGTCATGCTACTAACCAAATTTTGAACAGTTTGTAAAGCTAGTGTTTCCCACTAATGTCTTAGGAAGGTTGTGAGTTCTTGAATAGTCATTGGTGGATGATCGCCCTGTGAGATACGTCTGTAAAGAATGTCCCACACATGTTCTGATATGTTTAAGTCAAGAGAACGTGCCAGCCAGTCAGTTACGCCAATAGTCTCACGATTTAAGTAATCCATGCACACTCAAGCAGCATGGGGGCGCGCATTATCTTGCATCAGAATGAAATTGTCACCGATTGCCCCAGCGAAAGGCCTCACAATAGGATCTAGAATTGCATATCGATACCGTAATGCAGTCAATGTACCTCCGTTTCTCACGTACTTGTCCGTTCGGCCTTCATAAGAAATTCATGAAATCACTGACCCCCTCCATATCTGTCTGTTTCCACAATGTTGCAGTCCTCGTATCGTTCTCCGGGTCGTCTATAGACTCAAACACGCCGATCACATGCACTCAGTTGAAATCTGCTTTCATCCGTGAACAGAACTGTACGCCAGTCTTGCAATCGCCAGTTCTGATTTTCTTGGGCAAACTCATATCGCCATGAACGATGTTGCCTGGTGAGAATAGGCCCTTTTGCCGGACGTCTGGCTCTCAGATCACCTTAATGTAACCTTTACGCATTGTTTAATCGGATATCATGCTGGAAATCGATATGTAGGCTTTTGGCCGTGTACTACCGATTTCGTAGCGCTAGATTTCGAAGATATTGATCTTCACTTTGTGACTCATGCGGTGTCGGCCTTGCCGGTCTCGTCTAGTAAACTCGCCAGTCTCTTGGTAGCGTCTCCATGGCCTGACAACAACACTTCTAGATACATCAAAGCGTCCAGCAACGATCCTTTGGGTGTACCCACTTTCAAGCAAAGTGATAGCTGGAGCGGCCTCAACTTCTTTCACCATATGAAGTCACTATGAAGCCAAAAAAAACGCATGGCCGAAGGATTGACATGTTTCTGACCCAAACTCAAATTTTGAACAGATCGCCCCATACCGAATTTCAGCTGTTTCATAGGGGTATCCATGCTGTGGCTCACATTCTTGCTTTGCACGTGAACATTGCTTCTTAACGTTTGCATGAACATTTTTAAGAGATGTCACTTTAAAATAGTTTGAAAATTGCCATGCAGTGATGCTATAGAGGCTTAAAGATTTGCTCCTTTAATTGTTTTGAGCAGTGTAGATTTTGGGGATTAGTTAGAACCGCCTTAGCGGGCGGTTCTGGAACCAACAATCGATGTTTATGAGCAGAAGTAAGAAAATAATTTATACCCCTGTAACCCCCAGTTTTACTATGTAAAAGTGGGGATTAAGGGGATCAGTATTATATGGGCGTGTTTTCGTGATTATATGGGCGTGTTTTCGTGATGTTGGCCAATCAGACAATGGTTTTAGATTATATGTAGCCCGTCCTTAAACTTTTTCGAATTGAGAATGCGCAATGCCATTCAGGTGTATTATGGACACGAAGCCAAGGAACTATGATTGAAAGCATCACGTGAACAAGTCCGTAAAAAGAAGACCCCCTAAACCCCACTATAGAGGAAACTGGGGTTTACGGGGGTATACGTTATTTTTCTTATTTCTGCTCCAAGACATAGGTTGTGGGTACTCGTTAGAACCGCCGCAATGAGGCGGTTCTAACGAGCACCCTCAACCTATGTTTTGAACATTTATAACAAAAATATCAAGGATTTTCATCAGAAAAGTATCCATTTTGGAGATGTGAAAAATGTGCGATGTCGCACGGGTGATTGATCGTAATGGGTCGCACGATATTGCGCAGACATAACTTATGATCCAGACAGTAACCAAATGCCCAAGACAGAAACAAAATGCCCATTGAATCAACATATTTTACGACTACGGTGTAATGTGAATAGAATTGTTTACGTGAATTATACGCTTAGTGTAAAAGTATGAGCCCTACCATTGAAAAGATATGCCTTCGGGGTTTGAGACTCGATAAGACAAAACTGTCCTCCTTGATCACACGGTCTAATCATCACGAAACCACGCCTATGTCATTTTGATCCCTAAAACTCCACTTTTATACAGTAAAACTGGAGTTTACAGCGGTATGCATTATTTTTCTTATTTCCGATCAAAAACATAGATTGTAGGTACTCGATAGAACCGCCTCGGCGAGGCGGTTCTAACGAGTACCGACAATCTATGTTTAGAGCAAAAATATGAAAAATATCGGAAATTTTTTATCGGGAAAGTTTCAATTTTTCCTGGCAAAATTTTCTATATAGTTGAATAGGCGTGTTTTCTTAATGGATAGTCTTGCGATTTAGATATAGGAATTAGAGCTATTCATATATATCCCGACAGCGAACACTAAGGGACGGATTAGACTGCCCAGATGCCAAGACACTGCATCTTTTTGTTGCTCGTAAACAGCACGAAAATACCCCTGTATAATTTTGGCACCCGTTCCCCACTTCTATATAGTTTGATTTGAGGCTTCCATTTTTTCTACGTTGCTTCCAATTCTGTGTGATTTTTACCCCTGACTTCTCAATCCCTGCCGGCAAATGAAACCAATAGGGTTTATATGCATGGACTCGCACCGGCTAAGACTCAATATAGTAAAACTGGGGTTTACAGGAGTATACATTATTTTTATTGCTGCTTAAACATATAGATTGTGGGCACTCGTTAGAACCGCCTCGCCGATGCGGTTATTGCCTCGCCGAGGCGGCTCTAACGAGTACCCACAAGTTTTGAGCAAAGAGCTGAAAAACTCATATTTTATCTGAAAAAAAAATCATTTTTAGTGGAAAAAGTTTTAATATATTTGAATATGCGTGTTTTCGCAAAGATGGCAAAAGAATATTTTCTCAAGACGTTCCAGATACATATAATAAACTTTAATTACCGAGCCTAGTAGGGTTTTATTTCGATTTGTTTTACTCAAGAGGGCAAAGCAAGAGTGGTTTGTCTGAGAGAAGAAGACTGTTTCCTTGTCTGATTTGTGTGCTGCAGCTTCCAATGAAAAAAAATATATAAAAGATTGCATTAGCAGTACTCCCTCGAAATTTTATTAGAAATAAAACTTCTAATCATAGCAAAGAACTGGTGGGTCCATTACGAAAACACGCCTATACAAATACATTATATATATAAACTTTACCGCCGAGAAAACGGAAATTTGAAGATGAAAAATTGTGATATTTTTCTTATTTCTCCTCTAAAATATAGATTGTGGGTAGTCGATAGAACTGCCATATCGAGGCGGTTCTAGCGAGTACCCACAATCTATATTTTAGAGCAGAAATAAGAAAAATAAGGTATTCCCCCGTAAACCCCAGTTTTTCTAGTTTTATATAAAAGTGGGGTTCAAAGGGGTGAAATTATATAGGCATGTTTTCGTGATGGAGTGTCTGAATGAAAGCTGTGAAAATGTTATACTTTTTGTTTGAATTGAGGTTTGACGTCCCCGTTAACATTATTTAGGTCATTATGGAGACGTCGCTTCCAGTTTTGTGGGACTTTTACCGGACATTGAGATGAAATTACACCACAAGCCCTGCCGCCCAATGAAACCAATCGTGTTTATATGACTCTCACCACTTTGCCTGGGCAGGCTTAGACCTTCCAGGCGGTTTAACAGTACTCGAATGCAGTCGGTTTCCGCTCTGCGTGGAAGCATCATGCAGCCCAATCAATTTCTCTGTGCCCCGATGAGTGGGAGCCAATGAAATGTTTTGTTAAACACTTTAATTCCGGCATTTAAAACAAACTGTGTAGACCTCGATCAGACGCCGCGGTCTGAGAGTTTACAGTCATATTCATAGAGAGAAAAGACGCGTTTACAGTGGTATACATATAGAGAAAATTAGAGTTTACAGTTATATACATATACAGAAAAGTAAGTGTTACATGTGTACAGTGGTATACATATAGAGAAAATTAACGTTTACAGTGGCATACATATAGAGAAAAGTAGCGTTAAGAGATAGCTAAAAGGATTGTTTACAGTGATATACATAGAGAAAAGGAGGGTTGACAGTTATATACATATGGAGAAAAGTAGTGTTTACAGTGGTAAACATATAGAAAAAGTAGCGTTTACAGTTATATTAATATAGAGGAAAGTAGAGTTAACAGTTAAATACATACACAGAAAAGTTGCGTTTACAGTGGCATACGTATAGCGAAAAGTATGATTTACAGTGCTATACAGAAACCGCCCGCACACGGGTACTGGTAAACCGCTCAGAGGATCCAAGCCTGCCCAGGCAGAGCGGTTCAAGTCGGACCGTCTATGCTTATAAACCCTTTTCGTTTCATTGGGCGACGGGGCTTCAGATGTCATTTCATCTCAATGTCGGTGTTGACGGGATAGGTTAAACCTCAAATCAATCAATCAATCCAGATTCTGGCTGTACTGGTTAACCGCTTACATATAAGCCTGCCCAGGCAAAGTGTGGATAGGTAGAGTGACCGGCTCAAAATGATTTAAACAGAGTTGATAGGGCCGTTCATCTTAAAGACTCATCCGAAAGTCTAGAGAAGCTGTACTCTTGTACTAAGGGGAATGGATACATCTTCAGGGAAGACAACTACTGCAAAAGTATTTTGTCTCCCGCGTCAATAGGGGTCAACTCCTGAGGAGCAAATTCTTTCCTTTAAGAGTAGACTCCTTTTTCATTGGCACAGAGCTGATAGAACAGCGATCAGGAAGTTCCGAAAATTGTCTCCCTTTGAAAAAAAAAATGGCGGAAAAATCTGCAAGGTGTTCCCATTCCATTTAAACTGCACGAATGCTAATGCTGATTTGCATATTTGTTGTTCGAATATATAAATCTCCTCGTTGCTCATAGTTCTTAGTAACTCAGTGTTTAAGCATCCTATGGGCATGTTGATGGGGTATGAATGTGTTCTGCAGAAGCAAAATTTTATGGCGCGTTCTTTTACTATTTATTCCATATTTATAGATATCCATAAATTCGAATTATGGATATCATTTATTCTTATTACGGATATCCATTATTCGGTCCATTTATGGATATCCATAATTCGATTTATAGATACATGTATCCATTGTTCGTCTTGGCAAATAAAAACAATAACTAATCACTGAAACCAAAGGCTTTTGCGGTGTATTATGGATATCCATAATTCGAAATATGAATATCCATAATTCATCCCGATTTATAGATATCCATAATTCGATGGATATAAGTAATTCGAATTATGGATATCCATAAATCAGCGGAATAATGGATATCTATATTTTGATTTATAGATTTATTGACATCCATAATTGGAATTAGTGATATCCATAATTCGAATTATGGATATCCATAAATCGCTCTGAATTAATGATATCCATTAATCGAATTATGGATATCCATAATTCGATTTATGGATATCTATAATTCGAATTATGGATATCCATTATTCGACGGATTTATGGATATCCATAATTCGAATTATGGATATCCATAAATCGAATTATGGATATCTATAAATATGGATTAAAAAGTAAAATGGCACCCCATAAAATTTCACCTTTTAGAGCTCAACCCTTCTAGAAATGAGGCAGAAATGTGTTCTAGGTGGTGGCCGGGACGAGGGGAGTGTGCAAGGGGGTGGTTGGCACACTTGAGATTTATTTTGAGGTACAGGAATTGTTAACAGCACAGGCCAGCTGCTGGACCCCCAGACAAAAAAAAAAAAAAAAAAAACAAATGGACATACAAAGGGATAATGAAACAAACGTGACAGGGCTCTCGGATATACATTTAAAAATAATCGACTGCAACTATTTTGGGTAAATGATATTCCTTTGATGTTTGAAATGAATATTTTAAGGGTATTAATTACACCTTCAGGACATATAGTTTCAACACTGTTTTGTATCCCTAGTCAATATGGGTTTGCTGTTAAAGGGAAAATGCTCCTACAGAGCAACCTCTTTTCTTTAAGGGTAGTCTCCCTTTTTTCAGAGGAAATCGTTATGGGGTATCCGAAAAGGTGTCCTCCTTTAAGATAAAGGCGGACGGCAGAGATTCATTCAAAAGAAATCACAGCGCAAAATATTTGATGTACTGGCCTCGGTCTTTGCCGTTGACAGCCTTCTAACTTTAGGGTAAAATGACACCATAATCCATATATTATATTTAAAAATCATTTGAAGCACCGCCAGCGCTAACCGTGTTCTTAAATAGAATTTGATTGATTATTAATTTTCTCCATTGCATTTGATATTTTTTTTCTTTGAAATATGATTAAATCATAACGATAAAAACCGAAGCATGTACCTCCTTAAAAATGGCGGCTGCTGTCGTCACTTGTGGAAAATATGTGTTGGTGTATCTATACACCTGTATGATTCTTAATCATTCGGCATGCCAAACTTGCCATATTAGCATAATTTTCTTTGTTCCATACAGTAACAGACATGTTGTAGTTGTACGTTTGTCAGGTAACGCGGAAAAACAATTAAAACAGGAAGATACATGTATATACATGAGCATAAATAATGCATCAATAAAGCAAGTCCATGTACTCTACGAAAACACGCCTATACAAATACATTGTAAACTTTACCGCCAAAAACGAAAATTTTAAGATGAAAAAATACGATATATTCTGATTTCTGCTCAAAATATAGATTGTGGGTACAGGTTAAAACCGCCTCATCGAGGCGGTTCTAACGAGTACCAACAATCTATATTTTTGAGCAGAAATAAGAAAAATAATTGGCCGAAACTAGCTAGTCTGGCCCAGAAAACACGTAAACTCCATATTTTCCAGATCTGTGGTGTATTCCTTGCTTTCAAAGGATAACGCTTTCTGAAACATACTTAACGTCACTACAGCTGGTGTCTGGAAATGTGTGGCGGCTGTAAAAAGTCTCCCTGCCCTACATCATAGTTTAGTTTATATTTTCTTGTCGTTTGGGATCACTGACTCCATTGCTGAATTTTGAAAATATTTGAGGGTCACTGATGAGGCCTGATTCGACGAAACTAGCTAGTCTGGCCCAGAAAACACGTACACTCCATATTTTCCAGATCTGTGGTGTATTCCTTGCTGCCAAAGGATAACCCTTTCTAGACCATATTTACCACTGTAAACCTCACTTTTACTTATAAAAGTGGGGTTCATGGGGGTGAAAATTATAGAGGCGCGTTTTCGTGATGAGGAGCCCCCTCGAAACCCCACTTTATCTACCGAAAAGCGGAAGGTGTATACACAATGATACTTATTTTTGCTTAAAGACATACATTGCTGATACTCATTAGAACCGCCTGGTTGCGGCTGTTCTTACCAGCGCCAACAATGAACGTTTGACGGAAAATAACCAAAAAACAAAGTCACAAAGTTTTATATGAAAGACATCAAAATATTACATTAACAAGTCTGCATAATAAACAATATGTTCTATAAAAGGGTTATCCTTGGAAGCAATGAATACACCACAGAACTGGAAAATATGAAATATACATGTTATCTTGGCCAGGCTAGCTAGTTTCGGCCAATTAGGCCTCATCAGTGACCCTCAAGTATTTTTCAAAATTCCACAATGGAATCAATGAGCCCAAAGGACAAGAAAATAGAAACTACACTATGATGTGGGGCAGGGAGACATTTTACGGCCGCCACACATTCCCAAACACCAGCTGCAGTGACGTTCAATATGTTATCCTTTGGAAGCAAGGAATACACCACAGAACTGGAAAATATTAAGGGCACATGTTTTATGGGCCAGACTAGCTAGTTTCGGCCAATTAGGCCTCATCAGTGAACCCTACTTTATATAGAGAAAACTGTGTATTCAGGGGTAAACATTTTTTTCTTATTTCTTCTCTTAGACATAGATTGTGGGTTCTCGCTAGAATCGCAATAAGGCGGTTATAACGAGTAAAGGTCATCAGAACATTACAAAGCATTTTATTATATACTTTCTCGACATCTGGCTGAAGTTTCTTGTGGCATTGTTTATAACATACAGTAAAATTTCTATATTGAGACCACCTTTGGGACTGTTCAAAAGTGGTCTTTAAAACCACTTTGAACAGTTTTATAGGTGGTCCCTGACCAGAGGACATTGAGTGCAGAAAACATGTAGAAAGGGTTAACTGGACCCTTCTGAATAAGCTTTTCAGAGCAAAATTAGTCTTAATTTTAGGTGGTCTTAATAGCGAAATTTTATTGTATTTAGATCATGGCTTTTAGTACATAAATACTGTTGATAGGGTTGCACAGGTGGTGGTGTGTGTGCCTTGTTTGTCACCACTGCGGTCAATGTAAGATTCCTGGCGCCGACCGGTCGCGTATGCAGGGCTGATGCTCTTCTCCAGGTACTCTGGTTTCCACCCCACCTATGACCACAAGACGCAAACGTTCGCGCCTTTAAGAAAGCGCGCGTTTATATGTTCTATGAACTTTCTGCGTGATCGAACCAAATCAAATATGATTACATGTATTTCTGGTCAACCAATGAGTTTTTTATTGATTGATTTCAAGTTTAACGTCCCCGTCAACACAATATATGTCATTTTGGAGACGTTGCTTTCAATTTTTCTCGGACTTTTACCCGACATTGAGATGAAATGACATCTCAAGCCCTGCCACCCAATGAAACCAAAAGGCTTATATGCATTGGACGGTCTGACTCACCTCACTTTGCCTGGGCAGGCTTAGTCCTAAGCGGTATACCAGTACTCATGTGTGGTCAGTTTCAGCTTTGCGTGGAAGCATCATGCACGCGGCCCAATCTATTTCTCCAAGCCCCGATAGGCGGGCGCGGGAACTTTCTGCCTGATCGAACATGATTACATGTATTTCTGGTCAACCAATGAGGTTTTTACTGATTGACTTGAAGTTTAACGTCCCCGTCAACACTGTATAGGTCATTTTGGAGACGTTGTTTTCAATTTTGTGGGCCTTATACCTGACATGATGATGAAATGACATCTCAAGCCCTGATGCCAAATGAAACCAACAGGGTTTATATGTATGGATGGTCCAACTCGCAGCACTTTGCCTGGGCAGGTTTAGACACACTAAGCGGTTTATCAGTACTCATGTACGGTCGGTTTCAGCTCTGCGTGGAAGCACCAAACAGCCCAATCTAATTCTCCAATCCCCGATGTGCAGGGGCCATAATCAACGAGTCGGTTGTAATCGCGTAGTTTTTGCTGAAGTAAGATTTCATCACTTTAACAAGTTCGTGTAATAAACACCCTTAAAATCCAACTTTTTTATTTTTGTTTTATGACCCTTTCAAGATTGTTGCACTTATTCCGAGCCGATCGTTAATCTGAGGTGGGCGAAAACCGGAGTTGTCGGGGAAACGCCGTCTGACCTTCCGATACAGAACTTTGTGTTTCACCTTTGGCCCGAGCGAGGCGCGGATACCTAATGATTAAAAGTCAGCGATCTCACTCAATAGACCACGGAGTTCCGTGACAATCCAACTACTTTACAGAAACTTTGGCTTGTTTCAGAGTTTAGCGGTCCAGTCATCAGTATTTAGCTCATATTGAGATGGTCCGTTTATTTAACTATACTTTTCTTGGACATGTTTATACATAAGCGGTTAACCACTACAGTGCGCATTATTTCGCCAGAAACTGTCAACTGCCCTTTTTTAAATCAGCTGAAGAACAAAAGATTTAATGGTAAATCTCCCCGAAAGTCTCCCCGAAAGAATGTTTCTATACTCGGTGGGAATCGAACCTACAACCTCCTGATTGTAAATCAGACGCAGAGAGAAAAGCTGAATTTCTACCCCAAAACATAGAATTGTAGGTACTAGCTAAATCCGCCTCTGTGAGGGGGCTCTAACGAGTACCCACAATTCATGTTTGGGCAGAAAAACAGACACGCCAAGCATTTTGGGTCATTTTGCGTTGCCTACTGTGGAAAAGGGAGAAGGGAGAGTGGAGATATAGTAGAGGAGGTAACAGAAAGGGAGTATGGAGAAAGAAGAATATGAATGAAAATGAAGAAACAGAAGAAATACCACGCCCTCTACCCTTATCTGCTGCAAGGACAGCAGGACAGCAGGCATTCCCCAACCGTAAGCCTATATCAGCTGGACGAATATAGGACAAAACGTCCCATGGACAAAACGTCCCATGCCATTTTCGACCAGGTGGACAAAATGTCCCACATCATTTTTTCAGGGTGGACAAAACGCCCAACACGATTTTGACAGGGTGAAAAAAATCTCCCATGCTATTTCGACGTGTTTTTTTCCACCCTGTCGAAATAGCAAGGGCCGTTTAGTCCACCCTGTCAAAATTGTTTGGGACGTTATGTCCACCCTGATAAAAATGATGTGCGACGTTTTGTCCACCCTGAAAAAATGACGTGGGACATTTTGTCCACCTGGTCAAAAATGGCATGGGACGTTTTGTCCACGGCTCCCCAGCTGGACACCACAGTGACGTTAGATACACAGCACCTTTGCCTCACCCAACCGCCCCCCTCAACCAAGAAAACTTAAACGCAAGTTTAACGCCAGCGGACGCGGACACGGACGCAAAAACGGTCACGGACGCGGACGCAGACGGGCGGACGCACAGGGGTAATACTATATGCCCTTTCCCCCGTTCTTCGAATGCCGGGGCATAAAAACATCTGAAGAAGGCATTTACTAAATTTACATGTATGAAAGACGTCAGTGTAGGACACAGTTTATTATCTTAATGAAAAGAAATCATTCCATGGCGTTGCTGACGTAAGGTTAAATGAGGTCAGCTGATCATTTCGTACTAAACAAATGAGCCGGGCCACAACATTTCTCATAATTTCTATGTGCGCCCAGCGAAGACTCAGCTCAGCGTGCGCATCCGCGCAGTCTGATCAGAGTCTTCGTTGTGCGCTCTAAGCATGATCAAGGGCCCAATGCTCCTTCATGCAGCAAGAGAAGTCTCTGGTCAGACTATATGGATGCGACGGCTGTTCTAATTCTTCGCTGGGCGCACTTGTGAATTGTAGGAAATGCCGTGTCCTGGCTCAAATGAACATGCAATTAGGAGCATTGATCAATGTATGTAAACAAAATGCTTTTCGCCGCTCCAACGGAGAAGTTGTTCTAGAATTAATTCCATATTTAGGCTCAATCGTTATTTCGTTTCCCAAGCTGTTTATTCGGGGTAATTAGCTGTGAGAACTTGTAGCAAATTGGCACTTTGTCCAGTTACAGTGACGACAGAAAATTGCAATTCTTATGAAATAGTATATAAGGTCATAAGAAAACATACCAACACGTAATTAAGATTTGCATGACATAGGCTGTTTTATTTTGCAGTTCATGGTTCTTTGTGTGTTTGATTTGAGGTTTAACGTCCCCGTCAACACTGTATAGGTCATTATGGAGACGTTGCGTCCAATTTTATGGGACTTTTTACCGACGAGATGAAATGACATCTGAAGCTCTGTCGCCCAATGGAACCAATAGGGTTTATCAGCACGGACGGCCAACATGCACCGCTTTGCCTGGGCAGGTTTAGATCCTCTAAGAGATTTGCCAGTACCCATGTGCGGTTGGTTTCAGTTCTGCCAGGAAGCATCATGCAGCCCATCTATTTCTACAAGCCCCGATGGGCGGGGCGATTGCAGTGCATGAAAATTATTTCTCTCCCCGGTATTGAGATGCAATGACATCTTGAGCCCTACCGCCTTAAGATAGGGACGGTCCCACTCGCACCACTGCATAAGTTTAGTGTAGTTTATATTATACACTCATGAAGAAGGTCGAAGGTCGTAACAAAAAGGTGGAAGAAGGTCGTAACAAAATGTAAGAATTCAGTTAATAGCAACCGCACAAAATTAGATAGGATTTTTATGGAGTGGTTAAGAAAATTAACCAAACAGCAATCTCTTGTGCAGACTGAGTAATGCGGAAACTGGATGGAACCTCTGTTCCAACGACATCGTAACATATTATTGATTTGTTTGAATTGAGGTTTAACCTCCCCGTTAACACTATTTAGGTCATTTTGAAGATGCTGCTTCCAATTTTGCGAGACTTTTACCCGACATTGAGATCAAATGACATCACAAGCCCTGCCACCCAATGAAACCAAAAGTCTGATCTGACTCGCACCTCTTTGCCTTGGCAGGCTAAGTCCTAAGCGGTCGCCATTCGCCATTACGACAACACATTTAGAAACCTCCGTGGTGTAGTGGCTACGCTACTCACCTTGTTAACCAGGGGTCGCAGCATCGATCCTGGTCTTCTCCAGACTTTTGGATAAGTCTTTAAACCGAGGTCCCGTCTCCGTATGACCTCAGCTGTTGGTGGGGCATAAAACTCTAACACTCACTCACGACAACACATCCGTGCGACATAGTTTATTTTCATATATCTAAAACGGTTAACTGATGAAAATATATGATACTGATTTCTTTTTTTCCTCAAAACATATATTGTAAGAGCTCGCTAGGACCGCCTCATCTTGCAAGTGCCCACATCCTTCGTCTTGGTCAGAATCAGAAATAAGAAGAAAAATACGTAAACACCCCTGTAAATCCCAACTTTCCTTATAATAGTGCCAGCGCATGACAAAACCTACAATAAGACATGTGCGCCCAACGAAGACTCAGATCAGCCTGCGCATCCGCGCAGTCTGATCAGAGTCTTCACTGTGCGCTCTAAGGATAGCTAAGGACCCACTGTTCCTTCATGCAGCAAGAGAAGTCTCTGGTTAGACTATATGGATGCGCAGGCTGATCTGAGTCTCCGGGTGGCGCACATGTCTTATTGTAGGTTTTGTCGTGCGCTGGCTCAAATAAGAAAAAAAAATGTAAACAACCCTGTAAATTCCAACTTTCCTTATGTAAAATGGGGTTCGTGGGTCAGTTCGATTTCAATACATGGACTTGTTAACGCGACAAAGAGAACCATTGTTTATTACGCATTGAAAAATTGCTCTCTTTAAGAATATACATGTAGATCAATCAGAAGTAGTTTTGTTCATGCGCGTCACGTCACCGATCATTACTGTCGATTCGACGCGAAGAGTGGTCAAAGACATAGCTTTTCGCTTTATGGATAGCCGGAGATCTAGACTTGCTTCAGTTTTTCGCAGAAGACTCTGGTCAGACTGCGGGGGTGTGCAGGCTGATCTGAATCTTGAGTATCTATCTATCTATCTATCTATCTATCTATCTATCTATCTATCTATCTATCTATCTATCTATCTATCTGTCTGTCTGTCTGTCTGCCTGTCTGCCTGTCTGTCTGTCTGTCTTATCTATCTATCTGTGTGTCTGTATGTCTGTCTGTCTGCCTGCCTGCCTGCCTGCCTGCCTGCCTATCTATCTATCTATGTATCTATCTATCTATCTATCTATCTATCTATCTATCTATCTATCTATCTATCTATCTATCTATCTATCTATCTATCTATCTATCTATCAAACTATCTCTATCTATCTATCTCTCTCTCTATATATCTATCTATCTATCTATCTATCTATCTATCTATCTATCTATCTATCTATCTATCTATCTATCTATCTATCTAAATCTATCTATCTATCTATCTATCTATCTATCTATCTATCTATCTATCTATCTATCTATCGATCGATCGATCGATCGATCGATAGATCGATCTATCGATCGATCGATCGATCTATCTATCTATCTATCTATCTATCTATCTATCTATCTATCTATCTATCTATCTATCTATCTATCTATCTATCTATCTATCTATCTATCTATCTATCATTACATAAGCCTTCACTCCAGAATAGCAGGTTATTACATACACTCAAGATATGAAAGTATTATTAATGCAAGAAAGCCATTCATACTAAACCAGCTAGTGGACACTTCCATTTCTATATGTTGGACAAGTCTATTATATATGTTGGGCAAGTCAAATATATTGGCCTATTTTTGTTCTTTTTCTATGTTGATGAGAAATTCTGTTAGCAAGTAGTGCAGCTCCTGATCAGACGCCGCGTTGTCTGGGCCGGCACTCTTTGCCAAGGTACCACTTTAGGGGCTTCCCGCATGCAATGGGTTAAACTATGTGAATTCCCCTTTCAAGGCTGCCTCTATTTGTTAGTTTTTATTTTTACGCCATAAACTTGCTTTACGATAGGAGTTGATAGTACGTGACATGATTGCGGGAAAATTATGATACATGTATATGTAAAGTTGGGTTTTCAAGCTTGAAGTGTATATATTTCACTGCGCGAGCTAGTTTCTTAAAATGGTTTGGTTTAAGATGTCATTTCATCCCGATTTCGGGCAAAAGTCCAACAATATTGGAAGCAACGTCTCACTAAAGGTGATGATTGCCCCCGCCAGTGTTGGAAGCAACGTCTCACTAAAGGCGATGATTGCCCCCGCCAGTATTGGAAGCAACGTCTCACTAAAGGCGATGATTGCCCCCGCCAGTATTGGAAGCAACGTCTCACTAAAGGCGATGATTGCCCCCGCCAGTATTGGAAGCAACGTCTCACTAAAGGTGATGATTGCCCCCGCCAGTATTGGAAGCAACGTCTCACCAAAGGCGATGATTGCCCCCGCCAATATTGGAAGCAACGTCTCACTAAAGGTGATGATTGCCCCCGCCAGAGACGAACATTATTATCTAACTTCTTATTACGAAAACACGCCAATACAAATACATTGTAACCTTTATCGCGGAAAAAATGAAAATTTTAAGATAAAAACTGTGATATTTTTCTTATTTCTGCTCAAAATTCAGACTGTGGGTACTCGTTAGAACCGCCTCATCGAGGCGGTTCTAACGAGTACCCATAATCTTTATTTCAGAACAGAATTAAGAAAAATAAGGTTCACCCCTGCACACTCCAGATTTACTATATAAAAGTGGGGTTCGAGGGGGTCGAAATTATATAGGCGTGTTTTCGTGATGCTGCACATATGGCTAAACAAGATTGAAAGCTATAACACATTAATTTGTGTAATATATAATATGTAATTTATTTATATATAATTTTGACCCCCTTGAACCCCACTTTTATACAGTAAAACTTTGGTTTACAGGGGTAAACCCTATTTTTCTTATTTCTGCTCTAAAATATAGATTGTGGGTACTCGTTAGAACCGCCTCGATGAGGCGTTTCTTACGAGTGTCTACAATCTATATTTTGAGCAGAAATAAGAAAAATATCACAATTTTTCATCTGAAGATTTTCATTTTTTCGGTGAAAAATATTACAATATATTTATATAGGCGTGTTTTCGTAATGTCAAGTGAGTCCATTGTGATTGCATTGCACTACTTTGGAAAGGAACAGGCAATGCAATCTTATTATTAAACCGTTGAGTTATAATCTTATAACTTAGAATTATTTGACCGTGACGACATGAAATATATTCTAGAAAGGGTTATCCTTTGGAAGCAAGGAATACACCACAGAACTAAGAAATATGGAGTGTACATGTTTTCTGGGCTAAACTAGCTAGTTTCGGTCAATTAGGCCTCATTAGTGACCCTCAAATATTTTTAAAATTCCACAATGAAATCAATGATCCCAAAGGACAAGAAAATATAAACTACACTATGGTGTAGGGCAGAGAGACTTTTTCCGACCGCCACACATTCCTAGGCACCAGCTGTAATACCCCGGTCACACCTTTACGTTTCGACCCGCGTAAGCGCTACGTTTCTCAATACGTGGCGAAACGAAAGGTACGCCGCAGGAACGTAGCTCTTACGCCGAGATACGTAGCAGGAACGCCTCTTACGTGAGGCTGCCACGTAAAGAAGTTACATGCAACTTCTTTACGTCGCACATACGTGGCAGGTTCGAAACGTCGTACATACGTAGCAGAAACGCAGTGCAAACGAAAGGAACGCAGCAGCAGCTTAGCACAAACGCCTCTTACGCCGCACATACGCCACTCAAGACTTACCACGTAAGTGTGGCGTACGACACGTTGTCGCTGCGTAACAGCGACGTTCCTTTCGTATCTACGGCGTACTGTTACGTTTTAATTTTAAATACGCCGTTGCTGTCGTATGTGCGACGTTATTGCTGCGTATGTACGACGTAGTAAAAATAGCTGTGGCGTTTCAAGTTTACCTGCGGCGTAATAGCGACGATTGTGGCTTTTGTTGAGTTTCAAATGAGGTCAAGTGGCATCGCATAATACATTTTAATCTCGATCAAGTGGTCTCATATATAAATTATATATATACAACAGCAAGCATTCGGGTCCCGCTCTGATCCCTGATCAGTCTGAATATTAACCGCAGGGCTGAGATTAGGGATCGAGCTTCTCTTTGCCCCGGTCTTGCAAGTTGCCTTTCCTCTCTTCCTTGTCATGTTGATATTTCGATGTCACTTGAATGAATGACAACAATACTATTACCACATACGTTTTAAAACGCCGCTGTACGCAACAGCAACGTCGCAGGTCAGAATGAAACGCAGCTCCTACGTAACAGCAACGCGATATACGCAGCACTTACGTCACGCAAACGCCGCGATACGTGGGTCGTACGCCGCAGCTTCGCAGTAGAACGTAGCTCATACTCCATGTACACAACAAGACATCTAATTTGCATAAAAAACGCAGCAGGTTGCGACGTTTGGCCACGTTTTGGGTTTTTGTCAGAAACGTGGTGAAACGTAGCAGAAACGTAAAGGTGTGACCGGGCTATTATATGACGTTAAATATTTCTAGAAAGGGTTATCCTTTGGAAGCAAGGGATACACCACAGAACTGAGAAATATGGAGTGTACATGTTTTCTGGGCCAGAACGCTGAATTTTCAGTATCAATATTAACAAGACCGGTTGTCTTGTTAACTTGATCATGTTTGTGGAACCCTGTGTTGAATTTAACAGTGTAACAGAGCTGAATTCAACAATTACTGATCAATGGGTACAGCCTTAGGGATATTACAAGCCGACAAACGCAATCAGCAAAGAGGCTGGTCTTCTTTATACTTAGCACCTTCCTTTTCAACACCAAGAACAACACGAGTCCATTAATGCCGTGCGTGTTTATACATTATTATTATTAATAATATTATTATTATTATTATTTTCAACTGTATCATCGTTTTCTATGTTTATTATTATTACTGATGAATTTTCAGCAAGTGTTTATTAATTTTTTTTCAAACGCATATATTACAATAATAATAATAATAATAATAATAATAATAATAATAATATATTATTTAATAACAATAATAATAATAATAATCAAAACCATAATACTTGTTGTAAAAATGGCAGTAGCAGTTGAAGTAATAGTGGAAATAGTAATAAGTATAATTATTATAATTATCGTTTTGATTATTGAAATTAGTATTATCATTATTATTATTATTATAGTAATAGTTGTAGTAGAAAGAAGAAGAAGAAGTACAGGGAGTAGTGAGATTTAAAGTCCCCGACAACACTATTTAGGTCATTTTGGAAACGTTGTTTCCAATTTTGTGAGAGTTTTACCCTACACTGAGATGAAATGACATCTCAAGTCCTGCCGCCCATTGAAACCAACACATGAAGAGGGTCTATATGCATGGACGGTCCGACTCGCGCCACTTTGCCTGAACATTATTATTATTAGTATTGTTTTAAGTATTGAAGTTATCATTATTATAAGCAGTAGAATTAGTAGTAGTAGTTTGTTTGAATCCCCGTCAACACTATTTCGGTCATTTTGGAGACGTCTTCAAATTTTGTGGAGCTTTTGTCCCGCATTTAAACAAACCAAAATGTTCATATATTGGGGCTGACCTACTCGCACCATTTGGCCTAGGCAGGCTAAGACCCTTTAAGCGGTTTATCAGTACTCAAGTGCGGTCGGTTTCAGCTCTGTGTGGAAACATTCTGCAGCCCAGTTTATTTCTGCAAACCCCGATGGGCAGGGTCCCATGTGATAGTAGAAGTAATTTAATTATTGTCATTATCGATTTCATTATTTACATTATTATCAGTAGCAGTAGTTGTTGTCGGACCCCGCCAATGGGGGCTTGAAGAAATATATGGGCTGCATGATGCTTCAACGCAGAGGTGATTCCGACCCGCACATCAGTACTGGTAAACCTCTTAGAGGATCTAAGCCTGCCCAGGCAAAGCTGTGCGAGTCTGACCGTCCATGCTTATAAACCCTATTGGTTTCATTGGGTGACAGGGATTGAGATGTCGTTTCATCTCAATGTCGGGTAAAAGTCCCACAAAATTGGAAGCAGTGTCTCCAAAATAACCTTTACAGTGTTGACGGGGACGTTAAACCTCAAATCAAACAAACAAAACAAATAGTATTCGTTGTTATTGTGATCTTATAATTACTATTAGGGCCCCGCACTGAAAGTGTGGGTGCCCTATAGTAATCACTCTGTCCGTCCGTCTGTCTGTCTGTCTGTCCGTCTGTCCGTCCACAAATTTTTCCTACTCCTCTGATAGCGCTGCCGGGGCCCTAGTCAGTTTCACTGACAGCTCTAGTTATTATTATTATTATTATTATTATTATTATTATTATTATTATGAACATTTCTACATACAACCTTGGCTAGTGTTTATCAAATTTCATTTTCATCACGTAAACATGCTCTTGGTGGTCCCTTACCAATCCGATTTTATGTTTTTTACATTATTTTTACAATATTTCAACCCGCACCCTACAATTGAATTGTTAGAAAAGTACAATTTGTACAGTCAAGAACACTGCATTATTATGGATGAATTGTTAATATGTTTTCTGTCCTTATGAACTGCATTTGAAACAAATGAGAAACATAATAACACGATATCCCGTGGACAGCTTATATTAATTTTTGTGACTAAAGCGCTTATAGCAGTTTTACGTCTTCTAAGTGAGCATATTGATTGTGTATATCCACAGTCAGGGCACAGCAAAATGTACAAGTTGGCAAGTTTGAAACACAACTTCCCATACAAAGTGTCCACTAAGTTCCTTACGCAACCTTTATTTATATAATATTCATCAACTGATCGTTTTATATGGTACTCGAGTCAGAGCCAATCTTTATGCTCTCAGTAAAATGTGATGTGCAACCTTTTCTTACTGAACTGCTAGAAGATTGTGTAAAACCTTCGTGTGCTGCATTTCAAGAACTACTTGTGTAAAGAAAATGTGTAAGAATTGCCGTGTTGAAGTCTTAATCAATAGTATTAGTGACATATGAACAGTTTAGGTCAATCAAAAGTTCGAGTCACAAAAAGTAATAATAAAATAAAAGTGAAGGCAATGGTCAGGAATCGATACAATTATCTCACACCTCAAATCACAGACAGCCGAATGGACAGTTACTTTCTCACAAAATTGCCAAACGGGCATCCAAAATAAGAAAACAATATAATAAACCACGATAGTGGAACAGCAGAAGAACCGGTCAGTAAAAAGTATTTCAGTGTAGGCGTGGGGGAGTTGGGGATGGGGTGTGTGTGTGTGGGGGGGGGGGGGGGAGCAGCGCTTAAATCGATTTTACAAGGTCATAAGTCGTTCAAGGGGACTTGATTCTGCAATAAGGTGCTGAATCAGAAACAGAATCCTGTTTCCTTTTTTTTTTTTTTTTTTGGTTCTGGTTTTACTGCCTTTTGAAGCTTATTTTATCATATCGAGTCGATCGTTAATCAGAAATGGGCGAAAACCAGAGTACCCGGAGAAAAACCACCTGACCTTCCGCTGCAGAACTTTGCATCTCACATTTGACCCGAGCCAGGCTCGGCCCCCAGCGATGAGAGACCTAATGATTAAGTTAGCGCTCATATCTCCTGTCTCCTTTTTGCACATGTTCGATGTATGTCTGAACTGTGTTGCAAGTAGAACTATTTAACTTCCTTTGCTACACGTATGGTCAAAATGTTCAAGTCGTTCAACAAAGGCATCCATTTCTTCAAGTTTGCCATGTCTCTATTCGAATGAATTTAGCCGTTTAACCGCTACATTACACGCATATTGAAAAAGCAAAACAAAATGTCAAGTACGACACCCCAGATTTAGAGACAATGAATCACGCATCAACACGCTGACAATCGTTTACGTAATAATTGGATGTCCTACAATCCTAATAATTCGCACAGCATGAAAGTCTGAAGTGGACTGCGAAGACGTTTTATGCATAGGCGGAGCATGGTCTTTCTCTGCGGCGGACACATCATTTTGAAGGAAATCTTGACAAACCCTTATCATTCAAACACACGCACATACAACACGCGCGCACACGCGCGCGCATTCAGTCATACTAATTTATTTTAGTTTGATTGCGATGAAAGCCTCAAGCTAATTGAATCGCCCTCGAACACTCATTTCGGGTGTTTTCACGCGCGCGAGAGAGAGAGGCAGGGGCTTTTACACCACTGCTACCCATTTACACCTGGGTAGAGTGGGGCAGTGTCATTACGTGTCTTGCCCAAGGACACACCTCGATAACAGTGGCCGGATTCAAATGCACAACCTCTCGATCATAAGTCGAACGCGATAACCACTGCGCTATCGAGGCTGACGCGCGCATTCCGCAACCGTAAATGGATGTTCTTTCGCAGACGCCGAGTTTATGAAACAGGCTTTTTTCTTCTTTCTTATGAATGTTTTCATTGCTCTTAAAGGAACTCTTTTTTGATTTTTATTTGCCTTCACTGCAGCTGGTGTTGTGCCGTGTGGCGGCCGTAAAACGTCTCCCCGTACATCAACCATAGTGCAGTTTATATTTTACTTTTGGTCCTTTGAGATCAGCGTGAATATTCTGAGAAATCGGAAATAAATTATTGGTTTAGACTCATATTCTAGACAGGTCTTTAATTATTTGGACTCCCTTTTGATTTATATCAGTCTTTGAATCGACTGCCTATTCGAAATTCGCAAAATTGCAGTATATTTTCTCTGGCGTTCTCTGCTGGATCATAACAGGGTCACTGATGAGGCTTTATTAGCCGAAACTACGTAGTATGACCCATCTTCTTTCTTATGAATGTTTTCATTGCTCTTAAAGGAACTCTTTTTCGATTTTTATTTAATGAGAGTTCTAACTTTCCGTCTAAAACTAACTTGATGTACGTCACAAAATTACAGAACAAGTGTTGCGCATGGGACACTCAGATTGCTGCGGTCACTGACGTCGCTTGAGTCAATGTATGCATTAGAGTATGAGCAGCATTCATCATGAAAACACGCCTATATAATTTTGACCCCCTTAAACCCCACTTTTATACAGCAAAAACATAAATGTTATACGACAGACTGCATGCGTGGTGGTTAACCCTATCTCGGTTGACAACTTTGCTTCCCTCTTTAATTGCACGCCGGTGGGTCAGGTCTCAGATTCTATGACGGTTCCAACGTAAAGGCACAAACTTGTCAACCGTGAGAAATAGAGAGCATTTAATTTTATGTAATGTTGGTTGATGCCTGATGCTCTGTCTCTGGTCCCATAGGAGTATAAACGTTGGTTTTCTTTTGCTCTAGCATTGCATTTCAGTGGTTTATTGCTGTCGAGTCCTCACCGTTGTTTCATCTCTGTGGTTGTTTGATTTTTCTGTTCTCGGAGAGGTTGCACTGATGAGTTAGGAGGCCTTCATGCGGACTGAACAAATTATTTGTCTCAATCGCGGCGGAAGTAAGGGCTAGGATTGTAGCTGCTTAAAATCGATTTAAGCACTCCCCCCAGTGGTGTTCGTTTCACTGACCGTCCCAAGGCGGTTCTTCTGGTGCAGTTTATTTTTGTTATGGGTGTGTATCGCTTATATTATTTTGTTTTGGATAGCCAATTGGCCATTTCGTGGGAAGTTAACTGTCCTTTCGGCTTTCCGCTATTGATGTTTCCATTAGGTATTTCATGTTTTTGTTTCTTTCCCTTTGTTGTCACTGATGGGAGCTGTGGGTTAATTGTTTCCGGATTTCTGATCATTGCCTTCACTTCTTTTTAACTTGGGTATACATTATTTTTCCTATTTCTGATCAAAAACATATATTGTGGTTACTCGTTAGAACCGCCTCGATGAGGCGGTCCTTTTTTTGCTTTGGGTTTTACGGCCCTTTCAAGATTATTTCACTCATATCGAGCCGATCGTTAATCAGAGGTGGGCGAAAACCGGAGTACCCGGAGAAAAACCACCTGACCTTCCGTTGCAGTGAGGCGGTCCTGACATGTACCAACAATCTATTATTTGGGCAGAAACATGGGTTTCAGTAAATGCACCGAGAATGCAAATATATAAGTATGAACAACACAGCTTCCAGTAGTTAACTATAGAGGTTTTAGTTAATGCACTGAGAATTTTGATTTGATGTTCAACGTCCCCGTCAACACTGTATAGGTCATTTTGGAGACGTTGCTTCCAATTTTGTGGGACTTTTACCCGACATTGAGATGAAATGACATCTCAAGCCCTGTCGCCCAATGAAACCAATATGGTTTATAAGCATGGACGGTCCGACTCGCACCGCCTTGCCTCCTCCAAGCGGTTTACCAGGTCTCGTGTGCGGTCGGTTTCAGTTCTGCGTGGGAGCATCATGCAGCCCATCTATTTCTTCAAGCCCCGATGAGCGGGTGCCGTTAAATGCACAGAGAATATAAATGTTGAAGTGTGAGCAACATTGCTTCCCAGTAGTTAACAATAGGGGTTTTCTGTACATGTACGCAGAATGTAAATGTTGAAGTATGAACAACATTGCTTCCCAGTAGTTAACAATAGGGGTTTCTGTAAATGTACTGATAATGTAAATATTGAAGTATGAACAACATTGCTTCCCAGTAATTAACAATAGGGGTTTTCTGTAAATGTACGGAGAATGTAAATGTTGAAGTATGAACAACATTGCTTCCCAGTAGTTAACAATAGGGGTTTCTGTAAATGTACGGAGAATGTAAATGTTGAAGCATGAACAACATTGCTTCCCAGTAGTTAGCAATAGGGGTTTTCTGTAAATGTACGGATAATGTAAATATTGAAGTATGAACAACATTGCTTCCCAGTAGTTAACAATAGGGGTTTTCTGTAAATGTACGGAGAATGTAAATGTTGAAGTATGAACAACATTGCTTACCAGTAGTTAACAATAGGGGTTTCTGTAAATGTACGGAGAATGTAAATGTTGAAGTATGAACAACATTGCTTCCCAGTAGTTAACAATAGGGGTTTTCTGTAATTGTACGGAGAAAGTAAATATTGAAGTATGAACAACGTTGCTTCCCAGTAGTTAACAATAGGTATTTTCAAAAATGTACGGAGAATGTAAATGTTGAAGTATGAACAACATTGCTTCCCAGTACTTAACTATAGGGGTTTTCTGTAAATGTACGGAGAATGTAAATGTTGAAGTATGAACAACATTGCTTCCCAGTCGTTAACAATAGGGATTTTCTGTAAATGTACGGAGAATGTAAATATTGAAGTATGGACAACATTGCTTCCCAGTAGTTAACAATAGTTGTTTTCTGTAAATGTACGGAGAATGTATATATTGAAGTATGAACAACATTGCTTCCCAGTAGTTAACAATAGGGGTTTTCTATTAATGTACGGATAATGTAAATGTTTTGGTATGAACAACATTGCTTCCCAGTCGTTAACAATAGGTGTTTTCTGTAAATGTACGGAGAATGTAAATGTTGAAGTATGAACAACATTGCTTCCCAGTCGTTGACAATAGGTGTTTTCTGTAAATGTAGGGAGAATATAAATACTGACGTATGAACAACATTGCTTCCCAGTCGTTAACAATAGGGGTTTTCTGTAAAGTACGGAGAATGTAAATATTGAAGTATGAACAACATTGCTTCCCAGTCGTTAACATCAGGGGTTTTCTGTAAATGCACTGAGAATGTAAATATTGAAGTATGAACAACATTGCTTCGCAGTAGTTAACTAAAGGTGTTTTCTGAAAATGCACTGAGAATGTAAATATTGAAGTATGAACAACATTGATTCCCAGTCGTTAACTGCAGGGGTTTTCTGCAAATGCACGGATAATGTAAATATTGAAGTATGAACAACATTGCTTACCACTAGTAAACAATAGGGGTTCTCGGTAAATACACTGAGAATGTAGATGTTGAAACGGGCCTCCGTGGCCTGGTGGTTAAGAGCGCTGACTCTTGATCATTAGATCTCTCACCGCTGTGGTTCGAGCCTCGCTCGGGTCACATGTAAGACGCCAAGTTCTGCAACGGAAGGTCAGGTGTTTTTTCTCCGGGTACTCCGGTTTTCGCCCCCCTGTGATTAATGATCGGCTCGATATGAGTGAAATAATCTTGAAAGGGCCGTAAAACCCAAACCAAAAGAAAAAAAAAATGCAGATGTTGAAGTATGACCAGTAGTTAACATTAATGGCCCCCGCCCATGGAGGCTTGAAGAAATATATGGTCTGCATGATGCTTCCACGCAGAGCTGAAACCGACCCGAATACGAGTACTTTGTTTGTTTGTTTGATTTGAGGTTTAACGTCCCCGTCAACACTGTAAAGGTCATTTTGGAGACGTTGCTTCCAATTTTGTGGGACTTTTACCCGACATTGGGATGAAATGACATCTCAAGCCCTGTCGCCCAATGAAACCAATAGGTTTTATTACCATGGACGGTCCGCCTCGCACTTCGGTTCCTGGACAGGCTTAGAACCACTAAGCGGTTTACCAGTACTAGTGTGCGGGCCAGATTCAGGTCTGCGTGGAAGCATCGTGCAGCCCATATATTTCTTCAAGCCCCTATGAGCGGGGGCCGAAATACAAGTACTGGAAAACCGCTTAGACGATCTAAGCCTGCCAAGGAAAAGCGATGCGAGTCGGCCCGTCCATGCTTATACACTCTATTGGTTTCATTGGGCGGCAGAGCTTGAGATGTCATTTCATCTCAATGTTGGGTAAAAGTCCCACAAAATTGGAAGCAACGTCTCCAAAATGACAATTACAGTGTTGATGGGGACGTTAAACCTCAAATCAAACAAACAAAAGTTAACATTAGCCTTTATATTCATTACGGAAACACATAAGGTGAACAGGTATGTGAAATGAACACAAGATAAACCCGACTGAATATAGAGAAAACTGGAGTTTACGGGAGCGAACGTTATTTTTCTTATTTCTGCTCAAAGACATAGGTTGTGGGTACTCGTTAGAAGCGCCTCATTGAGGCGGTTCTAACGAGCACCTACAAAGTCGTCAGAACCGCCTCATTGAGGCGGTTCTAACGAGCACCCACAATCTATGATGGCAGTAAAAATAAGAAAAAAAAATCAAAGATTTTCTTCAGAAAAGTAGCCATTTTGGAGATGTGAAAAAAAAGGCACAATGTCGCAGGGCGATGTTATCGTGAATACAGCAAAATTCCTTTTGTAAGACCACTTTCGGAACTTTTAATAAGTGGTCTTCTAGACCACTTTTGAGCAGTTCCTAAGTTGGTGTTCTACAATAGCATCCTGGATGTGGAGAAAACAAAGGAAAAGTACCTTAAATCTTCAAAATATGCTTTAAAAAGCAAAATGTTTTAGGTGGTTTTAATAGCGGAATTCTACTGCGTATGAAAATTTCACCACAAAAACAATTCAGATGTTTTTCATATGTCTGCTCAAAACATAGATTGTGGGCCTTCGCAAACATTCATGAGAAAAAAATGTACAACAGGCTACATCATGAAAACACGCCTATACATCACGAAAACACGCCTATATAATTTTGACCCCCTTGAACCCCACCTTTATACAGTAAAACTGGGGTTTACAGGGGTAAACCTTATTTTTCCTATTTCTATTTTGAGCAGAGATAAGAAAATATCGCAATTTTTTATCTGAAATGTTTCTTTTTTTTTTTCTTTTTTTGGCGGTAAAACTTGCAATGTATTTGAATAGGCATGTTTTCCTAATGGTAATTTTTGCCCCCACCCCCACGTAAAACCCTACGTTCATACAGTAAAACTAGGGTTTACAGGAGTATACAGTACATTTATTTTTTTTTCTCTTAAAACAGAGCTGAATCCGGCCCGCACACTAGTACTGGTAAACCGCTTAGAGAATCTAAGCCTGTCCAGGAACCGCGGTGCGAGGCGGACCGTCCGTGCTAATAAACCCTATTGGTTTCATTGGGCGACAGGCTTGAGAAAAGTCATTTCATCCCAATGTCGGGCAAAAGTCCCACAAAATTGGAAGCAACGTCTCCAAAATGACATTTACAGTGTTGACGGGGGACGTTAAACCTCAAATCAAACAAACAATAGAACACAGATTGTGAGTTATCATTTAAATAAGTCCGTGAAATGAACACCAATTAAAACCCCCACTTTTTATGAACAACTATGCTGTTTACATGAATGTATATGTACATTATTTTAATTAGTTTTGGTTTACCTGCTCGTTAGAACCGCCACATCTTTAAAACATGGCGGTTCTAAAGAGCACACACATTCTTGTTTTGAACTAGAATTAAGAAAAAATATCATAATTTTTCGTCAGAAAAAAAATTCAAATTCGCGACCATAGAAGAAACTTGTATGGGGCGCCGTTTTACTATTTATTCCCTATATTTAGATATCCATACTTATTTATGGATATCCATAGATTGAATTAATGATATCCATAATTCGATTTATGGATATCTATAATTATTTATGGATATCCATATTTTATATCGATATCCAAAATTCTAATTAATGATATCTGAATTCAATCTGAATTAATTATATCTATAAATCGAATTATGGATATCCATTATTCGGCTGATTTATGAATATCATTAATTTCAATTATGGATATCCAAAAATCGAATTATGGATATCCATAATTCAAATACGGTCCGGGTATGGATATCACTAATTCGAATTATGGCTATCAATAATTCGTCTTTGCGAATGAAACAATAAATAATGATGGAAACCAAAGGTTTTTAAGATGAATTATGGATACACATTATTCGAAATATGGATATCATTTATTCCGTGCGATTAACAGATACCTATAAATCGATTTATGGATATCTATAATTAGAATTATGAATATTCATTTTTCGGCTGATTTATGGATGTCCATAATTCGAATTGTGGATGTCCATAAACCGAATTATGGATATCCATAAATATGGATTAAATAATAAAACGGCACCCATTTATCTTGATGCTGTATTTGATAATTATCACATCTCAGGGCCAGTATTTTTGTGTCAATAATTATTTCCCTTTACTTTCAGGTGAAATATGAAGATGCAATTTATTTACTTAACTATTGCCATAGTACATCTGTGTCAGTATGCAAGACTATGTGCCAGTGCATATTTAACTGACAACGATTTTCAAGGTCACCCGTTGTTTGAGCAATTGGATAAAACTTCTTTAAAAAGATCTGAAATGGACGAAAACGGACCGGAAGAGACATCACCAGAAACTCCGTCCCTTGATTCTCTTTTAAATGTAAGAGTGTTTGACGAATCCGAGCTTTGTCCGAGACAAAGCGTGATTATGTTCTTTACAACAGGAGATATGAGCTATCTGAATGCGTGCAGGTTAACAAGCGATACGTTAGAACACAACAGTCAAGACCAACAGCCTGAGAACCAGCCATCAAACTCACAGTCATCAAACAACGGTATGTCTTCATATTCCGGTAGGCTGCTGAAAAGAATTCTCCAGAACATGAATAACGGATTACCGAACTCTGAACAAACCGGAACTGACGTAGACCAAGCCGGAAATGACAAAAGAGGGGGACCAAGACTGTCAATCAACGGCGCTTTATCATCACTAGCGGATATGTTGCGCGAAGGGTCAAGAAGATACTACCACACCCCTCGATACGGGTTTCGACAACGTCTGAGGACTCTCGGCTAGCTGATATAGGCTGAAAACATTGGACTTCGATTATTGAACTGAGACAGAACGAAACAAACATTTTGACATTTGCAGACAGTTTTCTCTATATTAAATGGGGTTCACAGGGGGCATACATTACACAAACGTGTTAACTTGAAGAGCTTTATCTACAAGCGCTAATGTTGCTGCATATCGTTGAACCCATATTGAATCTATATCGTATTCCTACAGACACTCAACGTGGATTTAGCATTGAAACAGCATCAGAACCGTTGTTTCAATGTTAAACAAACAGAGTGTCTATGTCGTATATCTGCTCGATATGAAATCTATCTATCACGTGATATGTGGCATAAATATAGAGAAAAAGGGCGTTAAATGCACATGCTGATCTGATCGCAAATGTCATTTTGTACAATTTGTTCTGTCTCTGCCTATTTGCTTCTTTTGTATTTTAGGCTTATTCATTTTATTGCCTTTAGGTATTTTGTAATTTTTAAGGGAAATGGGAACACCTGGCAGAGTTGTTTTCCACCATTTTTCATAGGGAGACAACTTTAAGGACTTCTTATTTGTCTTTCTCTAAACTCTGTCCCGCTGAAAAAAGGGGTCTACTCTTAAAGGAAAGAATTGCTCCTGGGGAGCAAATTCTTTTCTTAAAGAGTTGACCCCTCTTGACATGGGAGACAAAAAAACGTTTGCAGGAGTTGCCTCTCCTGGATGTGCATCCATTCCCCTTAAAACAAATCTACAGCCAACCTTCTTTATACCAACATTCCATATTACGGGAAACTCGTTATAACGGCAATATCAATGGTCATTGTGATATGAAAAAATGGAAATATCAAGAATATCAAATGAAACAAATGATGCGGTCATTTGCTTGACTCACCTCGCTGAAGCGATTCTATCAAATCTCTACAACATTTGGCGCGGCGATTCCAACAAATGTCCACAGCATTTATTTCTTGGAGTAATTAGAGGAAAATTGCCTTTTATTAAGTCTCCCAAACGTAGTGAGTAAACTTATTGTTTTTGCTGCGATTCTTATTCATAAAAGTAGAAGTAAAACACAGATTAGGAATCGATACAATTAACTTACTCCACCCATCAAGGACACCAAAGGGAAAGAAATACAAACATGAAGCGACCAGACCATAATGGAAACCTAAACAAAGTAAGGCCATAAGGACAGTTACTTTCCCACAAAATGGCCAAATGGCCATCCAAAATAAAAAAACACAAGTGATACACACAGTAAGTAACAAACAACAACATAAATTAACCGCCACAGGAGAACCGCCTTGGAACGGTCAGTGGAAAGAATTCCACTGGGGGACTTAAACCGATTTCACATGGCCATAATCCTCGCTCTTACCTCTGTCGCGGTATAAACTAATTTTGTTTAGTCCGCATGAAGGCTTCCTAACTCATCAGTGTAGCATCTCCGAGAACATACAAATAAAAAAATATTGAGATGAAACAAGGTTGAGGACTCGACAGCTTTCAACAACAGAATTGCTGGAGCAAAAGGAAACCAACAGTTAGACTCCGAGGGGCCGGACCAAAGACATCAGGAGCCAACCAACATAAAGAATACTAAAATAAAATTCCATTTATGTTTTATATCAGAAACCACTCCGATCCCCACTCATAAGCCGAATATACTGTTGTTCATTATGATTAGATGCATTCATTGACACCAACATTTGGTCCCATCCCTTCCAGTTCATTTATAAGGCTTAATATGTCTGAAACCGTATATTGTGGTCCCATTTTATGAGATGCATTCAGTGACACCAATCGTGGATCATCCGGGGTTATGCTCCACCCCTCCAATTCACATAAGGCTGAAACTTTTCAGATCCCCACCCCTAAACAATATATTGTATTGTTCCTAATGGTAAGACACATTTATTGACACCGACCAGGGTCTCCCCGGGGAAAGTTTTCACATCTCAGAAACCGTTTCAGATTTCAGATTCCCACCCTATTTAAGTTTTAATCCTTATGACAAGATACATTTATTGACACTGGGTCATGCCCTTTTTTGCCATGCCTAAAGGTTTTGAAAATACGTTTATCTTCTGCTGGCGATTAATATGGAGACACATTTCATTCTTCGGGCGTTCAATGTTGTCACTGGGGTTCTACAGGGCGCGTTATTAATCCCATTCACATTTCGTTTACTTCAACACTTCGAAGTACACTCCCTTGGCGGCCTCAAAATCCATTCTGTAAAGGCAGAGAAGTATGTTTTTATTTATACTTTGGAGACACTCGAAAATTGTACTGTCAAGTGCACTTCGGAATTCATACTGACGACTTAAAGGAAACAGTAAAAATTTACAGGGACTAAGGTCTGGCGATTAAGGTTGATGATAGAGCTTCACTACCTTTTCCTCTTTCAAGAAGCCTGCATTGTCATGGATAAGACAAAGACTTCTTAAACCGGTTGCAGGTCTAGAGTTTTCATAGGGTGCCTTTACTTTTGACAACACACCATTCTTATGTACTGTAAACATATGATTGTCTTGCCATTTGGTACGGGCAATTAGAACAATGGGTCCATCGCATCGCAAGTACCGCATACAAAACTTTTGCCGCGCTTTTAATTCTTTTGGTAATGGCCGTCTGCTTGGTCTTTTCGTAGCCAGTGCTTGTTATTGATGCGTCTCTGTGGCTTAAAATAATAGACCCAGGTTTCATCACCGCCGAAACACCTCGGAAATTCTACGTTTGTCAAATACTTTTACTTTTTCAAAACATTTTTGCCATTTGTACACGGCTGGTCTCTTGTTCTTTGGTCAAGGGATATGGGAACCATCGTGCACAAACATTTCTAAGTTTCAACTCCTGAGTCAAAATGTTATGAACTGTCCCCGATGAAACACCAATACTATCAACAATTTCTTTCAACGTGAACCTAGCATCTTGTTTGACCATATCTGCCACAACAGCGACAATAGCTTTTCTTGGCTGACCGTGACAGGGCTCATCTTTCAGGTCAGTTTTATCATCTTTAAATGTTTTATGCCACCTGAAAAGTGACGTTTTAGAGACAACAGAGGACAGCGTTCACTATATATCTGTGAAATTGAAACACTCAGACCAACGCGACCTTTAATGGAGGCCCTAATTTCAAAGCTTGTTTTGTTTTTCATTTTGCATTCAGTGAGGGCTGGATGTATATGACTAAACCAAATTGAACGCCTATTAACTTTCAAAAGATTTCGGACTAGACCGAAATCTCATCATATTATAGAAAATCTCTCACCCGTGAAATCACAGCAGTTTCCATTTGCTATTTACCGCTTCGTGGTATGGTCGGCCATTAGTAACAAAAGTAAATGAACGCCCCTGGTATGGGAGCTCATTAGAGAATTGGGGCTAGTTTTGGAGACTTCATATTCGGCGGATTATTATTTTCTCTCGTTATCTGTTGTGATGCTGCGCTGTATTTGATTTCTTTATTACAGCAAATTGCTTATAATTGCGTATAACGGCCAATATGTAGGGAACGAATACTGTCGAGATAAAGGGGATCCTCTGTATAATGTAATATGCAGTCGATCTTTGATGGCTCGAAGCCCATTGGGACCATGAAAATTTGTTCGAGACTGCGGTAGTTCGAGCCACAGAGAGTTATTATTAGTGCCGTACCAGGAGGCATAATGTAGATAATTTTGGGATATCTTTTCAGTTTTCTTTATTATAAATTTGCAAATTAAAACACAAGCGTGGATTGCTATGCAATTGGACACTGAACTTTCTATCCTTACAGACATTGAAGTGCCAGTCAAATGGACAATATTCTACTAATTAATCTCACTTCTAGTATTGGGGTTGTATTCTCTGGTGTTGATTTTTACACTATGCCCTTGTTCACGGCCGTGAACTTGGGGGTGGTTGATATTAATCTTTAATATCAAAGTTTGCAACTTTCCTCAGATGTTTTTAGCATGTTTCATTTGATGAAAGTTTTGACTAATGCTCCAGTAGAGTAACAGTCGATAATAAATCTTGAAATCTTGAAATCTTGAGAACATCTTCCTAAATCATCCCTATTTCGTGTTTGGAGGAATTCTCTTCCGACTCAAGAATGGGTTCGACTCATTCATAGTTTAAGAGCCAATGGAGTTCGAGCCATTGAAGTTCTATTGTATACTGCTACAAAGCTGTCCACAAAATGCCATTGTATTGAAAAATATAGCAGTGATAAGTTCATCATTTTTACAAACCAGAGAACCAATGGTCCTGTACTGCTCACCAGAGTGCTGAATGTAAACGGAGCCATTCGATTTCTGAGAAAAAGATTTTCGAAGTATTTTACAATGGCAGCCATCTTGGTCATATGACCTAAACCATTTGAACAAACCCATAAACACGTTCTGAATATTTAGATCCTTTGGAAGCAAAGAATACACCAAAATAAACGAAAAAAGCAGACTCGGTTTTATTGAGTCTGTTCATGACCAGTACTGAAATGTGAAACACCGACCACGCCCTGTAACACGGGCTTAAGCAGTACTCTAATTTCAAAATGATTCAAAATGAACTCAATGATCCCAAAGGACCAGCAAATATAATCTACACTATGATGATGTACACAAATGCTTCATATGAAATTTACTTTAATTTTACCCACTGCGCGACTGTTTTAATGATATCTGGGTAATCCTAGACCAATGCCACTGGTACCTTGACCTTTGGTACTAGTGCACCTTCATTAACTCGATTAGCTTATTACATATACCATTTGAGTTCACAGGCAATTACAGTTTTCGAAAAAAAAAAAAAAAACAGTTTCCAGTTTATTTCTGCATATAAAATCTCAAGAGACCAAATTTGACCTTGGCATAAAATGAGTCAAGATCAACCCAGACTCATAATTTGACCAAATTTTGAGGGACCGAAGTCCCCAGTGCCACATTCAAAGACTTAAGGCAACTAGAGAATAAGATTGTTGAAGATGTTTTGCAATATATAGTCATGCCGGCCATCTTGGCGTGACCTGGACAAATGGAACAAACTTTTATTTCTTCCTTCAGATAAATATGTTCTCGAAAGGGTTTACTCATTTTAACTACATTATAATGTGGGACAGGGAAACTTTTTACGGGCGCCACACAGTCCCAGACACAAGCTGTAGTGCCGTTAAATATTTTCTATAAAAGGATTATCCTTTGGAAGCAAGGAATACACCACAGAACTGGAAAATATGGAGTGTACATGTTTTCTGGGCCAGACTAGCTAGTTTCGGCCAATTAGGCCTCATCAGTGACCCTCAAATATTTTCAAAATTTCTACAATGGAATCATAGATCCCAAATATATGAAATTTATTTCAATCTGCCCAGCGATTTTTTTTCCCCCAAAAAAATAAAGTTTAAAATTTTGATATCTGGGTTACCTTCGTATAAAGTTAAGCAGGGACATTAAGCTTTGATACCCATGTAAATTAATTTACTCATTTAACTGAAACCTCCATGGTGTAGTGGTTACGCTACTCGCCTTGTAAACCAGTGATCGCAGGATCGATCCCGGACTTCTCCAGACTTTCGGATGAGTCTTTAAACCGAAGACCCGTCTCCGTATGACCTTAGTTGTTGATGGGACGTAAAACTCAAACATTCACTCACAACTGATTGCATATACAATCTTAAAGACCACAGGCAATACATCACGAAAACACACCAATATAATTATGACCCCTTGAACCCCACTTGTATATAGTAAAACTGGGGTTTACAGGGTAAACCTTATTTTTCTTATGTCTGTTCTAAAATATAGATTGTGGGTACTCGTTAAAACCGCCTCGATGAGGCGGTTCTAACGAGTACCAAAATCTATATTTTGAACAGAAATAAGATAAATATCACAATTTTTCATCTTAAAATGCTCGTATTTTCAGAGATAAAATTGACAATGTATTTGTATAGGCGTGTTTTCGTTATGATGACAATTTCTACTTTTCCCATATAAATGCATATGCGACCAAAGTTGACCTTGACGTAAATTGGGTCAAGATCAAATCAGGGTCATTATTTGAACAAATTATAATGGACTCGGGTCCCCAATGCTACATACCATGTTCCAAGGCAATCGGGTAGAAGATTTTTTAAGCATTTTAGCATATATGCGCACGGCAGCCTTATTGGTCATGTGACTTAACTCATATAAATCGATTTTCATTTTCTTGTTCCTAAAAGTTTCTTATAAAATCTGGTTACAAATGACCCAGTTTTTTCAAAGAACAAGTTTTAATTTTCATATCTGAATGACCTTTGATCAAGAACAAGGAATAACCTTCACCCTGAATACACAGTAGTTTCATTAACCCGTTTATCTCAATGTACCTACGAATTTTTAGTTGTGTGAAGTTGGCTCTGCAATCGCCCATCTGCATTCAGATCTGCATAAGACTTAACAGGATTCCCTTAATGTAACAGGATTCCTGTTAAGTCTAACCCAGAGCTCGACCTAGCTCGACATAGCTCTGCATAAACTTTCAATTCGGCAGTCTTATGCAGAGCTCGACATAGCTCGACGTAGCTCTGCATAAATATTTCAATGTGCCATACTTATGCAGAGCTCGACATAGCTCGACGTAGCTCTGCATACAACTTTCAATGTGCCATTCTTATGCAGAGCTCGACATAGATCGACGTAGCTCTGCATACAACTTTCAATGTGCCAGTCTTATGCAGAGCTCGACATAGCAGAGCTCGACCTAGCGTATTGCAGAGCTCGACCTAGCTCGACATAGCTCTGCAAACAACTTTCAATTCGCAAGTCTTATGCAGAGCTCGACATAGCTCGACGTAGCTCTGCATACTACTTTCAATGTGCCAGTCTTATGCAGAGCTCGACATAGCTCGACGTAGCTCTGCATAAATATTTCAATGTGCCATACTTATGCAGAGCTCGACATAGCTCGACGTAGCTCTGCATACAACTTTTAATGTGCCATTCTTATGCAGAGCTCGACATAGATCAACGTAGCTCTGCATACAACTTTCAATGTGCCAGTCTTATGCAGAGCTCGACATAGCAGAGCTCGACCTAGCGTATTGCAGAGCTCGACCTAGCTCTACATAGCTCTGCAAACAACTTTCAATTCGCAAGTCTTATGCAGAGCTCGACATAGCTCGACGTAGCTCTGCATACTACTTTCAATGTGCCAGTCTTATGCAGAGCTCGACATAGCTCGACGTAGCTCTGCATAAATATTTCAATGTGCCATACTTATGCAGAGCTCGACAGAGCTCGACGTAGCTCTGCATGCAACTTTCAATGTGCCAAATTATTGCAGAGCTCTGCAATCGCCTTAGATCTGCATAATCTTAGAAATCATCACATCAATGCACAGCTCTGCGCTCGACATAGCTCAACGTAGCTCTGCATACAATTTTCATTTCGCCAGTCTTATGCAGAGCTCGACATAGCTCGACGTAGCTCTGCATACATTTTTCAATGTGCCAGTCTTATGCAGACCTCGACATAGCAGAGCTCGACCTAGCGAATTGCAGAGCTCGACCTAGCTCGACACAGCTCTGCATAAAACTTTCAATGTGCCAGTCTTATGCAGAGCTCGACATAGCTCGACGTAACTCTGCATAGCTCTGCATACAACTTTCAATTTGCCAGACTTATGCAGAGCTCGACCTAGCTCGACATAGCTCTGCAAACAACTTTCAATTCGCAAGTCTTATGCAGAGCTGGACATAGCTCGACGAAGCTCTGCATACTACTTTCAATGTACCAGTCTTATGCAGAGCTCGACATAGCTCGACGTAGCTCTGCATAAATATTTCAATGTGTCATACTTATGCAGAGCTCGACATAGCTCGACGTAGCTCTGCATACAACTTTCAATGTGCCATTCTTATGCAGAGCTCGACATAGATCGACGTAGCTCTGCATACAACTTTCAATGTGCCAGTCTTATGCAGAGCTCGACATAGCAGAGCTCGACCTAGCGTATTGCAGAGCTCGACCTAGCTCGACATAGCTCTGCAAACAACTTTCAATTCGCCAGTCTTATGCAGAGCTCGACATAGCTCGACGTAGCTCTGCATACTACTTTCAATGTGCCAGTCTTATGCAGACCTCGACATAGCTCGACGTACATCTGCATAAATATTTCAATCTGCCATACTTATGCAGAGCTCGACATAGCTCGACGTAGCTCTGCATACAACTTTCAATGTGCCAGTTTAGTGCAGAGCTCTGCAATCGCCTTAGGTCTGCATAATCTTAGAAATCATCACATCAATGCACAGTTCTGCGCTCGACATAGCTCGACGTAGCTCTGCATACAATTTTCAATTCGCCAGTCTTATGCAGAGCTCGACATAGCTCGACGTAGCTCTGCATAGATTTTTCAATGTGCCAGTCTTATGCAGACCTCGACATAGCAGAGCTCGACCCAGCGATTCGCAGAGCTCGACCTAGCTCGACACAGCTCTGCATAAAACTTTCAATGTGCCAGTCTTATGCAGAGCTCGACACAGCTCGACGTAACTCTGCATAGCTCTGCATACAACTTTCAATGTGCCAGACTTATGCAGAGCTCGACCTAGCTCGACATAGCTCTGCAAACATCTTTCAATTCGCCAGTCTTATGCAGAGCTCGACATAGCTCGACGTAGCTCTGCATACTACTTTCAATGTACCAGTCTTATGCAGAGCTCGACATAGCTCGACGTAGCTCTGCATACTACTTTCAATGTGCCAGTCTTATGCAGAGCTCGACATAGCTCGACGTAGCTCTGCATACAACTTTCAATGTGCCAGTCTTATGCAGAGCTCGACATAGCAGAGCTCGACCTAGCGTATTGCAGAGCTCGACCTAGCTCGACATAGCTCTGCAAAAAACTTTCAATTCGCCTGTCTTATGCAGAGCTCGACATAGCTCGACGTAGCTCTGCATACTACTTTCAATGTGCCAGTCTTATGCAGAGCTCGACATAGCTCGACGTAGCTCTGCATAAATATTTCAATCTGCCATACTTATGCAGAGCTCGACATAGCTCGACGTAGCTCTGCATACAACTTTCAATGTGCCAGTTTAGTGCAGAGCTCTGCAATCGCCTTAGGTCTGCATAATCTTAGAAATCATCACATCAATGCACAGCTCTGCGCTCGACATAGCTCGACGTAGCTCTGCATACAATTTTCAATTCGCCAGTCTTATGCAGAGCTCGACATAGCTCGACGTAGCTCTGCATACATTTTTCAAAGTGCCAGTCTTATGCAGAGCTCGACATAGCAGAGCTCGACATAGCGTATTGCAGAGCTCGACCTAGCTCGACATAGCTCTGCAAACAACTTTCAATTCGCCAGTCTTATGCAGAGCTCGACATAGCTCGACGTAGCTCTGCATACTACTTTCAATGTGCCAGTCTTATGCAGAGCTCGACATAGCTCGACGTAGCTCTGCATAAATATTTCAATCTGCCATACTTATGCAGAGCTCGACATAGCTCGACGTAGCTCTGCATACAACTTTCAATGTGCCAGTTTAGTGCAGAGCTCTGCAATCGCCTTAGGTCTGCATAATCTTAGAAATCATCACATCAATGCACAGCTCTGCGCTCGACATAGCTCGACGTAGCTCTGCATACAATTTTCAATTCGCCAGTCTTATGCAGTGCTCGACAAAGCTCGACGTAGCTCTGCATACATTTTTCAATGTGCCAGTCTTATGCAGACCTCGACATAGCAGAGCTCGACCCAGCGATTTGCAGAGCTCGACCTAGCTCGACACAGCTCTGCATAAAACTTTCAATGTGCCAGTCTTATGCAGAGCTCGACACAGCTCGACGTAACTCTGCATAGCTCTGCATACAACTTTCAATGTGCCAGACTTATGCAGAGCTCGACCTAGCTCGACATAGCTCTGCAAACAACTTTCAATTCGCCAGTCTTATGCAGAGCTCGACATAGCTCGACGTAGCTCTGCATACTACTTTCAATGTACCAGTCTTATGCAGAGCTCGACATAGCTCGACGTAGCTCTGCATACTACTTTTAATGTGCCAGTCTTATGCAGAGCTCGACATAGCTCGACGTAGCTCTGCATACAACTTTCAATGTGCCAGTCTTATGCAGAGCTCGACATAGCAGAGCTCGACCTAGCGTATTGCTGAGCTCGACCTAGCTCGACATAGCTCTGCAAACAACTTTCAATTTGCCAGTCTTATGCAGAGCTCGACATAGCTCGACGTAGCTCTGCATACTACTTTCAATATGCCAGTCTTATGCAGAGCTCGACATAGCTCGACGTAGCTCTGCATAAATATTTCAATCTGCCATACTTATGCAGAGCTCGACATAGCTCGACGTAGCTCTGCATACAACTTTCAATGTGCCAGTTTAGTGCAGAGCTCTGCAATCGCCTTAGGTCTGCATAATCTTAGAAATCATCACATCAATGCACAGCTCTGCGCTCGACATAGCTCGACGTAGCTCTGCATACAATTTTCAATTCGCCAGTCTTATGCAGAGCTCGACATAGCTCGACGTAGCTCTGCATACATTTTTCAATGTGCCAGTCTTATGCAGAGCTCGACATAGCAGAGCTCGACATAGCGTATTGCAGAGCTCGACCTAGCTCGACATAGCTCTGCAAACAACTTTCAATTCGCCAGTCTTATGCAGAGCTCGACATAGCTCGACGTAGCTCTGCATACTACTTTCAATGTGCCAGTCTTATGCAGAGCTCGACATAGCTCGACGTAGCTCTGCATAAATATTTCAATCTGCCATACTTATGCAGAGCTCGACATAGCTCGACGTAGCTCTGCATACAACTTTCAATGTGCCAGTTTAGTGCAGAGCTCTGCAATCGCCTTAGGTCTGCATAATCTTAGAAATCATCACATCAATGCACAGCTCTGCGCTCGACATAGCTCGACGTAGCTCTGCATAAAATTTTCAATTCGCCAGTCTTATGCAGTGCTCGACATAGCTCGACGTAGCTCTGCATACATTTTTCAATGTGCCAGTCTTATGCAGACCTCGACATAGCAGAGTTCGACCCAGCGATTTGCAGAGCTCGACCTAGCTCGACACAGCTCTGCATAAAACTTTCAATATGCCAGTCTTATGCAGAGCTCGACACAGCTCGACGTAACTCTGCATAGCTCTGCATACAACTTTCAATGTGCCAGACTTATGCAGAGCTCGACCTAGCTCGACATAGCTCTGCAAACAACTTTCAATTCGCCAGTCTTATGCAGAGCTCGACATAGCTCGACGTAGCTCTGCATACTACTTTCAATGTACCAGTCTTATGCAGAGCTCGACATAGCTCGACGTAGCTCTGCATACTACTTTTAATGTGCCAGTCTTATGCAGAGCTCGACATAGCTCGACGTAGCTCTGCATACAACTTTCAATGTGCCAGTCTTATGCAGAGCTCGACATAGCAGAGCTCGACCTAGCGTATTGCCGAGCTCGACCTAGCTCGACATAGCTCTGCAAACAACTTTCAATTTGCCAGTCTTATGCAGAGCTCGACATAGCTCGACGTAGCTCTGCATACTACTTTCAATGTGCCAGTCTTATGCAGAGCTCGACATAGCTCGACGTAGCTCTGCATAAATATTTCAATCTGCCATACTTATGCAGAGCTCGACATAGCTCGACGTAGCTCTGCATACAACCTTCAATGTGCCAGTTTAGTGCAGAGCTCTGCAATCGCCTTAGGTCTGCATAATCTTAGAAATCATCACATCAATGCACAGCTCTGCGCTCGACATAGCTCGACGTAGCTCTGCATACAATTTTCAATTCGCCAGTCTTATGCAGAGCTCGACATAGCTCGACGTAGCTCTGCATAGATTTTTCAATGTGCCAGTCTTATGCAGACCTCGACATAGCAGAGCTCGACCCAGCGATTCGCAGAGCTCGACCTAGCTCGACACAGCTCTGCATAAAACTTTCAATGTGCCAGTCTTATGCAGAGCTCGACACAGCTCGACGTAACTCTGCATAGCTCTGCATACAACTTTCAATGTGCCAGACTTATGCAGAGCTCGACCTAGCTCGACATAGCTCTGCAAACAACTTTCAATTCGCCAGTCTTATGCAGAGCTCGACATAGCTCGACGTAGCTCTGCATACTACTTTCAATGTATCAGTCTTATGCAGAGCTCGACATAGCTCGACGTAGCTCTGCATACTACTTTCAATGTGCCAGTCTTATGCAGAGCTCGACATAGCTCGACGTAGCTCTGCATACTACTTAAATGTGCCAGTCTTATGCAGAGCTCGACATAGCAGAGCTCGACCTAGCGTATTGCTGAGCTCGACCTAGCTCGACATAGCTCTGCAAACAACTTTCAATTCGCCAGTCTTATGCAGAGCTCGACATAGCTCGACGTAGCTCTGCATACTACTTTCAATGTGCCAGTCTTATGCAGAGCTCGACATAGCTCGACGTAGCTCTGCATAAATATTTCAATCTGCCATACTTATGCAGAGCTCGACATAGCTCGACGTAGCTCTGCATACAACTTTCAATGTGCCAGTTTAGTGCAGAGCTCTGCAATCGCCTTAGGTCTGCATAATCTTAGAAATCATCACATCAATGCACAGCTCTGCGCTCGACATAGCTCGACGTAGCTCTGCATACATTTTTCAATGTGCCAGTCTTATGCAGAGCTCGACATAGCTCGACGTAGCTCTGCATACATTTTTCAATGTGCCAGTCTTATGCAGACCTCGACATAGCAGAGCTCGACCTAGCGAATTGCAGAGCTCGACCTAGCTCGACACAGCTCTGCATAAAACTTTCAATGTGCCAGTCTTATGCAGAGCTCGACATAGCTCGACGTAACTCTGGATAGCTCTGCATACAACTTTCAATGTGCCAGACTTATGCAGAGCTCGACCTAGCACGACATAGCTCTGCAAACAACTTCCATTCGCCAGTCTTATGCAGAGCTCGACATAGCTCGACGTAGCTCTGCATACTACTTTCAATGTACCAGTCTTATGCAGAGCTCGACATAGCTCGACGTAGCTCTGCATAAATATTTCAATGTGTCATACTTATGCAGAGCTCGACATAGCTCGACGTAGCTCTGCATACAACTTTCAATGTGCCATTCTTATGCAGAGCTCGACATAGCTCGACGTAGCTCTGCATAAATATTTCAATCTGCCATACTTATGCAGAGCTCGACATAGCTCGACGTAGCTCTGCATACAACTTTCAATGTGCCAGTTTAGTGCAGAGCTCTGCAATCGCCTTAGGTCTGCATAATCTTAGAAATCATCACATCAATGCACAGCTCTGCGCTCGACATAGCTCGACGTAGCTCTGCATACAATTTTCAATTCGCCAGTCTAATGCAGAGCTCGACATAGCTCGACGTAGCTCTGCATACATTTTTCAATGTGCCAGTCTTATGCAGAGCTCGACATAGCAGAGTTCGACCTAGCGTATTGCAGAGCTCGACCTAGCTCGACATAGCTCTGCAAACAACTTTCAATTCGCCAGTCTTATGCAGAGCTCGACATAGCTCGACGTAGCTCTGCATACTACTTTCAATGTGCCAGTCTTATGCTGAGCTCGACATAGCTCGACGTAGCTCTGCATAAATATTTCAATCTGCCATACTTATGCAGAGCTCGACATAGCTCGACGTAGCTCTGCATACAACTTTCAATGTGCCAGTTTAGTGCAGAGCTCTGCAATCGCCTTAGGTCTGCATAATCTTAGAAATCATCACATCAATGCACAGCTCTGCGCTCGACATAGCTCGACGTAGCTCTGCATACAATTTTCAATTCGCCAGTCTTATGCAGAGCTCGACATAGCTCGACGTAGCTCTGCATACATTTTTCAATGTGCCAGTCTTATGCAGACCTCGACATAGCAGAGCTCGACCCAGCGATTTGCAGAGCTCGACCTAGCTCTGCATAAAACTTTCAATGTGCCAGTCTTATGCAGAGCTCGACACAGCTCGACGTAACTCTGCATAGCTCTGCATACAACTTTCAATGTGCCAGACTTATGCAGAGCTCGACCTAGCTCGACATATCTCTGCAAACAACTTTCAATTCGCCAGTCTTATGCAGAGCTCGATATAGCTAGACGTAGCTCTGCATACTACTTTCAATGTACCAGTCTTATGCAGAGCTCGACATAGCTCGACGTAGCTCTGCATACTACTTTCAATGTGCCAGTCTTATGCAGAGCTCGACATAGCTCGACGCAGCTCTGCATAAAACTTTCAATGTGCCAGTCTTATGCAGAGCTCGACATAGCAGAGCTCGACCTAGCGTATTGCTGAGCTCGACCTAGCTCGACATAGCTCTGCAAGCAACTTTCAATTCGCCAGTCTTATGCAGAGCTCGACATAGCTCGACGTAGCTCTGCATACTACTTTCAATGTGCCAGTCTTATGCAGAGCTCGACATAGCTCGACGTAGCACTGCATAAATATTTCAATCTGCCATACTTATGCAGAGCTCGACATAGCTCGACGTAGCTCTGCATACAACTTTCAATGTGCCAGTTTAGTGCAGAGCTCTGCAATCGCCTTAGGTCTGCATAATCTTAGAAATCATCACATCAATGCACAGCTCTGCGCTCGACATAGCTCGACGTAGCTCTGCATACAATTTTCAATTCGCCAGTCTTATGCAGAGCTCGACATAGCTCGACGTAGCTCTGCATAGATTTTTCAATGTGCCAGTCTTATGCAGACCTCGACATAGCAGAGCTCGACCCAGCGATTCGCAGAGCTCGACCAAGCCCGACACAGCTCTGCATAAAACTTTCAATGTGCCAGTCTTATGCAGAGCTCGACACAGCTCGACGTAACTCTGCATAGCTCTGCATACAACTTTCAATGTGCCAGACTTATGCAGAGCTCGACCAAGCTCGACATAGCTCTGCAAACAACTTTCAATTCGCCAGTCTTATGCAGAGCTCGACATAGCTCGACGTAGCTCTGCATACTACTTTCAATGTACCAGTCTTATGCAGAGCTCGACATAGCTCGACGTAGCTCTGCATACTACTTTCAATGTGCCAGTCTTATGCAGAGCTCGACATAGCTCGACGTAGCTCTGCATACAACTTTCAATGTGCCAGTCTTATGCAGAACTCGACATAGCAGAGCTCGACCTAGCGTATTGCAGAGCTCGACCTAGCTCGACATAGCTCTGCAAACAACTTTCAATACGCCAGTCTTATGCAGAGCTCGACATAGCTCGACGTAGCTCTGCATACTACATGTACTTTCAATGTGCCAGTCATATGCAGAGCTCGACATAGCTCGACGTAGCTCTGCATAAATATTTCAATCTGCCATACTTATGCAGAGCTCGACATAGCTCGACATAGCTCTGCATACTACTTTCAATGTACCAGTCTTATGCAGAGCTCGACATAGCTCGACGTAGCTCTGCATAAATATTTCAATGCGTCATACTTATGCCGAGCTCGACATAGCTCGACGTAGCTCTGCATACAATTTTCAATGTGCCATTCTTTTGCAGAGCTCGACATAGCTCGACGTAGCTCTGCATAAATATTTCAATCTGCCATACTTATGCAGAGCTCGACATAGCTCGACGTAGCTCTGCATACAACTTTCAATGTGCCAGTTTAGTGCAGAGCTCTGCAATCGCCTTAGGTCTGCATAATCTTAGAAATCATCACATCAATGCACAGCTCTGCGCTCGACATAGCTCGACGTAGCTCTGCATACAATTTTCGATTCGCAAGTCTTATGCAGAGCTCGACATAGCTCGACGTAGCTCTGCATACATTTTTCAATGTGCCAGTCTTATGCAGAGCTCGACATAGCAGAGCTCGACCTAGCTTATTGCAGAGCTCGACCTAGCTCGACATAGCTCTGCAAACAACTTTCAATTCGCCAGTCTTATGCAGAGCTCGACATAGCTCGACGTAGCTCTGCATACTACTTTCAATGTGCCAGTCTTATGCAGAGCTCGACATAGCTCGACGTAGCTCTGCATAAATATTTCAATCTGCCATACTTATGCAGAGCTCGACATAGCTCGACGTAGCTCTGCATACAACTTTCAATGTGCCAGTTTAGTGCAGAGCTCTGCAATCGCCTTAGGTCTGCATAATCTTAGAAATCATCACATCAATGCACAGCTCTGCGCTCGACATAGCTCGACGTAGCTCTGCATACAATTTTCAATTCGCCAGTCTTATGCAGAGTTCGACATAGCTCGACGTAGCTCTGCATACATTTTTCAATGTGCCAGTCTTATGCAGACCTCGACATAGCAGAGCTCGACCCAGCGATTTGCAGAGCTCGACCTAGCTCGACACAGCTCTGCATAAAACTTTCAATGTGCCAGTCTTATGCAGAGCTCGACACAGCTCGACGTAACTCTGCATAGCTCTGCATACAACTTTCAATGTGCCAGACTAATGCAGAGCTCGACCTAGCTCGACATAGCTCTGCATACAACTTTCAATTCGCCAGTCTTATGCAGAGCTCGACATAGCTCGACGTAGCTCTGCATACTACATGTACTTTCAATCTGCCATACTTATGCAGAGCTCGACATAGCTCGACATAGCTCTGCATACTACTTTCAATGTACCAGTCTTATGCAGAGCTCGACATAGCTCGACGTAGCTCTGCATAAATATTTCAATGTGTCATACTTATGCCGAGCTCGACATAGCTCGACGTAGCTCTGCATACAATTTTCAATGTGCCAGTCTTATGCAGAGCTCGACATAGCTCGACGTAGCTCTGCATAAATATTTCAATCTGCCATACTTATGCAGAGCTCGACATAGCTCGACGTAGCTCTGCATACAACTTTCAATGTGCCAGTTTAGTGCAGAGCTCTGCAATCGCCTTAGGTCTGCATAATCTTAGAAATCATCACATCAATGCACAGCTTTGCGCTCGACATAGCTCGACGTAGCTCTGCATACAATTTTCAATTCGCCAGTCTTATGCAGAGTTCGACATAGCTCGACGTAGCTCTGCATACATTTTTCAATGTGCCAGTCTTATGCAGACCTCGACATAGCAGAGCTCGACCCAGCGATTTGCAGAGCTCGACCTAGCTCGACACAGCTCTGCATAAAACTTTCAATGTGCCAGTCTTATGCAGAGCTCGACACAGCTCGACGTAACTCTGCATAGCTCTGCATACAAATTTCAATGTGCCAGACTAATGCAGAGCTCGACCTAGCTCGACATAGCTCTGCATAAAACTTTCAATTCGCCAGTCTTATGCAGAGCTCGACATAGCTCGACGTAGCTCTGCATACTACTTTCAATGTACCAGTTTTATGCAGAGCTCGACATAGCTCGACGTAGCTCTGCATACTACTTTCAATGTGCCAGTCTTATGCAGAGCTCGACATAGCTCGACGTAGCTCTGCATACAACTTTCAATGTGCCAGTCTTATGCAGAGCTCGACATAGCAGAGCTCGACCTAGCGTATTGGTGAGCTCGACCTAGCTCGACATAGCTCTGCAAACAACTTTCAATTCGCCAGTCTTATGCAGTGCTCGACATAGCTCGACGTAGCTCTGCATACTACTTTCAATGTGCCAGTCTTATGCAGAGCTCGACATAGCTCGACGTAGCTCTGCATACTACTTTCAATGTGCCAGTCTTATGCAGAACTCGACATAGCTCGACGTAGCTCTGCATACAACTTTCAATGTGCCAGTCTTATGCAGAGCTCGACATAGCAGAGCTCGACCTAGCGTATCGCAGAGCTCGACCTAGCTCGACATAGCTCTGCAAACAACTTTCAATTCGCCAGTCTTATGCAGAGCTCGACATAGCTCGACGTAGCTCTGCATACTACTTTCAATGTGCCAGTCTTATGCAGAGCTCGACATAGCTCGACGTAGCTCTGCATAAATATTTCAATGTGCCATACTTATGCAGAGCTCGACATAGCTCGACGTAGCTCTGCATACTACTTTCAATGTACCAGTCTTATGCAGAGCTCGACATAGCTCGACGTAGCTCTGCATAAATATTTCAATGTGTCATACTTATGCCGAGCTCGACATAGCTCGACGTAGCTCTGCATACAATTTTCAATGTGCCATTCTTATGCAGAGCTCGACATAGCTCGACGTAGCTCTGCATAAATAGTTCAATCTGCCATACTTATGCAGAGCTCGACATAGCTCGACGTAGCTCTGCATACAATTTTCAATGTGCCAGTTTAGTGCAGAGCTCTGCAATCGCCTTAGGTCTGCATAATCTTAGAAATCATCACATCAATGCACAGCTCTGCGCTCGACATAGCTCGACGTAGCTCTGCATACAATTTTCAATTCGCCAGTCTTATGCAGAGCTCGACATAGCTCGACGTAGCTCTTTACACATTTTTCAATGTGCCAGTCTTATGCAGAGCTCGACATAGCAGAGCTCGACCTAACGTATTGCAGAGCTCGACCTAGCTCGACATAGCTCTGCAAACAACTTTCAATTCGCCAGTATTATGCAGAGCTCGACATAGCTCGACGTAGCTCTGCATACTACTTTCAATGTGCCAGTCTTATGCAGAGCTCGACATAGCTCGACGTAGCTCTGCATAAATATTTCAATCTGCCATACTTATGCAGAGCTCGACATAGCTCGACGTAGCTCTGCATACAACTTTCAATGTGCCAGTTTAGTGCAGAGCTCTGCAATCGCCTTAGGTCTGCATAATCTTAGAAATCATCACATCAATGCACAGCTCTGCGCTCGACATAGCTCGACGTAGCTCTGCATACATTTTTCAATGTGCCAGTCTTATGCAGAGCTCGACATAGCTCGACGTAGCTCTGCATACATTTTTCAATGTGCCAGTCTTATGCAGACCTCGACATAGCAGAGCTCGACCTAGCGAATTGCAGAGCTCGACCTAGCTCGACACAGCTCTGCATAAAACTTTCAATGTGCCAGTCTTATGCAGAGCTCGACACAGCTCGACGTAACTCTGCATAGCTCTGCATACAACTTTCAATGTGCCAGACTTATGCAGAGCTCGACCTAGCTCGACATAGCTCTGCAAACAACTTTCAATTCCCCATTCTTATGCAGAGCTCGACATAGCTCGACGTAGTTCTGCATACTACTTTCAATGTACCAGTCTTATGCAGAGCTCGACATAGCTCGACGTAGCTCTGCATAAATATTTCAATGTGTCATACTTATGCAGAGCTCGACATAGCTCGACGTAGCTCTGCATACAACTTTCAATGTGTCATTCTTATGCAGAGCTCGACATAGATCGACGTAGCTCTGCATACATTTTCAATGTGCCAGTCTTATGCAGAGCTCGACATAGCAGAGCTCGACCTAGCGTATTGCAGAGCTCGACCTAGCTCGACATAGCTCTGCAAACAACTTTCAATTCGCCAGTCTTATGCAGAGCTCGACATAGCTCGACGTAGCCCTGCATACTACTTTCAATGTGCCAGTCTTATGCAGAGCTCGACATTAGCTCGACGTAGCTCTGCATAAATATTTCAATGTGCCATACTTATGCAGAGCTCGACATAGCTCGACGTAGCTCTGCATACAACTTTCAATGTGCCAGTTTAGTGCAGAGCTCTGCAATCGCCTTAGGTTTGCATAATCTTAGAAATCATCACATCAATGCACAGCTCTGCGCTCGAAATAGCTCGACGTAGCTCTGCATACAATTTTCAATTCGCCAGTCTTATGCAGAGCTCGACATAGCTCGACGTAGCTCTGCATACATTTTGCCATGTGCCAGTCTTATGCAGACCTCGACATAGCAGAGCTCGACCTAGCGAATTGCAGAGCTCGACCTAGCTCGACACAGCTCTGCATAAAACTTTCAATGTGCCAGTCTTATGCAGAGCTCGACATACTCGACGTAACTCTGCATAGCTCTGCATACTACTTTCAATGTGCCAGACTTATGCAGAGCTCGACCTAGCTCGACATAGCTCTGCAAACAACTTTCAATTCGCCAGTCTTATGCAGAACTCGACATAGCTCCACGTAGCTCTGCATACTACTATCAATGTACCAGTCTTATGCAGAGCTCGACATAGCTCGACGTAGCTCTGCATAAATATTTCAATGTGTCATACTTATGCAGAGCTCGACATAGCTCGACGTAGCTCTGCATGCAACTTTCAATGTGCCATTCTTATGCAGAGTTCGACATAGATCGACGTAGCTCTGCATACAACTTTCAATGTGCCAGTTTTGTGCAGAGCTCGTCATAGCAGAGCTCGACCTAGCATATTGCCGAGCTCGACCTAGCTCGACATAGCTCTGCAAACAACTTTCAATTCTCCAGTCTTAAGCAGAGATCGACATAGCTAGACGTAGCTCTGCATACATCTTTCAATGTGCCAGTCTTATGCAGAGCTCGACATAGCTCGACGTAGCTCTGCATAGATATTTCAATGTGCCATACTTATGCAGAGCTAGACATAGCTCGACGTAGCTCTGCATACAACTTTCAATGTGCCAGTTTAGTGCAAGGCTCTGCAATCGCCTTAGGTCTGCATAATCTTAGAAATCATCACATCAATGCACAGCTCTGCGCTAGACATAGCTCGACGTAGCTCTGCATACAATTTTCAATTCGCCAGTTTTATGCAGAGCTCGACATAGCTCGACGTAGCTCTGCAATCATTTTTCAATGTGCCTGTCTTATGCAGACCTCGACATAGCAGAGATCGACCTAGCGAATTGCAGAGCTCGACCTAGCTCGACACAGCTCTGCAACTTTCAGTGTGCCAGTCTTATGCAGAGCTCGACATAGCTCGACGTAACTCTGCATAGCTCTGCATACAACTTTCAATGTGCCAGACTTATGCAGATCTCGACCTAGCTCGACATAGCTCTGCAAACAACTTTCAATTCGCCAGTCTTATGCAGAGCTCGACATAGCTCGACGTAGCTCTGCATAAATATTTCAATGTGTCATACTTATGCAGAGCTCGACATAGCTCGACGTAGCTCTGCATACAACTTTCAATGTGCCATTCTTATGCAGAGCTCGACATAGGTCGACGTAGCTCTGCATAAATATTTCAATGTGTCATACTTATGCAGAGCTCGACATAGCTCGACGTAGCTCTGCATACAACTTTCAATGTGCCATTCTTTTGCAGAGCTCGACATAGCTCGACACCGCTCTGCATAAAACTTTCAATGTGCCAGTCTTATGTAGAGCTCCACATAGCTCAACATAGCTCTGCTTACAACTTTCAATGTGCCAGTTTAGTGCAGAGCTCTGCAATCGCCTTAGGTCTGCATAATCTTAGAAACCATCACATCAATGCACAGCTCTGCGCTCGACATAGCTCGACGTAGATCTGCATACATTTTTCAATGTGCCAGTCTTATGCAGAGCTCGACATAGCTCGACGTAGCTCTGCATACATTTTTCAATGTGCCAGTCTTATGCAGACCTCGACATAGCAGAGCTCGACCTAGCGAATTGCAGAGCTCGACCTAGCTCGACACAGCCATGCATAAAACTTTCAATGTCCCAGTCTTAAGCAGAGCTCGACATAGCTCGACGTAACTCTGCATAGCTCTGCATACAACTTATAATGTGCCAGACTTATGCAGAGCTCGACCTAGCTCGACATAGCTCTGCAAACAAATTTCAATTCGCCAGTCTTATGCAGAGCTCGACAAAGCTCGACGTAGCACTGCATACTACTTTCAATGTACCAGTCTTATGCAGAGCTCGACATAGCTCGACGTAAACCTGCATAAATATTTCAATGTGCCATACTTATGCAGAGCTCGATATAGCTCGACGTATCTCTGCATACACTTTTCAATTTGCCAGTCTTATGCAGAGCTCGACATATCAGAGCTCGACCTAGCGAATTGCAGCGCTCGACCTAGCTCGACATAGCTCTGCATACATTTTTCAATGTGCCAGTTTAGTGCATAGCTCTGCAATCGCATTAGGTCTGCATAATCTTAGAAATCACCACATCAATGCACAGCTCTGCGCTCGACATAGCTCGACCTAGCGAATTGCAGAGCGTGACTTACGTCGACACAGCTCTGCATAAAATTTTCAATGTGCCAGCCTTATGCAGATCTCGACATAGCTCGACGTAACTCTGCATAACTCTGCATACAACTTTAAATGTGCAAGACTTATGCAGAGCTCGACCTAGCTCGACATAGCTCTGCAAACAACTTTTAATTCGCCAGTCTTATGCAGAGCTCGACATAGCTCGACGTAGCTCTGCATACTCCTTTCAATGTACCAGTCTTATGCAGAGCTCGACATAGCTCGACGTAGCTCTGCATAAATATTTCAATGTGCCATACTTATGCGGAGCTCGACATAGCTCGACGTAGCTCTGCATACAACTTTCAATGTACCATTCTTATGCAGAGCTCGACATAGATCTACGTAGCTCTGCATACAACTTTCAATGTGCCAGTCTTATGCAGAGCTCGACATAGCAGAGCTCAACCTAGCGTATTGCAGAGCTCAGCCTAGCTCGACATAGCTCTGCAAACAACTTTCAATTCGCAAGTCTTATGCAGAGCTCGACATAGCTCGACGTATCTTTGCATACTACTTTCAATGTGCCAGTCTTATGCAGAGCTCGACAAAGCTCGACGTAGCTCTGCATAAATATTTCAATGTGCCATACTTATGCAGAGCTCGACAAAGCTCGACGTAGCTCTGCATACAACTTTCAAAGTGCCAGTTTAGTGCAGAGCTCTGCAATCGCATTAGGTCTGCATAATCTTAGAAATCAGCACTTCAATGCACAGCTCTGCGCTCGACATAGGTCGACGTAGCTCTGCATACAATTTTCAATTCGCTAGTCTTATGCAGAGCTCGACATGGCTCGACGTAGCTCTGCATACAACTTTCAATGTGCCAGGTTACCGCAGAGCTCGACATAGCAGAGCTCGACCTAGCGAATTGCACAGCTCGACCTAGCTCGACACCGCTCTGCATAAAACTTTCAATGTTCCAGTCTTATGCAGAGCTCGACATAGCTCGACATAGCTCTGCATACTACTTTCAATAAGCAAGTCTTATGCAGAGCTCGACAGAGCTCGACGTAGCTCTGCAAAATTATTTCAATGTGCCAGACTTATGCAGAGCTCGACATAGCTCGACGTAGCTCTGCATACAACTTTCAATGTGCCAGTTTAGTGCATAGCTCTGCAATCGCATTAGGTCTGCATAATCTTAGAAATCAGCACATCAATGCACAGCTCTGCGCTCGACATAGCTAGACCTAGCGAATTGCAGAGCTCGACCTACATCGACACAGCTCTGCATAAAACTTTCAATGTGCCAGTCTTATGCAGAGGTCGACATAACTCGACGTAACTCTGCATAGCTCTGCATACAAGTTTAAATGTGCCAGACTTATGCAGAGCTCAACCTAGCTCGACATAGCTCTGCAAAGAACTTTCAATTCGCCAGTCTTATGCAGAGCTCGACATAGCTCGACGTAGCTCTGCATACTCCTTTCAATGTACCAGTCTTATGCAGAGTTCGACATAGCTCGACGTAGCTCTGCATAAATATTTCAATGTGCCATACTTATGCAGAGCTCGACATAGCTCGACGTAGCTCTGCATACAACTTTCAATGTGCCATTCTTATGCAGAGCTCGACATAGATCGACGTAGCTCTGCATACAACTTTCAATGTGCCAGTCTTATGCAGAGCTCGACATAGCAGAGCTCAACCTAGCGTATTGCAGAGCTCGACCTAGTTCGACATAGCTCTGCAAACAACTTTCAATTCGCAAGTCTTATGCAGAGCTCGACATAGCTCGACGTATCTCTGGATACTACTTTCAATGTGCCAGTCTTATGCAGAGCTCGACATAGCTCGACGTAGCTCTGCATAAATATTTCAATGTGCCATACTTATGCAGAGCTCGACTTAGCTCGACGTAGCTCTGCATACAACTTTCAATGTGCCAGTTTAGTGCAGAGCTCTGCAATCACATTAGGTCTGCATAATCTTAGAAATCAGCACTTCAATGCACAGCTCTGCGCTCGACATAGGTCGACGTAGCTCTGCATACAATTTTCAATTCGCTAGTCTTATGCAGAGCTCGACATAGCTCGACGTAGCTCTGCATACAACTTTCAATGTGCCAGGTTAGCGCAGAGCTCGACATAGCAGAGCTCGACCTAGCGAATTGCACAGCTCGACCTAGCTCGACACTGCTCTCCATAAAACTTTCAATGTGCCAGTCTTATGCAGAGCTCGACATAGCTCGACATAGCTCTGCATACTACTTTCAATAAGCAAGTCTTATGCAGAGCTCGACAGAGCTCGGCGTAGCTCTGCAAAATTATTTCAATGTGCCAGACTTATGCAGAGCTCGACATAGCTCGACGTAGCTCTGCATACAACTTTCAATGTGCCAGTTTAGTGCATAGCTCTGCAATCGCATTAGGTCCGCATAATCTTAGAAATCAGCACATCAATGCACAGCTCTGCGCTCGACATAGCTAGACCTAGCGAATTGCAGAGCTCGACCTACATCGACACAGCTCTGCATAAAACTTTCAATGTGCCAGTCTTATGCAGAGCTCGACATAACTCGACGTAACTCTGCATAGCTCTGCATACAAGTTTAAATGTGCCAGACTTATGCAGAGCTCAACCTAGCTCGACATAGCTCTGCAAAGAACTTTCAATTCGCCAGTCTTATGCAGAGCTCGACATAGCTCGACGTAGCTCTGCATACTCCTTTCAATGTACCAGTCTTATGCAGAGTTCGACATAGCTCGACGTAGCTCTGCATAAATATTTCAATGTGCCATACTTATGCAGAGCTCGACATAGCTCGACGTAGCTCTGCATACAACTTTCAATGTGCCATTCTTATGCAGAGCTCGACATAGATCGACGTAGCTCTGCATACAACTTTCAATGTGCCAGTCTTATGCAGAGCTCGACATAGCAGAGCTCAACCTAGCGTATTGCAGAGCTCGACCTAGTTCGACATAGCTCTGCAAACAACTTTCAATTCGCAAGTCTTATGCAGAGCTCGACATAGCTCGACGTATCTCTGGATACTACTTTCAATGTGCCAGTCTTATGCAGAGCTCGACATAGCTCGACGTAGCTCTGCATAAATATTTCAATGTGCCATACTTATGCAGAGCTCGACTTAGCTCGACGTAGCTCTGCATACAACTTTCAATGTGCCAGTTTAGTGCAGAGCTCTGCAATCACATTAGGTCTGCATAATCTTAGAAATCAGCACTTCAATGCACAGCTCTGCGCTCGACATAGGTCGACGTAGCTCTGCATACAATTTTCAATTCGCTAGTCTTATGCAGAGCTCGACATAGCTCGACGTAGCTCTGCATACAACTTTCAATGTGCCAGGTTAGCGCAGAGCTCGACATAGCAGAGCTCGACCTAGCGAATTGCACAGCTCGACCTAGCTCGACACTGCTCTCCATAAAACTTTCAATGTGCCAGTCTTATGCAGAGCTCGACATAGCTCGACATAGCTCTGCATACTACTTTCAATAAGCAAGTTTTATGCAGAGCTCGACAGAGCTCGACGTAGCTCTGCAAGATTATTTCAATGTGCCAGACTTATGCAGAGCTCGACATAGCTCGACGTAGTTCTGCATACAACTTTCAATGTGCCAGCTTAGTGCAGAGCTCTGCAATCGCCTTAGGTCTGCATAATCTTAGAAATCAGCACATCAATGCACAGCTCTGCGCTCGACATAGCTCGACGTAGCTCTGCATACAATTTTCATTTCGCCAGTCTTATGCAGAGCTCGACATTGCTCGAAGTAGCTCTGCATACAACTTTCAATGTGCCAGTCTTATGCAGAGCTCGACATAGATCGACGTAGCTCTGAATACAACTTTTAATGTGCCAGTTTTATGCAGAGCTCGACATAGCAAAGCTCGACCTAGCGAATTGAAGAGCTCGACCTACCTCGACATAGCTCTGCATACAACTTTAAATTCGCCAGTCTTATGCAGAGCTCGACATAGGTCGACGTAGCTCTGCACTCAACTTTCAATTCGCGAGTCTTATGCAGAGGTCGACATACCTCGACGTAGCTATGCATACAACTTTCAATGTGCCAGGTTACCGCAGAGCTCGACATAGCAGAGCTCGACATAGCGAATTGCACAGCTCGACCTAGCTCGACACCGCTCTGCATAAAACTTTCAATGTGACAGTTATATGCAGAGCCCGACATAGCTCGACATAGCTCTACATACTACTTTCAATAAGCCAGTCTTATGCAGAGCTCGACAGAGCTCTACAGAGCTCGACGTAGCTCTGCACAAATATTTCAATGTGCCAGACTTATGCAGAGCTCGACATAGCTCGACGTAGCTCTGCATACAACTTTCAATGTGCCAGCTTAGTGCAGAGCTCTGCAATCGCCTTAGGTCTGCATAATCTTAGAAATCAGCACATCAATGCACAGCTCTGCGCTCGACATAGCTCGACGTAGCTCTGCATACAATTTTTAATTCGCCAGTCTTATGCAGAGGTCGACATTGCTCGACGTAGCTCTGCATACAACTTTCAATGTGCCAGTCTTATGCAGAGCTCGACATAGATCGACCTAGCTCTGAATACAACTTTCAATGTGCCAGTTTTATGCAGAGCTCGACATAGCAAAGCTCGACCTAGCGAATTGAAGAGCTCGACCTACCTCGACATAGCTCTGCATACAACTTTAAATTCGCCAGTCTTATGCAGAGCTCGACATAGCTCGACATAGCTCGACGTAGCTCTGCATACAACTTTCAATGTGCCAGTCTTATGCAGATCTCGACATAGCAGAGCTCGACCTAGCGAATTGCAGAGCTCGACCTAGCTCGATATAGCTCTGCAAACAACTTTTAATTCGCCAGTCTTATGCAGAGCTCGACATAGCTCGACGTAGCTCTGCATACAACTTTCAATGTGGCAGTCTTATGCAGAGATCGACGTAGATCGACGCAGCTCTGCATACAACTTTCAATGTGCCAGTCTTATGCAGAGCTCGACATAGCAGAGCTCGACCTAGAGAATTGCAGAGCTCGACCTAGCTCGACATAGCTCTGCAAACAACTTTCAATTCGCCAGTCTTATGCAGAGCTCGACATAGCTCGACGTAGCTCTGCATACTACTTTCAATGTGCCAGTCTTATGCAGAGCTCGACATAGCTCGACGTAGCTCTGCATAAATATTTTAATGTGCCAGACTTATGCAGAGCTCGACATAGCACGACGTAGCTCTGTATACAACTTTCATTGTGCCAGTTCAGTGCAGAGCTCTGCAATCGCATTAGGTCTGCATATTCAGCACATCAATGCCCAGCTCTGCGGTCGACATAGCTCGACGTAGCTCTGCATACAATTTTCAATTCGGGAGTCTTATGCAGAGCTTGACATAGCTCGACTTAGCTCTGCATACAATTTTCAATGTCCCAGTCTTATGCAGAGCTCGACATAGATCGAAGTAGCTCTGCATACAACTTTCAATGTGCCAGTCTTATGCAGAGCTCGACATAGCAGATCTCGACCTAGCGAATTGTAGAGCTCGACCTAGCTCGACATAGGTCTGCATACAACTTTCAATTCGCCAGTCTTATGCAGAGCTCGACATAGCTCGACGTAGCTCTGCATACAACTTTCAATGTGCCTTACTTATGCAGAGCTCGACATAGCAGAGCTCGACCTAGCTCGACATAGCTCTGCATACAACTTTCAATTTGCCAGTCTTATGCAGAGCTCGACATGGCTCGACTTAGCTCTGCTTACAACTTTCAATATGCCAGTCATCTGCAGAGCTCGACATAGCTCGACGTAGCTCTGCATACAACTCCCAATATGCCAATTTAGTGCAGAGCTTTGCAATCGCCTTAGGGCTGCATAAACTTAGAAATCAGCACATCAATAAACAGCTCCGCGCTCGACATAGCTCAACATAGCTCTGCATACAACTTTCAATTCGATAGTCTTATGCAGAGCTCGACATAGCTTTGTATAGTACCTTCAATGTACCTGTCTTATGCAGAGCTCGACCTGGCTCGACGTAGCTCTGCATACGACTTTCAATGTGCCAGTTTAGTGCAGAGCTCTGCAATCGCCTCAGGTCTGCACAAACTTAGAAATCAGCACATCAATGCACAGCTCTGCGCTCGACACAGCTCGACGTAGCTCTGCAGACAACTTCCAATTTGCGAGTCTTATGCAGAGCTCGACAAAGCTCTGCATGCAACTTTCAATGTGCCAGTTTAATGCAGAGCTCTGCAATCTCCTTAGATCTGTATAAACTTAGAAATCAGCACATCATTACAGAGCTCTGCGCTCGACATATTTCGACGTAGCTCTGCATACAACTTTCAATTCGCCAGTCTTATGAAGAGCTCGACATAGCTCGATGTGGCTCTGCATACAACCTTCAATGTGTCAGTCTAATGCAGAGCTCGACATAGCTCGACGTAGCTCTGCATACAACTTTCAAAGTGCCAGCTTAGTGCAGAGCCCTGCAATCGCCTTAGGTCGGCATAAAATTAGAAATCAGCACATCAATGCACAGCTCTGCGCTCGCCATAGCTCGACGTAGCTCGGCATACAACTTTCAATTCGCCAGTCTTATGCAGAGCTCGACATAGCTCGACGTAGCTCTGCATACAACTTTCAATGTGCAAGCCTTATGCAAAGCTCGACATAGCTCGACGTAGCTCTGCATACAACTTTCAATGTGACAGTGTGTGTAGTGCGGAGCTCGACATAGCATAGCTCGACCTAGCGAATGGCAGAGCTCGACCTAGCTGGACATAGCTCTGCATACAACTTTTAAATCGACAGTCTTATGCAGAGCTCGACATAGCTCGACGTAGCTCTGCATACAACTTTCAATGTGCCAGCCTTATGCAGAGCTCGACATAGCAGAGCTCGACCTAGCGATTGGCAGAGCTCGACCTAGCTCGATATAGCTCTGCATACAACTTTCAATTCGCCAGTCTTATGCAGAGCCCGACATACCTCGACGTAACTCTGTATACAACTTTCAATGTGCCAGTCTTATGCAGAGCTCGACGTAGCTCTATATGCAACTTTCAATGTTCCAGTTCAGTGCAGAGCACGACATAGCAGAGCTCGACCTAGAGAATTGCAGAGCTCGACCTAGCTCGACATAGCTCTGCATAAAACTTTCAATTCACCAGTCTTATGCAGAGCTCGACATAGGTCGACGTAGCTCTGCATACTACTTTCAATGTGCCAGTCTTATGCAGAGCTCGACATAGCTCGACATAGCTCTGCATACAACTTTCAATGTGCCAGTTTAATGCAGAGCTCTGCAATCGTCTTAGGTCTGCATAAACTTAGAAATCAGCACATCAATGCACAGCTCTGCGCTCGACATAGCTCGACGTAGCTCTGCATACAACTTTCAATTCGCCAGTCCTATACAGAGCTCGACATAGCTCTGCATACAATCTCAATTCGCTAGTTTAGTGCAGAGCTCTGCAATTACCTTAGGGTAGGTTCGAGCCTCGCTCGAGCCACGTGTGAGACGCCAAGTTCTGCAACGGAAGGTCAGGTGGTTTTTCTCCGGGTACTCCGGTTTTCGCCCACCTCTGATGAACGATCGGCTCGATATGAGTGAAATAATCTTGAAAGGGCCGTAAAACCCAAAACCAAAAAAAAAAAAAAAAAAAAAAAAAATTACCTTAGGTCTCCATAAACTATGAAATCAGCACGTCAATGCACAGCTCTGCGCTCAACATAGCTCGACGTAGCTCTGCATACAACTTTCAATTCGCAAGTCTAATGCACAGCTCGACATAGCTCTGCATACAACTTTCAATTCGCCAGTTTCGGCTTTTGTCTGCATCCAACTTTGAAATCAGCACCTCTATGCACAGCTCTGCGCTCGATATAGCTCTACATACATTTTAAAATTTGCCAGTCTAATGCAGAGCTTTGCAATCAAGTATGAGTTTGTCATTTCAATGCAGAGCTCTGCAATCGACATAATTCTGCATACAACTTCCGATGCGCCAGTTTAGTGCAGAGCTCTGCAATCGCCTTAGGTCGACATCCAATTGTGAAGTCTCCATATCAATGCAGAGCTCTTCAATCAACATACCGGGTAGTTTGAAATAGCTCTGTATACAACTTTCAATTCGACAGTTTATTGCAGAGTTCTGCAGTCGGCTTAGATCTGCATCCAACTTTGAAATTGCCATATGAACGCAGAGCTCTTAAATCGGCTTAGCCCTGTATCCAACTTTAAAATCGAAATTTGAATGCAGAACTCTGCAATCAGCATAGCTTTGCATTTAATTTTTTTAGCCCTTTCAATGCAGAGCTCGAAAAACAGCCTAGCTCTTAATTCGATTCTTAACTCGAAAATTGCCGGCCTCGGTAGCTCAGTCGGATGCGCTTCTGATAGGTGATCAGGAGGACACGGGTTCGATACCTACCGGGGTCGGCAACATTATTTCGTAAAGACTGATCATGAAATCTTTATTACTGTTATTCTCTCCCTTCCGCTGATTCAAGAACGGAAGTTGTCAGTTTCTGGCGAAATGATGTGCACTGTACTCGCTAACTGCATATGGACAAGCTTGCCCAGGCAAAGTGTGGATAGGTAAACAGACCGGCTAAAATGACCTAAATAGTGTAGACTGGGCCGTTAAACCCCAATACAAACAAAGAAACTATTAACGCGACATTTCAATGCAAAGCTCTGCATTCAGCGTAGCTCTGTATTCAAATCTGCATTCACCATTTCTAGAGCTCTGAATTCTCTCTTCAGCTCTACAATAGACATTTGCATCTATAGAGCTCATGTTCCCATAATGAGGGCAGCCTTTCTGGTAATAAAGGAAGCAATGAATCCACACAAGAATTAAATGTGGCCGAATGTTTAATTGTGGTTTTACATCGGTGGTTTTAAAACAATAAAATATTGATAAATATTTTGTTTCTTTGTGTTGAGGTTCTACGTCCCCGTCAACACAATTTGGCTTTGTTGCCTGACGTCGTTTCCAAGTTTGCTTGATTTTTACCCCCGATTGAATTGTAATACCGCATCAAGGACAACCACCAAAAGACACTGCTAGGGTTAAGGATGCGATCAGTCTCTCCGCATTTTTCCTTGGCAGGCGTAAATCTTCGATGCGGTTTACCAGACTGCAGTTTGGTCGGTTTCAGCTCTGCACGGAAGCATCATGCTACCCAATATATTTCTCTAAAACCTGATTCGCGTGTGGCCGATTGTAATGTGATCTATCTCGTATTAACACATAGCAATGTTTATAAAGTCAAGCTTCGATAACTCGAACACATTCGGGACCATGATTTTTGATCGAGCTAGGGGTTATCGAACTTTTGAAAGTTAGTCATAGTGCCAGTCCCTAAGGACTAATGGGGCGGAGCTTGGGAAACATGTTTGACCTTTTATAGATACTTGTATGTTTTGTGTTCGCTGTACTCGTAGGAATCGCCTCAATGAGGCAATTCCAATGAGTATACACAAAATACATTTCACACACATTTGAATCGCCTCAATGAGGCGACACAAACGAGAATCCAAAGCACCCACCGCGCCAAAGACCTGGTTATGCTATCTTGGAAGTAGCCATCACTGGCTCTAACTACTCGTTGGTCGAATAGATTTTTGTTGTCCCAAAGGTGTTCGAGACATCGAAGATTGACTATATTTCTATTCTTGCCATGAGAGCAAGATTTAACGCATGAATACATATACCTTGATATTTAACAATAGAAGGAGCCCCTTCGCCAGAAAAAAGTATTGTTAATGGGCTTTTGAGTATTAGAATAATGCAACTGATACAGTTCTAACTACCATCACAAGTCAAAAAACGGATTGGGCTGCATGATGCTTTCACGCCGAGCGGAAACCAACCGCACATGAGTAGTGGTAAACAGCTTAGAGGTTCTAAGCATCGTGCGAGTTGGAACATACATGCATATAAACCTTATCAGTTTCATTGGGCGGAAGGGCTTGATAAGTCATTTTATCTCAATGTCTGGTAAAAGTCCCACAAAACTGAGAGCGACGTCTCCAAAATGACCTTAACAGTGTTGAGGGGTATATAAAGTAGTAGTGGAGGCAATGATCAGGAATCGATACAACTAGCCCGCAGCTCCCATCAGAGACACGAAAGGGAAAGTAACACAAACATGAAACAACAGACCCCAATAGAAACATCAATAGCGGAAAGCCAAAAGGACAGTTACTTTTCCACAAATGGCCAACAGGCTATCCAAATTAAAATAATATAAGCGACACAAACACCCAAAGAAAAACCTTATTAAAGATAAACCGCGACAGAAGAATCGCCTTGGAACGGTTTTGTTAAGCCTTATGAAACAAACAAAGCATTACAGTACTATGTTGTGATGGAGAAATTAAAACACACACACACACACACACACACACACACACACACACACACACACACACACACACACACACACACACACACACACTGCACTGTCTATTCCAGATTGTAGTACAAACTTAATTCTGATATATTTTTTTTTTGCTTGCACGGTAAATACCCTCATTGAGCAGAACATAATCCAAGTGAACTTCCACGTAAAAAACTGAATGAGAGAGACAATGCAATTACATCTGATGTCGCGATTAAGTAACAGAGCTCTGCACAAAACTGGCACATTGAAAGTTGTATGCAGAGCTACGTCGAGCTATGTCGAGCTCTGCATAAGTATGGCAGATTGAAATATTTATGCAGAGCTACGTCGAGCTATGTCGAGCTCTGCATAAGACTGGCACATTGAAAGTAGTATGCAGAGCTACGTCGAGCTATGTCGAGCTCTGCATAAGACTGGCGAATTGAAAGTTGTTTGCAGAGCTATGTCGAGCTAGGTCGAGCTCTGCAATACGCTAGGTCGAGCTCTGCTATGTCGAGCTCTGCATAAGACTGGCACAGTGAAAGTTGTATGCAGAGCTACGTCGAGCTATGTCGAGCTCTGCATAAGTATGACACATTGAAATATTTATGCAGAGCTACGTCGAGCTATGTCGAGCTCTGCATAAGACTGGTACATTGAAAGTAGTATGCAGAGCTTCGTCGAGCTATGTCGAGCTCTGCATAAGACTGGCGAATTTAAAGTTGTTTGCAGAGCTATGTCGAGCTAGGTCGAGCTCTGCATAAGTCTGGCACATTGAAAGTTGTATGCAGAGCTATGCAGAGTTACGTCGAGCTATGTCGAGCTCTGCATAAGACTGGCACATTGAAAGTTTTATGCAGAGCTGTGTCGAGCTAGGTCGAGCTCTGCAATTCGCTAGGTCGAACTCTGCTATGTCGAGGTCTGCATAAGACTGGCACATTGAAAAATGTATGCAGAGCTACGTCGAGCTATGTCGAGCTCTGCATAAGACTGGCGAATTGAAAATTGTATGCAGAGCTACGTCGAGCTATGTCGAGCGCAGAGCTGTGCATTGATGTGATGATTTCTTATATTATGCAGACCTAAGGCGATTGCAGAGCTCTGCACTAAACTGGCACATTGAAAGTTGCATGCAGAGCTAAGTCGAGCTATGTCGAGCTCTGCATTAGTATGGCACATTGAAATATTTATGCAGAGCTACGTCGAGCTATGTCGAGCTCTGCATAAGACTGGCACATTGAAAGTAGTATGCAGAGCTACGTCGAGCTATGTCGAGCTCTGCATAAGACTTGCGAATTGAAAGTTGTTTGCAGAGCTATGTCGAGCTAGGTCGAGCTCTGCAATACGCTAGGTCGAGCTCTGCTATGTCGAGCTCTGCATAAGACTGGCACATTGAAAGTTGTATGCAGAGCTACGTCGAGCTATGTCGAGCTCTGCATAAGTATGGCACATTGAAATATTTATGCAGAGCTACGTCGAGTTATGTCGTGCTCTGCATAAGACTGGTACATTGAAAGTAGTATGCAGAGCTACGTCGAGCTATGTCGAGCTCTGCATAAGACTGGCGAATTGAAAGTTGTTTGCAGAGCTATGTCGAGCTAGGTCGAGCTCTGCATAAGTCTGGCACATTGAAAGTTGTATGCAGAGCTATGCAGAGTTACGTCGAGATATGTCGAGCTCTGCATAAGACTGGCACATTGAAAGTTTTATGCAGAGCTGTGTCGAGCTTGGTCGAGCTCTGCAATTCGCTAGGTCGAGCTCTGCTATGTCGAGGTCTGCATAAGACTGGCGAATTGAAAATTGTATGCAGAGCTACGTCGAGCTATGTCGAGCTCTGCATAAGACTGGCGAATTGAAAATTGTATGCAGAGCTACGTCGAGCTATGTCGAGCGCAGAGCTGTGCATTGATGTGATGATTTCTAAGATTATGCAGACCTAAGGCGATTGCAGAGCTCTGAACTAAACTGGCACATTGAAAGTTGTATACAGAGCTACGTCGAGCTATGTCGAGCTCTGCATAAGTATGGCAGATTGAAATATTTATGCAGAGCTACGTCGAGCTATGTCGAGCTCTGCATAAGACTGGCACATTGAAAGTAGTATGCAGAGCTACGTCGAGCTATGTCGAGCTCTGCATAAGACTGGCGAATTGAAAATTGTTTGCAGAGCTATGTCGAGCTAGGTCGAGCTCTGCAATACGCTAGGTCGAGCTCTGCTATGTCGAGCTCTGCATAAGACTGGCACATTGAAAGTTGTATGCAGAGCTACGTCGATCTATGTCGAGCTCTGCATAAGAATGGCACATTGAAAGTTGTATGCAGAGCTAAGTCGAGCTATATCGAGCTCTGCATAAGTATGACACATTGAAATATTTATGCAGAGCTACGTCGAGCTATGTCGAGCTCTGCATAAGACTGGTACATTGAAAGTAGTATGCAGAGCTACGTCGAGCTATGTCGAGCTCTGCATAAGACTGGCGAATTGAAAGTTGTTTGCAGAGCTATGTCGAGCTAGGTCGAGCTCTGCATAAGTCTGGCACATTGAAAGTTGTATGCAGAGCTATGCAGAGTTACGTCGAGCTGTGTCGAGCTCTGCATAAGTATGGCACATTGAAAGTTTTATGCAGAGCTGTGTCGAGCTAGGTCGAGCTCTGCAAATCGCTAGGTCGAGCTCTGCTATGTCGAGGTCTGCATAAGACTGGCACATTGAAAAATGTATGCAGAGCTACGTCGAGCTATGTCGAGCTCTGCATAAGACTGGCGAGTTGAAAATTGTATGCAGAGCTACGTCGAGCTATGTCGAGCGCAGAGCTGTGCATTGATGTGATGATTTCTAAGATTATGCAGACCTAAGGCGATTGCAGAGCTCTACACTAAACTGGCACATTGAAAGTTGTATGCAGAGCTACGTCGAGCTATGTCGAGCTCTGCATAAGTATGGCAGATTGAAATATTTATGCAGAGCTACGTCGAGCTATGTCGAGCTCTGCATAAGACTGGCACATTGAAAGTAGTATGCAGAGCTACGTCGAGCTATGTCGAGCTCTGCATAAGACTGGCGAATTGAAAGTTGTTTGCAGAGCTATGTCGAGCTAGGTCGAGCTCTGCAATACGCTAGGTCGAGCTCTGCTATGTCGAGCTCTGCATAAGACTGGCACATTGAACGTTGTATGCAGAGCTACGTCGGTCTATGTCGAGTTCTGCATAAGAATGGAACATTGAAAGTTGTATGCAGAGCTACGTCGAGCTATGTCGAGCTCTGCATAAGACTGGCGAATTGAAAATTGTATGCAGAGCTACGTCGAGCTATGTCGAGCTCTGCATAAGTATGACACATTGAAATATTTATGCAGAGCTACGTTGAGCTATGTCAAGCTCTGCATAAGACTGGTACATTGAAAGTAGTATGCAGAACTTCGTCGAGCTATGTCGAGCTCTGCATAAGACTGGCGAATTGAAAGTTGTTTGCAGAGCTATGTCGAGCTAGGTCGAGCTCTGCATAAGTCTGGCACATTGAAAGTTGTATGCAGAGCTATGCAGAGTTACGTCGAGCTATGTCGAGCTCTGCATAAGACTGGCACATTGAAAGTTTTATGCAGAGCTGTGTCGGGCTAGGTCGAGCTCTGCAATTCGCTAGGTTGAGCTCTGCTATGTCGAGGTCTGCATAAGACTGGCACATTGAAAAATGTATGCAGAGCTACGTCGAGCTATGTCGAGCTCTGCATAAGACTGGCGAATTGAAAATTGTATGCAGAGCTACGTCGAGCTATGTCGAGCGCAGAGCTGTGCATTGATGTGATGATTTCTAATATTATGCAGACCTAAGGGGATTGCAGAGGTCTGCACTAAACTGGCACATTGAAAGTTGCATGCAGAGCTACGTCGAGCTATGTCGAGCTCTGCATAAGTATGGCACATTGAAATATTTATGCAGAGCTACGTCGAGCTATGTCGAGCTCTGAATAAGACTGGCACATTGAGAGTAGTATGCAGAGCTACGTCGAGCTATGTCCAGCTCTGCATAAGACTTGCGAATTGAAAGTTGTTTGCAGAGCTATGTCGAGCTAGGTCGAGCTCTGCAATACGCTAGGTCGAGCTCTACTATGTCGAGCTCTGCATAAGACTGGCACATTGAAAGTTGTATGCAGAGCTTCGTCGATCTATGTCGAGCTCTGCATATGAATGGCACATTGAAAGTTGTATGCAGAGCTACGTCGAGCTATGTCGAGCTCTGCATAAGTATGGCACATTGAAATATTTATGCAGAGCTACGTCGAGCTATGTCGAGCTCTGCATAAGACTGGCACATTGAAAGTAGTATGCAGAGCTACGTCGAGCTATGTCGAGCTCTGCATAAGACTTGCAAATTGAAAGTTGTTTGCAGAGCTATGTCGAGCTAGGTCGAGCTCTGCAATACGCTAGGTCGAGATCTGCTATGTCGAGCTCTGCATAAGTATGGCACATTGAAAGTTGTATGCAGAGCTACGTCGATCTATGTCGACCTCTGCATAAGAATGGCACATTGAAAGTTGTATGCAGAGCTACGTCGAGCTATGTCGAGCTCTGCATAAGTATGACACATTGAAATATTTATGCAGAGCTACGTCGAGCTATGTCGAGCTCTGCATAAGACTGGTACATTGAAAGTAGTATGCAGAGCTTCGTCGAGCTATTTCGAGCTCTGCATAAGACTGGCGAATTGAAAGTTGTTTGCAGAGCAATGTCGAGCTAGGTCGAGCTCTGCATAAGTCTGGCACATTGAAAGTTGTATGCAGAGCTATGCAGAGTTACGTCGAGCTATGTCGAGCTCTGCATAAGACTGGCAAATTGAAAGTTTCATGCAGAGATGTGTCGAGCAAGGTCGAGCTCTGCAATTCGCTAGGTCGAGCTCTGCTATGTCGAGGTCTGCATAAGACTGGCACATTGAAAAATGTATGTAGAGCTACGTCGAGCTATGTCGAGCTCTGCATAAGACTGGCGAATTGAAAATTGTATGCAGAGCTACGTCGAGCTATGTCGAGCGCAGAGCTGTGCATTGATGTGATGATTTCTAATATTATGCAGACCTAAGGCGATTGCAGAGCTCTGCACTAAACTGGCACATTGAAAGTTGCATGCAGAGCTACGTCGAGCTATGTCGACCTCTGCATAAGACTGGCACATTGAAAGTAGTATGCAGAGCTACGTCGAGCTATGTCGAGCTCTGCATAAGACTTGCGAATTGAAAGTTGTTTGCAGAGCTATGTCGAGCTAGGTCGGCTCTGCAATACGCTAGGTCGAGCTCTGCTATGTCGAGCTCTGCATAGGACTGGCACATTGAAAGTTGAATGCAGAGCTACGTCGATCTATGTCGAGCTCTGCATAAGAATGGCACATTGAAAGTTGTATGCAGAGCTACGTCGAGCTATGTCGAGCTCTGCATAAGTATGTCACATTGAAATATTTATGCAGAGCTACGTCGAGCTATGTCGAGCTCTGCATAAGACTGGCACATTGAAAGTAGTATGCAGAGCTACGTCGAGCTATGTCGAGCTCTGCATAAGACTTGCAAATTGAAAGTTGTTTGCAGAGCTATGTCGAGCTAGGTCGAGCTCTGCAATAAGCTAGGTCGAGCTCTGCTATGTCGAGCTCTGCATAAGACCGGCACATTGAAAGTTGTATGCAGAGCTACGTCGATCTATGTCGAGCTCTGCATAAGAATGGCACATTGAAAGTTGTATGCAGAGCTACGTCGAGCTATGTCGAGCTCTGCATAAGTATGACACATTGAAATATTTATGCAGAGCTACGTCGAGCTATGTCGAGCTCTGCATAAGACTGGTACATTGAAAGTAGTATGCAGAGCTACGTCGAGCTATGTCGAGCTCTGCATAAGACTGGCGAATTGAAAATTGTATGCAGAGCTACGTCGAGCTATGTCGAGCGCAGAGCTGTGCATTGATGTGATGATTTCTAAGATTATGCAGACCTAAGGCGATTGCAGAGCTCTGCACTAAACTGGCACATTGAAAGTTGTATACAGAGCTACGTCGAGCTATGTCGAGCTCTGCATAAGTATGGCAGATTGAAATATTTATGCAGAGCTATGTCGAGCTATGTCGAGTTCTGCATAAGAATGGAACATTGAAAGTTGTATGCAGAGCTACGTCGATCTATGTCGAGTTCTGCATAAGAATGGAACATTGAAAGTTGTATGCAGAGCTACGTCGAGCTATGTCGAGCTCTGCATAAGACTGGCGAATTGAAAATTGTATGCAGAGCTACGTCGAGCTATGTCGAGCGCAGAGCTGTGCATTGAAAGTTGTATGCAGAGCTACGTCGAGCTATGTCGAGCTCTGCATAAGTATGCCACATTGAAATATTTATGCAGAGCTACGTTGAGCTATGTCAAGCTCTGCATAAGACTGGTACATTGAAAGTAGTATGCAGAACTTCGTCGAGCTATGTCGAGCTCTGCATAAGACTGGCGAATTGAAAGTTGTTTGCAGAGCTATGTCGAGCTAGGTCGAGCTCTGCATAAGTCTGGCACATTGAAAGTTGTATGCAGAGCTATGCAGAATTACGTCGAGCTATGTCGAGCTCTGCATAAGACTGGCACATTGAAAGTTTTATGTAGAGATGTGTCGGGCTAGGTCGAGCTCTGCAATTCGCTAGGTCGAGCTCTGCTATGTCGAGGTCTGCATAAGACTGGCACATTGAAAAATGTATGCAGAGCTACGTCGAGCTATGTCGAGCTCTGCATAAGACTGGCGAATTGAAAATTGTATGCAGAGCTACGTCCAGCTATGTCGAGCGCAGAGCTGTGCATTGATGTGATGATTTCTAATATTATGCAGACCTAAGGCGATTGCAGAGGTCTGCACTAAACTGGCACATTGAAAGTTGCATGCAGAGCTACGTCGAGCTATGTCGAGCTCCGCATAAGTATGGCACATTGAAATATTTATGCAGAGCTACGTCGAGCTATGTCGAGCTCTGCATAAGACTGGCACATTGAGAGTAGTATGCAGAGCTACGTCGAGCTATGTCGAGCTCTGCATAAGACTTGCGAATTGAAAGTTGTTTGCAGAGCTATGTCGAGCTAGGTCGAGCTCTGCAATACGCTAGGTCGAGCTCTGCATAAGACTGGCACATTGAAAGTTGTATGCAGAGCTACGTCGATCTATGTCGAGGTCTGCATAAGAATGGCACATTGAAAGTTGTATGCATATGCAGAGCTACGTCGAGCTATGTCGAGCTCTGCATTAGAATGGCACATTGAAATATTTATGCAGAGCTACGTCGAGCTATGTCGAGCTCTGCATAAGACTGGCACATTGAAAGTAGTATGCAGAGCTACGTCGAGCTATGTCGAGCTCTGCATAAGACTTGCAAATTGAAAGTTGTTTGCAGAGCTATGTCCAGCTAGGTCGAGCTCTGCAATACGCTAGGTCGAGATCTGCTATGTCGAGCTCTGCGTAAGACCGGCACATTGAAAGTTGTATGCAGAGCTACGTCGATCTATGTCGAGCTCTGCATAAGAATGGCACATTGAAAGTTGTATGCAGAGCTACGTCGAGCTATGTCGAGCTCTGCATAAGTATGACACATTGAAATATTTATGCAGAGCTACGTCGAGCTATGTCGAGCTCTGCATAAGACTGGTACATTGAAAGTAGTATGCAGAGCTTCGTCGAGCTATGTCGAGCTCTGCATAAGACTGGCGAATTGAAAGTTGTTTGCAGAGCTATGTCGAGCTAGGTCGAGCTCTGCATAAGTCTGGCACATTGAAAGTTGTATGCAGAGCTATGCAGAGTTACGTCGAGCTATGTCGAGCTCTGCATAAGACTGGCAAATTGAAAGATTCATGCAGAGCTGTGTCGAGCTAGGTCGAGCTCTGCAATTCGCTAGGTCGAGCTCTGCTATGTCGAGGTCTGCATAAGACTGGTACATTGAAAAATGTATGCAGAGCTACGTCGAGCTATGTCAAGCTCTGCAGTAGACTGGCGAATTGAAAATTGTATGCAGAGCTACGTCGAGCTATGTCGAGCGCAGAGCTGTGCATTGATGTGATGTTTTCTAATATTATGCAGACCTAAGGCGATTGCAGAGCTCTGCACTAAACTGGCACATTGAAAGTTGCATGCAGAGCTACGTCGAGCTATGTCGAGCTCTGCATAAGTATGGCACATTGAAATATTTATGCAGAGCTACGTCGAGCTATGTCGACCTCTGCATAAGACTGGCACATTGAAAGTAGTTTGCAGAGCTACGTCGAGCTATGTCGAGCTCTGCATAAGACTTGCGAATTGAAAGTTGTTTGCAGAGCTATGTCGAGCTAGGTCGAGCTCTGCAATACGCTAGGTCGAGCTCTGCTATGTCGAGCTCTGCATAAGACTGGCACATTGAAAGTTGTATGCAGAGCTACGTCGATCTATGTCGAGCTCTGCATAAGAATGGCACATTGAAAGATGTATGCAGAGCTACGCCGAGCTATGTCGAGCTCTGCATAAGTATGGCACATTGAAATATTTATGCAGAGCTACGTCGAGCTATGTCGAGCTCTGCATAAGACTGGCACATTGAAAGTAGTATGCAGAGCTACGTCGAGCTATGTCGAGCTCTGCATAAGACTTGCGAATTGAAAGTTGTTTACAGAGCTATGTCGAGCTAGGTCGAGCTCTGCAATACGCTAGGTCGAGCTATGCTATGTCGAGCTCTGCATAATACCGGCACATTGAAAGTTGTATGCAGAGCTACGTCGATCTATGTCGAGCTCTGCATAAGAATGGCACATTGAAAGTTGTATGCAGAGCTACGTCGAGCTATGTCGAGCTCTGCATAAGTATGACACATTGAAATATTTATGCAGAGCTACGTCGAGCTATGTCGAGCTCTGCATAAGACTGGTACATTGAAAGTAGTATGCAGAGCTTCGTCGAGCTATGTCGAGCTCTGCATAAGACTGGCGAATTGAAAGTTGTTTGCAGAGCTATGTCGAGCTAGGTCGAGCTCTGCATAAGTCTGGCACATTGAAAGTTGTATGCAGAGCTATGCAGAGTTACGTCGAGCTATGTCGAGCTCTGCATAAAACTGGCACATTGAAAGTTTTATGCAGAGCTGTGTCGAGCTAGGTCGAGCTCTGCAATTCGCTAGGTCGAGCTCTGCTATGTCGAGGTCTGCATAAGACTGGCACATTGAAATATGTATGCAGAGCTACGTCGAGCTATGTCGAGCTCTGCATAAGACTGGCGAATTGAAAATTGTATGCAGAGCTACGTCGAGATATGTCGAGCGCAGAGCTGTGCATTGATGTGATGATTTCTAATTTTATGCAGACCTAAGGCGATTGCAGAGCTCTGCACTAAATTGGCACATTGAAAGTTGCATGCAGAGCTACGTCGAGCTATGTCGAGCTCTGCATAAGTATGGCACATTGAAATATTTATGCAGAGCTACGTCGAGCTATGTCGAGCTCTGCATAAGACTGGCACATTGAGAGAAGTATGCAGAGCTACGTCGAGCTATGTCGAGCTCTGCATAAGACTTGCGAATTGAAAGTTGTTTGCAGAGCTATGTCGAGCTCTGCAATACGCTAGGTCGAGCTCTGCTATGTCGAGCTCTGCATTAGACTGGCACATTGAAAGTTGTATGCAGAGCTACGTCGATCTATGTCGAGCTATGTCGAGCTCTGCATAAGTATGGCACTTATAAATATTTATGCAGAGCTACGTCGAGCTATGTCGAGCTCTGCATAAGACTGACACATTGAAAGTAGTATGCAGAGCTCTGCTATGTCGAGCTCTGCATAAGACTGGCACATTGAAAGTTGTATGCAGAGCTATGTCGAGCTAGGTCGAGCTCTGCAATACGCTAGGTCGAGCTCTGCTATGTCGAGCTCTGCATAAGACCGGCACATTGAAAGTTGTATGCAGAGCTACGTCGATCTATGTCGAGATCTGCATAAGAATGGCACATTGAAAGTTGTATGCAGAGCTACGTCGAGCTATGTCGAGCTCTGCATAAGTATGACACATTGAAATATTTATGCAGAGCTACGTCGAGCTATGTCGAGCTCTGCATAAGACTGGTACATTGAAAGTAGTATGCAGAGCTTCGTCGAGCTATGTCGAGCTCTGCATAAGACTGGCGAATTGAAAGTTGTTTGCAGAGCTATGTCGAGCTAGGTCGAGCTCTGCATAAGTCTGGCACATTGAAAGTTGTATGCAGAGCTATGCAGAGTAACTACGAGCTATGTCGAGCTCTGCATAAGACTGGCAAATTGAAAGTTTTATGCAGAGCTGTGTCGAGCTCTGCAATTCGCTAGGTCGAGCTCTGCTATGTCGAGGTCTGCATAAGACTGGCACATTGAAAAATGTATGCAGGGCTACGTCGAGCTATGTCGAGCTCTGCATAAGACTGGCGAATTGAAAATTGTATGCAGAGCTACGTCGAGCTATGTCGAGCGCAGAGCTGTGCATTGATGTGATGATTTCTAATATTATGCAGACCTAAGGCGATTGCAGAGCTCTGCACTAAACTGGCACATTGAAAGTTGCATGCAGAGCTACGTCGAGCTATGTCGAGCTCTGCATAAGTATGGCACATTGAAATATTTATGCAGAGCTACGTCGAGCTATGTCGAGCTCTGCATAAGACTGGCACATTGAAAGTAGTATGCAGAGCTACGTCGAGCTATGTCGAGCTCTGCATAAGACTTGCGAATTGAAAGTTGTTTGCAGAGCTATGTCGAGCTAGGTCAAGCTCTGCAATACGCTAGGTCGAGCTCTGCTATGTCGAGCTCTGCATAAGACTGGCACATTGAAAGTTGTATGCAGAGCTACGTCGATCTATGTCGAGCTCTGCATAAGAATGGCACATTGAAAGTTGTATGCAGAGCTACGTCGAGCTATGTCGAGCTCTGCATAAGACTGCCGAATTGAAAGTTTATGCAGAGCTATGTCGAGCTAGGTCGAGCTCTGCAATACGCTAGGTCGAGCTCTGCTATGTCGAGCTCTGCATAAGACTGGCACATTGAAAGTTGTATGCAGAGCTACGTCGATCTATGTCGAGCTCTGCATAAGAATGGCACATTGAAAGTTGTATACAGAGCTACGTCGAGCTGTGTCGAGCTCTGCATAAGACTGCCGAATTGAAAGTTTATGCAGAGCTATGTCGAGCTAGGTCGAGCTCTGGGTTAGACTTAACAGGAATCCTGTTACATTAAGGGAATCCTGTTAAGTCTTATGCAGAGCTGAATGCAGATGGGCGATTGCAGAGCCAACTTCACACAACTCGAATTTTTCAGATCATAGGCTGCAATAGTTTCCGAAAAATACACGGTTTTGACTTTGCCTATGCGAGCAAATTTGACCTTATACAGGGACCATCATTTGGACACCCTATGCTTGGCTCGAGCCCCCAATGCTACATACAATGTTTCATTACAATCTGCCCTTTGGTTCCGTAGAAGATTTTTGAAGGGTTTTTGCCCTAAATGGGCATGGCGGTCATCTTGGTCATGTGACTTGGACCCCGGGAACAAACTCATGTTCGCCCATCCTATGGATGCTCCACATGAAATTTGACTTCTATTGATTTAGTGGTTTCAGAGGAGATGGTTATAACTTATACAGTAAAATTCCGATATTAAGACCACCCTTGGGACTGTTCCAAAGTGGTCTTAAATACCACTTTTGAACAGTCCCAAAGGTGGTCTCTGACCAGAGGACACTGTACGCAGAAAACACAAAGAATGAATAACTGAAACTTCCTAAATAAGCTTTTTAAAGCAGAATTAGTCTCAATTTTTGGTGATCTTAATAGCGGAATTTTACTGTATGTTGACAAACGACAGGCGACAGACAACAGACAGGCAGACAGACAACGAAGTCATACCATACTATAAGCTCGCCAATTAGCCTTCGGCTAAGGTGAGCTGATAAGCGTAGTTCTCAATAATGCGATAACAAACCCGAAAGGTCTTGTTTGTTTGTTTGATTTGAAGTTTAACGTCCCCGTCCGTCAACACTGTAAAGATCATTTTGGAGACATTGCTTCCAATTCTGCGGGACTTTTACCCGACATTGAGATGACATGACATCTCGAGTCCTGCCGCCCAATGAAACCAATAGGGTTTATAAGCATGCACGGGCCGACTCGCACCTGCCTGGCCAGGCTTAGATCCTCTAAGCGGTTTACCAGTACTTATGTGCGGGTCGGTTTCAGCTCTGCGTGGAAGCACCATGCAGCCCATCTATTTCTTCAAGCCCCGATGAGCGGGGGCTAAAAGCCGAAAGGCAGTCTTGCATATTTCTACATAACGAAAACACGCCTATTCAAATAAATTGAAAAATTTACCACCAACAAGTGAAAATATTCATATTAAAATATCTGATATTTTTCATAATTCTGCTCAAAACAGAGATTGTTGGAACTTGTTAGAACCGCCTCGGCGAGGCGGTTCTAACGAGTACCCACAATCTATGTTTCTAAGCAGAAATAAGAAAAACAGTGTATACCCCTGAAGACCCCATTTTACTATATAAAGGTGGGTTTTAATGGGGTCAGAATTATATAGGTGACAACTAGTATCTTCCAGACCTTTTTATATTCTCATAATTTCTGCTTCACTGATAATTGTTAGTGCTCGATAAGACTGCTTCAATAAGGCGGTTCTAACTTGCACTCACAATCTATGTTTTGATGCAAAGTTAAAGATAACGATATATATCCCTGCAAGGCCCACTTTTATTTATTTAGAGTTAGATTTACGGGGTTGTTCATTTGATGGACTTGATAAAGTAATGAAAAAAAAGCTATATTGCAACGTATTATGATATGTATACTGCTACAAAGATGTCCACAAGACCTCACCGTATTGGAGAAATGTAGCAGTCCACCATTTTCAAAATAAGTGTAGTTTAGAAAAAAAACTGCATCACTAATTCACTTAATTGAAGAAATGTAGCAGTATCAATCAAATCATATTTAAAACCAAGCCTTGCCTCTTCAGATTTGATGTCTTGGTCATACATATCCGTATTTATTCACTTGAATGCCATGATTTTACTGTTTAATTTTAGCTCATATGCTTTATTAGGTAATCTCCGAACTTCGTTCGATATAATTACTCGTTAATAATTTCTGTTTACAAGTTGTCATATATTACAAAACCAAAACAGTTGTTTTGCTTTTACTTTGAAGGCCTGTCGCTGAAGCTTCTGCAGTCTATGCGTGTGCATTGGTTGTACATTTCCTTTAATAAGTCGGTAAAATGAATGCAGGGTTTGCCGGGTCCCGAGGAAGCTGTTTGAACACGAGGCCGGTAGGCCGAGTGGTCAAATATCTTCCTAGGGACCCGGCAAATTTTGCTGCGATAAAATAACCATGGATGATCGTTGATCTTGCATAACTTACTATTCCAACGGCTAATTGTGACGAAAACGCCCCAAAGCTCAATATTAAAGTCCATATAAAGTGTTCAAATGCGACCGGCAAACCACTAGTTTATATTGACGACAGTTACATGTTCGCAATGACCTTTTGACGTCATATTTACGCAAACACGCCTATACAAATACATTACCATCTTTATCGCCGAAAAAAATGAAAATTTTAAGATGAAAAATTGTGATATTTTTCTTATTTCTGCTCAAAATATAGATCGTGGGCACTCGTTAGAACCGCCTCATCGATGCGGTTCTCCACAATCTATATTTTAGAGCAGAAATAAGAAAAATAAGGTATACCCCCGGAAACCCCAGTTTTACTTTATAAAAGTGGGGTTCGAGGGGGTCAAAATTATATAGGCGTGTTTTCGTGATGTCATAGAGGATCTTACTCGAGTGTTCATGCATTATTGAATTTATTAAACAAGTTGAGGAAAAGGGATAAAATGCGAGGCTTTGCACTCAGTAGAAGAAAGAACACAGCGGAATAACTTTGTGGGTACTCGATAGAACAGCCTCGTAAAACATAGATTGTGGTATCCGTTAGAACCGCTTTGCGATTCACCGGCCCCGATAGCTCAGTTGGTAGAGTGTCCGCTCCGGGAACGGGAGGTCACGGGTTCGATCCCGGGCCGCGACATACCAAAGTCGTAAAAAAATGGTACTAGCTGCTCCTCGTTTGGCACTCAGATTTACGGGGTAGAGCTAGGACTGGTCGATCCAGTGTCAGGATAATGTGACTGGGTGTGGTATCATGTAATGTGTCTGGGACATGATACTTCAGTGAGGCAGCACTATAAAAGTGAGCATTGAGCTCCCTGTCGCAACCAGACACCGTCGTGATATGACTGAAAAATTGTTGAAAGCGACGTTAAACCCGAATTCACACACACACACACGCTTTGCGATTCATCGAGTATCCACAATCTATGTTATTGAGCAGAAATAAGAAATGATGTATACCCCTTTAAACTCCAGTTACGTGCCAGTAATCATGTGTTATTACACGGGTGGTCATATCGTTTTTATTACATGACGTTATCACCTAAATAACAGCGACGTCATATGATAATTATAGGTTATGGACTTTATGTTGTGAAATATTCGGCGCGAGTTCATATGGCGAAGGACGCACGAGCTTGCGAGTGCGTCTTCGCCATATGAACGAGTGCCGAATATTTCACAATATAAAGTCAATAACCTTTTTATTATATACCCAAAAATTCAACTGTCTACTAGAATTCAGGATTGCCTGGTAGAGAAATCTGAAAGTAAAATCAGAGTATATATCTTTATGTGGTTTGAAATAGAGGATCTTACATGAGTGCTCATGTATTATTGAATTTATTAAACGAGTTGAGGAAAAGGGATAAAATGCGAGGCTTTGCCGAGCATTTTATCCCTTTTCCTCAACGAGTTTAATAAATTCAGTAAAACATGAGCACGAATGCAAGATTCTATTTATCATATGACATTTAAAACGCATTTTATTCACGATTATTTACAAAAATATCAATATTCCGCCATCAGTAAACACGACGTCGTTAAGGACATCGCACATGTTACGTTACGGGACGTATCTAGCTAATTTGCATATTTAATCCACTTGTGGATCGAAAATATTACATTGCGTTATTACACTCTCAGACGCGACATCATATGATAAAGTCCAGTTACGTGCCAGTAATCATGTGTTATTACACGGGTGGTCATATCGTTTTTTATTACATGACGTTATCACCTAAATAGCAGTGACGTCATATGATAAATACAGGATCTTACATGAGTGTTCATGCACTATTGAACTTATTAAACGAGTCGAGGAAAAGATAGAAATATAGAAAAAATAGAATCTTGCATTAGTGCTCATGTATTATTGAATTTAGTAAAATCGTTGAAGAAAAGGGATAAAATGCTCGCCAAAGCCTCGCATTTTAGCCATTTTCTTCAACGATTTTAATAAATTCAATAATACATGAGCACTAATGCAAGATTCTAATTATCATATGACAATTAAAACGCATTTTATTAACGATTGTCAATGTTAATGTCAATAACCCACCTTTAGCAAAAGCGGCGTCGTTAAGGACGTCGTACATGTAACGTTACAGGGCGTATGTACATGTAACTAATTTGCATATTTAATCCACTAGTGGTTATCGAATTTATTACATGACATTAATTATTACATTCTCAGACGCGACGTCATGCGATAAATAACGATAAGACAAAACACAATCACATTGTCAATCGCTTATTTCTAAGTCACATGCAACTAAAGGGGCGGTCAAAAATTCACAGGACGGCGTACATAAATGCACTGCTCTATTATTTTTCAAAATACTATCAAACTTCGATTACTCAAACACGGATGGCTCGTTTCTCTTGGCTAATTCGAACTCATTCTTGAGTCCCAAGAGAAATTATCGAACATTTCCAGATAATCATATATTTAAATATTTTAGGGCAGTTTTCCGAATTTTATCTTGAAAAGCGATGTTGTGAAGGTCCATTAGAACCGCCTTAATAAGGCGATTTTAGAGTTTATTTTATAGAAATTTGTAAATATATCCTTAAGTTATCCCCCATTATGCCTCATCCTAAACCACAGTAGTTCGAAATATACCTGTCTAGTCGAACACATTCTCATGGTCCAAAAGGTATTCGAGTCATTGAGGTTCGATTGTAGTCCCTATTTACCTCAATGGCCCTAGCCCACACTGCATTCAAACTATCTATAGAAGACCTTGAATTCATCACAATTAGGAAATCTCACAAACTTATTTCTAAACAGGCAAAAATCACTGAGCGCCAAACATCATGAAAACACGACTACACAATTTTGATCCCCTTGAAGCCCACTTTTATACTGTAACAGTAAAACTGGGTTTTACAGGGGCAATCCTTATTTTTCTTGTTTCTGCTCTAAAATATAGATTGTGGGTACTCGTTCGAACGAGTACACACAATCTATATTTTGAGCAGAAATAAAACAAATATCACAATTTTTCATCTTAAAATTTTCTTTTTTCGGCGGTTAAGTTTACAATTCATTTGTATATGCGTGATTTCGTAATGTCTGGACTGTAGGGTGGGTGGTTAAGCTCTTCAATCTCACAATCACGAAAACTAGCAACTTGTGACTTGTGCCTATACTCATAGAGAATACCAGGTTCGTGTCTTTTGATATCAAGTTTATCAGGCAAGGCTTCGAGAACGCTTGTAGAATCGCGAGGCTTGCCGAGCGATTCTACATGCGTTCTCGAAGCCGAGCCTGATAAACTTGATATCAAATGACACGAATCTGGTATTCTGTTTATCAGTTTATCCCCTTCTTCACTCTTAAATTAACAATTTACGATCAGTTATTGATGATCCTCAGTGCATTCGAGCATTCTAGCGGTCGATATATTTAGTATCAGCTGTCCATATTTTCAAATGATTTTTTTTTAAGGTAATTTTTCCATTTTTCCCAGTAACTATAACATTTTGTCATTTTTCCAGTTGTCCGGTTCATTCGTAAAAGTGCAATGTCACGTTGACGTGATAAAGCTCTCTTGTCCTGAGATAGCATATCTTTATCAGGTCAATGCGTTACAATGCAATATATATTGCGGGTAACTGATAAAAAAGTTTAGTGTTCCATTATCGCTTGAGTAGCCCTTGCTCATCGGGGCTTGGAGAAAAAGATTGGGTTGCATGATGCTTACACGCAGACTGCTGTGACCGCACATGAGTGCTGGCAAATCGACCGCACATGAGTTCTGGTAAATCGTCTAAGCCTACCCGAGTCGGACCGTCGCTGCATATAAACCCTATTGGTTTCATTGGGCGACAGGGCTTGAGATGTCATTTCATCTCAATGTCGGGTAAAAGTCCCACAAAATTGGAAGCAACGTCTCCAAAATGACCTATACAGTGTTGACGGGGACGTTAAACCTCAAATCAAGCAAACATAACAAGTCCTCGTAATACCTTAGATGTTATGGAGGTGGCCGTAAGTAATGTTGATAGAAATTGTGCTAGAAAGAACATTAAGATAACACATCCCTACGTACCACAAATTGCATTCTTTCACATCTCCTGACCCATTGCATACTAGTGGACTCTTCTATTGCTATATGTTGGACAAGTCCATTTGTCATATAGGGAGTGTCAGACTCATTTTTCGTTTTTATTCTAATTTTGACGGAAAATTCTGTAAGCAAATAGTGCAGGCCCTCATGAACCCGGCGTCTGATCTAGGCCTGCAACGTTTACCAAGGTACCCCTTTAGGGGGTTCCAGCATACAATGGGTTAAATGGTTAATTTGCTGATGAAAAATTGGGATAATTTTCTTACGTGTATTTCATTATAGGTCAATGAGGCGGTTCTAACGAGTACCCACAACCTACGTCTTGGAGCATAAAAAGCATACTACTAATTACATGTATGTATAACCCCGTAAACTCCAGTTACCTCTATATAAAGTGGGGTGCAGGGAGGTGCTCATTATACGGACTTGTTAACATGGTGTGCAACAGCTGTTGTCTGGACCGTAAAATCACAACACACAACACAACAACAAATCCGTGTAGTAGCTGATCTTGCAGACCCTTTTTACATGTTTTATGTACATGAAAGTTTTTAACTTAATTGTGCTCAAAAACATAGATTGTTGGTACTCGTTAGAACTGCCTGAAAAGGGCGGTTCTAACGAGCACCCCACAATCTATATTTGAGCCATAATAAAGTTAAACACCATGAATGTCCCTCAGAAAAAAAATGTTACTTCTGAACCACGATTTGTTTGTTTGTTTGTACTGGAGTTTAACAGCCCAGTCAATTATATTTTAGGTTATTTTTGAGCCGGTCAGTTTACCTATCCACACTTTTCCTGGGCAGGTTAATACTAGGCGGTTACCAAGTACAGTGCACATTCTTTTGCCGGAAATTTCAACCATGATAAAAGAATAGAATGGGCATGTTATTCTTTAATATGTAAGCCAATGTATTGAGAACTAGGGCTGAATTGAATTTCACCCTGCAAGCAATACGCATTTTACGATTGCCTTGGGAATAAGCGATTTCTTCTATGTTGTAATTTTAATACATTGTAGTTTCTTTGTTTCAGAATTCTTTCTTAATGCGTTATTGAATACCGCAGCATGAGACCCCACGCTCATGACAGCCCAGATCGGACGCCGGGCCTGGTCTGGGCCGGCGCTGTTTGCTAAAAAGCTCAGCTATTTTATAAATCAACCTTACATAATGGACTCCGGCTGCATGCAAATAAAATTGGTCATCATAGTGTAGGCCAATTTAGAAACGATAAATGCTAATTGGCTTGGGCCTGAAAAAAATAAATTTGAACACTGTACTGTTTTCAATTCTGTGTTGTACATGTAGTCCTTGCTTCCAAAGGATTACCTTTCAATAAAACAATTTAGTTAGTTTCTCTCAAATAGCTCGTTTTAAACAACATCTCACCTCTTATACACAACTTAAGCATGACGAAAAGAGTATAGCTTTATCGGTCTAGGATAATCACTTGGGCATTGACCTGTAAATGGTCAAATTATTGTTGACTTTGGGTTGATTGACAAACAAGAAGAACAGCCACAATCTTAAATCACAGTCATCGCATGCCATCAAAGAGATTTAAAGAAGAAAATATTAGAAACACAGTCATACAAAGACTTTAAATTAGAAAATAGAAACACAGCCATACAAAGACTTTAAATTAGAAAACAGACCTGTGTGGGGGCAATACTTTCATAGTTGAAAAATGACATTTTTTCTCTGATAAAGAATTGACATGCTTCAAACATAGATTATGGTCGTTCATTAGAACCGAAAGATGAGGCTGTTCTAACAGTCTATGTTTTAAGCAAGAATAAGGATAAAAGTGTATATCCCTGTAAACACCATTTTTCTCTGTACACATTGAGGTATACAGGGGTCTTCATGTCACGGGTTTGTTAACTTGATGACATTCAGCGACACCACATAAATTAACATGTCCGTATAATGAACAGCTTTGCACATACAGTAGAACTTCAATGGCTCGAACACCGATGGCTTGTTTACCATGGCTGAGTTGAACCCGTTCTTGAGTCCCTAGGGAATTTCTGTTTATAAGAAATAGGGAGGGTACAAATTAGGATATTATCGTATTTTATCTTGCAAATGTGTGCTGTGTGTACTCATTAGAATCGCCTCGATGAGGCGATTCTAATGAGTACACACAGCATACATTTTTCATTATAAAACACCGAAAAAGATGTCCTAGAGTATGTTGTTATGCCTCCTGGCAGTAACCCTAAGTGGCTCGAACTACCTCTGTCTCGAACAGATTTTCATGGTCCCAAAGGTGTTCGAGCCATTGAAGTTCGACTGTATCAGGTTAACACGCCCGTGAATTGATTACCCCTGTAAGCCAAACTTTATATAACGAAAATGGGAGTTCATTCATTATTTTCCTTATTTTTGCTCAAATACATGTACATAGATTGTGGGTACTCTTTAGAACCGCCTCATTGAGGCGGTTCTAACGAGCACCTACAATCTATGTTTGGACTAGAAGTAAGAAAAATATGCAACATTTTCATCAAAAAAAGCTAATTCTAGAGATATAAAAGGCACGATTTTAGGACATGGATGTTATATCGTTACGCTGTGCGAAATCCTAAAATCTACCTCCTAAAAAAGTAGTCCTTCCTTGAAAAAATAAATATTGTTTGAGCTGTTTTAACTACCTCATTCAGACAACCTACGTCTGAAGCATACATAAGACGAATACTCCTATCACATTTTCACCAGAACAAAACAACGAAACATTTGTACAACCCTGACAGAAAGTATTCTAGTCACATTAATGGGTTCTATACCGCGATCAGCTATTCCGCTAACTTGATAAAGTGGGGTCGAATAAATGCTCTCTGTAATCGGTAGTGACCTATAATATTGTTGAGCTGACGCAAATACGTCAAGTGACAGTTTTTAGATGGGACCTAAAGTAACGAATTTGCAAGCTTAAACAATAAAGTCGCTCACAAAATAAACTTGAAATGTTTTCAGAGGAAAACAATGTCCCCCACCATAAATATTTCTTAAACACACATTTGACTTTAGGTAACCAAAACATAAGCTGCAAACTGACGGCTTTCGGGAGCCTGTGACTTAACAAAAAAAAAAAACAGTCATTAAAAAGGTCAGATCACCAGAATCTAATCAAATTTGGAAGACCGTAATTAAATATTGTACCGAGTTTGTCCAGCATTCATCAATTCTTAAATGATACAGGGTACAGATAAGCGATTTTTGCAGCTTTCTACCTTAGAGTGCAGACGAGCCATTTTTGGCCCAAAATTAACTATTTTTGGGGTCCTGTGACCTTGAAAAAAAGATCAAGGTCACCAAAATCTTAGCAAATTTGCAGTATGTTGAAATGATATTATATGTTACCACGTTTGACTAGAATTATTTACTGATAGAGTGCAGACAAGCGTTTTTGAACTAAAATTGACTGTTTGGGGCGGGGGGGGGGGGGGCGTGGCTGGGGGCAGGTGAGACCACGATCATGATAACTTAATGTCTGTTTTGACCCTATCCTAATGATGTAACTATGCAAGTTTGGTCAGAATCCAGCGATAGGTTCAGGAGATATAGTGCTTCAAACAGGCTACGCCGACGCCGACGTCGACGCAAACGAGATCCGCAACAAAATCAATATGTCCCCCTCCCCTCGGGTGTGTGTGTGTGTGTGGGGGGGGGGGGGGGGCATAATAATGCCCAAACTGCAAGATACCATCACGTTAACAAGTCCGTGTGATGAAACATCCATGTAAACTCCATTTTATATAGATAAAACTTGGGTTTACAGGGGTGTACATTATTTGTCTTATTTCTGCTCAAGGACAAAGGTTGTGGGTAGTCGTTAGAACCGCACTATTGAGGCGGTTCTAACGAGCACCCACTTCCTATGTTTGAGGTATAAAAATGAATCAAAGCACTGAGAGTACTGGTGGGTCGATCTTCTCTGAGTGTAGGTTGGGAAAATAGTCATGAACTGAGAATCAAATTGTTCATTTAAATTTAAGCAAGCACAGTAGATCTGATCAGATATCGCGTTATGATTATGTAGATTCTGTCTGCTAATGCCAAAGTGAACGAGCACAGTCAAACCGCCCCGCCCATCGTGGCTTGAATAGTAGTTGGGCTGCATGATACTGCCACGCAGAGCTGAAACCGACCGCACACGAGTACTGGTAAACCGCTTAGAGGATATAAGCCTGCCCAGACACAGCGGGGCGAGTCGGACCGTCCTTGCTCATAAACCCTATTTGTTTCAATGCGCGACAGGGCTTGAAATGCCATTTCATCTCAGTGTCGGGTTAAAGTCCCATAAGACTGGAAGTAACGTCTCCAAATGACCTACAAAGTGTTGACCTGGACGTTAAACCTCAAATCAAACAAACAAACGAGCACAGCCCAGACTTTCCTTCTTATGCTTCGTTCCGCAAAGAGGGTTGACGCGTCGTTAAACACGAAATCATCATCTTACGCTTCGCTCTGACGTCTTAGGGATGCTATAAACAACCAGTACTTGGATTTTGTTCAAGGTCAGATGGTCAGTGATAGTCACGCGGACAACAGCAAGCAAAATATTCTCTGCTTTATAACATAGACTGTGGGTACCCGTTAAAACTCTTCATTAAGTCAATTTTTTTTGTCTGAAAAAAAGAAAAAACATGGTAGCATTTCCGTCAAATTATGTACATTTACTTGTCATTTGTTAATGTGTTTAATTGCTTCCCTTCTATATACGCGTATATTGATTCATCTTTCTGAATTAAGAGTGTTTCATTGATTATGCAAAACAAACTGTGCTGAAAAAATATTACATGTTTAACATTTTATCCAGCAACAAACAGTGAAGATCCATCGATGGCTCCTGATCAGAACCTACAATGTTTGTCGTTGTTTCTCCTTTCTCTATTCTCCTCGCTCAGTCCCACCACTGCATCCCAGCTCCTGAATAATAGTGATCTGTAACAGAGCCCCTTCAGCAATATGCTCAAACAAAAAAGTTATTTTTACCTGTTGATGCAGGCCCGCACACAGTTGGGAGGGTGCAAACGGATCCCCTCCCCACTTTTGAAAATTATATCAGATTCATGCAGTTTTTCACCCGAAATTCGCACCCTTAACCCGCCCCTTTTCAGAGTCTACGTACGGGTCTGAATCATGTTCAAAACTGTTGCTACATGCATATTGGCAACAGTGCCGATCCTGATCAGAAGGAATGTAGTGTATATCCGGTCTGGGTCTACGCTGTATGCCTAATAACGGTACCACCTATAAAGACTGGGCTGCTCATTTTTTGCTCTTAAACATTTCAAGGTTCTAAACAGAAGTGCGAAAAGTCTATTTTTACTCGACTTGGCCTACATTTGTGTTGGATTGTTCCGAAGACGTCACGTGACAGTGTGTATTGTTTTTCTTTCATTACGTGAACAACCTGGCATTCTTATACTATTTCGTTTAACCCTCAAATGCCGCTATTTAAGCAAACAGTGTAGTCCCTGTGCAACCTGCTGAGCAGAAGCCACATTCCGAGGCGTCTGATCTGTGTATTCAGTGTTCACACGATTCCTGTCAAGACTCTATTGATAGCTCAGACTGCTCTGACCTATATGTTGCATCGATAAAAATAGCGCAACGTTTCAAGTTCTATTAATATTGGTTTTCTCAAATTAGTGATGGTCACGTGGACAACTGCAGGTGGACAACTGCAGGAATTCCGTTTTGCCATTTAGCAAATAGGGTCTATCGTTAACGATCGACCCAAAAATACGCCACATTGATGCGGTTCTTACGAGCACCCACTTCCTATGTTTTAGGTATAAAAATGAAAAATATTACAACTATTCATCAGAAAAATGACTGCTTTGGAGAAATGAAAGAGTGACCAATGTCATACGAGTGTTTTATCACAATGTTTATTTAGAAACATGTATTACAGATGTTTTATTGCCGTTATAGTGAGATTTTAAAACAGGCTTACACGAACCGAACTCCAGTTTCAAAGAAATGAAACTTGGCTGAAGGATTCCTAAGGAAACACAGAAATATAAATTGCACCATGGTGAAGTTCGGGGAGATGTTCTATCGCCGCCACACAAGCTATACAGGAGGCATTACTTTTTGATTTATTTTGTTTTATTTTATTTTATTTTGTAAGTTTTGCATTTTTGTTTCATCGCGCTTACATGTAAAATCTACACCACGGTAAACTCAGCCGAAGTAGGGAAAAGTGGGGGTATTTATTCAAACTTTATCAAATATGAGCCAGCGCACGACAAAATCTACAATAAGACATGTGCGTCCAGCGAAGAATCAGATCAGCCTGCGCATCCATGTAGTCTAACCAGAGACACCTCTTGCTGCATGAAGGAGCATTGAGCCTTTACCTATCCTTAGAACGCACAACGAATACTCTGATCAGGCTGCGCGAATGCGCAGGCTGATCTGAGTCTTCGTTTGGCGCACATGTCTTATTGTAGGTTTTGTCATGCGCTGGCTCATATATAGATGATGGGTATTCGCTAGAATCGCCCCATACAAACAAACACTTGTGGCCGTTCCATATGGCATCTATGAAACGAGACCTCGAGTTTCATAGATTTCATATAAAATGACCATGAGTGTTTGTTTGTATTCGAGTTTAACGACCCAGTCAACACTATTTTATGTCATTTTTGAGCCGTCAGTTTACCTATCCACACTTTTCTGGGCAGGCTAATACGTAAGCGGTTAACCAGTAGAGTGCACAATTTTTCGCCAGAAACTGACAATTACCCTTCTAGCTTTCAATAAGCGGAAGGGAGAGAATGACCGTAGAAAAGATTTCATGATCAATCTCCACGAAAGAATGTTGCCGACCCGGCAGGTATAGAAGACCATGAGTGTAAGAGTTGGGTTAAGAACTAGATCTACTCTAGCCGTGATTTGTTGAGTAATATAGTCAGTTGTAATGTAGATCAAATCACGAGCTCCTAGCGCGAGTGATTTATCTACTTAAAACTGACCGACAGATGTGATATATAACTTAACCACTCATAATAAAGCTGATCTATTTCGATTTCAACACACTGAAAGTTGACTTAATCATAAAGTGCTGTTGTTTCCTTCATATTCTCTCAACATTCCGCCACTGTTTGAAGAATTTTGTTTGTTTGTTTGTTTGTTTGTTTTATTTGGTTTATGGTTTAACATCCCCGTCAACACTGTATAGGTCATTTTGGATACGTTGCTTCCAATGTTGTGTGACTTTTACCCGACATGGAGCTGAAATGACATCTCAAGCCCTGCCACCCAATGAAAGCAACAGGGTTTTTATGCATGGGTGGTTCAACTCACACCACTTTTCCTTGGCATGCTTAGAACCTCTACGCGGTTTACCAGTACTCACGCGCTTTGGTTTCAGCTCTGCGTGGAAGCATCATGTAGCCCAACTATTTCTTCAAGCCCAGTTGGGCGGGGCCGCATTGTTTGAAGAAATTCCGCCAACATGTTTGACTGTAAACGTCAAGGAAACGATCGATGACGTCGCAAAACGTCATCAAACGGCGGCTATTCTCGTCACGCTTTTTCGCCTAATGATTTTTCACTCAATCTATCACCGGATTGATTGGCTATACAGGCGACCGATGTTAGAGTTATTATTTAAAGATCGTAACTCGGATTTTGTTACGGGATTTATTAAACAGAGGATCTTACACGAGTATAAATGTATTATCGAATTTATTAAATGAGTTGCGGAAAAGGGATAAAATGCGAGGCATTTTATCCCTTTTTCTCAACCAGTTTAATAAATTCAATAATACATGCGCACGAATGCAAGATTCTATTTATCATATGACATATAAAGCTCATTTTATCCACGATTGTTTACAAAAATGTCAATATTCCGCCATTGGTAAACGCGACGTCGTTAAGGACGTCGTACATGTAACGTTATGGAGCCTATCTAACTTATTTGCATATTTAATCCACTAGTGGATTATCGAATTTATTACATAGAGGTTATTATATGGTAAAGGTGTGCCTCTAAGTCATATTGGCACCGGTATGTCATATTGGCCCATCATTTATATAGCATAGTTATTTTGCAATGTGAATAAATGAAGACAAAGAGAATATTAACTTTTTAAAGTTTGTCGAGTGTGTTGAGGATACCCGCGAGATCAAATATTTTCGGTATCCGCCGAAAAAAAAATCTTTTTTAAAATATATAACTTATTAGTAGGCCTACACTAACCATGCTCACGGTAACACAGTGACATAGTAGTGCGCAGCCAATTACGTCACAAGTGACGTCGCAACTGTAAGTTACAAAACAAAAACAAATCGCCATTTTAAATACAGAATTTCTGCAGTTCACAGAATGCTTTTTAAGGTATTTTACAGAATGTTTTTGTGCTTATTTGAAGACCATTTTAATTTTAAAGGCTCTTAGTGTCATTCATCAAGCTACTGCATAATCGATTCCGTGTGCGGTGGTTGTTTACGTTAAAATTCAAGACAATTCTTCGGGGGACCCCCCCCCCCCCCCCCCAAGATTTCTTCCGCACACTTTCCAGCTCCGCATAAGTGAAGGGATCTGTTCGTTTAAGGTTGTTGGCAAGACCTTATTGTTTCAAATGTTGGGACATCCCTGCTGTGCTTGAAAGCAACGTCCTTCACAATGCTTCCCAATCGTTAGTGAACTTGTTTTAAAAAGTATTTTGTTTTCATTGTTCATGCTTGCCACGAACTATCAGACTTTTCTCAAAATCTATTGTTATCACTGTCTTCTATCGCTCTGTCTAGGTCTAGAAGTCGGGTTGACATTGCTTCAAATGATTTTTCTGCGGCCATTTTGAAGCTTATGGAGTACGTGCATTAACGTTCTATTGCTATAGTAACAGAGTGGAGCAGTGCCAATATAGAAAGGCAGTGCCAAAAATCCATATTATATGGATTTTTGGCCCCGTCACGTGACTGTGCCATCAAAATAGCGAAAAAATGAGCCTGTATTGAAAGATTCTAATGTAATTTTACTATAGAAGGTATGTAATAAATGGCGTTATTACACTCTCAGACGCGACGTCGTATGATAAAGAGTTTAAATAGGAAACATAGCATCGTCATGGACAGCGTAATGACGTTACACGGCAGTAACCATGTGTTATTACAAGTCCAGTTGTATCATTTTTTAAAAGCTACTGTACTACACTTTATAACTTTGGGTCGATTGATAAACATCGACCCAACGTTATGAAGCGTTGTTCAGTAGCTTTTCAGTGCTGAAGTCCACGTGACTATCAATAATTTGTAGGGCATCCAGGTAACGGTTGAGGGCTATCTATAGAATCTGGACTGAAATCATGCGTAGGGTTTGGCAAAAAGTGTAGACCCAGATCAAATGCCACAGAATGCGGCATCTGATTAGGATCTACACTGTTTGCTTACAGTACAGAAATACAAAGGTTAAACGAAGTGTTAATAGTCACTGCTAATTTTTTTCAGCTAAAAACTCAAAAACAATCGACCCACGAGTGCTGTCAGTGCTTTGATTATGAAACGGCGTTACCCTTAGCGACGTAATTTCGGCTTTTTTAAGACTCTTCACAATAAGTGTACGAAAATATAACCATCGCAATGCTCTTCATTTTCACCGAAAATTTCCATGGAATTAATGGGAATGGGAACACCTGGCAGATTTATCCGCCATTTTTCAAAGGGAGACAATTTTTGGGACTTCCTGTTCACTTTTCTATGAGCCCTGTCCCACTGAAAAAGGGGCCTACTCGTAAAGGAAAGAATTTGCTCCTCAGGAAGAAAGCGTTGTACAGTAGCTTTTCAGTGCTGAGGGCGGTTGACTATCGGTAATTTCCAGGGCATCGAGGTAACGGTTATTTACAGAAAATAGCCGCGTCGGGGTCAGAGTATTGCATAAGAGGGCTATCTATAGAATCTGGACTAGAATTTGGCAAACAGTGTAGACCCAGATCAGATGCCACAGAATGCGGCATCTGATCAGGGTCTATAGAATCTGGACTAGAATTTGGCAAACAGTGTAGACCAAGATCAGATGCCACAGAATGCGGCATCTGATCAGGGTCTACACTGTTTGCGTACAGTATTGAAATGTAAGGGTTAAACGAAGTGTTAACAGTCTAAGTCACTGCTCATTTTTCCAGCCAAAAACTAATTTCGGCTTTTTTAAGACTCTTCACAATAAGTACGAAAGTGTACGAAAATGTAACCATCGCACTGCTCTTCATTTTCACAGAAAATTTGCATGGAATTAAAAGGGGTAAAATAAGTGCCATGTGTGTGACATGTATGACGCGCCGAACACGTTTCGTAAATCACTCGAGTGAAGAAAAATTGCATGGAATTTATTAGACTCGTGTTCATTTGTAAAATCTATGACCCGCCAAACACGTGTCATAAAGTTCATGTAAAATGATCACTTGAGTGAAGCAAATTTGCATGGCATTTATGAAACTCGCCGGGGGTGGTTGGGTGATGCAATAGTTATGTGTATCTTGCATCACCGGGGCGTCCAACTGATATTGGCTTTCAGTTGGACAAGACCTCATGTCCTTGTAGCAGGCAATGGTAGAGGGTGGAATGTTATTTCTTCTGTTTCTACACTTCCATGCCTTTTCCTCTTTCTCCTCTGTCCATCACTGCCATGTAATCTGCTATATCTTCTTTCTCTTTTTCTCTCTTTCTCTGGGAGACGACACAATATGACCCACAGGGGTTGACGTGTCGTTAAACCCCAAACCATCAATCAATCACATGGAACTCGCCTCGCGTCCACGTGTACTGTATGCACGCCAAGATTGTTTCATAAAGTTCATAAAATATCAGTTGAGTAAAGAAAATTTCCATGGAATTTATGATACACGCCTCGCGTCCACGTGTAATGTATGACCCACTGAACATGTTTAATAAAGTTCATACGAGTCACTTGAGTAAAGGAAATTTGCTGTGAATTTATCAATTTCGCCTCCGGTCCACGTGTCCTGTATGACGTGCCGAACGTGTTTCATAATGTTCATAAAATATCACTCTGGTGAAGAAAATTGGCATGAAATTTATTACACTCACCTCGCGTTTACGTGTTATGTATGACGTGCCAAACTCGTTTCATAAAAATCATATAAAATGATCACTCGAGTGAAGAAAATTTGCATGCAATTTATGAGACTTGCATTCACGTGTGAATGGATGACGCGCCGAACACTTTTCATAAAGTTTATACAAAATGATCACTCGAGTGGATAAAATTTGCATGGAATAATGAAACTCGCCCGCGCCGGCCTTGTTTCTTTAAGTTCATATAAAGTGCTATACGAATGAGACCCTGTAACCATCGCAAGCAAGCGAAAGAAAAGTAAAACACATTGTGACGTGAAGGCATACCTAAACGATAAACACATCCGTGTGTCATAGTGTACTCTTTTCTATCTCGAAAATGGTTACTTTTCTGATGAAAATGTGTGATATTTTTTCTTATTTATACTTCAAAGTTTAACATAGGTTGTTGTGCGATATTTTTCTTATTTAACATAGGTTGCTGGCGCTCGTTAGAACCGCCTCAATGAGTACCCACAACCTATGTCCTGGAGCAGAAGTAAGAAAAATAATGTATACCTCGTAAGTCCCAGTTTTCAAGTGGAATGTAGAAGGGTGGTCATTTCACGGACTTGTGAGCGTAATGATAAATTAAGAAACCAACAAGGGCGGCAACTACACTAAGCTAGTCATCTTGCAAAAGTCTGCACAAGAAAGTCTCAAAAATATGCTCTACACTTTCACCCCTGAGTTCTAAATAGTGTTGACCGGATCGTTAAACGCCAAACCCTAAACACCTGCGTTTCTTCAGTGTCCACTTCAATCTTCGCCCTTCATGTAATTAGGAAATCAATTAAAAACAATTAATATGACCGCAAAACGGTGTAGATCCTTATGAGACGTCTCTTTATGAGCCATCTGGATCTGCACTGTTTACATAGGTACCTGTACCTATCTACATGATTGAAATGGTTAAGTAACCACTTTTAAATTAACAAAACCACCGTTTTAGAACTGTCAGAAATAAGAAATGGAAGGGCAATTAAAATCGACTTTAAGGTCCGTTTTTCATTGTCAGATGTACACATATATATTTCAGCTAGTAATAAACAAAAACAACCATATGTTTTAACTGACTTTTATTACAACATCGAAATAGAGGAAAACAACAACGTAAAAGCAAAACAATGGCATTTCAAACTTAAATAAACATATACTGATAGACTCTAAAGCACAGCGGTAATTGATATAAGACTTGACGAGAGAAAACCTGTTTTCAGGGGTCAACGACCTGGTAAGGTCCAGCCCTACCTGCTTAGCCACACATACTAGCTAAAGTCTTAACGATTGGATATGGAAACGTGATGCAGTTTACTATCCAGTCAGCGAACACACAATGTCTAGATGCATTGTACTATCCGGCAAGCTAACATAGCATGTCTAGATGCATTGTACTATCCAGTCAGCGAACACACAACCTCTAGACGCATTGTACTATCCAGTCAGCGAACACGCAATGTGCTGGGGCCAGTTGTTCAAAACTAACAAAGTCGTAAGTTGACATATGTTAAAATTTTGATAATTTGATATGGCAAATATGCTAATATTTTTGCTGAAAAAAGTAAGCAGCTTTTGCAAATGCAAAAGCTGCTGTCATATTTCAGCAACAATGTGAGCAGCTTTTGAAAATGCAAACCCTACTACAAATACAAAAGCTGTTGCCATTCTTCAGCAAAAATAACACTATATTAGATATTGTACTTGCTAGAACAGTAAACCATTTGACAACTAACGAGCGTGTCAACTAACGATGTACGGAACAAAAGGACCCAGATGTCAGGTGTCATAGATCAGGTCTTCTCACGCTGTAGCTCATATTATGATGACAATTTAGCAAATGTTTTAATAAATAAATAAATAAATAAATAAATAAATAAATAAGGGTCTTTATGAATACTAAACTGAATAGGAATTTAATTGTTATGTATCTTGGTGATACGTCAAAGTAAATATATTAAAATTCTATCAAATTACTATTGCAAAATGCTTATGGATGTCAGAACGTGAACTCATAAATTTCCTATAGAGTTAGGCAGATGGGCTACTTAAAAACAGTTATGCAATGCAAATATTGGCGGTGATTTTTCTTACATCATATCCTGTTCTCATTTTGCAATATACGTCGTCTATACATAGATCGATACATTAACATTATGAAAATCCAAAGAGCTTAAGTTCAGACAAACAATAAAGAAGTTCTCTAGCGAGGTGTACGATTATAAAATATTTAAACGTTACAGTAATGGCTTAATTAACAGTCATATAAAGCAAGAAGTATTGAACTCGTATGAATAAAACAAATAAACCATAATAGTATCAAAACATTAACATTTTTGTGTTATCGGATAGCAGGAAAGTATATATATATATAACTTCGGTTTGCATCATTAGGTGCGATTTTTTTTATCACCAATGCATACATGCTTATATAAAAGTTATAATGAGGACCATATGTGAGACTGGCACTCGTGCAAAATATGTTATCCTCTTGAAATAAAGTTATTATTATTATTATTCCATCTTTCCCGGCATATGGGTTTCGGTGCTCTCTAGATCCGCCTAAAAGAGGTAGCCATAGTGAGCACCATCAATCTGTGTTTCGGGCATTAAAAGGTGTGTATCGCAAACTCGCTTTAAAGAATTGTAAGCCATACTACCCAAGACTCGTCATTAACACTACATTTTCTCGCTTTAAAGTGATTTACTGATGTTGAAACAGATCATTCCGATAGTTCTATAAGCCATAGGACGCATTTAATCCTACTATTTGTTAAGTATAAAACTACTTTTATTATTGTTGTTATTATTATTATTATTATTATTATAAGTTTATGTTTTACTTTGCTTTTGATATTTATATGGCAGTTACATATTATCTTGAGTGAGTGAGTGAGTGTTTGAGTTTTACGTCCCACCAACAGATAAGGTCATACGGAGACGGGACCTCGGTTTAAAGACTCATCCGAAAGTCTGGAGAAGCCTGGAATCGATCCTGCGACCCCTGGTTTACAAGGCGAGTAGCATAACCACTACACCACGGCGGCTTCTACATATAATCTTGAGCCCTGGTTTAAAGTCTATCAGTATATTTAAAAAAGTGCACTTTCTAATATCAACATGTGCCTAAAAATGAACGTTATATATAATATTATTATATGCTAGACTCTAAGTACAGTAAAAATGAGCTATTAAGACTAGATAAAATTGAGCCTGATTCTTTTTTAAACATGTATGTAAAATGTTTCATTTTGTCTGTCTTTGTGCTAACTACATCTTATCATTACGAAAACACGCCTATATAAATACATTGTACATTTTACCGCCGCAAAAATGAAAATTTTCCGATAAAAAATTCTGATATTTTTCTTATTTCTGCTCAAAATATAGATTGCGGGTACACGTTCGAACCGCCTCATCGAGGCGGTTCTAACGAGCACCACAATCTATATTTTTATTCAGAAATAAAAAAATAATGTACACCCCTGTAACCCCCAGTTTTACTGTATAAAAGTGGGGTTCGAGGGGCTCAGATGTTTATTGGCGTGTTTTCGTGATGTTACTCTAGTAAGTGAACTCCTTTGGAACTATTCAAAAGTGGTCTTACAGCCCTCTTTTGAACAATGTCAAAAGTGGTCTTAATGTAGGAATTTCATTGTATATTTTCGTAAAATAACAGATCAAATATGAAAACAAAATCTGCATGCGTAAAAATTTCTTAAGAAAATAGGAGGCATACATATATATCAAGACAGCTGTTGTCAATTATACTAGTTTTGTAAACTATTAAGACAATATCACTCAGGAAAGGCCACAATCAAATAACGCAGCCATCTCAAGCCACCTAATGAGGAGGCACACGCAAAAACATCAGACGAAACATGAACCAACGGCACAAAGCCAATTAACAAATAAGACATTGCACAAGAACGACCGCCTTGGGATGGTCAAAAAACTACTGGGGTCTTTAATTCCGGAGTTAATGAAATTTTAACACTCGCCCTCAGTTCACAAATAAAATGAAACAGCAAGCAATTCTGAGGTGCCTGACAAAAATAACGCGGTACAAAGTGCACTTTGATGTGCCAAACCATGCACTCCCACCCCCCCCCTCTCTCTCTCTCTCTCTCTCTCTCTCTCTCTCTCTCTCTCTCTCTCTCTAATAATAAGTGTCCGCTCAACAAAATTGTGACATCTGAGAGACGTATCTTCATTCGCTCTCCGAATAAATAAACATCCAGCTTATTCGGAATATTTTACATTTATTTTTAATCAAAAATCCTTACAGCCGATAATGACTCTTTCCGCGGCGTTTTAAACTCAGAAGCGAAAGCCCTCGATCTAGAAAGAAGCTCCAGTTCAGAGCATGTGGCCGTCCTCCTTAACGAAGTCAGTGCATTTTTCAAAATCATGTTTCTTGGCATTTTAAACTAGTGTCAAACAATGCGATAACACACCTGTAGACAATAATGATATCTTGAGATCTAAATGACAGTTTCAGATAAAACACTGTAAAGCAAACATCTGGTCTACGAAGCGGCTGCCATATACATCAATCGGAACCTTCTATGGATCTTTTTCATGGCATCATGTGAACAAGTCCTTGAAATGAACACCTCTCTTAACCGCACTTTGTATTGAGAAAACTGGGGCTTAAAACGGTTAGCATTATTTGTTTTTATTTCTACTCCAGGATATAGATTGTGGGTACTCGTTAGAACCGCCTCAATGAGGCACCCGCAACCTACGTTTTAGGTATAGATAAGAAAAAATATAACAACCTTTCATCTGATTGTGACCATTTTGAAGGTAGGAAACGATGAACTACATGTATGTCACACAGGTGTGTTATCGTAATGACGGAGACTTCTGGGTCTTCTCAATATGTCTATTATAAGGTGGCGGGCTCTCGAAAAAAGGATCGAGTATGCCGAGCCTGTGTAATGGTAACGAAATAAGGACATAATGTCGCCACTTTAAAACACAGCTGTCTCTGCTATAGCTCGAACAAATTGATCCGAGACTGGTGAACTCTATTAACATAATTTTCACACCCGACTGAATGCATGTATTTATTTTCGCCGTCTCCCGTAAATGGCGATATTGTTATTCAATACATAGAGGTCGGTAAATGGGTCGCAATTCACGTGATGCTGAAAATTCACGAGAAGTTTACGAAAGCCGACGTATTAGCCGATAACATTGACAAAGGAGCAGTCTCTATAAGGCTATTTTCATGGCCACAACCGATTTCCTTTAAACTTTGTAGCTTCAAATTGGTTCATATTGGCTGTCTAATGGTGAATATTTAGACTCTTTGGTCCACTGGTTTTTGCTGTATACACTATTAAAGTGGGTGGGGTAATGTCACCCCATCAAGGGTATACCAACAAAAATGCTATTATTTTTGTTCAAAGTCCATGACTGGAGGCGATGTTTGCCGTATGCTTACTAACTACCCTTCTAGGCATAACAGCCGGTGATAACAGTCTTATAAATAGAGAAGAGTTTATACGCGCTTGTACGTTGTACCCAAATATTAGTAATTTTTATTCACCAACTTTATGAAAATTCACAACACTTTTACAGTTTTCAACTTATTTCAAAGATCTTTCATAAATATAATGTTGATATAATAGTCATTCTAGGTATATGTCAGAATTATTGTTAGTTCATAAAACTTAATGAGCTACCTGCCCCTGAAATTGGATTTTACCCATTTTTTTAAATCAGAGTGCATTTATCCGTTTGTAGTACTCACAACTTAATTTGGAAGTGAATAAACTGATTCCATGCAAATATAATTAAATAGATGTGGACAAAGAAGTCATTTGATTTAATAGTGCATGCTAGCAAGAACATGAGCACAACATCCCACGGTACAAGCACCACTTCTTCACCAACAGTACCATCCAGTGATTGGGTTTAGTCCTTGTGGTCTCAGCACATTGCAAAATGAGCAAACAATTCTTACATAGTCACCAACATATGGTATTTTACTACTGGATATTTTGTTTCTAAGGCCTTCCACTTTGTTATTCTCCCATTAGCTGATTCGACAACCTATCTCACTTTGTACCTAGCCTTGAATCATTCGCCTCTTCAGTCGTATATTGCTTCTGAGATTGGGTTAGGAAGTGAAGCATATGAGAATTGATTTCATAACCCTTTGTTATTTCTCTAACATCCCTGAATCATACATCAACTTTTGCAAATGTCCTATTTGGGGATTCAAATTCTGATGTTGCAATCGCAGTGGCTGATGGAACATACATATATATTGAGAAGAGTGGAAACTACTCATTTCAGAGAAGATCTTATTCCGTACATAAAGGACAGCCTTTGCTGAAACCTATGATGCTTGTGGCCACTGATGGCTACACTTTGACTGTGATGGGACCATATCTTGCAGATGGGAAAAACACAGATGCTAAGATTACCGAACACATGTTAAAGACTAAAGCAGAAAATATTACTGACTGGTTTGAAGAAGATGATGTTCTCGTTGTAGACCGCGGCTTCAGGGATGCTATAGATATACTAAAGGATTTTGGAACCAATTCTCATATGCCTCACTTCCTAAACAAATCTCAGAAGCAACATACGACTGAAGAGGCGAATGAGTCAAGGCTAGTTACAAAGGTGAGATGGGTTGTCTAATCAGCTAATGGGAGAATTAAAAATTGGAAAGCCCTTAGCAACACAATGCCCAATAGTCAAATACCATATGTTGGCGACTATGTAAGGAGTGTTTGCTCATTTGTGCAATGCATTAAGACCACCTTTGGTAACAAGCAAAGATTCAGGCAAAGTAATTGCTAGAAGAATGATGGCCCTAGCAAAAACTCCAAATAAGCTGCAGGATAAGGTTGTAACAAGATTACGCCGAAGGCTATGTCCCGCCTGTGGGGGCGCAAAGTCATCGAACCATGATATGTAGGTCAAGGTCAAACATAGATGCTTGCTCAAAAGATCCCATTCTCAAATGCAAGCTTGTACTAAGTATCATTAATGAAGCTCTAATAATTCTTGAGAAAATGAACTTAACCATTACGGTGAACGCTAGGGGGGGTCACAATATTTTACAAAGTCAGTGAACCATGAAATTTAGGTCAAGGTCAAATATGGATGCTTGCATTTAAGTTATCATCCCCAGATACAAGTTTGTACCAAGTATCATTAATGAAGCTCTTATAGTTCTTGAGAAATAAACTTGACCATTAGGTTGAACGCTAGGGTGGTCGCAATATTTTACAAAGTCAGTGAACCATGAAATATAGGTCAAGGTTAAATACGGATGCTTGCATTTAAGTTACCATCCCCAGATACAAGTTTGTACCAAGTATAATTAATAAAGCTCTTATAATTCTTGAGAAATAAACTTGACCATTAGGGTGAAAGGTAGGGTGGTCGCAATGTTTTACAAAGTCAGTGAACCATGAAATGTAGGTCAAGGTCAAATATTGTTGCTTGCATTTAAGTTGTCATCCCCAGATACAAGTTTGTACCAAGTATCATTAATGAAGCTCTTATAGTTCTTGAGAAATAAACTTGACCATTAGGGTGAACGCTAGGGTGGTCGCAAATGTTGACGCCTTGACGAACGGACGGACGGAAAACCGGGTGCCTATATCGCGCCATGCTAATAGCAGGCGCGACAAAAAATGGCTAGGATAAAAAACGGGTTATTTGGAAAAAGATCGATGATGAGAAACTTGAGAATTTCCCAGAGATGACTGTGGATGAACTCAGGGATTTGAAACTTGGTATATACCAGCTGAAACAAGCCAAATCCTACACAGATGAACATTTTTACGACAATGGATCATATGAGATAATGGCACACAAAGAAGAAGATGGTGTTCTCAAAGCACAGATACGTTATCGCCGCACGCCTAATAAAACATATAGCATGTGGGTTGAATATACTCAAGGACTGAACTAAATCACTGGATGGTATTGTGGGTGCAGAAGTGGAGCTCATACCGTGGGATGTTGCGCACATGTGGCTTCTGTTCTCTGGTATTTGGGATATTACCAGAACAAAACAGAAAATAGTGAAGCAAAACCAAGCCGGGAACATATTGATTTTGTTTATGATGCTGCTGTTAACACATGGAGTACATCTAGCGATTCAGAGGAAGATCAGTAAATTAACAAATTCTTAAACATGTCGTGAGACCATACAGGCTTATATTTAAGCACAGTATCAGTCTAGAATGAGGTTCCACAACATGAGCAAAGCCTGCTTTGGTGGTCAAAAATGTTTGACAGTTGACAAATGTTCCATTTGCACCTGGAAATTAAGAGTTCATAAATAACCAAAAAAAAAAGGAAATACTAGTATGCACTATTAAATCAAATGACTTCCTTGTCCACATTTATTTAATAATATTTGCATGGAATCGGTTTATTCACTTTTAAATGAAGTTGTGAGTACTACAAACGGATAAATGCACTCCGATTTAAAAAAATTGGTAAAATCCAATTTCAGGGGCAGTAACTCATTAAGTTTTATGAACTAACAATAATTCTGACATATACCTAGAATGACTATTACATCAACATTATATTAATGAAAGATCTTTGAAATAAGTTGAAAACTGTAAAGGTGTTGTGGTTTTTCGTAAAGTTGGGGAATAAAAATTACTGATATTTGGGTACAACTTACAAGTGCGTATAAACTCTTCTCTTGTTTGATATTTATAAGACTGTTATCACCGGCTGTTATGCTTAAAAGGGTAGTAAGCATACGGCAAACATCGCCTCCAGTCATGCACTTTGAACAAAAATAATAGCATTTTTGTTGGTATACCCTTGATGGGGTGATATTACCCCACCCATTTTAATAGTGTATACAGCAAAAACCAGTGGACCAAAGAGTCTAAAAATTCACCATTAGACAGTCAATATGTACCAATTTGAAGCTACAAAGTTTAAAGGAAATCGGTTGTGGCCATGAAAACAGCCTTATAGAGACTGCTCCTTTATTCCATGCATAAAGGTTAGTCTCAAATTGTTCGAACTTTAAAAGTAACTACCTGCATGTATTCATTGTATGGACTTGATAAACATTATGCACATGAATTCGTCTTGTAAACTCTTGCATTTTCCCTCTCATTCTACGGAAATAACTCAAAATGTTCATCATCACGAAAACACGCCTATACATTTCGATAACACACCCGTGCGACATAGAGCATTTTTCACATTTTCAAAATGGCCACTTTTCTGATGAAAATCTGTGATATTTTTGTGATTTTACTTCAAACATAGGTTGTGGGTGCTCGTTAGAACCGCCTCGTTGAGGCGGTTCTAACGAGTACCCACAACCTATGTCTTGGAGCAGAAATAAGAAAAATAATGTATACCCCTGTAAACCCCAGTTTTCCCTATATAAAGTGGGGTTTAGGGGGTGTTCATTTCACGGACGTGTTCACGTGATGATAATTTTGATCCCCTTGAACCCCACTTTTATTTTGTAAAACTGGTGTTTGCAGGGGTATACCTTATTTTTCTCATTTCTGCTCTAAAATATAGATTGTGGGTACTCGTTAGAACCGCCTCGATAAGGCGGTTCTAACGAGTACCCACAATCTATATTATGAGCAGAAATAAGAAAAAATATCACAATTTTTCATCCTAAAATTTTCATTTTTTTTTCGGCTATAAAGGTGCCAAAGTATTTGTATAGGCGTGTTTTTCGTAATATACTTTTCAAAGACCCTTAAAACAACTTTTGAACACACTTTGTAAACATTTTTGACTGTATTCCAGTAATACTAAATAGTCTCAAAAGAGACGATTTTGACAAACAAAAGCCTCTGAAGAAAAACATATTCATCACGAAAACAAGTCTATATAATTTTGACCCCATTAAATCCCTCTTTTATACAGATAAACTGGGGTTAACAGGGGCATACATTATTTTTCTTATTCCTGTTCTAAGACATAGATTGTGGGCACGCGGTTCTAACGAGTGCCCACAATCTATGTTTGGAGCAGAAATAAGCAAAATATTACAATTTTTATCGGAATTATTTCAGTTTATTTATGTCGTTGTTTGTTACTTACTGTGTGTATCACCTGTGTCTTTTTATTTTGGATGGCCATTTGGCCATTTTGTGGGAAAGTAACTGTCCTTATGGTCGTCCTTTGTTTAGGTTTCCATTATGGTCTGGTCGCTTCATGTTTGTGTTTCTTTCCCTTTGGTGTCTTTGATGGGTGGAGTAAGTTAATTGTATCGATTCCTGATCTTTATTTTACTTCTACTTTGGAGGTTAAATTTTCAATATATTTAGATAGGCGTGTTTTCGTAATGAATATTAAAACTTTTACCAGTCGTAATATTTATTTGCTTCGTCGACTTGTGGACAAAGCTGCGAACAAGTATAGTCTTTCAAAACGCAGTGAGACATGACTGCACTTTTAATTTTGGACTAGTCCGTGTTTTAGGTAAGTCACCTTCAGATTTTGCATTGGGAGTTTTACTGAGATTCGTGCTGCATTATACTAACCACTTGGCAACGACTTCTACATAATGGCATTATCTAAAAACTTATTTATAATTTTACAATCCTGTGAAAATAGAAATCCGGAACCTTCGTCCCCTAAAACATGGAATAGCCTTGCCACGCTTGAACGTTGAACTCTCAAAGGTCGTTGATAAACTATACTCAGTCAAAAAAGTAACTATACCAACTTTCGGGTGAAACTCACTCGACATCTGGTAGCTATTGAGCTAAATTCGGCTGTAGACATTTAAATCGAACGTTTAGCTAGACAATGCTCAAACTTGCTTTTGTCCATACCTTTCTGCTCCAGAGTTGTCTTCCAATATGTGCTAAGAAAGATTTTGGTAGAAAATGGACATTGCGCATGCGCAGAAAGTTCTTTTTTTGTCTAAGATGGAAGACAATATTCTCTGAACATCGAATAACACTTTACTTTTACAATATCTCATGATCTCGCATTATAAGCGAGGTTTTAATTTGTGAAATTCTCAAATTATCTCCATTGCAATTTAAAATATAGCAATTTTCGAACTGCTGTAATTTTTATTCCTGTCAATAAATTTTTGCCATTTTTTCAAAAAACGCTTTGTGTCCACCATTGCTGTTCATCATGATGGTAAAAAATACAGAAAATTCATGTAGCATGTAGCAATATCGATTGCAATTTTCTATGGAGTTCCCATTGAAAGCAGCATTTGCACACAGCTTCTAAGAATTGGAGGTCAATTGTGATAGCCTGTTTCTCGTAGCTGATGCAACTAAAGTTCCAAATCTTATGTGAATAGACGCAAATGGTATCTAAAGAAATGTCACATGTATCAAATTTTAGAAATGAAGGGTACAGGGAAATTTTGTGATGTTAAATCATAGCATGTTTTAATGATTTTTTCTCTGCGAAAATGACACAGTGACCCCTTGGGTATTTAAAGCAATAGTCTACGATGATGTGTTTACGAAAACAAAAACGAATGATGCTTTTGTACGGAAAATTGAGCCTTCTTATCAAAACATAACAAACTTTGTGTAGTTTTTATCTGTAGTAGCTATAGAAACAGAAGCAATTTTAGGTATAGGAACTTTTTTGACTGAGTATATATATCTTAACGATTGTCGTGTGATACAAGTATACACCTGGACATAAGTTAAGCACCACTGCCATTAATGACACATATACAGTAAAATTCCGGCAATAAGACCAAAAATAAGACCAAATCTGCTTTTAAAAGCTTATTGAAAAAGTTCTAGTTATTCCTTCTTCGTGATGTTTACACACTGTGTCTCCTAATAAGACACACTTTTGGGACTGTTCAAAAGTGGTCTTGGAGACCACTTTTGAACAGTCCCAAAGCTGGTCTTAATAAAGTAGTTTTACTGTATTGTCTATTCTATTGCTGTGTTTCCTTCAACACTGCGAGTCAAGACTGAAATTCCTCAAAGCTCTACAGACAAACCTGAATCGACATTGTATGCAAAGATTCAGCTGTTTTTGCTTTTGCAAGTACATGCTTGCACCAAAAGAAAGTTGAATAGAAATACATGGACATTTTTTTCTATCCGAAAAAGATGTCTCTTCGATATCCTACTGGATTTCATAAAACGGTGATATAATAATAATAGCAATAATAAAAAACTGTAAATTACCACGAAGCTTGACAAATCTTTTCGACATTTCGTTATATCTGTTTGTGATTTGGGTTGTAAAATGCCCAAAATTTACCGGATACTGAATCTTAACAGAAGTGATACTTAACTTTTCTCTGGGTGTATATAACCGTTCATAATAACAATAAAGAACATATAACATAACAAAGTCTTGAAAACATAACAAACAGCATGCCTTTTTACACTAAAGTCTAGTTTTGATTCTTGAATAACAGTCCGATAACAGATAAGTTGTGGAAAATAGCTGTGTTTCCACTAACATGCTGAAAAAAATTGGCCGGTAGGTAGGAGAAACTTTTTTTATTATTTTATTTTTTCTCCCGAAAAAAAAAAAACAGGGTCGGGTCTGTATTTTAATGTGTTCTGGTTTTGTACATGTTTTTGTTAATAAAATTGTCTTTTTGAGACTGACACTGCATATCATAATTCATTTAAGATGCTCAAAAAAGTCAGCTCTGTAATTTGGAAGGTACTAACTGCCAAAAACTACAAATGTGAACAAAAAACGCGAAATCACTATGGGAAAATGCAAACCGATTAAAAAAGTAGAGTGGTGTCGAGGGTGAGGGGGGGGGGGGGTCTGAAGCTATTTTTTATTATTACGAAAAAACACCTATATAATTCTTATCCCGTCGAACCCCACTTTTATAATAATAGTAAATCGGGATTTACATGTGTAAACCTTATGTTTATTATTTCTGCTCTTAATCATAGATTGTTGGTACTCGTTAGAATCGCCTAATCGAGACGGTTCTAACGAGTACAAACAATATAGGTTTTGTGCAAAAATATGAAAAAAAATCTCAATTTTTCATCTCAATATGTTCGTGTTTTTATTTCGGTGGGAAAATTTATAACGTATTTGAATAGGCATGTTTTCGAAATGAAAAAAATATATATATTTATCGTACATTTATATTATTACATCAGCTGCTATAACGTTAGAAAAATACACCCATGTGAGACTTTGGAGTCGTGTACTCGTATGTCTTACAAATAACCCTGATGGCAATATGTGATATTTTTCTTCTTCTTCTTCTTCTGTTTTTATCCGCTTCATTGAGGCAGTTTCAACGAGTAACCATATCTAATGATTAAGAGCAATAATTAATAACGAATATCCATATAAACCTCAGTTTTTTTTATTATGGATAACAATGGTTTTAAGGACTATCTGAGTGACCCTATAACAAGGCACAAAACTGCCATGAACCTACCAAATGCTGCCGTTTCATTTGCTTTCAGACAGCCATCACGAAAACACGCCTATATAATTTTTACCCTCTTGAACCCCACTTTTATATTGTAAAACTGGGGTTTACAGGGGTGAACCTTATTTTCTTATTTCTGCTCTAAAATATAGATTGTGGGTACTCGTTAGAACCGCCTCGATGAGGCGGTTCTAACGTGTACCCACAATCTATATTTTGAGCAGAAATTAGAAAAATATCACAATTTTTCATCCTAAAATTTTCATTTTTTTCGGCGATAAAGGTGGCAGTGTATTTGTATAGGCGTGTTTGCGTAATGTCAAAAAAGTCAGCCCTGTAATTTGGAAGGTACTAAATGCTAAAAAACTACAAAAGTGTACTTAAAACGCGAAATCACCATTGGAAAATACAAACCGATTAAAATACATGTAGTAGAGTCGGGGGGTGGGGGATGGTGTCTGAAGCAGGGTCGGATGGGTTAGTGGAAACACGGCTATTTTTAGGCCTTATTGAATAATAAATCATTACAAAAACACACCTATATAATTCTAATCCCGTCGAACCCCACTTTTACAATAACAGAAAATCGGGGTTTACATGTGTTAACGTTATTTTTATTATTTCTGTTCTAAATCATAGATTGTTAGTACTCGATAGACTCGCCTTATCGAGGCGGTTCTAACCGAGTACACACAATCTAAGTTTTGTGCAAAAATAAGGAAAAAATCTCAATTTTTCATCTGAAAAATTTATAATGTATTTGAATTATCGTGTTTTCGAAATGAAAAACAAATGTTCATCGTACGTTTACATTATTACATCAGCTGCTGTAACATTAGAAAAATACACCCATTTGAAATTTTGAAGTCTTGCAAATCTTACAAATAACCCTGGTGTCAAAATGTGACATTTTTCTTCTTGTTATTTAAATATAAATTGTTGATGTTTTATATCCGCTTCAAGTTGAGGCAGTTTTAACGAGTAACCATAGCCAATGATTAAGAGCAATACTAAATAACGAATATCCATATTAACCTCAGTTTTTTCTTTATTATGGTTAACAATTGTGTCAACGAATAGGATTTATTTTATAGGCCTACCCTGATTTGAAATCAATGCATATCTGAAACAAATAAAAATTATATTTTCATACTATACGATATTTTCCCACTGTGAAAAATAACATCAAATCAAACAAATCAAACAAATCCTGACATGTTTGTTGAAAATTTTATAAGCAAAAATAACAGTATATTAGATATTGCACTTGCTAGACCAGTTAACCATTTGACCCCTAACGAGCTCATTAAGCTAACAATGCTTTGAACAACTGGACCCAGGCGGGTAGGTTGGCCGATTTGATTCCTCTCTAAAAGCATATGCTCGAAGGTACCTGGCAAGTCCAAGGTGCGGTATTTAGCTAGATGGCCATTTAGATGAAACAACATGAACCTTCAGATAACTAAAGGTGGGACCAGGCGCTCGCGAGTAAAAAGCATCCCCTGCTAAGTATACTACACCCGCCATGCCATTTCATCTAAATAGTACATATGCTTATATTAGCCTTTTAATTTAAAAAAATGACTAATATAATTTTCAAGTTTATATAGATACCATTGTCATATAATCAGCGTTGAAAGGATTTGATATAGTCATCGTTGAAACTTTTACTTTCAATATGTATCCGAAGAAGATTTATAGAAAAAAAGATGTATTGTTTTTATTTGTTTCTGTAAAATACCGTGATTCCTCGCAGTAAACTTTAGAACATAAATAATGGCAATGGTTCACCAAATCAAACCATCCACCTTTTTAAGTCAGTTGTATTGTTGATCACTCTTACCGAAATAGCTGTTTTACACACTGAAGCAAGCGATTCCGAGAAACCCAAATAAAATGCATGTCTCGGCAATAATACCACGCTAAAGCTTTGCTACGCGCGTGTTAATATTCTGATTAAAATGCATATTTTGAGGTTATAACCAATGGTAATGACGCATAACGTTCATATAATAATTATAATATAAGGGTTATTTCACTGATATTTCAGGTACATGAGCTTGTTGTCTTGGAGCTAGCCCGTGTTCGTCGCTATCCCAATCAGTGCAATATCCCTATAATACACAAGGGTGTACTATCCTAATATAATGAAAATTTCTCTGAAATCCTGAAGAAAGGATATTCGCTATACTTTTGTTTACTTGATGAGTCTTTAAAAAGTGATTAACGATCGGCTCGGTTTGAGTGATATAGTCTTGAAAGGGTCGTTAATCCAAAAGCCAAAAAAAAAAAAAAAAAAATATGTTGAAGTAGTAATTTGCATTGGGTGGTGCTTTTCAATTTTGCTATAGCATTATTACCACCCCTGATAGATTTTTTTTCTGAGGACTGACCTACAATGTCGTCAATTGTTTTTCAGTGTTGAGAGTATTCCTTATATAAGATGTGTTAAAAGGCATGTAGACTAAATTATTTTTTTTTAAATGCAAAGTTAACTTAATTACATTCTGTCTGAATTAAATATTTAACATGTCTCGAAATAAACACTTAGGATTGGGTGATTTAAATTTGGTTCAAATTGTATTTTTTTGTGTGAAAACCCCAACAAAAGACTGAAAAAAAGCATCATCAGAACCAGCCCCCCCCCCCCCCTCCCCCCAAAAAAAAAACAAACCCATACGCTCAAAACTGATAAAATGGCCAATCAGATGGTCAGTCAGATCATCCCTTTGACAAGTCTGTGAAATTAATAGCCATGTAAACCCCACTTCATATTGAGAAAACTGGGATATACGGGGATATTCATTATTTTTCTCATTTCTGTTCCAAGACATAGGCTGTGGGTACTCGTTAGTCATTAAGGCGGTTCTAACGAGCAGGGACTGTTCAAAAGTGGTCTTAAAGACCACTTGTGGTCTTAAAGACCACTTTTGAACAATCCCAAAGATGGTCTTAATATAGTAATTTTACTGTATATGTTATCGTAATGTGGTAATTGTTTAAATTGCAGTTTAACGGCCCAGTCAACACTATCTTAGGTTATTTTTGAGCCGGTCATTTTACCTATGCACACTTTTCATGGGCAACCATATACGTACATGTAAGTAGTTAACCAGTATAGTGCACATTCTTTCGCCAGAAACTGACAAATGCCCTTCTCGAATCAGCGGAAGGGAGAGAATGAACGTAGAAAATATTTCATGATCAATTTGCACGAAAGAATGTTGTCAAACCCGGCAAGTATCGAACGATCACCAGTCAGACGCGCATCCGAGCTACCGAGGCCGGCCGTAATGGGGTGTGAATACTCATATAAATACGACTAAAGATAGAGAAAAAATAGTGTTTACATGCCAATACTTGGGTAAACATTAGTTTCCTAAATCTTTTTAAAGTTACATATTTTGGTTACTTTTTACAACCGCCTCAATGTGCCGGTTCAAACGAGCTGACAATCTATATTTGTAGTAGAAAATTAAAATAAAACTTGCTCTCTGGCGAGACTTTGATCGCCAAGTCAACTCGAATGAGGTCATGGCAAGCCGGTCATATTACCTAGTCCCATTTTTCCTGGGCAGATTTACACATAAGCAGTAAACCTGGTCCCGAGATTATAAAACTTTTTTCATCTGAGTTGAGCATAAAATTTATCCTGCTCATAAAACTTTAAAATGCCAACATTTGTTGGCATTTTAAAATTTATGAGCAGGATGTATGACATTCTGCGCTGATCTGAGCAAGGATATCATTACCAGGAATTCTCGTACTACAGGAACTGTCACTCAGATTACCGATATCCCATATTTGATTGACATCAGTTAATTCCCTTAGACCGTAGTCGAAATAGCGTCGTTTACCTGTGTTAACAGTGTGTAATAAGAGTTTCACACCTCCCGGTTTGAGTTACAATACACAACCAATCTGTGTTCTATCCAGTGCCATGTTAAAATTAGTATGGATATTTTTGCCACCGAAAATTTCAAGATGAAAAATTCTGATATTTTATATAAAAAAGGCATCTTTTGCTAACGGATGACCAGGTGTTTTGTCCTCGATATAAATTAAATATTCATGGCCGGGCCGTTAATCCAAAATTATAGGGAAATAAAAATAGATCACGTTTATACATGTATAAATATATTATTTCTTTTTTATATATTTCATGGGTATATTCATGTAATTTTGTTCCTTTTTATATTGTGGCCCTTTGTAAATAAAAAAAAAAAAAAAAAAAAAAAACATAATGATGACAATATGTAAAATAATTTATTTAATTAATGAAATTCAGCGTATAGTAATGACATGCCATTTATAAAGCTCTGGCCTCTAGTGAGGACTGTTACGCCGTAAAACAATTATGTATCCGAACATAGGCCCTAGTAGACACGCTGGCGTATGTTTGGAATTCAGCTTCGACACAGGATTTCAAATAACGTGGTAGTTTTTAGGGTGAAAACAAGATCAGCCTGCATGTTTACTGATTCAATAACGGTTCTAAGAATTGCATTGCTTCCACGTACCAAAGTCTCTGATCAGACTGCACTTGCTTAAGCGCAGTCTGATCTGAATCTATGCTAGTCTCCAATGCCACATTGTTTAAAATCACGTCGCGGCATTTTTTTTTTTTTTTTTTTTTTTTTTTGCTTTTTTTTTTGTTATGGAAAATTCATTTTAAATAACCATATTTGAAGACCTAATTTTACATGGGTGTTGACTTATTTCTGAAGCCGGCCTCGGTAGCTCAGTCGCATGCGCGAATGATTGGCGATCAGGAGGATGCGGGTTCGATACCTAGCTGCCGGAGACGGCTATATTCTTTCGTGGAAACTGATCATGAAATCTTCTCTACATTCATTCTCTTTCTTCCATGTTTCAAAAGGGCAGCTGTCAGTTTCAAACAAAAGAATTTGCGCCATACTGGTTAATCGCGTACGTATACTCAGTAGCAAAGTGGGGATAGGTAAACTGACAAGCTCGATATCACAAAAAAGTGTTGAGAAGGCCTTTAAACTCCAGTCTAATTTCTGATATGAAGAGCTCTATACCTACACTGCGATGTGCTAATTAAAGCAACTAAAGCTCTGTCGTCTATATCAGATTAACCCATTTTGTACCGACCGGAATTTGTCAACCTTATACATAGCACAAGTCCATTTCAAAATTTGATGGTGTGAAGCGTTTTCTAAATATATTTAAAAAATAAAAAATGGCTGAACTTTTTGCAAAAAGAAGTTCCTGAACAAAAGCCGAGCTCGGTGGCGTCTGATCTGGGCCTGCAGATTTTGCTATAACCCGTTTCGTGGGATTCGGTACAAAACGGGTTAATGCACAACATTCACAAACTTTGGATAAACATATCTCGGACGCCCTAGGCGAGTAACTCACATTATTTCAATATACACCGATACATCCGAGCAACTCACATTATTTCAATATACACCGATACATCCGGAGTCATTTCAGAATAAGGAAACTGGGTTTGTGTCGTAATTTTCTTACTTTAAGATTTAAACAAGACACAACGAAAGGAGCCTATACTCACATTATATTATATTATATTATATTATATTATATTATATTATATTATATTATATTATATTATATTATATTATATTATATTATATTATATTATATTATATTAAAACCTTTACCACCCTAAAATTGAAATTTTCAGATTAAAAAATCCTGATAATTTTAATATTTCTGCACATAACATGCATTGCGGATACTCGGTAGAAACGCCTCGACGAGGCTGTTCAAACGAGAACAATATAATAAGTCACATCTATACTATCAGCCAATCAGACTACATTGTATATTGTTTTCGTTCAAATTCACAAACTGGTAGACAAACAGTATAGATCCTGATCAGATGGCTTCTTCAGAACTAATCTGATCGGGATCTACACTGTTTGCAAAGTTAGGGGTTGTCGTGAACAGCAGGATAAGGGTTAATGTCATGTAAACTAGAGCCAGTGTTTATGAAACACAATGCCCCCAACTGCTTGACCCTAACACTGCTTGTCCCTAACAGTAATTGAGATATCTTGTTTTTATGTGGCTGTAATGCTGAAATTACACAAGAAAAGCTGTAGTTAATCATCTACTCATCATCCCTGACCAGTCTGTGAAGTTTCGGGGAAAAACCTAAAATAGTTTTTTAGATATCTTGCTTACAAACTTAAAACGCGAAAAATTTCAAAGGGCCATAACTCAAGAAAAAAATTTCGGATTTTTTTCAAAAGTTAATCAGTTCATCTACTCATCATCCCCAACCAGCCTGTAAAGTTTCAGGGCAATAGTTCAAACAATTTTTGAGATATCTTGCTTACAAGCTGAAAACACGAAAAAAATCAAAGGGCCATAACTCAAGAAAAAAAAATTGGATTTTTTTCAAAAGTTAATCAGTTCATCTACTCATCATACCCAACCAGTCTGTGAAGTTTTGGGGAAAAACCTCATATAGTTTTTGAGATATCTTGCTTACAAACTTAAAACGCGAAAAATTTCAAAGGGCCATAACTCAAGAAAAAAATATAGGATTTTTTTTCAACAGTTAATCAGTTCATCTACACATCATCCCAAACCAGCTTGTAAAGTTGCAGGGCAATCGCTCAAACAATTATTGAGATATCTTGCTTACAAGCTGAAAACACGAAAAAAATCTAAGGGCCATAACTCAAGAAAAAAAATCGGATTTTTTTCAAAAGTTGATCAGTTCATCTACTCATCATCCCCGACAAGTCTGTGAAGTTTCGGGGAAAAACCTCAAATAGTTTTTTAGATATCTTGCTTACAAACTTAAAACGCGAAAAATTTCAAAGGGCCATAACGCAAGAAAAAAATTTCGGATTTTTTTCAAAAGTTAATCAGTTCATCTACTCATCATCCCCAACCAGCATGTAAAGTTTCAGGGCAATAGCTCAAACAGTTTTTGAGACATCTTGCTTACAAGATTTCATAGTATTTTTTTGCAAAGGGGCATAACTCAAAAAAGGGGCATAATCCTGACGAGAAAAAAAACACGGGTCAATTATTTTTTCATGAGGAATCCATATATGAAATTTCAAAAACCTAGCACCCATGGTTCTAAAGTTATGCTATGCAGTAAAAAGTGGGACGGACGTAAGGACGGAAGGACGGAAGGACGGACGGACGAACAGGGCAAAACCAATATGCCAAAACGCGAAAAATTTCAAAGGGCCATAACTCAAGAAAAAAATTTCGGATTTTTTTCAAAAGTTAATCAGTTCATCTACTCATCATCCCCAACCAGCCTGTAAAGTTTCAGGGCAATAGCTCAAACAATTTTTGAGATATCTTGCTTACAAGCTGAAAACACGAAAAAAATCAAAGGGCCATAACTCAAGAAAAAAAAATTGGATTTTTTTCAAAAGTTAATCAGTTCATCTACTCATCATACCCAACCAGTCTGTGAAGTTTTGGGGAAAAACCTCATATAGTTTTTGAGATATCTTGCTTACAAACTTAAAACGCGAAAAATTTCAAAGGGCCATAACTCAAGAAAAAAATATAGGATTTTTTTTCAACAGTTAATCAGTTCATCTACACATCATCCCAAACCAGCTTGTAAAGTTGCAGGGCAATCGCTCAAACAATTATTGAGATATCTTGCTTACAAGCTGAAAACACGAAAAAAATCTAAGGGCCATAACTCAAGAAAAAAAAATCGGATTTTTTTCAAAAGTTGATCAGTTCATCTACTCATCATCCCCGACAAGTCTGTGAAGTTTCGGGGAAAAACCTCAAATAGTTTTTTTAGATATCTTGCTTACAAACTTAAAACGCGAAAAATTTCAAAGGGCCATAACTCAAGAAAAAAATTTCGGATTTTTTTCAAAAGTTAATCAGTTCATCTACTCATCATCCCCAACCAGCATGTAAAGTTTCAGAGCAATAGCTCAAACAGTTTTTGAGATATCTTGCTTACAAGATTTCATAGTATTTTTTGCAAAGGGGCATAACTCAAAAAAGGGGCATAATCCTGACGAGAAAAAAAACACGGGTCAATTATTTTTTCATGAGGAATCCATATATGAAATTTCAAAAACCTAGCACCCATGGTTCTAAAGTTATGCTATGCAGTAAAAAGTGGGACGGACGTAAGGACGGAAGGACGGAAGGACGCCAAAACGCGAAAAATTTCAAAGGGCCATAACTCAAGAAAAAAATTTCGGATTTTTTTCAAAAGTTAATCAGTTCATCTACTCATCATCCCCAACCAGCCTGTAAAGTTTCAGGGCAATAGCTCAAACAATTTTTGAGATATCTTGCTTACAAGCTGAAAACACGAAAAAAATCAAAGGGCCATAACTCAAGAAAAAAAAAATGGATTTTTTTCAAAAGTTAATCAGTTCATCTACTCATCATACCCAACCAGTCTGTGAAGTTTTGGGGAAAAACCTCATATAGTTTTTGAGATATCTTGCTTACAAACTTAAAACGCGAAAAATTTCAAAGGGCCATAACTCAAGAAAAAAATATAGGATTTTTTTTCAACAGTTAATCAGTTCATCTACACATCATCCCAAACCAGCTTGTAAAGTTGCAGGGCAATCGCTCAAACAATTATTGAGATATCTTGCTTACAAGCTGAAAACACGAAAAAAATCTAAGGGCCATAACTCAAGAAAAAAAAAATCGGATTTTTTTCAAAAGTTGATCAGTTCATCTACTCATCATCCCCGACAAGTCTGTGAAGTTTCGGGGAAAAACCTCAAATAGTTTTTTTAGATATCTTGCTTACAAACTTAAAACGCGAAAAATTTCAAAGGGCCATAACTCAAGAAAAAAATTTCGGATTTTTTTCAAAAGTTAATCAGTTCATCTACTCATCATCCCCAACCAGCATGTAAAGTTTCAGGGCAATAGCTCAAACAGTTTTTGAGATATCTTGCTTACAAGATTTCATAGTATTTTTTGCAAAGGGGCATAACTCAAAAAAGGGGCATAATCCTGACGAGAAAAAAAACACGGGTCAATTATTTTTTCATGAGGAATCCATATATGAAATTTCAAAAACCTAGCACCCATGGTTCTAAAGTTATGCTATGCAGTAAAAAGTGGGACGGACATAAGGACGGAAGGACGGACGGACGAACAGGGCAAAACCAATATGCCCCCACAACTTCTTCGAAGTTGGGGGCATAAAAATGGTTTGTGATTTGTTTGTCATTGTAAATTTCACTTTTTTGTCTATGTAATTAAGATAATCCAACAATTCATAAAACTAACGTGGTCTTTCAAAATTTGACGGTTTGAAGTGTTTTCTAAATATTATTGAAAAATAAAAAAAATGGCTGAACTTTTTGCAAAAAGAAGTTCCTGAACAAAAGCCGAGCTCGGTGGCGTCTGATCTGGGCCTGCACATTTTGCTATAACCGCTTTTGTGGGATTCGGTACAAAATGGGTTAATGCACAACACTCACAAACTTTGGATAAACATATCTCGGACGCCCTAGGCGAGCAACTCACAATATTTCAATATACACCGATATATCCTCAGTCATATCAGAATAAAGAAAGTGGGTTAGTGTCGTAATTTTTATTAATATAATAAGTCACATCTATACTATCAGCCAATCAGACTACATTGTATACTGTTTTCGTTCAAATTTTCTCAAACTGGTAGACAAACAGTATAGATCCTGATCAGATGGCTTCTTTAGAACTAATCTGATCTGGATCTACACTGTTTGCAATGTTAGGGGTTGTCGTGAACAGCAGGATAAGGGTTAATGCAATGTAAAAAAACAGTTGGTTTGTGGTTTTGTCATTATAAACCTCACTTTTTTTCTATGTAATTAAGATAATCAAACAATCCATAAAACTAACGTGGTCTTGCGCGGTATATCACGCCCCCACCCCCACCCCCACCACACACACACCTTTTGACATAAACGATCAATTTCATAGCATAGCCTTCGGGTGAACCATTGTGTATTTTGCATTTAAAAATGACAACATTGTATATTGTAATTTAAGGGAGTAGGTGTGGGAAAGAAACACAGCTTCTGAAATGATTGCACAAATGAGATATTTTGCCAAATTTAATATTTTATTTCGGCTAAGCCCAGAGAAGATTAAAATTAATTAATGAGACAAAAAAGAACCACTATGTTTGGACTTCATAAGAGAAAAATGACACGATCCAGACGAAAGATTCTTACTTCTTATGTATGATTTTTAGCCACGAACCATAAATTCAGGGTGCTCATTTTTCTTATTTTTTCTCTAAAATATAGATTGTGGGTACTCGTTAGAACCGCCTCGCAGAGGCAGTTCTATCGCGTACCCACACAGTATATGTATAAGAAAAACATCATATTTTTTTTTTTACAATTGCTGGTTTTGACGGTGAAATTTAAAGTGTATTTGAATAGGCGTGTTTTCGTAATGATGGATATATGCATCGTATTATATAAATTATAACATATCGAGAACATTAAAGTTTTCTAAACACATGAATTAAAACACTGCATCTACAGGACTGGTGTAAAATCTAACAAACATTACCTAAACATGTCTATTCAAATATAGATTGAAAATTTTACCGTCAAAAACTGAAAATTATTTGATCCTCACAAACAATAATTGTCTTATTTCTGCTAAAAACATAGGTTGTGGTTACTCGTTAGAACCGACTCAGTGAGGCGATTTTAACAAGTAACCACAATCTTTATTTTGAGCAGAAATGAGATAAAAATAAAAAAAAACTTTTGAGCTTAAAATCATACGTTGGACTGTTCTATCGAGTCATCATCGTCATTCTAACGAGTATACCCTCAATCTATAATTAAGAGCAGAAATAGGAAAGAACTTTTCTTAAAATTGTTGTAAGTTGGTCGTGAAATTTACAATGTATTTGAATAGGCGCGTTTTCGTAATGGTGGAAATATACATCTTATCATTCAAGTTTTCTAATTAAGCAGTAAGTAGTTTTCCTAGGCGAAAATATAATTAAAGCAAATCTTAAAACAAGCTTCAAAAGGTTGCAAATTAAAAACATAATTTTACACTATCAAAAATAAATTAATTAAGTTATGAGTGCAAAGTTTTTAATTATAGATGTATATTTGTTTTCTTAAAGCAAAATATTCTTTCTAATTCTATCAAGAATATTAGAAAATATTATCCATATTGATACCGATTTTCAATTCTTATAACTTTTTTTTGCGATTCATTCTAATATCCTGTGTATACAAGCCCTGCGTCTGTGTAATCTTTACACATTTTTGATCCGAAACTTCAAATATAGCTATTTTCTACAACCTGTGGGCCACTTTTAATAAACTGTTTTTCTAAAGTTTTTACCACATGATTATAGATATTAAATAGATCTTTCTAGTGAGAGGTTATAGCGCACGGAGAAATTTTAACAAATATGACTTTTGAGCCTTTGAATTAAGGCTATTTCTCATTTGTGTTGTAAAATACAAAGACTTAATAGGGAAATACCCCAGTGGCATTCATTAGAATCTGGGCCACTTTAAAATTTATTTTATTTCAACAAATTTGGTACCAAAATGAAGCAGATACATTTTTCTATCAAATGCGAGGTTATAATAATATCTTGTAGAAATGAAATTAAAATATTTTATTAGTTAAATGACGGGCTCCTATATAACTCTATACATTTTCCTAGTATTACCTGTATGAAAACTAGCGACTGGCTGTGACGTCACAGAAGTGACAGATAAGTGTGGATTAGTACCTGTAGTACGAGTATTCCTGCTTATGTTGGCCGATTTGTTTGTATTTTAATAATTATGAACATTGCAAATTTCATGCTCACCTTTATTGAGCATGAAAAACAGTTTTATGACCTCGGAGCCAGTACAGTGCGCATGCTTTCACCAGATACCGAAAACTGCCATTTCTTGAATCAGGGAAAAGTGAGAATTTCACCGGTGAAACATTTCATGATCAAACTCAAAGAAAGAATGTTATGAAAAATAAGACATTGTCAGCCGTGAAATGAATCACTGTCACATGGGTTTGTTTGTCTTATTGTTAAGCCTGCGATACTCCAAAGGCACACAGTAAATTCGTTTATCAGATGAAATTTAAATACTGAAGGATATCTTAAACAGAACTCACTTGGAAAACAAGAGTTGTGGTTCTTAGATGACTATTGAATACCGCGTCATACGGACCAGTGTTGTCTATTAACCAATCAAACTACTTGATATAATATGTTTGTTGAATTCACAAACTGCGTGACAGTGTAGATCCTAATCAGATGGCTTCAGAAGTCATCTGATCTGGATCTTCATTGTTTGCAAAGGTTGGGGTTGGCGTGTTCAGACGGTGGTATAAGGGTTAAAATGTGCCTTGATACAAGAACATACGTCCACAGAGATGGGTCAGTTAGGTCCGATGTCAGCTGTCTTCGGAGCAACTGTTTCCAAACTTGTCGTCGGAAATTTTGTTCGCGGAGCCGTACAACGGAATTTGCGACCGTTAAACCAACGATTTACCTTCCTAAATGATAATTTTCAATAAAATTGTCCAAATTCTTATGCATTAACTTGTTTTTTTTTTTTTTGTTTTTTTTTTTTGTTCAAAATTGAACTATTTTGCGCTGTGAGCTGCTTTAACATAATGCCAGCCAATGAAAAGCGACGTTACGAAAACTTTAACCAATCAGATGTCTCGTTTCATACGCTAGTGCATCAGAATGATGTTGCATATTTAAGACGTCCTTCAGGATTTAATCTTCTTGTTAACTACAAATTATCATCACAAAAACACGCCTATATATGTTTGACCCCCTTAAACGCCATTTTAAAAATAAAACTGGGGTTGATGAGGCCTAATTGGCCGAAACTAGCTAGTCTGGCCCAAAAAACATGCACACTTCATATTTTCAAGTTCTGTGGTGAATTCCTTGCTTACAAAGGATAACCCTTTTACAGAACATATTTGTAAGGATATACATTTTTCATCTTATTTCTGCTCAAAAACAAATATTGTTGGTACTCGCTGGAACCGCCTTGATGTGGTAGTTCAAACGTGTGTCCATAATCTATATTTGAGCAGAAATAAAAAAATACATACATCACAATTTTCATCTTAAATGTGTCGTTATTCGGCGTGGAAATTTACAGTGTATTTGCATTGGCGTGTTTTCGTAACGTTCAGTACATATAAGTTTAACAAAAAGCACTTGTTTTGCCAGATAAAAGATCAAATTATATTTTTCAACTAAGAACCGACTGCAGATTGAACCATTTTCAATAAGGGAAATCCGAAATCGAGGCACTGACAAACCGTGAAGGCCCATATCAGACGCCGCAGATCGCGGCGTCTGATCAGGACCATCACTGTTTACGAACAGTTCAGCGGTTTTCTAAATAATGTTAAATTGTATCTCAATCGTACACCTCCTTATTTCAAAATGGGCACCTCCTTTATATATTATGGCAGAATATTTTATTCAAGAGAATTTGATCAAAATATTTCAGTCTGGCTGCTGCTTCATGGAGAACACAAAATCTTTACATTGCGAAAACAAGCCTATACAAATACATTGCCACCTTTATCGCCGAAAAAATGAAAATTTTATGTTGAAAATTTGTGATATTTTTCTTATTTCTGCTCCAAATATAGATTGTGAGCACTCGTTAGAACCGCCTCATCGAGGCGGTTCTAACGAGTACCCACAATCTATGTTTTAGAGCAGAAATAAGAAAAATAAGGTATACCCCCGGAAACCCAGTTTTACTATATAAAAGTGGGGTTCAAGGGGGTCAAAATTATATAGGCGTGTTTGCGTGATGATATGAATCTGCGTACATGGAAAGATGTATGTTGGCTTATTACCAACAGTGAAGATGCCGATCAACCTGTACAACAGTGCAGTCGGTGGTCGCTTGAATGGTCTGTGATAGACATTAAGATAACCGTTCCATGTGGTCTAATACTTTCTATCATACATGTAATTGTGAAAAAAGACATTTTTCTTATAAAAATTGTCGTTGTTCCTTCTTATTTTACTTAAACATAGATTGCGGGAACTCGTTAGAACCGTCCCAAAGAGGCGGTTCTAACGAGTACCAACAGCCTATGATTTTGACGAAGAGTAAGAAAACTAATGCCGGCACAGCCATGTAAACCCCACTTTCTCTTTACAAACCGTGAAGGCCCATATCAGACGCCGCAGATCGCGGCGTCTGATCAGGACCATCTCTGTTTACGAACGGTTCAGCGGCACAGCCATGTAAACCCCACTTTCTCTTTATAAATTGTGTTTTACAGGGATGTTCATTTCACGGATTTGTTAATGTGATATCTAGATGCGTATATGGCTGCAGTGATGTGCAGGTTAATCTTAGTCTTCCAGGTAATAGCTTTTTGTGTGTGTGCGCAGGGTTATATTTAACCCTTAAAACGCCGAGGAAAAACTACATCTGAGAATGTCGTCTGCTAAATCTTCTTGCAATTTTTTTTTTAAAAGATTACGTGTTTGATCTTGTTCCACACTGGAAAAATGAGTTTTAAAGTAACCGGCAGACGACAATTGTCGTTATTGGCATTTTATGGGTTAAATATTGAGAAAAAAAAGGATATGACAGTACTAAATTGTACTGGGTTGGAAACCAAAAACGCTCTGAATGCTGGTTATTTGTTTCGCAGCAGACGACATTTTGAAATATTGTTTTTCTATTTTTTTTTTTTTTTTTCAGAAAATAGGACTTGACATCTCATGCAAATTGTCTCCTATGGAGACAATTTGCATGAGATGTCAAGTCACGTTTTCTGGGGAAAATAAGAAAAATGTCAACATTTTGTCGTCTGCTAAATTAGCCTAGAGAGTGGTAAAGTTCACATAGTGCACGGTTAGTGAACTGTTCGTCTTGTCCGTCTTCTTCTTCAAGTTCACCTACTTTCTGCCAACAGCTGAAAAAAGGGAATAACGAGTCAGCGCATGAAAAACCTACTTTAAAACCTTGTAGACCCAACTTTGCCCGAGATATAGAGTAGGGGTGCGCGTTTGTTGTTCGCAGGTGGCGAAAACTGGATTTCTTATTCACCATATTTGCATTATTTGCTGGCTCCCAGCTTGAACATTGTCAATATTGGAAATACAGGTAACCAGAGCCCCCTGACCTTTCAAGGTCAGGGGGGGGGTCTGGTTACCTGTTTTTCAAACACTGATAACCTTCAGACTAGGAACCAGCAGATAATGAAAATAAGGTCTATATATGTTTCTTACACTATACAATAAATAATATACATTTATTTCATATGTGCTTGGGGAATAGTCAAGTCATCTCTACTGCCAAGAGTCACCAAGACGACCCCATGTGGTATTGCCCGAGACCGTACGCAATAGTGCATTGGGCCGTCCCGGCGCCGAGGCAATCTCGTGTAGCAGCCAACATAGCTCATTACTTTTTACATGCTAGCAGTAAAGTAGTTTTTTTTTTTTTTGGTTTGGGTTTTACGGCCCTTTCAAGATTATTTCACTCATATCGAGTCGATCGTTAATCATAGGTGGGCGAAAACCGGAGTACCCGGAGAAAAACCACCTGACCTTCCGTTGCAGAACTTGGCGTCTCACACGTGACCCGAGCGAGGCTCGAACCCACGGCGGTGGGAGACCTAATGACTAAGAGTCAGCGCTCTTATCCATTAGGCCACGGAGGCCCGTAGTAAAGTAGTTAATTAAGGTATTAATTCCTCATTTAAACTGTTCTAGAGGCATGATTAACAGTGTACAAACTTCAATAAATCAAATACCTTAACGAACACAAAAACTGGGTCGCGATATTGGTAATTCGAGTGAGTGTTTGAGGTTTACGTCCCACCAACAGCTAAGGTCATACGGAGACGGGGCCTCGGTTTAAAGACCCCTGGTTTACAGAGCGAATAGCATAACCTCTACACCGCGGATTTTATTTTATTGGAAGGGAGATAACGCAAAAATCATGATAACCATAGTTATGGTTCTTGCGCATGACACGCCGTCTCAGCCTTGTGAACAATTGTGCCATGTACCATCAATATCTCTCAAAGGGTAATAGAGTTATGGCTATCAGAAGGTAGTCACACTATTTCATTGGAAGGGGAGATAACTAAAACATGGTTCCCAGAGTTGTGGTTCTTGCGCATGGCACGCCGTATCAACCGTGTCAACAATTGTGCAAGGTGTCATCAATATGACTAAAAGGGCATTGGCGTTATGACCATCACAAGGTAGTCATTCTATTTTATTGGAAGGGGAGATAACTAAAAAGCTATGACACCCAGAGATGTGGTTCTTACACATGGTTTGCCGTCTCAGTCTTGTGAACAACTGTGCCAAGTACCATCAATGAATCCCAAAGTTTATTGGAGCTATGGCCATCACAAGATGTCGTCTTCGGACAGACGGACGCACGCCAGGCTGATCGCTGTATCCTCCGAACATATTCAGTCGGGGGTAAAATAATGTAAACCCCAGTTTTCTCTATATAAAATGGGGTTTGGAGGGGCGCTCATTACTTGGACTTATTTACCTGATATCCTATCTATGAAGCTTCTCAGAATTAGAAACATATTACAGATTTACATTCTGTTCTTATGGACAGCAGCCAACAAGCATGGAAAAAAATTCATTTATCATATGACGTCGCGTTTGAGAATGTAATAACGCCATGTAATAAATTCGTTAATCCACTAGTCGATTAAATATGCAAATTAGTTAAATACGCTCCGTAACGTTACATGTATGACGTCCTTAAGGACGTCGCGTTTACTATTGGCGGAATAGTGGCATTTTTGTATAGAAATCGTGAATTAAATGCGTCCATGTCATATGATAAAATAGAATCTTGCATTCGTGCTCATGTATTATTCATTTTATTAAACTCGTTGAAGAAAAGGGATAAAATACTCGGCGCAGCCTCGCATTTTATCCTTTTTCCTCAACTCGTTTAATAAATTCAATAATACATGAACACTCATGTAAGATCCTCTATATCAATAATTTATTAAACTCGTTGAAGAAAAGGGATAAAATGCTCGGCAAAGCCTCGCATTTTATCCCTTTTCCTCAACTCGTTTAATAAATTCAATAATACATGAACACTCATGTAAGATCCTCTATATCAATAATTTATTAAACTCGTTGAAGAAAAGGGATAAAATGCTCGGCAAAGCCTCGCATTTTATCCCTTTTCCTCAACTCGTTTAATAAATTCAATACTACATGAACACCCGTGTAAGATACATGAACACTCATGTAAGATCCTCTTTATATATCAACAAATTAAAACAAGACATGAAGAAATAAATAAAGCGAGTTCATGGAAACAAAGTATGAAGCATAAAGTTCTAAGACAACTACACTAAATAAGAAGTTTTTATACTAAACGACGAAGACGATTAAGAAATTTTTTTGCAGTTTTAGGACTTATATCAAGCATTAAACCATTATATCAAGCAAGGCAAGTCTTTCTATCAAGCATTAAAACCGTTATACAATACATTTAAACGTTATATCAAGCAATAAATTCGTAAGATCAAATAGTAAAGCCGTTATATCAAGTATTAAAAGCGTTTATCAAGCAGTAAACCCATTACAGAAACACCAAGCATCACACACACGTTATAGCAAGCATTAAACTCGTTATAGCAAGCATTGGAAACGTTATGTACAGCTATATAAAGCATATAAGCAGTTATATTAAGCATTAAAGCCGCTATATCAAGCATTAAAGCCGCTATATCAAGCATTAAAGCCGCTATATATAGCATTAAAGCCGCTATATCAAGCATTAAAGCCGCTATATATAGCATTAAAGCCGCTATATCAAGCATCAAAGCCGCTATATCAAGCATTAAAGCCGCTTTAACACAGGTAATGTATTAAGCAGAAAAGCTTAGAATTCGACAACTCACCTTTACTCTGCAGGCACAAAACGTTGAATCAACGTTGAACTTACGTTGAAACAACGTTCTCAACGTTGTTTCAACGTTAGTTCAACGTTGAGTGCCTGCTGGGAGGCTAACCTTGACGACATCATGATATGCTGAAAACTTTGAAGAAAGTTAAACCACTACATTTTAGTATCTCAGCGTGTAGATGGTTTGTAAGGGACAGGTTATATTTCGTGATAGTTATTAAAGAAAGTACTGTTAATAAGAGTAACGTGTCTCGGCGCTGTATTTAAACTAGCGGCTCGTATAAAAGGCATAGTGCATAGACAGTGTACGTAAGACGTGTGTTGCAGGACAGGGTGGACATGTTAACTAACAACTCCAACATGAGCCTGGCGGTTTACGGTATAAATATCCTAAATGTTTGGACAGGAGAGTTTTGGTAACCAGGGCAGATCAGGGCAGATCAGGGCAGACCCAGATCAGCTTCTTTCTGACCAGGGTCTTCACGTTTTTGCTGTTCAAACCACAGTTTAAACATGTCCATATTTTTAAACTAAGACTGAGATTGCAGTGTATATGCACGTGTACGTCCAAACTTTTTGGGATTTGCGGTGATAAACTGATACTTATATATACCCAACTGCCACTTTATAGCACGGTTATAGGGATCAAAAGGAGGGATGGGAAAAGAAGAAAACAAACGTTTTTTTTTTTTTTCTTAAATGAGCCGTGTTATAGGGAGGTCGTGAAATATGTTATTATATGTTTTTCTTGTTTCTTTGTTTACTGATTCTTCGCATTAATCTAGTTTCATTCTTTCACATTAGTATGTCCCTTAGGGCTTTCCTTTTTTCTTAATAAACTTTGACATTACGATAACACACCCGTGCGAAATAGTGCATTTTTCACACCTCCAAAATGGCTCCTTTTCTGATGAAAATCCGTGATATTTTTCTTATTTATACTGCAAACATAGGTTGTGTGTGCTCGTCAGAACCGCCTCATTGAGGCGGTTCTAACGAGTACCCGCAACCTATGTCTTGGAGCAGAAATAAGAACAATAATGTATACCCCCTTAAACCCAAGTTTTCCCAATATAAAATGGGGTTAAGGGGGTCTTCATCTCATGGACGTGTTCACGTGATGAACTTTGAAACTTTTTAATGCAGATCCGTGGAAGGCTGCGTCGGTGCTAAGGTATAGCGAAGCTTTCAGTGCCGGGGTGTTCTACCGCTTTGGCTCCAGTATGGCAAAGGCCTGTTGTACTTGAAGCAGCTGGAGAATTGAGGCTGTTTTCTTTTTTTCTTTTCTTGATTAAAAGGCCTATGTCCTTATTTGTTTTTGTTTTGTTTGATTTGTGGTTTAACGTCACCGTCAACACTGTATAGGTCATTTTGGAGACGTTGCTTCCAATTTTGCGGGACTTTTACCCGATAATGAGATGAAATGACATCTCAAGCCCTGGTGCCCAATCAAACCAATAGAGTTTATAAGCATGGACGGTCTGAATCGCACCGCTTTTCCTGGCCAGGCTTAAATTCTCTAAGCGGTTTACCAATACTCGTGTGCGGTCAGTTTCAGCTCTGCGCGGAAGCATCGTGCAGCCCATCTATTTCTTTAAGCCCCGATGGGCGGGGACCGGCCTATGTCCTGCATATTGAATTAAGAGCATTATGAAAACACGCCTATACAGATACATCCTAACCTTTATCGCTGAAAAAATAAAAAAAATTAAGGTGAAAAATTGGGATATTTTTTCTTATTTCTGCTCAAAATATAGATTGTGGGTATATGCTAGAACCGCCTAATCGAGGTGGTTCTAACGAGTACCCACAATCTATATTTTAGAGCAGAAATAAGAAAAGTATGTTTTTTTTACTATATAAAAGTGGGGTTCAAGGGGGGTCAAAATTATATAGGCGTGTTTTCGCGATGTTCTTTTTTTTCTTTTCTTGATAAAATATTGAATTAAGAGCAAATTGGAAACATGTGTTTTTATTATTATTTTATTTTTATACTCTATCTTATATTTTGCCTTTTCTTATGTCCCATTTCCTTGGAGTTGGCTTCAGATGAACGGTTATTTGAGGACGACCGTTTACCCACCGGCTGTTGTCAGCTACTGTCGCGGGGGTTGGGCTGGGGTGCGATCGCACTAAGTACTGATAAACCGCATGGGTGATCTAAGCCTGTCCAGGAACAGTGAAGGCGAGTGAGTGAGTGTTTGAGTTTTACATCCAACCAACAGATGAGGTCATACGGAGACGGAACCTCCGTCCAAAGACTCATCCGAAAGTCTGGAGAAGAAGGTAACTGGCCAGACCGAAGGCAAAAAAAAGTTGAATTTAAGCTACCGTGAAAAAGCTGTTTTATTTCCCAATCAGTCGCTGAAATTTCCTTCGTTACCGAAGAAAAACCCTATTGGACACACAAGACCCACTCGACGCCATTGTTGTTATCTGTGACGAAAGTCACGTGAGCTGGGTTCCGGCTTTATTATTACAGCACTGCAAACTGTAGCTGAACCAATGCTGACCGACCAATAGAAATGGCCAATGGGACTGGCCGAAAGTCAAAAATGTATCATTACACTTCATAAGAGATTGGGTAATAAATTTATATAACACATATATGCATGGCGTTCCATTTTTATCTGGACATTGGCAAACAATGTAGACCCTGATCAGACGCCGCAGAACGCGGCGTCTGATCAGGGTGTACATTGTTTGCTTAAAGGACTTTTTTTTTAATTTCCACACACAAAACAAAGCTATCACCCTTATATTCGGCCCCCGCCCATAGGGGCTTGAAGAAATATATGGGCTTCACGATGCTTCCACGCAGAGCTGAATCCGGCCCGCACACTAGTACTGGTAAAACCGCTTTGAGGATCTAAGCCTGTCCAGGAACCGCGGTGCGAGGCGGACCGTCCATGCTAATAAACCCTATTGGTTTCGTTGGGCAACAGAGCTTGAGATGTCTGTTCATCTCAGTGTCGGGTAAAAGTCCCTCAAAATTTGAAGCAACGTCTCCAAAATGACCTTTACAGTGTTGACGGGGACGTTAAACCTCAAATCAAACAAACAAATCCCACAAAATTGGAAGCAACGTCTCCAAAATGACCTTTACAGTGTTGACGGGTACGTTAAACCTCAAATCGAACAAACAAACAAACATCACCCTTATATTCGGAAATGGACCACTCCAAACTTATCAGATGGGAGTTTTATTGCCATACATGGGTAAAGCGACGAAAAGAAAGCCGGGCCAAAAGCTGAAAAAAAATCAATTATTACATCCTTAATGGAAATCTGAGAAATTTCAAGGAATTTTCTAGGCTACTGAATGACTTCAACATTGTCTAACTGATATTCATTATATATTATGACAGATTTTACACGTTTTAACATTTTTATGATCGAACAGAGTTTGCAGTTTTAAACTCCATCTGATGCAGTTATCAAAAAACTTTATTCGAAAGATTTAATTTGTTCAAATAAAAATAAAAAATATCAGTGATTTTTAACCCTTCTCTTGCTGAATATTCATTTTAGCCACACCCATCTCTGACTTTGAACCAATCAGATTACTTGATGTAATTTATTCCTACAAATTCATAAACTGAATGTCAAATAGTGTAGATCCTGATCAGATGGCTTCTGAAGAAGCCATCTGATCTGGATCTACACTGTTTGCAAAGGTAGGGCTTGTCGTGAACAGCATGATAAGGGTTAGATTTCATTGTCAGTATTTGTAATTGGAAAACCTTAATGACTTGTTTCAAAAGTGTTCAGTAACACAGGCGCCAAAGATGAGTTACATTCCATCACGTGAACAAGTCCGTGAAATGAACACCCCCTTTAACCCCACTTTATATAGAGAAAACTTGGGTTTAAGGGACTGTGCTATATTTTTCTTATTTCTGCTCCAATACATAGGTTGTGGGTACTCGTTAGAACCGCATCAATGAGGCGGTTCTAACGAGCACCCACAACCCATGAAGAAAAATATCACGGATTTTCATCAGAAAAGTAGCAATTTTGGTGGTGTGAAAAATGCACTATGTCGCACAGGTGTGTAATGGTAACATATCCTTGATGAAACGAGTTAGTTATATAAGGGTGTGGGCGGGGTGGGATGAAATGAATGCTTATAAAGCTCACCGAAATCAAAAATTGAATACGTCACAAGAAGCATTATGTGCTGTTTTCATCACTCCCAGGGAAGCCATGTGCACAAAAAGAGAAAGTTTGTTTGTTTGTTTGGTCCCTTAACACTATATATACGAGGTTAGGCTGAAAAGTTCTGAGTCTGACCACGATGCAATGGTCTGTCCATGCTAAAAGTGCCTTATTTTTTTCAACATAGTCTCCCTTTCTGTCCACACACTTTCTCCAGCGATGCTGGAGTCCTTGGATCCCAGTGGTATAGAAGGTCTCATCTTGGTTCCTGAAAAACTCCTCCACAGCAGCTCGTCTGACCGATAATGCTGCCAAGCCAAGTGCTTTTTAAATGTTTCGGAAACAGAAAATAATCTGATGGAGCTAGATCAGGTGAATACGGAGTGTGATCGACAAATGTGATGCCACAGTCATGCACAGCAGCCATTGCGACAACCGATTTGTGGGCAGGCGCATTGTCCTGATGGAACAAGACCCCTTTTGTCAATTTTCCGGGTCGTTTAGCTTTAATTGGAGGGAACGGGGTCGCTGAATCGGACTCTGAAAGGGCAGAGGAATTGGTTGGTCAATTCAATGATGCATTTAGTAAAACCGAGTTCAACGAGGTCCCATTGACTTAAAGATCGGCCCCTTTCATGGAAAATATTGCTGTATCCTCGGCAGGAGTGATCAAGTTACTTAAATGCTTGAACCCTTCTAAAGCTTTAGGGCCTGATGAGCTTCATCCTAGAGTCCTGAAGGAACTAGCAAACGAGTTAGGTCCAGTTTTTGCTCATCTTTTCCAACAATCTCTCAATACGGGTGAAATTCCCAAAGAATGTCTACTAGCGAACATCTGTCCACTTTTCAAAAAAGGGGACAAGCCTCTTGCTCGAAATTATCGCTCGGGGTCACTGACCTGTGCTCTATGTAAATTGCTTGAACACATAGTTTGCTCAAACATCATGGCCCACTTGGATGAACATAAACTTTTGTCAGACAGACAACATGCATTTAGGAAAAGGCATAGTTGCGAAACTCAGTTGAGCAAGGTTATTAATGATTGGGCAAAAATCCTGGACAAAGTGGGGCAGGTGGACACATTTATTCTGGACTTCGAGAAGGCTTTTGACACCCCTCCACATGATCTACTTAAATCCAAATTATTTGGTTATGGAATTGGAGGAAAGACTCTAAAATGGATAGATTCCTTCCTTTGCTACAGAAAACAGGGGGTTGTTGAAAATGGTGAATCTTCAGTATGGGCGCCAGTTTTGTCTGGAGTCCCGCAAGGGACTGTTCTTGGTCCTCTTTTGTTCTCTCTGTACATCAATGATATCTCCGCTGGCATTGACTCAGAAATAAGTTCGCAGACGACTGTGTTTGTTACCGGGAAATTAAAGATACAGATGACTCACTGAAACTTCAGGCTGACATAGATAGATTAGGATGTTGGGCCCGAATATTATGCAGATAACTAGGAAGAGATCTAATAAAATTGAGGCTTCTTACACTTTAGAGGGAACGGTCCTCGAAAATGTGAATTCCATTTAGTACCTTGGTGTGACAATCACTCACGATTTGAGATTGAATACACACATTAGCAACATGTGTACAAATGCGAATAGAACACTTGGTTTCCTGAGGCGAAATCTTCATCAGTGTCCTCAGGATGTGAAAGAGACTGCATACAGGGGACTTGTTCGTCCAATCTTGGAATATGGTAGTTGCATCTGGGATCCAAGCGGAGTAGTCCTCAATGAAGAAATTGAAAAAGTTCAGAATAGAGCTGCCAGATTTGTAATTGGAAATTACTACTTTGAAACTGGGAGCATGACTGGAATTCTAGGAAAATTAAGATGGGAGTCTCTCAAGAAAAGGAGAAGAGACAGTAGGCTCATACTCATATACAAAGGTCTAAAGGGTGCTGCCAGCATTCCAACAGATGACCTTGTTCCCCCAGCTAGGCACTGCAGAAAGCACCATTCAATGACGTTTCAGACCCTTACTGCAAGAACGGACATTTATAAAGAATCTTTTTTCCCTAAAACAAGTGGTTGGTCATTATTATTCCCTTATGGAAAAAAATCTACAATTGAATCTTTCTTCCCCCGAACCATTAGAGATTGGAATGCCCTTCTCGATTCGATTATTACGAAGGCTGAAGGTGCTGAGGATTGTGTAGCTAAGTTTACCTCTTTGGTTAGAGCTAGGGACTAACTTCCCATATCACAGGTCCTGGTGTATGAATGTCATTTGACGTGTCACCAGTAATAATTCTGAATTGCTTTTCGCAATTGTTTAACAGATCTGCATAATACTCCCAATTAATTGTTCTGCCCTTTTGAAGTTTATCTATTAATATTATACCTTTGGCATCCCAGAACATGGATGCCATCACCTTCCCTGCAGAGGAGACGACCTTTGCCTTCTTTGGAGGGGGTGAGCCAGGGTGCTTCCATTGCATGGATTGTCTTTTGGTCTCTGGCTCAAAGTGATGAACACAACACTCATCCTGAGTGACAAAACGGTCAAGAAAACCATCTTGGTCTGCTTCAAAAATAGCCAAGTTGGCTTGTGACAGGTTCAGTCTGGTCAACTTTTGGTCAGGCGTCAAAAGCCGTGGCACCCATCTGGCGGAAACCTTCGACATTCCTAATTCACTGTGTAGAATGTTCTCTACTCGTTCACGGGAGAGGCCAACAGTGTTGGCTAACTGATTCACAGTTAAACGCCTGTCATCCATCACGGCCCTGTGCACTTGGCAGTTGTTGCCGTTGTGGGTCGTCCACACCGGTCATCATCATCAATTGCCCATCTTAAAATTTGCTGCCCACCTTTTCACGGTTGCATACGAAGGAGCATCATCCCCTAATGTAGCAACCATATCGGCATGAATGTCCTTAGGAGCTAACCCCTTTTTTATGGAGGTACTTGATGACACCACGATGCCAGATTTTGTCCATTTTCTCAAAAACGTGCTAGTATCAATTTTCAAAGTCTAGAATTTCTACGTTATTGCAGGTAAACTTGAACGCATTTGAGTCAAATCAAGTAATAAAGGTTTGGATTTAATGAATACAAAATTTCATGGCTCTTCGATGCCTGCTTCTTGGTCAGGCTCAGAACTTTTCAGCCTAAATCCAAACCTTCATTACTTGATTTGACTCAAATGAGTTCAAGTTTACCCGCAATAACGTAGAAATTCTAGACTTTGAAAATTGATACTACATGTAGCACGTTTTTGAGAGAATGGACAAAATCTGGCATCGTGGTACTTGGCTGGGCAGCATTATCGGTCAGATGAGGAGCTGATAGCTGCTGTTGAGGAGTTTTTCTGGGACGCAGATGAGACCTTCTATACCACTGGGTTCCAAGGACTCCAGCATCGTGGAGGAAGTGTGTGGACACGAAGGGAGACTATGTTGAAAAATTAGGCACTTTCAGCATGGACAAACCATTGCATCTTGGTCAGCCTCAGAACGTTTCAGCCTACCCTCGTACATATCTCGAAATATCGAAGAAAGGACGGAAATGAAACACTTAGGCTGGGAAAAGGGCTCTTAAAAGGGACTTTCATTGCTCTTAAAGGAACTCATTTTTGATTTTTATTTAGACTTTTACGTTTAGCCTATCATTTCAATAGTATTTTGGAATGTTTGGTAGATCTGATCAGACGCTGCTATTTGCAGCATCTGGTCTGGATTTTACTGTTTCCCTTACAATCATCACGTGGACAAGTCAGTGAAATGAACACCCATCTAAAGCCCACTTTGGGGTTAACAGGGGCATACATTATTTTTCTTATTTCTCTTGAAAGACATAAAGTGTGGGTACTCGTTAGAACCGCCTCAATGAGGCGGTTCTAACGAGAACCAACAACCATGTATGGAGTAGAAATAAGAAAAATACCACAAAATTTACATCAGAAAATTACCATACAAGTTTATCTTTTCCTGTCCTTTGGGATCATTGATTCCATTGTGGAGTTTTGAAAACATTTGAGGTGAGGATCACTAATGAGGCCTAATTGGTTGGAACTAGCTAGCCTGGCCAGAAACGCTTGTACACTACATACGTTTCAGTCCAATGGTGTATTCCTTTCTTCCCATGGGTAATCTTAAACAACAGCTGGTGTTAAGGGAATGTGTGGCGACCGGAAAAAGTCCCCATGCTCTTCATCATAGTGAAGTTTATATTTTCTTGTCCTCTGGGATCATTGATTTCTTTGTGGGGTTTTGAAACAATTTGAGGGTAACTGATGAGGCCTAATTGGCCGAAAGTAGCTAGTCTGGTCCAGAAAAACTTGTATTCTCCATACTTCTTCTCTTCTCCTATTACTGCTACTCGCTCACACCTGAGCATTACGAGCAGGACTTCCTGGGTGGTAACAAGTACTTTTTTTAAGCAATGTGGATGAAGTGTCTTGCTCAAGGGCACAACACTTTGGTCAGCGTGAGGCTCGAATCCGCAACCTCTTGACCACAAATCCGATGCGCTACCACTGCACAAAAGCGCTCCACAATTACAGTTCAACGGTGAATTCCTTGCTTCCACATAGAATGTATTTGCTGGTTGGTTGCATATAGTTAAAGGGAGTTGGGCCTCAAGTTCTCCGATTAGTTACACCCCTTCCTCTACATGGTTACAAGGGCCGTAACTAGTGTTGTTGGACATACCGGCCTTTTCTCATGAGCTGACAGTTATGATTTTTCCATGAGGCCTGCTCATGTGGACTGTTTATTTAAAAGAAAAGATCAGGTGTTACAGTGAATTGTTTGAGATATAAATCACAGTTTTGGGGTCAGTTGAAAAGTAGAAAAAATCACGAACGCTACATACGAACGATTTTGTCTACTTTAAAACTGACCGACAAACGATTTTGTCTACTTTACAATTGACCGACAAACAATTTTCTCTACCTAAACCATAAATGATTTTGTCTACTTTACAACTGAATGACAAACGATTATGTCTACTTTGCAACTGACCGACAAACGATTTTGTTTACTTTACAACTGACCGACAGACGATTTGGCTACTTTACAACAGACCGACAAACGATACTGTCTACTTTACAACAGACCGACAAACGATACTGTCTACTTTACAACTGACCAACAAACGATTTTGTCTATTCTAAAACTTTTGTCTACTTAACAAATGACCGACAAATGGTTGTGTCTACTTTACACCTGACAGACTAACTGAGATTTATAACTCAACAATTCACGCTCTAGAGCTGATCTACAGTCGCACTTCAATGGCTCGAACACCTTTAGGACCTCGAAAATCTGTTCGAGATAGGGGCAGTTCGAGCCACTGAGGGTTACTGTCAGCAGGCAAAATGAGATACTGTAGACACCTTTTCGGTGTTCTATAATGAAAATGTATGCTGTGTGTACTCATTAGAATCGCCTCATCGAGGCGATTCTAATGAGTACACACATCATACCTTTGAAAGATAAAAGACTAAAATCTCCTTAAATATCCCCCAATATTTCTTATTTGAGGATTTCCCTAGGGGCTCAAGAATGGGATCGACTCAGCCATGGTAAACGAGCCATCGGTGTTCCAGCCATCTAAGTTCTACTGTATTTCGATTCTACCACATTGATGTTCCAACCTATGGCCATCGTTAGAAGTTATCCTGCCACAACTACTGACTGTATCACATGTGTTTAAGTCCTTCTGTAACGTTTTCGACGCGTGAAAATATCGTTACACCGTCCAAATGGCGTTTACTTGCGTCACACCGTCTACACGTCATAAATGGCGTCTACTTGTGCCACACTGTTTTCCCTATGATTTACTGCAGAATTAATCAGGGTTTCATTCCAATGACTATATAGGCGTGTTGTATTAGAATACTTACACCGCGGCATGTTGCGAAGAAAATTGCTTTTGTCCATTTTACTGATGTCAATTTCCTCGGTGGTTGTACTCGTAGTCAAGGCCGGGGTGACGGCTGTAAAAAATATGTTATAAGAACTCGATTCTTCAAAAGGAAAATTCAAAGATGAAACGTCGGTAACAGTCTAGATAGCCGGGAACACCGAAAGTGTGTACATCTCTGTAATTCCGACACCGATCTATGTCATTGTGATTACGAAAATCAAACTTACCTGTTCCAAACCCATCACGTTAATAAGCTTGTAAAATAAACACCCACTAAACCACACTTTATAGAGAGAAAACTGGGGTTTACGGGGGTATCCATTATTTTTCTTATCTCTACTCCAAGACATAGGTTGTGGGTACTCGTTAGCACCGCCTCAATGAGGCGGTTCTAACGAGCATGCACAACCTATGTTTGCAATGTAAGAAAAATATTATCAGACAAGTAGTTATTTTGGAGATATAAAGTTCACTATGTCGCACGGGTGCGTTATCGTAACAGCATCGACCGTATCTGGGGGGAGCTCATCCCTCAAATTCATGTTCTTAAAAAGTAAACAGTGAAGACCCTGGCCAGACGCCGCGGGGTGAGTGACTATTTGAGTTTTACATCCCACCAACAGCTGAGGTCATACGGAGACCGGACCTCGGTTTAAAGACTCATCCGAAAGTCTGGAGAAGCCCGGAATCGATCCTGGGACCCCTGGTTTACAAGGCGAGTAGCATAACAACTACACCACGGAGGCTCCTAACCAGACCCCGCGGAACAGGGTCTTCACTATTTACAGAAAACACAGGAATCAGTGTTAAACCAAATAGTTAAGTTCCAGTTCAAGGACATCTTCCCAGTCTACACTCTCAGACAATCGATCAACCAGTGCAGCAAGTCGGCCCCCGCCCATCGGGGCTTGAAGAAATATATGGGCTGCATGATGCTTCCACGCAGAGCTGAAACCGACCCGCACACGAGTACTGGTAAGCCGCTTAGAGGAGCGAAGCCTGCCCAGGTAAAGCGGTGCGAGTCGGACCGTCCATGCTTATAACCATATTGGCTTCATTGGGCGGCAGGGCTTGAGAAGTCATTTCATCTCAGTGTCGGGTAAAAGTCCCACAAAATTGGAATCAACGTCTCCAAAATGACATTTACAGTGTTGATGGGGACGTTAAACCTAAAATCAAACAAAAAACATAGATTGTGGGTGACAGTTAAACCGCTTCTATGAGGCGGTTCTAACGAGCACCCACAACTTTAAAGTATAAAATAAGAAAAATATCAAGCATTTTCACCAGAAAATTGACAGTTTTGGAGACCAAGCTACATGGGTCTGTTAGCATGATGCTTAAGCTGAGCTACAGAGACGTGGCAAAAATTGACGCAACCAGATACCTTTCTGTAGGACTTCATAGCAGTTTAGATAAAGCTTTGATAAAATTTCATAGAGATAGGTTCTCAGTATGTCTTTATAAACGTGTTCGTTCTGTTTAAAAATAACAGTTTAGTATCCCTAGCATTGTAAGAAAAAGTCGAACTAGATCGTCCGAATTCTTTTCTCCGTGCTTGACCACGTCACTATTTGCGTCGTTAGAATTCTGGACAAAGAAATTGAAACAGTTTTCCAGGCAGTTCCGTCAATTTTGGTCACATTACCCGCAATGAAAACGATATTATCATATGACGTCGCGTCTGAGAATGTAATAACGCCATGTAATAAATTCAATAATCCACTATGGGATTACATATGCAAATTAGTTAGGTACGTCTTGTAATGTTACAAGTACGACGCCCTTAACGTCGTCATCTCTACTGATGGCGTAATATTGACAGTTTTTGTTGAAAAATCGTGAATAAAATGCGTTATAAATGACATATGATAAATAGAATCCTGCATCCGTGTTCATGTATTACTGATTTTATTAAACTCGTTGAGGAAAAGCGATAAAATGCTCGGCGAAGCCGTGATAAAATGCTCGGCCAAGCCTCGCATTTTATTCCTTTTCCTCAACTCGTTTAATAAATTCAATAATGCATGAGCACTCATGAAAGATTTAAAGCACAGAAGCAAATTTCTTGCACACCAGACAAGGAAATCCATGATTTTACCCACGGATAGAAATTTATGTTCTGACCCTGGTGTTCTGACCCAAAATCGAATATAATCGCGTGTTTGATAAATGCACTGGTTGATTACGACCTGTATGCGCACGGTCGTTAAGGTTGACGTCACTAAACATTCCTGCAGTGTCAACACAATATCGCGGACGTTGGTAACCGAAGTGACTGCAGCATTAAAAATCCGCTTTAAGAAATGGATGGTTGCAAGAAAAAGAATCCAATATGGGTGTAAGGGGTGGATAGAAAAATCCGTCCCTCAGGATCACTGTACCTCGGGACGATTTTTTCCATCCACCCCTCACACCCATATAAGATTCTTATAATATTCATACCAAAACAGAAAGAACAAATTAAAACAATCTCAAAATTAAGAAACGATACAAAAAGATGCTGTTTTTGCTGAAAACATGAAGCGCTTCTTGAACATTAAGGACAACTATGGTATTGAAGCAAAAGCAGACACAAGCAAATAAAATATAAGCAAACAAAAAAATACACAGAACATGGTTATTCTTGTTTCAAGAGAAAAATGAAGTTTCGACGCCAAACCATATTAACGTTTAGCATTTTTGTTTTTCATATGACGTCGCTTAATGGAATGTCGCAACAACCCAGTGACTACACATTTAAGAAACGAGTGTAATTTATTTTAAGTCACTGCAGTATGAACAAACTAGCCATCAAAACACGCCTATTTAATTCTGACCCCCTTGGCCCCCGTTTTATATAGTAAAACTGTGGTTAACAGGGGTAAACCTTATTTTGCATGTTTCTGTTCAAAAATGTTGATCGTGGCCATTCGTTATTACTGCCTCAGGTTCTAACTAGTACCCACAATCTATTTTTAGCAGAAATCAGAAAAATAAGGTTTACCCATGTAAACCCCAGTTTTTTTTCATAAATGTGGGGTTCAAGGGGGTCAAAATTATATAGACGTGTTTTCGTGATGTTAAACCGCAAACCACGATTTCGATGTGGCGTTTTTATTTCTCTTTAGTATAGCAACACTAAGAGACGGCGTTTTTATTTCTCTTGAGTATAGCAACACTAAGAGACTTGATCTTATCTTGAAATTTCTGTCGGAACGCATTCCATTATTTAAACGATATATGAAGTATTCACTTCGTTTGAATTGTTGCTTTATAGTTAAACCATTTATTATTTATCTTTATTATTTAGCTTTTAGAACTGTAAAATTCCTCTGTTAAGACCACCTTTGGGACTGTTCACTTTTGAACAGTCCCAAATGGGGCACCTCACCAGAGAGACCACATACGGGGACAGTCCCAAATGTGGTCCATTTAAGACCACTTTTGAACAGTCCCAAATGTGGCACCTCACCAGAGGACACTGTGGCCAGAAAAGAAAAAGAACTATTAAGTGCACCCTTCAAAATAAGCTTCTAAAAGCAGATCTCTGGTCTTAATTTTTGGTGGTCTTAATAGCGGGATTTTACTGTTTTACAACTGTTTTCAGTCTTTTACACTCGACCTAAAATGTGTTTATTTCTGACATTCAGTTTACTAAATGGCAATTTTTGCGGGACATGTTTGCCCGAAGGCGTCATCAAAAGTAATATCATATCGGTTGCTTTGAAAGCATCGGTGCTACCATATGCTATATTGGTTGGTGCTAGCGTGCAATATCCTGTGATATTGGCACGTGTGCTCGGTGTCTACGTATTTTTCATAGCCTACAATAAGTTCAGGTATTTTGAAAAGCTGAATACGTACCATCACCGTTGTCATCCTGTGGCGGATCTGAAGATAAATAGAGAATATTTACTTTTTTGAGGTGAATACCAAAACTATTTCATCAAGTGTGTTGAAAACATCCAAATTTTCACGAGTGCGAAACTTGTAAATATTGTCCTACAAATCCAAGATACAGGGAGCTTTGTTTCATGTCAGTAACACTAGCTGCAAGGTTCCAGTTGTCAAAACCCAAGGGCATCCTCGTTGAAACTTTGATAACTCAATCCTGCAGATATGCTGATATTTTTGCTGTAAAAATGTGAGAAGCTTTTGATAATGCAAACGCTTCTCACATTTTTTTTTTCAGAAAAATACCACGGTATATGATATAGACTTTGCTAGAACAGTTTGCTGTATGTGTTACAGATGGCCAAGACAAGCTTCCTACGTTATATCGTTTACCTAAACTTCATAAAAGACCATACAAAGCACGGTTTATTGCAAATTAAAACTCTTGTACCACCACCGAACATTCTTAATTATTAACTTCATGTTTTATTGCCATCAAACACGTGTGACTAAATATTGCGACAAAGTCTTTGAAAGATCAGGGAGAAATATGTTATGGTCTACAAATATTCTAATGAAGTTTTAAATAAATTGAAATCTAGACGTATTCATGCTTCAAGAGTGTCTACTTATGATTTTTCCACCCTTAACACTACACTTCCTCAAAAATCTAATAAAAGAAAAATAAATTCGATTTAACTGAATGGACATTTCATAGGGTTGCTAAGATTCCGTGAACAATCCTTCCTTATCCAATCCGGTTGCAGGGGCGAGGTCAGCTTTATTGGCCCAACGCCGAAGAGACCTCGTGCCAATAAAGCTGACCTCGGACCTGTAACTTCGGTTTCGGGCCAATAAAGCTGACCTCGCTCCTGTAACTTGGCCAATACGAAATTACTTGATTAATAACATTACATTTCGAAAAAAAAGACAAATTTAGCATGAGATAACAGAGCACGTTTGTCTGGCCTTACAGTCGAACCTGTGCTTACGGTCACCTCAAAATAACGTTCCCCTTATTACCATTGTCGGTTTCAACCCCTCCCATCGAAATCCCCTAATGCATTACCTGGGAATAGCGGTCCACTGCGCACCACGGTCAATGGTCACGTTAATCAGGCCTAAAGTAGCTTGAATAGTGGCATACAATTGAGTCTGTCACGCTCATGAGTTTTGCTTCGATTGATTGACAAATGGTTGGCCTGCTTGATTGCTATTCACCATATTTGCATTATTTGCTGGCTCCCAGCTTGCACATTGTAAATATTGGAAAAACAGGTAACCAGACCCCCCTGACCTTTTAAGGTCAGGGGGGTCTGGTTACCTGTTTTTCCAACACTGATAACCTTCAGACTAGGAACCAGCAGATAATGCAAGTAAGGTGAATTGTTGTCCTTCTTACTGACCATCTGGTCAAACATGTTACGGTTTGTGAGTTAGTGTGCGAGTTATATTGAATAAATTCATTGCATTATATGTTTTACACGAGAACTGTAGACAGTTTGTTTGGAACAGTCTAAGCGTAAATTGTAAATTCTGAAGGCCGTATTATTCAAATGTCGGGGTCTGGAAAAACTAGCAGATTAAATGCTGAAGAAATGGGTGTTGGTAGAAAACATATACAGTCATTTATGAAACGAAAACGGGAATTCATGGATGGAGATGAAGGGAATGTTATTCTGAATTTAAAAAGCCTCGGCGATCAACTGCATATGATGAAATAAATGAACTCTGTTTTGACTGGTTAAATCAGGCCACTGATCGGCCTGTCAACTTGTCCGGACCATAACTCACGGAGAAGGCCCTTAAAGTTGCAAGTGATCTAGGAATTGGCTCATTTAAGGCCCCGAACGGGCGGCTAGAAAGCTTTCTCAAACGGAATAACATTTTGTTTAAAACGATGTCGGGGGAGTGCGGTGCTGTTGATACAAACGTTGTTCAAAACTGGATTGGAGGTGGTTTTGCCAAAGAACATTCTTGAAGAAAAATAAGAGCGAATATACGAACAATTTTCATAAAGCATATACTGTCTCTACCAACTACAGTAGCATATTCAGCAGTGTATGTCCTCTCAGGGGCAATACCCATTGAAGGTGCGATAAATAAAAAGGCCCTTACGTTGTTTGGCAATATGCCAACTGGATGATACGTCCATTGATACAGAGCTAGGGCAGCGACAATTCGCGGTGCAAGATCATGACAATAGTAGCTTGTTTGTCGCCATCAAGAAACTACTAGTGAAATATGACCATTCTGAGTGTTAGGAGATCTTAAATAACCCAACATCCAAGTTCAGGTGGAAGTCTCAAGAAAATGAAAAGGTCAACAGCTTTTGGGCGAATAGAATCAAGACCAGAGCTGCTCTCTACTCCTCACTTCAGTACTTAGCAGTGGATTACTACTGTCCAGGGAAAAATCATTTGGTCCTCCAACATAATGGTATTGCCAGAGATGTTCCGTGTGTTGGTATCAAGCTGAAGCTCCTTACAGGAACGTATAATCTGCAGGCAAACAGGGCCGCATTCAACCGGTATCAAGTTGACCCAACCTGTCTGATGTGTCAGTGTGGGCCAGAAACAGTTGGCAATTCCCTAGTAGAGTGTAGTGCTCTTGAAAACAAGCGCTGTGTTATCATGAACGATCTGAACCGCGTAATGATAAGATTTACAGAACTCTCTACAAACCAAGAAGAACGAGAAATATAATACAGGGCCAGTTGTTCAAAACTAACGACGTCGTTAGTTAACGTATTGTTAAAATTTTGATCATTTTTTAAGGCAAATATGCTCATATTTTTGCTGAAAAAATGTGAGCAGCTTTTGCATCCGCAAAAAGCTGCTCACATTTTTCAGCAAAAATACCAAAATTTTACATATTAAACTTGCAAGAAGAGTTAACAATATGACCACTAACGAGCTCGTTAAGCTAACGATGCTAACGATGCTTTGAACAACTGGCCCCTGGACTGCACTAACCTAATAAACTTTGGCACCAGCCATAAAGACATTCCCATACCGGTGAAAGAATTTGAGAAACTGACTAATAGACTTTGCATTACAATACACATTGAACGTTACAAGAAACTAAATTTCATACCAAAGAGACCAAGTAACAAGATCTTTTAACAAGGTCATAGGTCAAGGTCACAGTTTAAACTTTCTTTGCATCAAAGTTAAGCTCTTGTCACAAAGAACCTACATGCAAAATATGATTTGGGCTCTATCTCAAACTTCTACTTTCTATCTCAAACGGTTCAAAAGTTATGATCCAAATGTTATTTTTATTTTAAGTAGGTCAAAGGTCAAGGTCATAGGTCAAATCTTTTTGCAAAAATGTAAAGCTTTTGTCACAAGGAACATATATGCCAAATATGAAAGACCATATATCTAGCAGTTATGACCAATGTTATTTTTTTTCTTTTAAGTATGTCAAAGCTCAAGGTCAAGGTCACAGGTCAAAATTGTTTGCTCGAATGTGAAGCTCTTGTCACAAGGAACCTACATGTCAAACATGAATGCTCTAACTCAAACGGTTCAAAAGTTATGACTAATGTTAAAGTTGTCCATGTACAAACCAACAAACAAACAAACCAACAAACAGACAGGGCAAAAACAATATGTCCCCGTTATCGCTCCCGGGGTCATAAAATCGCGGAAAAGGTGGCCGTCTTATGCAGAGCACGAAGGGGCAGTCTTTCGGGGCCGTTTAGCATTGTAAATAGGGTGGAGGAAGTCAGATACATTTATAGTAACTTTTAAGTGCCAAGAAAGAGACATTTTATATAACCCCTTTATAAAGTGTATATACAAGGACTCCGGAACGTGTTCCTAGCAAGGAAGAAGTTATATCTACAGTACATGGCGACCTCCGTTATTGATCATTAATTGACCTAGATTTTGTCACTCTGACTTGTTTTGAGGAATCTGTTAAGCTTTTTATTGTGTTTTCCATTCGTTGGTAGGTAAGAAGATACACCCATTAGTGATCTCAAATCTAAAAAGCCCAGATGTTTCAACAACAAGGCGATAAATAGTTTGCCTGTTTTGTACAGACGCGGCGAACAAAAAGGCGTGGATAACCGGTGCTCTATATGAAGAATGGCTAAATTGGTTTGATCGACGGATGCACGGTCGAAAAGTCCTCTTATTTGTCGATAATGCCCCCATCACACTTATACGTTACTCTCAGAATATCTTCCTGCCATCACTACATCGTTAAGTCAGCCCATGGATCAAGGGGTCACACAGGCATTTAAACTGAAGTACCGCAAAAAGACAACTGCAGCATGTCATTAACCAAATGGCTCTTTGCCAGGGTAACCTGGAACTGATCTTCTGAAAGAAATCAGTATTCTTAATGTTGTGTACTGGATATCTGGGCCATGGAATGAAGGGAATTGTAGCACTATCACTAAATGTTTTTCTAACTGTGGGTTTAATTCAGTGTTTTCAGATAGTCTGCTACTGCTGGCGCAGCTGCTGGCGATGATGATTTCCTGCTTGCACTACAACCCAAACAATGCAACTCCTTGACTGTGACTTTCAGGAGCTCATTAAAATTGATATGAAAATGGTGACATGTTCTGATGAAACCAAAGACTGGGAAAAGGTCAGCAACTGAGGTGCTAGGGGAGATCCGGAGTGAAGCTGATTCGGGGTCCGATGAGGAGTAGGAAAGTGACGCAGTTACAGAACCAGCAGTCTGTTCAATTAATGGTGGTTTTTGCTCTAGTTCAAAAATCAAAACTGTTGCCAGGTGCTCTTTTAGAATCACCTAAGCATTTGAATTATGAAACTGGAAAGTACCTCGTAACAATCAATAAAGGCAAAAATCGTTTTGACCCTTTGTCGGCCTGATGGAATCTATCAAATCTCCGAACAAAGGTCACCTGTGAAAAAAGCCAAAATTTCCTTTCCCACTGCTTGTCTTTGTTTAGAGCTTCCGGTCAAATGCAATGATTTATGAGTTACATTATTAGTTATATTTAAATTCTGAATGGGAAAATTTGGATCGCATTCCCCACCTAAGAGAGCTATTTGCCCAAACCTTTAGGAGGGAACTTGTACCAACAATATTAATGTATGTTTTTGAGATAAAGAAAGAAAACTAAAATTAAGCATTTTTGACCCAACATTTCTCTGTAAAAAGCGAGGTTCACAAAGGTATTCATTTAACGGATTTGTTAATAAGATATTGTCGAAACTATCTTTAAGATTTAAATGAAAGTAGAAATTACTTAAGATACCGTGTAACTTCCATTAATTAAACAGCCACAAAAGGAAAAAACGCCAAAACTGACTCCTTTAGGAAGTTGGCTGTTCAGCAGAGAGAAATGGCTGAGTTGATGTGTAAATTGATGTAGAAAGACAAACACCAGTGTTTACTGCAGACAATTAAACATGGATGTATTAAAAGAAAACTACACGATTGAACGGTATCAACTAGCACTTCTCGATTATCTTTTTTTTTTCATTTCGTTTAAAATATACAGTATAACGTCACTGGCTCGAACACCGATAGCTCGTCTACCATGGTTGGGTACAACTCCTTCTTGAGCCCCTAGAAAAATCCTCTACATAAGAAATAGTGGGGGATAATTATGGAGATTTTAGTCTTTTATCTTGCAAATGTATGCTGTGTGTACTCATTAGAATCGCCTCGAGGAGGCGATTCTAATGAGTACACACAGCATACATTTTCATTATAGAACACCGAAAAAATGTCCAAAAGTATCTCGTTATGCCTACTGACAGTAACTCTCAGTGGCTCGAACTACCCCCGTCTCGAACAGATTTTCGAGGTCCCAAAGGTGTTCGAGCCAATGAAGTTCGACTGTATATAAAAGAATTCATCACACTGGCAATGTGGTATTGAAAAGAAATTCCTACTTCTATATCTGAATTTTCGCCGCTGAGTTAGCTCTGGCTGTTTCATACAGGGATGTTAGATTAGTAAAGTTTCTGCTGGCTGGAGGAGAGAGGTTGCTGCTCAGCAGAGGTTAAATCAAGAAAAAAAAACATAACGAAAACACGGCTATACAAAAACATTACCAATCTACAAAAATTTTAAGATGGAAAATTGTGATATTTTTCTTAATTCTGCTCAAATATATAAATTTTGTGGGCACACGTAAGAACCGCCGCATCGAGCACCCACAATCTATATTTTCAGCAGAAATAAGAAAAAACAAGGTTTACCCCTCTAAACCGCAGATTTACTATATAAACGTGGGGTTCAAGGGGTCAGAATAATATAGGTGTCTTTTCGTGAATTTGTGAGAACTGTTGAGATTCGGCTTTTAAACAGAGTAGCCCATATGTAGGGGTTGAACTGTATGTATCTTAAATGAATCACAATATACATTTTCACTGACAGACAGATGTGGAATGGTTTTGTTTGTTTGTATTGGATTTTAACGGCCCAGTCAACACTATATTAGGTTATTTTAGCCGGTCAGTTTACCTATCCGCACATTTCCTGAGCAAACTTATACGTAAGCATTTAACCAGTACAGTGCACATTCTTTCGCCAGAAACTGACAACTGCCCTTCTTTAATCAGAAGAAGGGAGAGAATGACCATAGAAAAAATTTCATGATCAATCTCCATGAAAGAATGTTGCCGACCCCGGCAGGTATCTAACCCGCGTCCTCCTGATCGCCTGTCAGACGCGCATCCGACTGAGCTACCGAGGCCGACATGTGGAATGGTATGCAATACAATAAATAAATACTGGCAGAAAGAAATATAGTACAAATACATAAATAATTATGAGTATGCTTTTATTTCTTTTTTTATTTCTTTTCTCTACTGAACGATAAATATATAGAGGACCAAATATGGGTGGTCATTTAAATGAAACTAGTGAATTAAGCCTTCGACGAGTTTTATATGTAATTACCACGAGTGTAAGTTTCTGTTTATCATATATCGATTATCTAATCGCATTTTATTCAGACCACATAAATTGTCATAAACCCCCTTGTATCTATATAAAATGATGTTAAGACGAGCGTTGATTTATGGTCTTTTGACCCCACTTAATGACGTCGTGTGGGTCAATGTATTCATTAACCCTTATCTTCCTGAATATTCATTTAAGCCACACCCATTTCTGTCTATCAACCAATCAAATTACTTGATGTAATTTATGGCTACAAATTCATAAACTGAATGCCAAACAGTGTAGATCCTACTCAGATGGCTTCTTCAGAAGCCATCTGATCTGGATCTACACTGTTTCCAAAGATAGGGGTTGTCGTGAACAGCATGATGAGAGTTAAAGTATGAACAACATTGCGTCTCAAAAGTTAAACTATAGAATTGTTTTCTGTAAAAGTAATGACAATGTATATGCAATATCATATTTTCTGTATAAAATAATGGGAAGATTAACCACAGTAATATATGGATTTATAACATAAACAAATGAAATTAAAAAGCCATTGTTTCCGAAGGCATATTCTAATACATCCATTTTTTTATATATGATTCATTTTCTTATATAACCATTTTTCTATACGATTAATATTCTTATGACACAAAATGACCCACAAGGGTTGACATGTCGTTGAAACCAAATCAATCAATCAATCAATTAATATTCTTATATAACAATTTGCTGAGATCAACGGAAATGTGCGTTACATTTGTGAATTCAACGATGATATATACCAGCCTGCGCATCCGCTATCTTCTATACTAGCAGGCACGCAACATTACATCAACATGATCAACGTTGAAAAAATGTTGAAAACGGTGTTTCAATGTTGGTTATATGTTGAGTCAACAATGTGTGCCTGTATGGCTCATATTTAACCCTTTTTGTACCAAATGGAATCTTCCACCTTATATATAGCAGGAGTCCATTCCAAAATTAAGGGGTGTCAGTTTGTGTTTTCTTAAAAAGTTTCTTGGAAAATGGCTTAACTTTTTGCAAACAGTGTAGGCCCTGATCAGACCTGCATTGTTTACCAATTACCCGTTTTGGGGTTTCTGGTACCCAACGGGTTAAGGAGAAGGGTGTATTCTGCCACCGCGTATTTAGGATGATTCGAGTGTTTTCTAGAAGCCTCCATGCTGAAGTGGTAGTACTCGCCCTGTAAACCAGGGGTCGCAGGATCGACGCCGGACTTCTCCAGACTTTCGGATGAGTCTTTAAAGAGAGGTCCCGTCTCCGTATGACCTTAGCTGTTGGTGCGACGTAAAACTCAAACACTCACCCTGTCACTCACTCGAGTGTTTTCTGCACGTTATGTCCAAAGACACTGTTTTGACCCATTTTGTACGGGAAGCCCCAAAACGGGTACTTTGCAAACAGAACGCGGCGTCTGCTATATATAAGGTGGAAGATTCCATTTGGTACCAAAAAGGGTTAAATATGAGCCCTACAGGCACACCTGAAAAAACAACGCTGATTTAACGATGCGTGTCTGCTTGTAAAGGAGATAGCAAATGGAGAAAACACATTCTGAAACCCCTAAATTTTAAAAAGGAGTTGTGCTGTACATAAGGTGGAAGATTCCATTTGGTACATAGAGGGCTAAGCATTTGGGTAAGGTATCCCAGCAACCCTAAGGGTGGCAAGAATAGAAAGTAAGAAGTAAACAAATTGTACTCAAACCATTGTACTCCCATGTGACAGACAGTGACGATTTATAGTATCGCTTATAAAATTCAGACCACATTTACAGGAAAGAATCCGCAAATTCTTCCCTGTAAGTTTGGCCATGGGCAAAGAAGGGGAATAAGTGATATTAATCACGCACATGCGTAGCTTCTGTGCTTAAAGAATGTTGAATGAAATATAATTCTAACACAGCACGCCAATATAGGCAATGGAAAATATCTGTGTTTAATTCTGCAACAAATCACGACAAGGAAGAGCGTGACGAGTGACGTCATTAAAAACTGCCTATTGATGACGTCACTAGTTGATTTCCTTGACGTTAGACGGTGAAACGTCATGTTCTCGCCTCGAAAACGTTAGAAAACAGTAGGGCGGCATCTAAGGCCGTTGCTATGATTCTATTCGCAATCTGCTTCCGCCGGTTGGGACTATATTTTGTCAGAAAAAATAAGGAAGAAAATCACAAGAACTTCCGGTTATTTATAGGCCATTACATGTTGTTACGAGATGTAGATTGGAAAAAAACGAGAGACATTTAAAGAGAATCATCTTTTCTGAGGTCTACAGAAAAGGGTAGATAACTTGAATGCTTAAACCGATTAAGCAGGCGCCGCGAAACCATGACCCCTCAATTTATTGACTGCCCGTTACTCCGATACACATGTCGGGAAAAAATGGCACAAAAAAATGATCCCCTCCAGATTTAGATAATTTTTCGCACATTTGTCAAGGACATATCAGTCCGTCTTACGGACTGAGTGAGAGTTGTCTCGAGCGTGTTACATTAACAAAAACCGTGTTCAACTGAGAGCCAATTCTGCGCTGGGTTACGAAGGTTACGCATGCGCGTTTCGATATCTTATCAATCAAGTCATTCTTTTCTGGCATGATTCGGAATTACGGGGAGGGGGGGGGGGGGGGGCATTGTTTAATGTGCTCTGCAGTCTTATGCGTTGAATTATTTTGGTAATCTAATCATACCTGGGAGAGAGAGAGAGAGAGAGAGAGAGAGAGAGAGAGAGAGAGAGAGAGAGAGAGAGAGAGAGAGAGACCCAGCCAGCAGAGCGATACGACGTGTCTGTCCGGGCCTGACGTTGGCCCACTATTTTATGCTAGGATGAGGAGAGAGAGAGAGAGAGAGAGAGAGAGAGAGAGAGAGAGAGAGAGAGAGAGAGAGAGAGAGAGAGAGAGAGAGAGAGAGAGAGAGAATCAAACTGAAAGTTTACAGTTACGCGTAAGGAATGCACCATGAACCGAAAGAAATGACGACGGACAGAGAGAGAGACCAATCTGTCAGTTGAAAAAAAATCATTAGTATGCGGACTTTGATTAAGTCGATCAGATTTACTGACGTCATTTAATATGACGTAATTTATCCCCTATGTACTTATTACCGGTGTATACTAATTACCGGTGTATTCTGTTTTACCCGAATTACTATCGCGTGCATTAACATCATTCGGAATTTTTCACATCATTGTTTACAAGACGTTTTTCCCTCTGTCTGTATTAAGAAAAACATATATCAGACCTGTCCATTTCTCAGGGTAAGTGACATCTTTTATCTGTAATTATAAATAATGATGTTCTGTTTTGTGTAGTTAATAAAATAGTATACTTCATAAAACATGCTGTAGAAACAAAAATAAAGCTTTCAAACAGGCCCTTTTTGCTTTCATTTTGAAGGCTAATAACTATTTCATTACAGAACCTCGTCCCATGTAGGCTCTTATACCCAAATAACTTTCTACAGGATTTGTTTACATATACACCGGTAATTAGTAACACCGGACATGCCAGATGGTGGCAGGGGTAGTCCAATATAAATAAACAATTTAGCCGGTTGGAGTTTATTTTGAAAAAATATATTGTTTATTTCTGTTGAAGGAATGAACCAATAGTTTGACTAGACACAATTTATCAAAATCGGTAGAACAGTTTGTTTTATATATTGAGTTGAACAATTAATACACCGGTAACTAGTAACACCAGTATAATATGATTTCGTCGCACCAAACTGTCTACACAGGTGTGGCATGCTTGTGTAAATATACTGTACATTCAGTGTTTTGACATATATTTTGATATAAATTATAAACAAACATGGTTGAAAGGTGGATTGTTCAGTGAAGAACTTAACTGAAGATGAGTATGATACCACAAGACTTGTATTCAACTCGCTTTTCATTCGATATTATCGAATACTGGGGAATTCTGTGAGTTTCACTTAAATCTTTTAGCCAAACCTGCCATTCTGGAAAGAAAAAATGGTTTTGTACACACGTTTCGACCGGAAGTGGGTAGAAAAAAATGGCACAAAAAATGCTCCCTCGCCGATTTTGGCACAAATTTCAAAGTAAACAGATTAATATATGCCGGATTTGATGATGTAGGTGAGAAAAATCGCGAGGAATATTATAATAGTTTATTTTTGGTTTTCCCGATGGTACCGACATGGTTGAAAATTCGCCATTTTCAAACCCATGGTCTGCCCACACAAAAATGCTAATTCTTGTTTTAGTCTTTATATTGAATACAGCAATATTTATATATGTATCGCTTTTATCTTTGTCAAAGCTAATAATTAAACGACAATCACGTAATTTGATGTGAAAATAGTTAGTCGAATGGGAGCATCAAAATCGGAAGTAGTCCCATCGAATCGACGCACGAGAATTTTGTTTTTAAATCTACCTACGCTGGCCACTCTGATGCCCTACTGAAAGGATATAAATGCATGTGTTTCAGTAAATAATTTTAGCGGAATTTCTTCTAACAATGGCGAAAAGTTGTGAGATTTTGAAGGAAACAAAAGCATTATTGCCGATTTTCAGCCTGTTAGAATCGAAATAGATCAGTTCTAGTTTGTGATTTGTTGAGTAATAAATCATAGTTTGTCGGTCAGTTGTAAGTAGACAAATCACGCGCGCTACGCGCTCGTGATTTGATCTTCTTTACAACTGACCTCCAAACTGTGATTTATTACTCAACAAATCACAGTTAGAGCTGATCTATTTCTTAAATAAATCACGCGCACGTGATTTGATCTACTTTTCATCTGACCTCCAAACTGTGATTTATTACTCAACAAATCACAATTAGAGCTGATCTGTTTCTTAAACACACGCATGAAATGCGAGCCCTTCTTCTTCTGTCATGCGAACGTAATTATGTTTTTGCAAGGGATCCTTATTATAAAGGGGTTGTTATGCAAGACCATACTTACTGTTTCCAGATGGACCTCTTGGTAAGTTTCTAAGCATGGCTCCAGCTGGAATAGTAAGATGTAGATTGCGATAAAACATCTGTGTGACATAGTGGACTTTTCATACCTCAAAAAAGGGTAACTTTCTGATGAAAATTTGTGATATTTTTCTTATCTATAGTTCAAAGAAAGGTTTTGGGTGGTCGTTAGAACTGCCTCATTGAGGCGGTTCTAATGAGTACCCACAACCTATCTCTTGGAGCAGAAATAAGAAAAATAATGTTTACCCCCGTAAACCCAAGTTTTCTATATATAATGTGGGGTTTAGGGGGTGTTCATTTCGAGGACTTGTTCACGTGATGGTTTGGCAAGCAGACCAGGTATGTTTTCCTTCACGCGACCAAGACTATACCTGATAATATACTTTAAACCTTGTCCAGCTGAACATTTTACAGTGAAATTCCTATATTAAGAACACCTTTAGGACTGTTCAAAAGTGAGAATTAGAATTTAACTTTATGTAAAGTTGGTTTGTGTCTGATGCTTTGTCTCTGGTCATCCCATCGAGGTCTAACTGATGGTTTTCTTTTGCTCCAGCATTTCGGTAGTTTCTTGGTGTCGAGTCCTTGCCGTTGTGCTTGTTTGATTTTTGTCTTATCGGAGATGTTGCACGGATGAGTTAGGAGGCCTTCATGCGGACTCAACAAATTATTTGTCCACATCGCGACGGAAGTAAGGGCGAGGATTGAATTCGCGTAAAATCGATTAAAGCCCCAGTGATTTTTTTACTGACCGTTCCAAGGCGGTTCTTCTGTCGCGATTTATTTTTTGTTATGATTTGTCTTTGATTGTGTGTATCGCTCATATATTTTTGTTTTGGATAGCCAACTGGTCATTTTGCGGGAAAGTAACTTTCCTTTTGCTTTCCGCTATTGATGTTTCCATTAGGCAATAGTTATTTAATGTTTGTGCTTCTTTCCCTTGGTGTATCCGATGGGAGGCGTGGGTTAATTGTTTCGATTCCTGATCATTGCCTTCACTTCTATTTTACCACCAAAACTAAATTATCGATCATATACTAGGGACAAAAAATAAGGAAACCCCCTGACTTCTCAGAGTACGCAAATAATCAAAGCTGTTTTGAAATGTGGCGTTGCTATCGAACGCGAGTAATATATATATAATCAAACTTTACACATTGCACGGGTATATCTTGTGTTACAAATTTTCGCTTCTCATACTTCCCGATTGACAATACAACTGAAAGGTTTATTTGTCAAGTGTAAAGAAGGAAAATGCCTCCTAAAGTGTACATGACGGAAAATGAGAAATTGAGCGCGATAGGGATGATGGAAGCTGGGCAATCCCAGACACTTTGGTAAATCGAAAAGTGTAATTTCGCGACTAGTAGCACGATATCAACAGACGGTGGGGGTCAAGATTAGGGAGGGGAGAGGGAAGTCTAAACAGACTACTGCGCGGCAGGATCGGTATCTGCGCACCATAGCGGTAAGAAACCGTTTCATTTCGGCGCCAGAAATAATGGATACATTTAGGCGTGCGACGGGTATTCGGATTTCAAAGTCAACGAGTCATAACAGACTTCGTGAGGTGGGGCTCAAAGCAAGACGTCCATTCAAAGGGATGGGTCTGACAAGGGTACATAAACGCCTTAGGAATCAGTGGGCCCAGCGTCATATAGGACGTCAACAACGCCATTGGCGATACTATATGTTTTCTGATGAAGTGCGGTTCTGTTTGAACTTCACGGACTGTCGAAAAACGTGTTTGGAGGAGGGTTGGGGAGAGGTACTATCCTGCAACGGTCCAAGAGCTCGATAGGTATGGGGGGTGGCAGCGTCAAGATATGTGCGGGCGTCACCTACGACCAACGGACGGATTAAATGATCGTTCAAGATAACTTGACTGGCCAGCGTTATGTAGACCAAATTTTACGCCCAGTGGTTGTCCCATTCGCCCGGCGCATTGGTGGGAACTTCGAGTGTCAAGACGACAGCGCACGCCCACATCGAGCCCGTGTTGCCGTCGGATTATGAGACAACAAGGTGTAAGGACACTGCCGTGGCCAGCCAAATCCCCCGATATGTCGCCGATTGGGCACATTTGGGATGTCTTGGGTCGCCGCGTGCGCAACAGACCATCTGCAACAGCTTGACCGAGCATTGCAAGAAGAATGGCGACGGATACCAAGGGAGATAATCCGTCGCCCAATCAATACCATGCCCAGGTGTCGTGCATGCATCAATGCTCGTGGTGCAAGGACCAGATACTGATCGCCTTTGCATTTAAAACCTTCCGTGTGACATTGAAGTTTCGCTTCTTTCTATTTGAATTTGGGGGTTCCCTTATTTTTTTCCCTGGTGTAAATTGCAAACGTGATGAATAAAGAGACTGGGTTTATGTTAGTTAGTTTCTATACTAAAACAACGATTCTCAGGAACATGACAGCTTCCCGTGCTGACATTGTCATCAAATGACCTAATTTGAAAATAACAACTTTGTAAATATATTCTTTTCTGACACTTGTTGTTGTTAATAGAGTTCAGCTTGTGTTGAACGGTAAGGAGAAATGCTATGCTTCAGAATTCAGGACTTATTCATCTCAATGTAAAATATAAAAATCCATTTTAAATATCTGTGGTCAGTTCCTACTCATGATTAACAGTCTCAGTCTTAACACTACTGAGCAGTGTAGAAATTAAATGGGCCCCTTCAAGAGATTTTGGTACTTATCGCCTATGCGAGCAGCGAAGGTCCAGGCGAGCCTGCGCATCCGCGCAGTCTCGCCAGAACCTTCGCTGCTCGCTCATACAAGCAGTGAATCAAGAGGAACCTTCAGACAGAAAGCCATATCCCTGGCCCCTCTTAATGGCTGGGCATGTGCAATTAAAATTTGTCATGACGGAATGCTCGAAGACTTGTACAAATTCGCTTGCCGGGGCTCATATAATTGTTGAAAAGAACAATGAACACAGATTTTGAAGCTCTCACTGGCTAAAGCGCATGGGCAGACATTATGACTAACATGCACGAATCGGGGAGAAAACAGCATATATATTTTACCATTACGATCCAAATACTAACAATAATGTAACTATTTCTTGCAGTTAAATTGATCGATGTTTAATCGTTGAACGATCACTGTCATTTGTTGATGATCGACTAGGAATTTTAGCCGACTCCAGCCACTTAAACATTTTACTGACGTGGGATCAGTATACTTACGATTGTGTCTCATCAGGGAGCTTGGATCATCAACTGTAAAATAGAAGTAAGCTATTATGTTTTTGTTTAACCTGGACGCCCACGTTATATCTTTATTCTGTTCACTGTTGACAAATAGGTGGCGGGTTTGATACCTGCCGGGTCGGCAATATTATTTTTTCTTTCACACCAGACAAGCAAATCTGTGATTTTACCCTGGGATAGATGGTTGGTTGGTTGATTTGAGGTTTAACGTCCCCGTCAACACTGTCCGCCCAAAATTGAATGCAATCGCGAGTTTGATAAATGCACTTGTTGATTACGACCTCGTATGCGCCGTCGTTAAGGTTGACGTCATGCACGTTACGTGACGTCACTAAACATTCCTGTAGTGCCATCACAATATGGCGGACGTTGGTAACCGAAGTGACTGCAGCATTAAAAACCCGCGCTAAGAAATGGAAGGTATGCAAGAAAAAGAATCCAATATGGGTGTGAGGGGTGGATAGAAAAATCCGTCCCTCGGGATCACTGTCCCGCATCACTCGGCAAGCCTCGTGATGTCGGACAGTGTCCCTCGGGGCGGATTTTACATCCACCCCTCACACCCATATAAGATTCTTATAGTCGAGATTGATCATGAAATATTTTCTACTGTGGTTCTCTCTTTCCGCCGGTTCAAGAAGAGAAGTTTTCAGTTTCTGGCGGAAGATTGTGCACTGTACTGCCTATTCTGTGTAAGATTGTCGGTGAAAAGTGGTTTGGTATACTGAATCACTCGATATGACCTCACTCAAAAACAAAACAAGCAAAACATGTCTGCTCAGGTGAACAATACTTGAACTATTAGTAATACGAGGGTCAGTCATTAAAAGGTGAGACCAGTTTCATGCAGCACTAACTCTATATCCTCAGCCAGAAATAAACATGATTTATTACATTTCTAACAATGAATTACCTATTTTTCGCGGTGAAAGAAAACCCGATAATCGTTCAACAGCGAATTATTTCATTTCTTCGTTTCGAATTTTTTGACGTCATTATTGCTAGGCGACGTTGCTGACGTCGTTAGTAACAACAATAACAATAGTTGACGTTTGGCGGAAAATCTGATTAAATCATAGAAATCAGACTTCAATTTTCGCGTCCATTTGATGCTTTTGAGGAGAGACCGACAACACGAAGATAAAGTATTATTTTCTTGAAAATACAGTTCTAATTTCATGACATTTGTGCATCTGTATTTCAAGGACAGGATGATTTTTGCTTTGAAATGAAAGCAAGATGGCGACTGATTTTCAAACTAAACCACGCCTTCTGAAATTCATACCCTGGCTGGAACTTTTTGGTTGGAACTCATAATGGTTGAATTTGAAATTTCAATGGTAAAACCTGAATGGAAATGTAATAAATAATTTATTATGTTGTTTTGGTTGATTACGGAGAAATAATTCACTCGTGTTCTAAGGCTTTCGTGTAGAAAACTCGTTCGCTATCGCTCACTCGTTTTTTACTCGGAAGCCTTAGAACACTTGTGAATTATTTCGTCGTAATCGATCAAAAAAAAAAAAATAAATAAATAAAACTAGAAATGCGTCCATAGGACACGGATGCCCCCGCCCGAAAATATGTCTATGTTCGTATTCATCCATAGAAAGTTATTGACAGTGTTTAAGTTTTGGACCCTTTTTATGCCATTTGACCTCCAAGTATGACCTTGGAGGTACGGATCTGGGTTTGCACGTGACACATTGTCTCATGATGGTTAACATTTCTTCAAAATTATTTCAAAATCCATCCAAAAATAAGTAAGTTATTGGCTGCGTTTAAGTTTCGGACCCATTTTTTGACCTTTGACCTCCAAGTATGACCTTGACCTTGGAGGTACGGACCTGGATTTTGCATGTGACACATCGACTGATGATGGTTAACATTTCTACAAAGTAATTTCAAAATCCATCCAGAAATAAGAAAGTTATTGACTGCGTTTAAGTTTCGGACCCCTTTTTTGACTTTGACCTCCAAGTATGACCTTGACCTTTGAGGTACGGACCTGGGTTTTGCAGGTGACACATCGACTCACGATGGTTAACATTTCTCCAAAATAATTTCAAAATCCATCCAGAAATAAGAAAGTTATTGACTGCGTTTAAGTTTCGGACCCTTTTTTGACCTTTGACCTCTAAGTATGACCTTGACCTTGGTGGTACGGACCTGGTTTTGCACGTGACACGTCGTCTCATGATGGTTAACATTTTTGCCGAGTAATTTTAAAATCCATCGAGAAATAAGGAAGTTATTGACTGCGTTTAAGTTTCGGACGCACGGACGGACAGGGGCAACGCTATATGCCCTTTCCACCATTCTTCGAATGGCGGGGGCATAAAAAATAAACTCTATATATTACGCACCAACAGACAAAGTCAAGTTTTTATTGCAGCAGACTCTATTGCCATGGCTTGTTAAGCTGGTTCCCAAGTCTCACAATTGAAACCATTGAATTCATTTAGCTAGGCATGGAATCAATCAAGTACTTCAAATTCATTCTATTTCTACACTCATTTTATCATTTTCTTATTTGTTTTTCTTAAAATTGACCTTTACTTCTGAAATATTCTGAAACCTTTCGACCAAGTAGTTTAACCACTGGTTTCCTAGCAACAACAGATCCTTTTTTTTTTAATTTCCAATTTTATGCAGCATGCTGGGATTGACACAATACAAGATACAATAATTTATTGCGAATTTTCGTCCACATAGGAGCACATAAATATGTATATTATAATGGATAAATCAAGAGAACATCACGAAAACACGCCTATATGATTCTGACCCACTTGAACCCAACTTTTATATAGTAAAACTGGGGTTTACAGGGGTAAACCTTATTTTTCTTATTTCTGCTTTAAAATATAGATTGCGGGTACTCCATTACGTGCCCCATTACGCAAACTCGCCTATACAAATACATTGCCACCTTTATCACCGAAAAAATGAAAATGTTATGATGAAAAATTGTGACATTTTTCTTATTTCTGCTCCAAATATAGATTGTGGGCACTCGTTAGAACCGCCTCATGGAGGCGGTTCTAATGAGTACCCATAATCTTTATTTTAGAGCACAAATAAGAAAAATAAGGTATACCCCCGGAAACCCCAGTTTTACTATATAAAAGTGGGGTTCAAGGGGGTCAAAATTATATAGGCATGTTGTCGTAATGCACCATCTATATTTTGAGCAGAAATAAGAAAAAAAAATCACAATTTTTCATCTTAAAATTTTATATTTTTTTTCGGCGATAAAGGTGGCTATGTAATTGTATAGGCGGTATTTGTGTTTGCGTAATGGAGCTCCAAATAACAGAAGCATGAAACATACAAAACAAACACACACAAAAAATGGAATAACCAGTGTAAATGATATCTGGGTAGTAGTGTATTTCAGGTTTGTCAGTTTAGCTGCTAGTTACATTATATTTGAAGCTGTCCCTGTTTTGGCTTGTTTAATGCCATATAGCTAACGCACCCATTTTGCCACTCTGTTATTTTCGAAAGAAAAGTTAGATTTTTCCAACATTTAATAAAGTAGAAACACCATTTAATCTTGGGAGATCTGTGATACTGTAAAATTTATACTGCAATGTTTTTAGCCCCCGTCAGGTTATGACTGTTGCCATGTCATCGAGAAACAAACCCTAAATGAACATAATTAGTCATCAAGAAAACACGCCTATATGATTTTGATCCCCTTTAACCCCGTTTTTATATAGTAAAACTCGGGTTAACAATGGCAAACATTTTTTTTCTTATTTCTTTCTTTTGAGCAGAAATAAGAACAAGAGGGCCAAATGGCCCTATATCGCTCACCTGTGTGCCAGAAAATCATTAATGATGTTTTAAGAATGCCCATCGGGGCTTGAAGAAATAGACTGGGCTACATGGTGCTTCTATGCAGAGCTGAAATCAACCACACATGAGTACTGGTAAACAGGTTCTAAGCCTGCCAAGGAAAAGTGGTGCCAGTTGAAACGTCCATGCATAATGACCCTATTGGTTTCATTGGGTGGAAAGGGCTCAAGGTATAATTTCATCTCGATGTCGGGCAAAAGTCCCACAAAACTGGAAGCAACATCTCCAAAATGACCTACACTGTGCTGACAGGGGTGTTAAACCTCAAATCAATAAACAAGGGCAGGTAACTCCAAAGCTGTTTGTCTCATGCAGCTGAAATTCGAACTCTATGTAGACTATATGTCCCTCCTGGTTATCTGCAAGTTTGATGAAAATCTTATCAGGAATGGCAGAGAAATAGAGGACCTTACAGGAGTGCTCATGTATTATTGAATTTAATAACCGAGTCGATGAAAAGGGATAAAATGCGAGGCTTTGCCGAGCATTTTATCCCTTTTCCTCGACGAGTTTAATAAATTCAATAATACATGAGCACGAATGCAAGATTATATTTATTATATGGCATTTAAAACGCATTTTATTCACGTCCAGCTAATTTGCATATTTAATCCACTAGTGGATTATCGAAAATATTACATAGCGTTACTGCACTCTGTGACGCAACGTCATATGATAAAAGTTGGTAACGTCGTTTTTCCGTTGAAAGTCTGATTTGAAGTGGTCGAGAAAAGCTGGAGACGTCGTTTTCCCATTGTAAGTCTACGGGAAAATCTTTCACACACAAGGAGATGTAACTGGGAAACCACTGGTCAGATTCAAGTCAACTTCGAACTCGCTCGAGATTTTATGCTTGTCCTCTTTACCAAAAGATACAAAATGATCCAATCAAAAATGGCAGAGAAAAGCTGGAGACACCATTTTTCACTAACATTTATGCTCAAGGGCATGTAACTCAAAAGCTGTTTGTCCCGTGCAGCCCAAATTTGAACTCAACAAAGACTGTGCGCCCCTCCTGGTTATCTGCAAGTTTGATGAAGATCGGATCAGAAATGGTGGAGAAAAAGTGGAGACGTCATTTTCCTCATTATAAGTCTATGGGAAATTTTTTTTTCGCGCTCAAGGGGATATAACTGGAAAAAAAAACGCTCGTCAGATTCAAGCCAAATTCGAACTGGTCCAAGATTTTATGCTTGTTGTTACAAAAAGATCAGATCATAAACGGCTGAGAAAAGCTGGAGACACCATTTTTCATTTATATTTATGCTCAAGGGCAGGTAACTCCAAAGCTGTTTGTCCCGTGCAGCACAAATATGAACTCGACGTTGACTGTATGCCCCTCCTGGTTATCTGCACGTTTGATGAAGATCGGATCAGAAATGGCGGAGAAAAAGTGGAGACGTCGTTTTCCCCATTATAAGTCTACGGGAAAATTTTTCACGCTCAAGGGGATGTAACTGGAAAACTGCTGGTCAGATTCAATCCAAATTCGAACTCGTCCGAGATTTTATGCTTGTTCTCATCTGTGAAAAGTTACAAAGAGATCAGATCATAAACAGCTGAGAAAAGCTGGAGACATCATTTTTCACTTATATTTATGCTCAAGAGCAGGTAACTCCAAAGCTGTTTGTTCCGTGCAGCCCAAATTCAAACTCGACGTAGACTGCAAGCCCCTTTTGGTTATCTGCAAGTTTGATGAAGATCGGATCAGAAATGGCCGAGAAAAAGTGATGTTGTTTTCCCAATTATAATTCTATGGAACATTTTTGTTTCCATGGTAACCACAGTTCTGATCAAAACTGGTCCAAAACCGAATGCAGTCAATCCCCCAACCCAGTGATACTGCACATAAAATTTGATTGGAACTGGCCAACTAGTCGCATAGATATTCAAGTTCAAAGGTGTGGACGACGGACGGACGGACGACGGACGGACACCAGATGCCTACCTATACTATAATGTCATCTTGTGAGCCTCCGGCTCAGGTGAGCTAAAAAGATCAGATCATAAACGGCTGAGAAAAGCTGGAGACACCATCTCTCACTTATATTTATGCTCAAGGGCAGGTAACTCCCAAGCTGTTTGTCCCGTGCAGCCCAAATTCGAACTCGACGTAGACTGTAAGCCCCTCCTGGTTATCTGCAAGTTTGATGAAGATCGGATCAGAAATGGCTGAGAAAAAGTGGAGAGGTCGTTTTCCCCATTATAAGTCTATGGGAAAATTATTCACGCTCAAGGGGATGTAACCGGAAAACCCCTAGTCAGATTCAAACCAAATTCGAACTCGTCCGAGATTTTATGCTTGTCCTCTTTTAAGAAAGGCTGCAAAAAGATCAGATCATAAACGGCTGAGAAAAGCTGGAGACACCATTTTTCAGTTATATGTATGCTCAAGGGCAGGTAACTCCAAAGCTGTTTGTCCCGTGCAGCCCAAATTCGTACTCGACGTGGACTGTAAGGCCCTCCAGGATATCTGCAAGTTTGATGAAAATCGGATCAGAAATGGCTGAGAAAAAGTGGAGATGTCGTTTTCCCCATTATAAGTCTATTGAAAAATTTTTCACGCTCAAGGGCATGTAACTGGAAAACCGCTGGTCAGATTCAAACCAAATTCGAACTCGTCCGAGATTTTATGCTTGTCCTCGTTTATAAAAAGTTACAAAAAGATCAGATCATAAACGGCTGAGAAAAGCTGGAGACACCATTTTTCACTTATATTTATGCTCAAGGGTAGGTTACTCCAAAGCTGTTTGTCCAGTGAAGCCCAAATTCGAACTCGACGTAAACTGTAAGCCCCTCATAGTTATCTGCAAGTTTGATGAAGATCGGATCAGAAATGGCCGAGAAAAAGTGGAGATGTCGTTTTCCCCATTATAAGTCTATGGAACCTTTTTGTTTCCATGGCAACCACAGTTCTGATCAAAACTGGTCCAAAACCTAATGCAGTCATCCTCCAACCCAGTGATGCTGCACATAAAATTTGATTGGAATTGGACAGCTAGTCACATAGATATTCAAGTTCAAAGGTGTGGACGACGGACGGACACCAGATGCCTACTTATACTGTAATGTCACCTTGTGAGCCTTCGGCTCATGTGAGTTAAAAAGATCAGATTATAAACGGCTGAGAAAAGATGGAGACACCATTTCTCACTTATATTTATGCTCAAGGGCAGGTAACTCCAAAGCTGTTTGTCCCCTGCAGCCCAAATTCAACCTCGACGTAGACTGTAAGCCCCTCAAGGTTATCTGCAAGTTTGATGAAGATCGGATAAGAAATGGCTGAGAAAAAGTGGAGATGTCGTTTCCATGGCAACCAGAATTCCAATTTGATCAGCCCAAAAACTTTATGGAGCATTTCCCCCTACCTGATGATGCTTCTCATGAAATTTGATCAAGATCGGCCATGGGGTATTAAAGATATACTTATTTGAAATTGTTTACGGACGCACGGACAAACGGACGACGGACGACAGACAAAATGTAATCACAAAAGCTCACCTTGTCACTACGTGACAGGGTAGCTAAAAATATCACGATTTTTTTGTCTTAAAATCTGCATTTTTTTTCGGCTGTTAAATTTACAATGTATTTGTATATGCGTGTTTTCGTAGTGTAAACAACATTCTTTGAAGCTTAGCAACGGAACATCTAACTGAGAACATGCTGGATACAATTTGTATTCAGATTTCAGATGATTATAGTTTTGATGTGCTATGCATAACATACCGACCTTATACCAGGGAGCTTTCCACTAAATGTTTTCCATAGGCGACAATAGTAACCTTTTACCTGCTCCCACAAAAACTACACATACAAAACCTTACTTGTTTATAGAGCCATCCTAGCCAAACAAATTAATGAGAAAAAATCCACATGTTGATCTGCTCTTTTTCAAGTTACAGTCAGCCAAGTTTGTTAACCTACTAGAACGGAGTAAATACAAACCAACATTTTTAAAGGAGGGGTGACCATATAAAATCCGCAAAAAATTCTTTGAGCTTGGAGATATATTTATAAAACATGCATTATTTTAGTCACTTACACCCATCATTTTCTCACATTGAAAAAAAAAACATGGGATATATATCCAATGGAAACAAGTCAGGTATTTAGAAGGCAACTAAAGGCTCGGTCCAAAAGTGACAAAACCCGGTACCTCCCAGTATTTGGTGCAATGCTACCACCAACACGACCTTTCTCAGCTCTGCTGATAATAAAGGGAATTAACGCGTACAACATGGAAAATATCTGGTTATCTCCCCAAGGCCTCAACTACCTAGCCATGGTTACCTAGGTGACATCGGAACGATTTCGAGGCATCAGTATGAGTTCTGAGGACCGCTTTATATGTATTTTATAGGTCACTGTTCTAATTTAAGAAAGTAGAGATAGTGTTATAATGTAACTTCGCCCCCCCCCCCTCCCCCCGCCCATCGGGGCTTGAAGAAATAGATAGGCTGCATGATGCTTCCACGCAGAACTGAATCCGACCCGTCACATGAGTACCGGTAAACCGCTTAGAGTATCTAAGCCTGCCCAGGAAAAGCGGTGCGGGTCGAAAAAAAAAACTGAATAAAGAATAATGTACATACGAGAATGATATATTAATTACAAATTGTCAAATGTATCAATTAGTACATCGCAGGTGTAACATAGTATTTGTTATTGTTTACCGTAGTGACAACCGCTGATTTCTGGTTGCTACCGTAAACTAGAAATAGAAAAAGGGGTCGTGTATTTCATTTTCAAAAAGGACCAAATCATTTTCATTTTTATTTCACAAAATTTATTTTGATGTGTTCACAATAAATTTGAAATTTTACTCATGCTGGCACAGAAAAGATATAACAATTTACTAAAAAGTTATGGAAATAAATTCATCCGTTTTTTTTCGCTGTATTCAGTAGTTTTACTATATATTCTGTATATTTAGAATATGTACAAAGGACTAAAACGTTGTTCATAACATTTCATTAAAAATATATGTGGATATTCGAAAAAGAATGTAAAATCACGAGCCGCTTGCACAGAAAAGATATTCCTATAAGTTTTTATTTTATGGGGAAATAATTATCAAGTTCCTATATAAATCTGTGTATTAACTTTAACCGACAACAGTTACCTGGATGTCCGTTAAAGTTCGACATGCATAATATTAATTACTAGAAAAAGTGTCCATAGGACACGGATGCCCCCGCCAAATGCCATTCATAAACAAGGCATCGCAAACGATACAAATCCCCTCGCACAAGACAACTTCGTGTGCGCCCCCGCCCATAGGTGCTTGAAGAAATATATGGGCTGCATGATGCTTCCACGCAGAGCTGAATCCGGCCCGCACACTAGTACTGGTAAACCGCTTAGAGGATCTAAGCCTGTCTAGGAACCGCGGTGCGCGGCGGACCGTCCATGCTTATAAACCCTATTGGTTTCATTGGGCGACAGGGCTTGAGATGTCATTTCATCTCAATGTCGGGTAAAAGTCCCACAAAATTGGAAGCGACGTCTTTACAGTGTTCACGGGGACGTTAAACCCAAAATCAAACAAACAAAAAGTGTGGAAAACACTGAAAAGTTTGTTTAAAAATTCATCAATAAATGTAGGTTCTAGAGTGATGACAATATTTCTCTAAAAATAATCATAGAGACCTTGACTTGAGGCCATGGTCGCGAAAGTAGATCTTGCTCAAGATATTATCATAAGCATCTTTTGTGTGAAGTGAGACATTGTCATAAGGAACATTTGTGTGAAGTTATACTGAAATCGGTGAAGAAATGTAAGCGCTAGCGCCATGACAAAGTTTTTCTAAAAATAGCCACAGTGACCTTGACCTTGAAAGTGGAACTCGCTACAGATATTGTCATAAGGAACATTTGTGTGAAGCAATATTGAAATTGGTGAAAAAATGTAAGCGCTAGAGCAATGACAAAGTTTTTCAAAAATAGCCACAGTGACCTTGACCTTGAAAGTCGAACTCGTTCGAGGTATTGTAATAAGGAACATTTGTGTGAAGTTATATTGAAATCGGTGAAGAAATGTAGGTGCTGGAGCAATGACAAAGTTTTTCTACAAATAGCCATTGTGACCCTGACCTTAAAAGTCGAAATGGCTTGAGATATTGTCATAAGAAACATTTGTGTGAAGTTATATTGAAATCGGTGAAGAAATGTATGTGCTAGAGCGATGACAAAGTTTTTCTAAAAATAGCCACAGTGACCTTGACCTTGAAAGTGGAACTCGCTAGAGATATTGTCATTAGGAACATTTGTGTGAAGTTATATTGAAATGGTGAAGAAATGTAGTCGCTAGAGCGATGACAAAATTTTTCTAAAAATATCCACAGTGACCTAGACCTTGAGGTCATGACCTTGAAAGTAAAACCCGCTCAAGATATTGTCATAAGGAATATTTGTGTGAAGTTATATTGAAATCAGTTAAGAAATGAAGGCGCTACAGCGATGACAAAGTTTTTCTAAAAATAGCCACAGTGACCTTGACCTTGAGGTCATGACCTTGAAAGTCGAACTCGCTCGAGATATTGTCATAAGAAACATTTGTGTGCAGTTATATTGAAATCAGTGAAGAAATGTAGGTGCTGGAGCGATGACAAAGTTTTTCTAAAAATAGCCACAGTGACCTTGACCTTGAGGTCATGACCTTGAAAGTCGAACTCGCTCGAGATATTGTCATAAGAAACATTGGTGTGAAGTAATATTGAAATCAGTGAAGAAATGTAGGCGCTGGAGCGATGTTAAAGTTTTTCTAAAAATAGCCACAGTGACCTTGACCTTGAGGTCATGACCTTGAAAGTCGAACTCGCTCGAGATTGTCATAAGAAACATTTGTGTGTTATATCGAAATCAGTGGATAAATATAGGCGCTAGAGCGATGACAAAGTTTTTCTAAAAATAGCCACAGTGACCTATACCTTGAGGTCATGACCTTGAAAGTCGAACTCGCTCGAGATATTGTCATAAGAAACATTTGTGTGAAGTTATATTGAAATCAGTGAAGAAATGTAGGCGCTAGAGCGATGACAAAGATTTTCTTAAAATAGCCACAGTGACCTTGACCTTGAGGTCATGACCTTGAAAGTCGAACTCGCTCGAGATTTTGTTATAAGGAACATTTGTGTGAAGTTATAATGAAATTGGTGAAGAAATGTAGGCGCTAGAGCGATGACAAAGTTTTTCTAAAAATAGCCACAGTGACCTTTACCTTGAGGTCATGACCTTGAAAGTCGAACTCGCTTGAGATATTTTTATAAGGAACATTTGTGTGAAGTTATGCTATATCATCCTTCACAACTATGTTGTGCAAGGGGATAAAATTATTACAAATGTACTTCAAATCAATCATAAAATATATGCATCAAGGGCAGATAATCCAAAAACCAAAAATGCAAGAGTTGTCTTCCTTTTCATGACACATCGTCTCAGTGTGATGAATGCACCTGTGAAGTTTCATGAATATATTCCATACAGTTTAGGAGTTATGGCCCGGACACGGTTTACTATATGGTACTAAGTCAAGGGCAGATAATTCAAAAACCAAAAATGCAAGAATTGTCTTCCTTCTTCATGACACATCGTCTAAGTTTGATGAATGCACCTGTGAAGTTTCATGAATATATTCTATACGGTTTAGGAGTTATGACCCGGACACGACATACCTTTTGACTATATATGGATGTAAGTCAAGGGCAGATAATTCAAAAACTAAACAAGCAGGAGTTGTCTTCCTTGTTCATGACACATCGTCTCAGTGTGATGAATGCACCTGTGAAGTTTCATGAATATATTCCGTACGGTTTAGGAGTTATGGCCCGGACACGATGTCGGGACGGACGAACGGAATAACGGACAGGGGTAAAACTTAATGCCCTTCTTGTATTCTTCGAATACGCGGGGGCACAAAAAGAAATATAGACGGATACAATGGTTTGACACGTGACTTTGTTTACATATTATTATGGGTGGTAGGGCTGGAGAAGTCATTTAATGTCAGTGTCGGGTAAACGTCCCACAAAATCGGAAGCAACGTCTCCAAAATTACCTAAATAGTTTTAACGGGGACGTAAAACCTCAATATAAACAAAACAAACAAACGAACCCCAGAAAATCTATCGAATTACACTTTAGATGAGTAGATAAGTGTAGTTTAGAGTTTATTCATGCATTTTCTGCCTTCGGTCATTCGTTTTGCGCATTTTTATATTTTATATTTTTGCCAACCAGCAAGAGAACTCACTGGTCAGACTATACAGATGCACAGGCTGATCGGATTCTTCGCTGGGCGCATATGTAAATTGAAGGAAATGCTGTCTCCCGGCTCAATTATAAGATTGAGTCCACGTGCACATGGAATATGCAGTATCAAATTCAAAAACTTCGGCCGCCCTTTTCAACATTTTTGTTGAATTTGACGGATGGAATAGCTAAATTAGACACATTGATATTTGTGGAAACCTGTGTTAAACTCAGAAGTGTTGAATTGAATTGAACAGTGTAACATTTGGCAGAGCTGAATTCTAAAAAAAAATTGAACTTGTGGGCACAGGCTTAGCAAACTTACAATACTACGAGTATTTGCACGCTCATTGACAGTCACATGGATACCAGCAAAGTAACTCAGATTCAAACATTAACTTTAGGCCGACTGGTGAACAATCGACCCAAAAATTAGTTAGATTAGTTAGCGGGAGAGAAAGGAGGTAAAAGTGAGTAAGACGTTAATACTTACAGCCGTTGAAACCTACAATAAAGTAAAGAATGGGATAATACATTAGAGGGTTTCGGAAACGCAATTGAAAGATATGTTAAGATACGCATTCACCTTATTTGCATTATCTGCTGGTTCCTAGTCTGAAGGTTATCAGTGTTGGAAAAACAGGTAACCAGACCCCCTGACCTTAAAAGGTCAGGGGGTCTGAATACCTGTTTTTCCAATATTGACAATGTGCAAGCTGGGAGCCAGCAAATAATGCAAATAGGGTGAATAGGCAGGTTTAAGGGGAATGGGAACACCTGGCAGATTTTTCCGCCATTTTGCAAAGGGAGACAACTTTCGGGACTTCCTTTTCGCTTTTCTATAAGCCCTGTCTCACGGGAAAAAAAAGGGTCAACTCTTAATTGAAAGAAATTGTTCCTCCATTATAAGCCTATAAAAAATATGTGGGGCCGGGTGGGGCCATGAGAACAAGATGATTTTAAAGGTTTTCCTTATGTATGTCTAGGTAAAACCAGTGGGCCCCGGGTTGGGCCATTTCTGGCCCCAGGGCTATACATGTAATTTGAATAATCTTGGTATGGGTCCACTAGAAGAAGCTTCACACCAAATATCAAACATCTTAGCCTTCTGGTTTCAGACATATATAAGTCAATATATATATATATATCCAATGGGCCCCGAAGCTAGATGATGCTTCATACAAAATATCAAAGACCTTGGCCTTCTGGTCTTGAAAAAAAAATCTTAAAAGTAACCTATATAAGCCTATGTAAAACCAGTGGGCCCGGAGCCAATCCTGGAAAGGGTCAACTACATGAAGCTACATACCAAATATCAAAGACCTTAGCCTTTGGGTTTCAGACAAGAAGATTTGTAAAGGTTTCCTCTATATTAGAGTATTATTTGAACAATCTTGGTACATGTCCAATAGATGAAGGTTCATACCAAATATCTGGGCCTTCTGGTTTTAAACAAGAAGATATTTAAAGGATTTCCCTATATAAGCCTATGAAAATAATGTGGTGCCGGGTGAGGCCATTTTGGGCCCAAGGACTATAATTTGAACAATCTTGGTAGAGATCTATTAAATGAAGTCTCATATACCAAATATCAAAGACATGGGCCTTCTGGTTTCAGAAAGAAGATTCTCAAAGATTTTCCCTATATAAGCCTATGTAAAACCAGTGGGCCCCGGGGAGGGGCCATTTATGGCCCCAGGGCTATAATCTTAACAATCTTGGTAGAGGTCCAGTTGATGAAGATTCATATGGTATTACCAAATATCAAAGACCTGGGCCTTTGGGCAATTTTTTTAACCAGGGCTATAATTTGAACAATCTTGGTAGAGGTCCATGAAGCTTCATACCAAATATCAAAGACCTGGGCCTTCTGGTTTCAGACAAGGAGATTTTTAAAGGTTTTCCCTAGATACCTCTATGTAAACCCAGTGGGCCCCGCCCCTCAACCATTTTTGGACCCAAGGCTATAATTTGAACAATCTTTGTAGAGGTTCACTAGATGAAGCTTCACACCAAATATCAAAGACCGGAGCCTTTTGGTTTCAGACAAGAATATTTTAAAGGTTTTCCCTATATATGCCTATGTAAACCCAGTGGGCCCCGCCCCGGAGCCATTTTTGCCCCAGGGCTATAATTTGAACAACCTTGGTAAAGTTCCAATAGAAGAAGCTTCATACCAAATATGACCTGGGCCTTAGGGTTTCATACAAGACGATTTTTAAAGGTTTTCTTCCTTTTTTCCCTTTTTGTTGCCATGGCACCAGAGTTCTGCATGGAATTGAATTCTTTGAACAAATTTGAGAGAGGACCACCTAAGGTTTATTTCCGCCAAGTTTTGTCAAAATCTGCTCAGTGCTCTCTAATGAGAGACAATTTGCATGGGATGTCAAGTCCTGTTTTCTGGGAAAAATAAGAAAAAAAAACATCAATAATTTGTCGTCTGCTGAATTAGCCTCGAGAGTGGTAAAGGTTAAATAACAAACACATCATAAATTATCCATCACGATTAGTCGACAACAGGTCTATATAATTTTAACCCCCTTAGACCCCACTTTAATAAAGCAAAACTGTGGTTTAAAGGGGTAAACCTTATTTTTCTTATTTCCACTCTAAAATATAGCGTTTGGGTACTCGTTAGAACCGCCTCGATGAGGCGGTTCTAATGAGTACCCACAATTTATATTTCAGATGAAATATGAAAATATTACTGCAATTTTCCATCTTAAAATGTTCGTTTTTTGTTGTTGTTTTTTTTTTTTTTTTTTCGCGGTAAAGTTTACAATGCATTTGATTAGGCATGTTTTCGTTTGTTTGATTCGAGGTTTAACGTCCCCGTCAAATCTGTAGAGGTCATTTTGGAGACGTTGCTTCCAATTTTGTGGGACTTTTACCCGACATTGAGATGAAATGACATCTCACGCCCTGCCGCCCAATGAAATCAATAGGATTTATAAGCATGGACGGTCCGACTCGCACCGCTTTGCTGGGCAGGCTTTGATCCTCTAAGCGGTTTACCAGTACGTGTGCGCGTCGGTTTCAGCTCTGCGTGGAAGCATCATGCAGCCCATCTATTTCTTCAAGCCCCGATGGGCGTGGGCCAAGGCGTGTTTTCGTAATGATTAAAAAATCATTTTAGAAGAATACACAATGTCACCTTATCTTAATGTGCTATTAACATACCTTCCTGCGCGGTGCTTGTTGTTCCTGAAATGACAAGAAAAGAGTGAAACTATGAAATTGCTAATAGCAACATACTGCAGTCAATCCTCTTTATACCGACATCCGTTATGATGGCAACACTCGTTAAAACAACAATTTCAATGGAATGAATTCTTAGCTCAAGCCTTAGCCTCGATTCCGAGCGACGTGGGCTTCTCCCAGTCCTACATTATAGTGTAGTACATCTCAATGTCGGGTAACAGTCCCACAAAATTGGAAGCGACGTCTCCAAAATGACCTTTACAGTGTTGACGGGGACGTTAAACCTCAAATCAAACAAACAAAATATAGAGTAGTTTATATTTTCTTGTCCGTTGGGATCATTGATTCCATTGTGGAATTTTGAAAATATTTGAGGGTCACTGATGAGGCCTAAATGGCCGAAACTAGCTAGTCTGGCCCAGAAAACATGAGGACTCGATATTTTCCAGTTCTGTGGTGCATTCCTTGCTTCCAAAGGATAACCCTTTATAGAAGATACTCTCTCGGGTTGGAAATGCCCAAATCGAATCCATAGTCATGAAAGATTCTTGTAGTGTAATACTCCAAGAAACAAATGTTATAGACATTTGTTAGAATCGCCTCACCGAGGCGATTCTAACAAATGTCTGTAGCATTTGTTTAGGCGATTCTAACAAATGTCTATAACATTTGTTTCTTGGAGTAGTGATGTGGAAAAGACCCTCTTATAACCTCTCATACTCCTATCTCCTATAGCACCTATGGGACGACTGCCTGTGACTGCAAGCTCCGAAAACATTCCTGAATGGGGCCCAAACCCTTAAATTCAGTGCAAATTCCGATCAATTGCCGCGGGGATCGCGACAAGCCTGTCCCGGTAGGTTAGACCATTTTTACATATAGTCGAAATTCAATGACTCGAATACATTTGGGACCTCGAAAAACTGTTCGAGAAAGGGGTAGTTCGAGCCACTTAGGGTTACTGCTAGGAGACATAACGAGATACTTTTGGACATCGTATCAGTGTTCTATTATGAAAATGTATGCTGTGTGTACTCATTAGAATCGCCTAATCGAGGCGATTCTTATGAGTACACACAGCATACATTTGCAAGATAAAAACACAAATCTCCTTAATTATCCCCCACTATGTCTTAGGATTTCCCTAGGGGCTCATGAATGGGTTCGACTCAGCTATGGTAAACACCCCATCGGTGTTCCAGCCATCTAAGTTCTACTGCAGAATCTATTATGGGGTTATAACCGAGAAAAGCGGGAATTGTAAATCCTAGACATTTTCGATTGTCAATCGAAATAAGGCCGCTTTTCCTCGATTATTGAGTTAGTTCCTTTTTCCTTATTTCTTTTTCCCTATTCATTTTCCTTATTTATTTTGGCTACTTGAATTTTTATAACGAATCGTGTCAGTTCTGGTCCAATTTCGGTCTCTATCATAATAATTACAGTCGAACTTCGATGGCTCGAACGTCTTAGGGACCTCGAAAATCTGTTCGATACAGGGGTGGTTCGAACCACTCAGGGCTACTGCCAGAAGGCATAACGAGATACTTTCGGACATATTTTCGGTGTTCTTAAATGATATGTATTCTGTGCGTACTCATTAGAATCGCCTCAACGAGGCGATTCTAATGAGTACACACAGCATACATTGGTAATATTAAGGACGAAAATCTCCAAACTTATCCCCCACTCTTTCTTATGCCGGGCCCAAGAAGGGGTTCGACTCAGCCATGGTGAAAGAGCCATTGGTGTTCGAGCCATCGAAGTTCTACTTTATGTTGACTATACGACGGTCAATTTGTTCACAAAAGGACTCGGCAACTTAAGACGATCAGTCTGCGAATAAGAAAAAGGAAATAAACCTGCAAAGGAAATAAACCTGCATACTCTATTTTCAGGTTCATAGAACTTTGTTACACGGTGCAACAGAACATTTGCGTATAGCACATTCATCATCATTTTGTTCCATTGGGCGGCAGGCTTGAGATGTCATTTAATCTCAATGTCGGGTAAAAGTCTCACAAAATTGGAAGCAACGTCTCCAAAATGACATTTACAGTGTTGACGGGGACGTTAAACCTCAAATCAAACAAAATCATCATCATTTTGAGTGAGTGAGTGTTTGAGTTTTACATCCCACCAATAGCTAAGGTCATACGGAGACGGGTCATCATCATTTTTACTACTAAGTATAATGGTATAGGTTTCGCAATTCAGGAAGTATCAACAAGGAAATAAATCAACATTTCTTTATTCCTTTTTTTCCTTATACCATATTCTTTCTCCAAAGTCCCTTTTCCTTAATCGCGATACTTCCTGATTTTCGAAACATATACAAATCCCTACTGGGGCTGATCTATTTCTTAGGAAAACATGTTAATAAACCTTTACGCGGCCCCGCCCAAAGGGGGTTGAAGAAACAGATAGGCTGCATGATGCTTCCACGTAGAGCTGAAACCGACCCCACACACGTACTGGTAAACCGCTTAGAGGAATTATGCCTGTCCAGGCAAAGCGGTGTGAGTCGAACCGTCCATGCTTATAAACCCTATTGGTTTCATTGGTTGACAGGGGTTGAGATGTCATTTCATCTCAATGTCGGGTAAAAGTCCCACAAAATTGGAAGTAACGTCTCCAAAATGACCTTTACAGTGTTGACGGGGACGTTAAACCTCAAATCAAACAAATGACATGCATCACGAGAACACGCCTATATAATTTTGACCCCCTCATACCCCACTTTTAAAAATTAAAACTGGGATTTAAGGGGGTATACATTATTTTCTTATTTCTGCTCAAAAACATAGATTGTGGGTACTGGATAGAACCGCCTCAAGGAGGCGGTTCTATCGAGTCTCCGCAATCTACGTTTTGAGCAGAAATAAGAAAAATATCACAATTTTTCATCTTAAAATTTCGAATTTTTGGCCAAAAAATTGGCAATGTATTTGTATAGGCATGTTTTCGTAATGCATACTTATGCCTGCATATGGCCCAAATGGCCCCGAGATTATAAAATGTTTTTTCATGCTCAAACTCAGCTGGGCATGATGCTCATAACTATTACAATATAAATAAATCGGATAATGTTTTTGCTCAGGTCAGCCATAGGGGCTTGAATCATGAAAAAAAATTTTTTTTTTTTTTTTGGTACCATAATAGAGACAAGGGGGGAAACTTCGGCTCAATTTTTTGGGGGGTTACCTTATTTTACCCAGTGTATCTTTTACGCAAATGCAGTTTTTTACCTGCTTATTATGAATTATACAAGGTAAATAAGTCCACTTTGCAAAAATAATCCGCCTCTGTCTGCCATTTGCAGGAAACATGTTTTTCTTGCATGGATTAACTCAGCAAAGCAAAATTCGGCATAAACGTGTGACAAAAATTTTCAGGTTTTCATCAGTCACAACCGAACTAGTGATACGGGGGGAACTTTTTTCACTTTCACCCGTTGTCTTTCATTTAACTTTAGCTCGCTTTGCCAATTTGAATCCAAAAAGATGTACTCGCAGCTCTAAATATAAATTTTCCAGCTTTTGCGTCGCTTTCCGCAGTGTTCTGTCAATGATCGGTACAGAAACCCGGGCGCTTGCCATAATCGTCGTGTTTAAACAGCGGGACGTGCAGGACAGATATAATCCGGAACTTCGGAAACTGCGTCCGGCAGTGGAGTTGTTAATGTTAAAATGTGTGTGATAGCCTTGATTTCTCCTTTGATTTATTTTGTCAATGTAACATATTCTGCTAGGACTACGTATACACGTATTACGCATATAAGATAACTGGATGGTGTTTCTACGTATAATGGGCTGTGCTCTGGGAACTTTGTATTGTATCGCTTTGCGGTCAACTTCCAATCAGCCGCTGTAACTTTTTTGACACATGCGCAGAAAAGGAAATAAAATGTTTACTAAAAAGCAGAAGACGATCTTTAATCTGATAAAAAAAACAAAAAAAAAAAAAAAAAAAAAACAAGGCCCAACTGGGCCCAACTGCCTTGTTTATGTCCAAGCTGGGAAGGGCACAACCCACGTTATCGAGGAGATTGCTAGAGAGCTCCGTATTGAAGGGGAAATGTTTGTCAGTTTCTTGCACAACGGGTATCGTATAAAATCTATGTTTTTGGCAGAGTGCTAAAGAACGTGTGTACATGACGTTTGTTTGTTTGTTTGATTTGAAGTTTAACGTCCCCGTCAACACTGTAAAGGTCATTTTGGAGACGTTGCTTCCAATTTTGTGGGACTTTTACCCGACATTGAGATTAAATGACATCTCAAGCCCTGTCGTCCAATGAAACCAATAGGGTTTATTAGCATGGACGGTCCGCCTCGCACTGCGGTTCCTGGACAGGCTTAGATCCTCTAAGCGGTTTACCAGTACTAGTGGGGGCAAGATTCAGCTCTGCGTGGAAGTATCATGCAGCCCATATATTTCTTCAAGCCCCTTTGGGCGGGGGCCGCTTTGTACATGACGTCGTCACCTTATGTTTAAACGCTCGTTCCCGGTACACGGCGACTGTCAGCTAAGCAAAAGATAAAAAAAATAAATAAAAATGCAGCAGTGTTAAGCCAAACGGTTCAGAATTTTAATTAAAAGAGATACGGCTAGAAATAACTTGAAATTGTTTTAAAAATTTGAACTTAAGCGTGTGTTCTAATATTGTTACCTAAATAACAATGGCTGTTTTGGTGCGAATAGGTCTGTAGGAATTTTCCTTCTTTTTTTTTCTTTGTGATAAGTGGAAACCAAGGAAAAAGCGTTTCAACATGTATTTTGTCTAATGTTGGCTGTTCTCTCTCTCTCCCCCTCTCTCTCCAGTCTTTCTCTCTCTCTCTCTCTCTCTCTCTCTCTCTCTCTCTCTCTCTCTCTCTCTCTCTCTCTCTCTCTCTCTCTCTCTCTCTCTCTCAGATATTTGGATTAAATTTGTGGATGTCTTAAGATTAAGTAGAGGGGTATGGAAATAGTGTGTACTGTTCATTTCAGAGGTAGAAAGAACGGTGTACAGACCTAAACTGCACCAACCTGGCCCAAGGATTATAAAACTTTTTTTCATGCTCAACTGATAGGATATGGAATTTATCCGGCTCATAAATAAAAAAAAATGTAATGTAAACACATTGAAAACAGTATAGTTCATACTTCCGTGAACGCATCGAGTCACATGATTTTCAGTGACATCAAGTGACGTCATTCTAAACCATGGTTCTCTACGGGCGTTGGTGAGGTCAACGCTGTTCCTCTCTTTGTAGTAAAATGGCGTGTAAATGTTTTTCAGTTTAAAAAGTTGGGGCATAGAATGTTATTATAAAACAATAAACTTAATTTTTCTGCTTTTCATGAAAATATGAACGACAGCGAGTCGCTAACAAAGTTTACATGAACCCCTTCGGGGTTCACTTACTTTGCATACAATCCACTGCGTTCGTACTATCATGAACAGCAGAAAAATAAATTTCATTTCTTAAGTGTTTGTTTTCTTTGCCTCATATCGCTGCTCACTCTAGGGTTTATTAGCTATCTCATTATGTCAGTCATTGCAAAACACCCACATTGAGCCCGAGGTAATTTTGTTTTCAAAACCGTCTTCTGTAGCATGTTTTGTTATCCATGCAATTAGGGGAACAGCTTCTCAGTTTCCCCTTAACAGTCAGAATGACATGTCCTTATCAACTTTTAATGAAATGGACATTCAATTTGTCATCAAACTGCTGTCAAGTGTCAAAGAAAGCAGGTCATGAAATGTACATGTACTGGTTTTTATTTCATGCGTAGCACTTTACATGTAAACGGATGCTTTAGACACTAATTTTAGCGGCTCACTGGAAAAATGATGACGATATTCTCCAGGAGGTATGAATATTAAAATACTGACATTTTGTTGTGTTACATTGGTGTGAATCTGCTTTATCGCTTATTAATTTATGTATATTTGTGCAGTTCACAACGCATTCCTTAAAGTTTTCGGACCTGCCCATCGGGGCTTAAATAGGTGGGCTGCGTGACGCTTCCAAGCAGAGCTGAAACCGATCGCACGCAAGTACTGCTAAACCGTTCAAAGAATCTATGCCTGCCCGGGCAAAGCGGTGCGAGTCAGACCGTTCATGCTTATAAACCCTATTGGTTTCATTGGGCGACAGGGCCTGAGATGTCAATTCATCTCAATGTCGAGTAAAAGTCCCACAAAATGGTTTCAACGTCTCCAAAATGACCTGTTGATGGGCACTTTGAACATCTAATCAAACAAATAAATTCCTTAAAGTGTTTGGGTGAGAAAAATAATATTGCGGTCGTGGCTTCGGGCTCGTTTTCAGTGAATTAAAGTCTCATGCTCGACAAAATCCTACATGATACTTAACTAAACTGAAAACTTGCTTGAAAATTCCTTGTTTCGGCCTCAATCCCATCATACATTCTATTATTCAGTTCTTATCTAAGCAGGAAACGGCCCCGCCAATCGGGGCATGAAGAAATGATGCTTCCACGCAGAGCTGAAACCGACCCGTACACGAGTACTGGTAATCCGCTTAGAGCATCTAAGCCTGCCCAGGAAAAGCGGTACGAGTCGGCCCGTCCATGTTAATTAACCCTATTGGTTCATTGGGCGACAGGGCTTGAGATGTCATTTCATCTTAAAGTCTGGTAAAAGTCCCACAAAATTGGAAGCAGCGTCTCAAAATTACCTTTGCAGTGTTGACGGGGACGTTAAACCTCAAATCAAATAAACAAATCTAAGCAGGAACATTTATGAACTGTTAGTATTTAAATATAGCGAGCATTACAAATTTAACACTCGACTGAATTGAGCATGAAAAACGTTTTATAACCTTTTAATAGCCTGAAACACTAAGATTGATATGCCGCTTTACTCAACAGCACCAAAATTAAATGTCCTATATATTGAAAAGTCCCCATTTCTCACTTACTTTCCAATACACTCCAGGCTAATACAATACTTTTTCAACAGATCTAAGCACTTCACAATCAAACCTTTATAAAAGTCATCTATTTTAAGGCATTCAAGAGTTCTGCAACGGAAGGCCTGGTGTTTTTTTTTTTTTTTTTTTTTTTTTGTTTTTTTTTTAATACCGGACACTACGGTCTTCGACCACATGTGATTAACAATCGGCTCGATATGAGTGAAGTAAACTCGAAAGGACCGTAAAATGATCCCCGCTCCCCCCCCCCACCCCCCCCCCACCCCCCAAAAAAAAAAAAAAATCAAGGTTGATATGCTCTAGCTTATTCTGACCTTTTTGTTTGCCGTGTTGTGGTGAATTGTGGTGCCTATTCAGATTAATACAAACTTGCTGAGCAGAAGAATCGAGCAGTGTTTTTTTTTACCCAAGTCCCTACATCAATGGATTTGGCCGAATTCATAAATAGAAGCGTCCACTTCAGAAACTCGGGGATGAGAGAGCATGTGTGTGCTGCACTGTAGGGGTTCTGTCCCCTTAAATCCCTGTTGGAAAAGGACCCAATGGGCCCAACCTTAGTAGTGCTTATTGTCATTTACTGGCCATTAGCGACCCAGGATCAAAATTTCCAAACATAAAAAGGAAAATGTTGCAATAGGGAACAAATTGTTTCCATGCTGCATCATTTTGAACATTTACGTATTGGTGGCATTTTTAACAAGCTGGCTGTTTTTTTTTTTTTTTTTTTTTTTTATTTCTATCCACACAAGCATGAGTGAAACTGTTTTCAAAATAACACAAAATGTCCACGATTTCAGCAAAAAATACATTTCACTTTTTCTGAGTCCGGTAAGGAGATAACTACGGCTAATCCCTGCCTTCCTAAATTTAGCCACCCACCTAGCTCAGTGCCTCAGATGCTAAAGGTCCCAGGTTCGATCCCCAGCAGAGGTGACAAAATTTCGGCGTCAGAACATGTTCCATTGGCATCATAAATTTTGCAGGTATGAATCTCATAAAGTGCATCGTCCTTCGAATCTGGACGTTAACTGGAGACCCCTGTGCAGGGAGAACCATCCCCTGTGCAGGTTAAAGAACCCTACCGTAAGTACATGGTGACTGTGTACTCTTTCAGCCTTCAAAACTGGAGTATATGCAGTAAACATCGTCTGTGTCCCCTCTATGGTTTAGTTGAAAATGAAAGAAAAATAGCGATAATGCTCATTTGTCACTACTTCGAACGGTATAAAAATTAAACAGCACCGGTCGTTCCGGTCGTTAGTTCATCGATAGAGTAGCCCGGAATCAGCAGAATTACCAAGCTTCGCGACGATTGTTTTCTTGATCTTTTACATAAAGCGATGTAAAAGTAGTAAATTCTAAATTTAGAGCTGCAAATACATCATTTTGGATTCAAATTGGTCAAGAGAGGTTCATTCTAACGAAAGACATCAGTTGAAAGCGAAAAAAGTTTCCACCGTAACACTAGTTCGCTTGTGATTGATGAAAACCTGAAAATTTTTGTCACACGTTTATGCCGAATTTTGCTTTGCTGAGTTAATCCATGCGAGAAAAACATGTTTCCTGCAAGTGACAGACAGAGGCGGATAATTGTTGCAAAGTGGACATATTTAACTTGTATAATTCGCAATAAGCAGGTGAAAAACTACATTTGCGAAAACGATACACAGGGTAAAATGAGGTAACCCCCCAAAAAATGGAGCCGAAGTTTCCCTCCTTGTCTCTAATATAGTACCCCAAAAAAAAAAAAAAATTTTTTTTCATATTTTTTTTTTTTTTTTTTTTCATTTTTTTTTTTCATGATTCAAGCCCTTATGGGTCAGCAAGCACAGAATGTCTTTTTTTTTTTTTTTTGGTTTGGGTTTTACGGCCCTTTCAAGATTATTTCACTCATATCGAGCCGATCGTTAATCAGAGGTGGACGAAAACCGGAATACCCGGAGAAAAACCACCTGACCTTCCATTGCAGAACTTGGCGTCTCACACGTGGCCCGAGCGAGGCTACGGCGAGGATTTTGCCTCCAACAGGCGCAACATAGCCTTCGGTGGAATTCTTGGTTTTAAATAAGAAAGCTAATTCTTTCCTGTATTGAAATTTTTACATAGTCTTATATGGGGAAAAGCTTTAAAAATCTTCTTGTCCAGAAGGCCCAGGTCTTTGATATTTGGTAAGAAGCTTCATCTAATGGATCTCTATCAAGATTGCTCAAATTATAGCCCTTGGACCTCAGTTGGCCACACCCAAGAGTCCATATGTTTTACATAGTCTTATATAGGGAAAGCCTTAAAAAATCTTCTCCTCTGAAACCAAAAGCCTCAGGTCTTTGATATTTGGTCTAAAGCTTCATCTTTTGGGCCTCTACAAAGATTGTTAATAGGATGGCCCTGGGGCTAAAATGGCCCCGCCTTGTGCCCATTTAGTACACTATGTATCAGGTGAGCGATCCAGGGCAATCATGGCCCTCTTGTTATTATTATTGGTCCTGTGGAAAATAGCAGGGATACTTCTACATTAAAAAGTGACTTTCGGTCGACTGTTAAATATCGCTTCCTTTGCTAAGAGAAATAACCGTGAACACCAGCAATTAAGGAACAAGTACTGGTTAAAACGACTCAAGAATGTAGAGAATGTAAACTTGTAGCCTAAGCTATTGTGTGCCTATATTAGTTTTAGGGAAATTACGGTACAAAAGAAATAAAAAGAAATTATGTCTCCCACGAAAAAAATTTTTTCGGACAGACATATTGTTTTTTTCCCCGGGCGTCTGTCTGTCCGTCTGTCCGTCTGTCTACCTGTCCGTCTGTCACAAAATCGTGTCCGCTATATAACCTGAAAACCGTTCAAGCTATCTTCACGAAACTTCATATAAATATTAATCAATATAAGACGACTTGCAGTGCGCAAGAACTATAACTCTCACATTCATACTTTTTTAATTATCTCCCTTGGAAGTTTGTCGGTATGTATATATGTATGGGCAAATCGTGTCTGGTCAATAACTTTCTCATTTTCCAATGGATTTTGGAATTACTTTCAGAAATGTTAACCACCATGAGACGATTGGTTGCGTGCATGACCCAGGTTGGTACCTCAAAGGTCAAAGTCATACTTAGAGGTCAAAGGTAAAAAAGGGGCCTTTATTCGTGTTTTGTCAATAACTTTCTTATTTTTTAGATAGAATTTGTAATTACTTTGCAGAAATGTTAACTATCATGGGACAATGTGTTGCACGCATGATTTGGGTTGGTACCTCAAAGTTCAAGGTCGTACTTAGAGGTCAAAGGTAAAAAGGGGGCCTTTTTCGTGTTTTGTCAATAACTTTCTTACTTTTAAAAAGAATTTGAAAAAATTACGTGGCAGAAAAGTTAACTATCATGGGACGATGTGTTGCACGCATGATTCAGGTTGGTACCTCAAAGGCCAAGGTCATACATAGAGGTCAAAGGTCAAAAAGGGGCCTTTCTTTAGTGTTTGGTCAATAACTTTCTTATTTTTAGATGGATTTTGAAATTACTTGGCAGAAATGTGAACCACCATGAGACCATGTGTTGCCTGCATGACACAGGTTGGTACCTCAAAGGTCAAGGTCATACTTAGAGGTAAAAGGTAACAAAGGGGCCTTTTTCGTGTTTGGTCAATAACTGTCTTATTTTTAGATGGAGTTTAAAATTACTTGGCAGAAATGTTTACCACCATGAGACGATGTGTCTCTTGCATGACCCATGTTGGTACCTTAAAGGTTAAGGCCATAGAGGTCAAAGGTAAAAAAGGGGCCTTTTTAGTGTTCAGTCAATAACTTTCTTATTCCTGGATAGATTGTGTAATTACTTGGCAGACATGTTAACCATCATGAGACGATGTGTTGCGCGCTAGACTCAGGTCGGTACCTTCAAGGTCAAGGTCACACTAGGAGGTCAAAGGTCAAAAAAGTTTTTTTTGTGTCCAGTCAATAACGTTTTTATTTCTGGATGGACTTTTTAAAGTAACCATGCAGAAATGTTTACCTTCAATAGATGATGAGTTGTGTGCAGGACCAAGGTCCATCCCTCTAATATCAAGGTCATACCTAGAAGTCAAGGGCCCCCGCCAATAGGGGCTTGAAGAAATATATGGGCTGCATGGTGCTTCCACACAGAGCTGAATCTGGCCCGCACACTAGTACTAGTAAACCGCTTAGAGGATCTAGGCCTGTCCAGGAACCGTGGTGCGAGATGGACCGTCCATGCTAATAAACTCAATTGGTTTCATTGGGCGACAGGGCTTGAGATGTCATTTGATCTCAGTGTCGGGTAAAAGTCTCACAAAATTGGAAGCAACGACCTTTACAGTGTTTACGGGGACGTTAAACTTCAAATCAAACCAAAACCTAGAGGTCAGAGGTCAAAAAGGGGCCTTTTTGGTGTACAGTCAATAACTTTTTTTACTCTTTGATGGATTATTAAATTACTTCGCAGAATTGTGAACCATCATGAGGCGATGTGTTGTACTTCAAAGGTCAAGGCCATTCTAAGAGGTCAAAGGTAAACAAGGGCTTTTTGTGTATGGTCAATGACTTTCTTATTTCTCTATGAACTTTTTAAATTTACCTTGCAGAAATGTTCATCTTCATTATATGATGTGCTGCACACAAGACCTAGGCCCATACCTCCAATTTCAAGGTCATACTTAGAGGTCAAAAGGGGGAGACATCTGTGTTTTTGTGGAAAAACAAATTCTAGTTCTTACCTATTGTAGTAGAGGTGGTCGTTGTAGGCAGTAGCGATGATGTCTCTGAAAGATAAAAAAAGTCTGTTATGACACTCGATAACTGAAATATTTGACCTACTCAAACAAAATAGAAGTAGTAGCAATGATCAGGAATGATGTTTTTTTTTTTTTGTTGTTGTTTTTTTTTGTTGTTGTTTGTTTTTTTGTTGTTTTTTTTTCTCGGACAGCTGGCCTAGGCAATGGGGAGGAACTGTGATTTATTCTACAATTACTCACATGGCATTCACCATATTTGCATTATTTGTTGGCTCCCAGCTTGCACATTGTCAATATTGGAAAAACAGGTAACCAGACCCCCTGACCTTTCAAGGTCAAGGCGGGGGGTCTGGTTACCTGTTTTGCCAACACTGTTAATCTCAAGACTAGGAACCAGCAGATAAATTCACACCAATCGCCGCCGTTTTATGATGACACAGGTAGACTGTGTACCGCCATTTTCTCACAACTAGAACTTTACAAAAGGACTGAAATGCTTGTGTTACAGTCAACGGTTTTGGCGGGATTTCTACTGACGACTGGAGGGGAAAATAGAGACTATCAAGAAACTGTACCTACAAGATACACATGCACAAAGTTTGGTTAGATAAAGTACGGGAATGATGGTTGTCCGCATTGGCCAGACACTAATGTAAATAAACAGTTTTTAGCACAGAAGCTTTAGCTCGTTTTACGTGTTCTGACTCTTCATAAATTTTTACAATTCTTAACAACATTTTACTCTTGTGAATCCAAATGGTGCTTCTCAAGGAGGAGGATAATACACGACGACGACGACGACAAACGGTTTTGGATAATTTGAAAAAGACAACGAACGAAATTTTTGCCGATTTTCAGTGTGTTAGAGTCGAAATATACTGAAAGAATCTTCCAACGCAAAACGAATATTCATTCTTTTTATCTTTCATTTATTTTTGCATAAATTGTGACCAAAGTTGACATACAAAGAATCAAATCATAACACCGTCAATTCTAATAACACAAGATCAGAAAAAAATCACAGTACCTGGTATGGCCACCAGCAGCATTGATGACTGCCGTCTATTGACGACCCATTGACTCAGCGAAATGGCCGATGACATTTTTTTTTCTTTTTCTTTTTTTTTTTTTTTTTTTTTTGGGGGGGGGGGGGGGGGGGGTGGTGGTCGTGGGGGGGGGGGGGGGGAGCAGGGTTTCAAGATTAGTTCACTTATTTCGAGCCGATCATTAAAAGAGGTGCGCGAAAACCGGATTACCGGGAGAAAAACTATCTGACCCTCCCATCACGAAAACACGCCTATATAATTTTGACCCCCTTGAACCCCACCTTTATACAGTAAAACTGGGGTTTCAGGGGGTATACCTTATTTTTTTTATTTCTGCTCTAAAATATAGATTGTGCCCATACGTACTTTAGTGGTTAAACGCTTACGTATAAGCCTGCCCAGGAAAAGTGTGGATAGGTAACTTGACCGGCTCAAAAATTGCCTTAAATGGCCCGAACACCTTTGATCGGTCCGAGACTGGGGTAACTCGAACGACTGAGGGTAACTTCTGACGCCAGTCTTCCAAGAGGAACTATTGGAGGAGTTAGATATAGGATTTCGGCTATATATATTATATATGTCTGTTGAAATCAAGTTAATCAGGCAACGCTTGGAGAACGCTTGTAGAATCGCAAGGCTTGCCGAGCGGTTCTACAAGCGTTCCCGAAGCCGAGCCCGATAAACCTGATATCAAATGACACGAATCTTGTGTTCTATTTATCAATTAATCCCCTTATATACTCTTAAATGTTTTGCCAATTTATCCAGTAGTCCAGTTCATAAACCTGCAATGTCACCTTGACCTGATAAAGATAATCTGTCCTGATATAGCATATCTTTGTCAGGTCAATGTGTAACGATGCAAAGGAGGTAACTGATAAATATCTTTTTGATTTTTAAACAAAAATAGAACTATTTTGCGTCCACTCAAAAGATTCGCCTCATAGAGGCAATTCTAATAAGTACACACAGCGTACATTTTCAGATCCACTATTTTTGCTGGAGCTGCGGGATGACTTCCCTAGAGACTCTAGAGCGGCTTCGACTCAACTATGTCAAACGTCACGAAAACACGCCTATGTAAATTTTGGCCCCTTAAACACTACTTTTAAATAATAAAACTTGGGATTACAGGGGTATAAATTTTTCTTGTACCTGATCAACAACAAAGACTGTGGGTACTCGTTCTAACGCGTTCCCAACGATCTATGTTTGAGCAGAATATAAAAAAATCAGATCTTTTTAATCTGAATTTTTTCATTTTTTGCTGGTAAGATTTTCAATATGTTAGAATATGCGTGTTTTTGTAATGTTGTTCTTGTGGCGAAGAAGAAACATATTTAGTGGAGATAAACTGAGTCAAAAGTAACTCACCTCCTTTCTGCTGGACAGCCTCCGGAGCCGTTTGAGCGATATTGTTCCCAACTGCAATATGACAAAAATAGAATTAATTAATCATAATTATTATAACGGTTCGTACGTGACATGTAATGAGAGAACCTGTCTTTAACCCACTGCATGCGGGGAAACCCATAAAAGGGTACCTTGGAAACAGTGCAGACCCAGATCAGACGCCGCAGAACGCGGCGTCTGATCAGGGCCTGCACTATTTGCTAACAGATTTTCCTTCAAAAATAGAATGAAAACCAAAAAAAATAGGCCTACCACCCCTTATATGACAAATAGACTTGTCTAACATATAGCAAAGGAAGAGTTCACCAGCATACAACGGGTTAGGTTTTTCACCAACTTTACAGAAATGAAAAACACCATGAGACGACGTGCAGAAAACAAGAATCAAAATGTATATGATACCTCAGAGAAGAAGAAGAAGAAGAAGAAGAAGAAGAAGAAGAAGAAGAAGAAGAAGAAGAAAGGGTGGGTGGATCAAATCATGTTAAATGCTTTCAAAAGAAAAAAAAACATCCTTCGTTTTGTTCCTGTGGTCCCAGAGCAGATGTCGCATTACATTACGATAAAAAAAATCGTGATTAAAATGCGTTTCATCACGAAAACACGCCTATATAATGTTGACCCCCTTGAACCCCACTTTTACATTTTTCTTATTTCTGCACTAAAATATAGATTGTGGATATTCGTTAGAACCGCGTCGATGAGGCGGTTCTAACGAGTTCCCACAATTTATATTTTGAGCAGAAATAAGAAAAAATATAACATTTTTTTCCTCTTAAAATGTTCATGTTTTCGGCGGTAAAGTTTACAATGCATTTGTATAGGCGTGTTTTCGTAATAAAATGTCATATGATAAATAGAATCTTTCATTATTTAAATTAAGCCTCGCATTTTATCCCTTTTCCTCAACTCGTTTTACATGAACATTTATGTAAGATTCTCTATAAACTCCAGTTTTCTTCTTTATAAAATGGCGTTAACGGGGACGTTCTTTTTACGGCCTTGTTAAAATAATAAGACAGAAAAACAAATCTGTCACTTGAATAATGTCTCAATAATCATGTGTTATTGTTATTATTCAAAACCAACTATTCGTTTAAAAGAAGTATTTATTGAAATATGTCATTTATGAGAGCACGTCTCAAATGACAGTATCATTATTATTATTAAGGTGAATGGATATGCATCTTCATGGGAGGCAACTCCTGCAAAAGTATTTTATCTCCCATGTCAATAAGGGTCAACTCTTAAAGGAAAGAATTTGCTCCTGAGGAGCAAATTCTTTCCTTTAAGAGTAGACCCCTTTTCCAGCGGTACAGAGCTTATAGAAAAGCGAACAGGAAGTCACGAAAGTTGTCTCCCTTTGAAAAATGGCGGGAAAATCTGCTAGATGTTCCTATTCCCCTTAAGGCACGATGTCACAAAAGAATATTCTCGTTGATTCAGCTGTTGAGACAATAATTTAAAAACAAGAGGACAATGATGGTCCTATATTACTCACCTGAGCTAACAAGCTTGGAAGTTGCACACAACTTCAACCTCCACTGCAGGTCACTTCAAATATGATGTAACACCTAACCAAGTTTGACCCAATTGCATTGATTCCTTTGCGAGATAGGGTGCAGACAAGCCAAACTGACAGTTGTTGAGGGCTCTGTGCCTTTGGAAATAAGGTCAAAGTCACCAAAATGGTCGGTTGCAATGATATATTGTACCAAGTTTGACCAAATTTCATCGACTTGTTTATGAGGTAAGGTGCAAACAAGCCAAAATTGACGGTTGGGGCATGTGACCTTTTGAAATAAGGTCAATGACACCAAAATCTAATTAAACCTTTGGTATGTTGCAATGATATATTGTACCAAGTTTGACCACAATTAATCGATTCTTTCATAAGAGACAAGCCTAAATTGACAGTTTTTGGGACATGTGCCCTTGAAAATATCACCAATATTACCAAAACCTAATCAAATCTTTGGTAGGTTACAATGATTTAGTGTACCAAGTATGACCACATTTCATCACTTTACTCATGAGATAGGTGCCGACAACCCAAAATTGACAGACTTTTGGGGCCTGGGACCTTCAAAATAAGGTCAAGGTCACCAAATTCTAATCAAATCTGCGGTATGTGATAATGGTTTATTGCACTAAGTTTAGAAATAGGGTCAAGACCAAAATAACCTAACATGCCAAAAACAAACAGGCTTTTTCAGCAAAGGGACAGACCCGCCAGTTTTCTCATCTACGATGTTATCCTCAACTTACTTAAGTGTTCGTTTCAGAAAGATTCGATTAAAGGTGATGTCAGGCTCCAAAATGGGCATTTTCAGCATTCAAAGGGGCGTAACTCTACTAGTAATAAATTGACATCGCCAATTTTCGAACTCATCTGAGGTGTGAAGGCAATGATCAGGAATCGATACAATTAACCTACAGCTCCCATCAGAGACACCAAAGGGAAAAGAAGCACAAACATGAAATAACTAGACTCTAATGGAAACATCACTATCTGAAAGACAAAAGGACAGTTACTTTCCACAAAAATGGGCAATTAGCTATCCAAAACAAACAAAGTACAAGCGATACACACTCAAAGACAAACCATGGCATAACTAGACCCTAATGGAAACATCACTATCGGAAAGCCAAAACGACAGTTACTTTCCCACAAAAATGGTCAATTAGCTATCCAAAACAAACAAAGTACAAGCGATACACACACTCAAAGACAAACCATAACAAAAAATGAACCGCCTTGGAACGGTCGATTTTACGCGACCGCTGTCCTCGCCCCTACTTCTGTCGGGATTTAGACAAACACTTTGTTCAGTCCGCATGAAGGCCTCGTGACTCATCAGAGGACAGTCACGGTTGACAACTTTGCTTCCCTCTTTAGTTTATACTAATTTATTTTAGTTCGATTGCGATGAAAGCTTTAAGCTTATTGAATCGCTATCGAACACTCATTCCGGGTGTTTTCACGCGCGCGCGAGAGAGAGGCAGGGGCTTTTACACCACTGCTACCCATTTACACCTGGGTGGAGTGGGGCAGTGTCATTACGTGACTTGCCCAAGGACACACCTCGATACCGGTGGCGGATTCAAACGCACAACCTCTCGATCATGAGTCGAACGCGCTAACCACTGCGCTATCGAGGCTGACACAATTAATTACACGCCGGTGGGTCATGCCTCAGATTCTATGACGGTTCCAGCGTAAAGGCTTACTGAGAATTAAAGAATATTTAATTTTATGTAATGTTGGTTGGTGCCTGATGCGTTGTCTCTGGTCGGGACCATTGGAGTCTAACTGTTGGTTTTCTTTTGCTCTAGCATTTCAGTGGTTTCTTGCTGTCGAGGCCTCACCCATGTTTTATCTCTGTGGTTGTTTGTGGAAGCACAGGCACAAAACAACTAGACCCTAGTGGAAACATCAACATCAGAAAGCCAAAAGGACAGATACTTTCCCACAAAATGGCCAATCCAAAACAAAAATAATATAAGCAATACACACACTCAAAAGACTAACCATTATAAAAATAAATCGCTACAGAAGAACCGCCATTTAATCTCTAGACATTTTAAGACAGCTTGTGTGGATGAGGTTCAGTGTTCGGGTATATAATTGGCATAATGCCCGAGTTGCACGTGTGTAAAAGGCCTTGGTAATATCACAGCTTTGTAGACCTCCAGCTTTGTGCCAAGTAGAAGTAAAACAAAGATCAAGAATCGATACAATTAACTCCATCCATCAAAGACACCAAAGGGAAAGAAACACAAACATGAAGCGACCACACCATAATGGAAACCTAACCAAAGGAAGGCCATAAGGACAGTTACTTTCCAACAAAATGGTCAAATGGCCATTCAAAATAAAAAGACACAAGTGATACACACAGTAAGTAACAAACAATTCTGATTTTGAGTTCAAACACTTCCACACCGTCAGTCGTATGCTGCACTATTGACTTCATCAACAATGCGCATGACTCCTGCCAGTTTCCCTCCAAGGCGGTTGAACTTGTCCGACCCAGGTAATCGTTGACAACTTAGGCTCCACATCCTGGCCCCGAGGTTATAAAAAATGTACATGCTCAACTCACTTGAGCATGCAATTTGTCCTGCTCACAAATTTTAAAATGCCAACAATTGTTGGCATTTTAAAATTTGGGAGCAGGACAAATAACATTCTCTGCTATCTGAGAAAGAAAAAAATCGCTCAACTTCTTAGTGTTTTAATAGTTATGAGCACCACAAGTTTCATGCTCAGCTGAGTTGAGCATGAAAGAAGTTTTATAACTTCGGGGTCTGATATACGTTCTCAAACATTTCGATGCTGATTGTCAGATCAAAGCTGTCAAATGAATTATAGAGACTCGATCACATCTTTTTTCAACGTCCCCGCGGCCCGTCTCCGTATGACCTTAGCTATTGGTGGGACGTAAAACTCAAACACTCACTCACTCAACGTCCCCGCCCATAGCAGCCTGGAGAAATTGATTGAGCTACATGGTGCGTTTATGCAGGGATGAAACCGACCGAGATTTTGAACAGTTGTAAACCCTGTCCGGGAAAAGGTGGTAGGGCCTGAGGTGTAGTTGCATCTCAATGTTGGGTTAATATGGGAAACAAACGTAAATGGATTTTTAGGTTTTTCTGGCAAATGAAAGCTGACTGTACATGGTCTCCTCAAATAGAAAATGCACTTTTTAAATACATAAGCAAGATATTACCTGAGAAGTAGATCAGCACTCCAACAAGCGCCAGTCCCAGCAAGATCGTGAGAACGATGAAGACGCATTCCCGACGTCGCGAGCGCTTATCAATAGAGACGTCGCTCCCCTCGCCCATTGAGACTGAGGTTCTGTCCTTCATTGGCACTGTAACACAGAAAATATACAAACTTTACTAAATAACTGTTAAAATTTTGTTTATCTTGGATGATAATAATAAAACAAGAGCACCGCAAGCGGGTGCCACGCCCGTCTGTTTTTTTTTCATATGCCACTAAGGAAGATACTCGTAAATAAGTTAAATTGCAAGATAGAGTTATAAACTTAACCTGAATGCGTTTGATATTATACAGATGTGTGTCAAGTTTCATGAGGCTCGGCCAAATACTTTTCGGTATATGGCTAAGGTTAAAGTGTTTCTTAAATTTTCGAACAAATAGGTCAAAGGTCAAGGTCACAGGTCAAAACGTTTGTATCAGCTGAAAAGGTCTTGTCCCAAGAAACACACATGTGAATTTTTGTAATCGGTATTGTCTGTGGTATTAAAATGAGAGACCTCAACGTTTTCATGAAACAGACGTTTTTTTCGTATATGACAAAGGGAGAGCATATCGGCCAAATTGCATTACAGAGTTATGAAAAATAGAAGTGAAGACAATTTTCAGGAATCGATACAATTAACCCACAGCTCCCATCAGAGACACCAAAGGGAAAGAAACACAAACATGAAACAACAGATCAATAGCGGAAAGCCAAAAGGACAGTTACTTTCTCACAAAATGGCCAATTTGCTATACAAAACAAAATAATATAAGCGATACAAACACTCAAAGACAAACCATAACAAAAAATAAACCGCGACAGAAGAACCACATTGGAACGGTCTGTGAAACGAATTCCACTGGGGAGGGGCGGGGGGCTTAAATTGATTTTACGTGACCGCAATACTCGCTCTTACTTCCGTCGCGATTTAGACAAATAATTTGTTCATTCTGCATTATGGCCTCCTAACTCATCAGTGCAACATCTCCGTTAACACAAAAAATCAAACAACCACAGAGATGAAACAACGGTGAGGACTAGACAGCAAGAAAACACTTTAATGCTGGAGCATAAGGAAAACCAACAATTAGACTCCGATGGGCCCGACCAGAGATTTATATGAAACTTGGTATATAGCTCTTGTGATCAAAATGATCTATGTAAAGCTTCTTGAGACTAGGGCAAACACGTTTGGAAATATGACCAAGGTTAACGTTTTGGGTTACAATTTCTAAAGTCAGATCACAGATCAAAAAGCTTGGAATCAATAGGAAGATCTTGCCCCAAGAAACACCCATGTAAAGTTTGAAGTGGTGTTAAAATGAGTGACAAAAACGTTTTTTTTTTTTCTAAAAAAGGGGGATAATTCAATCAAATTGCATGATAGAGCTGTGGAACTTGGAAAGACTGTAGCTGTAGTAATGGTAGGTGTGTGAAGTTTCATTAAGGGAAGCCAAATATTTTTGGAAATATGGTCAAGATAACAGTTTTGGTTAACTTTTCAAAAAAAAAATATATATATATATATATGTCAATGGTCAAGGTCAGAGGTCAAAATGTTGGTATCAATGGTAATGTTATTGTCCCCAGAAACATCCATGTGACGTTTGAAGACTCAGTTATAAACAGTATTGAAATGAGAGGAAAAAAATGTGTTCCAGAAAATAAAAAAATAGCAAAGAGGAGATAATTCAGCCAAAATCAAATATACAGTTAAAGCTAGTCCTTGATCAGAATGCAGCTCCTGTGATGGTGGGTATCAGTATGAAGTTTCATGAGGCTAGGTCAAAAACGCCGTAGTGACGACAATAGCTCCAGTTTTTCTTCGAAAAACAAACGAGCTAAAATGGAATGTCAACTACGTCGACGTTGCGTCGCATTTTAAGAGTTAATACAATACAAGCAGAATGCAGTCCACTTTCGGGACGTTTCGAAGTAACTGATTGGTTGATTGTTTTGAGTTCAACAACACGTCAGCCCTTGTGGGTCATTTTGTGTCGTCCCCCAGAGAAAGGGAGAAAGAGTAAGAAGAGATGGTAGATTAGATTAAGGTGAGGGACAGAGGCGAGAGAGAAAAATGTATGGAAGTGTAGAAACAGAAGAAATAACATTCCACCCTCTGTCCTCTACCTGCTACAAGGACAGCAGGTCGTGTTCAACTGTAAGCAAATATCAGTTTGACGCCCCAGTGATGAAAGATACACATCACCTTTGCCTAAACCAACCACCAACCCCTGGGTTTCGGAGTAAGCAAACTGCCGCACTCAGGGACAATGTATCCCAATACAAAAGTTGGATATTTTTTCTTACTTAACATCAATGTCCTAAAGCGTCACTGTCAACTCTCTGTTGATCCCTGTGCATCATTAGACCTTCATTAACCTAACCTAGAAACACTAGACGCACAAATTATAACAAAGACGTACAAGTCACATCCCAGCGTAATTGTGTTTTTGTGCTTGCACGCCCAGTGAAGTCCCAGATCAGACTGCGCGTACGCGCATTCTGATCTGAGACGTCACATGGCGCTTTTGGGGCGGGTGTTGACCCAGATTTGTTTCATTCTGACAGGGAATGAGTGGTTATGCAGGTTGACGCAACTCATATAACACAGAAAAACAATGCATTGCATCCCCAGCCTAACTCTTGTATCATGTAGAAAGCGTTTCCATATCAACGACTTATTAAATCTGCCTCCCCGGAAGGAGATCTTAGCGTGCTCGCTTTTGTTTCCAGAGGCCGTAAGAGATAGGCCTCGGATTTCTGAATGTGGCAAATAAAAGTGGAATCGATACAATTAACACACACCTCCAATCAGAGACACCAAAGGGAAAGAAACGCAAACATTAAATAACTAGGAAGCAGCAACAGCGGAAAGGCAAAAGGACAGTTACGTTCCCACAAAATGGCCAATTGGCTATCTAAAACAAAAAGATTTAAGCAATACACACACTCAAAGTCGAACCAAGATAAATCGCGACAGAATATCCGCCCTGGAACGCCAGCAAATGGATTTTAGTCGGCCGTAACTCTCACCCCTGATTCCGCTGCGATTCAGACAAACAATCCGCCCAGCCCGCTTTGAGGCCCCCTAACCCACCAGCGCAACTTCTCCGAGAACACTTAAATCAAACAACTGCAGAGACGAAACAACGGCAAGGACTCTACAGCAACAAACCACTGAAATGCGTGAGCAAAAGAAAACCAATAGTTAGACTCCGATGTGTCCAACCAAAGACAGAGCCCCTGGCATCAGCCAACACCACACAAGCATGCCTTCTCGTGGCGATAATGTCGAGCGAAAATAATTGTTAATTTTGTCTACTATCTAATGATGAGTTTTGCTCCGGAAGCATTTAAGAAAAGGTCACGACTGGATGAATGATTTCCAGTTGACTGGCTTCATAGTTATTTGTCACAATGAGAAAAACCCGGTAATTTCCGGAACACTGTCTCACATGTGCATACATGAGTGCTCTCTCTTGGTACTATCGTGGTTTAGAATTAAAGTATTTTGTTCCGTCCGCATGAAGGATTTCTATCTCACCAGTGCATCATCACCAAGAACATAATCAAAGCACTGACAGTACTGGTTGGTCGATTGTCTCTGGGTGTAGGTAGAGTAAATGGACCTGAACGGGGACTGAATGAACTGTTTCGTTCAACCCTTAAATTCATGTATTGTAAGCAAACTGTGTATACCCTGATCAGACGCTGCGGGTTTTGGCGTCTGACCCTTAAGTTCCTTTACTGTAAGCAGGCATTGTAGACCCTGATCAGACGCCACGTTCTGCGGCGTCTGATCTTGGTCTACACTGTTTGCCAAGCCCAACCCAAGATTCCAGCCCAGGTTTTACGGATAACCTTTTTACGCATACACGCTGCCCTCATTACGATAAAAATCTATAACTAAGTTGAGTGGATTTCCTACAAATCAGAGATAGTCACGTGGACTCCAGCACTAATAGAGATTTTGTCCTTTATAACTTTAGGTCGATTGAAACAAAATCGACCCAAAAATCAAACGACTACAGAGATGAAACATCGATGAGGTCTCGACAGCATGAAATAACTGAAAGGGACCAACAGTTAGACTCCGATGGACCCGACTAGAGACTGAGAGTCGGGTACCAACCGGCATTACCTGAAGAATTTAAGAATCTTATATGGGTGTGAGGGGTGGGTGGAAAAATCCGTCCCGAGGGTCACTGTCCGGCATCACGAGGCTTGCCGAGTGATGCCGGACAGTGATCCCGAGGGACGGATTTTTCTATCCACCCCTCACACCCATATAGGATTCTTTTTCTTGCATACCTTCCATTTCTATTGCGAATTTTTAATGCTGCTGTCACTTCGGTTACCGACGTCCGCCATTTTGTGATAACACATCAGGAATGTTTAGTGACGTCACGCATGACGCCGCCGCGCATGAGGTTGTAATCAACCAGTGCATTTATCAAACACGCGATTATATTCGATTTGGGGTCGGAACACCAGGGTCAGAACATAAATTTCTATCCCAGGGTAAAATCACGGATTTCTTTGTCTGGTGTGCAAGAATTAAGTCTTCATGGTGGATCCGTCATGGAGTCTGAGGCCCGAGCCGCCAGCGTGTAATCAAAGATGGAAGCAAAGTTATCAACAGTGATTAGGTTATCAACCATGCATGCAGTCTGTCGTATACCAGTTATGTTATAACCTAGCTTTTTATATATAAGAATGATTTTACGAAACTTGGTACTGACATAATTGCAAACATATATGTTTCTGAATTTATATACCGAGTCATCATAAAATATAAGTTTTTGCAAGAAACGAACCCATCCAAAATAAATAAATATAAAACCAAAAAACGGGGCTTCGGTATCAGAAGAATTTGTTTTATTTATTACTGAAGTTCTATACAAGATAAGTCTCCATATGTTCTCACATATGTTTGTTGCAGAAAATGATAGGAAAAACAACAACGAACAAGGGACAGTCTAACACAGCGCGCCTGTATAGGAAATGGAAATGAACTGCGATTTATTCTGCAACAAATCACGGGGCGCGTCAAGAAAACACACCTATATATTGTTGACCCCCTTGAACCCAACTTTTATATAGAAAAACTGGGGTTTACAGGGGCAAACCTTAATTTCTTACTTCTGCTCCAAAGTATAGATTGTGGGTACTCGTTAGAACCGCCTCGATGAGGCGGTTCTAACGAGTACCCACAATCTATATTTTGAGCAGAAATAAGAAAAATATCGCAATTTTACATCTTAAAATTTTCGCTTTCTAGGCGGTTACATTTTCAATGTATTTGTATAGGCGTGTTTTCCTGATGGAAAAGGGTGACTCGAAAGCCATAGATTCTATAACGTCAGGCGGTGAGATGTTATTTTCTCGCGTCAAAAACACTACAAAAGGACACAAATTGGTGTAATACAGTAAAAATGGTGCCATTTCCTCTAAACATTGGCAAAAGACTGGGATAATTTAAAGGACAGAACAAAATTACTGCCGATTTAAGTGAATTAGAATAGAGATAGGTCAGCGTTAGTTTTTAAATTGTTAAGTAAACAATCACGGTTTGTCGGTCAGTTGTTAGAAGACAAATCACTCGCGCAACGCACTCATGATTTTATCTGCTTTACTACTGATCTCTTAACTGTGATATATTACTTAAAAAGTCATTGCTAGATTTGATCTATTTCTTAACATATTTGGGACCCAACAAAGCCGTGCAAGTCATTTTATTCTTGCACACCAGACAAGGAAATCCGCGATTTTACCCTGGGATAGAAATTCATGTTCTGAACCTGCTGTTCCGACCCAAAATCGAATATAAACGCGTGTTTGATAAATGCACTGGTTGATTACGATCTCGTATGCGCCGTCGTTAAGGTTGACGTCACAGCAACGTCACTAATTGACACGTCACATTCCTGCAGTGTCAACACAATATGGCGGACGTTGGTAACCGAAGTGACTGCAGCATTAAAAATCCGCTTTGAGAAATGGAAGGTATGCAAGAAAAAGAATCAAATATGGGTGTGAGGGGTGGATAGAAAAATCCGTCCCTCGGGATCACTGTCCGGCATCACTCGGCAAGCCTCGTGATGCCGGACAGTGACCCTTGGGACGGATTTTTCTATCCACCCCTCACACCCATATAAGATTCTTATAATATCACAGTGTTATGGTTAAAAATACATCAGCTCCATCAGTGAATTTTTTAGTCATAACTTACATTTTGGGACCAGTAGTTCAAACCAAGGTCGCATAAGGCAAGTGATTTGTCTACTGACAAATTACCGACAAAATGTGATTTACTACCTAACAAATCACACACTAGAGCTAGTCTATTACGATTCAAACACACTCAAATTGTTTCCTTCAAATTCTCCCAACCTTTGGTCATTGTAGGAAGAAATCCCTTCAAAATAAGGAGTGTATCATATGCATGTAAGCCATGTTACAACGTTTTCATACGAGACAATAACGTTTAGCCGTCTAACGTCAAATAATCTTCGAGTTGTGTCACAAAATGGCGGATTTTGACGTCACGTTCTTCTTCCTTTTGATTTATTTGGGATTAATCATAATTCCTTTCCCATCACGGGAACAAGTCCATGAAATGAAGACCCCCTATACCCAACTGTATATAAGCCCCCGCCCATAGGGGCTTGAAGAAATATATTGGTAGCATGATGCTTCCACGCAGAGCTGAATCCGGCCCGCACACTAGTACTGGTAAACCGCTTAGAGGATCTAAGCCTGTCCAGGAACCGCGGTGCGAGGCGGACCGTCCCTATTGGTTTCATTGGGCGACAGGGCTTGAGATGTCATTTCATCTCAATGTCGGGTAAAAGTCCCACAAAATTGGAAGCAACGTCTCCAAAATGACCTTTACAGTGTTGACGTGGACGTTAAACCTCAAATCAAACAAACAAACAAAAACCCCATGTATATAGAGAAAACGGGTTTACGGGGGTATACTTTATTTTTCTTATTTTTGCTCCAAGACATAGGTTGTGGGTACTCGTTAGAACCACCTCAATGAGACGGTTCTAACTAGCACCCACAACCTATGTTTGCACTCTTTATAGGAAAAATATCACGGATTATCATCAGAAAAGTAGCCATTTTGGAGATGTTAAAAAAAGCACTATGTCGCTCGGGTGTGTTATCATAATGCATTGCCGATATAGGCTTGTTGTGTTAGAATAATACTTTCCCCTTGCCTACACTCGGGCTGTGCATTGAATGTCTGCTTATTTTTATGAGTACAGTAGAACTTCAGTGGCTCGAACTCTGATGGCTCGTTTACTATGGATGAGTCGAACCCGTTCTTGAGTCCGCAGGGAATTCCTCTATTCCTCCAAATACGATATAGGGGTAATTTAGGAAGATTTTCTTCGTTTATCTTACAAATGTATGTTGTGTGTACTCATTAGAATCGCCTCAATGAGGCGATTCTAATGAGTACACACAGCATACATTTATAATACAGAACACTGAAAAGATATCCACAATTATCTCCATTATGTCTCCTGGTATGGCACTAATAGTAACCCTCTGTGGCTCGAACTAACGCTATCTCGAACAAATTTTCATGGTCCCAAATGGGTTCGAGCCATCGAAGTTCGACTGTCTTTCTCGAAATCTGTTTTATTCCATTACAGTCAGATATCCATGTCCTAAAAAGACATCATTTATATCTCTAAAACGATTATGTTTAACTAAATTAGTTTGATATTTATCATATTTGTAGTCCAAACAAAGACTATGGGTGCTCGTTAGAACCGCCACATTGAGGCGGTCCTAACGAGTACCAACAAACTGTGTTTTTGAGCAGAAATAAGGAATACAATGCACTCCCCTTCGGCAAGTAGCTAATTATGTCTTATTTGACTTCTAAATAAGCTTTCATTAATAATTATAATAACAGGCAGAATTCAGCAGTAGCTAATTATATCTAAGTTGACTTCTAAAATAGCTTTCATTATTTATAATAATAACGAGCAGAGTTCAACAGGTCGTAAGTGGATGGCGTTCCGATTTCTAGGTCCTTTGGGAATATAATCATTAAATACAGGAACTGAAGCCAGTAGCATACTCATCCACCTTCAAAGAGCTTTTCTCTAAGCAAAGTGTGTTGTTTACCCTGGGGCCAGTTGTTCAAAACTAACGACGTCGTTAGTTTTCGTATCGATAAAAATTTGATCATTAAATATGGCCAATACATGTATGCATTCGCAAAAACTGCTCACATTTTTCAGCAAAAATACCAAAATTTTAAATATTAAACTTGCTAGAACAGTTAACAATATGACCACTAACGAGCTCGTTAAGCTAACGAGGCTTTGAACAACTGGGCCCTGAACTTCTTATGTTAGACTGCCTCCATTTACTCCCCTAACGGAACAAAGCCTCGAGAGAATCGAAATAACTGTACAAGAAGTGAAAGACATTATTGATTCTGTGTGTCTAAACAAGGCATCTGGACCGGATTTGATAAGTCATAGAATGCTTAAAGGTGTCTCTTCTGCCATTTCCGTACCTCTGTCTATGATGTTTAATCGTTTTCTTCAAGAATGTGAATTTCCAGATGAGTATAAATCCTCTCTGGTCATTCCTCTTTTCAAGAAGGGTGAAAGTAATTTGCCAACAAATTATCGCCCCGTATCACTCCTAAGCTCAGTAGGAAAAATAATCAAAGAGTTGTTTTTAAGCATATATATAACTTCCTTAATGAAAATAATCTCATCTATAAATATCAATCTGGTTTCTTACCTGGTCATTCTACTACTTATCAATTAGTTGATATCTTCCACCTAATTTGCCAATCTTTTGATGAAAAGCAGTACTCGTGCATGGTCTTTTGTGATATATCTAAAGCCTTTGACCGTGTTTGGCATACAGGTCTTTTATTCAAACTTCGCCAAAATGGTATCAAGGGCCCTCTCCTGACTTGGATATCTAATTATCTGTCTAACCGCAGACAAAAAGTGCGTGTCAACTCCTCTGTCTCTGATGTTAAGCATGTGTCTGCGGGAGTTCCACAAGGTTCTGTGTTGGGTCCGTTGTTTTTCCTCGTATATGTTAATGATATAACGAACAATCTTTTAAGTTTGACCCGGCTATTTGCAGATGATAGCTCTCTTTTCGTCTCTGCATCTAGTGTGCAAGATATTGAAGGTATCCTTAACCATGATCTATCTGTCATACTTCTTTGGGCTAAGCAATGGCTAGTAACTTTTAATCCACTTAAAACAGAAGCCATCATGTTCTCTCTGAGACGAAATCATGCTATGCCAAATTTACGTTTTGACAATGCGGATATAGAATTTGTAGATTCTCATAAACACTTAGGGGTAAGTTTATCTTGTAATGGACAGTGGCACACGCATATCGAAAATATTTTGAAGTCTGGGTACAAGGTTTTAGGGATGATGAGACGACTGAAATTTTCATTTAGTCGCCAAGCTCTTAACCAAATGTATTTTTCATATCTAAGGCCGTTGCTCGAATATTCATCTATTGTTTGGGATGGGTGTACCAATCAAGATCGCGATGCTCTTGAAAAGCTACAGAACGAAGCAGCCAGGGTGGTCACTGGCTTAACTAGATCAGTCTCATTAATAAACCTATATAATGAGTGTGGATGGGCAAGTTTAGCAGAGCGCAGAAAATATCAAAAATTATGTTTCATGTACAAAGTTGCGAATGGACAGGCGCCTGAATATCTATCGCAACTTATGCCATCTTTGGTGGGCGAAGTCTCTAGTTATCACTTAAGAAATTCTTCAGATCTTTCTAATTATTATACTCGAACAGAAACTTTTCGTAAGTCCTGCATGCCGTCTTCTGTTTCTTTATGGAACGAGTTAACGCCCGAAGTGAAACGGTGCGATTCATTTTCTAACTTTCAGTATAAACTTAAACTGCACTTATTTGGTTCAAGAAAAATCCCTGAATATTTCCTTAAAGGTAATCGTTACCTTAGTGTATTGCAGGCAAGAATAAGGAACAACTGCAGTAATTTAAACCATGACCTTTTCCGAAACCACTTGACAGATGATCCTTCATGCCGATGTGGCTTTGGAATTGAAGACGCTAAACATTTTTTCTTTGACTGTCCAAATTATGCTGTGGTACGAAATGATATGTTTAGGAAACACGTAACCAACACCCCTTGAATACTTACAGTCTGTTATACGGTAAACAAGGTGTTTCTGATAGTGATAATTTCTTTCTTTTTCAGGCAGTGCACCAATTTATCAAGGACAGCGGAAGGTTTAAATAAATCAAGCATTTATATAGTTAACAGATGATGGGCTGTGTTCATGTCCACTTTGGAACGGCGGCAGCGCGTGACTGGACCATACAACAACTTCTATCCAGCTCTCTCTTCTCTCTCTCTCTCTCTCTCTCTCTCTCTCTCTCTCTCTCTCTCTCTCTCTCTCTAATTATTTCTCTAATTTGTATCATTTTGTATGTGTTATGTAATTTTGGCCATTGTTCACTTTTTGTACAAAATTGTAGGGGAGGGGCCGTAACTAATGTTGGTAGAACTTGTGGCCCAACCCCATATGCTACCATGGCAATAAAATATGTTTAACTGAAAAAAAAAACATCTTCTTGACATGATAGCAAGAGAATCCTGAATTTTTGTTTTGTCAACATCTGTTTTCTTTCTCATTTACGTTTACCTTTTTATGGCATGATTGCAAGTACACCTGCTTCATTTGTATCAGTGAGTTTGATTCCAGCAAAAAGGTGATTATTTTCTCTTGTATCATTGAGTTTTGATTCCAGCAAAAAGGTGATTATTTTCTCTTATTATCACGGTTTAATGAAATATTATAACTCCTACTCCGAATGAGGCACGTCAAACGAAAATGTGTTTATCGAGGTTGGTCCGTGTTTTCTGTTCAGCAAGTTAGTCAGCCCATCGTGGAATCTATCCTCGAAGAAGAGCGCGATTCATAATGAGAAACATGTCCGAGTGATATAGTTTAATGATGCAACTAGACAAAAACAAGGTTTGTGCATCCAAACTACGGTACTAAGCTATATAGATATAAAAATAGTCGCAACTCCATTTGCACGTGTAAGTGGTCAGCTTTGTTTCGCTCATCGGTTACACGAAAAGCGACGATACACGAGGACGTCGGGTTTCCTATATATCGCAGATTTTTGTCGTTATCCAATCAGACGTCGCGTTGCATATGCGAGTGCATTAGACGATCGTTTAAACATCAGCTGAGACTCAGTCACCTAATGGCCGTAGGAGGAATATTTTCGATGAGATTGTGGAGCAGAATTAGCAATATTCGCAAACCACGATGGCCTGTCGTCAATGATCAGGTTAAAAAGGTTGTAAAAAGCCTCGATAACGCTGTGGTTAACGCGTTCGAGTGTTTGAGAGCGATTAAATTAGCTTGAAGCTTCCATTGCAATCGAATTAAAAAGCTTTTGCTGAGAAAGTTTGTGATATCGTCATCCTCAATTTTCAGTTTGTTTGTATTGGAGTTTAACGGCCCATTCAACACTATTTTATATTATTTTGGGCCAGTCAGTTTACCTATCCACACTTTTCCTGGGCAGGCTAATACGTAAGCGGTTAACCAGTACAGTGCACTTTCTTTCGCCACAAACTGACAACTGCTCTTCTTGAATCAGCGGAAGGAAGAGAATGACCGTAGAAAAGATTTCATGATCAATCGTCACGAAAAAATGTTGCAGACCTCGGCAGGTATCGAACCCGCGTCCTCCTGATCACCAGTCAGATGCGCATCCGACTGCGCTACCGAGGCTGGCCTCAATTTTCAGATTAAGATCAGATATATTTTTGCATAGTATCTATAATCATACATGTTGATTTACTGTAATTGATATGCATTTTATTCTGCTCTGTCTAAGTTTTAACGATGTCACCGGCAGTCTGAAGCGTATACGCGAAAATTGACAAATTAGTACACTGTATGTCCTATAACAAGCCTGTTTTTTCTCATACGTCACAAAGGGAGATAAATCAGTCGAGTAAGGAACTTTGCCAGAATGTAGCTGAGTGAGTGAGTAGAAACTACGCCATATGTCCGCTGGGTACACTTGTAGTGTAAGCTATTGAGTGCGTGAGTGTTCGAGTTTTTCGTCCCACCAACAGCTAAGGTCATACGGAGACGGGACCTCGGTTTAAAGACTCATCCGAAAGTCTGGAGAAGCCCGGCAGAATGTAGCTATTGTGGTGATACAGATGTGTGCCAAGTTTCATGAGGCTGGGCCAAATACTTTTCTAAATATGACCAAAGTTTTTGTTTGTTAAATTTTCGAAAGATAGGACGAAGTTCAAAGGTCAAGGTCACAAGTCAAAAAGTTTGATATCAATGGAAAGATCCTGCACCAAGGAACACACATAGGAATTTTGCATCATGAAAACATGCCTATATAATTTTGACCTCCTTGAACCCCACTTTTATATAGTAAAACTGGGGTTTCCGGGGGTCTACCTTATTTTTCTTATTTCTGCTCTAAAATATAGATTGTGCATGGGTACTCGTTCGAACCGCCTCGATGAGGCGGTTCTAACGAGTGCCCACAATCTATATTTTGAGCAGAAATAAGAAAAATATCACAATTTTTCATCATAAAATTTTCATTTTTTTCGGCGATAAAGATGGCAATGTACTTGTATAGGCGTGTTTGCGTTATGTGAAAGCCGTATTTTTTGTGGTATCAAAAGGAGAGACAAAAACAATAATCTTGGAACGGGCGTTGTTGTTTTTTTGTTGGTCACAAAGGTAGATAAATCTGTCAAATTGCATAATATGATTATGGAACTTGGTAAGAATATAGGTTTTGTGATTCCGGAAACATGGCGAGCTAAAGGACCCGCGTTATAACGACTGTAAATGTTCTGTATGATTGTGCCGTTAAAATGAATTTGCCGTTATAAAGAATCCCAGTTAGGAGTATGATAGGTTAAAAAAGGTTATTTCCACAGCATTACTCCAAGAAACGGCGATTCTAACAAATGTCTATAACATTTGTTTCTTGGATGTTATAGACATTCGTTAGAATCGCCTCGGTAAGGCGATTCTAACAAATGTCTATAACATTTGTTTCTTGGGGTATTAAATTACAAGAATCTTTCATGACTATGGATTTGATTTGAGCATTTCCAACCCGTGGGAAGCCGGAATCGAGGCTAACTATTGCTTCCATCGAAATTGTCGTTATGTCGAGTTTTGCCGTTATAACGAATGTCGATATAACGCGGGTCCTCTGTAAAAAGGTCATCCTTTGGAAGCAAGTACTACAACAAAGAACTAAAAAGCATTTTTTGCATCGTGGACGTAGTCAGTGTTGTTTAATTTTTTATGCTAGAATGCGTGTAGTTGAATTTCAGTGAATGCGTGTTGTTTTGAACAATATTTATTTTATACTCTGCAGTATAATCAATGCATATCTGAAACAAATAAAAAATGATATTTTCACACTGTGAAAATATTTTCACACTGTGAAAAATAACTTGACCTTGTTATTGTTCACAGTAGCAGCCCGGGCTACTTTTTCTCGCCAAAAGTCATATGTTACCGATAAAATATTCTGTAAAATACCTTTAAAAGCACTCTTCGAACGGTAAAAATGCTGTATTCAAAATGGCGGTCTGTTTATGTTTTGAAACTGACAGTTTTGACATCATAGCTAGGTCAAAATTGTGACGTACGATACGATTGAGCAATTACCGTAATATCCGTATAGAATTATTAAATATAAAGACAATTTCCTTTTTTCGGTTGATACCAAAAATATTTCATCTCGTGTGTTGAAAACATCCGAATTTTCACTCGTGCTTCTCACTCGTGAAAATTTGGATATTTACAACACATTGAAAACATCCGAATTTTCACTCGTGCTTCTCACTCGTGAAAATTTGGATATTTACAACACACTCGATGAAATATTCTTGATATCCACCTAAAAAAATAAATATCCTCTATGTATTATTTGAGCCGACTGGCTGGTTGGTTGGCTTCTTATAATGTGTTGGGCATTTGTGTTCTGAACCGGACACGTACTCATGAATAACATAGATTCCGTTTGTAAACGGATAGAAACAGTCACACCAATAAGCAGATAGGCAATGCACTGGGTGTGTGTAGGCAAAATATTTTTTTCGGTTTGATTTTACGGCCCTTTCAATATTTTGTCACTTGTATCTAGCCGATTGTTAATCTGAGGTGGGCAAAAGAAAAGAATTAAGGTGACACAATCATGCTTTTACAGTCCTATTCAGGCGAAAATATGTGTGGTGCGGGTTGAGGGTGTTCATGCGTGCGTGTGTGTGTGTGTGTGTTTCTTATCAATCTCCTGCCACAAACCTGTGGAGACCTTTCCAACGCGAGCGCTTGCGGGACAGTACAAGCCAGTACTCTCAATCCAAAGCTATAAAGTAAATATGGTGTATGAATTCTACGACAAACTCTTTTTCTTTCTCTGTAAGTAAAATTTGAAAGGGTTTTCTTAAGCCAAAGTGAATGGAGTTCTCCTTGTATTCTTGTACCAAAACCTGATGGGACAAATCGTATGTGTACAGATTTTAGGAAAGTTAATTCCTTAAGTAAAACAGATAGCTTTCTAATTCCAAGAATGGATGACTGCATTGATAACATCGGGAATGCCAAATACATAACGAAATTCGACCTTCTGAAAGGATTTTGGCAAATTCCACTCACAGATAGAGCAAAGGAGGTTTTGGCATTTACTACACCAGACGGATTATTTAACTATAAAGTCATGCCATTTGGAACGAAAAACTCTCCGGCAACATTTCAGCGCTTAATAAACATGGTAATTGCAGGGCTTGAAGGCAGCAGTGCTTATATTGATGACGCTATCATATACAATGACCAGTGGAATCAACATCTTGGGACTATTAGAGCATTCTTTGATAGACTGAGTAATGCCAAATTGACAATCAATCTTGCTAAAAGTGAATTCTGCCATGCAAGTTTGACATTTCTAGGTCTTGTGGTAGGTCAAGGTCATGTGAAACCCATTGATGCAAAAGTTGAGGCTATCTCAAATATTCCCGTACCCACGTGCAAAAGACAGCTGATGCGATTTCTTGGTATGGCTGGTTATTACAGAAAGTTCTGTAATAATTTCTCTGACATTGCTGAGCAAATTTGTCAAAGGCTCAGCAAAAGAACAAAATTCCATTGGAATGCAATATGCCAAAATGCTTTTGATACGCTTAAAGCCATACTCAAGAGTGAACCAGTTCTCTTAGCACCAAACTTTGAAAAGGAGTTTAAGCTAGCTGTAGATGCAAGTGACGTAGGTGCAGGTAGTATTTTGTTGCAGGAAGATGAAAATGGTGTGGATCATCCAGTTTGCTACTTTTCCAAAAAGTTTAATAAGCATCAGAGAAATTACTCTACCATAGAGAAAGAGTGCTTGTCTCTGATTCTTGCTCTGCAACATTTCGAAGTTTATCTTACTCCTACTACTGCACCGATTGTTGTTTTCAGTGATCACAATACACTGACTTTCATACATAAAATGAAAAACAAAAATCAGCGGTTGCTCAGGTGGAGTCTTATGCTACAAGAGTATAATTTAGACATAAGGCATATCAGAGGGAGAGGTAACATTATCCCTGATGTTCTTTCAAGAGCTTGAGCAGTGTCAGGAATGTGTTTGTCTTTCATACTGAAGTGGATTGTAAAAACATGTAATTTTATATGCTGTGTTCAATATTTTATTATTCTTAAAGCAAAAGTTAGCTTTATTGCATAAAACTTTCTTTTCCTCGAAGAGGGGGAGTGTTATGCATAAGAATTTATTTTTCTTATTCCCACTTTCACCCCACTGGGTGACCTAATTCTTCTTAAAGAACTTTCTGGAAAGAAATGAATCACAGATTAATTTTATTTGGTAAACAACATGTTTACAAGGAAAAGTACTTTAGAATCTTCCAGAGAGTTCGGGGTGGCATTATTTTTAGAAAATTACCTTATCTTATTCCACAGCCCTCTGGAATGTTCTAGAGAAATCTTAAGGTCTATAAAAGAGCTCGAATTTTCTCTTGGAGTCAGACTTTGGAGTTTGATGTTTGGGCTTTTAAGAAAAGTTATTTCTAAATTCTGTGTTGGATTGTTAAAGGATAATACTTTTCGTTTTGGACTGTGAATTCTGTGGGATCAAGGAAAATATATTCATTCAATGATATTTCATAACAGAGCTAAGTACATTTAATTTTCTTACTTCTACACGTTAAAGATAGATTGCAAATAAATTGTGTTAATTTTTTCCATAAGAAATTGTTTGTTTTTTCTTTCTGCTACGCCTGGCTCGTAACAGTTTTCATCAGACGGACATGTCCATCTCGTGTTATTATTGCTCACATTTTTTCAGCAAAAATACCAAAATTTTAAATATTAAACTTGCTAGAACAGATAACAATATGACCACTAACGAGCTCGTTAAGCTAATGATGCTTTGAACTTCTAGCACCTGATTGTTACTTCACAAATCCCAAGAGGATAAGTGCATTTTGAATATTAAAGGATGTTTTTTTCTGCCAAGACTAAGTTTTAGGTAGATACTAGCCAAATTATTATACCCATTTTTATGCACCTATCGCACTTTACGACGTATTTGGGAATGATCCATGAGTCATCATAAAGCTGATAGAACTAGGTAATAGATACACTACTGTTATAATGCTGTAAAGTATATACAATGTAAATTGACTTCACAAGCCGCCATATTGTTTATCATAGTTACTGCAGTCAAAGCGAGGCTGAATTTGGCTTCAGTTAACGTAAGCAGCTGTAGGTTTATTACTGGATCCATTATTTCCTCATCGGATTCTCATCCAGATTAAATTACATGTATTTCTTTCGTGTTTTCTTTGGATGTCCTTTTACGGTGTCATGTAACGAACAGAAACTTGATCCTACTTCCTTTGCTTTACTTTCTTGACCACCATTAAGGCTCTTACGCTATCACGATTTTGGCCACGACTCACCACGATTTTTTAAATCGTGGTAAATCGTGAACAACGTCGTAGCGAAATCGGCAAAGATCTTGAGGAATCGTGGTTGATTGTGATAGTTCGGGAGTGACCACGACTGTTTTGGACATGTTGAAAATATTCGTGACGAGTCGGCATCATTTTTCAAATCGTAGCTCAGTCGTGAGCCGTCGTCGTGGTAATCGTGGCCAATCGTGAATAATCGTGACTGAATTCTACCATGATTGAGCTACGACGACACAAGATCATCTACGACGCCTCTACGATTCCGTTGCGACTGCCGTACGATCTACTACGATATCACGACGACTGCTCACGACAATGCAAGATTCACCAGGAATGCACTACGATTGATGACGACGCTAGCACGATTTATCCCGACAAGCACTTTGATATACCTAGATCGTTATAAATTCTGACGAATCGGGAGAAGTCTTGGTTAATCGTGAGTAAATCGTATCGAATCCTCCATGATCGTACTGGGTCTTTGATCATCGTGACAATTCGGCCTTTGTCGTAGAGCAGTCTTGCAGGGATCGTGAGAAATCGTGTATGATCGTCTGATATCTTGAAGCAATCGTGGTGCAGTCGTAGAAGAATCCTAGAGGATCGAAAGACATCGTGGTCGATCGTGAAGGATCGTTGTAAATCGGCTCCATTATCGTACAGCAATCGTGATTGTTCGTAGAAATGTCGTAGGAATGTCGTGAGTATTCGTAGGGTAGTGAAATCGGAACCGTGTATGCCCCGATTTGCCACGATTTTCATGGTCCCAATTGGTCGTGGACAGTAGTGGACAATCGTGGTCAAAGTCGTGACAGTGTAAGAGCCGCATTACAGATCATGCTGCGAATGATTGCTTGCAAACCTTCTCGGTGGGTGGGGCTCTAAGTATGAGCTGTTCATTAGACTATGGTAGCGTTTCATTTGTTTTTCGAGCCCTGTGGCGCCAGGTCTGAGTCCTCATGTAAGGTGAGATGAGAATAGATGAGACGAGATGAGATGAGATGAGATGAGAATTGATATTAGATGTGCTTGAAAATAAAACAAGACATGACAAGACAATACGAAGTCAATTAAGACAAACAGGAAAAGAAAGATACATACTGTACTTACTTCCGTTCGCCTCAGCTGCCTTCTTCGCGGCTGCGTCAGTTCCATTCTCCTGTAAGACAAAACAAACGAAGATATATCATAACACTTTATAAAAGGGATCGGGAAATAATTCCAATATTCCATCATTATGTACATTTTGAGCGATTTGATTGGTTGAAATGAAAGTGTTATACGAGGGGCGTTCGGAAAGAATTGCTTATTGTCCTCTAGCTCGAAAAAGTAACTGTTTTGCCTCACCCCACGTATTCCCCAGACATTGCCCCGTGTGATTTCTTATTGTTTCCAAAATTGAAATCATTCCTAACTGGGCGGAAATACCAGTCCCGACAAGCACTTGGATCTGCCATTCATCAGTACCTTATTTCTGTACCCAAATCAGCATACCGTGACGCCTTCAAGTAAGGAATACATCGGCTGTAACTTTGCATTTCTAGCCACTGAGAGTACTTCGAGGGCATGAAATGAGCACTTTTGGGCTAACTTGAAATTTAAAGTCTCCAGATAGAAATAAGCAACTCTTTTCGAACATCCCTCGTACTTCGATAAAGTCCATGAGCAAGAGTCTCAGATATGTTTCACATAGTGACAGGTAATAATATAACGTGACATCAAAGAGAACATTTAGAATCCGCTCGTTAAGTCATTTATATGAAGCGACATCAACAGTGTTGGGTTAAAAGATGGAGAACTATTGAAAATGTAAATGTTAGAAAACAAATAAACTGAAGTTAAAGATTTGGTGTTTTTACGCTTGGATTTCTGTCAAAGATGACAGATAATGGAATAATTAATCCGCCGTAGCCGATGGTAAATTAATTCTTACGCCTTTGAAAGAATTTTCTAAAAATTTGGTGATAATTTTAACATTTCGATGAGAAAATTGGAATTATATGGAATGAGTTATCATCTTTGTGGATTTTATCGATGTGTAATTTCCGGCGAATCACTCACAGACTGCATCGAAGTGTATTCACCTTATTTGCATTATCTGCTGGTTCCTAGTCTGAAGGTTATCAGCGTTTGAAAAACGGGTAACCAGACACCCCTGACCTTTCAAGGTCAGGGGTGTCTGGTTACCTGTTTTTCCAATATTGACAATGTGCAAGCTGGGAGCCAGCAAATAATGCAAATATGGTGAATACTCCGGCGAAACACTCACAAACTTAGTTCATGCAGTTTGTGAGTGATTATCTGCTGGTTCCTAGTCTGAAGGTTATCAGTTTTGGAAAAACAGGTAACCAGACCCCACTGGTCAGGGGTGTCTGGTTACCTGTTTTTTCCAATATTGACAATATGCAAGCTGGGATCCAACAAATAATGCAAATATGGTGAATACTCAGGCGAATCACTCACAAACTTGGTTCATGCAGTTTGTGAGTGATTCATCGATGCAGTTTGCGAGTGATTCGCCGGAGTTTACACATCGATAAAATCCACGAAAATGAAATGTTTTCCTATAATAAAAGAGACTGGGTAACAATACATCTAAAACTCTTCACCACGAAAACACGCCTTTATAATTTTCACCCCCTTGTACCCCACTTTTATATAGTAAAACTGGGGTTTGCAGGGGTAAACCTTATTTTTCTTATTTCTGCTCTAAAATATAGATTGTGGTCAATGAGGCGGTTCTAACGAGTACCCATAATCTATATTATGAGCAGAAATAAGAAAAATAGCACAAATTTTCATGTTATATAAAATTTTCATTTTTTCGGCGATAAAGGTTACAGTGTTTTTGTATAGGCATGTTTTCGTAATGTGTTGAGGTTAAAAAAAAAACAAAACAAAAAAAAAAACATGTAATAGTCGAATACAATGTAACTTTGATAGCTCGAATATGAATGGCTAGTTGACCACGTATAGGTCGAACTCGTTCTTGAGTCCCGGCGGCATAGAGAATAAATCCCCCGACCATCGAGGCTTTAGAAGTAGATGGGCTGCATGATGCTTCCACGCAGAGCTGAAACCGACCGCACATGATTACTGGTAAACCTCTTAGAGGATCTAAGCTTGCCGAGGCAAAGCGGTGCGAGTCGGACCATCCATGCTTATTAACCCTATTGTTTCATTGGGCGACAGGGCTTGATATGTCATTTCATCTCGATGTCGGGTAAAAGTCACACAAAATTGGAAGCAACGGCTCAAAAATGACCTAAACAGTGTTGACGGGGACGTTATATCAAACAAACAAACAAACCATTAGCCTCAGCTGTCAATATAGGAATGAATTACATTACATTTCATTTTTGTGTGTGTGTGTGTGTGTGGATTTTATCGATATGTAAACTCCGGCGAATCACTCACAAACTTAACTGGAAGCCCGACGAGCTTCATCCTAAGTTTGAGAGTGATTCGCCGGAGTTTACATATCGATGAAAGACGGGCTTCATGCAAAGTTTGTGATTCGCCAGAGTTTACATATCGATGAAAGACGAGCTTCGTGCTAAGTTTGTGAGTGATTCTCCGGGGTTTACATATCGATGAAAGGCGAGCTTCGTGCTAAGTTTGTGAGTGATTCGCCAGAGTTTACATATCGATGAAAAACGGGCTTCGTGCTAAGTTTGTGAGTGATTCGCCAGAGTTTACATATCGATGAAAGACGAGCTTCATGCTAAGTTTCTGAGTGATTCGCCAGAGCTTACATATCGATGAAAGACGAGCTTCGTGCTGAGTTTGTGAGTGATTCGCCAGAGTTTACATATCTATGAAAGACGGGCTTCATGCTAAGTTTGTGAGTGATTCGCCAGAGATTACATATCGATAAAAGACGGGCTTCGTGCTAAGTTTGTGAGTGATTCGCCAGAGTTTACATATCGATAAAAGACGGGCTTCATGCTAAGTTTGTGAGTTATTCGCCGGAGTTTACATATCGATAAAATCCACAAAATGATAATTCGTTCGTTACAATTCCAACGTTGTCAACGAAATGTTATAATTATCAACAGAATTTTGGGAATTCTGTTAAGAGCGTAAGATAAGAGCGTAAGATTTAACTTACCATCGGCCACGGCGGAATAACTATTACATTAACAGCTGCCATCTTTGTGAAAGAGACCCAAGCGAAAAAACGTCAAGTCTTTAAATTCAGTTTATTTGTCTTCTTAATAGTATTCCATCTTTAAATCGAACGCTATTGGCATTTTAACGTGCTCTTTGACGTCACGTCATATTAGGCCTACTACCTGTCGCGATGTAAAACAGATCTGAAATTCTTGCTCATGGAATTCATCGAAGAATAACACTTATTTCAACCAATCAAATCGCTCGAAACTCCCAAATGCTAGAGAATTGGAATTACTATACTTGTATTCAGAATGATTTGTGGATTTTTTATATTATTATTTCATATTGAATTAGGTATGATGTATGAATTCATTAGAATCGCTTCATTGAGCGATTCTAATGAATACACAAAACAGTGCTTTAGGCATGGAGTGTATATTCGTTAGAATCGCCTCATTGAGGCGAATCGCCTCATTATAATGATTACACACAACTTTCCTTCATTTAATAGAATAAGAAAAATATATGTTTAAATAGCAATTATATAGAAATTTAAAATAGTCTTAGTACAGTCGAACTTCGATGGCTCGAACCCCTTTTGGACCATGAAAATTTATTGGAGACAGCGGTAGTTCGAGCCACTGAAGGTCACTGCCAAGAGGCATAACGAGATACTTTTGAACATCTTTCGATGTTAGATAATAAAATGTTTGTTGTGTGTACTCATTAGAATCGCCTCACCGAGGCGATTCTAATGAGTACACGCAGCACACATTTGCAAGATAAAAGACTAAAATCTCCTTAATCATCCCCCACCGTTCCTTATCTTGAGGATTCCCCTAGGGGCTCAAGTACGAGTTCGACCCAGCCATGGGAAACGAGCCATCGGTGTTCGAGCCATCGAAGTTCTACTGTATTCTGCAGGGTGAAACCAGGCGTTAAGAGGTTCATTTTATTGAATTCCCATTCATTCTTCACTTATACTCATATATACAGTAAAATTCCTATATTAAGACCACCTTTGTGAATGTTCAAAAGTGGTCTTAAAGACCACTTTTGAACAGTCCCAAAGGTGGTCTCTGACCAGAGGACACTGTGGCCAGGAAACACAAAGAAATATTAAGTGCACCCTTCAAAATAATGTTTTAAAAGCAGAATTAGTCTTAATTTTAGGTGGTCTTAACAGCGGAATTTCACTCAGTGTATTTGATACGTTCAGAGGACCCGCGTTATAACGACAGTATTTGTTCCTTATTACTGTGCCGTTATAATGAAATTGCCGTTATAAAGAACCCCAGTTATGAGTATGATAGGTCATTTAAGGTATAATTTTAAACCCTATTTTTTTTTTTATATATAAAAAAGGGTTATTTCTCGTCAGTACTTCGAAAACCTTGGTCTTAATATAGAAATTGTGCTGTTTATTTTATTTGAGCTTACGGTTTAAATATTGTTTTCTTTATTTTCTTGTCTCTTAAATGAGCAATAAAATATTTTAGATTGTCATTTTATGGAGATTTAAGTGTGACTAGCATCTGCAACCAGGTCCGATATTATTGTCTTACGGTTTAAAAACAATGCATTATGAAAACCCGCCTATACAAATACATTGTAACCTTAATCGCCGAAAAAAATGAAAAATTTAAGATGAAAAATTTTGATAGTTTTCTTATTTCTGCTCAAAATATAGATTGTAGGTACTTGTTAGAGCCGACTCGATGAGGCGGTTCTAGTACCCACAATCTATAGTTTAGAGCAGAAATAAGAAAAAACAGGTTTACCCGTGTAAACCCCCTTTTTACTATATAAGAGTGGGGTTCACGGGGGTCAAACTTATATAGGCGTGTTTTCGTGGTGATTATTATTCTTGACAATTACACGCCTTGGTCATATATTGACACGTGTGGTAATTCCATATGAAATTTATGAAACGAGACTCCGGCGAGTTTGATAAATTTTATATGCAATGACCATGAGTTTACGTGTTTCTGCTTTAAACAATACGGTAAAATTCCTATATTAAGATATCCTTTGGATTTGTTCAAAAGCGGTCTTAAGTAGGGCTGGCTAATCGAAGCTGAAAAGATAATCGGTTATCATTCCTGTCATTGCGATCGATAATCGATTAGTGATCACTGAAGATTTGGTCATAATTTTACCTGTCTGGCTTTCTGTCTGAGCATGACTCCTAGAATGACTCCTGTACTTGAACAGACAGGCCTGAGCAAACAGTGTAGACCCAGATGAGACGCCGCAGAACGCGGCGTTTCATCTTGGTCTGCACTGTTTGCCACTCATACAGCTATTTTAGGCTCAACTTTTGGCAGTAAATTGTACTTATCAAATAATCGATTGCAAGCAAATCAGTAATGATAATAATTTATCAGGAATTTATCGATTGAATAATCGGTTATCCGATTAATCGTGCCAGCCTTAGTCTTAAGACAGTGGAACAGTTCTCAAGTTGGTCTTTTACTAGTCCAAGACTTTGGGTGTAGAAAACACAAAGAAATAGAAACTAAAACATTTAAATATGTTTTCAAAGAAGAATTGGTCTTAATTTCAGCTGGTCTGAATAGCGGTTTTTGACCGTAGTTGAGTCCGGGGACAGACTACTCTAAGGAGCACTTTAATGGGGCTTTCTAATGAGTACTACAATCTGTATTCTTCGGCAAATAGTGGTCATTCCATATGTAATTTATTAAACAACAACAACAATAACAACAGCAATAAAAAAAAACACTGTACATATTAACAATACAGTGTCAATCAGCTACAGTGTCAAACAAGTTGTTAATAGATAGAAAAATAATTTAAAACACGTTGGAAATACCGTTTAACCCGTAAGACACCGAAAAATAAAAATCTGAAAATGTAATCTGCTTATGTCGTCTGCTGATTGTTTTGCAAACTTTTTAAAACTATTTTTGCATACAGGCAAACAGTGTGGGCGCAGATCAGACTGCTCACGTCTGGGCCCACACTGTTTGCAAACAAAAAACAAAAAAAAAACAAAACACTCAAGTTTAAGGTAACCGACAGACGGCAAAGCAGACGACAACTGTCGTGATTTGATTTAATTCAACACGAATATGAGATGGTAACCTACGACTGGTACGGTAATATTAGGAGCGTTTTTAGGGTGTGTACTGACACCGATGCAAGCAGGGTGTTGAAATAAATTACCTTATTTAGAAAATATAACGGCGGTGTGAAATCTCTCAGCGTTGTCTAACAAATACAGGTGTGATAGTTAATCCTGATGCCAACGCTATCAACCCATATATGCCTAACGGCCCTTTCTTGGGACATTGACAAACAGTGCAGATCCAGATCAGACGCCGCAACACGCGGCGTCTGATCTGGGTCTACACTGTTTCCTGAAAGTACACACATTTTTGCAAAACTTAGCGCTAACAAAACAAACCTATAAATGGAAATGGACCACTTCAAACTTATAAGATGGGAGATTCCATTGTCATAGATGGGTTAATATTCCGATGGTTTCAGCGAATATAGTGGAATAAGTGTCAGTATCAAATTCTGTATATTAGCAGTCGAATGTGAACCTAGGTATATCCAGGCTTGCACATTCTCAATATTTGAAAAACAGATAACCAGACCACCCTGACCTTTCAAGGTCAGGGGGGTCTGGTTACCTGTTTTTCCAACTCTGATAAATTTCAGACTAGGAACCAGCAGATAATGCAAATAAGGTGAATAAATTTCGACTGCGTTCATGCTTAAGCCAATACGGTTGAATTCCGATATTAAGACCACCTTTAGAACTGTTCAAACGTTTTTTGTTTGTTTGTTTGACGGCACTTTCAAGTTTATTTTATATCAGGAGATGATTTATATAAGCTTCTAGCTTTTTATCAAACCTGTACCATATACTCTTATGCGATGTATACATGTGAATTTATTCGAATAAATATTGTTTAAACCAAGTTTATTGCACGACCCGCAGAAAAAGCAACCGACTGAAGTCGGTTGATTTCTAAGAGTGCCCTAAAATCACCGTGTCATTCTGTCATTCGGTCCATCGGTCATTCTGTCAGTCTGTCTGTCCGTCCGTAACCCGTTTTTGAAAATTGGTGGTAGTGACTTAACGCTTGGAATATTTAAATAATTTTTGGCATACTGATAGATATCAATGAGATCTAACCAATGAACTGGCGAAATATTACATTCAATTTAGTACAGCCTCGCCGAGGCGAAAAATGTGAAATTTTTCGAACTGCTTCTCGGAAATCGTTGGGCCGATTGAAGTCAAATTTCATATGAAGCCTCTATGGGATGGGGGAAACCAAAAATTTGCTCATGGGGTCCAGTTCACATGACCAAAATGGCCGCCAAGCCATATATGGTCTGTCTGTCTGCCCGTCCGTAACCCGTTTGTGAAAATTGGTGATAGTGACTTAACTGCTTGGAATATTTAAACAATTTTTGGCATACTGATAGATATCAATGAGATCTAACCAATGAACTTGCGAAATATTACATTCCATTTAGTATAGCCTCGCCGAGGCGAAAAATGTGAAAATTTTCGAACTGCTTCGCCTCAGAAACCGTTGGGCCGATTGAAGTCAAATTTCATATGGAGCCTCAATGGGATAGGGAAACCAAAAATTGCTCATGGGGTCCAGGTCACATGACCAAAATGGCCGCCAAGCCATATATGGTAAAAACCCTTCAAAAATAGTCTTCTCCAGAACCACCGGGCAGATTTCCACGAAACTTGATAAATAGCATCTGGGACGTAGGCCCATCATAAATTGCTAAAATGGTGACCCTGGGTTGACCTTGACCTTCTTTGGGTCCGTCCGTAACCCGTTTTTGAAAACTGGTGATAGTGACTTAACCGCTTGGAATATTTAAACAATTTTTGGCATACTGATAGATATCAATGAGATCTAACCAATGAACTTGCGAAATATTACATTCCATTTAATATAGCCTCGCCGAGGCGAAAAATGTGAAAATTTTCGAACTGCTCCTCCTCGGAAACCGTTGGGCCGATTGAAGTCAAATTTCATATGAAGCCTCTATGGGATGGGGGAAACCAAAATTTGCTCATGGGGTCCAGGTCATACATGGTCTGTCTGTCTGTCCGTCCGTAGCCCGTTTGTGAAAATTGGTGATAGTGACTTAACCGCTTGGAATATTTAAACATTTTTTGGCATACTGATAGATATCAATGGGATCTTACCAATGAACTTGCGAAATATTACATTCCATTTAGTTTAGCCTCGCCGAGGTGAAAAATGTGAAAATTTTCGAACTGCTTCTCCTCGGAAACCGTTGGGCCGATTGAAGTCAAATTTCATATGGAGCCTCAATGGTGGAGGGAAACCAAAAATTGCTCATGGGGTCCAGGTCACTTGACCAAAATGGCCGCCAAGCCTTATATAGTAAAAACCCTTCAAAAATAGTCTTCTCCAGAACCACCGGGCAGATTTCCACGAAACTTGATAAATAGTATCTGGGACGTAGGCCCATCATAAATTGCTAAAATGGTGACCCTGGGTTGACCTTGACCTTCTTTGTGCCTAGGTCAAACTTTGACACATATGCTTTTGTATTGGAAAAGTGAGAATGCATTTTATCATGCAAACGATTCAGAATACAGTACTAAAGTATAAGATATATTTTTGCTCCTAACGATAAGGCGCATTTATTGGGGGAACCGTTTTAGGTCCAGGTCACATGACCAAAATGGCCGCCATACCCATATATGGTAACACTCATAAAGCTAAAAACATCCGGCGGGTCGTGCACTTCAGCTGAAGCACTGGTTTCACTTATATCGAGTCGACCGATTAATCAGAGGTGGGCGAAAACCGATTTACCCGGATAAACACCACCCGAGCTTTCGTTGCAGAACTTGGTGTGTCACATGTGACTCGAGCCAGGCTCGAACCACAGCGGTGAGTAACCTAATGGTTAAGAGTCAGTGTTCTTATCAACTTGGCCACGGAGGTCCAAAAGACCACTTTTTAACAGTCCCGAATGCGGTCTCTGAGCATAACCCAGCCAGCAAATATTGCCGGGCCAACGTCGGGCCGATAGCGGTACGACGTGGTAACGTCGTACCGCTATCGGCCCGACGTTGGCCCGTGGTTGGTGCTGGCAGGGTAAGGCACTGTATACAGAAAGAATAATTGCAATCTACTAAATAAGCTTTTTAAAGTACAATTAGTCTTAATTCTAGGTGGTCTTAATAGCGAAAGGGGGTCTTTCAAGGTATAGGAAATTTGCATTGGTTTCTGCCCACGCTTGGATTTTGATGAAATTATGCACAATAATTGCCTTGGGTATAACCATTATAATTACGATGCATTCACTTTAAAATTTTATTTCCGTAGTAAATTATTACATATTTTATGAATTCTCTATCACAACAGAGAGTACTCTCATATAAGCTTGTCTACAGTATTCAGAGTTTCATATATCTAATGCTGCTATGTTTTATGAATTAAAGCCATAATTGGTGAGTTAGTTGATACTATGAATGACCTCATATGTCATGTAATAATGGCTGAGCATTCAGTTTTCTTTGATGGTGTCCCAATATTTCAGCTCCTATTTTTGTATTCATTAAAATTTTATATGCATTTTTACCATGTTCCAATTTTTGTCAAGACACCATTTTAGCATAAAAACTACCCACATATATTAGGAACATTTTTATAAATTTTGATGGAAATTGAGGACCGGTAACATTGTGTTTTAACAGTCTGAATATTGATAGTCCTGATTCAGCAAAATGTGAAATTATATGATTATCATGTTTTGGTCATACTGTTTAATAATACTTTACTATTGCTTTCAATTTGGATGGCTATATTATAGTATGGTTTGTGTAAGTAGTTCATGGCATAATTATAAGTATTATTTCAAAACATCCATTTCAGTAAATTTGCCCCCTATGGAACAAACTTTTTTGTCTACAGAACTATACGGCAAAGGTTTTGATGACAAGCGGCATCAAATGCACCAATGTAATCATGTGCACAGTTTTCTTTCTGTCTTTCTTGTCTAATTTGGTAATGGTGCTAAGGTGATGTTTAGATTTAACATTCAAATAAACAACATACCAGTCACTTTAGATGTTGCTTCAGATTTTGTGAGATTTGTTATCCGACTCGAGATAAATGACTCTCAAGTCAAACTGTTTAAAAAGAAAGATTTACTCTAGGGAAAATCAATAACACTTGAGATTACTTTTCCTGGGCATTAACTTTTCAGAATTTGTATCTGCATAGGCTCTAGCCAATCTATCTTTTTTGTGTATAGCCCCTATGAACGAAATCAAACGGCTTCCTGAAGCTGTATTCCAAAGCCATTTGAATTTGTTTTTAGAATTCACATGGTCGTACATTTGTCGGTGTTCCAAAACTTATGTGTTCATGATTGTGTTGTCTATATATTTGTATAGGTCTTTCACTTCATTTACCTATCTCAGCAGTTGTTGCAGTCATTACAAAGCACATTATGTAAGATATCAAGAAGCATTTAAATTGTTGATAATAATTATTCAATATCTGAGTAGTTATCGCATTACTCATAGGATTTTAAATTATTTTCAGTAAATACATTGTGATGCTTTTTTCTGTCCAAACACTGCAATGCTCTTTCTAAGCTGAGAGATACATTGCACAGAAATGTACTGATAATTATAAATGAACAAAAAGCAAGCAAGAACTGTGCTTAAAAACAGTGAACTTGCATTCAGCAGAAACATTCAAGATGTGGTTGAACCAGAAAAAAATACTAAAAGCTCGCTTCCGATAAATTAACCACTATATTGACAAAGTAAATAGAAAAAATAAGACACTAAAGAAACGTCAACAATTACAATACCAATGCAGAAAAGAGACATATTTATGCATGTGTACTATAAGGAAGGAAACTGTTTCTCTCCCTGTCTAATAGCAAAATTTCTCTAGGTCATGGAACAGCTTTGTTTACACCAACTTTTCTGCGCCTAATCCATCAATGATATCTTTTGCAACAGAAACTCAATATCAGTGACATTTCGATTTTTGGAAATACTAACGAATAATTACCGTAACTTTTTTGTTAGGATAATAATCCAGCGTTCATAAAGACAAAGTATATCTAAGGCTTACTCTGGCCATGGATTTATCAACAGAACTATTTTACCAGTAAAAACAAACCACCGACCATTGCGTCCTTGTATACCAGCTTGGTATGGAAATGAAAATAATTGATCTCCTTGCCTTACACCTATTTGAGTAGCATGACTTATGCAAAGTCATTAAATAAAGTTGCACATGTTCACAATAATTTTGCTGCTAATAATAAAGCAATATATGTTGTCCAGCCTAATTTGTTGATTAGAATACATTTTGATTTAGTGTCTTACTATCTACTATTTTGAATAGAACATAGTGTATAAATGAAAGCAAAATATCAGAAATTCATTATATTTTAATAGTTTCTAAGCTAGATCAGCTCAATATGTATTCATTTTGATTTGTATAATCTCATTTTTATCACGTAAGTGTTACGAATTGCCTTTTTGTAAGGTTTCTGGATGATTTCAATAAAATAGTAAATTTTGCAGAAACGACTTACAGTTTATATTTTACTTTTGGTCCTTTGAGATCAGCGTGAATATTCTGAGAAATCAGAAATAATTTATTGGTTTAGACTCATATTCTAGACAGGTTTTTAATTATATGGACCCCATTTTTATTTATATCAGTCATTGAATCGATTGCCTGTTCGAAATTCACAAAATTGCAGTATGTTTCCTCTGGCTTTCTTTGCCGAATCATTACAGGGTCACTGATGAGGCTTTATTAGCCGAAACTACGTAGTATGACCCATCTTCTTTCTTATGAATGTTTTCATTGCTCTTAAAGGAACTCATTTTTGATTTTTTTATTTGCCTTCACTGCGGCTGGTGTTGTGCCGTGTGGCGGCCTTAAAACGTATCCCCGTACATCAACCATAGTGCAGTTTATATTTTACTTTTGGTCCTTTGGGGTCGGCGTGGGTGTTCTGAGGAATCAGAAATAAATTATTGGTTTAGACTCATATTCTAGACAGGTTTTTAACTATTTGGACCCCATTTTGATTTATATCAGTCTTTGAACCGATTGCCTGTTCGAAATTCGCAAAATTGCAGTATGTTTCCGCTGGCTTTCTTTGCCGGATCATTACAGGGTCACTGATGAAGCTTTATTAGCCGAAACTACATAGTGTGGCCAATCTTCTTTCTTATGAATGTTTTCGTTGTTCTTAAAGGAACTCATTTTTTTTTTTTATTTACATCCATTAAAGGTGTAAAACTGCAGTGTTACCGGTTTCGGATTTTCATGAAATTTGGCATAGCTAAAGAAGATACATATGGCAAGTTTTCCTAGCAAAATGAAATCTTGACAAAGACTAGAAGATATTTATCTTAGGGATTGAATTTTGATAATTTTTTAAAATTTAATTAAAAATGAGATTTTTGATAATTATTTTACCAGAAAATGTAAACTTTAATTAATTCAAAAGGTTTTTTAGTATCAAAGGGATGCCTATGGAGTTCTGCATTCAATCAAGTTCACAGATCTTGAAACTAAATAAAACATAAGATTTAAGATGCACTTATTTAGAGACAGACACCAGCTCATGGAGGGAGTCAGTTAGAGTGACCTCCTGAGCCCTACTTTGCTTTATATAATTTATTAAATACATTTTTATAGGTTGTATATGCTGAGTTATTAATATACAAAGTTTAAAGAAAAAACATGCATGGGCACAGATGAAAGACCCTCTTTCTTTGTATTTATTTAGGCTCTCTTTTCAGAAACGCTTCTATTAAGCATTCGTTCAATTTGTTACTAGTATATAGAGTTGACATGCTGTTCTAAACGTTCAGCCCCGGGTCAGAAAATCACCTTTTTTCCATGCTCAGCTCACAAAAAAACACGACAAAAATCATGAAATTTGATCTGTTCACAAATATAAAAATGCCAAAGTTGGCATTTTCATATTCATTACGAAAACACGCCTATACAAATATGTTGTAACATTTATCGCCGAAAAAATGAAAATTTTAAGATGAACAATTGTGATATTTTTCTTATTTCTGCTCAAAATATAGATTGTGGGTACCCGTTAGAACCGCCTCGATGAGGCGGTTCTAACGTGTCCCACAATCTATAGTTTAGAGCAGAAATGAGAAAAATAAGGTTTACCCCTATAAACCCGTGTTTAACTATATAAAAGTGGGGTTCAAGGGGGTATAAATTAAATAGGTCTGTTTTCGTGATGTATGAGTAGAACAAATGTCATGGCTAATCTCTCTGCAATTTGAAAATTCGAAGAGGCTTTCTTAGTTAATATTTTAATATTACAGGCAAACCAAACTTCTCGCTCATTTCAGCTGAGCATTATTACGATTTCTTGCACACCAGACAAGGAAATCCGTGATTTTACCCTGGGATAGAAATTTATGTTCCGACCCTGGTGTTCCGACCCAGGCAACAAACATAAGCGCGCTTCAATTCTATTCAACTGCCGGAACTACTTCCGCACCGCTTTCATTTTGTAAACAATATAACAGAACAGAACAGAACAGAAGTTTATTAGACTTGAGCATATAGAGCTCATCGTCATTTTGAACATATACATGAGATAATGTTATATCAAATGGTCACAATACGAGAGAGTGATATATCATACAAATATAAGAAAGTTTTGCTAAACAGTAAATTACATGTAAATGGCTATGAATGACTACTGCATGACATTTAATAGATTGTCTCTCAACTAGACTGATCTGATGCTTCAAAAGGGGCATGCGCAGGCTAATCTGAGTCTTCAAAGGGCGCATGCGCTGGCTGATCTGAGCCTTCAAAAGGGTCATGCGTAGGATGACCTGAGTTCTAAAGGCGTACACGTCCGATTGCATATTTTCACTTGTCTGCTGTTTCCAGTGCGGTATTTTATTATTATCATTGTTATTATTATTTTGGGTTTTGTTTTTGTCTACGCCCACGGACTAACTAATGATGACTTTTCTCCAGAAGCATTTAAGAAACGGTCACGGCTGGCGGAATGACTTCTTGTTGTTATTTGTCATAATTATTAAAACCCGGTAATTACCGGAACGCTGCCTTAATTTTATCACATGTGCATACATGAGGGCTCTCACGCTTGCAAATAAACATATATTCGTGGATAACATTGACTTTGCCCTTTTAATACAGCACATCTATTTTTTCCATGTTTTGTTAGACGGCAAACTAAAGGGATTTTTTTATAAGGTTAACATAGAATGCTAAAAAGTAAGGTTTACTCAGAATGCGAAATGAAAGAAACAGTAAATGTAGGCAAGTAGTATAGTGCGAACAATTTGACATGAGACTGACCTTTATGCAAGGAATAAATTAGTCAATGCTATCGCCTGACACGTCGGCTTTCGTAAACTTCTCGTGAATTTTCGTCATCACATGAATAGCGGCCCATTTACCGACCTCTGTGTATTGTATAACAATGTCGCCATCTTCGGAAAATGACGAAGATTTGTATATGCATTCAGTCGGGTGTGAAATTATGTTAATAGAGTTCACCAGTGTAATCTGTGACTGTTATACACGTACATATCAACTGAAAATTATTACAACATACATGTGATAAGTTTTGTCATTTTACTTTCCAGTCCAGGTACTACACAAATTAGTGTGAGATGAGCGTTGACTCAAGCTTTTTATAAAAGCTGATACTTTTACCGCTTAGGAACTTTATTAGGTAACAAATGTTCTTGATTAGCAGTCGGATGTGAATCTACGCATGGCATGTCGAATGCGACTTGTTTTCGTAGATTAAAATTGTTTAATGTGGGTCGGTTTCGGTGGCGACTTTGAAGCGTATACTTCGATTGACAAAAATTTGTATTGAAAAGTAGAAGTAAAACAAAGATCAGGAATCGATACAATTAACTTACTCCACCCATCAAAGACACCAAAGGGAAAGAAACACAAACATGAAGCGACCAGACCATAATGGAAACCTAAACAAAGGATGGCCATAAGGACAGTTACTTTCTCACAAAATGGCCAAATGGCCATCCAAAATAAAAAGACACAAGTGATACACACAGTGAGTAGTAACAAACAACAACATAAATAAACCGCCACAGAAGAACCGCCTTGGAACGGTCAGTGGAAAGAATTCCACTGGGAGGGGGGGGGGCTTAAATCGATTTTACGTTGCCACAATCCTCGCCCTTACTTCCGTCGCGATTTAGACAAATAATTGCAGAAACGTGGATCCATTATAAAATATAAATCTTATAAATCTTATTTTTATATTGTACATATGTTGTAAGAACCAAAAATATTTTTAACATTTCTTAAAACATATATCATATAATCCCTTCCAAAGTATATATTTCTTGAAAATTTTTTACATGCTTTAAGACTGATAACCAAGGACTCTCTGATATTACTACCCTGCTTTCAAGTTGATCATTTGCAAACCTGCATCACAAAACAGCTTTACTACTACACCCTGTTTTATTGTACAGGTCCTTCCCACAAGTATTCGAAAAATATGATGTTTAATTGTGTGGTTGTTTGATCAGTCGGGTTTGGTATTGGTTAACATTTGCAGAAGTAGTGATTTTATTACAGTTATCTTGCCTAAGAGTGTTAAATATCGTCTTTTCCTTAATTTAATTATTGACCTAATTTTCTGTATTTTTTCATTAGAGTTAATTTATTGCATGTTTTCAAGGTCAATATGAAAGTTGACATGTAACAGTTTGAGTTCAGGTATTCCACCTTGATTTTATCATTTCCTATACAAACAATATTTTTTTTTTTTTTTCAATGTTAACGTTAAATCCAATAAATTTTGAGTGTTTCGTGTAAGGATTTATTGCTCCCATCTTAAATGAAAGACGTGTCATCTGGATATTGAGATAATTTATGCTCTTTATTATTTATTATTATACCATGTTTTTTTTATTATTTCTTATCATTATTCCTTTAATCTCAGCACAGAGAATGAAGAGAAAGGGTGATACTGGGTCCCCCTGACGACACCCACGGCCTATATTGAAAAAAGGATGATAGATTAACACATTGATTCACACTTAGCCTAGAACTTCAGTTAAACAAGTCAAAATCCTCTGATACCGAGGCCCCCTGTTTTTATTTACATTTATCTATTGTAGATGGATTTGTTTCTTGCAAAATTTATGATAAACGTGATGATTTTGATTTCGAGATTGTAAATTTTCCTTTTTTTGGACGGTGATGTTCCTCGTGCGACATCGTACGGGGTTTATATTTCGCGGTTAATTCGATTCGCTTGAGTGTCTAGTCATGTATCCGACTTCAACACTCGTAATAAATTATTAACCGCTAAACCTCTTAATCAGGGGTATCGGTATCATAAACTACTAAGCTTCATCTGAGTTTTTTAGACGTCATTCTGATTTGGTTTCCAAACTCAATGTTGGACTTAAAACACTTCTGCAACAAGGCCTATCGAAACCCGAATTCTATGGTGACTTAGTATATAAATTTAGAAAAAATACATGCCTGTAATGACTTTAGTACCCAATTCCGTAAAATCGTTTGTCGATATATAAAGATTGGGTACAACATAAATGTTATAAAACAGACTGCATGCATGGTGGTTAACCCAATCACGGTTGGCAACTTTGCTTCCCTCTTTGATTGCACACCGGTGGGTCGGGCTTAAGATTATATGACGGTTCCAGTGTAAAAACATAGATGGAATTTTATTTTATTTTAGTATTCTTTATGTTGGTTGGCACCTGATGCTCCGTCTTTGGTCGGGCCCCTCGGAGTCAAACTGTTAGTTTTCTTTTGCTCCAGCAATTCTGTTGTTGTTTGCTGTCGAGTCCTCAACCTTGTTTCATCTCTGTAGTTTTTTTATTTGTATGTTCTCGGTGATGTTACACTGATGAGTTAGGAAGCCTTCATGCGGACTAAACAAAATTAGTGTATACCGCGACAGAGGTAAGGGCGAGGATTATGGCGGTTCTTTTGTGGCGGTTTATGTCGTTGTTTGTTACTTACTGTGTGTATCACATGTGTCTTTTTATTTTGGAAGGCCGTTTGGCCATTTTGTGGGAAAGTAACTGTCCTTATAGCCTTCCATTGTTTAGGTTTCTATTATGGTCTGGTCGCTTCATGTTTGTGTTTCTTTCCCTTTGGTGTCTTTGATGGGTGGAGTAAGTTAATTGTATCGATTCCTGATCTTTGTTTTTCTTCTACTTTACATTGTGGTAAAGTATCTTTATCCAAGAGATGACAGAATTACCAAAGTAGAAGTAAAACAAAGATCAGGAATTGATACAATTAACTTACTCCATCCATAAAAGACACCAAAGGGAAAGAAATACAAACATTAAGCGACCAGACCATAATGGAAACCTAAACAAAGGAAGGCCATACGGACAGTTACTTTCCCACAAAATGGCCATATGGCCATCCAAAATTAAAAGACACAAGTGATACACACAGTAAGTAACAAACAACAACATAAATAAATCGCCACAGAAGTGCCGCCTTGGAACGGTCAGTGGAAGATTTCCACTGGGGGGCTTAAATCGATTTTACGTGGCCACAATCCTCGCCCTTACTTCCGTCGCGATTTAGACAAATAATTTGTTCAGTCCGCATGAAGGCCTCCTAACTCATCAGTGCAACATCTCCGTGAACACAGAAATCAAAGAACCACAGAGGTGAGACAACGGTGAGGACTCGACAGCAAGAAACCACTGAAATGCTGGAGCAAAAGAAAACCAACAGTTAGACTCCGATGAGCCCGACCAGAGACAGAGCATCAGGCACCAACCAACATTATCTCTTTAATTTTCAATAAGCCTTTACGTTGGAGCCGTCATAGAATCTGAGGCCTGACCCACCGGCGTGCAATTAAAGAGGGAAGCAAAGTTGCCAACCGTGATTGGGTTAACTACCATGCATGCAGTCTGTCGTATAATATCCATGTTGTACCCAATCTTTTTATATCGAAGAATGATTTTACGAAATTGGGTGCTGAAGTCATTGCGGTTATATATTTTTCTGAATTTATATACTAAGTCACCATAAAATTCGGGTTCCGATAGACCTTGTTGCAGAAGAGATTTAAGTCCAATATTGAATTTTGAAATTAAATCAGAATGGCGTCTGTAAAATTTTGAAAAGGCTTTGCGTAGTTTATGGTACCGATAACCCAGATTAAGGAGTTTAGCCGTTAATAATTTATTACGAGTGTTGAAGTCAGTTACATGACTACACACTCTAGCAAATCGAATTAATTGCGAAATATAAACGCAATAGGATGGCGCACGAGGAACATCGCCATCCAAAAAAGGAAAATTTACAATCTCAAAATCAAAGTCATCGCGTTTATCATAAATTTTGCACGAAACAAATCCATCTACAATAGATAGATGTAAATCCAAAAACGGGGCCTCGGTATCAGAAGAATTTGCTTTATTTAACTGAAGTTCTAAGGGGTAAATCTGACTGATCAAACCATCAAAATAGGTATTATCAATATTTAATAAATCATCTAAATATCTAGAAGTAGAGCTAAAAGCTTCAATAATTTCAGATTGGTTATCAATGGAAAGCGACAAAATGAAGTCTCTTTCATAACAATACAAGAACAGATCAGCCACAAGAGGTGCGCAATTAGTACCCATCGGAATACCCACAATTTGTCTAAATAACTTAGTACCGAATCTAATATAAATATTGTCAAGTAGAAAGGTGAGGGCATCACACACTTTCTGACATGACCAAAGTGTATAATTCTTATGCTCTTTAGAAGTGAAAAATGCATTTCTGACATTACATGCAAGATAGAGAGAATCTTCTCTGTGAAAAGCCCATTCAATTCAATCATTAAGCTTTTCTTTTATAAGATTATGAGGAAGTGTTCCATTGCTTTGTAAATGAAAGGCCGAGATACAGAGTCAAAAGCTTTCTCAAAGTCGACTAGGAGTAGTTATCAGGGTATATGATTTTCTTCTGTGAAATGGATAATCTCGTAGATTAACCTAATCTTTTCTCCTATGTATCGGGCTGCAACGAATCCAGTTTGGTCAGGATGTATAAGTTTCTGAAGAGTACCTTTTATTGTGTGGGCGATGACTCCCGAGGCTATTTTATATGTACAGTTAAGTAAGGATATAGGCCTATTGTTTTTATTGATGTGACGTGGCTTATTATTTTTTAGTATACATATGATTATTCATTACCTTTGTGTAATTGATATATCCACCGCTGATGGAACGTTCTATAAGATGACCCGACTTTTTCAAAAACGTTTAAAAAAACTCCGCTGTGAAATTCATATGCAATGGGCCCTTCAACGGAATCGGATCCATGGTTATTTTCTGATTTCATCGGCATTAAGTAGATCATTCAGATTTATATCACTCAGTTGGCTATCTCTACTGGCATACACGTCTTCATAAAATTGTTTTGTTTCATTTAAAACTTCATTCTGATCTGTAGTTAATTTTCCGTCATTTTTTTCTAGCTTAGGTATGATTTTTCTTGTAAAATTATGTTTTTTAATTGATTGATTGATTTGAGGTTTAACGTCCCCGTCAACACTGTAAAGGTCATTTTGGAGACGTTGCTTCCAATTTTGTGGGACTTTTACCCGACGCTGAGATGAAATGACATCTCAATCCCTGTCGCCCAATGAAACCAATAGGGTTATAAGCATGGACGGTCCTCCTCGCACCGCGGTTCCTGGGCAGGCTTAGATCCCCTAAGCAGTTTACCAGTACTAGTGTGCGGGTCGGATTCAGCTCTGCGTGGAAGCATCATGCAGCCCATATATTTCTTCAAGCCCATATGGGCGGGGGTGTTATTCAAGGTCACAGAAAGAAATTATTTGGTTTTTCATCATCTTCAATAAGTTCGGCTCTTGATCTGACCCTGCATTTTGATTATTCGTAATCATTAGTAAGGCGGCCCCGCGCCAGCCCGGGGGTAGAAATATGGCGGCTGCCTTCGAGAGTGTGGCAGAGTGGTAAGACCCCACCGAAAACAGTCCAATTGCCGAGACCACCCGGTGCCTCGAAATAGGTGGCTGCCTTCAGCTTCTGTGGCAGTTGGGTAAAAGCCTCCAACATACAGAACAGTCGTCCGTTCGACCGGTATTATTTTGTAATTCAATTTATTCAAATGCATCTTACCAATTTTTTTTTACAATTCACTACGCGAGATCTATCCTTTTAAACCTTTCCTATCTCATGTTACTACCACGCTGCATTTGTACGTGTATCATCATTGCTGGTGGGCCGCGCACTGCAAAGAAGAAAACCTCATCTGTGTTTAACATATGTGTTTGTACTGTGTATGTGTCAATTTTTCATGCTCCATCACTCTGAACATCAATGAAAGATGCATTTTAAATACGTTATTAGATAAGTAACTTGTCGTTACATGTTACCGCAAATTTATTTCATGTTACACCAAAGTTAACAGAATCGAATACTTATCACTAAGTTCTGAAGTGTGAGTTATCATCTAACACAGCTTATTTCTTTCAGTATATAAAATAATTTGTTCTCTCGGAAACTTATCACCTCAATAATTTCTTACCAAAATCGTGGATCTCATATTTAGCAAGGATCTCCTGTTTTCAGAGCCAAGCTTTTATTTAAGCAAACGTTTTCGGCCTCCCTTGTCTGTAGGGAATAAAATATACTGGTCACTTTCCTTCTGTAGTGAATGGGGGTGAAATTCCTTGTTGAAACAGGAGCCACTTGTTTGCCGTGAGTGGCGTCTCGTATGCTGGAAGAAGGGATCCTGATGATTGAGAAAAGCCCAGGGATCTCCAGCTTTTCATCACATCATTTTGGCCCATATTTCAGATAGACGAGGGGTTTGGGCTAGATCCGGCCTGAATCAATCGGCTCAGTCGTGCCAAGATCTAGAATCGCACAGCTTGTTCTTATCTTCCTTCTTTTTCTTTTACGTATCTTTATGGTACAAACCGAGTGTAATTTTGTCTTATTCCTCTATCTTTGAGTGTTGTTTGATGGGCGGCGGCTGATGGATTAATCGGTGGGCTTGTACTGGGAAAATTCAGCAGAAACTTCTGTGAGGTAGAGAATACGGGTGGGGATGGATCTCAACTGTTCCTCATTTTTTTATTAAAATCTTGGTGCATAGTTGAGATCCATAAAACAGAGGTGGAGCGGAAGGACTCTGGTCCTGTCATCGAGTATAATAGCCATGTAGCCTTGGCGTTGGAAATAGGAGATCCATTTCCATTAAACGTCCACTTGTAGGGCTCCAAGGAGGATGGGGCGCATAGCTATAGAATCATTTATTATCACCATGGGATCCAACACTAGGAAAAGAGCATTTTTAGACTTATCCGATGATGACCCTGAACCGGCTACATTCAATTTCAAAGCAAATGAAAATTTCGCAAGATTTTTAGTGGTTTCGAGCAACGAAGAAAAGGCCGTAACTACACTTTCACCTTTTGTCATTGAAAAAACAAATTGAAGCTTTAATTGGAACGCCAAAAAATGTAAAAAACAATTGAAAAACGGAACACTTCTTATTGAAACTAATCAAAAATCTCAAACGGATAACCCTCTAAAAATAAACAAATTTTTCAACCTTAACGTCTCTGCCACGGAGCACAAAACATTAAATTCATGTAAAGGAATACTCCGTGATAGAATGCTTAAACAGGAATCGGAAGCCAGCATTGTCGACTATTTGAAAGAATAAGGAGTTACGGCCTGCAAACGATTCAAAATTTAACAAAAGACGGAAATTTAATAGACACAAACACACTACTACTTACTTTCAACACAACTACGTTGCCGAAATCGCTAAAAATCTTCTACAGAATTATACCGGTCGAAATCTACGTGCCCAATCCTCTGCGATGTTTTAACTGTCAGAGGTTTGGGCATCATGAAAATGATTGTACTGTCCCTGACGGATCTGTGTGTGAGAAGTGTGGTGGAACCGATCACCACACTGTCAACTGCAAGAATTCTCCAAAGTGCGTGAACTGCGGAAAAAAATCATCTATCCAAATCAACCGTCTGTGAAGTTTGGAAAACGGAAAAAGAAATTATGAAAATCAAAGTCACTCAAAACGTCACATATTTGGAAGCCAAGAAAATTCATCAAAATAAACCAGAAATCACATTCGCTAAAGTTGTCCAATCCCTTACAAACAAACCAGAAACCAAAGAAACATCTACACAATTCAACGAAAAAGATTTTGAAATTAAACCCCATTCTAAAGTTATTACCTCTTCTGTAAAACCCAAAACCACATCGTCACAACCTACTACATCTTCACAACCTACTACATCTACTCATCATTCAAGAACAGAATCTAGACAAACTATACAGACCAGTTCACAACCTAACAGCAAACATTCTAGCAGATCTCACTCCCGATCCACGTCAGGGACAGCGGATCAAAAAGAAAAAAAAAACGGCAAAGAAAAGTATAAAGGATCAAACCCAAACAGTAAAGGGGCGTCGGCTGATCCAGTTAAACTGGCTAATCAGTACGGCGCCCTTGAGGACATGGAGTTGGACGTTGATCCCTCCACGTTCTCAAAGAATAATAAAAGATAATGGATTAAATTCCTTGTTTTAATCTTCTCTCCATTTAACCATGGATAAGAAGTCAATAATTCAATGGAATTGTCGAGGACTGAAAGCCAATTTTAACGAACTTTTAATTTTATCTACACTTTTTTCTCCTAATGTCATTTGTCTCCAAGAAACGTTTTTGAAAACTACAGATAATATTAATTTCAAAGGTTACAGTATGTATAATCATATCACAGCGGATAATCAGAAGGCATCAGGAGGTACATCAATCCTGGTAAAATCTGACGTTCCTCATAGGAAAATAGATGTAAACACTAATTTACAAACTGTTGCTGTAAACGTCAGTTTATCCAAATCCATAACGATTTGTTCTGTCTACCTTCCACCTCATTTTAATTTTTCTAAACAAGATTTAGAAAATTTAACTAATCAATTACTTAGTCCTTATATATTATTAGGAGACTTTAATAGTCACAGCAAATTATGGGTTGCTCGGATACAAATGACAAAGGAGAAACCATAGAAAATTTTATTGCTGAAAATGATTTATGTTTATTTAATGATAAACAACCAACATACCTTAATTCTCCCACAAGGAATTATTTTGCTTTAGATCTTTCAATTTGCTCTCCAAATATTTATCTAGACTTTGATTGGTCTGTTGTGGACGATTTCCATGGTAGCGATCATTTTCCGATAGTAATTGAAGAAATTGAATCGACCCATGAGGATCGTCACCCCAGATGGAATTTGAGTAAAGCAAATTGGGAAAATTTTAACCAATAATGTAATGAAAAACTCGAACCTGAAATTTTTAAAACTGCAAATGATATACAAGATTTTACTGATGAATTGATTGATATTGCTGAAAAATGCATTCCTTAATCCTCGACATTTTCAAAACGAAACAGACCTTGGATTAATGGTGAAGTTAAAACTTCAATCAATAAAAGAAAATCTGCATTACGAAAGTTTAATAAACAACAAACAATAGAAAATCTTATCCATGCCAAACATATGCGAGCTAAAGCTCGCAAAACAATAAAATCGGCAAAAAAAAGCATCTTGGCAGCAACACGTCTCCAAACTGAATACCAGAACACCAACGAAGAAAATATGGGACATGATTAGAAAAATTAGTGGCAAAAACAAATCGAATAAACATGTCCATATCAAATCGAACGGAAATAAATGTTCAACGGCTAAAGACATTTCCAATGCCTTGGGGGAAAATTTTCAGAAAAACTCCTCTAGCTCAAATTATTCAGCAAGTTTCCAAAATATTAAACAAGAACAAGAAAAAAAGAATTTAAATTTTTCTTCATTGAATCACGAAAAATAAAATTTACCATTCACTACTAAAGAATTATTAGATGCTCTCCATAAATCTCATGATACTGCTGTTGGTCCTGACGACATACACTATCAAATTTTAAAACATTTACCCAACAAGGCATTGGAAACATTATTAAACATTTTGAATGATATTTGGATCACTGGAAAATTTCCTGAAAACTGGAGAAAAGCTACCATTATTGCTATTCCGAAACCAAATAAAGACCATACTGAAGCCACTAATTACAGACCTATTGCTTTGACAATTTGCTTATGTAAAACAATGGAGAGAATGATTAATGATAGGCTGGTTTGGTTCTTGGAATCAAACCAGCTTATCACTAAATTTCAAGATGGATTTAGAAGAAAAAAAAACAGCTTTACTAATGATCATTTGATTCGTTTAGAATCATTTATACGTGATGCCTTTATTAAAAAAGAACATGTCGTAGCTGTATTTTTTGACCTTGAAAAAGCCTACGATACCACTTGGAAATATGGCATCATGAAAGATTTACACACCTTGGGCCTTAAAGGCCGATTACCACTTTTTGTTCAAAATTTCTTATCCGATCGAACATTTAATGTTCGCATAGGAAATACATTATCGGACACATTTGATCATGAACAAGGTGTACCACAAGGTAGTATTTTATCACCAACCTTGTTTAGCATAAAAATTAATAATATAGTTAAATGTGTAAAAGACCCAGATTGTTCGCTTTTTGTTGACGATTTTGGAATCTTTTATCGATCCAAAAATATGGAAACCGTTGAATTTAAACTACAAAGATGTTTGAATAATATAGAAACTTGGGCAACAGAAAATGGTTTCAAATTTTCAAAAACAAAAACACAGTGTGTTCATTTCTGCCAGTTACGAAAGTTACATTTAGATCCTGTTCTAACTATATATGGCAGTCCAATTCCAGTCGTCACTGAAGCGAAGTTTTTGGGTCTTTTATTCGATAACAAATTGTCTTTTATTCCTCATATCAAAGCTTTGAAAGCTAAATGTTTAAAAGCTCTTGATATTCTTAAAGTCCTGTCCAGTTCCGACTGGGGAGGAGATCGCACCGTTCTTTTAAATCTGTATAGATCGTTAATTCGTTCCAAATTGGACTATGGCTCCATAGTCTATGGATCTGCTAGGAACTCTTATTTAAAATCTTTGGATACTATACATCATCAAGGTTTACGTTTAGCACTAGGCGCCTTTCGCACTTCACCCGTTGATAGTCTCTATGCTGAATCTAATGAACCATCACTTTATATTAGAAGAGAGAAATTGTCTATTCAATATGCTACTAAATTAGCTGCAAATCCACGCGATTCAGCATATGAATGTGTTTTTAACCCTAATTATGAACGATTTTATAACAACAAACCATCGGCGATAAAACCTCTTGGCCTAAGAATTCAATCATAACTCGAAGAGGCCGATATTAATATTAAAAATATTCAATCTTTTTCATCATCATCCAAAAAGCCATGGACGTTAAACCCTCCTAAGATTATTTTAACCTTACATAAAAATAAGAAATCCGAAGTGGACTTGCATATTTTTAAGAACGAATTTTTAGAAATCAAATCTAATTTTAAACATCATATATCCATTTAAACTGACGGTTCGAAACAAGATGAGAAAGTTGCTTGTTCTGTCATTAGTCCGAATATCACCGACAGCATTAGATTACCCGATAATAGCTCTATTTTTACCGCTGAAGCGAAAGCAATTGATATTGCACTCTATCACATTCGAGATCAATCTGAAAGACATTTTATCATTTATTCCGATTCTCTTTCTGTATTGAAAGCTCTCAAAGACCAAAAGCACAGAAACCCCTTGATCCAACAAATTTTAAGAAAATGTCACTATCTTTCCGTCTCGAAGGAGATCATATTCTGCTGGCTTCCGAGTCACGTAAATATCCGTAGAAATGAGCTAGCTGATTTGGAAGCCAAATCAGCATTATCGTTAACAGTTACAAATTTAAAAATCCCTTACTCTGATTTAAAATCGAACATTAACAAATATATAAAAAATAAATGTCAATCAATTTGGGAAAAAGAAAATAATAAATTAAACCAAATACAACCGAATTTTCATACCAAATGCACTTTTTCGAATTATAATAGGAAAGATCAGACTAAAATCACAAGATGCCGTATTGGACACACACGACTCACTCATTCCTACATTTTAAAAAACGAACAAGCACCTTTCTGTATATCTTGTAACGAACCGTTCACAGTTGAACACTTTCTCATCTCATGTATTGAATTTAATCATATACGTTCTGAATAATTTAACATTACTACGATGAAAGATTTTTTTATAATGTTCCTTTTTACCAATTAATCAATTTTCTTAAAGAAATCGGTCTTTTTAACAAACTGTAATTATTAAAATTTTAATTGTTTAATCTTGCACAATTTTATGTATAATATATAACTGTTTAAGACGCTATATGCCCTGTTAGGGTTGAGCGTCTTTAAATAAATCATCCATCCATCCATCGTAATTAAGGCTGGCTAATCGGAGCTGAAAAGATAATCGATTATCAGTCATGTCATTGTGATCGATGATCGATTAGTAATCGGTATGTTTTTTTTGGTCATAATTTTACCTGTATGAGCATGTCTCTTACCATATGTTGTACTTTACAATATGTATATTTGGACAGACAGGCCTGAGCCAACAATGTAGACCCATATGAGACGCCGCATTCTGTGGCGTCTCATCAGGGTCTGCACTGTTTGCCACTCATCCAGCTATTTTAGGCATTACTTTGGTTAGTAAATTGTACCTGTCAAGTAATCGATTACAAGCAAATCAGAAATGATAATCATTTATCTGGAATTTATCGATCGATTAATCGATTATTCGATTAATCGTGTCAGCCTTATTCGTAATACCCTGCATTTTGATTATTTGTATTACCTTTAGTTCTTACACTACATGGGTAGACACTTTTTTCTTGCACACCAGATAAGGAAATCCATAGCTTTAGCTTGGGATAGAACTTCTGTTCTAACCCTGGTGTTCTTACCCAAAATCGAATAATCTCGCGCGTTTGATAAATGAACTGGTTGAATACGACCTCATGTGCGCCGTCGTTAAGGTTGACGACCCAGCACGTTACGTGGCGTCACTAAACATTCCGGTTGTCACGGTCATCACAATATGGCGGACGTTGGTAACCGAAGTGACTGCAGCATTAAAAATCCGCACTCAGAAATGGAAGGTATGCAAGAAAAAAATCCTATATGGGTTTGAGGGGTGGATAGAAAAATCCGTCCTATGGGATCAGTGTCCGGCATCATTTGCCAAGCCTCGTGATGCCGGACAGTGACATGTATTTTCTTGTCCTTTGGGATCATTGATTCCCTTGTGGAGTTTTAAAATATTTGAGGGTCACTGATGATGCCTAATTGACCGAGACTAGCTCGTTTGGCCCAGAAAACATGTACACACCAAATGTTCCAGTCCTGTGGTGTATTCCTTGCTTCCAAAGGATAACCCTTTCTAGAACATATTAGAGTCGCGTGAAAACAGTCGACTCCAAAAAATATCATCGCATGATAAAAGCAACAATAGAAAACATCAGGTTTACGATCACCAATGTGTTTTTACTTTTCCAGCTCTTGATATTAATAAATAGTAATTCGAGTCTTGTAATTATTTTGAAGAATACTAAAACTATAATATGCCGTCATATTATTCAGAATAACAGCTGCGACGTAAATCAACACCAAATAGCTGTGTAAGCAATTAGCATTATTTCCTCGACATTTGGAACACACACAAGCATCACGTAGACAAATGACCAACCTTGAAACACCGTTTTGGGGTCGATTGTTTTTCAGGCGACCAAAAGTTATAAGGACAAACCTCTGTTAGTGCCGGGGTCCACGTGACTATCACTGCTTGAAACGTGTTTTTCTTTTTTTAATAGAATTTTATAGCACTGATGTCCCCGTGTTGCGTAATAAAGAGAATACCAGGTGAGTGTCTTTTGATATCACGTTTATCAGGCATGGCTTTCAGAACGATTCTACACGCGTTTTCGAAGCCGAGCCTGATAAACTTGATACCAAATGACACGAATCTGATATTCTATTTATCAGTTTACCCTCTTGTTAACCCATTTAAATTACCAATATTCACATATTTAGAATGGCATTGACAACGATAGTCGTCCCTCGTAAAATAGTACCTGTAAAAGTAGTCCAGGTTCTTCAATAAAAGTGCAATGTCACGTTGACCTGATAAAGCTCACATGTCCTGAGATAGCGAATCTTCATTAGGTCAAGGTGTTCAAATGAAATGAATACAGGGGGTAACTGACAAAAAGGATTATCTGTTTGTTTGTATTGGAGTTTAACGGCCCAGTCAACAATATTTTAGGTCATTTTTGAGCCTGTCAGTTTACCTATCCACACGTTTACCGGGCAGACACATACGTAAGCGGTTGACCAATACAGTGCACATTCTTTCGCCAGAAACAGACAACTGTCCTTCTTGAATCAGCGGAAGGGAGACAGAAAAAAGGATTATCTGTAGAATCTGGACTGAAATCATGGGTTGGGCTTTGCAAACAAAGTAGACCCAGATCAGACGCCGCAGAACGCAGTGTCTGATCAGGGTATACACCGTTTGCTTACAGTACAGGACATTAAGGGTCAGACGCCGAAAACGCGTCTGATCAGGATCTACACGGTTTGCATATAGTACAGGAATTTAAGGGTTAGATGAAACAATCAGGCCCTTTTTCCCACTCTCCACTCAGAGACAATCGACCCATCAGTACTCTCAATGGTTTGATTATTTTTGTGAAGAAAACTTGTCCTTACAAGGGTAAGCATTGTTTACTTATATTTGTTCAAAAACCTAGATAGGGTTTTTATAAGAACCGCCTCACTAAAGCGGTTTTACCGAGCACCAAAAATCTGTGTTCAAAGAATGAATTCGAGCGTTAACTAGCCTCTTTTATCATATGACATGTAATAACGCCATGCAATAAATTCGATAATCCACTAGTGGATTAAATATGCAAATTAGTTAGATACGCCCCGTAACGTTTCATGTATGGCGTCTTTAACGACGTCGCGTTTACTATAGGCGGAATACTGACATTTTTGTAAAACAATCGTGAATAAAATGCGTTTTAAATGTCACATGATAAATAGAATCTTGCATTCGTGCTCATGTATTATTGAATTTATTAAACTCGTTGTGGAAAAGAGATAAAATGCTCGGCTCTTTTTCTCAACCCGTTTAATACATTCAATAATACATGAGCACTTATGTAAGATCCCTCTATATAGTTGTTGTTACTTTAATTAACGTGCCAAAGAGACTGAACACAAGACAGCAAGAGGCAAGCCTTCATCAATGATACCTGTAGCCGATTCAATTCGATGGAACTCCGTTCAGACGGTCCAGAAGAGAACTGGACAGTCTTCGGAGACCTAGGGCCGGTATCTCGTTAACTATAATCAGGATGGTTACGCTCGAACTCAGCCAAAGACGTATGCAATACACGTATTTTCTCCAACAGACGTTCACCAGAGAGGAATATTTTTCTGAAGACACTTTGTCACTCGCTTGTTTTATCCTATCACATTTGTAACCATGCGCTCGTTTGTTTGACATTTGTCACAGAGAACTATATTTCTTGCACACCAGCCAAGGAAATGCGTGATTTTTTCCTGGGATAGAAATTTATTTTCTGACCCTGGTGCTCCGACCCAGGAAACTAACATAAATGCGCTTCAATTCTATTCAACTGCCGGAACTACTTTCGCACTACTTTTATTTTATAAACACTATACATATGCGAGCTCTGACCGGAGGTGTTGTGCAAGAAAAAGAATCCAACATGGGATTCTGTTGTAGATGGGCGTTTCCAACCCGAGGGATGACCGTGCTGCGCGGAACCGAGGCTACGCCGCGGTTCCGCTCAGCACGTTCATCCCTCGGGTTGGAAACGCTCATCTACAACAGAACCCCATATCAGATTTTTATATTATTATTGATGCTCTGCGCACGTTAGAACCACTGAGGAAGTTTGATCAAGTTTAGTTAACGAGTAGTTTGATTGCTGTTACTTTATTGTACCTTCCCCCTTCGTCATTATAACAACCAGTCAATGCCTTCGAAAGAAATTACTGGTCCTAGTGTTCTGCAGTGCTTTAGGGAAAACTGGAAACCACTCGGCCATGGTTGGAACTAACCTATTCTCATTGGTTGAACCGTGGAAACTAAACTGACGTCATTTCCTCTAACCAAATACAGTTCGATCTTACTTTAGTCACAGAATAGTGACCGCGGTTCTTACATCGAACCCGTCCATTGTTATTAACCCTTATACCGCTGAACACGGCAAATCCTGTCTTTGCAAACAGTGTAGATCCAGATCAGATGGCCCTGTTTGCCATGCAGTTGGTGCATTTAAGGAATACATTGTATCCAGTAGTTTTATTGGTAGACAATCACAAATGGGTGTGTCAATATCAATTTATTCAGCAGGAATAGGGTAAAGCATGATACCGTATTCGGATTGGTGGCGAGTGTTAAAAATTAAGTTCGTATACGACTACTGCGGAGCTGAAGCAAATGTAAAGCTGACTGTCCCTAATGAGAGCATCACGAAAACATGCCTATATAATGTTTTATCAGTTACCCCCTGTATATATTGCATTGTAAGGCATTGACCTGATAAAGATATGCTATATCAGGACAAGTGAGCTTTAACACGTCAACGTGACATTGCACTTTTATGAATGAAGCGGACTACCGGCAAAAAATGGCTAAAAAGTTATAATTACAAGAAAAATTGCAAAAATACATTTAAAATGATTAAAAAAAAATAAATAAAAATAACGGTCAGCTGATAGTAAATATACTGCCCCATTATATATTCCGCGCCGGAATGCTGGGACGCAATGACTGATCGTACATTGCCGATTTAAAGATTTTACAAGGGGATAAACTGATAAATAGAATACCAGATTCGTGTCATTTGATATCAAGTTTATTTAGGCTCGGCTTCGAGAACGCATTTAGAATCGCTCGGCAAGCCTCGCGATTCTACAAGCGCTTTCGAAGCCTTGCCTGATAAACTTGATATCAAAAGACACCAACCTGGTATTCTCTATGACCCCCCTCTCTGAACCCCACTTTTATATAGTGAAACTGGGGTTTAAAGGGGCAAATCTTAGTTTTCTGATTTTTGATCTAAACTATATATAGTTTGTATTCGTTAGAACCGCTCTAACGAGTATACAACAATCCATGTTTTGAGCAGAAATAAGACAAAAATCACAATTTTTCATCTTAAAATTTTCTTTTTTTTCGGCGCTAAAGTTTACAATGTATATTTTTAGGCGTGTTTTCGTTATGAGTTGCTGATGCCATCGTGTGTACCCTTGGTTGCTATGACAACTTACAATTTCCATTTACTTGTAATGGGGAAAATTGAGAAAAAAATGACATTTACTGCCACGTCTTTGCAGATATTTAACTAAGCTTTCATAGAAATATGGTTGGCCTCATCAACAAGTATAAGTTTTCAAAAACAAGGGGACTGCTCACCAGAGCTCAGGGGCACTGCCCACTGGCAGTCATGTATTTAAATAAACCATGGAAGCCCTGTGCCCAAGGACACTACAGATAAAATTTGGACCCAGTCAGTCTGGTGGATTCAGAGGTCTGATGTCGCTTGAATGTGTTATTGTAAGACAACAGACAACAACTGACAACTGTCATTGCAAGACAACAGACGACAATTGACAATTGCCCAACTGTGGCAATCAATAGGCCTAAGTTTGCTGTTGGTTCGTATGTACTTACATGCGCGCGTGCGTGCGTTCGTACATACATACAACTTAGATCCTTACAACTACACCCACACATCTATTCACTTGCTATTGCTCATACATACATACATACATACATACATACATACATACATACATACATACATACATACATACATACATACATACATACATACATACATACATACATACATACATACATACATACATACATACATACATACATACATACATACATACATACATACATACATACATACATACATACATACATACATACATACATACATAGCAAAGCATAACATAACATAACATACGGCAACATTCTTTCATGAAATCTTTTCTATGGTCATTCTTTTCCTTCCGCTGATTCAAGAAGGACAGTTGCCAGTTTCTGGCAAAAGAATGTGTACTGTACTGGTTAACCGCTTACGTATTAGCCTGCCCAGGAAAAGTGTGGATAGGTAAACTGACCGGCTCAAAAATGAACTAAATAGTGTTGACTTGGTCGTTCAGCTCCAACACAAACAAAGATATTGTCATTATTAACATTCTGACCAAGTTTGATGATGATTGGACGTAAACTGTGGCCTCTAGACTGCACAGAAGTTTTTTTTTTCTTTGATTTGACCTTCTGACCAACTTTTTGACCAAATATGACCCATATTCGAAACTAACCGAGATGTTGTCGTGATGATCATTTTGACCATGTTTAATGATGATTGGATCAAAACTGTGGCTTCCAGAGCGCTCACAAGATTTTTCTTTGATTTGACCTACGGACATTGATTTTGACCCGACATAACCCATATTTGAACCTAACTGAGATATTGTGGTGGTGATCATTCTGACAAAGTTTGATGTATATTTGACTTAAACTGTGGTCTGTAGAATGTTCATACTGTTTTCTATGATTTGACCTACTGATCCGACATGACCCATATTCAAACAAGATATTGTCATGATGAACCTTCTGAGCAAGATTGATATAGTGCTCACAAGATATATCTAGGATTTGACCTACTGACCTACTTTTTGACACGACATGACCCATATTCCAGCTCGGTCCAGATATTGTCGTAGGGATCATTCTGACTACGTTTGATGGTTATTGGACCAAGGCTGTGGCCTCTATAGTGCTCACATGATTTGAGTTGATCTACTTACCTAGATTTTGACCCCTCATGACCCATTTGACGGAGATATTGAAGCGATGATCATTCTGACCAAGTTTGATGAGTACTGGACTATAAATATGGCCTCTAGAGCGCACACAAGATTTTTCTATGATTTGACCTCCCGACCTACTTTTTAATCCGATATGATCCATTTTCGAACTTGACCGAGTTATTGTCGTGATGATTATTCTGACCAACTTTGATGATGATTGAACCAAAACTGTGGCCCCCAGAGCGCACACAAGGTTTTACTATGATTTGACCTACTGACCTACTTTTGGATGCGACATGATCCATATTCAAACTTGATCGAGATATTGTCATGTATTATTAATTGATTATCCTATATTACACAAGGTCAACCAATATTCAAAAATCATAAATCATGTTTTAATTGCGTCAATTAATAAAATTGTCATTAATCAAGTAATTTCATATTGGCCCAGTTACAGGTCCTCGGTCAGCTGTATTGGCCTCGGCCTTCGGCCTCGTGCCAATACAGCAGACCTCGGACCTGTAACTGGGCCAATACGAAATTACTTGATCAATAACATTATATAATAAACTTTGACATTTAATATAAAAGAGAAAATATATCTACATGTATTTTGTTAAGTGACAGAGAAAATTGTAATAAAAAGTTATGTTGATCCAAAAAAAAAAAAATGTCGTGATGATCATTCTGATGATGATTGGACCAAAACTGTGGCCTACAGAGCGCAGACAAGGTTTTACTATGATTTGACCTACTGACCTACTTTTTGACACGACATGACCCATATTCACATCTGATCGAGATATTGTCATGATGATCATTCTGAGCAAGATTAATGATGATTGGACCAAAACTGTGGCCCCTAGGGCGTTCAAAAGGTTTTTCTATGGTTTGACCTACTGACCTATTTTGATCCGATATGACCCATTATCGATTTTTCTCGAGATATTGTCATGATGATCATTCTGATAAATATCGATGAAGATTGGACCACAACTGTGGGCTCTAGAGCGCGCATAAGATTTTTCTATGATTTGACCTACTGACCTATATCTTTCTTATCCGACATGACCCATATTCGAATTTGACCGCGATATTGCCGTGATGACCATTCTGACCAAGCTTGATGATGATTGGTCCAAAACTGTGGCCTTTAGAGCGTTCACAAGAATAACAACCATTTTCCCATTGTAAGTCTGATGGGAGGTTTGTGGTTGCCATGGAAGCCAAAGTTTTTGTTCGATTTCGATTCTAGGCTTACGTTATCAATCCCCTACCATAGGCATGCTACAGATGATAAATAACTTGGATCAGCTTGCAGGTTGCAGAGATATAACTGGTCAAACGTGCTGAAGGACAGACGGACGACGGATGGAAGGCTATACTATAAGCTCCTCTGGAGCCTTCGGTCCAGGTGAGCTAAAAGGTTAGGCGCCCCTGTGGCGCAAGATACACGACACCTTAATTATCCAACAACACTCTCCTGGAAAAAAAACTTTTCATTTAGAGTGGAATGTTTGAAGTTACACATCTCCTTTATTTATTGGCCAAATTATATGTTTTGTTTTTATATAGGCTCCTTGAAGACTGGGCTTGAAAAATATGTCACAGATTTTACTAGTATTTAAAGGGGAATGGGAACACCTGGCAGATTTTTCCGCCATTTTTCAAAGGGAGACAAGTTTTGGGAGTTCCTGTTTGGTTTTCTATAAACCCTGTCCCAATGAAAAAAAGGGTCCACTCTTAAAGGAAAGAATTTGCTCCTCAGGAGCAAATTCTTTTGTTTAAGAGTTGACCCCTATAGACATGGGAGACAAAAATACTTTTGCAGGAGTTGCCTCCCCTAAAGGTGTTCCCATTCCCCTTAATTGTGATGATTCTGTTTAAATGAAGCTTCTTTTCAATATCTCCAATTAATTTTGTTACAGAAAACTAAACTTGTTATATCTTTTTAAGTTTTAAAGGAAATCCTTGACACATATTGTTAATGATCTTATGAGAAATGTTAACCTTTCGGAAGCATAAACGTCTCATTAGATCACGACTTATATGTCATCATCTCAGGAAACTATATAATGAGATAAAGATTTATTTGTCAGAAGTGAAGTAGAAATATCTTCACTTATTAACTTGTTTCTGCATATTTGTTGTTAGATGATCTCGAGATGTATATTTATTATAAGTATGTATGGAAACGACAATCTAACATAGTTTTTATTGCATTTCGAATTAAGAAAAACATTTTATAGCTAAATAAAAAATGTTGAGATAGACTTATTTGTCATCTTCTTCCAAGAATATATTTTGACATGGCTTTATATTTCTCAAGAACCTTTGGAATATACCTATGTTATCTTTATATTAGCAGTCATTTAAAATACACTACCTATATCCTGAAACTTTAATTTCAAGCGTCAGTAGGCGATGTGAAAGAGACAAGAACCATAACTGTGGCTTTACTACTTTCTGAATAATTGCCTTTTGAACATTGAAAACGATTGCTTTAAGTTATTCCGTTATGTTTCAATTATCTTAATTTTTTGCAGAAATGCTAAGCATTATTAAGCAATTTGAAGAAGACAAGAGCCATAACTCTGGCTTAACTTCTTTTGGCGTGACGGCCCTTTGAACAATGAAAACAGTGGTTTCCGTTATTCCCTGTGTCTGTCATGTAACTTTAACATTGTTTGATATATTTTCATCAAACTTTACAGAACTGAAGGTCACCAAAGAGCGAAGTAGTTGTGCAAAAGACAAGAACACTCTGACCTCGCTGCTTTTTTTTATCTATGGCCCATTTAACATCCAAAGTAGTGTTTTTGTTTATTACTTATGCCTCATATGTAATTTGAAAGTATTTGAAGGATATGTTATGACCCTTTTACAGGAATTAAAGCGCCTTAAGAAGAGATGCAGATGTCAGGAACCATAATAAATATTTCCTCATTTCGTGAGTTATGGCCCTTTGAGCTCTTTTAAATTGTTGTTTTTTGTCATTTCCTAATGCTGTTCTGTAGTTTGAGATTTTCATTTCAAAATTAGTAAAACCAGATTAATGGTTCTTGTTTTCTGTACATCGTCTCATGAGGCTGTACATTTCGGCAAAGTTTCATGAAAACATCTCAACTCGTTTTCAAGTTACAGGGCGTATACGAGTAAATGAAAACACACACACACACACACACACACACACACACACACACACACACACACACACACACACAAACACACATACACACACCAATAAAAACAACATAAAAACACACTGTATTCAATATTCTGAAGGTCATGACCACAAAACCAAGCAACCAAGTATAATATGGTTCTTGTCGTCCACACTGTAATCATATTAGTGTTTTTCAGTTCTGTAAAGTTTTATGAAAATGCATGAGACGGTTTTTAAGTAACCCAAGGAATGACTTAAATCACTGTTTTCGTTTTTCAAAGGGTCATATTTTCAAAAGTAGGTATGAGCCAGAGTTATGGCCCTTGTTTTCTTCACATCGTTAAACATTTCTATTGAAAACACGGCTTTCATTGTTCAAAGAACCATTATTCCGAAAGTAGTAAAGTAAGAGTTATGGTTCTTTTTTCTGCACGTCGCTTTGCATTTGTTAAAACCACTGTTTTCATTGTACCAAGGGCCATAATTCTGAAAATAGTAAAGTCATATTTATGGTTCTTGTCTTTAGTACATTCCCTGATTGTGCTTTGCTTTTACTCTAAGTCGCAGGATAATAGCTTATTCTTTCTTAATTGACCACATATAAATAATCACATATAAATAGTTTGTTTGTTTGATTTGATGTTTAACGTCCCCGTCAACACTGTAAAGGTCATTTTGGAGATGTTGCTTCCAATTTTGTGGGACTTTTACCCGACATTGAGATAAAATGACATCTCAAGCCCTGTCGCCCAATGAAACTAATAGGGCTTATTAACAGGGACGGTCCGCCTCGCACCGCGGTTCCTGGACAGGCTTAGATCCTCCAAGCGGTTTACCAGTACTAGTGTGCGGGCCGGATTCAGCTCTGCGTGGAAGCATCGTGCAGCCCGTATATTTTTTCAAGCCCCCACATATAAATAGGAAACATAAGATAAATTTTCAAAACATCTTCAGAAACATAATGTCATGTCAAAATACACAATTCGAAAAAGATGACATATAAGTACATCTTAACATCTTTTATTTAGCTATAAACTGTCTTTCTTAACTCGAAATGCAATAAATGCCGTGTACAATTATAGTTTTCATACATACTTAAAAATAAATATACATCTCGAGATGATCTAACAACAAATATGCATAAACTAGTTAATAAGTGAAAATATTTCTCTTCGCTTCAGACAAATAAATCTTTATCTCAATATAAAATTTCCTGGGATAATAACTTATGTCGTGATCTAATGAGACGTATGCGCTTCCGTACAAAATGGCGTTGGAACAAATAAACACCCAACAGCTTCACTGTCTTACCTTTAATCTGATATAAAGATTATGAAAATACACATTTAATAGTGGAGAAATTGTCATTTTAAGATAACCACTGCCGTCCTTAACCAATTGTATACTGGTGGACTCTTCCATTGCTATATGTTGGTTAGTATAAAATAAAAGGGAATATTCTTGTCTTATTGGTGAGAAAAAAAAACATATTGAAATCTAAAAAAAAATCAGGTCGCAAAACAAACAAATTGCCAAACATTATTTTGGCTTAGAAGATAGCAATGAATGAAGCTGTATATGCATTTTCCGTCAAACGAGTTGAGAAAGGAAAAGTTATTAGTTCCTATTCTCCATCATTATGTACATTTCGGGCGTTTTGATTGGTTGAGTTAAAAGTTTTATACTTCGAAAAATTTCACGAGCAAAAATCTCAGAACTATTTCACACAGCGACAGGTAGTAATATAATGTGACGTCATTGTATATGAAGTGACGCCAGCAGCGCTCGCTTGAAAAATAGAAATCTACTGAAAACGTAAATGTTAGAAGACAAATAAACTGAATTTAGGGACTTTAAGTTTTTCTTCGCTTGGTTTTATTCAAAGATGGTAGCTTCCAATTGAATAATCATTCCACCATGGCCGCCGGTAAGTTCATTACGACTTCCTAAAAATTACCATTTTGGTAATATGTTTAACATTTCGATTTATAAGGAAAGAATTGTCATTTTTGTAGATTTTATCCGTAAAAGATCTCCCTGCCCTCTATCATAGTGTGAATTATATTTGGGATCATTGATTCTACTGCTGAATTTGAAAATATCTGGGCAAATATCTGAGGGCCACTAATTGGCCGAATCCGTTATGAGAACACGCCTCCTATACAAATACATTGCCATTTTTTGGCCAAAAAAAAAAAAAAAAAAAAAATAGAAATTTTAAGATGAAAAATTTTGATATTTTTCTTATTTCTGCTCAAAACATAAATTGCGGGGACTCGATAGAACTGCCGCGACGAGGCGGTTCTATCGACTTCCCTAAATCTATGTTTTGATAAATTGCGGGGACTCGATAGAACCGCCTCGACGTGGCGGTTCTATCGAGTACCCACAATCTATGTTTTGAGCAGAAATAAGAAAAATAATGTATACCCCCTTAAACCCCAGGTTTTCTATATAAAAGTGGGGTTCAAGGGGGTCAAAATTATATAGGCGTGTTCCCGTGATGTGGCCGCTGGTAAGTTCATTACGAATTCCTAAAAATTACCATTTTGGTGATATTTTTAACATTTCGATTTATTAGGAAAGAAATGTCATTTTTGTGGATTTTATCCGTAAAAAAATCTCTCTCCCCTTTATCATAGTGTGAATTGTATTTGGGATCATTGATTCTACTGCTGAATTTGAAAATAACGAGCAACCACAATCTATATTTTAGAACAGAAATAAGTAAACCCCAGTTTTACTATATAAAAATGGGGTTATGGGGGTCAAAATTATACTGGCGTTTTTTCGTGATGAGTTAGTCTGGCCCAGAAAAAAATCTCGCACACTACATTTCTCTGTTCTGGGCTGTAGTCTGTGAGGCTACTCTTGTAATTTACTATCATGCCATAACTATATTAATTTGAAAGCTCAATCCAAATTGTATTCAATAGGTGTTCTCAAAAGGTACTTTAGTTGCCTTTTTATATATACTCTGTATTTACTACATATCTATATGTACTAGTACGCTAAAATTTCATTCTAGACGTGCAAAATCAATATGAACCGTGTCCCTGTGGACTCCTGTGATGTCATTTGAGATATAATGAAAATTTAAACAAAATATTTTTTTCTGTTATCAAAAAATTTTGGTCATTTTATTGTGGATTCCCTTTGGTACATGTATAATGAAATAAACTATCGGGGAGGGGGGGGGGGGGGGGGGGGGGGGGCGTGGAAATAACTGCAATATTCATCCATGAGGATTTAATTGCAACGTTTCTTCAATTTGATCAGTTTGAAAAAAAAAAGTGGGCGGTGCTTAAGCTTATTTGCATAAAACTTTACGGTGCTGTAACTTTTGTTAGAACTGGTATTTTTCAATGCGGTTTTCAAGAGAATGTATTGTCTATTTGTGGCAATGCGTTCTGAACTTTTTAGTTCACCTTTACAATATATTAGCTCGAGATGGCTGTACATGCGCTTTTAAAGAACACAAATCTACTCTATTAGATTGAACTCGCTCATTTTAAAGAACTTAAATCTGTACAATTGGCTGGCTGTAAACGCGCATTTTGAAAAACAAAACAAAACGATTCTACCCTATTAGCTGTACACGCGCATTTTGAATAACCTATATAAGCTTGTTGTACGAGTATTAGCACATTCTGAAAAAGAATAAATAAATAAATAAATAGGGCCCCGTCAAGCGATTTTAGTACTTATCGCCTATGCGAGCAGCGAAGGTTCAGGCGAGCCTGCGCATCCGCGCAGTCTCGCCAGAACCTTCGCTGCTCGCTCATACAAGCAGCGAATCAAGAGGAACCTTCAGACAGAAAGCCATATCCCTGGCCGCTCTGAATGGCTGGGCATGCGCAGTTAAAATTTGTCATTACGGAATGCTCGAAGACACACATTCGCTTGGCGGGGCTCAATAAATAAATAAATAAATAATTAAAAGCACTACAAGGCCCTTTTCTAATATTTTAACGCTTTTTTCCAATTTATACAACAGAGAAAAACTACTAATTACCATTCCGTTCTGCTTTTCAGCAATTTCTGTCTTGTCCCCTTCTGCCATTTTTCCTGCTTCAAAGTCCAGCGCTACTCTTCAAACTGTATATGCGTCGATGAATGGTATTTAATATTAATTAATATTTCTTTCAAATTATTTTATTTATTCTATGCAGATTTTTTTTCTGGAGAAAAGCTGCCAAGCTTGCAAAATTAAACAAGATTTTCCGATCGAATAGCAACGAGGCAGCATTCGCCGGTTTACCACAAAGAAAGCCGCGTCTGCGCACTAGTCTATTCTACAACGTGGTTTTGTGAGAAAAGCCGTGAAACTATTGACCATATTTGTCACCCACAGCATCCAATGAAAAGTAGCCAGACTATATAATTAGAAAAGACAGTCTGTTATTAACCCTTCTAACCCCGAGTTCTTAAATGGACAGTTCCATCTTTAAATTTGGACACGCCCATTGAGAAGCCTCTGTGGTGTAGTGGTTACGCTTCTCGCCTTGTAAACCAGGGGTCGCAGGATCGATCCCGGGCTTCTCCAGACTTTCGGATGAGTCTTTAAACCGAGGTCCCGTCTCCGTATGACCTTAGCTGTTGGTAGGATGTAAAACACGAACACTCACTCACTCACTGGACGCGCCCATCGTTCCAAATAGGAATTATGGTGAAACTCATTATCAGAATGGTAAACAGTGTAGATCCTGATGAATGGCTCATTATGAGCCATCTCATCTGGATCTACGCTGACTGCATAGGTATTTGTATCTTTTTCCCGGGCCTGTAAGGGTAACAGGTAAAACAAGTCCTGTCCCTATAAAAACCCTCACAAGACAGACAAAATAGCAGGTACTTGCATAGTCGACGGTCTAAACTGATGCGGCGCCGTACAGCCTTGAATGTTTTCATTATGAAAATATACCTATTCAAATATATTAAAAATTTTACCACCAAAAATGAAAACTTTCAGATAGAAAATTCTGATACTTTTTATATTTCTGCGGAACGATTCTAAAGAGTACCCAGAATCGATGTTTTGAATAGAAATAAGACAAAAAAAAATATATATCACTGTAAACTCCAGATTTAATGGGGTTAAATTATATAGGCGTGATTCGGATCATATTTTACATTGCCAGAAGTTGTTTCAAGAAGGGCAGTTGTCAGTTTCTGGGAAAAGAATGTACACTGTACTGGTTAACCGCTTATACGTATAAGCCTGCTCAGAGAAAGTGTGGATAGGTAAACTGACCGGTGTTGACTGGGCCGTTCAACTCCAATACAAACAAACAACGGCCCCCGCCCATAGGGGCTTGAAGAAATATATGGGGTGCACGATGCTTCCACGCAGAGCTGAATCCGGCCGGCACGCTAGTACTGGTAAACCGCTTAGAGGATCTAAGCCTGTCCAGGAACCGCGGTGCGAGGCGCGGCGTCCATGCTAATGAACACTATTGGTTTCATTGGGCGACAGGGCTTGAGATGTCATTTCATCTCAATGTCGGGTAAAAGTCCCACAACATTGGAAGCAACGTCTCCAAAATGACCTTTACAGTGTTGACGGGGACGTTAAACCTCAAATCAAACAAACAAACAAACAAACAAGCATTGCCCTAAGTATCTTTTCATGTTTTAAGTTGGGAGCAAATGGAAACCTTATGGTGGCATTTTAGTAGATTCTGTTTTTTTGTGAATATGTTTTTATTGTGAGAGTGTATTTCAGTTTTTACGTCCCAGCAACAAGTAAGGTAATATGGAGACGGGATCTGGGTTTAAAGTCTCATCAGAAAGTCTGGAGAAGCCCGCAATCGATCACCGACCGCTTGTTTGCGAGGTGAGTAGCTTATCCACTACACCACGGAGGCTTCTGATGTTTTTTTTTATGTTGTTGTTGTTGTTGTTTTTTGCATACAGTCAGCTTTCTTTATTTCAGCATTCGATATTATGACAAAATGCGTTATAAAGACAATTTCAGTTGAACGAATCAGCTCAAATTAAGATATTCAACAATACTGTATAGTAAAGTAACCAAGCAATAATAATAATAAAACAAGAGGGCCATGATGGCCCTGAATCGCTCACCTGATCCATAGAGTAACAAGTGGGCCCCGGGGAGGGCCATTATTGACCCCAGGGTTATAATGTGCATAATGTTGAGGGAGGTCTAAAAAGGTTAAGCTTCATACCAAATATCAACAAAGGCTATAATTTGAACAATCTTGGCAAAGGTCTACTAGATGAAGCTACGCACCAAATATCAAAGGCCTGTGCCTTGCTGTTTCAGAGAAGAAGATTTTCAAAGATTATATCTATATAAGTCTATGTAAAGCCAAGGGGCCCCGGAGTGGGGGCATTTGTGGCCCGAGGGCTATAATTTGAACAATCTTGGAAGAGGTCCATTACATGTAGATGACGTTCCATACCAAATATCACAGACCATGGCCGTGCAATTTCAGAGAAGAAGATTTTTAAAGATTTCCCTATATATAAGTCTATGTAAAACCAAAGGGTCTCGGGAGGGGGCATTTTTGGCCCCAGCAATATAATTTGAACAATCTTGATAGAGGTCCACTAGATGAAATTTCACACCAAATATCAAAGACCTAGGCCTTGTGGTAACAGAGAAGAAGATTTTAAAGATTTTACCTATATATGCCTATGTAAAACCAAAGGGCCCCGGGGCGGGGGCTTTTTTAGCCCCAGCACTATAATTTGAACAATCTTGGTAGGGGTCCACTAGATGAAGCTTCATACCAATTAGCAAAGAGCTGGGCCTTGTGGTTTCAGAGAAGAAGATTTTTAAAGATTTTCCCTATATAAGTCTATGTAAAACCAAAGGGCCATATGGCGGGGGCATTTTTGGTCTCAGGGCTATAATTTTAACAATCTTGGTAGAGGTCCACTAGCTGAAGCTTCATAATAGATATCTAAGACCTAAGCCTTGTGGTTTCAGAGAAGAAGATATTTCAAGAATTTTGCTATATTAGTCTATGTAAAACCAAAGGGCCCTGGGGTGGGGGCAGTTTTGGCACCAGGGCTATAATAATAATAATAATAATAATAATAATAATAATAATAATAATAATAATACAGCCTTCAATGTTCTTAAGGCTATAATTTGAACAATCTTGGTAGAGGTTCACTAGCTGAAGCTTCATAACAAATATCAAAGACCTAAGCTTTAAGGTTTCAGAGAAGAATATTTTTCAAGATTTTCCCCATATAAGTCTATGTAAAACCAAAGGGCCCTGGAGTGGGGGCATTTTTGGCCCCAGGGCTATAATTTGAACAATCTCGGTAGAGGTCCACAAGATGAAGCTTCATACCAAATATCAAAGACCTGGGCTTTGTAGTTTCAGAGAAGAAGATTTTTAAAGATTTTCCCTATATAAGCCTATGTAAAACCAAAGGGCCCCGGGGTGGGGGCATTTTTGGCCCCAGCACTATAATTTGAACAATAGTGTTAGGGGTCCACTAGATGAAGCTTCATACCAAATAGCAAAGATTTGGGCCTTGCAGTTTCAGAGAATAAGATTTTTAAAGATTTTCTCTATATAAGCCCATGTGAAACAAAAGGGCCCCGGGGCGGGGGCATTTTTAGCCCCAGCACTATTATTTGAAAAATCTTGGTAGGAGTCCACTAGATGAAGCTTCATACTAAATATCAAAGACCTGGGCCTTGCGGTTGCAGAGAAGAAGATTTTTAAAGATTTTCCCTATTTAAGCCCATATAAAACCAAAGGGCCCCGGGGCGGGGGCATTTTTGGCCCCAGCACTATAATTTGAACAATCTTGGTAGGGGTCCACTGGATGAAGCGTCATACCAAATATCAAAGACCTGGGCCTTGCGGTTTCAGAAAAGAAGATTTTTAAAGATTCTCCCTATATAAGCCCATGTAAAACCAAAGGGCCCCGGTGCGGGGGCATTTTTGGCCCCAGCACTATAATTTGAACAATCTTTGTAGGGGTCCACTAGATGAAGCTTCATACCAAATATCAAAGTCCTGGGCCTTGCAGTTTCAGAGAAGACGATTTTTTAAGTTTTCGGTGAAAAAAATCTATTTTTGGCTCCGTTGACCTATATGTGCAACGGACCGGAACCATTTGAACAATTTTGAAAAGGGACCACCTAAGGATCATTCCTGTGAAGTTTGGTTATAATCCGATCAGTGTTTTAGGAGGAGATGTCGTTTGAAGAAATTGTTTACGCATGGACGCACGGACGGACGCACGCACGGACGCACGACGGACAAAAAGTGATCCCAAAAGCTCACCTCGTCACTACGTGACAGGTGAGCTAAAAAACGTGTATTGTGGACATTTGTTAGATTTGCCTCGATGAGGCTGACAAATGTCCACATCATTTGTGTGTTGGCGTAATAATGAAGTAAAAACTATATATAATTCTTCCTATTGGAATTCTTTTTGTGGTAAATGTTCGCCAACAAAAAATTTATGAACAACTACTGTCGCTTAAACGAGGGTCATCTGTTCGTGCAGTAAAGTTCAAACATTAATACCACCTTTGTAACTGTTCAAAAGTGGTCATACGGAGACGGTGCATCGGTTTAAAGACTCATCCGAAAGTCTGGAGAAGCCCGAGATCGATCCTGCGATCCCTGGTTTCCAAGGCGAGTAGCGTAAACGCTTCTAAGTGGCCACGTAAAATCGATTAAAAAACACCTCCCCCATTTAAAAAACTTTTTACTGACCGTTCCAAGTAGCTTCTTCTGCTGTGGGTTATGATTGTTATAGTCCGTCTTTGAAAGTATGTATTACTGATATATTTTTATTTTGGATACCCGTTTGGGCATTTTGTGGGAAAAGAAACACCATCACAAGCGGAAAGCCAAAAGGACAGCTACGGTAGCTGTCCTTTTGGATTTCCGCTTGTGATGGTGTTTCTTTTCCCTTCGATATCTTGGATGGTAGGAGTGAGTTAACTGCATGGGTTCCTGATCATCGCCTTCACTGCTATGTAGACCTTCAATCGGTTTACCAGTACTCAAAAAGTCCGGTCGGTTTCTGAGTGGAAGCACTATGCAGCCCATTTCTCCAAGCCTTTATGCGCGGTGGCGCTAAATTTTCGTCAGACAAAAAAATGTCTACTTTTGGGAATATGAAGTAATGCAGTATGACAAATGAATTTGCTATCGTAAATCATGTTTAAAACAGCTTCCCATTGAAGTTTTGTCCGAGTTGTGGACAATGGCATAATACGAGGCTTTGCCGAGTACGGTACTTTTTCAATAGACAAGTCAAAAATCAATATTGAATATTTAAAGGCATTTATTCTTGTAAGGTAGAACACACAGTGTGCTCATAATTGTTTTATTGCCCCCTGTGATATACTCTCTGTAGCAGATCAAAGGCAGCCCCTAATATGGTGATTAGTAGCTCTTGTTGAATCCCAGACTGAGGCACTTAAGGGGAAAATCACTAACTTAAAAGGTAAACTCGAGTCAACAGTTAGTAAATTATTGATTATTCCCCCAAGGGCCCCTTACCTGTTGAAGTCAGAGGACTTCCTTTCAGCCAGCACTGAGGGCTATATAATATTATGTAATGCAATGATGGTCCTCAATAAACGAGAATAAATGCCTTTAACAGGCATTGTAACAACGCTTAGTGTCCACACGACGCTTAGTGTCCATATGGACACTAAGCGTCGTGTGGACACTTAGCTTGTTACAAGGCATGAACAGGTATCGGAGAACATTTTTCAACATAATGCGTCCTCAGCAAGAATACAGCTAATGTTAGTGGAGAACATATTCATATTCTTGTGGTCTCCGATAGCTACATTGCAATAATAATAATCGACATTGTAAAATGTATCAAATAAGATCCATTGCATAAAACTTTATTAAAGCAAAACAACAACAACAACAAAAGCAACTACAACATCATCATTACCATCGCCATCAGCATCATCATCATCATTATCATAATCCTCATCCTCAACAACAACAACAACAACAAAAGCAACTACAATATCATCATTACCATCTTCATCATCATCATAATCATCATTATCATATCATCCTCAACAACAACAACAACAAAAGCAACTACAATACCATCATTACCATCATCATTATCATCATCATCATAATCATCATTACCATCATCATCATCATCATTATCATAATCATAATCCTCAACAACAACACCAACAAAAACAACAACAACAATAATAGCAATAATAATATTTATCATCTCCAATGACAAGAATTCCTTGTAGAATTTCTAAAATTAATCATACACTAATGATCGAGTGAAATCCGTGTTCATTATTTTAAACTCTTTCACCCCTAAGTTTCTCTCTGCTCCATATAAGGCGCTTTTTTCATCCATTTCATCCAAAAAGTACAGATACATTACGACAACACGCCTATACAAATACACTATAAATTTTACCGCCGTAAAAATGAAAATTTAAGATGAAAAATTGCGATATTTTTCTTATTTCTGCTCAAAATAGATTGCGGGTATATGTTAGAACCGCCTTATCGAGGCGGTTCTAAAGAGTACTCACAATCTGTATTTTAGAGCAGAAATAAGAAAAATAATATTGACTCCTGTAAACCCCAGTTTTACTATATAAAAGTGGGGTTCAACGGGGGGGGGGGTCAGAATTATATAGGCGTGTTTTAGGGATTTTTTCTTATTTCTGCAGGAAAATATGCATGACGTTGCTCTTCTAATGAGTACAAACATCATATATTTTCATGCAGAAATAAGAAAAATAATATGTGGATACGCCCTCTTATCTGAGGCAATGGTTTCTGTCATAACTTCGAAATTTGGCATGCATTACGCTAATACTCCCTTTTTACATTTCCAAAACGGTCAATTTTCTGATGAAAATTTCTTATATAATTCTTATTTATACTCAAAACATAGATTGTGGGTGCTCGTTAGAACCGCCTCATTGAGGCGGTTCTAACGAGTACCCACAACCTATGTCTAGGAGCAGAAATAAGGCAACTAATGTATACCCCAGTTTTCTCTGTATAAAGTGGGGTGTAAGGGGTGTTCATTTCACGGACTTGTTAGCGTGATGAGACTGATTTGTTTTATCAAATTTATTATCACGATGTCAAACATTGTAGATCTTGATTAGGCGACTCATTACGAGCTGCATCAGCTGGTTCTTTACAGTTTGCTTAGGTGCCTGTACTTGTCTTTAGGGCTGAAAGGGTCGCAGTCAGGTGTATGGAGCCAAATTAATATTAGATACGCGACACTTTTTCTCCAGAATTTCTGATTAATATCTGTTGGAGAAAGTCGCATGCAATGTGGGCGAAACCAAGCGTAAAGGGGGTCTTTGCGCATGAGCGCTCAGTGAAGATTCTGTTCAGACTGAGTCTTCGCTGTGCTTTTTATAGATTTTTAATATTTATTTACTACAGAATACATTTGAATATGCGACACGATTTTGGAATCCGTGCGCGTATCAAATTCGCTGAGGCGTTAGCACGTTATTCTGTACCAAATGCCCATATCACACCCTAAAATCCATATCACATCTCTGACGTATTTGTTTGTTTCATTTGAGGTTTAACGTCAACGTCATCACTGTAAAGGTCATTTTGGAGACGTTGCTTCCAATTTTGTGGGATTTTTACCCGACATTGAGATGAAATGACATCTCCAGCCCTGTCGTCCAATAAAACCAATAGGGTTTATTAGCATGAACGGGTCAACTCGCACCGCTTTGCCAGATCCTCTAACCAGTACTCGTGTGCGGGTCGGTTTCAGCTCTGCGTGGAAGCATCATGCAGCCCATATATTTCTTCAAGCCCGATGGGCGGGGGCGCAGTTTTAGCTCTGCGTGGAAGCATCATGCAGCCCAAATATTTCTTTAAGCCCCGATGGGCGGGGGGGGGGGGGCGCAGTTTCAGCTCTGCGTGGAAGCATCATGCAGCTCATATATTTCTTCAAGCCCCGATGGGCGGGGGCCGTAGCCATCTTAAGGAACATTCGGCTGTCTTCCTATCATACCACATCTTGTTTCTTTTTCTTTTTTTTCTTTTTTTGCAAACAGTGAAGTCCCTGATCAGATGTCACATTTTGCAGCATCTGACCTGTGCCGTGAAAATGCAGAATCAATAAATAACCTTGTTCTGATTAAGAACATAACCACGCAGAAATTTCTTGTCATTATGAAAGCCAGCTCTTGCTTTTGCTTTTCGTCTAAACCTTTGCTTTGTTTTTAGAAGAACTTTAAGCGTAAAATCATAAAACCATAATTTAACAGTTTTGTTCCAAGGTTGGAAAGTACAGTATGTGTGTGTGTGTGAATTAGGGTTTAACGTCGCTTTCAACAATTTTTCAGTCATATCACGACGGTGTCTGGTTGCGACAGGGAGCTCAATGCTCACTTCTATAGTGCTGCCTCACTGAAGTATCATGTTCAAGACACATTACATGATATCACACCCAGTCACATTATCCTGACACTGGGTCGACCAGTCCTAGCTCTTCCCCGTAAATCTGAGTGCCAAGCGAGGAGCAGCTAGTACCATTCTTAACGACTTTGGTTTGTCGCGGCCGGGATCGAACCCGTGACCTCCCGTTCCCCAGAGCGGACACTCTACCAACTGAACTATCGGGGCCGGTGGAAAGTACAGTAAAACTCCGCTATTAAGACCACCTTAAATTAAGACTAAGTCTGCTTTTAGAAACTTATTGAGAACGTTACAATTATTCTCTTTTTGTGTGTTTTACACCCAGTGTCTCCTGATAACAGACCACCTTTGGGACTGTTCTAAAGTGGTCTTACAGACCATTTTTGAACAGTCCCAAAGGTGGTCTTAATATAGGAATTTTACTGTATGTGACAAATAGATTATGATATGGCTTTTTTCATATCATACTCCGCATCAGCTCTCAACCCATATCAGCCCTCGGGCCGATTTTTCATATCATACCCCACATCAGCCCTCGACCCACATCAGTCCGATGCCTTCGGTCCGAGGGCTGATATGGGGTACATTGTATGGTATGTAAAATGCCATATGATAAACTCTATTATTCTTCATACAGACCACATGTGCAATACAGATACCTAGCCCTCTTTATACCGATATGTTATATGCATAACAGAAAAAGTACCATGATTTCTGACAGACATAAACTTGATATTTTCCTTTTTGCTAAGAAGTAATATTTCCTCTTAGCCGGGGAAATAAATCACAGGAGGTTGAACATCCGATAAAGAAAATCGTGCGCAAGTTTCTCTAGCTGACGACACAAAATTTCCCACAAGAGTTGATGTGTCGTTAACAAGCAGACTGTTTTTTGTTTGTTTGATGTGAGGTTTAACGTCTCCGTCAACACTGTATATGTCATTGTGGAGACGTTGCTTCCAATTCCCGACATTGAGATGAAATGACATATCAAGCCCTGTCGCCCAATGAAACCAATAGGGTTTATAAGCATGGGCGGTCCGACTCATACCGCTTTGCCTGGGCATGCCTGTCTGCGGTCGCTTTCATCTATGCGTAGAAGCACCATGCAGCCCATCTATTTCTTCAAGCCCGCTGGGCCGGGGCCAGCAGACTCTGATTGTGCAAATGCTGACTATTCACTTCAGGGGAACATCAAATATGGTGTGAATGATATACTACGCCTTGACGGCCCCCGCCCATCGAGGCTTGAAGAAATAAATGGGTTGCATGATGCTTCCACGCAGAGCTGAAACCGACCCGCACACGAGTATACTTGTAAACCGCTTAGAGGATCTACGCCTGCCCAAGCGGTGCAAGTCGGCCCGTCCATGCTTATAAACCAAATTGGTTTCATTGGGCGGCAGGGCTTGAGATGTCATTTCATCTCAATGTCGGGTAAAAGTACCACAAAATTGGAAACAATGTCTCCAAAATGGCCTATACAGTGTGGACGGGGACGTTAAACCTCAAATCAAACAAACAAACAAATACTACGCATTGAAAGAGGTAGCGCGTCGATATTACAAATTGCATTATCAAACTAATTTCTAGACTTATAAAGTCTGTTGAAATGAGACTTTTTTTTATTAAATAATCCTTAGACGAATAAAAATATACCCCTTCCCCAGTTCCCCTTACTAATTAAATCTCTCTCTCTCTCTCTCTCTCTCTCTCTCTCTCTCTCTCTCTCTCTCTCTCTCTCTCTCTCTCTCTCTCTCTCTCTCTCTCTCTCTCTCTCTCTCGAGCCCTATTTCAACACCTAGATGTTAGAAAGCATAAAATAAAATCTAGCCTGGCATGATGGCATAAGATAAAATGTTGCAAGGTTGGACAAAACCATTAACATCTAGGACTGATATGGACTGATATCAGTCTAACTAATTTCCAGCGCACGACAAAACCTACAATAAGACATGTACGTCAAGCGAAGAATCAGATGATCCTGCGTATCCATATAATCTGACCAGAGACTTCTTTTGCTGCAATGCGGTGCGGGTCGGGACCGTCCATTCTTATAAACCTTATTGGTTTCATTGGGTGGCAGGGCTTGAGATGTCATTTCATCTCAATGTCGGGTAAAAGTCGCACAGAATTGGAAGCAGCGTCTCCAAAATGACCTATACAGTGTTGACGGGGACGTTAAATCTTAAAATCAAACAAACAAAACAAAGACAGATGCTGGCTGGCGTTTAAAGGAACGTTTGGACGGTGTTGACAGTTTTGCCGAAGAAAATGTGACAATGAGAGGACAGAAACGGAGCTGATAAACAGAACGGACTTAGCCGGTAGGTTAGATTTTTTTTCTGGATGGCTATAAAACTTGCAGGTTCGGATCAGGGTCGGGGTTAGCGGAAACACAGGATTATTTTTTCAATCCTAAACGACCAAAATCCGAGTTTAATTCACATTACGTGTGACACAGTGCATGTCTTTATTTCTTTTCCGGTGAAAACAAATGTGATATTCATACTCCAAAAATAAGTGGTGGGTGCTCGTAAGAACCGCCTCACTGAAGAGGTTCCAGCGAGTACCTACAACCTGTGTCTTGGAGTAGAAATCATCATCATCAACGGATTTTGATTAACGTGCAGATATAGGGGCAACGTCCACATAAGTGGCCCCATTCCCGATAGCTGGCTTGCTGCACGCATTGCAGATCTTACACCATATCTCCAGGCGTGTCTATCTTGAGGATCGATAGCAGAGAGCTTCCATTCTCTGCAATCTCTTTCTGTCAGCTGCTTCCAAGTCATTTTGGGCCTTCCAGGCCCCTGCTTTCCACCTACCTGTATGTCACAGGACCGTTTCACATGTCCATACCAGCGGAGCCTTGTCTCTTTCAGGATGAGGTCCAGTCCTCAATGCCAAGACGCTCAAGTAGCTCACTGGACCTGATGGTGACAGTGTCCTGTGGCTTGACATTGCAGATCACTGCCCTGTCATTCCGCTGAAGACGCTGGAGGTCTGGCTTTGTCAATGGCTTTGTTAATGGCCATGTCTCACTTGCATGGAGCATTGCGCTCCGCACACAAGAGCTGTACACACGGCCATGTGTATTGAACGAGAGGTGGTGGGAAGAGAGAATTGGTAGCAACTCCTTGAATTTCTTCCAGGCTGTTTCCACGCGCGATGTGGTTGAAAGCACCCGCTTCTGAGAGCATATCACCTGGGTAGCAAAAGGAAGCTACAACCTCCAGCTTGTCGGATCCGACTTGGACTTCCCTCTGTGGTCTGCCATCTAAGGGGCGTGCAGTTCCTTGGCACCGTGTACACCTATAATCAGGGTCCTCTATCAAGCGCTTGAGCCAACTGCATTTCTTGTGCACCCAGAACTTGCAGCCATTACGTGTGAGCCTGTTATCTTAAGAGCAATATAATGTATAACCCTGTAAACCCCAGTTTTCTGTATGTAAAGTGATGATTGAAATTCATTATACTAAAACGAACCCCATTATTAACTTGCATCCGGCGAACTATTTTTATTTTATTTTTTTTTTATTTTATTTTTTTCAATTTTCAAAGCAGCCCTAGAAGTGGGGTCTTGATCAATCAATCACATTTATAAATGGAAATTACAAGCACGTTCAGAAAGTCCTGTTTGCTGAAGACTGGCAGACAATCAACAGCTGACGCGTTGGGGTTGCCATAAATGAAACTGTGTGTGTGTGAATTCGGGTTTAACGTCGCTTTCAACAATTTTTCAGTCATATCACGACGCTGTCTGGTTGCGACAGGGAGCTCAATGCTGCCTCACTGAAGTATCATGTCCCAGACACATTACATGATACCACACCCAGTCACATTATCCTGACACTGAGTCGACCAGTCCTAGCTCTACCCCGTAAATTTGAGTGCCAAGCGAGAAGCAGCTAGTGCCATTTTTAACGACTTTGGTATGTCGCGGCCCGGGATCGAACCCGTGACCTCCCGTTCCCCGGAGCGAACACTCTACCAACCGAGCTATCGGGGCCGGTTAAATGAAACTGTAAACTGTTAAACGGCGCTTCTCGTGCCAAGCCCTGCCTAGGTAAGGTGTGAAGCGAACGTTCTAATCCCTGACTTCAAATAACTTCCGATGACATACTGATCTGAAGCTGTTTCCAATATTCTCCAGGTTAACCAGTCCGTGTAATGAAGACTCTCCAAACCCTATTTTATATAGAGAAAACTGGGGTTTGCGGGGGTATTCAATACTTTTCCTATTTTTGCTCCAAAACATAGATTGCGGGTACTCGTTAGAACCGCCTCGTTGAGGCGGTTCAAACGAGCGCCAACAATCTATATTACGACTTTGAATAAGAAAAATATCGATATTCAATATATCAGTACACATGTATTCAATTTTTTCCATATGTTTGCTCCAAAACATAAATTGTGGGTACTCGTTAGAACCGCCTCGTTGTAGCGGCCCTAACGAGTATCACCAATCTATATTAGGGCTTGAAATAAGAAAAAATACCGAACATTTTCATCTGGAAAAATGCAAGTTCTAGAGATATGAAAAATGCTATTTTTCATAATGCATTCTCATCTTTCGCTGATTCCACAAGGGCAGCTGTTCATCACTGGCAAAATATGGCTATTGGTACCGCCTCCGGTTGACAAGTCCATGTAATTAATACCATTGTAATCCCCACTTTATATTGATAAGAGTTGTGGTGTGCAGATTTACCCCCTCTCCCCCCCCCCCCCCCCCAAAAAAAAAAAATGACAGCTTTATACTGACCGTTCCGGGGCGGTTCTTCTGTTGTGGTTTGTTGTTGTTGCGGTTCGTCGGTTCGTCTTTGCGTGTGTGTACTGGATAGCCATTTGGGCCGTCCTTTAGGCTTTCCGCTTGTGTGGTTTTCATTGTGGTGAAGTGTTCCGTTCCCTTTTGAGTCTTGGATAGGAGGTGGGAGGTAATTGTACATTTTCAATACGTTTTGATAAACCAAACTTCAAGCGCCTATGGTCATCTTAACATAAAACGCACATGCATGTAACTTTCACAATACAACTCGATTTAACTCTTCTTTGTACGGGCCTCCGTGGCTTAGTGGCTGACTCTTAATCATTAGGTCTCTCACCGCTATGGATCGAGCCTGGTTGGATGACCATGACATATTTGAGCCCTCATTCGCATACCGCGGTCCATTAATTTCTGATAATTAAAGTGAATTAAAATTTCAACAGCATCAGGTGGCATATATCTGAAAACTGAGTCAAAGAATATTAACTGAGATTTTCACACTTGCTAGAAAATGAGCCGGTGCCCGACAAAATCTGCAACAAAGCCGAATATAAAAACACAGATGACGCTATTGACTCTCATATGTTCTCGCAGAAGTACGAGAGTTTGCATAGGCCCGTACTATTGCGGGTATCGGGAAAAGTTGAGCCTTCTATTGCATTTGGGCTATCCAAAGAACAAGCGATATCGTTGGCCAAAACTGGTTCAATGCACGGCCGGGCTTAACTCAGTCACCGTTGTCCAGGGTCTATGTCCACAAGAAGGCCTTAGCGGCCACGGGGGACTCAGTTTTGCCCCGGGTTTCAAGCCAGATTGGGCAGAACTTCAGATTGCTTCTGCGACCAGCGATTACTTTTCAGATTGCGAGTGTTGGTCCAAAATACTCGCCGATAACAAAGATTTTTTTTTTGTTGGTCTTACCATACCTTGGCTCATATAATGACGAAACATAATATTGCGGCACTCGATATGTTATTTGTTGTTTCGTTACCTTGGATATTTTTGCCTCAGTCTCAACACACGCGTCGAGCACGCACGCACGGCAGAAAAAAAAACTGTTATGCCCAGCTCATTGCTAAACCTGTTTATCGAACTATGGCTAAACACTGCTTATGCCGAGCTCGATGCTAAACCTGTTTACCAATACTGTTATGCCGAGCTCGTCGCTGAAATTTTTACCGAAGTATGGCTAAATACTGTTTTGCCGAGGCCCGTACAAAGAAGAGTTAAATCGAGTTGTGTTGTGAAAGTTACATGCATGTGCGTTTTATGTTAAGATGACCATAGGCGCTTGAAGTTTGGTTTATCAAAACGTATTGAAAATGTCCAAATATAATGACACTGATGCAATTTCGTACAAAATGGCTTAGTGACAGTTTTGATGGACAGAACTTCGAGCTCCTGTGAGATGACGTGGACATGCTGTGTTATCGAATGCATTTTGAGGTTTTTGACATTTTAACAACAAAATTAAGGCAGGTTTCCGCTTGCAATATTTGCATATATTAATTCGTAACTGCATATGTTAGCTAGCTCACTTGCGCTGCCTAGTTTGAAAGCCACTGGCCGGATCTGAAGGTAACTACACTTTCGAAGTGCTGTACGTCGTTGTAGATATTCCCCCAGAGCCTTCCGTCTTAATTATATTATTCTCGCCCGTTTTTGTACCTGCGAATTCTGTAAAGAAATCTCTCAGTTTCACATATTATTGCCATGGAAACACGTGCGTCAATAGCATTGGGTTTCATACGATTCTATATTATTAACTTGGTTAAAATATCTTTTTCATTTCACACTACGAAATGGGTCTCTTAATGACGGGTTCGTGTATAGCGGTCAGTTCACTGCAGAAATCAGATCAAATACGTGTACGTGCCTGTCCGTTCATCCTTGATTTCTCGTACACATCACGTGAACAAACCCGTGAAATGAACACCCCCTAAACCCCACTTTATATGGAGAAAACTGAAGTTTACGGGGGAATATATATTTTTTCTTATTTCTGATCCAAGACATAGGTTGAGGGTACTCGTTAGAACCGCCTCAATGAGGCGGTTCTAACGAGCACCCACAACCTATATTTGCAGTATAAATAAGAAAAATAGTATGGATTTTTTTTTTTCAGAAAAGTAGCCATTTTGGAGATGTGAAAAAATGCACTACATCACGAAAACACGCCTAAATAATTTTAATCCCCTTGAACCCCACTTTTATATGGTAAAACTGGGGTTTACAGGGGTAAACCTTATTTTTCTTATTTCTGCTCAAAAATATAGATTGTGGGTACTCGTTAGAACCGCCTCGATGAGGCGGTTCTAACGGGTACCCACAATCTATATTTTGAGCAGAAATAAGAAACATATCACAATTTTTCATGCGAAAATATTCGTTTTTCGGCGGTCAGTTGTACAATGTATTGGAATAGGCGTGTTATCGTAATGTGTCGCACGTGTGTGTTACCGTAATGAAGCATATTACATTGTAATAACTTCTTGTCATGATGAGCACATTGGTTAACGAGGCATTAAATAGAAAAAGGGTTAACATTTTTTTTCTTATTTCTACTCCAACATATATTGTGGGTGCTCGTTAGAACCGCCTTGATGAGGCGGTTCTAACAGAGTTTAGAGCCGAAATAAGAAAATTATCTCAATTTTTCATTCAGAAGAAAAATGTCGTATTTCAGCCATTAAAGATAGCATAATTTCACTTGAACCTAACGTAAATTTATCACTTTAAGTTGGAAAGTACACTTTTGTATTTGTATGGGTTCTTTATGTGTCAGTAGACAAAATAGTTTGCACAGAGCTGATAAAGCATGCTATTTGTATGTCAGTAGACAAAATAGTTTGCACAGAGCTGATAAAGCATGATATTTGTATGTCAGTAGACAAAATAGTTTACATAGCGCTGATAAAGCATGATATTTGTATGTCAGTAGACAAAATAGTTTGCATAGAGCTGATAAAGCGTGCTTTTTGTATGTCAGTTTACACAATAGTTTGCATAGAGCTGATAAAGCATGATATTTGTATGTCAGTAGACAAAATAGTTTACATACCGTTGATAAAACATGCCACTTGCATGTCAGTAGACAAAATGTTTACATAGCTTTGATAAAGCATGCTATTTGTATGTCAGTTGACATAATAGTTTGCATAGAGCTGATAAAGCATGATATTTGTATGTCAGTAAACAAAATAGTTTACATAGCGCTGATAAAGCATGATATTTGTATGTCAGTAGACAAAGTAGTTTAGACAGCGCCGATAAAGCATGATATTTGTATGTCAGACCACAAAATAGTTTACACAGCGCTGATAAAGCATGATATTTGTATGTCGGTATACAAAATAGTTTGGATAGAGCTGATAAAGCATGATATGTGTATGTTGGTAGACAAAATAGTTTGCATAGAGCTGATAAAGCATGCTGTTTGTATGTCAGTAGACAAAATAGTTTGGATAGAGCTGATAAAGCATGATATTTGTATGTCATTAGACAAAATAGTTTGCAAAGAGCTGATAAATCATGCCGTTTGTATTTCAGTAGACAAAATAGTTTGCATAGAGCTGACAAAGCATGCTATTTGTATGTCAGTAGACGAAATATTTTGAATAGCGCTGATAAAGCATGCTATTTGAATGTCTGTAGACAAAATAGTTTGCATAGAGCTGATAAAACATGATACGTGTATATCAGTAGACACAATAGTTTGCATAGCGCTGATAAAGCATGCTATTTGTATGTCAGTAGACAAAACAGTTTGCTTAGAGCTGATAAAGTATGGTATTTGCATGTCAGTGAACAAAATAGTTTGCATAGAGCTGACAAAGCTGGCTATTTGTATGCCAATAAACAAAATAGTTTACATAGCGCTGATAAACCATGATATATGTATGTCAGTAGACAAAATAGTTTGCATAGAGCTGATAAAGCATGATATTTGTATGTCAGTAGACAAAATAGTTTGCATAGAGCTGATAAAGCGTGCTTTTTGGATGTCAGTAGACAAAATAGTTTAGACAACGCTGATAAAGTATGACATTTGTATGGCAGTAGGGAAAATAGTTTGCATAGCGCTGATAAAGCATTCTGTTTGTATGTCAACAGACAAAGTAGTTTGCAGAGAGCTGATAAAGCATGCTATTTGTATGTCAGTAGACAAAACATCTTGCATAGAGCTGATAAAGCATGTTATTTGTATGTCAGTAGACAAAATAGTTTGCATAGCGCTGATAAAGCATGCTAATTGTATGTCAGTAGACAAACTAGTTTACATAGAGCTGATATAGCATGATATTTGTACGTCAGTAGCCAAAACAGTTTACATAGCGCTGGCAAAACATGGTATTTATATGTCAGTAGACAAAATAGTTTGCATAGAGCTGATAAAGCATGATATTTGTATGTCAGTGGACAAAATAGTTCACATAGCACTGATAAAGCATGATATTTGTATGTTAGTAGACAAAATAGTTTGCAAAGCGCCGATAAAGCATGCTATTTGTATGTCATAAGACAAAATAGTTTGCATAGAGCTGATAAAGCATGATATTTGTATGTCAGTAGACAAAATAGTTTGCATAGCGCTAATAAAGCATGATATTTGTATGTCTGTGAGAAAAATATGCTATGTGAAATAAGTTTAGCAACACCTTTAATACATGTATATATTTTAAGAAATAAATTCTAATTTAGGAGATAGATTCAAAATCTAATTTTAAACAGTACTTGAACATCTCAAACACACACAAAAAATCACATAAATGTATTATCCTGACGTAAATCAATCACTGTTAAACTAAGTTGGATGTGATGCTTCTTCATGGCAAAATGGGCAAAACCGGCAAAATAGTATATAGTAGGCATAGAGGATCTTACATGAGTGGTCATGTATTATTGAATTTATTAAACGAGTTGAGGAAAAGAGATAAAATGCGAGGCTTTGCCGAGCATTTTATCCCTTTTCCTCAATGAGTTTAATAAATTCAGTAATACATGAGCACGAATGAAAGATTCTATTTATCACATGACATTTAAAACGCATTTTTTTCACGATTGTTTACAAAAATGTCAATATTCCGCCGTTAGTAAATGCGACGTCGTACATGTAACGTTATGGTACGTATCTAGCTAATTTGCATATTTAATCTACTAGTGGATTATCGAAAATAATACATGGCGTTATTACACTCTCAGACGCGACGTCATATGATAAAAATATATAATAGACAAAATAGTTTGCAAAGCGCTGATAAGGCATATTGGTATGTCAGTGAGCAAAACAGTTTGCGTTATGCAGATAAGACTTACTTGCATGTCAGTGGGCAAAATTGTTTGCGTTATACTGATATGTTTGTTTGTTTGTTTGATTTGAGGTTTAACGTCCCCGTCAACACTGTATATTGAGATGAAATGACATCTCAAGCCCTGTCGCGCTATGAAACCAATAGGGTTTATATGCATGGACGGTCCGACTCGCATAGCTTTGCCTGGGCAGGCTTAGATCCTCTAAGCGGTTTATCAGTACTCGTGTGCGGTCGGTTTCAGTTCTGCGCTTATTTCTTCAAGCCCCAATGGGCGGGAGCCGTATACGGATAAGGCTTACGTGTATGTCAGTGAGCAAAATAGTTTGCGTTATACAGATAAGGCATACGTGTATGCCAGTGAGCAAAATAGTTTGCGTTATACATATAAGGCTTACTTGAATGTCAGTGAGCAAAATAGTTTGCATTATACAGATATATATACATACAAACTTGTATGTTAGTGTGAGCAAAATATACTGACCGAAAATAGAAAATATACACTTTTAAATTGTCTCGCCTGACAAAACAAGTGGATAATTCAGTTAAAAAATACTGATTAAGGATTTGACTAACAATAGACATGAATCCTGTAACAATTTAAAGAAAATCTGGTGTTCAAAATAAAAGTTTTTGGGAAAAATGTAAAAAAAAGTGCATTTGTCACAAAATCTGTTTGTAATCGAATTTTGTCTTCAACATTTTTGCGTATAGGTAATAAGTTAAAATTAAGGAATAAAAAATAACAAAACATATAAAAATTATCGAGAAACAAACATTTTATTGAAATCTCAAAAACTGTTGTTTTTTTTTTTTCAGCGAAATTTTCAAAATAATGTTTCAAGCCAAAAATCGACCAAAAAGTGCCTTCAGCCGTGCTGTGTGAAACAAAGACTTCAATCAGAAATGCCATACTTTTCGCTCACTTCCGGTGGTTTGGTCCAATAATTAAAGCTCGATAACATTTCAACAATTGTGAAATGTTCATTTTGTAAACAAAATTCACAAAGTTAAATGATGAGTAACAATTGGTAAAAGGGGGAATCACATTCGCGACACAAAATGTTTGCCTCATCGGAAACTTGAACACCAAGATTTTGACCCTTGCCTTAAATCTGTGACTTTACCCGTTAAATCGTAGCTATCATTAAATATTTTATTTGATAAATCAGACATGCAACTGATGATAATTCATATAATTGAAATCTAAATTTCATTAAAATGTTTTGCCATTGACAATTTAAAAATGATTGTATAGTTTCTATTTTCGGTAAGTATAGTTTGCTTTATACAGATAAGGCATTAAAGAAATGAATTTTATTTTTCTGCTTTTCGTAAAAGTATGAACGCAGTGGATCGACTGCAAAGTAATTCGGGGTTCATGTCGTGAACAGCAGACAAAAATAAATACATTTATTTCTTATATTGACTGTAAATGACATTCTTTGCTCCTCATCACTGGGAAAAGAAAAGCTTATAGAGCAAACTTTTAAAGCTGAAAAACATTTACACGCAGTTTTTCTGCAAAGGGAAGAACGGCGTTGACGTCGCCAACTCCCAATCCGATCGTAGAGAACCATGGTTTAGACTGACGTTATTTAATGTCACTGAAAGTCACGCGACTCGATGAGTTCATGGAAGTATGAACTACATTGTTTTTTGTAGGTTTACTATAGGCTTTACACTGGAAATGTAAATATACGTGTATGTCAGCGAGCAAAATAATTTGCATTATATTGATAAGGCATACGTGTGTGTCCGTGAGCAAAATAGTTCGTGTTATACAGATAAGGCATACGTGTATGTCAATGAGCAAACTAGTTTGCATTGCGCAGATATCTACAGGCATATGTCAGTGTGCAAAATAATTTACCATACAAATAACGGATTTTGACTAGTCAGTTTGCATTTTGCAGATTACCTAAGCTACCATATCAGTGTGCTTGAATATCTGTGAAATTCTTATATTAAGGCCACCTTTGGGACTGTTCAAAAGTGGTCTTTAAGACCACTTTTGAAAGTCCCAGATGTGGTCTCCTACAGGAGCACACGAGATGTAGAAAACACAAAGAAAATATACCTTAAATCTTCTAAATGTGATTTTAAAAGCAAAATTTATCTAAATTTTTAGGTGGCCTTAATAGCGGAATTTTGCTGCATTTGTACTCTGTTGCGGAGACCAAACTAGTATGATGACCAGTACCGTAGCTGCATACCTGAAAGGAAAACAATTTATTTTTTTCTATTAACAAGAAATGCGAAAACGTATTTAACGTCACTACAGCGGGGTCCGGGAATGTGTGGCGGCCGTAAAACGTCTCCCTGCCCTACACCATAGTGTAGTTTATATTTTCTTGTCCTTTGGGATCATTGATTCCATTGTGGAATTTTGAAAATATTTGAGGGTCACTGATGAGGCCTAATTGGCCGAAACTAATAAGTCTGGCCCAGAAAACATGTACTCTCCATATTTTTTCAGTTCTGTGATGTATTCCTTCCTTATCCTTTATAACCCTTTATTCTTGCATAAATACCTATGCGCATGACTGTTTGAAGCTATTGTCAAATGGACGGAAAGCCGTGCTCAAACAGCAAAAACCATGTTCAAATCATGAAATGCGCGTGCTGTTTGAACATGAATTTTGAGCTTTTGATATCACAAGACGGGCCTTACTTTCTTTACGTTACGTTAAGCGACGTAACGTTATCGCCCTGACCGTAGCGTTTTAGGGTTCTATGATGACGTCAGAGGGTTACTAAATGACAACGTCATTGTAAACAACATTCTGAACAGGCCGCCATTTTGGTTTGCCTGCCGCATTTGAAGAGTTTATATGGAATTTATATGGGGCTTTTGGGCGTTTTCGTCAAAATTTGCTGTCGGAATTATAAGTTATGCAAGAACAACGATCATCCATGGTTATTTCATTGCATTAACATTTGCCGGATCCCTCGGAAGATATTTGAACATTCGGCCTAGCAGACTCATGTTCAAACAGCTTCCTCGGGATCCGGCGAATGTTAATGCATGAAAAACCACGGTTGATCCCTATAATAGAACCTATTGATCAGGTGGTGCAGTAGACTAATTGTCCTTCTCTCATACCATATTACTCGCCCTCCATGCATTAAAAACTATTTTCATATTCTCATTATCAAGAAGAAAATTCTGCGTCTGGAAGAAAATTAATTAATGATAAACCGCACGTGAACTTATTTTTGACCTTCTGGTAATTTTCCAGAAACGACAGCCACCGAATGACCAACGTGCTTAATGTAAAATCGATGTGAAAACAATGACAGATAATAATCTGGAAGGAAAAAAATTATAATGGAAAAAAAGTTGACGAACTATTGACTTGAACTGACACATAGGGTGTTCTTCCCGGTGATCGCACCTCGAGATTTCGCACCTTTGCTTACAAGTTTGCTTAAGCCAAACCACAGAAGACAAATTGGTGATTTTTTTTTTTTTTCATATTTTTCCTAAAAAAAAAAAAAGGGCTTTGACATTTCATGTTAATTTGCATGAAATATCAAAATCTGTTTTCTGAGAAAATTAAGAAAAATATCTTAAAATGTCGTCTGCTGACATTTTTACCCAGAGTGCTAGGAGTTAAGGAGCGGACATGACGTTAACAAGGTCATGCGACTAAAACTTTTGTAAACCCCTCTTTATGACGGAGAAATGGGTGTCTACAAGGTTAAATATTATTTCCTTTATATTTGCTTTAACGCTATGCATGTTGGGTATTTTTTCACAGCAGACGACATTTTGAAATATTTTCCTGATTTTCCAAGTAATCAGGATTTGACATCTCATGCAAAATCATGAAAATGCAAATTGTCAAGTCCAATTCTCTGGGAAAAATAAGAAGGATATGAACAATGTGTCGACTGCTAATTAGCCTATTAAGCCCACGCCCATATCATTATACCGTTGTCGATGTTTTATAAATAGATTACCTTTGTCAAAGTTTTTCTTGTATTTCAAATCGATTACCTTTAATCCATGGGCGCTTGGAGAAACATAGATTTGGCTGCAGCAGAGCACATCAGTACTGGTAAACCGCTTGGAGGGTCTAAGCCTGCCCAGGCAAACTGATGCGAGTCGCCATACTGATTTCATTGGGCGGCAGGGCTTGAGATGTCATCGGGTAAAAGTCCCCCAGTCTCCAAAATTACATTTATAGTGTTGACGGAGAACGTTAAACCTCAGATCAAACATACGTTTAACCCATGCATGCCTACCTTCCCAAAAGTGGGATACTTTGGCAAACAATGAACATCCGCAACTATTATTGACATTTATGCCGTTGGCGCAAAGGATTAAGCCTTTTACTGTGCGCTGACCTTCTCGGCTTACCTGTACAAAATGTCTTGTTGGAAATAGCAGGCGCTTTAATGGAATCTATTTTTTAAACAAATATAACTTATTTATTTTTCAATTTGACAAACAAGTTCCGATTTAATCTAATTGTCCGTTTAAATACCTTCAAAAAGATATCAAATAAGTGGAACTTTTATTTAATTAGCTGCCGGCATTTTTATTTTCAAATTAACAACCCTTAATCCTTATATGAAGCATACAAAACTGTGGAAAAACAACGACAGTACCCTACTTTAACGGCTAAAATCTTCACTTTCTGTTAATATTGCAAACAAACGCCCGCATCAGACGCAATTTGGTTACAATATTGTGCCCTTTGATAGCAATAATAATATTTCAAAATTATATTTAATAGCAGCATTTTGCGATTAAACTTGGAGCTTATTCAGAAAAAGCTTTATCGTCTACACACGCGTGTAATCCCAAAGCGTGTCATTCTCCGTCGACCGTGAAATGAACACATCTTCGCCTGGGCATCTCCTTGGAATGAAAATCAATCTAAAATGTGGTGTCTGATCTGCGTCTTATTTATTTATTTATTTATCAATCTAAAATGCGGTGTCTGATATGCGTCTTATTTATTTATTTTTCATGACCCGATTAGATTTTTTTATACTTACTAAGCAATTTAAACAAACATTGCTAGTAATAAGATTACAATTGAAAGAAAGACAGAAAGAAAGATGCCGTATGTGCAGTCTAATCTGACATTTCGCTGTTCGCATTTTCGCATTTCTGACATTTCGCTATTCGCACATTGTTTTGATTGAATACAAGAACACAAAAGAGATGTTTGTATTTTTCCTTTTCGTCACATACGTTTGATTATTAATTCCGTCTGGTAGACCAGATAATAGCCGTTAAAGAGGCCATTAATGCCCATGTAAATTGTTTTGTATTCATTATTATTTCCTTGATTGGGTAAAGTGTTTACATGAGTTGTGGGTGCTCGTTAGAACCGCCTCGATCGTTAGAACCGCCTCATCGAGGCGGTTCTAAAGAGTACCCACAACCTATGTTTTGGAACAAAAATAAGAAAAATAATGTATATCCCCGTAAACCCCAGTTTTCTCTATATGAAGTAGGGTATAGGGGGTCTTCATTTCACGGACTTGTTCACGTGATGATTAACAAATTATCAAGAATCGACTGAGCCGCACGGATGTGTTATCGTAATTTATTTATTTATTTGTTGATATTTTTGCTCAATGCGTGGACTGTTTGTTATATTTAGAACCAGCTCATTCCGATTTATTTATTTTTATATTTATGTATTTATTTCAACTGTTAAATGATTTATTAAGATCAGGGTGTACACCTTTTCTGGTGTTCCCTCCATCATACCGGGGAAAAGAATCTGCATGTAAACCCAACTTTATATATTGAACAGTCGGATATTCAGGCATCGGCATGATTTTAACATAACACAAAAACATAGTTCGAAAGTACTTGCTTCTTATTCTTTTATATTATTTTAGTCACTGTTGTTTTTTTTTTCATCACGACAACAAGCCGTGTAATGAACACCCCTTAAACCATGCTTTATATAGAGAAAACTGGGGTTTACTGTGGTATTCATTTTTTTATTTCTTCTCCAAGACATAGATTGTGGGTACTCGTCAGAGCCACCTCAATGAGGCGGTTCTAACGAGAATACAAAACCGGTTTTGAGTATCGATAAGTTTTCATTAATAAATTAACTGTTTTTGAGATATCAAGAATACCCTACTATGCCGCACGGATGTGTTATCGTAATTTATTTATTTACGATTTATTTATTTAAAATTTATTTATTGCTCAATACGTTGATTGATGGTACTATTTAGAACCAGCTCATTCTGATTTTTTTTAATGTATTTATGCATCAAGTGAACATGTCCAAGAAATGAAGACCCCCCTTAAACCCCAGTTTATATAGAGAAAAAAGGGATTTACCGGGGTATTCATTATTTTTCTTATTTCTGCTCCAAGACAAATGACGTGGGTACTCGTAACGACCGCCTCAATGAGGCGGCTCTAACCAGCACACACAACCTATGTTTTGAGCATGATTATGACTTAATAAACGCCAAAACATAGGTAGAAAGATTTCAATTTGGCGCTTCTGTGCCAATAATCAACGTTTTATTACACTCAGGGGAAAATATCCGGGTATTTAAGCAGAAGACAATTATCGCTTTTATGACACGTGGATTGTGTATTGCGTTCCGGCTACCGACCGTCAGGTAGCCCGAAGATAAATGGACACGCGTGCACGTATAATGGATTACCTTATTTGCGGAAAGATTGTGTCATGGGTACTACTGTGCATTCTTTATTCATATGAAGTATTGGTGCTTTTAGATAATGAGTACCCATTGTTGTTGTTGTTGTTATTATTATTATTATTATTATTATTATATCTTTGTTTGTTTGTTTGATTTGAGGTTTAACGTCCCCGTCAACACTGTAAAGGCCATTTTGGAGGTTAACTATCCGTGTAATGAGCACACCTCTTAACCCACTTTACAGGTGGGTTTACAAGGGTAATCATTGATTTCCTTATCTTTGCTCAAAAAATTATTGATGATACTCGTTAGAAATGCCTCAATGAGGCGGCTGTAACAAGCATGAAAACACGCCTATATAATTTCGACCCCGTTGAACCCCATCCTCTGTAGTAAAACTGGGTTTTACAGGGGTGAAGCAGTTTTTTCTAATTTTCTTCTCTTAAATATAGATTGTGGCTACTCGTTAGATTAAATATAGATTGTGGTTACTCGTTAGATTACAAATTGAACCGCCTCGATTTTAACGAGTACCCAGAATCTATATTTTGAGCAGAAATAAGAAAAATATTACAAGTTTTCATCTTAATTTTTTTTTTCGGTGGTAACGTTTTCAATGCATTTGTATAGGCGTGTTTTCGTATGTATTTTGCAGATATGTTAGTGATTGGTCCCTTTTGATAAATCGGCGAATTTGTTGTTTGTTATTGTCGGCATTTTGAACATATTCCTTTACATTAACAATCAATAACGGCCCCACCCATCGGGGCTTGAAGAAATAGATGGGCTGCATGATGCAAGTACACGCAGAGCTGAAACCGACTGCACACCGCTTAGATGATCTAAGCCGGTGCGAGTCGGAACGTCCATGCTTATAAACCCTATTGGTTTCACTAGGCGGCAGGGCTTGAGATGTCATTTCATCTCAATGTCGGGTAAAAGTCCCACAAAATTGGAAGCAACGTCTCCAAAATGATCTATGCAGCGCTGACGGGGACGTTAAACCTCGAATCAAACAAACAAATTAACAATCAATGAACCTTTCTTTCCAGAATAAATATTTGATGTTTGAATTTGCAGTATGTTATTATAGATAATTAAAATAGTTACAGGTAAATAAAGAGTAATTAAAACCTAATGCTTCGTTTTATATTTTTGATTAGTCACAGTTAATTTCAAACAGTGTAAGTAAGCATTACCTTTCAAGGATATGTTACAACATTGAATGATCATTGTGACCATTATGATAACACATCTGTGTGAAATAATGCATTCTTTAGGTAGGTGCGTGAAGTTAGCAGGAGAGCAGTTCCAGCCGGAACTCAATCTCCTGCTGGCAGGACCAGCCGGAACATTCCAGTTCCGGCCGGAGTCAAATCTCCTGCTAGCAGGAACTATCCAACAGGGTCAACCTTGTAACATACCTACATGAATATATTTCTCAAACGTTTTGTGAACATATTTCGACCGGTATTGCAGATGGATAATTAAAACGCACGCACGCACGCACGGCGTTGTATCGGAATCAACGGAACACGAGTTCCTTCTGGTTCAGCTAGCGTAACGGCGGAGTGCGGGAGCTAGCGAGTACGTGAGGCATGAGTGGCTGAAGGGGCTTTAGCAGACCCACTAGCTGGCTATTCCAGGAAAACTCGTGTTTCCTTGAAAATGGGTGCGGAAATGTAGTATGTGGCCGGCTTGGGGTAGTGGATAGGTTTTCCCGAACCCGGCAAAACGGGGAAGTGCGGGAGTTGGCGACGTAGCGCGACTTGGACATGGATATATGTTCTATCCAGCAGTATGGGTGAGTATACTCGCAAAACTCTGGTTACTGAAAACTGGAGACAAGAAAATTGGTTAAAAATGCCCATTACCGCGTTGTATCGGAATCAGTGGAACACGAGTTCCTGCTGGTTCTGCTAGCGTAACGGTGGAATGCGGGAGATAGTGAGTACGTGGGGCATGTGTGGCTGAAGCGGCTTTAGCAGACTCACTAGCTGGCTAGTCCGGGAAAACTCGTGTTTCCTGGAAAATGGGTGCGGAAAAGGAGTGTGCGTGAGGCTTGGGGGGGGTAGGTTTTCCTGGAACCGGCCAAACGGTGAAGTGCGGGTGTTTGCGACATAGCGCGAAATGGGCGTACGTAGATGTCCTATCAAGCAGTGTGGGTGAGTACATTGGCAAAACTCTGGTTACTGCAAACGGGAGACAAGAACATTGATGAAAAATGCCCATTACTGCGTTGTATTGGAATCAGTGGAACACGAGTTCCTGCCGGTTCTGCTAGCGTAACGACGGAGTGCGGGAGCTAGCGTGTACATGGGACATGGGTGGCTGAAGGGGCTTTAGCAGACCCACTACCTGGCTACTCCGGGAAAATTCGTGTTTCCTTGAAAATGGGTTCGTAAAAGTAGTATGTTGCCGGCTTGGGGTGGTAGGTAGGTTTTCCCGAACCCGGCCAAACGGTGAGGTGCGGGAGTTGGCGACGTAGCGCGACTAGGACATGTATAGATGTCCTATCCAGCAGTATGGGTGAGTATACTCGCTAAACTCTGGTTACTGAAAACTTGAGACAAGAAAATTGGTGAACATTGTCCATTGCAACGTTGTTTCGGATTCAGTGGAACACGAGTTCCTGCTGGTTCTGCTAGCGAAACGGCGGAGTGCGGGAGCTAGTGGGTACGTGGGGCATGTGTGGCTGAAGGGGCTTTAGCAGACCCACTAGCTGGCTACTCCGGGAAAACTCGTGTTTCCTGGAAAATGGGTGCGGAAAAGGAGTGTGCGTGAGGCTTGGGGGTGGGTAGGTTTTCCTGGACCCGGCCAAACGGTGAGGTGCGGGTGTTGGCGACATAGCGCGAAATGGGCGTAGATAGATGTCCTATCAAGCAGTGTGGGTGAGTACATTGGCAAAACTCTGGTTACTGCAAACTGGAGACAAGAACATAGATAAAAAATGCCCATTACCGCGTTGTATTGGAATCAGTGGATCACGAGTTCCTGCTGGTTCTGCTAGCGTAACGGCGGAGTGCGGGAGCTAGCGAGTACGTGGGACATGAGTGGCTGAAAGGGCTTTAGCAGACCCACTGGCTGGCTACTCCAGGAAAACTCGTGTTTCCTTGAAAATGGGTGCGGAAAAGTAGTATGTGGCCGGCTTGGGATGGTGGGTAGGTTTTCCCGACCCCGGCCAAACGGAGAAGTGCGGGAGTTGGCGACGTAGCGCGACTTGGACATGGATAGATGTCCTATCCAGCAGTATGGGTGAGTATACTCGCAAAACTCTAGTTATTGAAAACTGGAGACAAGAAAATTGGTTAAAAATGCCCATTACCGCGTTGTATCGGAATCAGTGGAACACGAGTTCCTACTGGTTCTGCTAGCGTAACGGCGGAGTGCGGGAGATAGTGAGTACGTGGGGCATGTGTGGCTGAAGGGGCTTTAGCAGACCCACTAGCTGGCTACTCAGGGAAAACTCGTGTTTCCTGGAAAATGGGTGCGGAAAAGGAGTGTGCGTGAGGCTTGGGGGTGGGTAGGTTTTTCTGGACCCGGCCAAACGGTGAGGTGCGGGTGTTTGCGACATAGCGCGAAATGGGCGTAGATAGATGTCCTATCAAGCAGTGTGGGTGAGTACATTGGCAAAACTCTGGTTACTGCAAACTGGAGACAAGAACATTGATGAAAAATGCCCATTACCGCGTTGTATTGGAATCAGTGGAACACGAGTTCCTGCTGGTTCTGCTAGCGTAACGACGGAGTGCGGGAGCTAGCGAGTACGTGGGACATGAGTGGCTGAAAGGGCTTTAGCAGACCCACTGGCTGGCTACTGCAGGAAAACTCGTGTTTCCTTGAAAATGGGTGCGGAAAAGTAGTATGTGGTCGGCTTGGGGTTGTAGGTAGGTTTTCCCGAACCCGGCCAAACAGTGAGGTGCGGGAGTTGGCGACGTAGCACGACTCAGATATGGATAGATGTCCTATCCAGCAGTATGGGTGAGTACATTGGCAAAACTCTGGTTACTGCAAACTGGAGACAAGAACATTGATGAAAAATGCCCTTTACCGCGTTGTATTGGAATCAGTGGAACACGAGTTCCTGCTGGTTCTGCTAGCGTAACGGCGGAGTGCGGGAGCTAGCGAGTACGTGGGACATGAGTGGCTGAAAGGGCTTTAGCAGACCCACTAGCTGGCTACTCCAGGAAAACTCGTGTTTCCTTGAAAATGGGTGCGGAAAAGTAGTATGTGGCCGGCTTGGGGTGGTGGGTAGGTTTTCCGCACCCATTTTCGAGGAAACACGAGTTTTCCTGGAGTAGCCAGCTAGTGGGTCTGCTAAAGCCCTTTCAGCCACTCATGTCCCATGTACTCGCTAGCTCCCGCACTCCGCCGTTACGCTAGCAGAACAAGCAGGAATTCGTGTTCAACTGAATCCGATACAACGCGGTAATGGGCATTTTTCATCAATGTTCTTGTCTCCAGTTTGCACGAACCAGAGTTTTGCCAATGTACTCACCCACACTGCTTGATAGGATATCTATCTACGCCCATTTCGCGCTATGTCGCAAACACCCGCACCTCACCGTTTGGCCGGGTCCAGGAAAACCTACCCACCCCTAAGCCTCACGCACACTTCTTTTCCGCACCCATTTTCCAGGAAACACGAGTTTTCCCGGAGTAGCCAGCTAGTGGGTCTGCTAAAGCCCCTTCAGCCACACATGCCCCACGTACTCACTAGCTCCCGCACTCCGCCGTTACGCTAGCAGAACCAGCAGGAACTCGTGTTCCACTGATTCCGAAACAACGTGGCAACACATACACATACTGCTGGATAGGACATCTATCCATGTCCGAGTCGCGCTACGTCGCCAACTCCCGCACCTCACCGTTTGGCCGGGTTCGGGAAAACCTACCTACCACCCCAAGACGGCAACATACTACTATACGAACCCATTTTCAAGGAAACACGAATTTTCCCGGAGTAGCCAGCTAGTGGGTCTGCTAAAGCCCCTTCAGCCACCCATGTCCCATGTACACGCTAGCCCCCGCACTCCGTCGTTACGCTAGCAGAACCAGCAGGAACTCGTGTTCCACTGATTCCAATACAACGCGGTAATGGGCATTTTTCATCAATGTTCTTGTCTCCAGTTTGCAGTAACCAGAGTTTTGCCAATGTACTCACCCACACTGCTTGATAGGACATCTATCTACGCCCATTTCGCGCTATGTCGCCAACACCCGCACCTCACCGTTTGGCCGGGTCCAGGAAAACCTACCCACCCCAAGCCTCACACACACTCCTTTTCCGCACCCATTTTCCAGGAAACACGAGTTTTCCCGGAGTAGCCAGCTAGTGGGTCTGCTAAAGCCCCTTCAGACACACATGCCCCACGTACTCACTAGCTCCCGCACTCCGCCGTTTCGCTAGCAGAACCAGCAGGAACTCGTGTTCCACTGATTCCGAAACAACGTGGCAATGGGCAATGTTCACCAATTTTCTTGTCTCAAGTTTTCAGTAACCAGAGTTTAGCGAGTATACTCACCCATACTGCTGGATAGGCCATCTATCCATGTCCGAGTCGCGCTACGTCGCCAACTCCCGGACCTCACCGTTTGGCCGGGTTCGGGAAAACGTACCTACCACCCCAAGCCGGCAACATACTACTTTTACGAACCCATTTTCAAGGAAACACGAATTTTCCCGGAGTAGCCAGCTAGTGGGTCTGCTAAAGCCCCTTCAGCCACACATGTCCCATGTACACGCTAGCTCCCGCACTCCGTCGTTACGCTAGCAGAACCAGCAGGAACTCGTGTTCCACTGATTCCAATACAACGCAGTAATGGGCATTTTTCATCAATGTTCTTGTCTCCGTGAGGCTTGGGGGTGGGTAGGTTTTCCTGGACCCGGCCAAACGGTGAGGTGCGGGTGTTGGCGGCATAGCGCGAAATGGGCGTAGATAGATGTCCTATCAAGCAGTGTGGGTGAGTACATTGGCAAAACTCTGGTTACTGCAAACTGGAGACAAGAACATTGATGAAAAATGCCCATTACCGCGTTGTATTGGAATCAGTGGAACACGAGTTCCTGTTGGTTCTGCTAGCGTAACGATGGAGTGCGGGAGCTAGCGAGTACGTGGGACATGAGTGGCTGAAAGGTCTTTAGTAGACCCACTGGCTGGCTTCTGCAGGAAAACTCGTGTTTCCTTGAAAATGGGTGCGGAAAAGTAGTATGTGGTCGGCTTGGGGTTGTGGGTAGGTTTTCCCGAACCCGGTCAAACGGTGAGATGCGGGAGTTTGCGACGTAGCGCGACTCGGATATGGATAGATGTCCTATCCAGCAGTATGGGTGAGTACATTGGCAAAACTCTGGTTACTGCAAACTGGAGACAAGAGCATTGATGAAAAATGCCCATTACCGCGTTGTATTGGAATCAGTGGAACACGAGTTCCTGCTGGTTCTGCTAGCGTAACGGCGGAGTGCGGGAGCTAGCGAGTACAAGGGACATGAGTGGCTGAAAGGGCTTTAGCAGACCCACTGGCTGGCTACTCCAGGAAAACTCGTGTTTCCTTGAAAATGGGTGCGGAAAAGTAGTATGTGGCCGGCTTGGGGTAGTGGGTAGGTTTTCCCGACCCCGGCCAAACGGAGAAGTGCGGGAGTTGGCGACGTAGCGCGACTTGGACGTGGATAGATGTCCTATCCAGCAGTATGGGTGAGTATACTCGCAAAACTCTAGTTATTGAAAACTGGAGAGAAGAAAATTGGTTAAAAATGCACATTACCGCGTTGTATCGGAATCAGTGGAACACGAGTTCCTGCTGGTTCTGCTAGCGTAACGGCGGAGTGCGGGAGCTAGTGAGTACGCTGGGCATGTGTGGCTGAAGGGGCTTTAGCAGACCCACTAGCTGGCTACTCAGGGAAAACTCGTGTTTCCTGGAAAATGGGTGCTGAAAAGGAGTGTGCGTGAGGCTTGGGGGTGGGTAGGTTTTCCTGGACCCGACCAAACGGTGAGGTGCGGATGTTGTCGACATAGCGCGAAATGGGCGTAGATAGATGTCCTATCCAGCAGTGTGGGTGAGTACATTTGCAAAACTCTGGTTACTGCAAACTGGAGACAAGAACATTGATGAAAAATGCCCATTACCGCGTTGTATTTGAATCAGTGGAACACGAGTTCCTGCTGGTTCTGCTAGCGTAACGAAGGAGTGCGGGAGCTAGCGAGTACGTGGGACATGAGTGGCTGAAAGGGCTTTAGCAGACCCACTAGCTGGCTATTCCAGGAAAACTCGTGTTTCCTTGAAAATGGGTGCGGAAAAGTAGTATGTGGCCGGCTTGGGGTGGTGGGTAGGTTTTTTCCGAACCCGGCCAAACGGAGAAGTGCGGGAGTTGGCGACGTAGCGCGACTTGGACATGGATAGATGTCCTATCCAGCAGTATGGGTGAGTATACTCGCAAAACTCTAGTTATTGAAAACTGGAGACAAAAAAATTGGTTAAAAATGCCCAATACCGGGTTGTATTGGAATCAGTGGAACACGAGTTCCTGCTGGTTCTGCTAGCGTAACGGCGGAGTGCGCGAGCTAGTGAGTACGTGGGGCATGTGTGGCTGAAGGGGCTTTAGCAGACCCACTAGCTGGCTACTCCGGGAAAACTCGTTTTTCCTGGAAAATGGGTATGGAAAAGGAGTGTGCGTGAGGCTTGGGGGTGGGTAGGTTTTCCTGGACCCGGCCAAACGGTGAGGTGCGGGTGTTGGCGACATAGCGCGAAATGGGCGTAGACAGATGTCCTATCAAGCAGTGTGGGTGAGTACATTGGCAAAACTCTGGTTACTGCAAACTGGAGACAAGAACATTGATGAAAAATGCCCATTACTGCGTTGTATTGGAATCAGTGGAACACGAGTTCCTGCTGGTTCTGCTAGCGTAACGACGGAGTGCGGGAGCTAGCGTGTACATGGGACATGGGTGGCTGAAGGGGCTTTAGCAGACCCACTAGCTGGCTACTCCGGGAAAATTCGTGTTTCCTTGAAAATGGGTTCGTAAAAGTAGTATGTTGCCGGCTTGGGGTGGTAGGTAGGTTTTCCCGAACCCGGCCAAACGGTGAGGTGCGGGAGTTGGCAACGTAGCGCGACTCGGACATGGATAGATGTCCTATCCAGCAGTATGGGTGAGTATACTCGCAAAACTCTAGTTATTGAAAACTGGAGACAAAAAAATTGGTTAAAAATGCCCATTACCGCGTTGTATCGGAATCAGTGGAACACGAGTTCCTGCTGGTTCTGCTAGCGAAACGGCGGAGTGCGGGAGCTAGTGAGTACGTGGGGCATGTGTGGCTGAAGGGGCTTTAGCAGACCCACTAGCTGGCTTCTCCGGGAAAACTCGTGTTTCCTGGAAAATGGGTGCGGATAAGGGGTGTGCGTGAGGCTTGGGGGTGGGTAGGTTTTCCTGGACCCGGCCAAACGGTTAGGTGCGGGTGTTGGCGACATAGCGCGAAATGGGCGTATATAGATGTCCTATCAAGCAGTGTGGGTGAGTACATTGGCAAAACTCTGGTTACTGCAAACTGGAGACAAGAACATTGATGAAAAATGCCCATTACCGCGTTGTTTTGGAATCAGTGGAACACGAGTTCCTGTTGGTTCTGCTAGCGTAACGGCGGAGTGCGGGAGCTAGCGAGTACGTGGGACATGAGTGGCTGAAAGGGCTTTAGCAGACCCACTGGCTGGCTACTCCAGGAAAACTCGTGTTTCCTTGAAAATGGGTGCGGAAAAGTAGTATGTGGTCGGCTTGGGGTGGTGGGTAGGTTTTCCCGAACCCGGCCAACGGAGAAGTGCGGGAGTTGGCGACGTAGCTCGACTTGGACATGGATAGATGTCCTATACAGCAGTATGGGTGAGTATACTCGCAAAACTCTAGTTATTGAAAACTGGAGACAAGAAAATTGGTTAAAAATGCCAATTACCGCGTTGTATCGGAATCAGTGGAACACGAGTTCATGCTGGTTCTGCTAGCGTAACGGCGGAGTGCGGGAGCTAGTGAGTACGTGGGGCATGTGTGGCTGAAGGGGCTTTAGCAGACCCACTAGCTGGCTACTCCGGGAAAACTCGTGTTTCCTGGAAAATGGGTGCGGAAAAGGAGTGTGCGTGAGGCTTGGGGGTGGGTAGGTTTTCCTGGACCCGACCAAACGGTGAGGTGCGGATGTTGGCGACATAGCGCGAAATGGGCGTAGATAGATGTCCTATCCAGCAGTGTGGGTGAGTACATTGGCAAAACTCTGGTTACTGCAAACTGGAGACAAGAACATTGATGAAAAATGCCCATTACCGCGTTGTATTTGAATCAGTTGAACACGAGTTCCTGCTGGTTCTGCTAGCGTAACGGCGGAGTGCGGGAGCTAGCGAGTACGTGGGACATGAGTGGCTGAAAGGGCTTTAGCAGACCCACTAGCTGGCTACTCCAGGAAAACTCGTGTTTCCTTGAAAATGGGTTCGTAAAAGTAGTATGTGGCCGGCTTGGGGTGGTGGGTAGGTTTTCCCGAACCCGGCCAAACGGAGAAGTGCGGGAGTTGGCGACGTAGCGCGACTTGGGCATGGATAGATGTCCTATCCAGCAGTATGGGTGAGTATACTCGCAAAACTCTAGTTATTGAAAACTGGAGACAAAAAAATTGGTTAAAAATGCCGATTACCGCGTTGTATTGGAATCAGTGGAACACGAGTTCCTGCTGGTTCTGCTAGCGTAACGGCGGAGTGCGCGAGCTAGTGAGTACGTGGGGCATGTGTGGCTGAAGGGGCTTTAGCAGACCCACTAGCTGGCTACTCCGGGAAAACTCGTGTTTCCTGGAAAATGGGTATGGAAAAGGAGTGTGCGTGAGGCTTGGGGGTGGGTAGGTTTTCCTAGACCGGCCAAACGGTGAGGTGCGGGTGTTGGCGACATAGCGCGAAATGGGCGTAGACAGATGTCCTATCAAGCAGTGTGGGTGAGTAGATTGGCAAAACTCTGGTTACTGCAAACTGGAGACAAGAACATTGATGAAAAATGCCCATTACTGCGTTGTATTGGAATCAGTTGAACACGAGTTCCTGCTGGTTCTGCTAGCGTAACGAAGGAGTGCGGGAGCTAGCGTGTACATGAGACATGGGTGGCTGAAGGGGCTTTAGCAGACCCACTAGCTGGCTACACCGGGAAAATTCGTGTTTCCTTGAAAATGGGTTCGTAAAAGTAGTATGTGGCCGGCTTGGGGTGGTAGGTAGGTTTTCCCGAACCCGGCCAAACGGTGAGGTGCGGGAGTTGGCAACGTAGCGCGACTCGGACATGGATAGATGTCCTATCCAGCAGTATGGGTGAGTATACTCGCTAAACTCTGGTTACTGAAAACTTGAGACAAGAAAATTGGTGAACATTGCCCATTGCCACGTTGTTTCGGAATCAGTGGAACACGAGTTCCTGCTGGTTCTGCTAGCGAAACGGCGGAGTGCGGGAGCTAGTGAGTACGTGGGGCATGTGTGGCTGAAGGGGCTTTAGCAGACCCACTAGCTGGCTACTCCGGGAAAACTCGTGTTTCCTGGAAAATGGGTGCGGAAAAGGAGTGTGCGTGAGGCTTGGGGATGGGTAGGTTTTCCTGGACCCGGCAAAACGGTGAGGTGCGGGTGTTGGCGACATAGCGCGAAATGGGCGTAGATAGATGTCCTATCAAGCAGTGTGGGTGAGTACATTGTCAAAACTCTGGTTACTGCAAACTGGAGACAAGAACATTGATGAAAAATGCCCAATACCGCGTTGTATTGGAATCAGTGGAACACGAGTTCTTGCTGGTTCTGCTAGCGTAACGGCGGAGTGCGGGAGCTAGCGAGTACGTGGGACATGAGTGGCTGAAAGGGCTTTAGCAGACCCACTGGCTGGCTACTCCAGGAAAACTCGTGTTTCCTTGAAAATGGGTGCGGAAAAGTAGTATGTGGCCGGCTTGGTGTAGTGGGTAGGTTTTCCCGACCCCGGCCAAACGGAGAAGTGCGGGAGTTGGCGACGTAGTGCGAATTGGACATGGATAGATGTCCTATCCAGCAGTATGGGTGAGTACATTGGCAAAACTCTTGTTACTGCAAACTGGAGACAAGAACATTGATGAAAAATGCCCATTACCGCGTTGTATTGGAATCAGTGGAACACGAGTTCCTGCTAGTTCTGCTAGCGTAACGGCGGAGTGCGGGAGCTAGCGAGTACGTGGGACATGAGTGGCTGAAAGGGCTTTAGCAGTCCCACTGGCTGGCTACTCCAGGAAAACTCGTGTTTCCTTGAAAATGGGTGCGGAAAAGTAGTATGTGGCCGGCTTGGGGTAGTGGGTAGGTTTTCCCGACCCCGGCCAAACGGAGAAGTGCGGGAGTTGGCGACGTAGCGCGACTTGGACATGGATAGATGTCCTATCCAGCAGTATGGGTGAGTATACTCGCAAAACTCTAGTTATTGAAAACTGGAGAGAAGAAAATTGGTTAAAAATGCCCATTACCGCGTTGTATCGGAATCAGTGGAACACGAGTTCCTGCTGGTTCTGCTAGCGTAACGGCGAGGTGCGGGAGCTAGTGAGTACGTGGAGCATGTGTGGTTGAAGGGGCTTTAGCAGACCCACTAGTTGCTACTCCGGGAAAACTCGTGTTTCCTGGAAAATGGGTGCGGAAAAGGTGTGTGCGTGAGGCTTGGGGGTGGGTAGGATTTCCTGGACCCGGCCAAACGGTGAGACGCGGATGTTGGCGACATAGCGCGAAATGGGCGTATATAGATGTCCTATCAAGCAGTGTGGGTGAGTACATTGGCAAAACTCTGGTTACTGCAAACTGGAGAAAAGAACATTGATGAAAAATGCCCATTACCGCGTTGTTTTGGAATCAGTGGAACACGAGTTCCTGATGGTTCTGCTGGCGAAACGGCGGAGTGCGGGAGCTAGTGAGTACGTGGGGCATGTGTGGCTGAAGGGGCTTTAGCAGACCCACTAGCTGGCTACTCCGGGAAAACTCGTGTTTCCTGGAAAATGGGTGCGGAAAAGGAGTGTGCGTGAGGCTTGGGGGTGGGTAGGTTTTCCTGGACCCGGCCAAACGGTGAGGTGCGGGTGTTGGCGACATAGCGCGAAATGGACGTAGATAGATGTCCTATCAAGCAGTGTGGGTGAGTACATTGTCAAAACTCTGGTTACTGCAAACTGGAGACAAGAACATTGATGAAAAATGCCCAATACCGCGTTGTATTGGAATCAGTGGAAAACGAGTTCCTGCTGGTTCTGCTAGCGTAACGGCGGAGTGCGGGAGCTAGCGAGTACGTGGGACATGAGTGGCTGAAAGGGCTTTAGCAGACCCACTGGCTGGCTACTCCAGGAAAACTCGTGTTTCCTTGAAAATGGGTGCGGAAAAGTAGTATGTGGCCGGCTTGGGGTAGTGGGTAGGTTTTCCCGACCCCGGCCAAACGGAGAAGTGCGGGAGTTGGCGACGTAGCGCGAATGGGACATGGATAGATGTCCTATCCAGCAGTATGGGTGAGTACATTGGCAAAACTCTTGTTACTGCAAACTGGAGACAAGAACATTGATGAAAAATGCCCATTACCGCGTTGTATTGGAATCAGTGGAACACGAGTTCCTGCTAGTTCTGCTAGCGTAACGGCGGAGTGCGGGAGCTAGCGAGTACGTGGGACATGAGTGGCTGAAAGGGCTTTAGCAGTCCCACTGGCTGGCTACTCCAGGAAAACTCGTGTTTCCTTGAAAATGGGTGCGGAAAAGTAGTATGTGGCCGGCTTGGGGTAGTGGGTAGGTTTTCCAGACCCCGGCCAAACGGAGAAGTGCGGGAGTTGGCGACGTAGCGCGACTTGGACATGGATAGATGTCCTATCCAGCAGTATGGGTGAGTATACTCGCAAAACTCTAGTTATTGAAAACTGGAGAGAAGAAAATTGGTTAAAAATGCCCATTACCGCGTTGTATCGGAATCAGTGGAACACGAGTTCCTGCTGGTTCTGCTAGCGTAACGGCGAGGTGCGGGAGCTAGTGAGTACGTGGAGCATGTGTGGTTGAAGTGGCTTTAGCAGACCCACTAGTTGCTACTCCGGGAAAACTCGTGTTTCCTGGAAAATGGGTGCGGAAAAGGAGAGTGCGTGAGGCTTGGGGGTGGGTAGGATTTCCTGGACCCGGCCAAACGGTGAGACGCGGGTGTTTGCGACATAGCGCGAAATGGGCGTATATAGATGTCCTATCAAGCAGTGTGGGTGAGTACATTGGCAAAACTCTGGTTACTGCAAACTGGAGAAAAGAACATTGATGAAAAATGCCCATTACCGCGTTGTATTGGAATCAGTGGAACACGAGTTCCTGCTGGTTCTGCTAGCGAAACGGCGGAGTGCTGGAGCTAGTGAGTACGTGGGGCATGTGTGGCTGAAGGGGCTTTAGCAAACCCACTAGCTGGCTACTCCGGGAAAACTCGTGTTTCCTGGAAAATGGGTGCGGAAAAGGAGTGTGCGTGAGGCTTGGGGGTGGGTAGGTTTTCCTGGACCCGGCCAAACGGTGAGGTGCGGGTGTTGGCGACATAGCGCGAAATGGGCGTAGATAGATGTCCTATCAAGCAGTGTGGGTGAGTACATTGGCAAAACTCTGGTAACTGCAAACTGGAGACAAGAACATTGATGAAAAATGCCCAATACCGCGTTGTATTGGAATCAGTGGAACACGAGTTCCTGCTGGTTCTGCTAGCGTAACGGCGGAGTGCGGGGGCTAGCGAGTACGTGGGACATGAGTGGCTGAAAGGGCTTTAGCAGACCCACTGGCTGGTTACTCCAGGAAAACTCGTGTTTCCTTGAAAATGGATGCGGAAAAGTAGTATGTGGCCGGCTTGGTGTAGTGGGTAGGTTTTCCCGACCCCGGCCAAACGGAGAAGTGCGGGAGTTGGCGACATAGCGCGAATTGGACATGGATAGATGTCCTATCCAGCAGTATGGGTGAGTACATTGGCAAAACTCTTGTTACTGCAAACTGGAGACAAGAACATTGATGAAAAATGCCCATTACCGCGTTGTATTGGAATCAGTGGAACACGAGTTCCTGCTAGTTCTGCTAGCGTAACGGCGGAGTGCGGGAGCTAGCGAGTACGTGGGACATGAGTGGCTGAAAGGGCTTTAGCAGTCCCACTGGCTGGCTACTCCAGGAAAACTCGTGTTTCCTTGAAAATGGGTGCGGAAAAGTAGTATGTGGCCGGCTTGGGGTAGTGGGTAGGTTTTCCAGACCCCGGCCAAACGGAGAAGTGCGGGAGTTGGCGACGTAGCGCGACTTGGACATGGATAGATGTCCTATCCAGCAGTATGGGTGAGTATACTCGCAAAACTCTAGTTATTGAAAACTGGAGAGAAGAAAATTGGTTAAAAATGCCCATTACCGCGTTGTATCGGAATCAGTGGAACACGAGTTCCTGCTGGTTCTGCTAGCGTAACGGCGAGGTGCGGGAGCTAGTGAGTACGTGGAGCATGTGTGGTTGAAGTGGCTTTAGCAGACCCACTAGTTGCTACTCCGGGAAAACTCGTGTTTCCTGGAAAATGGGTGCGGAAAAGGAGAGTGCGTGAGGCTTGGGGGTGGGTAGGATTTCCTGGACCCGGCCAAACGGTGAGACGCGGGTGTTTGCGACATAGCGCGAAATGGGCGTATATAGATGTCCTATCAAGCAGTGTGGGTGAGTACATTGGCAAAACTCTGGTTACTGCAAACTGGAGAAAAGAACATTGATGAAAAATGCCCATTACCGCGTTGTATTGGAATCAGTGGAACACGAGTTCCTGCTGGTTCTGCTAGCGAAACGGCGGAGTGCTGGAGCTAGTGAGTACGTGGGGCATGTGTGGCTGAAGGGGCTTTAGCAAACCCACTAGCTGGCTACTCCGGGAAAACTCGTGTTTCCTGGAAAATGGGTGCGGAAAAGGAGTGTGCGTGAGGCTTGGGGGTGGGTAGGTTTTCCTGGACCCGGCCAAACGGTGAGGTGCGGGTGTTGGCGACATAGCGCGAAATGGGCGTAGATAGATGTCCTATCAAGCAGTGTGGGTGAGTACATTGGCAAAACTCTGGTAACTGCAAACTGGAGACAAGAACATTGATGAAAAATGCCCAATACCGCGTTGTATTGGAATCAGTGGAACACGAGTTCCTGCTGGTTCTGCTAGCGTAACGGCGGAGTGCGGGAGCTAGCGAGTACGTGGGACATGAGTGGCTGAAAGGGCTTTAGCAGACCCACTGGCTGGCTACTCCAGGAAAACTCGTGTTTCCTTGAAAATGGGTGCGGAAAAGTAGTATGTGGCCGGCTTGGTGTAGTGGGTAGGTTTTCCCGACCCCGGCCAAACGGAGAAGTGCGGGAGTTGGCGACATAGCGCGAATTGGACATGGATAGATGTCCTATCCAGCAGTATGGGTGAGTACATTGGCAAAACTCTTGTTACTGCAAACTGGAGACAAGAACATTGATGAAAAATGCCCATTACCGCGTTGTATTGGAATCAGTGGAACACGAGTTCCTGCTAGTTCTGCCAGCGTAACGGCGGAGTTCGGGAGCTAGCGAGTACGTGGGACATGAGTGGCTGAAAGGGCTTTAGCAGTCCCACTGGCTGGCTACTCCAGGAAAACTCGTGTTTCCTTGAAAATGGGTGCGGAAAAGTAGTATGTGGCCGGCTTGGGGTAGTGGGTAGGTTTTCCCGACCCCGGCCAAACGGAGAAGTGCGGGAGTTGGCGACGTAGCGCGACTTGGACATGGATAGATGTCCTATCCAGCAGTATGGGTGAGTATACTCGCAAAACTATAGTTATTGAAATCTGGAGAGAAGAAAATTGGTTAAAAATGCCCATTACCGCGTTGTATCGGAATCAGTGGAACACGAGTTCCTGCTGGTTCTGCTAGCGTAACGGCGAGGTGCGGGAGCTAGTGAGTACGTGGAGCATGTGTGGTTGAAGGGGCTTTAGCAGACCCACTAGTTGCTACTCCGGGAAAACTCGTGTTTCCTGGAAAATGGGTGCGGAAAAGGAGTGTGCGTGAGGCTTTGGGGTGGGTAGGATTTCCTGGACCCGGCCAAACGGTGAGACGCGGGTGTTGGCGACATAGCGCGAAATGGGCGTAGATAGATGTCCTATCAAGCAGTGTGGGTGAGTACATTAGCAAAACTCTGGTTACTGCAAACTGGAGACAAGAACATTGATGAAGAATGCCCATTACCGCGTTGTATTGGAATCAGTGGAACACGAGTTCCTGCTGGTTCTGCTAGCGTAACGGCGGAGTGCGGGAGCTAGCGAGTACGTGGGACATGAGTGGCTGAAAGGGCTTTAGCAGACCCACTAGCTGGCTACTCCAGGAAAACTCGTGTTTCCTTGAAAATGGGTGCGGAAAAGTAGTATGTGGCCGGCTTGGGGTAGTGGGTAGGTTTTCCCGAACCCGGCCAAACGGAGAAGTGCGGGAGTTGGCGACCTAGCGCGACTTGGACATGGATAGATCTCCTATCCAGCAGGTGAGTATACTCGCAAAACTCTAGTTATTGAAAACTGGAGACAAGAAAATTGGTTAAAAATGCCCATTACCGCGTTGTATCGGAATCAGTGGAACACGAGTTCCTGCTGGTTCTGCTAGCGTAACGGCGGAGTGCGGGAGCTAGTGAGTACGTGGGGCACGTGTGGCTGAAGGGGCTTTAGCAGACCCACTAGCTGGCTACTCCGGGAAAACTCGTGTTTCCTGGAAAATGGGTGCGGAAAAGGAGTGTGCGTGAGGCTTGGGGGTGGGTAGGTTTCCCTGGACCCGGCCAAACGGTGAGGTGCGGGTGTTGGCGACATAGCGCGAAATGGGCGTAGATAGATGTCCTATCAAGCAGTGTGGTCGAGTACATTGGCAAAACTCTGGTAACTGCAAACTGGAGACAAGAACATTGATGAAAAATGGCAATTACCGCGTTGTATTGGAATCAGTGGAACACGAGTTCCTGCTGGTTCTGCTAGCGTAACGGTGGAGTGCGGGAGCTAGCGAGTACGCGGGACATGAGTGGCTGAAAGGGCTTTAGCAGACCCACTAGCTTGCTACTCCAGGAAACTCGTGTTTCCTTGAAAATGGGTGCGGAAAAGTAGTATGTGGTCGGCTTGGTGTGGTGGGTAGGTTTTCCCGAACCCGGCCAAACGCAGAAGTGCGGGAGTTGGCGACGTAGCGCGACTTGGACATGGATAGATATCCTATCCAGCAGTATGGGTGAGTATACTCGCAAAACTCTAGTTATTGAAAACTGGAGACAAGAAAATTGGTTAAAAATGCCCATTACCGCGTTGTATCGGAATCAGTGGAACACGAGTTCCTGCTGGTTCTGCTAGCGTAACGGCGGAGTGCGGGAGCTAGTGAGTACGTGGGGCATGTGTGGCTGAAGGGGCTTTAGCAGACCCACTAGCTGGCTACTCCGGGAAAACTCGTGTTTCCTGGAAAATGGGTATGGAAAACGAGTGTGCGTGAGGCTTGGGGGTGGGTAGGTTTTCCTGGACCTGGCCAAACGGTGAGGTGCGGGTGTTGGCGACATAGCGCGAAATGGGCGTAGATAGATGTCCTATCAAGCAGTGTGGGTGAGTACATTGGCAAAACTCTGGTTACTGCAAAGTGGAGACAAGAACATTGATAAAAAATGCCCATTACTGCGTTGTATTGGAATCAGTGGAACACGAGTTCCTGCTGGTTCTGCTAGCGTAACGACGGAGTGCGGAAGCTAGCGTGTACATGGGACATTGGTGGCTGAAGGGGCTTTAGCAGACCTACTAGCTGGCTACTCCGGGAAAATTCGTGTTTTCTTGAAAATGGGTTCGTAAAAGTAGTATGTGGCCGGCTTGGGGTGGTAGGTAGGTTTTCCCGAACCCGGCCAAATGGTCAGGTGCGGGAGTTGGCGACGTAGCGCGACTCGGACATGGATAGATGTCCTATCCAGCAGTATGGGTGAGTATACTCGCTAAACTCTGGTTACTGAAAACTTGAGACAAGAAAATTGGTGAACTTTGCCCATTGCCACGTTGTTTCGGAATCAGTGGAACACGAGTTCCTGCTGGTTCTGCTAGCGAAATGGCGGAGTGCGGGAGCTAGTGAGTACGTGGGGCATGTGTGGCTGAAGGGGCTTTGGCAGACCCACTAGCTGGCTACTCCGGGAAAACTCGTGTTTCCTGGAAAATGGGTGCGGAAAAGGAGTGTGCGTGAGGCTTGGGGGTGGGTAGGTTTCCCTGGACCCGGCCAAACGGTGAGGTGCGGGTGTTGGCGACATAGCGCGAAATGGGCGTAGATAGATGTCCTATCAAGCAGTGTGGTCGAGTACATTGGCAAAACTCTGGTAACTGCAAACTGGAGACAAGAACATTGATGAAAAATGGCAATTACCGCGTTGTATTGGAATCAGTGGAACACGAGTTCCTGCTGGTTCTGCTAGCGTAACGGTGGAGTGCGGGAGCTAGCGAGTACGCGGGACATGAGTGGCTGAAAGGGCTTTAGCAGACCCACTAGCTTGCTACTCCAGGAAACTCGTGTTTCCTTGAAAATGGGTGCGGAAAAGTAGTATGTGGTCGGCTTGGTGTGGTGGGTAGGTTTTCCCGAACCCGGCCAAACGCAGAAGTGCGGGAGTTGTCGACGTAGCGCGACTTGGACATGGATAGATATCCTATCCAGCAGTATGGGTGAGTATACTCGCAAAACTCTAGTTATTGAAAACTGGAGAGAAGAAAATTGGTTAAAAATGCCCATTACCGCGTTGTATCGGAATCAGTGGAACACGAGTTCCTGCTGGTTCTGCTAGCGTAACGGCGGAGTGCGGGAGCTAGTGAGTACGTGGGGCATGTGTGGCTGAAGGGGCTTTAGCAGACCCACTAGCTGGCTACTCCGGGAAAACTCGTGTTTCCTGGAAAATGGGTACGGAAAACGAGTGTGTGTGAGGCTTCGGGTGGGTAGGTTTTCCTAGACCTGGCCAAACGGTGAGGTGCGGGTGTTGGCGACATAGCGCGAAATGGGCGTAGATAGATGTCCTATCAAGCAGTGTGGGTGAGTACATTGGCAAAACTCTGGTTACTGCAAAGTGGAGACAAGAACATTGATAAAAAATGCCCATTACTGCGTTGTATTGGAATCAGTGGAACACGAGTTCCTGCTGGTTCTGCTAGCGTAACGACGGAGTGCGGAAGCTAGCGTGTACATGGGACATTGGTGGCTGAAGGGGCTTTAGCAGACCTACTAGCTGGCTACTCCGGGAAAATTCGTGTTTCCTTGAAAATGGGTTCGTAAAAGTAGTATGTGGCCGGCTTGGGGTGGTAGGTAGGTTTTCCCGAACCCGGCCAAATGGTCAGGTGCGGGAGTTGGCGACGTAGCGCGACTCGGACATGGATAGATGTCCTATCCAGCAGTATGGGTGAGTATACTCGCTAAACTCTGGTTACTGAAAACTTGAGACAAGAAAATTGGTGAACTTTGCCCATTGCCACGTTGTTTCTGAATCAGTGGAACACGAGTTCCTGCTGGTTCTGCTAGCGAAATGGCGGAGTGCGGGAGCTAGTGAGTACGTGGGGCATGTGTGGCTGAAGGGGCTTTAGCAGACCCACTAGCTGGCTACTCCGGGAAAACTCGTGTTTCCTGGAAAATGGGTGCGGAAAAGGAGTGTGCGTGAGGCTTGGGGGTTGGTAGGTTTTCCTGGACCCGGCCAAACGGTTAGGTGCAGGTGTTGGCGACATAGCGCGAAATGGGCGTAGATAGATGTCCTATCAAGCAGTGTGGGTGAGTATATTGGCAAAACTCTGGTTACTGCAAACTGGAGACAAGAACATTGATGAAAAATGCCCATTACCGCGTTGTATTGAAATCACTGGAACACGAGTTCCTGCTGGTTCTGCTAGCGTAACGGCGGAGTGCGGGAGATAGCGAGTACGTGGGACATGAGTGGCTGAAAAGGCTTTAGCAGACCCACTGGCTGGCTACTGCAGGAAAACTCGTTTTTCCTTGAAAATCGGTGCGGAAAAGGAGTGTGCGTGAGGCTTGGGGGTGGGTAGGTTTTCCTGGACCCGGCCAAACGGTGAGGTGCGGGTGTTGGCGACATAGCGCGAAATGGGCGTAGATAGATGTCCTATAAAGCAGTGTGGGTGAGTACATTGGCAAAACTCTGGTTACTGCAAACTGGAGACAAGAACATTGATGAAAAATGCCCATTACCGCGTTGTATTGGAATCAGTGGAACACGAGTTCCTGCTGGTTCTGCTAGCGTAACGGCGGAGTGCGGGAGCTAGCGAGTACGTGGGACATGAGTGGCTGAAAAGGCTTTAGCAGACCCACTGGCTGGCTACTGCAGGAAAACTCGTGTTTCCTTGAAAATCGGTGCGGAAAAGGAGTGTGCGTGAGGCTTGGGGGTGGGTAGGTTTTCCTGGACCCGGCCAAACGGTGAGGTGCGGGTGTTGGCGACATAGCGCGAAATGGGCGTAGATAGATGTCCTATCAAGCAGTGTGGGTTAGTACATTGGCAAAACTCTGGTTACTGCAAACTGATGACAAGAACATTGGTGAAAAAAGGCCATTACCGCGTTGTATTGGAATCAGTGGGACACGAGTTCCTGCTGGTTCTGCTAGCGTAACGACGGAGTGCGGGAGCTAGAGTGTACATGGGACATGGGTGGCTGAAGGGGCTTTAGCAGACCAACTAGCTGGCTACTCCGGGAAAATTCGTGTTTCCTTGAAAATGGGTTCGTAAAAGTAGTATGTTGCCGGCTTGGGGTGGTAGGTAGATTTTCCCGAACCCGGCCAAATTGTGAGGTGCGGGAGTTGGCGACGTAGCGCGACTCGGACATGGATAGATGTCCTATCCAGCAGTATGTGTGAGTATACTCGTTAAACTCTGGTTACTGAAAACTTGAGACAAGAAAATTGGTGAACATTGCCCATTGCCACGTTGTTTCGGAATCAGTTGAACACGAGTTCCTGCTGGTTCTGCTAGCGAAACGGCGGAGTGCGGGAGCTATTGAGTACGTGGGGCATGTGTGGCTGAAGGGGCTTTAGCAGACCCACTAGCTGGCTACTCCGGGAAAACTCGTGTTTCCTGGAAAATGGGTGCGGAAAAGGAGTGTGCGTGAGGCTTGGGGATGGGTAGGTTTTCCTGGACCCGGCCAAACGGTGAGGTGCGGGTGTTGGCGACATAGCGCGAAATGGGCGTAGATAGATGTCCTATCAAGCAGTGTGGGTGAGTACATTGGCAAAACTCTGGTTACTGCAAACTGGAGACAAGAACATTGATGAAAAATGCCAAATACCGCGTTGTATTGGAATCAGTGGAACACGAGTTCCTGCTGGTTCTGCTAGCGTAACGGCGGAGTGCGGGAGCTAGCGAGTACGTGGGACATGAGTGGCTGAAAGGGCTTTAGCAGACCCACTGGCTGGCTACTACAGGAAAACTCGTGTTTCCTTGAAAATCGGTGCGGAAAAGTAGAATGTGGCCGGCTTGGGGTGGTGGGTAGGTTTCCCCGATCCCGGCCAAACGGAGAAGTGCAGGAGTTGGCGACGTAGCGCCATTTAGACATGGATTGATGTCCTATCCAGCAATATGGGTGAGTATACTCGCAAAACTCTAGTTATTGAAAACTGGAGAGAAGAAAATTGGTTAAAAATGCCCATTACCGCATTGTATCGGAATCAGTGGAACACGAGTTCCTGCTGGTTCTGCTAGCGTAACGGCGGAGTGCGGGAGCTAGTGAGTACGTGGGGCATGTGTGGCTGAAGGGGCTTTAGCAGACCCACTAGCTGGCTACTCCGGGAAAACTCGTGTTTCCTGGAAAATGGGTGCGGAAAAGGAGTGTCCGTGAGGCTTGGGGGTGGGTAGGTTTTCCTGGACCCGGCCAAACGGTGAGGTGCGGGTGTTGGCGACATAGCGCGAAATGGGCGTAGATAGATGTCCTTTCAAGCAGTGTGGGTGAGTACATTGGCAAAACTCTGGTTACGAAACTGGAGACAAGAACATTGATGAAAAATGCCCATTACCGCGTTGTATTGGAATCAGTGGAACACGAGTTCCTGCTGGTTCTGCTAGCGTAACGACGGAGTGCGGGAGCTAGCGAGTACGTGGGACATGAGTGGCTGAAAGGGCTTTAGCAGACCCACTGGCTGGCTACTGCAGGAAAACTCGTGTTTCCTTGAAAATGGGTGCGGAAAAGTAGTATGTGGTCGGCTTGGGGTTGTGGGTAGGTTTTCCCGAACCCGGCCAAACAGTGAGGTGCGGGAGGTGGCGACGTAGTGCGACTCGGATATGGATAGATGTCCTATCAAGCAGTGTGGGTGAGTACATTGGCAAAACTCTGGTTACTGCAAACTGGAGACAAGAACATTGATGAAAAAGGCCCATTACCGCGTTGTATCGGAATCAGTGGAACACGAGTTCCTGCTAGTTCTGCTAGCGTAACGGCGGAGTGCGGGAGCTAGCGAGTACGTGGGACATGAGTGGCTGAAAGGGCTTTAGCAGACCCACTGGCTGGCTACTCCAGGAAAACCCGTGTTTCCTTGAAAATGGGTGCGAAAAAGTAGTATGTGGCCGGCTTGGGGTAGTGGGTAGGTTTTCCCGACCCCGGCCTAACGGAGAAGTGCGGGAGTTGGCGACGTAGCGCGGCTTGGACAAGGATAGATGTCCTATCCAGCAGTATGGGTGAGTATACTCGCAAAACTCTAGTTATTGAAAACTGGAGAGAAGAAAATTGGTTAAAAATGCCCATTACCGCGTTGTATCGGAATCAGTGGAACACGAGTTCCTGCTGGTTCTGCTAGCGTAACGGCGGAGTGCGGGAGCTAGTGAGTACGTGGGGCATGTGTGGTTGAAGGGGCTTTAGCAGACCCACTAGCTGGCTACTCCGGGAAAACTCGTGTTTCCTGGAAAATGGGTGCGGAAAAGGAGTGTGCGTGAGGCTTGGGGGTGGGTAGGATTTCCTGGACCTTGCCAAACGGTGAGGTGCGGGTGTTGGCGACATAGCGCAAAATGGGCGTAGATAGATGTCCTATCAAGCAGTGTGGGTGAGTACATTGGCAAAACTCTTGTTACTGCAAACTGGAGACAAGAACATTGATGAAAAATGCCCATTACCGCGTTGTATTGGAATCAGTGGAACACGAGTTCCTGCTGGTTCTGCTAGCGTAACGGCGGAGTGCGGGAGCTAGCGAGTACGTGAGACATGAGTGGCTGAAAGGGCTTTAGCAGACCCACTAGCTTGCTACTCCAGGAAAACTCGTGTTTCCTTGAAAATGGGTGCGGAAAAGTAGTATGTGGCCGGCTTGGGGTGGTGGGTTGGTTTTCCCGAACCCGGCCAATCGGAGAAGTGCGGGAGTTGGCGACGTAGCGCGACTTGGACATGGATAGATCTCCTATCCAGCAGTATGGGTGAGTATACTCGCAAAACTCTAGTTATTGAAAACTGGAGACAAGAAAATTGGTTAAAAATGCCCATTACCGCGTTGTATCGAAACAGTGGAACACGAGTTCCTGCTGGTTCTGCTAGCGTAACGGCGAGGTGCGGGAGCTAGTGAGTACGTGGGGCATGTGTGGCTGAAGGGGCTTTAGCAGACCCACTAGCTGGCTACTCCGGGAAAACTCGTGTTTCCTGGAAAATGGGTGCGGAAAAGGAGTGTGCGTGAGGCTTGGGGTGGGTAGGTTTTCCTGGACCCGGCCAAACGGTGAGGTGCGGGTGTTGGCGACATAGCGCGAAATGGTCGTAGATAGATGTCCTATCAAGCAGTGTGGGTGAGTACATTGGCAAAACTCTGGTTACTGCAAACTGGAGACAAGAACATTGATGAAAAATGCCCATTACCGCGTTGTATTGGAATCAGTGGAACACGAGTTCCTGCTGGTTCTGCTAGCGTAACGGCGGAGTGCGGGAGCTAGCGAGTACGTGGGACATGAGTGGCTGAAAGGGCTTTAGCAGACCCACTAGCTTGCTACTCCAGGAAACTCGTGTTTCCTTGAAAATGGGTGCGGAAAAGTAGTATGTGGTCGGCTTGGTATGGTGGGTAGGTTTTCCCGAACCCGGCCAAACGGAGAAGTGCGGGAGTTGGCGACGTAGCGCGACTTGGACATGGATAGATGTCCTATCCAGCAGTATGGGTGAGTATACTCGCAAAATTCTAGTTATTGAAAACTGGAGAGAAGAAAATTGGTTAAAAATGCCCATTACCGCGTTGTATCGGAATCAGTGGAACACGAGTTCCTGCTGGTTCTGCTAGCGTAACGGCGGAGTGCGGGAGCTAGTGAGTACGTGGGGCATGTGTGGCTGAAGGGGCTTTAGCAGACCCACTAGCTGGCAACTCCGGGAAAACTCGTGTTTCCTGGAAAATGGGTATGGAAAACGAGTGTGCGTGAGGCTTGGGGGTGGGTAGGTTTTCCAGGACCTGGCCAAACGGTGAGGTGCGGGTGTTGGCGACATAGCGCGAAATGGGCGTAGATAGATGTCCTATCAAGCAGTGTGGGGTGAGTACATTGGCAAAACTCTGGTTACTGCAAAGTGGAGACAAGAACATTGATGAAAAATGCCCATTACTGCGTTGTATTGGAATCAGTGGAACACGAGTTCCTGCTGGTTCTGCTAGCGTAACGACGGGGTGCGGGAGCTAGCGTGTACATGGGACATGGGTGGCTGAAGGGGATTTAGCAGACCTACTAGCTGGCTACTCCGGGAAAATTCGTGTTTCCTTGAAAATGGGTTCGTAAAAGTAGTATGTTGCCGGCTTGGGGTGGTAGGTAGGTTTTCCCGAACCCGGCCAAACGGTCAGGTGCGGGAGTTGGCGACGTATCGCGACTCGGACATGGATAGATGTCCTATCCAGCAGTATGGGTGAGTATACTCGCTAAACTCTGGTTACTGAAAACTTGAGACAAAAAAATTGGTGAACATTGCCAATTGCCACGTTGTTTCGGAATCAGTGGAACACGAGTTCCTGCTGGTTCTGCTAGCGAAACGGCGGAGTGCGGGAGCTAGTGAGTACGTGGGGCATGTGTGGCTGAAGGGGCTTTAGCAGACCCACTAGCTGGCTACTCCGGGAAAACTCGTTTTTCCTGGGAAATGGGTGCGGAAAAGGAGTGTGCGTGAGGCTTGGGGGTGGGTAGGTTTTCCTGGACCCGGCCAAACGGTGAGGTGCGGGTGTTGGCGACATAGCGCGAAATGGGCGTAGATAGATGTCCTATCAAGCAGTGTGGGTGAGTACATTGGCAAAACTCTGGTTACTGCAAACTGGAGACAAGAACATTGATGAAAAATGCCCATTACCGCGTTGTATAGGAATCAGTGGAACACGAGTTCCTGCTGGTTCTGCTAGCGTAACGGCGGAGTGCGGGAGCTAGCGAGTACGTGGGACATGAGTGGCTGAAAAGGCTTTGGCAGACCCACTGGCTGGCTACTGCAGGAAAACTCGTGTTTCCTTGAAAATCGGTGCGGAAAAGTAGTATTCGGTCGGCTTGGGGTGGTGGGTAGGTTTTCCCGAACCCGGCCAAACGGAGAAGTGCGGGAGTTGGCGACGTAGCGCGACTTGGACATGGATAGATGTCCTATCCAGCAGTATGGGTGAGTATACTCGCGAAACTCTAGTTATTGAAAACTGGAGACAAGAAAATTGGTTAAAAATGCCCATTACAGCGTTGTATCGGAATCAGTGGAACACGAGTTCCTGCTGGTTCTGCTAGCGTAACGGCGGAGTGCGGGAGCTAGTGAGTACGTGGGGAATGTGTGGCTGAAGGGGCTTTAGCAGACCCACTAGCTGGCTACTCCGGGAAAACTCGTGTTTCCTGGAAAATGGGTGCGGAAAAGGAGTGTGCGTGATACTTGGGGGGGGGGGGTAGGTTTTCCTGGACCCGGCCAAACGGTGAGGTGCGGGTGTTGGCGACATAGCGCGAAATGGGCGTAGATAGATGTCCTATCAAGCAGTGTGGGTGAGTACATTGGCTAAACTCTGGTTACTGCAAACTAGAGACAAGAACATTGATGAAAAATGCCCATTACCGCGTTGTATTGGAATCAGTGGAACACGAGTTCCTGCTGGTTCTGCTAGCGTAACGGCGGAGTGCGGGAGCTAGCGAGTACGTGGGACATGAGTGGCTGAAAGGGCTTTAGCAGACCCACTGGCTGGCTACTCCAGAAAAACTCGTGTTTCCTGGAAAATGGGTGCGGAAAAGTAGTATTCGGTCGGCTTGGGGTGGTGGGTAGGTTTTCCCGAACCCGGCCAAACGGAGAAGTGCGGGAGTTGGCGACGTAGCGCGACTTGGACATGGATAGATGTCCTATCCAGCAGTATGGGTAAGTATACTCGCAAAACTCTAGTTATTGAAAACTGGAGACAAGAAAATTGGTTAAAAATGCCCATTACAGCGTTGTATCGGAATCAGTGGAACACGAGTTCATGCTGGTTCTGCTAGCGTAACGGCGGAGTGCGGGAGCTAGTGAGTACGTGGGGCATGTGTGGCTGAAGGGGCTTTAGCAGACCCACTAGCTCGCTACTCCGGGAAAACTCGTGTTTCCTGGAAAATGGGTGCGGAAAAGGAGTGTGCGTGAGGCTTGGGGGTGGGTAGGTTTTCCTGGACCCGGCCAAACGGTGAGGTGCGGGTGTTGGCGACATAGCGCGAAATGGGCGTAGATAGATGTCCTATCAAGCAGTGTGGGTGAGTACATTGGCAAAACTCTGGTTACTGCAAACTGGAGACAAGAACATTGATGAAAAATGCCCATTACCGCGTTGTATTGGAATCAGTGGAACACGAGTTCCTGCTGGTTCTGCTAGCGTAACGGCGGAGTGCGGGAGCTAGCGAGTACGTGGGACATGAGTGGCTGAAAGGGCTTTAGCAGACCCACTAGCTTGCTACTCCAGGAAACTCGTGTTTCCTTGAAAATGGGTGCGGAAAAGTAGTATGTGGTCGGCTTGGTGTGGTGGGTAGGTTTTCCCGAACCCGTCCAAACGGAGAAGTGCGGGAGTTGGCGACGTAGCGCGACTTGGACATGGATAGATGTCCTATCCAGCAGTATGGGTGAGTATACTCGCAAAACTCTAGTTATTGAAAACTGGAGAGAAGAAAATTGGTTAAAAATGCCCATTACCGCGTTGTATCGGAATCAGTGGAACACGAGTTCCTGCTGGTTCTGCTAGCGTAACGGCGGAGTGCGGGAGCTAGTGAGTACGTGGGGCATGTGTGGCTGAAGGGGCTTTAGCAGACCCACTAGCTGGCTACTCCGGGAAAACTCGTGTTTCCTGGAAAATGGGTGCGGAAAAGGAGTGTGCGTGAGGCTTGGGATGGGTAGGTTTTCCTGGACCCGGCCGGGTTTTGATTTTCCGGCCCTTTTCAATCAAATCGAGCCGATCGTTAATCAAAGGTAAACAAAAGCCTAAGTACCCGGATAAAAGCCAACTGGACTTCCGTTGCAGAATTTTGCGTGTGTGGGCGAGGGGGAAGGGGCGGGGGCTGTGATGTGTGTGTGTGTGGGGGGGGGGAGGGGCATTTCTTATTTCTAACTTCTAACTTCTTACTTTTTTCTTCTAACTTCTTACTTCTAACTTCTAACTTCTTACTTCTACTTTGTAAATTCTTACTTCTAACTTCTTACTTCTAACTTCTAACTTCCATGTATTTTGTTTTTGTTGTTGTTTTTGGGGTTTTGATTTTCCGGCGCTTTCAAGGTTTTTACAATCATATCGAGCCGACCGTTAATCAGACGTAAGCAAATGCCGAAGTACCCAGCGAAAAGCCATCTGGACTTCCGTTGCAGAATTTGGCGTCTCACATTGGCGGGCGTGTGTGGGTTTTGATTTTCCGGCCCTTTCAAGATTTTTGCAATCATATCGAGCCGATCGTTAATCAGAGGTAAGCAAAAGCCGAAGTTCCCGGATAAAATCCAACTGGACTTCCGTTGCAGAATTTGGCATGAGGGGTTGGGGGTGGCGGGGCGGGGCGGGGCTATGGCATGTTTGTGTGGGGACATTCTTTCTTCTAACTTCCATGTTGTATGTTTTTGTTGTTGTTGTTGTTGTTTGGGTTTTGATTTTCCGGCCATTTCAAGGTTATTACAATCATATCGAGCCGATCGTTAATCAGACATAAGCAAAACCCGAAGTACCCGGCGAAAAGCCGTCTGGACTTTCGTTGAAAACTTGACGTCTCACATTGGCGGGCGTGTGTGGGTTTTGATTTTCCGGCCCTTTCAAGATTTTTAAGTTCATATCGAGCCGATCATTTATCAGAGGTAAGCAAAAGCCAAAGTACCCAGATAAAACCAACTGGACTTCCGTTGCAGAATTTGGCGTGTGTGTGGGAGGGGTAAGGGGCGGGGGCTGTGGTGTGTGTGTGTGAAGTGGGGGGGGGGGATATTTCTTATTTCTAACTTCTAACTTCTAACTTCTTACTTCTAACTTCTTACTTCTAACTTCTAATTTCCTTGTTGTATGCTTTTTAGTTGTTGTTTTGGGGGTTTGGATTTTCCGACCCTTTCAAGGTTTTTACAATCATATCGAGCCGATCGTTTATCAGACGTAAGCAGTTGCCGAAGTACCCAGCGAAAAGCCATCTGGACTTCCGTTGCAGAATTTGGCGTCTCACATAGGCAAAAGCCGAAGTACCCGGATAAAAGCCAACTGGACTTCCGTTCAAGAATTTGGCGTGTGTGTGTGTGGGGGGGGGGGTGGGGGGGTAAGGGGGGGGGGCTGTGGTGTGTGTGTGTGTGAGGGGGGGGGGGCATTTCTTATTTCTAACTTCTAATTTCTTACTTCTAACTTCTACTTCTAACTTCTAACTTCTAACTGCTTACTTTTAACGTCTTACTTCTAACTTCTAACTTCTAACTTCTTACTTCCATGTTGTATGCTTTTTTGTTGTTGTTATTGGGGTTTTGATTTTCCGGCCCTTTCAATGTTTTTACAATCATATCGAGCCGATCGTTAACCAGACGTAAGCAAATGCCGAAGTACCCAGCGAAAAGCCATCTGGACTTCCGTTCAAGAATTTGGCGTGTGTGTGGGAGGGGTAAGGGGCGGAGGCTGTGGTGTGTGAATGTGAGGGTGGGGGTGGGGCGCTTCTCATTTCTAACTTCTAACTTCTAAATTCTTACTTCTCATTTCTTACTTCAAACTTCTTACTTCTAACTTCTAACTTCTTACTTCTAACTTCTTACTTCTAACTTCTTACTTCTAACTTCTTACTTCTAACTTCTTACTTCCATGCTGTATGCTTTTTTTGTTTTTGTTATTGGGGTTTTGATTTTCCGGCCCTTTCAATGTTTTTACAATCATATCGAGCCGATCGTTAATCAGACGTAAGCAAATGCCGAAGTACCCATCGAAAAGCCATATGGACTTCCGTTGCAGAATTTGGCGTCTCACATTGGCGGGCGTGTGTGGGTTTTGATTTTCCGGCCCTTTCAAGATTTTTTGCAATCATATCGAGCCGATCGTTAATCAGAGGTAAGCAAAAGCCGAAGTACCCGTAAAAAAACAACAACTGGACTTCCGTTGCAGAAATTGGCGTGAGGGGTTGGGGGTGTGGCGGGGCGGGGCGGGGCTATGGTATATTTGTGTTGGGACATTCTTACTTCTTACCTCCATGTTGTATGTTTTGTTGTTGTTGTTGTTTGGGTTTTGATTTTCCGGCTCTTTAAAAGGTTATTACAATCATATCGAGCCGATCGTTAATCAGACATAAGCAAAAGCCGAAGTACCCGGCGAAACGCCATCTCGACTTCCGTTGCAGAACTTGACGTCTCACATTGGCGGACTTCTTGCTTCTAACTTCTTACTTCTAACTTCTAACTTCAATGTTGTATGCTTTTTTGTTGTTGTTTTTGGGGTTTTGATTTTCCGGCCCGTTCAAGGTTTTTAAATCATATCGAGCCGATCGTTAATCAGACGTAAGCAAATGCCAAAGTACCCGGATGAAATCTAACTGGACTTCCGTTGCAGCATTTGGCGTGAGGGGTTGGGGGGGGGGTGTCGGAGCGGGGCAATGGTATGTTTGTGTGGGGACATTCTTACTTCAAACTTACATGTTTTATGTTTTGTTGTTGTTGTTGTTAGGGTTTTGATTTTCCGGCTCTTTCAAGATTATTACAATCATATCGAGCCGATCGTTAATCACGTTGTATGTTGGCGGGCGTGTGCGAAAAGCCATCTGGACTTCCGTTGCAGAATTTGGCGTCTCACATTGGCGGGCGTGTGTGGGTTTTGATTTTCCGGCACTTTCAAGATTTTTACAATCATATCGAGCCGATCGTTAATCAGAGGTAAGCAAAAGCCGAAGCACCCGAATAAAAACCAACTGGACTTCCGTTGCAGAATTTGGCGTGATGGGTTGGGGGGGGGGGGGGGGGGTGGCGGGGCGGGACAATGGTATGTTTGTATGGGGACATTCTTACTTCTAACTTCCATGTTGTATAAATTTGTTGTTGTTGTTGTTGTTCAGGTTTCGATTTTCTGGCTCTTTCAAGGTTATTACAATCATATCGGGCCGATCGTTAATCAGACATAAGCAAAACCGAAGTATCCGGCGAAAAGCCATCTGGACTTCCGTTGCAGAACTTGACGTCTCACATTGGCCAGCGTGTGTAGGTTTTGAATTTCCGGCCATTTGAAGAGTTGTTTAATTCATATCGAGCCGATCGTTTATCAGAGGTAAACAAAAGCCGAAGTACCCGGATAAAAGCCAACTGGACTTCTGTTGCAGAATTTGGCGTGTGTGTGGGAGGGTGAAGGGGCGGGGCTGTGGTGTGTGTGTGTTTGTGTGTAAGGGGGAGATTTCTTATTTCTAACTTCTTACTTCTAACTTCTTACTTCTAACTTCTAACTTCTTACTTCTTACTTCTAACTTCTAACTTCTTACTTCTTACTTCTAACTTCTTACTTCTTACTTCTAACTTCTAACTTCCATGTTGTATGTTGTGTTTGTTTTTTTTTTTGTCCTTTTTTGGATTTTGATTTTCCGGCCCTTTCAAGGTTTTTACAATCACATCGAGCCGACCGTTAATCAGACGTAAGCAAAAGCCGAAGTACCCGGATAAAAGCCAACTCGACTTCCGTTGCAGAATTTGGCGTGTGTGTGGGAGGGGGAAGGGGCGAGGGCTGTGGTGTGTGTGAGTGGGGGGGGGGGGGGGGGCATTTATTATTTCTAACTTCTAACTTCTTACTTCTAACTTCTAACTACTAACTTATTACTTCTAACTTCTAACTTCTTACTTCAAACTTCTTACTTCTAACTTATTACTTCTTACTTCTATGTTGTATGCTTTTTTGTTGTTGTTTTTTGGAGTTTTGATATCCGGCGCTTTCAAGGTTTTTACAATCATATCCAGCCGATCGTTAATCAGACGTAAGCAAATGCCGAAGTACCCGGATAAAAGCCAACTGGACTTCCGTTGCAGAATTTGGCGTGTGTGTGGGAGGGGTAAGGGGCGGGGGCTGTGGTGTGTGTGTGTGAAGTGGGGGGGGGGGGATATTTCTTATTTCTAACTTCTAACTTCTAACTTCTTACTTCTAACTTCTTACTTCTAACTTCTAATTTCCTTGTTGTATGCTTTTTAGTTGTTGTTTTGGGGGTTTGGATTTTCCGACCCTTTCAAGGTTTTTACAATCATATCGAGCCGATCGTTTATCAGACGTAAGCAGTTGCCGAAGTACCCAGCGAAAAGCCATCTGGACTTCCGTTGCAGAATTTGGCGTCTCACATAGGCAAAAGCCGAAGTACCCGGATAAAAGCCAACTGGACTTCCGTTCAAGAATTTGGCGTGTGTGTGTGGGGGGGTGGGTGGGGGGGTAAGGGGGGGGGGCTGTGGTGTGTGTGTGTGAGGGGGGGCGGGGCATTTCTTATTTCTAACTTCTAATTTCTTACTTCTAACTTCTACTTCTAACTTCTAACTGCTTACTTTTAACGTCTTACTTCTAACTTCTAACTTCTTACTTCCATGTTGTATGCTTTTTTGTTGTTGTTATTGGGGTTTTGATTTTCCGGCCCTTTCAATGTTTTTACAATCATATCGAGCCGATCGTTAACCAGACGTAAGCAAATGCCGAAGTACCCAGCGAAAAGCCATCTGGACTTCCGTTCAAGAATTTGGCGTGTGTGTGGGAGGGGTAAGGGGCGGAGGCTGTGGTGTGTGAATGTGAGGGTGGGGGTGGGGCGCTTCTCATTTCTAACTTCTAACTTCTAAATTCTTACTTCTCATTTCTTACTTCAAACTTCTTACTTCTAACTTCTAACTTCTTACTTCTAACTTCTTACTTCTAACTTCTTACTTCTAACTTCTTACTTCTAACTTCTTACTTCCATGCTGTATGCTTTTTTTGTTTTTGTTATTGGGGTTTTGATTTTCCGGCCCTTTCAATGTTTTTACAATCATATCGAGCCGATCGTTAATCAGACGTAAGCAAATGCCGAAGTACCCATCGAAAAGCCATATGGACTTCCGTTGCAGAATTTGGCGTCTCACATTGGCGGGCGTGTGTGGGTTTTGATTTTCCGGCCCTTTCAAGATTTTTTGCAATCATATCGAGCCGATCGTTAATCAGAGGTAAGCAAAAGCCGAAGTACCCGTAAAAAAACAACAACTGGACTTCCGTTGCAGAAATTGGCGTGAGGGGTTGGGGGTGTGGCGGGGCGGGGCGGGGCTATGGTATATTTGTGTTGGGACATTCTTACTTCTTACCTCCATGTTGTATGTTTTGTTGTTGTTGTTGTTTGGGTTTTGATTTTCCGGCTCTTTAAAAGGTTATTACAATCATATCGAGCCGATCGTTAATCAGACATAAGCAAAAGCCGAAGTACCCGGCGAAACGCCATCTCGACTTCCGTTGCAGAACTTGACGTCTCACATTGGCGGACTTCTTGCTTCTAACTTCTTACTTCTAACTTCTAACTTCAATGTTGTATGCTTTTTTGTTGTTGTTTTTGGGGTTTTGATTTTCCGGCCCGTTCAAGGTTTTTAAATCATATCGAGCCGATCGTTAATCAGACGTAAGCAAATGCCAAAGTACCCGGATGAAAGCTAACTGGACTTCCGTTGCAGCATTTGGCGTGAGGGGTTGGGGGGGGGGGGGGTGTCGGAGCGGGGCAATGGTATGTTTGTGTGGGGACATTCTTACTTCAAACTTACATGTTTTATGTTTTGTTGTTGTTGTTGTTAGGGTTTTGATTTTCCGGCTCTTTCAAGATTATTACAATCATATCGAGCCGATCGTTAATCACGTTGTATGTTGGCGGGCGTGTGCGAAAAGCCATCTGGACTTCCGTTGCAGAATTTGGCGTCTCACATTGGCGGGCGTGTGTGGGTTTTGATTTTCCGGCACTTTCAAGATTTTTACAATCATATCGAGCCGATCGTTAATCAGAGGTAAGCAAAAGCCGAAGCACCCGAATAAAAACCAACTGGACTTCCGTTGCAGAATTTGGCGTGATGGGTTGGGGGGGGGGGGGGTGGCGGGGCGGGACAATGGTATGTTTGTATGGGGACATTCTTACTTCTAACTTCCATGTTGTATAAATTTGTTGTTGTTGTTGTTGTTCAGGTTTCGATTTTCTGGCTCTTTCAAGGTTATTACAATCATATCGGGCCGATCGTTAATCAGACATAAGCAAAACCGAAGTATCCGGCGAAAAGCCATCTGGACTTCCGTTGCAGAACTTGACGTCTCACATTGGCCAGCGTGTGTAGGTTTTGAATTTCCGGCCATTTGAAGAGTTGTTTAATTCATATCGAGCCGATCGTTTATCAGAGGTAAACAAAAGCCGAAGTACCCGGATAAAAGCCAACTGGACTTCTGTTGCAGAATTTGGCGTGTGTGTGGGAGGGTGAAGGGGCGGGGCTGTGGTGTGTGTGTGTTTGTGTGTAAGGGGGAGATTTCTTATTTCTAACTTCTTACTTCTAACTTCTTACTTCTAACTTCTAACTTCTTACTTCTTACTTCTAACTTCTAACTTCTTACTTCTAACTTCTTACTTCTTACTTCTAACTTCTAAGTTCCATGTTGTATGTTGTGTTTGTTTTTTTTTGTCCTTTTTTGGATTTTGATTTTCCGGCCCTTTCAAGGTTTTTACAATCACATCGAGCCGACCGTTAATCAGACGTAAGCAAAAGCCGAAGTACCCGGATAAAAGCCAACTCGACTTCCGTTGCAGAATTTGGCGTGTGTGTGGGAGGGGGAAGGGGCGAGGGCTGTGGTGTGTGTGAGTGTGGGGGGGGGGGAGCATTTATTATTTCTAACTTCTAACTTCTTACTTCTAACTTCTAACTACTAACTTATTACTTCTAACTTCTAACTTCTTACTTCAAACTTCTTACTTCTAACTTATTACTTCTTACTTCTATGTTGTATGCTTTTTTGTTGTTGTTTTTTGGAGTTTTGATATCCGGCGCTTTCAAGGTTTTTACAATCATATCCAGCCGATCGTTAATCAGACGTAAGCAAATGCCGAAGTACCCGGATAAAAGCCAACTGGACTTCCGTTGCAGAATTTCGCGTGCGGGTTGGAGGGAGGTGACGGGGCGGGGCAATGGTATGTTTGTGTGGGGACATTCTTACTTGTAACGTCGATGTTGTATGTTTTTGTTGTTGTTGTTTGGGTTTTGATTTTCCGGCTCTTTGAAGGTTATTACAATCATATCGAGCCGATCGTTAATCAGACATAAGCAAAAGCCGAAATACCCGGCGAAAAGCCATCTCGACTTCCGTTGCAGAACTTGACGACTCACATTGGCGGGCGTGTGTGTGGTTTGATTTTACGGCCCTTTGAAGATTTTTAAATTCATATCGAGCCGATCGTTTATCAGAGGTACACAAAAGCCGAAGTACCCGGATTAAAGCCAACTGGACTTCCGTTGCAGAATTTGGCGTGTGTGTGGGAGGGGGAAGGGGCGGGGCTGTCGTGTGAGTGTATGTGTGTGTGAGAGGGGGGGGGTTATTTCTAACTTCTAACTTCTTACTTCTAACTTCTTACTTCTATCTTCTATCTTCTTACTTCTAACTTCTAACTTCTTACTTCTTACTTCATACTTCTTACTTTTAACTTCCATGTTGTATGCTTTTTTGTTCTTTTTGGGGTTTTGATTTTCCGGCCCTTTCAAGGTTTTTACAATCATATCGAACCGACCGTTATTCAGACGTAAGCAAAAGCCGAATTACCCAGCGAAAAGCCATCTGGACTTCCGTTGCAGAATTTGGCGTCTCCCATTGGCGGGCGTGTGTGGGTTTTGATTTTCCAGCCCTTTCAAGATTTTTACAATCATTTCGAGCATATCGTTAATCAGAGGTAAGCAAAAGCCGATGTACCCGGATGAAAGCCAATTGGACTTCCGTTGCAGAATTTGGTGTGTGTGTGTGTGAGTGGGGGGGGGGGGGGGGGGGCATTTCTTATTTCTAACTTCTAACTTCTTACTTCTAACTTCTTACTTCTAACTTCAAAATTCTTACTTCTAACTTCTGACTTCTAACTTCTTACTTCTAACTTCTTACTTCTAACTTCCATGTTGTATGTTTTTTTGTTGTTGTTTTTGGGGGTTTTGATTTACCGGCCCTTTCAAGGTTGTTACAATCATATCGAGCCGACCGCTAATCAGACGTAAGCAAATGCGGGGTACCCAGCGAAACGCCATCTGGACTTCCGTTTGCGTACCTCTGATAAACGATCGGCTCGATATGAACTTAAAAATCTTCAAAGGGCCGGAAAAGTAAAACCCACACACGTCCGCCAATGTGAGACGTCAAGTTCATCAACGGAAGTCCAGATGGCTTTTCGCCGGGTACTTCGGCTTTTGCTTATGTCTGATTAACGATCGGCTCGATATGATTGTAATAACCTTGAAGGAGCCAGAAAATCAAAACCCAAACAACAACAACAGCAAAAACATACAAGATGGAAGTTAGAAGTAAGAATGTCCCCACACAAACATACCATAGCCCCGCCTCGCCAATCCCACCCCCAACCCCTCACGCCAAATTCTGCAAAGGAAGTCCATTTGGCTTTTATCCGGGTACTTCGGTTTTTGCTTACCTCTGATTAACGATCGGCTCGATATGATTGTAAAAATCTTGAAAGGGCCGCAAATTCAAAACCCACATACGCCCGCCAATGTGAGACGCAAATTCTGCAACGGGAGACCCGATGGCTTTTCGCTGGGTACTTCGGCATTTGCTTACGTCTGATTAACGATCGGCTCGATATGATTGTAAAAACCTTGAAAGGGCCGGAAAATCAAAACCCCAAAAACAACAACAAAAAAGCATACAACATGGAAGTAAGAAGTAAGAAGTAAGAAGTTTGAAGTAAGAAGTTAGAAGTAAGAAGTAATAAGTTAGTAGTTAGAAGTAAGAAGTTAGAAATAAGAAATGCCCCCCACCCAACCCCCCCCCCCCCCCCCCCCCCCACCGTCACACACACCACAGCCCTCGCCCCTTCCCCCTCCCACACACACGCCAAATTCTGCAACGGAAGTCGAGTTGGCTTTTATCCGGGTACTTCGGCTTTTGCTTACCTCTGATAAACGATCGGCAAGATATGAATTTAAAAATCCTCAAAGGGCCGGAAAATCAAAACCCACACACGCCCGCAAATGTGAGACGCCAAATTCTGCAACGGAAGTCCAGATGGCTTTTCGCTGGGAACTTCGGCTTTTGCTTACGTCAACAACAACAACAACACAAACATACAACATGGAAGTAAGAAGTAAGAATGTCCCCACACAAACTTACCATAGCCCCGCCCCGACACCCTCCCCCAACCCCTCACGCCAAATTCTGCAACGGAAGTCCATTTGGCTTTTACCCTGGTTCTTCGGCTTTTGCTTACCTCTGATTAACGATCGGCTCGATATGATTGTAAAAATCTTGAAAGGGCCGGAAAATCAAAACCCATACACGCCCGCAAATGTGAGACGCCAAATTCTGCAACGGAAGTACAGATGGCTTTTCGCTGGGTACTTCGGCTTTTGCTTACGTCTGATTAACGTTCGGCTCGATATGACTTTAAAAACCTTGAAAGGGCCGGAAAATCAAAAACCCCAAAACAACAACAAAAAAGCATACAACATGGAAGTTAGAAGTAAGAAAATAAAAGTAAGAAGTTAGAAGTAAGAAGTAAGAAGTCAGAAGTTAGAAGTAAGAAGTTAGAAGTTAGAAGTAAGAAATGGCCCTACCCGGCTTTCGTTATTTTGAGATCTAGCGGCCATTTTAATCATTCTAACCGAACCTATTTAACTAACATCCCAATTGAATTTGATTGAAATTGGCCAACGGGTGTTGGAGGATTATTTGTTTAAATATTTGTTTCTTTTCTATTTTTGTTCTGAAAGTATCTTGTTCATTTCAGCATAACCATTTTAGCTAATTTTGGAAGAGAGCCACATAGGCAACATTCTTGTGGAGTTTGAAATTAAATTGACCCAATTGTTAAGGAGGAGTTTGCATTTAAAGCAAACCGTTGAGATTTTTCTTTTTTCAGCTCCTTATGAAGTGAATGGGTGGGGCATGGCCAGGTTTGTGTCACTGAATGAGTCTTATCATAAGGAACGAGAATATATATGGTTTAGTGGTGGGGGTCTAAATTGTTTCACAGGTAATGTCATTTTATGAAGTGGAGTGGGTGGGGCATGTCTCCTGCACGTTTCGGGGGACCCCCCCCCCCCCCCTTGGTGTCACTTAATGCGTCTCCTCGGAGTCTAACTGTTGGTAATCTTTTGATCCAGCAATTCTGTTGTTGTATGCTGTCGAGTCCTCAACCTTGTTTCATCTCTGGAGTTTTTTGATTTGTATGTTCTCGGAGATGTTACACTGATGAGTAAGGAAGCCTTCATGCGGACTAAACAAAATTAGTGTATACCGCGACAGAGGTAAGGGCGAGGATTATGGCCATGTAAAATCGATTTAATCCCCCCAGTGGAATTCTTTCTACTGACCGTTCAAATGCGGTTCTTCTGTTGCGGTTTATTTATACTGTTGTTTGTTACTTACTGTCAGTATCACTTGTGTCTTTTTTATTTTGGATGGCCATTTGGCCATTTTGTGGGAAAGTAACTGTCCTTATGGCCTTCCTCTGTTTAGGTTTCCATTATGGTCTGGTCGTTTCATGTTTGTGTTTCTTTCCCTTTGGTGTCTTTGATGGGTGAGGTAAGTTAATTGTTTCGATTCCTGATCTTTGTTTTACTTCTACTTTTCATAAGAAACAAGAATATATATGGTTTAGCGGTGGGGATCTGTAAGGGTTTTGAGATGTATGGCATTTTATGACGTGGAGGGGGGCGGGGCATGGCCCTGGCACAATCTTGGGGACACCCAGGATGACAGAAAAGCATATGGCTGAGAGAATGTACTCAAGGATAATTTCTGTGAAAGTGTTGTCAAAATATCTGCAATGACTTGGCCTTAACTGCCACTTTTCAATGTTCCCCATAATAAGTTTATGGGAACTATGAGTTGCCATAGCATCTAATCTAAAAATGCGAAATTCGTAGATAACACAGACTTTCAATCCCCCAGCCAAACGATGCCACAGATGAAATTTGTTCTCATTTTGCCGTGTTGCTTCATAGGACATGTCATTTGAAAGTGTTGACGCCAGACGTCAGACTACAGACGACGATGACGACTAAGACAACGACGCCGGACAACTGTCCGATCTTATAACCCCCCCCCCCCCCCCCCCGGAGCCTTCGGCTCTGGTGAGCAAAAAAAAAAAAAAAAAAAACCCGTGGAGGAAAATTTGGTGGCTATTTTCATAAAGTCTCAGCTTCATAGAGCCTATGGCTTCTGAGGAAATGATTTTGGTTTCCATGGCAACAAATAAACATTGTGCAGTTGAGCCAAAAATATTATGGAAGATAGTAGATTGCATAAAAAACATTTCTATGAAAGTTTTGTCAAAATATTTGCAAAGGCTTGGCAGTTAATACCATTTAATTTTTAATTTTCCCCATTACAAGTCTACGGAAATTCTAAGTTGCCATAATAACCAAACTGGAGAGTCAAATTTCATAAAAAGCATATAACCTGTTGAGGTACATATGGTGAATAATTTCATAAAGCCTCAGCCTCATAGAGCGTATCGTTTCGGAGAATATGTTCTTATTTAAGTAGTACAATGTATTACCTCACCTGAGCCAAAGGCTCTGGCGAGCTATTGTGATCGCTCAACGTCCATCGTCGTCGTCCGCCCGTCCGTCCGTCCGTCCGTCCACAATTGCTTCAAAAGACATCTCCTCATAAACCACTGTATAGATTTTGACCAAACTTGGCAGAAATACTCTTTGGGTGGTCCACTCTCAACGTTGTTTAAAAAATTTTCATTCCATAAGAAAAAAAAAAAAAAAAACATTTAAAAATATTCTTGTCTGAAACTAGTAGGCCCAGGTCTTTGATCTTTGGTACGAATTTTCATCAAGTGGACCTCTACGAAGATTGTTCAAATTATTCAAATGGGTAAAAAATGCAACCCCCCCCCCCCCCCCGCGCGCCAGGGCCCACTCGTTTTACATAGGCTCATATAGGGAAAACGTTAAAACTCTTCATGTCTAAAACCAGAAGGCCCAGGTCTTTGATATTTTGTATGAAGCTTTATGTAGTGGACCTTCGTCAATACTGTCCAAATTATAGCCTTTGGGCCAAAACTGGCCCTGCCCCAGGGCCCACATGTTTTACATAGGCTTATACCGGAAAATATTTAAAAAATCTTCTTTTTTGAAACCGGAGGGCCCAGGTCTTTGATATTTAGTATGAAGCTTCATCTAATGGACTTCTACCAAGATTGTCCAAATTATAGCCCTGGGGCAAAATGACCCAGCCCCAGGGCCCAAATATTTTACATAGGCCTATATAGGAAACATCTAAAAAAATCTCCTTGTCTGAAACCAGAAGGCCCAAGTCGTTGATATTTGGTATGAATCTTTATGTAGGGGACCTCTACCAAGATAATTCAACTCATAATGCTGGGTCCAAAAAATGGCCCTGTCCCGAGTTGTACATAGGCAAATAAAGGGAATATTTTTTAAAATATTCTTGCCTGAAACTAAAATGCCTAAATCTGGGATATTTGGTTTGTAGCTTCATCTAGTGGAGCTCGTCCAAGATTGTTCAAACTATAGCCTTGAGGCTAAAAATGTCCCCGCCATGGGGCCCACATCTTTTACATATGGGAAACCTGTAAGATTCTTTTTATCTGAAAGGCCTATGATATCTGATATTGCTTCATTTCCACCAAGATGGTTCAAATTAAAGCCCTGAGGCCAAACATTTTCACGCCCAGGGACCCACATGTTAATCCCTTGCTCAGGTGAGCGATAAAGAACCATCATGGTTCTCTTGTTTTGTTTTATTTTTCTATGTTTTAGATTTTGGTTTCCATGGCTACCAATAAGAAGAAGCCTATGGGCCACTATGCTCACCAGAGCCCAGGGTCCACCGGCCACTAGCAGCCATGTATTTAAATATACCTTAGAAGCCCTGAGCCCAAGGATGCTACGGATAAAATTTGGACTCACTCAGTCTGGTTGCTGTCGCTTGAATATTTAGTTGCAAAACAACAAATGTTAAAAGACAATTTCCCATCTGTGACAACCAATAGGCATAAAAATCATATGGCATAAGGAAGAATACTATGACAGCTTGACAAAATATCTTGAAAGGCATAACTCGCCTTGTAAACAATGGGGTCGCAGGATCGATCCCGGGCTTCTCCAGACTTTCGGGTGATTCTTTAAACCGAGGTCCCGTCTCCGTATGACCTTAGCTGTTGGTGGGACGTAAAACTCAAACACTCACTCGCTCACAAGAATATAAATATTGTTTAGAGGTGGGGATCTGTAAGGTTTCTGAGATATTGGGCGTTTTATGAAGTTGGCGTGGGGCATGGCCCTGGCACATCCCTGGGGACCCTCATGATGGGGTCACCGAATGCATCTTATGATTAGGAACAAGAATATATATGGTTTTGGGAAGGGGGTCTGAATGGTTTCTGAGATATATGGCATTTTATGAAGAGTGTGTGTGGGGGGGGGGGGCATGGCCACAGCACAACGTTGGGACCCCAGGTTAGCACAAAAGCATGTGGCTGAGATAAGTTTATTCAAGGAACATTGCTATAAAAGATGTGTCAAAATATCTGCAATGACTTTGCATTAAATGTTTTTTTTCAATTTCCCCAATATAAATCTGTTGGAACTATTAGTTGCCATAGCAACCAAACCAAGGAGCCGAATTTCATAAAAAACACAAAACCTAAAAAGGCAAATATGGTGAATATTTCCACAAGGACTCAGTCTCATAGAGCATACGGAGGTGATGATATTTCAAGTATTTTTTTTTTCTTTTTCTTTTTTCTCATTTTCGTTTCCATGGCAACCAGTAAAAATGAACATTAAACCAAAAATGATATGGCAGATGGTAGATTACTTGAGGTACCAGTAAACCAGTAAAAATGAACAATAAACCAAAAATGATATGGCAGATGGTAGATTACTTGAGGAAAATTTCTATGAAAGTTTTGTCAAAATATCTGCAAAGGCTTGGCTGTAATTGCAAATTTTAAATTTTCCCCATTATAAGTCAATGGAAACTCTCGGCTGCCATAGCAACCTAACTAAAGAGATAAATTTCATAAAAAAAAAAAAAAAAAAAACCTTTTAAGCAAGTATTGTGAAATTTTCCATAGACTAATAATGGGGGAATTGAAAAATGGCATTTACTGTCAAGCCGAATTGAGCTCCCTGTCGCAACCAGACACCGTCGTGATCTGACTGAAAAATTCTTGAAAGCGACGTTAAACCCGAAATCACACACACACTTTATGAGGCTGAGGATTTATGGAAATATTCACAATATTTGCCTTTACAGGTTTTTAACCATTTTATTTGACAACTAATCGGTTTTTAATCCGTTGAACCCATACTGGCCTAACATCACTTAACCGTACGGGAAAAGTTAGGCCATGTGAAATCAAGGGAAATCTAGGGAAAAACCTGTACTGGCAGTTTTTTCCAGGTAGCCTCCAGAATTACGCTACTTGACACCTGTTTTAAGCAGTTCGATTATTGCCGGCAACTTTCGATGACTATCGGTTGATACCGTTAATCCTTGTCTCAGACAATAGCTTAATGGTATTACAGGGGCATATTTGTAACTACATATTATGATTTATTGATCCATATAAAATATGGATTTAATTACTTTTCAAGTATATTATAGTATTTTAAGGGAAAGTGTTTGTTTTATGCCGCATACATAAAATAACCTAATGCCACTTTTATTATTTATTTATTTATTTATTTATTTATTTATTTTTAGCGACCGACATACTTAATTAGATGAGGTTCAATTTTTCTGCCACACAGTTAGCTAAAGACATGTGAGTGAGTTCATAAGACGGATATGGACGTGCTAACCTTGTTACCCTGGGGCCAGTTATTCAAAACAAGCGAAGTCGTTAGTTAACGAATCGTTAAAATTTTTATCATTTTGTTCTGCAAATATTCCAGTAGTTTGTTGAAAAAATGCGAATAGGGTTTGTATCAATTTTGCGAAAAGCTCCTCACATTTTCCAACAGAAATACAAGAGTATTAGGTACCTATTGAATAGTTATCGTTTTGACCAGTAGCGAGATCATTAACCCATCCAGTACCAGAAACCCCTAAAGGGGTACCTTTGCAAACAGTGCAGGCCGAGATCAGACGCCACAGAACGTGGCGTCTGATCATGGCCTCCACTATTTGCTAAAAGGTCAGTTATTTTCCAAATAGATTTTGATGAAAACACAACCTGACACTCCTAAATTTTGAAATGGAGTCCTGCTGTATATAAGGTGGAAGATTCCATTTGGTACAAAAGGGTTTACTTACGCTGCTTTGAACAACTTGGCCTTGATGTTAAATTTGTGTAAAGTAGAACGCAGTTGACTCAATGTTAAAGTTTTGATAATTTTGAGACGGATCGACAAACGCTACTAAGTGCAGTAGCTTTGCATTGCTGATTTCCACATGCCTGTCACTGGTTTGTTTGAAACCCATCATTGAGACTGCTCTAACAAAAACCCACAATCTATGTCTTGGGCCAGAAATAGCAAAATAATGCATGCCCCTGTTAACACAGAGCGTGTTTTAGAGGTGTCCTTCACGGACTTGCTTTACGTGATGATGGGGGGTGGGGGTGGGGAGGATACGGGCCTCCGTGGCCTAGTGGTTAAGAGGTCTGACTCTCTCGACGCTGTGGTTCGAGCCTCGCTCGGGTCACATGTGAGACGCCAAGTTCTGCAACGGAGAACAGGTGGTTTTTCTCCGGGTACGCCGGTTTTCGCCCACCTCCGATTAACGATCGGCTCGATATGAGTGAAGTAATCTTGAAAGGACCGTAAAACCAAAACCATGGGAAACGGCTATTTATAGCCGCACGGTAGAGAGCGAAATAATGTGCACTTTACCTGTTAACCGCTTACGTATAAGCCTGTCCAGGAAAAGAGTGGGTAGGTAAACTGACTGGCTCAAAAATGACCTAAAATAGTGTTGCCTGGGCCGCTAAACACCAATACAAACGTATTGAATAAACTGTTATGGACATAAATACCCCGTTCTATATACCAATTTTCATGATTTGTTTGGTCATTTGTGAGCCGTCAGTTTACCTATCAACACTTTTCCTGGACAGGCTTATGCGTAGGCGGTTAACCAGTACAGTACACATTCCTTTGCAAGAAACTGACAACTGCCCTTCTTGAATCAGCGGTCGGGAGAGAATGGGCGTAGAAAAGATTTCAGGATCACTCTCCACGAAAGAATGTTGCCGATCCCGGCAGGTATCGAACCCGCGTCCTCCTGATCACCAGTCAGATGCACATGAGACTGAGCTACCGAGATCATTTTTCATGACAGTTGGCCTACTAGTTCAGGAGATGATTTTTGAAGGTTTTTTAGCTTGAACGTGGCGGCCATCTTGGTCATGTGACCAAACTCAACTTAATGGGTTTTCGTTTCATTGTTCCTTAAAGCTTTCATGTGAAATTTGGTTACAAATAACCCAATGTATTCTGTGGAAAATAAGTTTTAATATATATACCTAAATGACCTTGAGCCCCGGAGTGTCGAACTTGGATAACCCCCACCTGAAGAATCGCGCATAGTCATTTACTGAACATGTTGTGACTCGATTTTCTCGAAGCTTCCTTAATGATTTTTTTCGTGAATACGTTTCTGTGTACTGCCCGCCTATCGCTCTCTATACCTCCTAAATATGGTCACTCTGGAAACTCTCAGGCTATGGCTCCCGGAGACACCAACCTAGGTACCACCACCCAATATATACTCTGATGTTGCATATCTTGTGAGGCGATATTCTCAAAACTCTCCAAATGACTTTTTTTTGAAAACATTCCTGTCTATTGCCCGTCTATATTATATTATACCCACAAAATATGGTCGCTCTGAAACCTCCGAGGCTATTGCCCCCGGAGCGTCGAACTTGGGTTCCCCCACCTGTAGACTCGCGCTTAGTCATATACGGCACATGCGGTGACGCGATTTTCTCAAAACTTCCCCAATGAATTTTTGAGAAAACATTTCTGTCTATTGGTCACTCTGAAAACTCAAAGACTAAGGCCCCCATAGCGTCCATAGTAGCTTCCATAGTACATTATACCCACAAAATATGGTCACTCTGAAAAATCCCAGGCTATGACCCCCGGAGCGTCGAACTTGGGTACCCCCACCTATAGACTCGCGCTTAGTCATATACGGCACGTCCGGTGACGCGATTTTCTCAACACTTCCCAAACGAATTTTCTTGAAAACATTTCTGTGTATTGCCCGCCTACCACCCCTTATATCCACCAAATATTGTCACTCTGAAAACTCCCAGGCTATGACTACCGAAGACTCGAACATGGGTACCCCTACCCAATATATAGCCTGATGTTGCATATCTTGTGAGGCGATTTTCTCAAAACTTTCCCAATGATTTTTTGTGAAAACATTTCTGTCTATTGCCCGTCTGTAGTACATTATACCCACAAAATATGGTCACTCTAAAATTTCCCAGGCTATGGCCCTCGGAGCGTCAGACTTGGGTTCCCCCACCTATAGACTCGCGCTTAGTCAAATACGGCATATGCAGTGATGCGATTTTCACAAAACTTCCAGAATCAATTTTCTTGAAACATTTCTGTGTATTGCCCGCCTATCGCCCTTTAAACCCAACAGATATGGTCACTCTGAAAACTCCCAGGCAATGGCTACCGGAGACTCGAACCTACCCAATATATAGCCCGATGTTGCATATCTTTTGGGGCGATTTTCTCAACATTTTCCACATTGAATTTTTGATAAAAAACATTTATGTCTATTGCCCGTCCATAGCACATTATACCCTCAAAATATGGTCACTCTGAAAACTCCCAGGCTATGGCCCCAGGAGCGTCGAACTTGGGTACCCCCACCTGTAGACTCGCCCTTAGTCATATATGGCACATGCGTTGACGCGATTTTCTCAAAACTTCCCCAATTAATTTTCATGAAAACATTTCTGTGTATTGCCCGCCTATCGCCCCTTATTCTCACCAAATATGGTCACACTTAAATCTCCCAGACTATGGCTACGGGAGACTCGAACATGGGTACCCCTACCCAATGTATAGACTGATGTTGCATATATTGTGAGGCGATTTTCTCTAATCTGTCCCAATGATTTTTTTTTAGAAAACATTTCTGTCTATTGCCCGTCAATGGTATATTATACACACAAAATATGGTCACTCTAAAAACTCCCAGGCAATGGCCCCCGGGGCGTCGAACTTGGGTACCCCCACCTGTAGACTCGCGCTTAGTCACAAACGGCACATGCGGTGACGCGATTTTCTCAAAACGTTCCAAATGAACATTCTCAAAAAAATTTCTGTGTATTGCCCGCCTATCGCCCATTATACCAACCAAATATGGTTACTCTGAAAACTCCCAGGCTATGGCTACGGGAGACTCGAACCAGTGTACCCCACCCAAAATATAGCATGAAATTGCATGTTTTGTTAGGCGATTTGCTCGGAACTTTCCCCAATGATTTTTTTTTTTTGGAAAATATTTCTGTGTATTGCCCGTCTATAGTACATTATACCCACAAAATATGGTCACTCTGAAAACTCCCAGACTATGGCCCCTGGAGTGTCGAATTTGGGTACCCCACCTGTAGACTCGCGCTTTGTCATATACGGCACATGCGGTTACGCGATTTTCTCAAAACTTCCCCAATGGATTTTCTTGAAAATATATATGTTTATTGCCCGCCTATCGCCCCTTATACCCCACCCAATATATAGCCTGATAATGCATATCTTGTGAGGCGATTTTCTCAAAACTTTCCCAATGTATTTTTGTGAAAACATTTCTGTCAAATGCCCGTCTATAGTACATTATACCCACAAAATATGGTCACTCTGAAAACTCCCAGGCTATGCCCCCGGAGCATCGAACTTGCCCCCACCCCCCTGTAGACTCGCGCTTAGTCATATACGGCACATGCGGTGACGCGATTTTCTCAAATTTTCGCGAAATCATTTCTGTGTATTGCCCGCCTATCGGCCCTTTTACCAACCAAATATGGCCAGTCTGAAAACTCCCAGGCTATGGCTCCCGGAGACTCGAACCACGGCACCCCCACCCAAAATATAGCCTGATATTGAATATATTGTGAGTCGATTTGCTCGGAACTTTCCCAATGATTTTTGTTTTTGGAAACATTTCTGTATATTGCCCGTCTATAGTACATTATACCCACAAAACATGGTCACTCTGAAAACTCCCAGGCTATGGCCCCCGGAGCGTCGAACTTGGGTGGCCCCCACCTGTAGATTCGCGCTTAGTCATATACGGCACATGCGGTGACGCGATTTTCTCAAAACTTCCCCAATGAATTTACGTGAAAACATTTCTGTGTATTGCCCGCCTATCGGCCCTTATACCCACCAAATATGGTCACTCTGAAAACTCCCAGGCTATGGCTCCCGGAGACTCGAACCAGGGTACCCCCACCCAAAATATAGCCTGATATTGCATATATTGTGAGTCGATTTGCTCGGAACTTTCCCAATGAATTTTTTGGAAACATTTCTGTATATTTCCCGTCTATAGTACATTATACCCACAAAACATGGTCACTCTGAAAAATCCCAGGCTATGGCTCCCGGAGACTCGAACCAGGGTACCCCACCCAAAATATAGCCTGATATTGAATATATTGTGAGGCGATTGGCTCAGAACTTTCCCTATGAATTTCTGTGAAAATATTTCATTGTTTTGCCCGCCTATAGCAGTTTATACTCACAAAATATCGCCACTCTAGTGCTGCAACATTTGTAATGCTGTCCAAATGCTCGTGCCATTCATTTAATAAAGAATCGGTTTCTGTTTGTTACTGTTTCATATACGCCCCACGCATAATATTGAAGAGTTGCATTATTTTTAATAGCAGTACAACAAGTCAATTGGCCAACAAGTCCGTAATAATAAATACCCCTCTAAACCCCATTTTATATAGAGAAAACTGGGGTTCATGGGGTATGGATTATTTTCTTATTTCTGCTCCAAGTCGTAGGTTGTTGATACTCGTTAGAACCGACTTATAGGACATAGGTTGTGGATACTCGTAAGAACCGCCTCATTGAGGCGGTACTAACAAGCACGTACAGCCTATGTTTGCAGTATAAATAAAAAAAATATCACGGATTTTCATCAGAAAAAAACAACCATGTGAGATGTGAAAAATGCACTATGTCGCACGGGTGTGTTATCGTAATGGAATTTTCCGCTTATGCGAGTCTATCCCACAAGGCGGAGGAATTCAGCTCAGGTAAGTTTTAAATGTCTTGAATGCCATTCGGGCCACCAGGATTCTGAGTTTAAGTTTCTTGACATATTAAAAGTTATTCTCGTCTGTTCTGTGCAGGTGTATTTTGCGAATCGGGAATTCCCGATACGAATCGGGAATTGGGAACCGGGAATAAGTAACCAACTGGATGTCAATCGTTCCGCCACCCTATGGGTGCACCACATATCGGCTCAGTGGTTTCCGACGAGATGTTTGAAAATATTGACAGACAGACAGGCAGACAGACAGACAGAATGACGACAGTCAGACAGATAGTGGGACCTTGTTATACTGTAAACTAACCTATGAGCATTCGGCTCAGGTGAGCTAAAATCATAAAACTGTCAAAAATAGCTAAACCCAGTTCTTTTGCTCTCAGACAGACAATGGGCCCTTGCCATACTAACATATGAGCCAGCTAAAAAAATCATATAGCTGTCAAAATAGCGTAAACCCAGTTCTTTTGCTCTCTTGTTGCTTTTAACCTCGTTATTTGAATTCTTTCAGGTAATTGAGTTTAAAACAAAATAGCCGTTTTATTTCTTATTTTATTTTTATTTTTATTTTATTTTATTTTTTGTTGTTGTTATTTTTAATTTTATTTTTATGCATTTTTCCAACGAACAAGAGGACCATGATGGTCCTAAATCGCTCACCTGAGGTAAAAGATTTACATCCTAAATATTTAAGTTTGACAATGTAGATGCTACGAGTTTCTTGACGCTATTATCTGAACAATCTTTATAGAGATTGAAGCAAAAATCGTGGCCTCTAGAGGCTGTACAAGGTTGCAAGGAATTTGACCTAGTGACCTAGTTTCTGACCGGGCATGATCAATATTCAAACTTGACCCAGATATCATCAAGGCAAACATTCTGGTAAAGTTTCGTGAAGATTGAAGTGAAATTGAAGTCTCTAGAGTGTGAATAAGGTTTTCAAGGAATCTGTCCTAGTGACCTAGTTTTTGACCTGACATGACCCATATTCAAACCTGACTCAGATATCATCAAGTCAAACATTCTGGTAAAGTTTCATGAAGTTTGAAGCAAAACTACTGTCTCTTCTAGAGGTTGAACAAGGATTTCAAGGAATTTGACCTAGTGACCTAGTTTTTACCTGATATGACCCGTATTCGAACTTGACCCAGATATCATCAAGACAAACATCCTGGTAAAGTTTCATGAAGATTGAAGCAAAAGTTTGGTCTCTAGAGGATGAACAAGGTAAATGTTGACGACGCACGTCACATGATGAATGATGCACAACGCACTTACGACGGACAAAAGGTGATCACAAAAGCTCACCTTGAGCTTAACTCAGGTGAGCTAAAAATTGCAGAGACGATCATTCTGAACAATTTTGATGATGATTGAACCAAAACTTGCGGCCTTAGAATGTTAACAAGGTTTATCTATGATTTGACCGACTGACCTACTTTTGACCCGACATGACCCATATTCGTCCATGACCAAGATATTGTCAGTATGATTATTCTGGGGCAAGTTTCAGGATGATTGGACCCAAACTGTGGCCTCCAGAGTTTTAACAAGGTTTTTCTACGATTTGACCTACTGATCTACTTGTTGACCCGAAATGACCCCTATTCAAACTTGACCCAGATATTGTCAGGATGATCATTCTGAGCAAATTTGAGGATGATTGGACCAAAAGTGTGGCCTCTAGAGTGTTAACAAGATTTTTCTACGGTTTAACCTACTGACCTACTGTTATCACACATGACCCATATTCGAACTTGATCGAGATATCGTCAGGATGATCATTCTGGGCCAGTTTGAGGATGATTGGACCAAACTGTGGCCTCTAGAGCATGAACAAGGTTTTTCTATGATTTGACATCCTGACCTACTTTTTGACCTGACATGACCCATATTCGAACTTGACTGAGATATTATCAGGATGATCATTCTGTGCTAGTTTCAGGATGATTGGACAAAAACTGTGGCCTCTAGAGCCTTAACAATGTTTTTATATGATTTGACCTACTTTTTGACCCGACATGACCCATATTCGAACTTGACCGAAATATTGTAAAGATGATCATTCTAAGCAAGTTTCAGGTTGATTGGGCCAAAACCGGGGCCTCTAGAGTCTTAACAAGGTTTTTCTATGATTTGACCTACTGACCTACTTTTGACCCGAAATGACCCGTATTGGAACTTGACCGAAATATTGTCAGGATGATCTGAGCAAATTTGAGGATTATTGGACCAAAAGTGTGGCCTCTAGAGTCTTAACAAGGTTTTTCTATGGTTTGACCTACTGACCTACTTTTTCATCACACATGACCCATCTTCGAACTTGACCGACATATTGTCAGGATGATCATTCTGAGCCATTTTGAGGATGATTGGACCAAAACTGTAGCCTCTAGAGCGTTAACAAGGTTTTTCTATGATTTGACCTGCTGACCTCCTCTTTGAGCAGACATGACCCATATTCGAACTTGACCGAGATATTGTCAGGATGATAATTCTGAGCAAGCTTCAGGATCATTGGACCAAAAATGTGGCCCCTAGAGACTTAACAAGGTTTTTCTATGATTTGACCTACTGACTTACTTTTTGATCCGACATGACCCATATTCGAGCTTGACCGAGATATTGTCAGGTAGATCATTCTGAGCAAGTTTCAGGATGATTGGACCAAAACTGTGGCCTCTAGAGGCTGTACAAGGTTTTTCTATGATTTGACCTACTGACCTACTTATTGACCTGACATAACCCATATTCGAACTTGACCAAGATATAATCAAGACAAACATTCTGGTAAAGTTTCATGAAGACTGAAGCAAAATTGTGGTCTCTATAATCTTAACAAGGTAAATGTTGACGACGCACGTCGCAAGACGCACGTCGAACGACGCACGTACGACGGACAAAAGGTGATCACAGAAGCTCACCTTGAGCTTTGCCCAGGTGAGCTAATAAAATTCTAAGCATTACGATAACACAGCCGTGAAACACAGTGCATTTTTTCACATCTCCAAAATGGCTGCTTTTCTGATGAAAATTGATATTTTTCTTATTTGTACTGCAAACTTAGGTTGTGGATGCTCGTAAGAACCGCCTCAATTAACGGGTTCCCACAACATATGTCTTGGAGTAGAAATAAGGAAAAATCATTTATACCCCCGTAAACCCCAGTTTTCTCTATATAAATTGGGGTTAAGGGGTATTAAAAAATGCGACTTACCGACCCAAACTCGTATTATGTATGTTAGCTGCAACTACGGAACCCGGGAAGGGACAGGAATTTTTTCTTATATGTTGTGCGAACAAGATATTAAGTTTTGCGAACAAGATATTATCTTGTGCGGACAAGATATCATATTGTGCGGACTATATAATTTATCTTGTGCGGACAACATATTATCTTGTGCGCACAAGATAATATATTGTTCGCACAGCTTAATATCTTGTGCGCAAAGATATTATCTTGTTCACACAACATATTATCTTGTTTGCACAACATAGATCTTAGGAAGTTGCGAAAACAAGATATTATCTTGTGCGGACAAGATAATGTGTTGTGCGCAAAAGATATCACATTGTGCGGACAATATAATTTATCTTGTGCGTTAAACATATTATCTTGTGTGCACAAGATAATATCTTGTTCGCACAACTAAATATCTTGTGCGCAAAAGATATTATCTTGTGCGCCCAAGATAATATCTTATTTACACATCTGAATATCTTGTGCGAACAAAATATTATCTTGTTCGCACAATATATTATCTTATTTGCACAACACAGATCTTAGGAAGTTGTGCGAACAAGATATTATCTTGTGCGGACAAGATATTATCTTGTTCGCACAACATATTATATTAAAATAATAATATTAATAATAATGTCCTCAAAAGATATTAAGTTGTGAGCAAGATATTATCTTGTGCGGACAAGATAATATGTTGTGCGCACAAGATATCATATTATGCGGACAATATAATTTATCTTGTGCGCACAACATATCTTGTTCACACAACTTAATATCTTGTGCGCACAAGATATTATCTTGTTCGCACAATATATTATCTTATTTGTACAACACAGATCTTAGGAAGTTGTGCGAACAAGATATTATCTTGCGTGGACAAGATATTATCTTGTTCGCACAACATATTATATTGTGTCTTGTGCGGACAAGATAATATCTTTTGCGCACAAGATATTAAATTTCGCGAACAAGTTAATATCTTGTCCGCACAAGATCTATGTTGTGCAGAAAAGATATTATCTTGTGCGGACAAGATAATATCTCGTTCGCACAACTTAATATCTTGTGCGCACAAGAAAATATCTTGTCTGCAAAAAATAATATGTTGTCCAAACAAGATAATTTCTTGTGAGCACAATATAATATATTGTCTGGACAAGATTATATGTTGTCTGGACAAGATAATATCTTGTGCGCACAAGATAATGCTAGTCCAAACAAGATATTATCTTGTCCGCACAAAATATAATGTTGTGCGCACAACTTATAAAATAAAAAAAAAACATGCCCCTTCCCGGGTTCCGTAGGAAACCCAGCTGTTTTTTTTTAAACATGAATAGCACTGCTTTCAAAAGTAATGTGAACGTAACGAAGAAAGGAAAATGGGTGAACTCAAAACTACTCAACCCGGGAACGGACATCATTTTTGATTTTTTATAAGTTGTGCGCACTAGATGCGGACAAGATATTATATTGTTCGGACAACATATTATCTTGTGCGGACCAGATATTATCTTGTGCGGACAAGATATTATCTTGTTCGCACAACATATTATCGTGTGAGCAGAAGATATTATCTTGTTCAGACAACATAATATCTTGTTTGCACAACAAATTATCTTGTGTGAACAAGATATTAAGTTGTGCGAACAAGATATTATCTTTTCCGCACAAGATAATATCTTGTCCGCACAACATAGATCTTGTGCAGACAAAATAATATCTTGTCCGCACAAGATATTATCATGTTCGCACAACTTAATATCTTGTCTGCAGAAGATAGTATCTTGTTCGCACAAGATATCTTGTCTTGGCCGGGTTCGGGAAAACCTACCTACCACCCAAGCCGGCCACATACTACTTTTCCGCACCCATTTTCAAGGAAACACGAGATTTTCTGGAGTAGCCAGCTAGTGGGTCTGCTAAAGCCCTTTCAGCCACTCATGTCCAACGAACTCGCTAGTTCCCGCACTCCGCCGTTACGCTAGCAGAACCAGCAGGAACTCGTGTTCCAGTGATCCCGAAACAACGTGGCAATGGGCAATGTTCACCAATTTTCTTGTCTCAAGTTTTCAGTAACCAGAGTTTTGCGAGTATACTCACCCATACTGCTGGATAGGACATCTATCCATGTCCGAGTCGCGCTACGTCGCCAACTCCCGCACCTCACCGTTTTGCCGGGTTCGGGAAAACCTACCCACCACCCCAAGCCGGCCACATACTACTTTTCCGAACCCATTTTCAAAGAAACACGAATTTTCCCGGAGTAGCCAGCTAGTGGGTCTGCTAAAGCCCCTTCGGCCACCCATGTCCCATGCACACGCTAGCTCCCGCACTCCGTCGTTACGCTAGCAGAACCAGCAGGAACTCTTGTTCCACTGATTCCGGTACAACGCGGTAATGTGCATTTTTCACCAATGTTCTTGTCTCCAGTTTGCAGTAACCAGAGTTTTGCCAATGTACTCACCCACACTGCTTGATAGGACATCTATCTACGCCCATTTCGCGCTATGTCGCCAACACCCGCACCTCACCGTTTGGCCGGGTCCAGGAAAACCTACCCACCCCCAAGCCTCACGCACACTCCTTTTCCGCACCCATTTTCCAGGAAACACGAGTTTTCCCGGAGTAGCCAGCTAGTGGGTCTGCTAAAACCCCTTCCGCCACACATGCCGCACGTACTCACTAGCTCCCGCACTCCGCCGTTACGCTAGCAGAACCAGCAGGAAATCGTGTTCCACTGATTCCGATACAACGCGGTAATGGGCTTTTTTTAACCAATTTTCTTGTCTCCAGTTTTCAATAACTAGAGTTTTGCGAGTATACTCAACCATACTGCTGGATAGGACATCAATCCATGTCCAAGTCGCGCTACGTCGCAAACTCCCGCACTTCTCCGTTTGGCCGGGTTCGGGAAAACCTACCCAGCACCCCAAGCCGGCCACATACTACTTTTCCGCACCCATTTTCAAGGAAACACGAGTTTTCCTGGAGTAGCCAGCTAGTGGGTCTGCTAAAGCCCTTTCAGCCACTCATGTCCCACGTACTCGCTAGCTCCCGCACTCCGCCGTTACGCTAGCAGAACCAGCCGGAACTCGTGTTCCACTGATTCCAATACAACGCAGTAATGGGCATTTTTCATCAATGTTCTTGTCTCCAGTTTGCAGTAACCAGAGTTTTGCCTATGTACTCACCCACACTGCTTGATAGGACATCTATCTACGCCCATTTCGCGCTATGTCGCCAACACCCGCACCTCGCCGTTTGGCTGGGTCCAGGAAAACCTACCCACCCCCAAGCCTCACGCACACTCCTTTTCCGCACCCATTTTCCAGGAAACACGAGTTTTCCCGGAGTAACCAGCTAGTGGGTCTGCTAAAGCCCCTTCAGCCACACATGCCCCACGTACGCACTAGCTCCCGCACTCCGCCGTTTCGCTAGCAGAACCAGCAGGAACTCGTGTTCCACTGATTCCGAAACAACGTGGCAATGGGCAATGTTCACCAATTTTCTTGTCTCAAGTTTTCAGTAACCAGAGTTTAGCGAGTATACTCACCCATACTGCTGGATAGGACATCTATCCATGTCCGAGTCGCGCTACGTCGCCAACTCCCGCACCTCACCGTTTGGCCGGGTTCGGGAAAACCTACCTACCACCCCAAGCCGGCAGCATACTACTTTTACGAACCCATTTTCAAGGAAACACTAATTTTCCCGGAGTAGCAAGCTAGTGGGTCTGCTAAAGCCCCTTCAGCCACCCATGTCCCATGTACACGCTAGCTCCCGCACTCCGTCGTTACGCTAGCAGAACCAGCAGGAACTCGTGTTCCACTGATTCCGAAACAACGCGGTAATGGGCATTTTTCATCAATGTTCTTGTCTCCAGTTTGCAGTAACCAGAGTTTTGCCAATGTACTCACCCACACTGCTTGATAGGACATCTATCTACGCCCATTTCGCGCTATGTCACCAACACCCGCACCTCACCGTTTGGCCGGGTCCAGGAAAACCTACACACCCCAAGCCTCACGCACACTCCTTTTCCGCACCCATTTTCCAGGAAACACGAGTTTTCCCGGAGTAGCCAGCTAGTGGGTCTGCTAAAGCCCCTTCAGCCACACATGCCCCACGTACTCACTAGCTCCCGCACTCCGCCGTTACGCTAGCAGAACCAGCAGGAACTCGTGTTCCACTGATTCCGAAACAACGCGGTAATGGGCATTTTTAACCAATTTTCTTGTCTCCAGTTTTCAATAACTAGAGTTTTGCGAGTATACTCACCCATACTGCTGGATAGGACATCTATCCATGTCCAAGTCGCGCTACGTCGCCAACTCCCGCACATCTCCGTTTGGCCGGGTTCGGGAAAACCAACCCACCACCCCAAGCCGGCCACATACTACTTTTCCGCACCCATTTTCAAGGAAACACGAGTTTTCCTGCAGTAGCCAGCCAGTGGGTCTGCTAAAGCCCTTTCAGCCACTCATGTCCCACGTACTCGCTAGCTCCCGCACTCCGCCGTTACGCTAGCAGAACCAGCAGGAACTCGTGTTCCACTGATTCCAATACAACGCGGTAATGGGCATTTTTCATCAATGTTCTTGTCTCCAGTTTGCAAGAACCAGAGTTTTGCCAATGTACTCACCCACACTGCTTGATAGGACATCTATCTACGCCCATTTCGCGCTATGTCGCCAACACCCGCACCTAACCGTTTGGCCGGGTCCAGGAAAACCTACCCACCCCCAAGCCTCACGCACACTCCTTTTCCGCACCCCTTTTCCAGGAAACACTAGTTTTCCAGGAGTAGCCAGCTAGTGGGTCTGCTAAAGCCCCTTCAGCCACACATGCCCCACGTACTCACTAGCTCCCGCACTCCGCCGTTACGCTAGCAGAACCAGCAGGAACTCGTGTTCCACTGATTCCGATACAACGCGGTAATGGGCATTTTTAACCAATTTTCTTGTCTCCAGTTCTCAATAACTAGAGTTGTGCAAGTATACTCACCCATACTGCTGGATAGGACATCTATCCATGTCCAAGTCGCGCTACGTCGCCAACTCCCGCACTTCTCCGTTTGGCCGGGTTCGGGAAAACCTACCAACCACCCCAAGCCGGCCACATACTACTTTTCCGCACCCATTTTCAAGGAAACACGAGTTTTCCTGGAGTAGCCAGCCAGTGGGTCTGCTAAAGCCCTTTCAGCCACTCATGTCCCACGTACTCGCTAGCTCCCGCACTCCGCCGTTACGCTAGCAGAACCAGCAGGAACTCGTGTTCCACTGATTCCAATACAACGCGGTAATGGGCTTTTTTCATCAATGTTCTTGTCTCCAGTTTGCAGTTACCAGAGTTTTGCCAATGTACTCACCCACACTGCTTGATAGGACATCTATCTACGCCCATTTCGCGCTATGTCGCCAACACCCGCACCTAACCGTTTGGCCGGGTCCAGGAAAACCTACCCACCCCCAAGCCTCACGCATACTCCTTTTCCGCACCCATTTTCAAGGAAACACGAGTTTTCCTGCAGTAGCCAGCCAGTGGGTCTGCCAAAGCCCTTTCAGCCACTCATGTCCCACGTACTCACTAGCTCCCGCACTCCGCCGTTTCGCTAGCAGAACCAGCAGGAACTCGTGTACCACTGATTCCGAAACAACGTGGCAATGGGCAATGTTCACCAATTTTCTTTTCTCAAGTTTTCAGAAACCAGAGTTTAGCGAGTATACTCACCCATACTGCTGGATAGGACATCTATCTATGTCCGAGTCGCGCTACGTCGCCAACTCCCGCACCTCACCGTTTGGCCGGGTTCGGGAAAACCTACCTACCACCCAAAGCCGGCAACATACTACTTTTACGAACCCATTTTCAAGGAAACACGATTTTTCCCGGAGTAGCCAGCTGGTGGGTCTGCTAAAGCCCCTTCAGCCACTCATGTCCCACGTACTCGCTAGCTCCCGCACTCCGCCGTTACGCTAGCAGAACCAGCAGGAACTCGTGTCCCACTGATTCCAATACAACGCGGTAATGGGCATTTTTCATCTATGTTCTTGTCTCCAGTTTGCAGGAACCAGAGTTTTGCCAATGGACTCACCCACACTGCTTGATAGGACATCTATCTACGCCCATTTCGCGCTATGTCGCCAACACCCGCACCTCACCGTTGGCCGGGTCCAGGAAAACCTACCCACCCCCAAGCCTCACGCACACTCCTTTTCCGCACCAATTTTCCAGGAAACAAGAGTTTTCCCGGAGTAGCCAGCTAGTGGGTCTGCTAAAGCCCCTTCAGCCACACATGCCCCACGTACTCACTAGCTCCCGCACTCCGCCGTTTCGCTAGCAGAACCAGCAGGAACTCGTCTTCCACTGATTCCGAAACAACGTGGCAATGGGCAATGTTCACCAATTTTCTTGTTTCAAGTTTTCAGTAACCAGAGTTTAGCGAGTATACTCACCCATACTGCTGGATAGGACATCTATCCATGTCTGAGTCGCGCTACGCTGCTAACTCCCGCACCTCACCGTTTGGCCGGGTTCGGGAAAACCTACCTACCACCCAAAGCCGGCAACATACTACTTTTCCGCACCCATTTTCAAGGAAACACGAATTTTCCCGGAGTAGCCAGCTAGTGGGTCTGCTAAAGCCCCTTCAGCCACCCATGTCCCATGTACACGCTAGCTCCCGCATCCAGTCGTTACCCTAGCAGAACCAGCAGGAACTCGTGTTCCACTGATTCCAATACAACGCGGTAATGGGCATTTTTTATCAATGTTCTTGTCTCCAGTTTGCAGTTACCAGAGTTTTGCCAATGTACTCACCCACACTGCTTGATAGCACACCTATCTACGCCCATTTCGCGCTATGTTGCCAACACCCGCACCTCACCGTTTGGCCGGGTCCAGGAAAACCTACCCAACCCCAAGCCTCACGCACACTCCTTTTCCGCACCCATTTTCCAGGAAACACGAGTTTTGCCGGAGTAGCCAGCTAGTGGGTCTGCTTAAGCCCCTTCAGCCACACATGCCCCACGTACTCACTAGCTCCCGCACTCCGCCGTTACGCTAGCAGAACCAGCAGGAACTCGTGTTCCACTGATTCCGATACAACGCGGTAATGGGCATTTTTAACCAATTTTCTTGTCTCCAGTTTTCAATAACTAGAGTTTTGCGAGGATGCTCATCCATACTGCTGGATAGGACATCTATCCATGTCCACGTCGCGCTACGTCGCCAACGCCCGCACTTCTCTGTTTGGCCGGTTTCGGGAAAACCTACCCACCACCCCAAGCCGGCCACATACTACTTTTCCGCACCCATTTTCAAGGAAACACGAGTTTCCCTGCAGTAGCCAGCCAGTGGGTCTGGTAAAGCCCTTTCAGCCACTCATGTCCCACGTACTCGCTAGCTCCCGCACTCCGCCGTTACGCTAGCAGAACCAGCAGGAACTCGTGTTCCACTGATTCCAATACAACGCGGTAATGGGCATTTTTCATCAATGTTCTTGTCTCCAGTTTTGCCAATGTACTCACCCACACTGCTTGATAGGACATCTATCTACGCCCATTTCGCGCTATGTCGCCAACACCCCCACCTAACGGTTTGGCCGGGTCCAAGAAAACCTACCCACCCCCAAGCCTCACGCACACTCCTTTTCAGCACCCATTTTCCAGGAAACACGAGTTCTCCCGCACCTCACCGTTTGGCCGGGTTCGGGAAAACCTACCTACCACCCAAAGCCGGCAACATACTACTTTTACGAACCCATTTTCAAGGAAACACGAATTTTCCCGGAGTAGCCAGCTAGTGGGTCTGCAAAAGCCCCTTCAGCCACCCATGTCCCATGTACACGCTAGCTCCCGCACTCCGTCGTTACGCTAGCAGAACCAGCAGGAACTCGTGTTCCACTGATTCCAATACAACGCGGTAATGGGCATTTTTCATCAATGTTCTTGTCTCCAGTTTGCAGTAACCAGAGTTTTGCCAATGTACTCACCCACACTGCTTGATAGGACATCTATGTACGCCCATTTCGCGCTATGTCGCCAACACCCGCACCCCACCGTTTGGCCGGGTCCAGGAAAACCTACCCACCCCCAAGCCTCACGCACACTCCTTTTCCGCACCCATTTTCCAGGAAACACGAGTTTTCCCGGAGTAGCCAGCTAGTGGGTCTGCTAAAGCCCCTTCAGCCACACATGCCCCACGTACTCACTAGCTCCCGCACTCCGCCGTTACGCTAGCAGAACCAGCAGGAACTCGTGTTCCACTGATTAAGATACAACGCGGTAATGGACATTTTTTACCAATTTTCTTGTCTCCAGTTTTCAATAACTAGAGTTTTGCGAGTATACTCACCCATACTGCTGGATAGGACACCTATCCATGTCCAAGTCGCGCTACGTCGCCAACTCCCGCACTTCTCCGTTTGGCCGGGTTCGGGAAAACCTACCCACCAACCAAAGCCGGCCTCATACTACTTTTCCGCACCCATTTTCGAGGAAACACGAGTTTTCCTGGAGTAGCCATCTAGTGGGTCTGCTAAAGCCCTTTCAGCCACTCATGTCCCACGTACTCGCTAGCTCCCGCACTCCGCCGTTACGCTAGCAGAACCAGCAGGAATTCGTGTTCCACTGATTCCAATACAAAGCGGTAATGGGCATTTTTCATCAATGGTCTTGTCTCCAGTTTGCACGAACCAGAGTTTTGCCAATGTACTCACCCACACTGCTTGATAGGACATCTATCTACGCCCATTTCGCGCTATGTCGCCAACACCCGCACCTCACCGTTTGGCCGGGTCCAGGAAAACCTACCCACCCCTAAGCCTCACGCACACTCCTTTTCCGCACCCATTTTCCAGGAAACACGAGTTTTCCCGGAGTAGCCATTTAGTGGGTCTGCTAAAGCCCCTTCAGCCACACATGCCCCACGTACTCACTAGCTCCCGCACTCCGCCGTTACGCTAGCAGAACCAGCAGGAACTCGTGTTCCACTGATTCCGAAACAACCTGGCAATGGGCAATGTTCACCAATTTTCTTGTCTCAAGTTTTCAGTAACCAGAGTTTAGCGAGTATACTCATCCATACTGCTGGATAGGACATCTATCCATTTTCGAGTCGCGCTACGTCGCCAACTCCCGCACCTCACCGTTTGGCCGGGTTCGGGAAAACCTACCTACCACCCCAAGCCGGCAACATACTACTTTTACGAACCCATTTTCAAGGAAACACGAATTTTCCCGGAGTAGCCAGCTAGTGGGTCTGCTAAAGCCCCTTCAGCCACCCATGTCCCATGTACACGCTAGCTCCTGCACTCCGTCGTTACGCTAGCAGAGCCAGCAGGAACTCGTGTTCCACTGATTCCAATACAACGCGGTAATGGGCATTTTTCATCAATGTTTTTGTCTCCAGTTTGCAGTAACCAGAGTTTTGCCAATGTACTCAACCACACTGCTTGATAGGACATCTATGTACGCCCATTTCGCGCTATGTCGCCAACCCCCGCACCTCACCGTTTGGCCGGGTCCAGGAAAACCTACCCACCCCCAAGCCTCACGCACACTCCTTTTCCATACCCATTTTCAAGGAAACACGAGTTTTCCCGGAGTAGCCAGCTAGTGGGTCTGCTAAAGCCCCTTCAGCCACACATGCCCCACGTACTCACTAGCTCCCGCACTCCGCCGTTACGCTAGCAGAACCAGCAGGAACTCGTGTTCCACTGATTCCGATACAACGCGGTAATGGGCATTTTTAACCAATTTTCTTGTCTCCAGTTTTCAATAACTAGAGTTTTGCGAGGATAGTCACCCATACTGCTGGATAGGACATCTATCCATGTCCAAGTCGCGCTACGTCGCCAACTCCCGCACTTCTCCGTTTGGCCGGGTTCGGGAAAACCTACCCAACACCCCAAGTCGGCCACATACTACTTTTCCGCACCCATTTTCAAGGAAACACGAGTTTTCCTGCAGTAGCCAGCTAGTGGGTCTGCTAAAGCCCTTTCAACCATTCATGTCCCACGTACTCGCTAGCTCCCGCACTCCGCCGTTACGCTAGCAGAACCAGCAGGAACTGGTGTTCCAATGATTCCAATACAACGCGGTAATGGGCATTTTTCATCAATGTTCTTTTCTCCAGTTTGCAGTAACCAGAATTTTGCCAATGTACTCACCCACACTGCTTGATAGGACATCTATCTACGCCCTTTTCGCGCTATGTCGCCAATACCCGCACCTAAACTTTTGGCCGGGTCCAGGAAAACCTACCCACCACCAAGCCTCACGCACACTCCTTTTCCGCACCCATTTTCCAGGAAACACGAGTTTTCCCGGAGTAGCCAGCTAGTGGGTCTGTTAAAACCCTTTCAGCCACTCATGTCCCACGTACTCGCTAGCTCCCGCACTCGCCGTTATGCTAGCAGAACCAGTAGGAACTCGTGTTCCACTGATTCCAATACAACGCGGTAATGGGCATTTTTTATCAATGTTCTTGTCTCCAGTTTGCAGTGACCAGAGTTTTGCCAATGTACTCACCCACACTGCTTGATAGGACATCTATCTACGCCCATTTCGCGCTATGTCGCCAACACCCGCACCTCACCGTTTGGCCGAGACCAGGAAAACCTACCCACCCCCAAGCCTCACGCACACTCGTTTTCCGCACCCATTTTCCAGGAACCACGAGTTTTCCCGGAGTAGCCAGCTAGTGGGTCTGCTAAAGCCCCTTCAGCCACACATGCCCCACGTACTCACTAGCTCCCGCACTCCGCCGTTACGCTAGCAGAACCAGCAGGAACTCGTGTTCCACTGATTCCGATACAACGCGGTAATGGGCATTTTTAACCAATTTTCTTGTCTCCAGTTTTCAATAACTAGAGTTTTGCGAGTATACTCACCAATACTGCTGAATAGGACATCTATCTATGTCCAAGTCGCGCTACGTCGCCAACTCCCGCACTTCTCCGTTTGACCGGGGTCGGGAAAACCTACCCACTACCCTAATCCGGCCACATACTACTTTTCCGCACCCATTTTCAAGAAAACACGAGTTTTCCTGGAGTAGCCAGCTAGTGGGTCTGCTAAAGCCCTTTCAGCCACTCATGTCCCACGTACTCGCTAGCTCCCGCACTCCGCCGTTACGCTAGCAGAACCAGCAGGAACTCGTGTTCCACTGATTCCAATACAACGCGGTAATGGGCATTTTTCATCAATGTTATTGTCTCCAGTTTGCAGATACCAGAGTTTTGCCAATGTACTCACCCATACTGCTGGATAGGACATCTATCCATATCCGAGTCGCACTACATCGCCAACTCCCGCACCTCACCGTGCGGCCGGGTTCGGGAAAACCTACCCACAACCCCAAGCCGACCACATACTACTTTTCCGGACCCATTTTCAAGGAAACACGAGTTTTCCTGCAGTATCCAGCCAGTGGGTCTGTTAAAGCCCTTTCAGCCACTTATGTCCCACGTACTCGCTAGCTCCCGCACTCCGTCGTTACGCTAGCAGAACCAGCAGGAACTCGTGTTCCACTGATTCCAATACAACGCGTAAATGGGCATTTTTCATCAATGTTCTTGTCTCCAGTTTGCAGTAACAAGAGTTTTGCCAATGTACTCACCCACACTGCTTGATAGGACATCTATCTATGCCCATTTCGCGCTATGTCGCCAACAACCGCACCTCACCGTTTGGCCGGGTCCAGGAAAACCTACCCACCCCCAAGCCTCACGCACACTCGTTTTCCGCACCCATTTTCCAAGAAACACGAGTTTTCCCGGAGCAGCCAGCTAGTGGGTCTGCTAAAGCCCCTTCAGCCACACATGCCCCACGTACTCACTAGCTCCCGCACTCCGCCGTTACGCTAGCAGAACCAGCAGGAACTCGTGTTCCACTGATTCCGATACAACGCGGTAATGGGCATTTTTAACCAATTTTCTTGTCTCCAGTTTTCAATAACTAGCGTTTTGCGAGTATACTCACCCATACTGCTGGATAGGACATCTATCCATGTCCAAGTCGCGCTACGTCGCCAACCCCCGCACTTCTCCGTTTGGCCGGGTTCGGGAAAACCTACCCACCATCCCAAGCCGGCCACATACTACTTTTCCGCACCAGTTTTCAAGGAAACACGAGTTTACCTGGAGTAGCCAGCTAGTGGGTCTGCTAAAGCCCTTTCAGCCACTCATGTGCCACGTACTCGCTAGCTCCCGCACTCCGCCGTTACGCTAGCAGAACCAGCAGGAACTCGTGTTCCAATGATTCCAATACAACGCGGTAATGGGCATTTTTCATCTATGTTCTTGTCTCCAGTTTGCAGTAACCAGAGTTTTGCCAATGTACTCAACCACACTGCTTGAAAGGACATCTATCTTCGCCCATTTCGAGCTATGTCGCCAACACCCGCACCTCACCGTTTGGCCGGGTCCAGGAAAACCTACCCACCCCCCAAGCCTCACGCACACTCCTTTTCCGCACCCATTTTCCAGAAAACACGAGTTTTCCCGGAGTAACCAGCTAGTTGGTCTGCTAAAGCCCCTTCAGCCACACATGCCCCACGTACTCACTAGCTCCCGCACTCCGCCGTTACGCTAGCAGAACCAGCAGGAACTCGTGTTCCACTGATTCCGATACAACGCGGTATTGGGCATTTTTAACCAATTTTCTTGTCTCCAGTTTTCAATAACTAGAGTTTTGCAAGTATACTCACCCATACTGCTGGATAGGACATCTACCCATGTCCAAGTCGCGCTACGTCGCCAATTCCTGCACTTCTCCGTTTGGCCGGGTTCGGGAAAACCTACACACCACCCCAAGCCGGCTTTATTCTACTTTTCCGCACCCATTTTCAAGGAAACACGAGTTTTCCTGGAGTAGCCAGCTAGTGGGTCTGCTAAAGCCCTTTCAGCCACTCATGTCCCACGTACTCGCTAGCTCCCGCACTCCGCCGTTACGCTAGCAGAACCAGCAGGAATTCGTGTTCCACTGATTCCAATACAACGCGGTAATGGGCATTTTTCATCAATGTTCTTGTCTCCAGTATGCACGAACCAGAGTTTTGCCAATGTACTCACCAACACTGCTTGATAGGACATCTATCTACGCCCGTTTCGCGCTATGTCGCCAACACCCGCACCTCACCGTTTGGCCGGGTCCAGGAAAACCTACCCACCCCTAAGCCTCACGCACACTCCTTTTCCGCACCCATTTTCCAGAAAACACGAGTTTTCCCGGAGTAACCAGCTAGTTGGTCTGCTAAAGCCCCTTCAGCCACACATGCCCCACGTACTCACTAGCTCCCGCACTCCGCCGTTACGCTAGCAGAACCAGCAGGAACTCGTGTTCCACTGATTCCGATACAACGCGGTATTGGGCATTTTTAACCAATTTTCTTGTCTCCAGTTTTCAATAACTAGAGTTTTGCAAGTATACTCACCCATACTGCTGGATAGGACATCTACCCATGTCCAAGTCGCGCTACGTCGCCAATTCCTGCACTTCTCCGTTTGGCCGGGTTCGGGAAAACCTACACACCACCCCAAGCCGGCTTTATTCTACTTTTCCGCACCCATTTTCAAGGAAACACGAGTTTTCCTGGAGTAGCCAGCTAGTGGGTCTGCTAAAGCCCTTTCAGCCACTCATGTCCCACGTACTCGCTAGCTCCCGCACTCCGCCGTTACGCTAGCAGAACCAGCAGGAATTCGTGTTCCACTGATTCCAATACAACGCGGTAATGGGCATTTTTCATCAATGTTCTTGTCTCCAGTATGCACGAACCAGAGTTTTGCCAATGTACTCACCAACACTGCTTGATAGGACATCTATCTACGCCCGTTTCGCGCTATGTCGCCAACACCCGCACCTCACCGTTTGGCCGGGTCCAGGAAAACCTACCCACCCCTAAGCCTCACGCACACTCCTTTTCCGCACCCATTTTCCAGGAAACACGAGTTTTGCCGGAGTAGCCAGCTAGTGGGTCTGCTAAAGCCCCTTCAGCCACACATGCCCCACGTACTCACTAGCTCCCGCACTCCGCCGTTACGCTAGCAGAACCAGCAGGAACTCGTGTTCCACTGATTCCGATACAACGCGGTAATGGGCATTTTTAACCAATTTTCTTGTCTCCAGTTTTCAATATCTAGAGTTTTGCGAGTATACTCACCCATACTGCTAGATAGGACATCTATCCGTGTCCAAGTCGCGCTACGTCGCCAACTCCTGCACTTCTCCGTTTGGTCGGGTTCGGTAATACCTACCCACCACCCCAAGCCGGCCACATACTACTTTTCCGCACCCATTTTCAAGGAAACACGAGTTTTCCTGCAGTAGCCAGCCAGTGGGTCTGCTAAAGCCCTTTCAGCCACTCATGTCCCACGTACTCGCTAGCTCCCGCACTCCGCCGTTACGCTAGCAGAACCAGCAGGAACTCGTGTTCCACTGATTCCAATACAACGCGGTAATGGGCATTTTTCATCAATGTTCTTGTCTCCAGTTTTCAATAACTAGAGTTTTGCGAGTATACTCACCCATACTGCTGGATAGGACATCTATCCATGTCCAAGTCGCGCTACGTCGCCAACTCCCGCACTTCTCCGTTTGGCCGGGTTCGGGAAAACCTACCCACCATCCCAAGCCGGCCACATACTACTTTTCCGCACCCATTTTCAAGGAAACACGAGTTTTCCTGGAGAAGCCAGCTAGTGGGTCTGCTAAAGCCCTTTCAGCCACTCATGTCCCACGTACTCGCTAGCTCCCGCACTCCGCCGTTACGCTAGCAGAACCAGCAGGAACTCGTGTTCCACTGATTCCAATACAACGCGGTAATGGGCATTTTTCATCTATGTTCTTGTCTCCAGTTTGCAGTAACCAGAGTTTTGCCAATGTACTCCACCACACTGCTTGATAGGACATCTATCTACGCCCATTTCGCGCTATGTCGCCAACACCCGCACCTCACCGTTTGGCCGGGTCCAGGAAAACCTACCCACCCCTAAGCCTCACGCACACTCCTTTTCCGCACCCATTTTCCAGGAAACACGAGTTTTCCCGGAGTAGCCAGCTAGTGGGTCTGCTAAAGCCCCTTCAGCCACACATGCCCCTCGTACTCACTAGCTCCCGCACTCCGCCGTTTCGCTAGCAGAACCAGCAGGAACTCGTGTTCCACTGATTCCGAAACAACGTGGCAATGGGCAATGTTCACCAATTTTCTTGTCTCAAGTTTTCAGTAACCAGAGTTTAGCGAGTATACTCACCCATACTGCTGGATAGGACATCTATCCGTGTCGGAGTCGCGCTACGTCGCCAACTCCCGCACCTCACCGTTTGGCCGGGTTCGGGAAAACCTACCTACCACCCCAAGCCGGCAACATACTACTTTTACGAACCCATTTTCAAGGAAACACGAATTTTCCCGGAGTAGCCAGCTAGTGGGTCTACTAGAGCCCCTTCAGCCACCCATGTCCCATGTACACGCTAGCTCCCGCACTCCGTCGTTACGCTAGCAGAACCAGCAGGAACTCGTGTTCCACTGATTCCAATACAACAAGGTAATGGGCATTTTTCATCAATGTTCTTGTCTCCAGTTTGCAGTAACCAGAGTTTTGCCAATGTACTCACCCACACTGCTTGATAGGACATCTATCTACGCCCATTTCGCGCTATGTCGCCAACACCCGCACCTCACCGTTTGGCCGGGTCCAGGAAAACCTACCCACCCCCAAGCCTCACACACAATCCTTTTCCGCACCCATTTTCCAGGAAACACGAGTTTTCCCGGAGTAGCCAGCTAGTGGGTCTGCTAAAGCCCCTTCAGTCACACATGCCCCACGTACTCATTAGCTCCCGCACTCCGCCGTTACGCTAGCAGAACCAGCAGGAACTCGTGTTCCACTGATTCCGATACAACGCGGTAATGGGCATTTTTAACCAATTTTCTTGTCTCCAGTTTTCAATAACTAGAGTTTTGCGAGGATACTCACCCATACTGCTGGATAGGACATCTATCCATGTCCAAGTCGCGCTACGTCGCCAACTCCCGCACTTCTCCGTTTGGCCGGGTTCGGGAAAACCTTCCCACCACCCCAAGCCGGCCACATACTACTTTTCCGCACCCATTTTCAAGGAAACACGAGTTTTCCTGGAGTAGCCAGCTAGTGGGTCTGCTAAAGCCCTTTCAGCCATTCATGTCCCACGTACTCGCTAGCTCCCGCACTCCGCCGTTACGCTAGCAGAACCAGCAGGAACTCGTGTTCCACTGATTCCAATACAACGCGGTAATGGGCATTTTTCATCAATGTTCTTGTCTCCAGTTTGCAGTAACCAGAGTTTTGCCAATGTACTCACCCACACTGCTTGATAGGACATCTATCTACGCCCATTTCGCGCTATGTCGCCAACAACCGCACCTCACCGTTTGGCCGGGTCCAGGAAAACCTACCCACCCCCAAGCCTCACGCACACTCCTATTCCGCACCCATTTTCCAGGAAACACGAGTTTTCCCGGAGAAGCCAGCTAGTGGGTCTGCTAAAGCCTCTTCAGCCACACATGCCCCACGTACTCACGAGCTCCCGCACTCCGCCGTTACGCTAGCAGAACCAGCAGGAACTCGTGTTCCACTGATTCCGATACAACGCGGTAATGGGCATTTTTAACCAATTTTCTTGTCTCCAGTTTTCAATAACTAGAGTTTTGCGAGTATACTCACCCATACTGCTGGATAGGATATCTATCCATGTCCAAGTCGCGCTACATCGCCAACTCCCGCACTTCTCCGTTTGGCCGGGTTCGGGAAAACCTACCCACCACCCCAAGCCGTCCACATACTACTTTTCCGCACCCATTTTCAAGGAAACACGAGTTTTCCTGGAGTAGCCATCTAGTGGGTCTGCTAAAGCCCTTCAGCCACACATGCCCCACGTACTCACTAGCTCCCGCACACCGCCGTTACGCTAGCAGAACCAGCAGGAACTCGTGTTCCACTGATTCCGAAACAACGTGGCAATGGGCAATGTTCACCAATTTTCTTGTCTCAAGTTTTTAGTAACCAGAGTTTAGCGAGTATACTCACACATACTGCTTGATAGGACATCTATCCATGTCCGAGTCGCGCTACGTCGCCAACTCCCGCAACTCACCATTTGGCCGGGTTGCGGGAAAACCTACCTACCACCACAAGCCGGCAACATACTACTTTTACGAACCCATTTTCAAGGAAACACGAATTTTCCCGGAGTAGCCAGCTAGTGGGTCTGCTAAAGCCCCTTCAGCCACCCATGTCCCATGTACACGCTAGCTCCCGCACTCCGTCGTTACGCTAGCAGAACCAGCAGGAACTCGTGTCCCACTGATTCCAATACAACGCGGTAATGGGCATTTTTCATCAATGTTCTTGTCTCCAGTTTGCAGTAACCAGAGTTTTGCCAATGTACTCACCCACACTGCTTGATAGGACATCTATCTACGCCCATTTCGCGCTATGTCGCCAACACCCGCACCTCACCGTTTGGCCGGGTCCAGGAAAACCTTCCCACACCCAAGCCTCACGCACACTCCTTTTCCGCACCCATTTTCCAGGAAACACGAGTTTTCCCGGAGTAGCCAGCTAGTGGGTCTGCTAAAGCCCCTTCAGCCACACATGCCCCACGTACTCACTAGCTCCCGCACTCCGCCGTTACGCTAGCAGAACCAGCATGAACTCATGTTCCACTGATTCCGATACAACGCGGTAATGGGCATTTTAACCAATTTTCTAGTCTCCAGTTTTCACTAACTAGAGTTTTGCGAGTATACTCACCCATACTGCTGGATAGGACATCTATCCATGTCCAAGTCGCGCTACGTCGCCTACTCCCGCACTTCTCCGTTTGGCCGGGTTCGGGAAAACTTACCTACCACCCCAAGCCGACCACATACTACTTTTCCGAATCCATTTTCAAGGAAACACGAGTTTTCCTGCAGTATCCAGCCAGTGGGTCTGCTAAAGCCCTTTCAGCCACTCATGTCCCACGTACTCGCTAGCTCCCGCACACAGTCGTTACGCTAGCAGAACCAGCAGGAACTCGTGTTCCACTGATTCCAATACAACGCGGTAATGGGCAGTTTCCATCAATGTTCTTGTCTCCAGTTTGCAGTAACCAGAGTTTTGCCAATGTACTCACCCACACTGCTTGATAGGACATCTATCTACGCCCATTTCGCGCTATGTCGCCAACACCCGCACCTCACCGTATGGCCGGGTCCAGGAAAACCTACCCACCCCCAAGCCTCACGCACACTCCTTTTCCATACCCATTTTCCAGGAAACACGAGTTTTCCCGGAGTAGCCTGCTAGTGGGTCTACTAAAGCCCCTTCAGCCACACATGCCCCACGTACTCACTAGCTCCCGCACTCCGCCGTTACCCTAGCAGAACCAGCAGGAACTCGTGTTCCACTGATTCCGATACAACGCGGTAATGGACATTTTTAACCAATTTTCTTGTCTCCAGTTTTCAATAACTAGAGTTTTGCGAGGATACTCACCCATACTGCTGGATAGGACATCTATCCATGTCCAAGTCGCGCTACGTCGCCAACTCCCGCACTTCTCCGTTTGGCCGGGTTCGGAAAAACCTACCCACCACCCCAAGCCGGCCACATACTACTTTTCCGCACCCATTTTCAAGAAAACACGAGTTTTCCTGGAGTACCCAGCTAGTGGGTCTGCTAAAGCCCTTTCAGCCATTCATGTCCCACGTACTCGCTAGCTCCCGCACTCCGCCGTTACGCTAGCAGAACCAGCAGGAACTCGTGTTCCACTGATTCCAATACAACGCGGTAATGGGCATTTTTCATCAATGTTCTTGTCTCCAGTTTGCAGTTACCAGAGTTTTGCCAATGTACTCACCCACACTGCTTGATAGGACATCTATCTACGCCCATTTCGCGCTATGTCGCCAACACCCGCACCTAACCGTTTGGCCGGGTCCAGGAAAACCTACACATGCCCAAGCCTCACGCACACTCCTTTTCCGCACCCATTTTCCAGAGAACACGAGTTTTCCCGGAGTAGCCAGCTAGTGGGTCTGCTAAAGCCCCTTCAGCCACACATGCCCCACGTACTCACTAGCTCCCGCACTCCGCCGTTTCGATAGCAGAACCAGCAGGAACTCGTGTTCCACTGATTCCGAAACAACGTGGCAATGGGCAATGTTCACCAATTTTCTTGTCTCAAGTTTTCAGTAACCAGAGTTTAGCGAGTATACTCACCCATACTGCTGGATAGGACATCTATCCATGTCCGAGTCGCGCTACGTCGCCAACTACCGCACCTCACCGTTTGGCCGGGTTCGGGAAAACCTACCTACCACCCCAAGCCGGCAACATACTACTTTTACGAACCCATTTTCAAGGAAACACGAATTATCCCGGAGTAGCCAGCTAGTGGGTCTGCTAAAGCCCCTTCAGCCACCCATGTCCCATGTACACGCTAGCTCCCGCACTCCGTCGTTACGCTAGCAGAACCAGCAGGAACTCGTGTTCCACTGATTCCAATACAACGCGGTAATGGGCATTTTTCATCAATGTTCTTGTCTCCAGTTTGCAGTTACCAGAGTTTTGCCAATGTACTCACCCACACTGCTTGATAGGACATCTATCTACGCCCATTTCGCGCTATGTCGCCAACACCCGCACCTCACCGTTTGGCCGGGTCCAGGAAAACCTACCCACCCCCAAGCCTCACGCACACTCCTTTTCCATACCCATTTTCCAGGAAACACGAGTTTTCCCGGAGTAGCCAGCTAGTGGGTCTGCTAAAGCCCTTTCAGCCACACATGCCCCACGTACTCACTAGCTCCCGCACTCCGCCGTTACGCTAGCAGAACCAGCAGGAACTCGTGTTCCACTGATTCCGATACAACGCGGTAATGGACATTTTTAACCAATTTTCTTGTCTCCAGTTTTCAATAACTAGAGTTTTGCGAGGATACTCACCCATACTGCTGGATAGGACATCTATCCATGTCCAAGTCGCGCTACGTCGCCAACTCCCGCACTTCTCCGTTTGGCCGGGTTCGGGAAAACCTACCCACCACCCCAAGCCGGCCACATACTACTTTTCCGCACCCATTTTCAAGAAAACACGAGTTTTCCTGGAGTACCCAGCTAGTGGGTCTGCTAAAGCCCTTTCAGCCATTCATGTCCCACGTACTCGCTAGCTCCCGCACTCCGCCGTTACGCTAGCAGAACCAGCAGGAACTCGTGTTCCACTGATTCCAATACAACGCGGTAATGGGCATTTTTCATCAATGTTCTTGTCTCCAGTTGGCAGTTACCAGAGTTTTGCCAATGTACTCACCCACACTGCTTGATAGGACATCTATCTACGCCCATTTCGCGCTATGTCGCCAACACCCGCACCTAACCGTTTGGCCGGGTCCAGGAAAACCTACACATGCCCAAGCCTCACGCACACTCCTTTTCCGCACCCATTTTCCAGAGAACACGAGTTTTCCCGGAGTAGCCAGCTAGTGGGTCTGCTAAAGCCCCTTCAGCCACACATGCCCCACGTACTCACTAGCTCCCGCACTCCGCCGTTTCGATAGCAGAACCAGCAGGAACTCGTGTTCCACTGATTCCGAAACAACGTGGCAATGGGCAATGTTCACCAATTTTCTTGTCTCAAGTTTTCAGTAACCAGAGTTTAGCGAGTATACTCACCCATACTGCTGGATAGGACATCTATCCATGTCCGAGTCGCGCTACGTCGCCAACTACCGCACCTCACCGTTTGGCCGGGTTCGGGAAAACCTACCTACCACCCCAAGCCGGCAACATACTACTTTTACGAACCCATTTTCAAGGAAACACGAATTATCCCGGAGTAGCCAGCTAGTGGGTCTGCTAAAGCCCCTTCAGCCACCCATGTCCCATGTACACGCTAGCTCCCGCACTCCGTCGTTACGCTAGCAGAACCAGCAGGAACTCGTGTTCCACTGATTCCAATACAACGCGGTAATGGGCATTTTTCATCAATGTTCTTGTCTCCAGTTTGCAGTTACCAGAGTTTTGCCAATGTACTCACCCACACTGCTTGATAGGACATCTATCTACGCCCATTTCGCGCTATGTCGCCAACACCCGCACCTCACCGTTTGGCCGGGTCCAGGAAAACCTACCCACCCCCAAGCCTCACGCACACTCCTTTTCCATACCCATTTTCCAGGAAACACGAGTTTTCCCGGAGTAGCCAGCTAGTGGGTCTGCTAAAGCCCTTTCAGCCACACATGCCCCACGTACTCACTAGCTCCCGCACTCCGCCGTTACGCTAGCAGAACCAGCAGGAACTCGTGTTCCACTGATTCCGATACAACGGGGTAATGGGCATTTTTAACCAACATTCTTGTCTCCAGTTTTCAATAACTAGAGTTTTGCGAGGATACTCACCCATACTGCTGGATAGGACATCTATCCATGTCCAAGTCGCGCTACGTCGCCAACTCCCGCACTTCTCCGTTTGGCCGGGTCTGGGAAAACCTACCCACCACCCCAGGCCGGCCAAATACTACTTTTCCGCACCCATTTTCAAGGAAACACGAGTTTTCCTGGAGTAGCCAGCTAGTGGGTCTGCTAAAGCCCTTTCAGCCATTCATGTCCCACGTACTCGCTAGCTCCCGCACTCCGCCGTTACGCTAGCAGAACCAGCAGGAGTTCGTATCCCACTGATTCCAATACAACGCGGTAATGGGCATTTTTCATCAATGTTCTTGTCTCCAGTTTGCAGTAACCAGAGTTTTGCCAATGTACTCACCCACACTGCTTAATAGGACATCTATCTACGCCCATTTCGCGCTATGTCGCCAACAACCGCACCTCACCGTTTGGCCGGGTCCAGGAAAACCTACCCACCCCCAAGCCTCACGCACACTCCTTTTCCGCACCCATTTTCCAGGAAACACGAGTTTTCCCGGAGTAGCCAGCTAGTGGGTCTGCTAAAGCCCCTTCAGCCACACATGCCCCACGTACTCACTAGCTCCCGCACTCCGCCGTTACGCTAGCAGAACCAGCAGGAACTCGTGTTCCACTGATTCCAATACAACGCGGTAATGGGCATTTTTCATCAATGTTCTTGTCTCCAGTTTGCAGTAACCAGAGTTTTGCCAATGTACTCACCCACACTGCTTGATAGGACATCTATTTACACCCATTTCGCGCTATGTCGCCAACACCCGCACCTCACCCGTTGGCCGGGTCCAGGAAAACCTACCCACCCCCAAGCCTCACGCACACTCCTTTTCCGCACCCATTTTCCAGGAAATACGAGTTTTCCCGGAGTAGCCAGCTAGTGGGTCTGCTAAAGCCCCTTCAGCCACACATGCCCCACGTACTCACTAGCTCCCGCACTCCGCCGTTACGCTAGCAGAACCAGCAGGAACTCGTGTTCCACTGATTCCGAAACAACGTGGCCATGGGCAATGTTCACCAATTGTCTTGTCTCAAGTTTTTAGTAACCAGAGTTTAGCGAGTATACTCACACATACTGCTGGATAGGACATCTATCCATGTCCGAGTCGCGCTACGTCGCCAACTCCCGCACCTCACCATTTGGCCGGGTTCGGGAAAACCTACCTACCACCACAAGCCGGCAACATACTACTTTTACGAACCCATTTTTAAGGAAACACGAATTTTCCCGGAGTAGTCAGCTAGTGGGTCTGCTAAAGCCCCTTCAGCCACCCATGTCCCATGTACACGCTAGCTCCCGCATTCCGTCGTTACGCTAGCAGAACCAGCAGGAGTTCGTATCCCACTGATTCCAATACAACGCGGTAATGGGCATTTTTCATCAATGTTCTTGTCTCCAGTTTGCAGTAACCAGAGTTTTGCCAATGTACTCACCCACACTGCTTGATAGGACATCTATCTACGCCCATTTCGCGCTATGTCGCCAACACCCGCACCTCACCGTTTGGCCGGGTCCAGGAAAACCTACCCACCCCCAAGCCTCACGCACACTCCTTTTCCGCACCCATTTTCCAGGAAACACGAGTTTTCCCGGAGTAGCCAGCTAGTGGGTCTGCTAAAGCCCCTTCAGCCACACATGCCCCACGTACTCACTAGCTCCCGCACTCCGCCGTTACGCTAGCAGAACCAGCATGAACTCATGTTCCACTGATTCCGATACAACGCGGTAATGGGCATTTTTAACCAATTTTCTTGTCTCCAGTTTTCAATAACTAGAGTTTTGCGAGTATACTCACCCATACTGCTGGATAGGACATCTATCCATGTCCAAGTCGCGCTACGTCGCCAACTCCCGCACTTCTTCGTTTGGCCGGGTTCGGGAAAACCTACCCACCACCCCAAGCCGACCACATACTACTTTTCCGCACCCATTTTCAAGGAAACACGAGTTTTCATGCAGTATCCAGCCAGTGGGTCTGCTAAAGCCCTTTCAGCCACTCATGTCCCACGTACTCGCTAGCTCCCGCACTCCGCCGTTACGCTAGCAGAACCAGCAGGAACTCGTGTTCCACTGATTCCAATACAACGCGGTAATTGGCATTTTTCATCAATGTTCTTGTCTCCAGTTTGCAGTAACCAGAGTTTTGCCAATGTACTCACCCACACTGCTTTATAGCACATCTATCTACGCCCATTTCGCGCTATGTCGCCAACACCCGCACCTCACCGTTTGGCCGGGTCCAGGAAAACCTACCCACCCCCAAGCCTCACGCACACTCCTTTTCCATACCCATTTTCCAGGAAACACGAGTTTTCCCGGAGTAGCCAGCTAGTGGGTCTGCTAAAGCCCCTTCAGCCACACATGCCCCACGTACTCACTAGCTCCCGCACTCCGCCGTTACGCTAGCAGAACCAGCAGGAACTCGACCACATACTACTTTTCCGCACCCATTTTCAAGGAAACACGAGTTTTCATGCAGTATCCAGCCAGTGGGTCTGCTAAAGCCCTTTCAGCCACTCATGTCCCACGTACTCGCTAGCTCCCGCACTCCGCCGTTACGCTAGCAGAACCAGCAGGAACTCGTGTTCCACTGATTCCAATACAACGCGGTAATTGGCATTTTTCATCAATGTTCTTGTCTCCAGTTTGCAGTAACCAGAGTTTTGCCAATGTACTCACCCACACTGCTTTATAGCACATCTATCTACGCCCATTTCGCGCTATGTCGCCAACACCCGCACCTCACCGTTTGGCCGGGTCCAGGAAAACCTACCCACCCCCAAGCCTCACGCACACTCCTTTTCCATACCCATTTTCCAGGAAACACGAGTTTTCCCGGAGTAGCCAGCTAGTGGGTCTGCTAAAGCCCCTTCAGCCACACATGCCCCACGTACTCACTAGCTCCCGCACTCCGCCGTTACGCTAGCAGAACCAGCAGGAACTCGACCACATACTACTTTTCCGCACCCATTTTCAAGGAAACACGAGTTTTCATGCAGTATCCAGCCAGTGGGTCTGCTAAAGCCCTTTCAGCCACTCATGTCCCACGTACTCGCTAGCTCCCGCACTCCGCCGTTACGCTAGCAGAACCAGCAGGAACTCGTGTTCCACTGATTCCAATACAACGCGGTAATTGGCATTTTTCATCAATGTTCTTGTCTCCAGTTTGCAGTAACCAGAGTTTTGCCAATGTACTCACCCACACTGCTTTATAGCACATCTATCTACGCCCATTTCGCGCTATGTCGCCAACACCCGCACCTCACCGTTTGGCCGGGTCCAGGAAAACCTACCCACCCCCAAGCCTCACGCACACTCCTTTTCCATACCCATTTTCCAGGAAACACGAGTTTTCCCGGAGTAGCCAGCTAGTGGGTCTGCTAAAGCCCCTTCAGCCACACATGCCCCACGTACTCACTAGCTCCCGCACTCCGCCGTTACGCTAGCAGAACCAGCAGGAACTCGTGGTACACTGATTCCGATACAACGCGGTAATGGGCATTTTTAACCAATTTTCTTCTCTCCAGTTTTCAGTAACCAGAGTTTTGCGAGTATACTCACCCATACTGCTGGATAGGACATCTATCCATGTCCAAGTCGCGCTACGTCGCCAACTCCCGCACTTCCCCGTTTGGCCGGGTTCGGGAAAACCTATCCACTACCCCATGCCGGCCACATACTACTTTTCCGCACCCATTTTCAAGGAAACACGAGCTTTCCTGGAGTAGCCAGCTAGTGGGTCTGCTTAAGCCCCTTCAGCCACTCATGCCCCACGTACTTGCTAGCTCCCGCACTCCGCCGTTACGCTAGCTGAACCAGAAGGAACTCGTGTTCCGTTGATTCCGATACAACGCCGTGCGTGCGTGCGTGCGTTTTAATTATCCATCTGCAATACCGGTCGAAATATGTTCACAAAACGTTTGAGAAATATATTCATGTAGGTATGTTACAAGGTTGACCCTGTTGGATAGTTCCTGCTAGCAGGAGCTTTGACTCCGGCCGGAACTGGAATGTTCCGGCTGGTCCTGCCAGCAGGAGATTGAGTTCCGGCTGGAACTGCTCTCCTGCTAACTTCACGCACCCTCTTTAGGTTGCAGAAAACGGTTATTAAAAATTGTGTCATAGTTTATTACTACTTTAAATATAGGTTGTGGATCTTGTTAGAACAAAAGTAATAGAAAAATATATATGTATGTTCGAACAAACCACAGTTTTCTCTATATAAAGTTCGATTTAGAAGGGGTGTTCATCCGTGAAATGGACTTGTTAACATTAAAATGATAGTCAAGCAGATTTAAGTGCATTTTGGACGGTAAAGCCAAAACATGGACACTTATGCTGGAAACACTGCATGCTCAGTTCAGACGTCGAGCTTAGATCAGGGCCTTTGCTGTCAACCCATTACGGCCTCCGCCCAGCGGGGCTTCATCACGTGAACGAGTCCGTGAAATGAACACCCCATTAAACCCCAATTTATATAGAGAAAACTGGGGTTTACGGGGGTATACATTATGTCTCTTTTTTCTGCTCCTAGACATAAGTTGTGGGTACTCGTTAGAACCGCATCATTGCGGCGGTTCTAACTAGCACCCGACCTATGTTTTGAGTATAAATAAGAAAAATATCACAAATTTTCATCAGAAAGATGACCTTTTTTGAGGTATGAAAAAATGCACTATATCACAAGGGTGTGTTATCGTGATGTGAAGAAATAGATTGGGCTGCATGATGCTTCCACGCAGAGCTGAAACTGACTGCACAGCACATGAGTATCAGTAAACTGCATGGGGCTCTAAGGCTGCCCATGTAAAGTGGTGCGAGTTGGACCGTCCATGCAGATAAATCCTACTGGTTTCATTGGGTGGCAGGGCTTGAGATGTCATCTCAGTGTCGGGTAAAAGTCCCTCAAAATTGGAAGCAACGTCCGCACAATGACCTATACAGTGTTGACGGGGACGTTAAGCCTCCAATCAAACAAAACTGTCAACCCATTAAGAAAACATATCCTTGTGATAATGTTTTCTTTCTTATCTTCGAAATGTTAACTTATATCTAAAAAAAAAATAAGAAAGAAAAAAAAGCACATTATTTTTATGATGAACAAAACAATGTCTTGGTGCGGATAACACACACATTGAAACCCCTCTAAACCTCTCTTTTCTGTATAAAAATGAAAATTGGGGTTTTGCAGGGGTTGGTTGGTTGGTTGGTTGGTTGAAGTTAAGGCATTTTACGTCTGCCAAGGTCGAGCGGACTGAACTCCATAGCTCCATAGCGAGACGTAAGTTTTGTGCTTCTGGGCTGCAAATCGTGGCAGTTTTTCCAACAAGAGTCAATCGCGTTGGTCTGCCTATGCCCTGCCGAGGAAAATTGAAGCACTGCCAGTTTTAGAAATTTTGAATGCCGGTCTAAAGTGAGCCAAAAATGTAGAGAAATCAGTGCCAATTCGGCTGCAAATCGCGATTTCTCTACTGTGCTCGAGAGCGGAAAGTAGGTCAACGATGCTCTCTCTTGGGGCCGCGCGATTTTGGCCATCGGACTTAGGCTGCCAATGAGGCATGCCTATGCAGGTTTCCATTCAGGAAAACGCACGGCTAACGGTCCAGGAAGAAGACTGGTCGCAAGTCTTATTCCCAACCAGCAGGCAGGATGAGCGCGTAACGATCCAGGCGTTGGTACAAGCCCTCAGCATCTCCTACCGGCTTAGCCATGCAGAAGTGCTGCTTGTAGAACCGCCAAGCTCCGGGGACGAACTCGTCGTCCCCCGCGTCCGATGACCTTGACACGTACAGAGTGTCATTCTCCCGATGTTGGAAGGCATAGCACTCTGTCGCGTACGGGTAGGTTCGACCCGTAGGCTTCCTGCTAAGCAGGTAGATGTCATGATCATCGTAGCGGCGGACAGCTTGGCAGTCGTAGTGGTCTTGTACCCGGAAATGCTGGTCGATCGTCACGAAATCCATGTCCGGCGCGAGTGGCTGGTAGGCTGGCTTGGGCGGCGAGGTCTTGCGGCGCTGCTTCTTCGGTGGCTCAGGCGGTGTTGGCTGGGACGGCTCTGGCGAAGAAGGCGCTGGTGCAGGCGGAGGTGAAGATCGCTGCAGTCTCGGCGCGGGCGCTGGTTCGGCGCTGGCTGTCGTTGGTCTTGAGATGGTCGGCGCTGGAGAGACCTCTGTGGTCACTGTTGCTGGTGGTGCTGTCTCTTGTAGCGGTCTGTCCTTGGCTGGCTGCTGTGGCTTGGCTGTCTTTGCTGTCTTGCTGGGTCTCTTTGGAGCTGGAGTGCTGAGATCCCAGCGAAGGCTCACTGTCACAAACTGATGATGGAGGCCTGTTTTTACCTCAGGCACCCCGTGAAGTCGACAGGACTTCAGAAAAGCCACAAGTGGCTCAGGTAGACGATACTCTTTCATACAGACAGACATGATAAGAGCTGTTGACTGTTCGAGAGCTGAACAGAGAATGTGATATGAGAATGGTTTACAGGGGTTTTTATTACATGGACTTATGCACATGTTGCTTTTCTAAACAATGCAATTTTAAATAATGCAATCTGACATCCATTAACTATAAATGTTTTTTTTTTCTTTTTCTTTTTTTAAATAATGTGGAATATCACATTCCAGAAAAAAAAATGGATTTATGAGAACCAATAATATTTTAAGTACAAAAAGGCTCAATTTTAACCGTTTGACAAAAAGAGAATTTTTCTCGCTTAACTGAAGTACCAAAACACGCAGTTCTAAATTAACTAGACGTATCTATCGTTCAATATCCCCCGGGGTCATTTTCACACACAGCCGGATTAAAACACAATATTGATTACACGATAGGTACACGACAGGTATCTATCGAAGGCCTCAGTCAAAGGGAGACAACCCAATATTGACTTTCTGTACGACTCTCACGGTTGAAAGTCATCGGGCTAATGTCAGATATAGTTGGCCATGGACCCTGATATGACGCCACAGAACGCTTCTTTTCCGTTTGCTTAAAGGGCGGAAAACAACGAAAAAATTACCCTTACGTCCATTATGGTGTTCAAGATGCATTAGGTGGAATATTCTGTTATTATTATTATTATTATTATTATTATTATTATTATGGTCTGGTTTCAAGATTATTTCACTTATTTCGAGCCGATCGTTAATCAGAGGTGAAAACCGAAGTACCCGGAGAAAATAACACATGACCCGTCGTTGCAGAGGTTGGCTTCTCACATTTGACCCGAACGAGGCTCCAACCACAGCGGCGGGAGACCTAATGATTAAAAGTCAGCACTAGGCCACGGAGATCCGTGTCTTTATTGACCATAAAAAGGTTTAGTACTCGTAGTATATATCTAAACCATGTGTAGCTGAGTACACCGGTCTATTCCTTTAATACCTAGTTGCAAAGTCCAGACAGATTTTTTCATCACTTGGCTCATGTAATAAAAATATCCAAAATATTCGGACATCTCAACTCCTTGCCATACTTGAAGTACAATTTATTACCCGGTGTTGTGTCTTAAGACAGCTGAATGAGTGGCAAACAGTGTAAACCTTGATGAGACGCCGCGTTCTGCGGCGTCTCATCTGGGTTTACACTGTTCAGGCATATATGTCCAAATGCAAAGGGTAAATACGGTAGACTGATGACGAAAATGATTTATGCTAAATAAACGCAAACAAGTTTGAATTGACTTTAGCTCTTATCCTGCTGAATAAATTAATTAAGTCACGCCCATTGCTGACTTTCAGACAATCAGATTATTTGATTAAATGCATTTATTCAGTTTACAAACTGCATGACAAACGGTGTAGATCCTGATCAGATGGCCTCAGGTTGTCGTGTTTATATGTATTATCATATTGGTTTGGTTTTAATGTGGAAGCTGAGATCACCTGAGCATGTCTGCATTTTTTACATGTCTAGACATGTCTCATTTGAATACCACACTATGATGAAGGGCAGGGAGACTTTTTACGGCCGAAACACATTCCCTTAACGCCAGCCTGAACACTATTTTTCCGTTTTCAGAGTGACCCAGTTTACGGGGATTTTTTCTTTTACTTGTTGGTTTGTAGTTTTACGACTCAGTCAACGTTTCGGATGACCCATAGTGTGGATTATATTTTCCAGTTCTTTGGGATCATCGATTTCACTGCGGAATTCAGAAAATATTTGAGGGTCACTGATGAGGCTTAATTGGCCGAAACTAACTAGTCTGGCCCAGAAAAACCGTGTACACTCCATAGTTTAACTCCACCACAGCCGGTGTAAAGGGAATGTGTGGCGGTCGCATAAAGTCTCCCTGCCATTCTTCATAGTGTGGGCTAGTCCTTTGGGATCAAAGATCTCACTGCGGAATTCAGGAAATATTTCAGGGTCACTGATGAGGCCTAATTGGCCTAAAATAGCTATAGTCTGGCCCAGAACCATCTTGTACACTCCATAGTTTTCAGTTATGTGCTGAAGTTCTTGTTTCCAAAGGATTGCCCCTTCATTACGAAAACATGCCTATACCAATACATTGAAACCTTTATCGCCGAAAAAAAAAATGAAATTGTAAGATGAAAAATTATGATATTTTTCTTATTTCTCGAAATATAGATTGTGGGTACTCGTTAGAACCGCCTCATTGAGGCGGTTCTAACGAGTACCCACAACCTATGTCTTGGAGCAGAAATAAGTCAAACAATGTATACCCCCTTAAAACCCAGTTTTACTATATAAAAATGGGGTTCAAGGGGGTCAAAAACATATAGGCGTGTTTTCGTGATGAAGTTTTCAGAACATTTGAAATGCTACTGAGGAACGTGTTCTTCCATCTTTTCTTTATGCTAAGACCTTAATAAGGGGAAAATATTTTGATAGCATTCTCTCTTTAAAAATGTACTCATTCCCTTTAAGTACAGTCGAACTTCAATACCTCGAACACCTTTAGGGCCATGACAATTTTTCGAGATAGCTTTAGTTTGTACTGTGGGTAACTCATAGCTTCAGGCCATGAGGTATAATACAGGTGACTATCAGAGAAGCCTCCATAAATTATTTTCGAGATAGCTTTAGTTTGTACTGTGGGTAACTCATAGCTTCAGGCCATGAGGTATAATACAGGTGACTATCAGAGAAGCCTCCATAAATTATATCAAATATAATTATATTAAATATATGGATAGTTGGTTTGTGTTTGTTTGATTTGGGGTTTAACGTCCCCGTCAACACTGCATAGGTCATTTTGGAGACTTTGCTTCCAATTTTGAGGGACAATGACATCGCAAGCCCTGTCGCCCAATGAAACCAAAAGGGTTTATAAGCATGGAAAGTCCGACTTGCACCGCTTTGCCAGGGCAGGCTTAGATCCTCTACGCGGTTTACCAGTACTTGTGTGGGTAGGTTTCAGCTCTGCGTGGAAGCATCATGCAGTCCATCTATTTCTTCAAGCTCCGACGGGCGTGGGGGCGTCAGACCATGATGTACAATACAGGTGACTTAAGGATATATTTTCGATCTTTAAAATAAAGGTATGTTGTGCGTACTCATCAGAATCGCCGCTTTGAGGCGATTCTAATGAGTACACACCGCATACCTTTTCAAGATTAAATCAGAGAAACCTCCATAAATAATACTAAATACAGTAAGATTCCACTATTAAGACCACCTGAAATAATTCTAATTCTGCTTTATAAAGTTTATTAAGTCGGTACCAGTTATTATTTCTTTGTGTTTTCTGCATGCCGTGTTCTCTAGTCAGAGACCACCTTTGGGACTGTTCAAAAGTGGTCTTTAAGACCACTTTTGAACAGTTCAAAAGGTGGTCTAAATATAGGAATTTTACTGTATTTTCGATCTTCTATAAAATAAAGGTATGTTGTGCGTACTCCGATTAGTATCGCCTCTTTGGGGCGATTCTAATGAGTACGCACAGCATACCTTTTCAAGATTAAATCAGAGAAACCTCCATAAATTATACCATCGGCGCTTGAAAAACTGATGGACTGCATGATGCTTCCACGCAGAGCTGAGTCCGACTGCACACAAGTACTGGTAAACGGCTAAGAGGATCTAAGCCTGCCCAGGCAAAGTGGTGCGAGCCGGACCGTCCATGCTTATAAACCCTATTGGTTTCATTGGGCGACAGGGCTTGAGATGTCATTTCAACTCAATGTCGGGTAAAAGTCCCACAAAATTGGAAGCAACGTCTCCAAAATGACATATACACTGTTGACGGGGACGTTAAAGCTCAAATCAAACAAACAACTTATATTAAATATATGAACAGTTGGAACTGCAGGAATAATTATTCTCTAAGAACTCAAGAATGAGTTCGAATTAGCCGTGGTGAACGAGCTATTCGTGTTCGAAATTTTTAACGAGTACCCACAATCTATGTTTTTGAGCAAAAGAAAAATAAATAAATAAATAAAGTAATGTATACCTATATAAACCCCACTTTTCTCTAGGTGGGGTCATAACTTTTGAACCGTTTGAGATAGACTCTTCATATTTGGCATGTAGAAGCCTCGTGGTGTAGTGCTTATGCTACTCGCCTTGTACATCGCAGGATCGATCCCGGGCTTCTCCAGAATTTCGGATGGGTCTTTAAACCGAGGTCCCGTCTCCGTATGACCTTAGCTGTTGGTGGGACGTAAAACTAAAACACTCACTCACTCATATTTGGCATGTAGGTTCCTTATGACAAGAGCTTCCCACACATACAACAAAAATATCTTTGATCTTGACCTTGACATGTGACCTACTTTGTCATAACTTTTGAATCATTTGAGATAGAACCTTCATATTTGTCGTGTATGTTCTTTGTGACAAAGTCTTCCCACCCATAGAAAAATTTTGACCTATGATCTTGACCTATGACCTACTTTGTCAAAACTTTTGAAGCATTTGAGATAGAGCATTCATATTTGGCATGTAGATTCCTTGTGACAATGGCTTCCTATTCATACAAAAAATGACTCGTGACCTTGACACTGACATGTGGCCTACATTATCATAACTTTTGAACCATTTGAGATTGAGCCTTCATACTTAACATGTATTTTCCTTGTGACAAGGAAACAAAAAATAGACATGTGACCTTCACCTTTGACCTACTGTGTCATAAAGTTTGAACCATTTAAGATAAAGCCTTCATATTTGGCATGTAGGTTCCTTGTGACAAGGGTTTCCCACTCATTGAAATAATTTTGATCTGTCACCTTGAATTGTGATCTACTTAATCATAAGTTTTGAGCCGTTTGAGATAGATCCTTCGCATTTGGCATGTATGGGCTTCCCACCCATACAAAAATTTTGACCTGTGACCTTGTCCTTTGACCTGCTTGGTCATAACTTTTGAACCATTTGACATTGTGACATGAGCTTCCCACTTATACAAAAATTAACCTATGGCCTTGACCAGTTACCTACTTTGTCATTATTTTTGTACCACTGCAGCCAGAGCCTTCATATTTGGCATGTAGGTTTATTGTGACAAGGGTTTCCACTCACACACAAAATAAAATTTCACTTGTAACCTTGACATGTGGCCTACTTTATCTTTAGAACCATTTGAGTTAGAGTCTTCATATTTTGCGTGTAAGTTCATTTAGACAAGGGCTTCCCACTCATGCAAAATGTTTTATTTGTGACTTTGACCTTGACCTTGGACAGCTTCAACGATAAAATTGACCTCGGCCTGGGGACTTGTTTCCATAAGCTATGAATCATCTTGGACTCAGGTGGGCAATCCAGGGCCATTATGGCCCTCTTTTGTTTTTAGAGAAGACCACAACATACCTTAATTTTAGAGAAGACCACAACAAACGTATATTCAGTTTGGAAAGACCACAGCATTCCTTTATTTTAGAGAAGACCACAACATACCTTTATTTTAGAGAAGACCACAACATATCTTTTTTTAGAGAAGACCACAACATACATTTATTTTAGAGAAGACCACAACATACCTTTATTTTAGAGAAGACCACGACATATCTTTATTTTATAGAATACCACAACATACCTATATTTTAGAGAAGACCACAACATGTCTTTTTTAGAGAAGACCGCAACATACCTTTATTTTAGAGAAGACCACGACATACCTTTATGTTATAGAAGACCACAACATACCTATATTTTAGAAAAGACCACATCATACCTTTATTTTAGAAAAGACCACAACACATCTTTATTTCAAAGAAGATCACAACATGCCTATATTTTAGAGAAGACCACAACATACCTTTATTTTAGAGAAGACCACAAAATACCTTTATTTTAGAGAAGACTACAACATACGTACATTTTAGAGAAGACCACAACATACCTATATTTTAGAGGAGACAACAACATATCTTTATTTTAGAGAAGACCACAACACACCATAATTATAGAGAAGACCACAGCATACCTTTATTTTAGAGAAGACCACAACAGATCTGTATTTTAGATAAGACCACAAGATATCTTCATTTTAGAGAAGACCACAGCATACTTTATTTCAGATAAGACCACAACATATCTGTATTTTAGAGAAGACCACAACATATCTGTATTTTAGAGAAGACCACAACATATCTTATTTTAGAGAAGACCACAACATATCTTTATTTCAGAAAAGACCACAACATACCTTTATTTTAGAGAAGACCACAACAAAGCCCCGGCCCATAGGGTCTTGAAGAAATATATGGGCTGCATGATGCTTCCACGCAGAGCTGAATCCGGCCCGCACACTAGTACTGGTAAACCGCTTAGAGGATCTAAGCCTGTCCAGGAACCGCGGTGCGAGGCGGGCCGTCCATGCTAATAAACCCTATTGGTTTCATTGGGCGACAGGGCTTGAGATGTCATTTCATCTCAATGTTGGGTAAAAGTCCCACAAAATTGGAAGCAACGTCTCCAAAATGACCTTTACAGTGTTGACGGGGACGTTAAACATCAAATCAAACAAAACAAACAAAGCTGTGTTTTAGAGGAGACCACAACATACACGTCCTATACTTTAGAGCAGAGTCAGCAGACCACAATATACCTCTATTTTAGATAAGACAACACTATAACCACAACATATCTTTATATTAGAGAAGACCGCAACATTCCGTTATTATAGAGAAGACCATAGCATACCTTTATTATAGAGAAGACCACAACATACCGTTATTAAAGAGAAGACCACAACATACCTCTATTTTAGAGAAGACAACAACATATTTTTAATTTATAGAAGACCACAACCTACTTTTATTGTAAAGAAGACCACAACTTACCTTTATTATAAAGAAGACCACAACATACGTTTATTATAAAGAAGACCACAACATACGTTTATTTTGGAGAAGACCACTACAAATATTAAACCTTTATTTTGGAGAAGACCACTACATATGTTTATTTGAGATAAGACCCCAACATACCCTTTTTAGAGAAGACCACAACGATATCCCAAAGACATCGTTATTCTACTTTAACATATGACGTCGCGTCTGAGAGTGTAATAACGTCATGTAATAAATTCCGTAATCCACTAGTGGATTAAATATGCAAATTAGTTGGATACGCCCCATAACGCTACATGTACGACGTCCTTAACGACGTCGCGTTTACTAATGGCGGAATATTTACATTTTGTTAAAAAAAATCGTGAATAAAATGCGTTTTAAAAGTCATATGATAAATAGAATCTTACATTCGTGTTCATGTAATATTGAATTTATTAAACTCGTTGAGGAAAAGGGATAAAATGCTCGGCAAAGCCTCGCATTTTATCCCTTTTCCTCAACTCGTTTAATAAATTCAATAATAGATGAACACTCGTGTAAGATCCTCTATTTCTGTCCCTGCACTATGATTAACCCTCAGTAGTTCGGACTACCCATATCTAGAACAAAATTTCGTGGTCTCAAATGTATTCGAAAGATTTAAGGTCAATTGTATGTTGGTTTGAGTTGCAGTGTAACAGATCAAGTCGAACCGGTTAGAGGTTATGTCCACAGCTTCTCCATGAATCCAATCTATGTTGTTTTTTTTCGGAATATAACTGATATATCGTATGTTATTGTTGTGATATGAACAACGTTAAATCATCATCATCGTCGTAGTCGTCGTTGTCGTCTTCGTCGTAGTCATCATAATCATCATTATCATCGTAGTCGTCGTCATCATCATCGTCGTCGTCATTATCATCATCATCATCATCATCATCATCATCATCATCATCATCAGTATTATCAACACCAACAGCAGCATCAGCAGCAGAAGAATCGTCGTCTTCTATTCTGCTTTATCATTTCCTCCTGTCTTTTTTTCCTTCATCATCATCATCATCATCATCATCATCATCATCATCATCATCATCATCATCATCATCATCATCACTACTACCACCATCACCATCATCATCAGCAGCAGCATCATTTTCTTCTTGCGCGTTTCATATTCTTTCTGAATCACGTTTATTTACGAAGAAATACAGTAAAATTCCTATATTAAGACCAGCTTTTGGACTGATCAAAAGTGGTCTTTAAGACCACTTTTGATCAGTCCCAAAGGTGGTCTCTGACCAGAGGACACTGTATGCAGAAAACGCAAAGAAAGAATAACTGCAACCTACTAAATATCTTCTTAAAGCAGAATTAGTCTTAATTTCAGGTGGTCTTAATAGCGGAATTTCACTGTAACATTGCAGTCGACCGTTTTCCGTCACCTTCGCGGTAAAATTAAGTTTAATAAGTAAACAACTACAAGTACATTTCTATCGATGTACTTTTTGCAACCATTTACCTGACCTTGACTTTCAGACAAAATAACATTTAATTGTCTAGGCGTACTTTCTTTTAGAGAATTCAGTGAAAAATGATGGGGATCAGAAACTATGTGGAAAGATGGATTCATTTTATGCAAACTTGTATAAATACTATTAAGTTACATCAGATTTTTCATCAGAATCAGAATTGAATTTATTCATTAGGATTGCACCATGAGCACACCGATACGTCCCTATATCTCTATTCTCTCTATAAATAGATACCTGTATTTAAATTTGCGCTATCTGTGTTTCAAATAGAAATATCTGCGTTTCAATTACAGGTATTTCCAATTAAGGAGAAATTCCTTTCACTAAATTAATACAGATATCTGAATTACAATTACAGATATCTGTATTTAATGCTGAAATACACATATCTCACTTTGCTGCACTTATGGTAAACTGATGCATCTCTAGCCGATTTTATGTCCGACGCCCATCGGGGCTTGGGGAAATAGATAGGGCTGCATGGTGCGTCCACGCACACCTAAAACCGACCGTACATGAGTACTTGTAAACAGTTTTGAAGGTCTAAGCCTGCCAGGGCAAAGTCGTGCGAGTTGGATCGTTCCGATGATGCATATAAACCCTATTGGCAGGGCTTGAGATGCCAATTCATCTCAATGTCGAGTAGAGGAAGCAACGTTTCTAGTGTTGACGGGGAAAACCTCAAATCAAGCCAAAACTCTCGCTGATTTTTTAAGGAATTTTCCAGGGCTTTCATTACATGAACGCCTTTACTACAATAAGTTTATGGGCTTCTCCAGACTTTCGGATGAGTCTTTAAAACCGAGGTTCCGTCTCCGTATGACCTTAGCTGTTGGTGGGACGTAAAACTCAAACACTCACTCACAACAAGTTTATTGTTGGCTAATTTTAATCGTCTTTCTTAGAAGCCTCCGTGGCGTAGTTATTATGCTACTCGCCTTGTATACCAGGGGTCGCAGGATCGATCCCGGGCTTCTCCAGACTGTCGGATGAGTCTTTCAACCGAGGTCCCGTCTCAGTATGACCTTAGCTGTTGGTGGGACGTAAAACACAAACACACTCACTCACTAATCGTCTTTCAGAAAAATTGTCAAAAAGATATAAAGTTAAACGTAAAAGACTCATACTATACCGGGTCGTTCAAACTTGATTGTTTGCCAGTTTTGTTTTTGTTTGTATTGGCATTTAACGGCCCCGTCAACACTAATTTATGTCAATTTTGAGCCGGTCAGTTTACCTATCCTCACTTTTCCTGGGTAGGCTATACGTAAGCGGTTAACCAGTACAGTGCGCATTCTTTCGCCAGAAACTGACAACTGTCCTTCTTGAATCGGCGGGAGATTGTGAGTCAGTAGGATACTCACGTGAACAAGTCCGTGAAATGACCACTCCTAAACCGCACTTTATTTAAAGAAAATGGGTTTACGGGGGTATGCATATTTTTTTTTTATTTCTGTTCCTAGACATAGGTTAGAACCGACAAGCACCCAAAACATATCATTAGGAAAACATGTCTGTAAGAAATAATGGCGTCCAACATGGTGTCAGAAAATGATAAATATTAGGTGAAAATGATAACATCTTTATTATTTCTGCTTTCAACATAGATTATTGGTGCTCGTTAGAACCGCCTCAATGAGGCGGTTCTAACGAGTACCCACAATCTATGTTTTAAAGCAAAAATAAGGCAGATAATGTATACTCCCTAAACCCCACTCTTCATTATATAAAGTGGGGTTAAGAGGGGTCTTCGTTTCACGGACTTGTTATCGTGATGGTTTGAAGCATAAATAAGAAAAATATCAGAAAACCTACCGATTTGCACTATATTTCACAAGGATGTGTTGTCGTAATGTAATGTAACAAGGACATTCAGAAGATGTGTATAGTCATTAGGCCTATGATGGCCTCGATGAAGCAATTCTAATGAGTACACACAACGCGAATTTTTAGGCGGCGGGGTTGGTGGGGGTAGGGGTAGGTAGGTGTTGGTTTTACGGCCCTTTCAATATTATTTTAGAAGCCTCCGTGGTGTAGTGGTTACGCTACTCGCCTTGTAAACCAGGGATCGCAGGATCGATCCCGGGCTTCTCCAGACTTTCGGATGAGTGTTTAAACCGAGGTCCCGTCTCCGTATGACCTTAGCTGTTGGTGGGACGTAAAACTCAAACACTCACTCACTCAATATTATTTTACCGTAATTAATGTTGTTACAACTCTTGCTTGTTGCATTGCAATTTAAAAAGCAATAAAATATGTTTAACTCTTATCATGCTGTTCAGTGTTTCAAGTTCTATTAATATTGTTTTTTCCAAATCAGTGATGATCACGTGGACAAATGCATGAATTCCGTTTTGCCATTTAGTAAATTTGGGTCGATCGTAAACGATCGACCCAAAAACACGTTGAAATAAATAAATAAATAAATAAATAAATAAATAAAAATGGTATTGTCGGGAGAATGTGTTTGTCACGACAGCCGTGCGTAAGAGGAAACAGGTAAACAACAACAGATGGATATTTTGATTACATTAGGAATTTTAAATCGTTTTGTATCTTTAAGGAACTTTTGGACTGAAAATAAGTGAATTTTCTAATTCGGTCAAAGAGCCATCACCGTAAAGAATTGTTTTCAGATTTAAAGTATATCCTTAGGACCTGGTGAGCTTCATCTTAGAGCCCTGAAGGAACTAGCAAATGAGATAGGACCAGTTTTTGCACAGTGATATCAATGAATGGGGCCGATCTTCCAGTCAATGGAACCTCCATGAACTCAGTTTTATTAAACGCATCAATGAATTGACCAACTAGTTCCTCTGCCATTCGAGAGTCTGCATGATTCAGCAACCCCGTTCCCTCCTTTTTTTATTAAGGTGCGGGATACCTCGTCTGTCTTTCTTCTGGCTATCGACATATCTTTAGAAGTCTCTGGGATTTGCCTTTACGTCACCTACCAAGTTGTTCACATACAAATCATGCATATTTATTATAGCATCAAGTACAACTTGTTGTGTGCGCCCCAAGAGCCATAAGCTATTCCACCTATGTGGGAACCTCTTATCCCATAGTATTCCAGTTTGTACAATAGCCTTCTGTGAGGTACCTTGTCAGATCAGATCAAAAACCTTTGGCGAAATCCATGATAATTAAGTCAGTCAAGGCAAGTGCACCAACCACTGAGCTACCAAGCGTGGACCTGGTCCTGAACGTTGCGTGGGTTCCTGTGGCTGACTCGTTATTTTACAATCATTATCTCTGAATATAGATAATACTGCCCCATAAGCATGGTAGGTTGAAATATTACATGTTGTTTATTAGGTGTTACCTAACTGCAGTACAGAAAGAAAGAAAGAGGATATGGCCAAATATGACCGACTCAGTATATGAAGATACCCAGCAGGTCGTCGTCGCTAGGGCAACGTCAAATCAACATCGGTGCATCGTGACGACGTTGCACCGACGTAGATGTGACGTTGCATAAACGTCATGACGTTGCACCGACGTTGATGTGACGTCATAATTACGTCATGTGCCCGCTGGGTAGATAGGTGTTTAGTAGCACCCGCAGAGTTTAGTCGGATGATTTGAACAGTATACTTCGGACCCTAACACCGTCTCATTATGCACCGTTTGGAAATGGCGGCGTCCACCATGAACGTGGGTAGGCATTCGCCAATTGACGACGATGACGGTTTTGTTTACGTGTTTGATCGCAGAGAGAAGGATGCACCAGAATTAAAGATTCCAACTGGAGGCCTTTTCACCTTCAACGATTTCAAGGACCGCGTACAAGAGGTAAAAAAATACAAAAATTTGTAGCGATGGAAATGTTTTCGCTGTGATCTAGTCTCCGACACCATTCTTGAATAAACATTCGTTTCTTTTAATTTATTGAATACCTACAAGAAACGAATGTTTATAGACGGATCCAATGTTGGCCCCAATGTTTTGACACGTGACCTTGTTTCACGTCATTGCGCATGTACAAAATTACTTGATGATGATTTATGGACATCTCGGCCCCTGACAAACCCGGCCCCTGACAAACTCGGCCCCTAGCAAACTCGGCCCCCATTCAACTTCGTCCCTAAAAACTCAGTCCCTAGCAGCATTTAGGTCCTAAAATGCAATGTTTTTGTTTCCGAGAATCAATTTTAAAGGTGGATAGGTAGTTTCACAGAAAGTTTGAGCATATTTATCGTTTTTAGTACGAAACTTTATCCACTCTAAAAGATCGCGGAAACACATGCTGTAATTGACACGGTGTTGGAATTGAGTGCAGGATCACGAAAACATGCCTATATAATTTTGACCACCTGCAACCACACTTTTATATAGTTAAACTCGGGTTTACAAGGGTTTATATCAATTTACTTTTTTCTTCTCAAAAACATAGATTGTTGGTTCTTGTAAACCGCCTCGTCGATGCCGTTTTTACAAGTAGCTAAATCTGTTTGCTCAAAAACATAGATTGTTGGTACTTGATAGAATCGCCCTGTCAATGTGGTTCTAACAAGTACCCAAAATCTATATGTTTATAGCAGAAATAAGAAAAGCATGTTCATGTTTCATCTGAAATTTTTCATATTTGGGTGGTGAAAAATTCAATATTTTAGAATAGGCGTGTTTTTTGTGTGTATTTTTTGTGATATTAACATTTCCAGTGTAAAACCAAATGTAAACCTATAGAAAACAATATTCGCCCATGCCCATTGGGGCTTGGGGAAATAGTTTGGGCTGCATGATGCTTCCACGCGAATGTAGGACGATTTGGCCAGCGGACGATTTGGCCCGGACGATTTGGCCTAGGACAATTCGGCCTAGGACAATTTGGCCAGCCAAAAATATTGGGTAGGACAATTTGGCCAGATTAATATAATGACTAGTTTAAACTGAAAATTTAATATTTTAGGTTTGTTTTAATATACAGTAATGTTTGAATATGTGAAAGGAACAGTTTAAAGGAGATTTTAAACAATTAGATTTTCTTCATTGTTGTTTTTAAACTTTTATAACTTTTTGCCCGAGATTTTCTTTAAGTGCAAATTAAATAAAAATGCTAAACTATAATCCCCCAAACACAAAAAATACAATACAATAAATAAAATAATAAACAGATAAATAAACTTTATGGTATTGTTTAAATTGGCTGTAAAACAAGATTAATTACATGTTTTTGTATTCATGGTTAATTGGCTAACTGAATTGCTGACTGGTCTTAGTTCCTTGCTTTCTTAATTAGCTATTCCACACTTATTTTGTTTGTGTATGCATTGTGATTTTAGTTAAATTTGTTGGAATACAAGATTAATTGGCATGTTTTCTTGCATGCATTGTTAATTGGCTGATTGATTTTTTGACTGGTCTAACGAGTACCCACAACCTATGTCTTGGAGCAGAAATAAGAAAAATAATGTATACCCTCATAAACCATAATTTTCTCTATATAAAGTTCATTTTACGGACTTGTTCACATGATGCCTGCCTGGTTCAAGAATGTGCACCACACTGGTTAATCACTTGCACTCAGGGAAACTGATCTGCTCAATATGACCTAAATAGTGTTGACTTGGCTCAAATACTATAAATATACAGAAAATATGTAATGATATGTGATAAAAATATTTTGCCAAATTAAGAAACTGCTCAAACTATGCAATTTCCTCTTATTTCAACATTTGATTTTCACTCATCAAAGCCAAGAAATGACATAAAATCACTGAAAAAAAAAACATGAAATATTTGATGAAAATATGAAACCAAATGAAGAAAAAAATGCTAATGAAATGATTGATAGAATAAGAACTGGTAAAACAGCTAGGAGAAATCAGTTTGGCCAAATTGTCCTACCCTGTATTTTTGGCTGGCCAAATTGTCCTAGGCCGAATTGTCCTAGGCCAAATCGTCCGGGCCAAATCGTCCGCTGGCCAAATTGTCCGCCCACCCTTCCACGCAGAGCTGAATCTGACCACACACGAGTACTGGTAAACTGCTTAGAAGGACTAAGCCTGTCCAGGCAAAGCGGTGTGAGTCAGATCGTCCAATGCATATAAGCCTTCTGGGCGGCAGGGCTTGAGATGTCATTAGCATCATGCAGCCCATATATTTCTTCAAACCCCGACGGGCGGGGGCCGTCATACTTTCATGAACAGCAGAAAAATAAAATTCATTTCTTAAATGAACACACCAGTACCTCATGGGTTTAGATCGGGTAAAAGCCCCACAACACTGGAATCAGCTTCTCCAAAAATGACCTATACAATGTTGACGGGGGTGCCAAACAATCAAAATCATTGGTATTAACAGGAAACAGGCTACTGGTTGTGGAATGGTCAAACCCTGCAAATGATAATAAAAACAAAATGGTTCAATTTTTGTAAGTGCGCAACAGAACATATTACTAGTCTCTTTTAAGTGGCAGAGATGCAATTACACGCCAATCAATCAATTAGTTTATTAATTACATCAGAAGGTGAGTGACAGTGGACCCACAGCAGTTTGTCTGGTTCAATCAACGGCGTTATTTGTTTGTTTGTTTGATTTGAGGTTTAACGTCCCCGTCAACACTGTAACGATATTAGGTTCATTTAACTCATGTGAGATGGGGTACTCATAATTTCATCAAAATGAGTTCAAAAGGTAATTAGGCATATGTACGTTAAAATATGTGTAATAGTTTGGTAATAAGTCAATTCCAACACTAATATATACATATTCTAATTTTAGGGGCCGAGTTTGTAGGGGCCGAGATTGTCAGGGGCCGAGTTTGTTAGGGGCCGAGATGTCCTGTCACCCTTTTGATGACGATCTTTTGTGGTTGGAAAAAAGCCCCTGGTTCGATGAGTAAATTTACCATCACCCTGTGTGTCAGGCCCACCACAATCACTTCCCCTAGTGGTGTTTGGAAAAGAAATAATTCTAAATCAAGACTCTAAATAATAAGGTCTCCCCAAATATGTGGTTCGAGCCTGGTTCCTGTCATGTGAGAGACGCTAAGATCTGTAATGGAAGTCCAGGTGTTTTTTATCCAGGTACTCTGGTTTTCGTCCTCTGATTAACAATTGACTCGATATAAATGAAATAATCTTGAAATTGCCAGAAAAGAAATAACAAAATTAAAAAGAAAATAATTGGCAATCTACTTAGAGGCCTACCCAATCAAGGTGGTGCGAGTCGAGAAACCCTATTGGTATCACTATGCGGCAAAATCACCTAAATAGTGTTGAAGATGAAGTTTATCCTAAAATCAAATAAATAAGATAGGATCTTAGCCATTTATGGTAGTATAATGTTCCGAACTGATGGTCAGTCTGAAGTTCTTTCTCTTTGGTGTACGGAATAATTCAATGGGAACATAATTTTTTACCTCTTGACCTTGACGTTTGACCTACTTTTTAAAAACTTTAACATAGGCCATAACTTTCGATTGGTAAGTGATAGGACTTTTATATTTCACATGTGCATTTTTTTCACAAGACCTTTCCAGTGGTTCCATAATTTTTTACCTCTTGACCTTCACGTTTGACCCACTTTTTAGAAACTTTAACATTGGCTATAACTTTTGATTGGTAAGTGATAGGGCTTTCATATATCTTAGTAATCTAGTGTGCATTTTTTTTCACAAGTCCTTTCCAGTGGTACCATAATTTTTTACCTCTTGACCTTGACGTTTGACCTACTTTTTAGAAACTTTAACATTGGCTATAACTTTTGATTGGTAAGTGATAGGGCTTTCATATTTCTAATGTGCATTCTATGTTACAAGACCTTTCCAACGATCCCATAATTTTTTACCTTGTGGCCTTGACCTACTTTTAAGACTTGAACATTGGTCATACCTTTTGATTGCTTAGTGATACTGCTTTCATATTTAACATGCACTGTCCGAGGGCATCATTGTTTCACAAACACATCTTGTTTTTTTATCAATTCAGGCTTTGAAGATTGGAAACAGAGACAAATTTATCATAGCTACTACAAACAGAGAAGAAATTAAAGATGACTCTTCCTGGGGTAAGATAAAAACAATGCAGACCTTATCATTGGTATCTTAACCCATAAAATGTCAATCATGACAATTGTCGTTTGCTTTGCCGTCTGACGGTTACCTTAAAATTGCTCTTTTTTTTTTGCAAACAGTATGGAGCCAGATCAGATTGCTCCTCTAGGAGCAGTCTGATCTGGGTCCACACTGTTTGCCTGTATGCAAACATATTTTTAAAAAGTTTGCAAGCAGATTCAGCAGACGACATAATCAGACAACTTTTTCAGATGTAGTTTTTTTTGCATCTTAAGGGTTAAGAGTAAGGTTAATATGTTGTTATTTGCTATTAATTACTGATATGTCATACTTCTTTGTGTTTTCTTCTTCTTCTTCTTCTTCTTCTTCTTCTTCTTCTTTGTAGTGTGTATGGAACTGCTAGTGTTTCCCCCAGCTCCTATAAAAGGGCATGGTGCTGATCAGGAAAAAAGGCACTTCCAGGGAGGGGAAGTATGTAAAAAGGCACTTTAAATATGAACAGCTGTGTAAAAAGGGCACATTAAGATGCAGCACATAGCTAAAAGAACACATCTCTCAACTTGAAATAAAAAGATCCATCTCTTACCCTTTGTCTTGTCTTCAATGCTAAATTATATGCTAAGAAGAGATATGTTACCTAAACCATAGGTGACAAGAAGTTTAAGTTTTGCAAGCAAGCTGATCACTGATACAAACAAGGTAAGTTTGGAACATGTTTGGGTCACAGCTCCCATACATTTACTCTATCTGAAAAAGGGCATGGCACTGGAAAAAAAATGCATGGCACCAGAGAAAAGGGGCATGGTGCCATGCCATGCTAAACAGGGCTGGGAGAAACACTAACTGCGTTTTTGTATGTAGGTATCGTGTTTACAATAGATGTGCATGCTTTGTGTCTTCTTCTTCTCTTGTATGGAACTGTGTTTTTTTGCATGTAGGTTGCTACATCTCCTATATGATTCTTAGAAAGTTGACATACTCATTTCAGATCTTATTGACAAAGAGGATACACTGTACGTGCTTCGTTCTGTTGATCAAGAGTTATGTGCCCCTGCCCAGGAGAGGGTCAACTTCCTGCCACATTATGACACCATTGTCAAAGGAGGAATGTACGAGTATTATGCTTCAGAAGGACAAAACCCATTACGTGAGTTTCCAAGAGTTCTGAATTTGAGCAAAGTTTTGTAGAAAGTCCACCACAACCGCTTTATAGCACTATTGATGGGCTCCAAAGCGAAAACTGTGTCAGTTCAAACAACCAATCAAACCATGTCATATGCAAACAAAAGTTTAGTTTGTTTGATTTAAGGTTTCACATCCCCGTCACCACTATATAGGTCATTTTAAAAGACGTTGCTTCCATTTTTGTGGGACTTCTACCTGACAATAGGGCTGTCACGTTTACAAAAATCTGTAAACGTTTACACGGAAGGTCCTACACGAAACGATTCCGTGTACACGAAACATTTTCAGACTCGAGTCAATAAGGGTGAATCTGTGTATAAACAATGGGTAATTACCTGTTAATGATAAATTCCTTCAAAATCCGGCATAATTCTGTAGCAGATGCTAATCGTTTGTGAATCGGAATGATTTAGCCATAAACTCTTCAAGAATATTCCATTTGTTTATCTTCGACACAGAAAACATATGGAAAAACTCCGTGTAATTGGCAATTACTTTGAAGATGCCGCTGTAATGTGTATGTGCGACATTGACTTCTGATTGGAGCAAATATTGAGGGGGTGTTTCATAGATTTCCGTTATCGTGACTGCATGAGCAGACCGAATCATAGTGCGCTCCTTAAATAATGGGAAAGAACAAAGCAAGGATTGAATACTCCATCAAAATAATGCTTTTTAATATGCCTCCTGAATTGTGAGGCAGTATTTATTTGACACAAGAGGAAAACAGTTGATTCTGGCTTCAAGGATTTATGGACGTGTTTTAAATGGTTGGACATTGTTCCAGTGCTGCCTCCCGTGTATGAAAGTTCTGTTTTGCACAGATTACACTTGGCCTTCTTCTTGTTGTCGACATTGTCAACAAGCGTAAAATACTGCCAAACTGGAGATCTGAGGTTTTTTTCAGCCATATCGGAGAAAGAAAGGAAGTGACGACTATTATCGCGGTTATGAGGTAATATTTTAATGATGTCATTTACTTTGATCACATGTAAGTCACATGTTTCGTGTAAACGGTCAGTCGATTTTGTAAACGTTTTCTACACAGACACGAAACGCTCCCGTTTACACGTGTAACCGTGATAGCCCTACCTGACAATGAAATGACAGTGAAACCAATGGGGTTTATCTGCATGGAAAGGCCGACTGGCACCACTTTGCCTGGGCATGCTTAGCAAACATATAGAAATATAAGCAATTTATTTTTCGTACTTTTTCGGATTAATGAAAAGAGAAGAGGACTGGTCCGAGATTTGAACCTTGGTGAACACCAGATGAAGCAGGGACTGTGTTTGATGCTCGGCCATCTACTGCACTTTGTGAGGGCCCAGGGAGGCATGATGGGTTAATCATCTTACGTATGGACCCTCCAATCCCAGTTTAGTCCAATTAGTACTAAAGCCTCGTATATGGCACCTTACTGAGGGCTGTAACCCTTATCCTGCTATTCACAACAACCCTTACCTTTGCAAACAATGTAGATCCAGATCAGATGGCTTCTGAAGAAGCCATCTGATCAGGATCTACACTGTTTGTCATTCTGTCTGCAAATTTGGCTGAATAAATTACATCAAGAAATTTGATTAGTTGAAATGTGAATGGCTGTGGCTAAATTAATTTATGCAGCAGGGTAAGGGTTAATGAACAGCGTTATAAAGAAGATGTGGTGTACTAGTATAAGATCCAAATCCATCTGAATTTGGCATAATAATAAAAATAAATCTTGGAATAATTCCCCTTCTGATAAGTGCACAAAACATACCTTTTCAAGATACATTAAGAAAAGTCCCTTTAGAAAATAGAAGCCTCTCAGGTGTGGTGTTTAGGCTTTTGCATTATAAACATGGAATCTTTGCTGCTCATGGACATGTAGAAGAGATGTTGAGGGTTTGTGCATAGTCCCAGATAAGTGGGGATATCCACATATTATATTTCTTATTTCTACACGAAAACATATATTATGGTTACTCATTAGAAGCATCTCGCTGAGGCACTTCTAAAGAATACCCACAACATCTGATTTAGTGCACAGATAAGAAAAATATCAGTACTTTTCGGATGAAAAAAGCACCTTATCTGAAGTCAAGGGTTTGCTCAATTTGTTCTCTATGTTTTAGCCTATGCATTTGCTGAGTTGATAGACAATGCTTTAGCCGCCACAGCCAAGAACGTGGGTCCCAGGAACATTGAAATTCGGATGGTAAATAACTTTGTTTTCTTATTTTCGCTGTTGTATTGCAACTTCTGTAATAGAAAGCCAAGTTTTGCTTGGAAAGGGTCAGTTGATTTTCTCTGTTCATCAACCCATTGCATGTGGGAAATCCCTAAAAGGGATACCTTGGCAAACATGCAGGCCCAGATCAGATGCCACAGAATGTGGCGTCTGATCAGGGCCTGCACTGTTTGCTAACAGAATTTTCCGTTAAAAATAGAATAAAAAAGAAAAAAAAAAGGCCTGATACCACTATTAAATATGACAAATGGTCTTGTCCAAAATATGGCAATGGAAGAGTCCACTAGTATACAATGGGCTAAGTTAAAAAAAGTCATTCAAAACTAAGGAAGTTAATATAATGTTATATTAAAGCTTCAAACATTCCATACAGCATATAATCTTAGCAACAGATAGGTGGGTATTTTGTAATTTTGTTTGATTTGAGATTTAACATCCCCGTCAACACTGTATGGGTCCTTTTGGAGACGTTGCTTCCAATTTTGTGGGACTTCTTCCCGACATTGAGATGAAATGACATCTCAAGCCCTGTCACCCAATGAAACCAATAGGGTTTATAAGCATGGACGGATCGACTTGCACCGCTTTGTCTTGACAGGCTTAGATCCTCTAAGCAGTTTACCAGTACTCGTGTAGGGGTCGGTTTCAGCTCTGCGTGGAAGCATCATGCAGCCCATTTATTTCTTCAAGCCCCAATCTGCAGGGGCCGGGGTATTAACAAAAACTATCTTTCAGTTATCACAAAATATGTGTTTTGTGATTACTGAAGGATAGTTTTCCTTATTTCTCCATATAAGCCCTTTGTTGTGGGTATTTGTTAGAACTGCCTCACGAGGGCTGTTCTAATGAATACCCACATCATAGGCTTTTATGGAGAAATGACAAAAACTATCCTTCCATTACCACAAATTACCAACCTTATCTTTTGCTATGAAAAATGTAAATGGCAAAAGCTGCTCACATTTTTTTTCTGTGAAATGTTTGAGTGTTTTATGTATACATGTATATCATCTTTGTTAACTGTAGCATTTTTGAAGAAATAGATGGGCTGCATGATGCTTCCACGCAGAGCTGATACCAACCCTGACACGAGTACTGGTAAACTGCTTAGAGCCCAGGCAATGCGGTGCGAGTCGGCCTGTCCATGCTTATAAACCCTATTGGTTTCATTGGCGACAGGGCTTGAGATGTCATTTCATCTCAATGTCGGGTACAAGTCCCACAAAATTGCTTGCAACCTCTCCAAAATGACCTTTACAGTGTTGACATGGACGTGAAACTTCAAATCAAACAAAGCTCTACATTTGAAGAAAATAAGGCTAATTAAGGGGGAAAGCGAGTAACTTCAGGGGAGGCAACTCCTGCTAAAGTATTTCTGTCTCCCATGTCAATATTGATCAACGCTTAAAGGAAAGAATTTGCTCCTGAGGAGCAAATTCTTCCCTTTTAGAGTTGACCCCTTTTTCCGTGAATAAGAGCATATAGAAAAGTGAGCAGGAAGTTCCAAAATGTGTCTCCCTTTGAAAAATGGCAGACAAATCTGCCAGATGTTCCCATTCCCCTCAAGGGATAATTAGCTCACCTTACGAAAGTAAGGGGGAGCTATTGCCATACCCCCGGGCGTCGGCGTCCGCATTTGGTTAAAGTTTACCTGCAAGCTCTTATATGTGATGTTTTACAACTTTATTTTGAATATATAATTAATAATTGCTAAAAAACAATATTTCACATTATCATTGTACTTCATTTTACAGGTTTTTCGACTTAAATTGGACTTTTTGAGAAGTTAATATTTTCCTCTGTATTACCTCCCTTACTTCTCTGTGTTAAAGTTTACCTGCAAGCTGCATGAGTTCAAATCCCGGGGGAGGAACATTTTTTTTTTTTTTCTTTTTTCCGTTTCTTTTTTTCTTTTTGAAAACATAGCGGGGTCTGGGGCTCAAGGTCAAGGTCACTGTGGCTATTTTTAGAAAAACATTGTCATCGCTCTAGCGCCTTCATTTATTGATGGATTTTAATATATCTTCACCCAAATGTTGGGTATAATGATATCTCGAGTGACTTTGACTTTCAGGGTCCGGGGCTTACGGTCAAGGTCACTACTTTCAGGGTCACAGGGTCAAGGTCACTGGTTCTATTTTTAGAAAAAAACATTGTCATCGTTCTTGCACCTTAATTTATTGATGGATTTTAATATAACTTCACACAAATGTTGGGTATGATGATATCTCTACCAAGTTCGACTTTCAGGTTCCGGGGCTGAAGGTCAAGGTCACTGTGGCTATTTTTAGAAAAAACTTTGTGATCGCTCTAGTGCCTACATTTATGGATGGATTTTAATATAACTTCACAAAAATGTTGGCAATGATGATATCTTGAGCGAGTTAAACTTGTTACGTAGTGGGGTACCGTAGACCTATGTCGTATAGTGTTCTTTGTTTTAGTACTTCGCTCTTTAACACAATAAATTAAAGTCTTTTCAAAGTTTCTATGTTTTAATTTTCATTTCACTACATTTCCGCGACAGCCCAAAAGTTGTATCAGATTAATTCCAATCTGATACTTGCAAAAATGAGATCTATAACCAGCGTGGATCTCTCTACATCTTTTAAACCCAAATTCAGATCTCCAACTAACGTGTTCAAAACTGGACCTTATATATGTTCTCTGAGCATTTCTAACATTTTACAATTCACGTTTACACCCTTATTATTTGTGCAAACGTCAATCATACTGCATATTTTCAGGACGCTACCACGCAATTATTTAAAGGTTATTGTTTTCCTAAATTCCTTTAAAAGCTTACTGCACCTGTTTAATTGACATAACATTAAAACATACACCCTTATAACTGACATTAACCATAATATGTACTCGGGTGATAGGCATATGTATATACAAATACCCCTTTTTGAGTGGCGTATCCGTATACATTTTAGAATTATGTAAGTTTTGTTTACTGCACCTGCATGTCTCTAGAAACTGATAAACACCAGGTGGTTACTGCGTAATCACATATTTCGTATGTCAAATGACGATTTGAACTCAGTCCAGTTGATTTGAATCCATTCCAATATAAACAAGACATGTAAATGAAGTTTAGAAAGTACAATGCATCAGTTTATAGCATGTTAGCAAATACCAATATTTTATAGAAAGAAAGATTCACAATTAAGCTTCAACAGTTTAGATAGTAAAATAACTGTTAATATGATATGCCTTTACGACCCACCAACACTATAGATCATACAAGGCTAGTTTCTTACGACCCTTCAACATTATATGTCATACATGTTATATGCTCAGAGAACGACTATGTTATAAACTTTCAGAGTCTGGGGCTGAAGGTCAAGGTCACTGTGGCTATTTTTAGAAAAACTTTGTCATCGCTCTTGCGCCTTCATTTATTGATGGATTTTAATATACCTTGACACAAATGTTTGGTATGATGATATCTTGAGTGACTTTGACTTTCCGGGTCAGGGGCTGAAGGTCAAGGTCACTGTGGCTATTTTTTAGAGAAACTTGATCATTGCTCTAGTGTCCAGATCTATTGATGGATTTTAAGATAACTTCATACAAATGTTGGGTATGAAGTTCAACTTTCAGGGTCTGGAGCTCAAAGTCAAGGTCACTGTGGCTATTTTTGAAAAACTTTGTCATCACTCTTAAGTACCTACATTTATTGATGGATATAATGTAATTTTACACAAAATGCTAGGCTAGGCTTTTTTTTTATTTTGTCTTGCTTGAGGGGATTTGTATCGTCTGTGATGCCTTGTTATTACTTGGTAGTTTGTAGGATTTTTTTTTATCAAATATAGATTTCTTTTTCCTTTTTTTTTTTTTTTTTTGCAGTGGAAAAGCTTGAAAACAGGATGATTAGCAGTACATTTTGGTTCTCTTTCATTTGCTGCAGTCTATTGGGCTGTTTTACAGAAGAAAATTTTTTTGATAACTTGCCCTCATACTTCTTAGGCCTCCAAAGGCGAGCTATGTTGTCTTCTGACAACTCTTTTTTTCCTTATTTCTTAATAGGGAACATCTGTTGTTAGAATCTCCTTGATTCTTACTATACCTACAACATGTTTTAATTGAGAATTAAGAAAAATGATCCTAGAATTATCATCGGTAATCCTGCACATCACGTGAACAAGTCCGTGAGATAAAGACCCCCCTAAACTTCACTTTATATGGAGAAAACTGGGGTTTACGGGGGTAAACATTATTTTCCTTGTTTCTGCTCCAAGACATAAGTTGTGGGTACTCGTTAGAAACCGCCTTATTGAGGCGGTTCTAATGAGCACCCAAAACCTATGTTTAGAGTATAAATAAGAAACATGTCACAAATTTTCATCAGAAAAATTGCCTTTTTTTGAGGTTTGAAAAATGTACTCTATCACACGGATGTGTTAACGTAATGTATCTGGAGATGTCAAGCTTCTCTGGCCCAGAGGGTAAGACTGTTGTCTCTTAATCATTAGGTCTCTCACCGCTGTGGGTTTGAGCCTCCTTTGGGCCACATGTGAGATGCCCAGCCCAGCAGTGTATGGTCGGGTAGGGTGGTGTTTCCCTGGGTACTTCAGGTTTTTGCCCACCCCTGATTATTGATTAGCTTGAAATAAGTGAAACAAGCTTGAAAGGGCAGTAAAACCAAACAAACAAAAAAAAAAGATGAAAAACAGTTATCAGGGTTCTCACTAGGATTTTGAAAATTAGAGTAAAATGCTGTCCTCCAGAAAAAGTTGAGAGTTTTACCATACTTTTCTATTGAGACTTTCCAAAAAGTTTGAGTCAGAAATGAAAAAGTTGGAGTAAATTACTCCAGATTTGGAGTTAACGAGAACTCTGATTATGGGGTCCAGATTTTCATTTGCTCTTGCCCTTTCAGCACCTGGATGACTCCGCTGGAAACAAGAGTTGTGTCTATGTGATTGACAATGGAAAAGGAATGACTCCGCGTCAACTCAACAACTGGGCAATATACAGGCTGTCCAAGTTTAACAGGAAAGGGAGAAAAAAGAAAAGGTAACAGTAAAAGAGCATTCTAATGTTATAGATCAAGCCTACCTGGGTAGCTCAGGCTCGTGTGCATCTGAATGGTGGCCAGGGGATTGCAGGGTTCGATACATGCAGGGTTAGCTGTAATCTTCCATATAGATTAATCATGAAATCTCTTGATTCAAGAGGTGATTCTAACAAGGAACCACAACATTTGTTGTCAGTTTCTTTCAAAAGAATGTGCAATGCTGTTTAGGAAAAAGGATTACGTAAACTGTCTGACTCCTTTTTACCTAGATATTGTTTACTGGGTTGTTAATCTCACAACAAAGAAAGGGTTGAAGGAGTTCCTAGGGCTAGTGTTTTGTTATTAAAATGAAGCGGTTCACTTGATCTCGTGGGTAAGAATGCTGACTCTTAAACATTAGGTCTCTCACCGCTTTGGGTTTGACCATTGCTTGGGTTGTATGTGAGGTGCCAAACTCTGCAACACAAGTTCAGGTGGATTTTTTCAGGGTACTCCAGTTTTTGCTCATCTCTGATTAATGATTGGCTTCATGTAAGTGTTATAATCTTGAAAGGGCTGTAAAACCAGAAAAAATATGGTACTGAGGGGAATGGATACACATGACCCATTTTACGTCATTTGATACAAGGGAGACAATTTTAAGGATTTCCTGTTTGCTTTCCTATGAACTGATCCCCTTTAAAAAGGGTCTACTCTTAAAGGAAAGAATTAGCTCCATAGGAGCAAATTCTTTCCTTTAAGAGCAGACCCATATTGATAAGGGAGCAGACACATTTTGATAAGGGAGACTAAAATTATTTTGAAAAAGTTGCCTGCCCTAAGGCAAGTCAGGAATAAGTGACCTATTCAGCCCTACTACAAGATTTTTTTTTGTGTTGTTGATAATTACACTACTTCTGGTTTCAGAAACCTGGACGATTCTGCAGATGAAGAAGAAGAAGATGAATCTATGCTGGACCACGATACACCAAGATCTCTCAACAGTGATATCTCCTACTTTGGTGTTGGAGGGAAACAGGCTGTCTTCTTCATAGGCAACTCAACAAGGGTAAAACATGGAGCCTGTCTTTCATTAGGCTCTGGATATTACCAATTGTATCATAACTGAGAGAAAATAACTCCCTATTGATTTATTAGCAGGCAGTTATTTTTGTCGCGCCTGCTAATAGCATGGCGTGATATAGTTTTCCGATTTTCCATCCATTCGTCCGTTTGTCAATCCGTCAACATTTGCGACAACCCTAGCTTTCACCCAAAGGCCAAGTTTTCTACAGGCGTGATCTAGTCTTTGGCGGCATTGTAGTTTATTGGAAATGTTTCTCGTTGAAGCTGTTGCTGCCTTCTTTTAAATTGGCTTGTGTTAAGGTATTACACCTACCTAAACACTATTTAGGTCATTTTGGAGGTGCTGCTCCTGATTTTCTGGAACTTTTACCTGACATTGAGATGAAATGACATCTCAAACCCTACCACCCAAAGAAACTGCTAGGATTTAAGGGACTTTCAGACTCATACCACTTTTCCTGGGCAGGCTTAGACCTCCTAGGCAGTTTACGAGTACTCCAAAGTTTGGTTAGTTTCAGCTCTGCACATAAGCGCCATGCAGCCCAATCTGTTTCTTCAAGCCTCAGAACTAATCTTAACATATGTTTTGATTTATTGTAAGGGATGCATCTAACAAGCCGACACTTTCCTTTGGAGCTTAGCAGTAAAGTTGTTAAAAGGACAGAGGACCCTCGCTGTAACGACAATATATGTTCCCTTACAATTTTCTCCTATATCAAATTTGCCGCTGTAAAGAATCCCTATAAGAAGTAGTATAATAGGTCATAAAGGACTTTCTCCCTTAATTACTCAAAGAAACAAATGTTGTGGACATTTGTTGGAAGCCCTATAAGAAGTAGTATAATAGGTCATAAAGGACTTTCTCCCTTTATTACTCAAAGAAACAAATGTTGTGGACATTTGTTAGAAGCCCTATAAGAAGTAGTATAATAGGTCATAAAGGACTTTCTCCCTTAATTACTCAAAGAAACAAATGTTGTGGACATTTGTTAGAAGCCCTATAAGTAGTAGTATAATAGGTCATAAAGGAGTTTCTCCCTTAATTACTCAAAGAAACAAATGTTGTGGACATTTGTTATAAAGCCCTATAAGAAGTAGTATAATAGGTCATAAAGGACTTTCTCCCTTAATTACTCAAAGAAACAAATGTTGTGGACAGTTGTTAGAATCCCTATAAGAAGCAGTATAATAGGTCATAAAGGACTTTCTCCCTTAATTACTCAAAGAAACAAATGTTGTGGACAGTTGTTAGAATCCCTATAAGAAGAAGTACAATAGGTCATAAAGGACTTTCTCCCTTAATTACTCAAAGAAACAAATGTTGTGGACAGTTGTTAGAATCCCTATAAGAAGTAGTATAATAGGTCATAAAGGACTTTCTCCCTTAATTACTCAAAGAAACAAATGTTGTGGACATTTGTTAGAAGCCCTATAAGAAGTAGTATAATAGGTCATAAAGGACTTTCTCCCTTAATTACTCAAAGAAACAAATGTGGTGGACATTTGTTAGAAGCCCTATAAGAAGTAGTATAATAGGTCATAAAGGACTTTCTCCCTTAATTACTCAAAGAAACTAATGTTGTGGACAGTTGTTAGAATCCCTATAAGAAGCAGTATAATAGGTCATAAAGGACTTTCTCCCTTAATTACTCAAAGAAACTAATGTTGTGGACAGTTGTTAGAATCCCTATAAGTAGTAGTATAATAGGTCATAAAGGACTTTCTCCCTTAATTACTCAAAGAAACAAATGTTGTGGACATTTGTTAGAAGCCCTATAAGAAGTAGTATAATAACAGTTGTTAGAATCCCTATAAGAAGTAGTAAAATAGGTCATAAAGGACTTTCTCCCTTAATTACTCAAAGAAACAAATGTGGTGGACATTTGTTAGAAGCCCTATAAGAAGTAGTATAATAGGTCATAAAGGACTTTCTCACTTAATTATTCCAAGAAACAAATGTGGTGGACATTTGTTAGAAGCCCTATAAGAAGTAGTATAATAGGTCATAAAGGACTTTCTCCCTTAATTACTCAAAGAAACAAATGTTGTGGACATTTGTTAGAAGCCCTATAAGAAGTAGTATAATAACAGTTGTTAGAATCCCTATAAGAAGTAGTAAAATAGGTCATAAAGGACTTTCTCCCTTAATTACTCAAAGAAACAAATGTTGTGGACAGTTGTTAGAATCCCTATAAGTAGTAGTATAATAGGTCATAAAGGACTTTCTCCCTTAATTACTCAAAGAAACAAATGTTGTGGACATTTGTTAGAAGCCCTATAAGAAGTAGTATAATAGGTCATAAAGGACTTTCTCCCTTAATGACTCAAAGAAACAAATGTTGTGGACATTTGTTAGAAGCCCTGTAAGAAGTAGTATAATAGGTCATAAAGGACTTTCTCCCTTTATTACTCAAAGAAACAAATGTTGTGGACATTTGTTAGAAGCCCTATAAGAAGTAGTATAATAGGTCATAAAGGACTTTCTCCCTTAATTACTCAAAAAAAAAAACAAATGTTGTGGACATTTGTTAGAAGCCCTATAAGAAGTAGTATAATAGGTCATAAAGGACTTTCTCCCTTAATGACTCAAAGAAACAAATGTTGTGGACATTTGTTAGAAGCCCTATAAGAAGTAGTATAATAGGTCATAAAGGACTTTCTCCCTTAATTACTCAATGAAACAAATGTGGTGGACATTTGTTAGAAGCCCTATAAGAAGTAGTATAATAGGTCATAAAGGACTTTCTCCCTTAATTACTCAAAAAAAAAAACAAATGTTGTGGACAGTTGTTAGAATCCCTATAAGAAGTAGTATAATAGGTCATAAAGGACTTCCTCACTTAATTACTCCAAGAAACAAATGTTGTGGACAGTTGTTAGAATCCCCTAAATTTTGAAATGAACTTCTGCTATATATAAGGAGGAAGATTCCATTTGGTACAAAAAGCGTTATTCGTCTCATCTTTAGCAAAGGATTTGCTCCATTGACGTTGTGGTTATAACAAGTTTTGTCGTTATATCATATGTTGATATCAAGAGGGTTGACTGTATTTGATATAACTGTAGATGATATCAAGACCTAAAGGAGCCCAGGATGTCCACGAGCTGACAATATCGAAGGAAGAGTTCGAGCAGAAGGAAAAGAATCATGAGTCCATTTACAGTGGTTACATTAGAAACAGAAAGGTAAAACTACAGTAAAACCTGTCAATAGTGGCCACCTCTATTAGGCAAGCAACCTGTCTTAAGCAAGCATGGATTTGGTTCCCCTAAAAAGGCAAATGCATTAAATTTCACCTGTATTTAGTAAGCACCTGTCTTAAACAAGCACATTTTTGTTATCCCTTAGGGGCTTGCTTAAAACAGGTTGGATGTGTACAATACCAAAAGGTCTTGCTATTAATCCATTCTGTACAGGAAATGCCAAAACAGGACTCTGGCAAACAGTGATCTGCGGCATCTGATCTGGTCCGGCACTGTTTTAAAAGAATACAAGCATTGGTCATTCATAACAGGACACCGGCAAACAGTGCAGGCCCAGATCTGCCCGGGGCTGGCACTGTTTACAAAAATGATGGTTAGGCCAGAATTGCCTACCCATAAGCTTAGGTCATAGGGCTTACTATTTTTATATCTAAATTACTACTGTGACACCCTGGGCGAATTCCGTATGACTTTTGATTTAACAAAAAATGGGCAAAATTGGTGTGTGTTTTAAGGTTCGGTTAAGTGCGAGTTTATATTGGAACCAAAACAAGTCAAGAGTTGCAGTCCCTGGCTTACTCAGCAAAATGAGGGTAGCTTTTACATACGCAAATGCTACTCACATTTTTTCAGCAAAAATATTAGTATATTTGCCATATTTATACCCCCGCAAACGAAGTTTGAAGGGGGTATATAGGAGTCAGCTTGTCGTCTGTCGTCGGTCCGTTACAAAAAACTTTAACATTGCTCATAACTTCCTTATTCTTTGACCGATTTCTTTAATATTCACACACCACACACCTTGCCACTAGTACTTAAGATTGATATACACAAACCTGACCTTGACCTTTACGTTGACCTTCCTCAAGGTCAAATACTTGTAAAAATTTGTCGTCTGTCGTCGGTCCGTTACAAAAAACTTTAACATTGCTCATAACTTCCTTATTCTTTGACCGATTTCTTTAATATTCACACACCACACACCTTGCCACTAGTACTTAAGATTGATATACACAAACCTGACCTTGACCTTTATGTTGACCTTCCTAAAGGTCAAATACTTGTAAAAATTTTTCTGACAACGCATGCGGGGGTATAATTGGCGCCCGTTAGGCGGCAGCTCTAGTTAATGATCAAAGTTTTAACAATTTGTTAACTAATGACACCATGATCTGGGGCCAGTTGTTCAAAACTAATGACGTCGTTAGTTAACGTATGGTTAAAACTTTGATCATTTATTTTGGCAAATATGCTAATATTTTTGTTGAAAAAATGTGAGCAGCTTTTGCAAATGCAAAAGCTGCTCACATTTTTTCAGCAAAAATACCCAAAATTTAAATATTAAACTTGCTAGAACAGTTAACAATATGACCACTAACGAGCTCGTTAAGCTAACAATGCTTTGAACAACTGGCCCCTGATCATTTAATATGGCAAATATGCTAACCAAATATGCTAATACTTTGCTGAAACATGTGATTAGCCTTGCATTTGCTTAGCACTTTTTAAAAACTAACAACTTTGTTAGTTAACAAATCATTAAAACTTTGATCATTTGATATTGCAAATATGTCAATATTTTCGCTGAAAAAAATGAGTAGCTGTTGCAATTTGCAAGACCTACTCATATTTTTCAGCAAAAACAGGAGCCAGTTGTTCAAAGCATCATGAGCTTAACGAGCTCGTTAGTGGGCCCAGAACAATAGATATTGTACTTGCTACAGATGTTTGGCAGATTTCAGATTTTTTGTTTTTAAAATGTGTTTTGCATAGTTACTTGTTTTTGTCTGAAAGTTGCAAAATTGATATTTTTTGGAAGGGGTGATAGAGTTTCAGATTTTTTTTCTGTCAAGTTTCATATTTTTTCAGCAGTCCTGCAGTATTGCTTGTTGCTAGAACAGCTAACAATTTGACACCTAACAAGCTCTTTAAGCTGACAATACTTTGAAAACTACAGCTAAAAATGACATTCTCTTTTCCATATAACCTACCTGTTGGTGGGATTTAAGATTCATCATCTACATCTTTGTTTCAGGCCGGAGATTATTCTCATATTGCCGCCGAGGATGAGACATTGAGGCAGATCATTGAGGAAGAGAAAGATCGTGGCAGTTTTACTGTTGTTGTTATACAAGGCATTAATCCTGAACATGTGCATTATCTGAAAACACAGACCAGGATGTGGACAAAACAACTGGCGTAAGAAATCTTAAATTTTCAAGCTATTTCATGCTCAGCTTTGGTTGCGCATCAGTTTATAATCCTCATAAATATTAAAACCAAAAAAAAATGAAAACATTAGCAAATTTTTCTGCTTAGATCAGTAAAAAATAATATCTTATCTTGCTCAAACATCGGTGGACACAAAACTGTACAAACTTTGATGGATAATAAACTTTCATAGCTTGGGTAAGGCACCTTTTTTTCATCCGAAAAGTTCTGATATTTTTATGCCCCCGGAATCTAAGATTCTGGGGGGCATATAGTTTTTGGTCTGTCCGTCTGTTTGTCCGTTTGTCCGTCTGCAAAAACTTTAACATTGGGCATAACTTTTGAATGGTAAGTGGTACAGCTTTCATACTTCACATGTGCATTCCTTGTCACAAGACCTTTCAAGAGGTACCATAAATTTTGACCTCGTGACCTTCACCTTGCGCTGTCCGGGGGCATTTGTGTTTCACAAACACATCTTGTTCTTACTGCTGCACGAAAACGTTGTGGGTACTCATTAGAAGCGCCTCTGTGAGGCGCTTCTAATGAGTACCCACAACATGTTTTCATGCATATGTGGTTACCCGCTCTTATCTGGGGCTATGGGATTTATTTCATTTTGATAATGTATCCTAATGTCATGTCAGTCCACTGCTAGCCAGGTATAAATGCAAAACATAAGATGTTGTTCATTTCACTGAAGAACCCTGTATCGACCAATTTAAACATTTTTCAAATGTCAAGCAGATACATCTGACTCAAAAATGTCAAACTGAATAAGATCATTCAATGTACATTGCTAGATCCACTTATAGAATTCTTTGAAGACATTTGATTGTCAAACTAACTAGGTGAAAACAAAGCTTTTGAAAGTTATTCCATCAGAGTTTGTACAGTTGTGTGACCACAGGTAATATAATTACCATATTTACTCTATGTATCCGGACATATAGGCCTGAACAAACAGTGCAGGCTCTGATAAGACGCCGCAGGGTTTACACTATTTGCCACACGTCCTTCTATTTTCTGACACAACATCGGGAAGTATATTGTAGTTGTTCAAATTTTAGAACAAGTATGCTAAGGAGTTACGGTGACCAAATACTTTGGTTAAATACATTGCAACCTCATTAAAACACTATTTGTCATAACACGGTTGTTTAACTAACACGGTTTGAAACGGGCCTCCGTGGCCTAGTGGATAAGAGTGCTTCTTAATCATTGTGAGTTCCAGTGTGGCTTGGGTCACATGTAAGACTCCAAGTTCTGCTACGGGAGTTCAGGAGGTTTTTCTCAGGGTACTCCGGTTTTTGCCGACCTCTGATTAACGGTTGGCTCAATGTGTGTGAAATAATCTTGAAAGGGCCGTAAAACCAAAACCAAAGAAAAAAAAAAGCATGGTTTCTGCTGTGGACCATTAATAGTGTTCTAAAGAGGTTGTGGTGTTCATTATAAACAGTTGAAGCAGCAGGGAAAGGGATCATTATCACATGGGCAATCAGCAAAAGCTTTAGTGAGCCTGCTGTAGTGAGTTATACTTTGTCAAACTAAATGTTGATTTGAAATTTATGCATGACATAATGATGCATGGAGCTATTTGTCTGAAGTTTTACATGGCACTTCCTCCTGCCTTGATGAAACTGATGTCAAAGTCGCAGATACTAAAACTTTGTTTTAACCCACAAAATGCCAATCACAACTATTGCCGTCTGCTTTGCCGTCTGCTGGGTACGTTAAAAGTAATTTTTTGCCAACAGTGTGGGACCAGATCATACTGCTCCTGTAGGAGCAGTCTGATCTGGGCCCACACTGTTTGCCTGTATGCAAAAATAGCTTTCAAAAAGTTTGCAAAAAAGCAGCAGACATGGCATGATATAGAAGCACTGTTGAAATTTCCGTCCGTTCATTTGTCTGTCAAGCTGTCAACATTTGCAACAATCCTAGCATTAACCCTAATATGCAAGTCCATTTCTCAAGAACTATAAGAGCTTCATTTATGTTACTTGGTGCAGACTTGCATCTAGGAATGACAACTTTAATCCTTTTGGTACCAAATGGAATCTTCCTCATTTTATATACCAGGAGTCCATTTCAAAATTAAGGGGTGTCAGGTTGTGTTTTCTTCAAAAAAATTTTTTTGAAAATGGCTTAACTTGACGCAAATAGTGTAGGCCCTGATAAGATGCCACGTTCTGCGGCATCTGAACTAGGCCTGCACTGTTTGCCAGGGTACCCTTTTTTGGGTTTCCGGTACAAAACGGGTTAATTTAAGCATCCATATTTGACCTTGACCTTCATTTCATGGTTCTCTGACTTCGTGAAATATTGCAACAAATGGAGATAGGTAACACTGTATGCCCTTTCCACCATTCTTTGAATAGCAGGCCTTATCTTGCTGAATATTCATTTAAGCCACACCCATTTCTGTCTATCAACCAATCAAATCACTTGTACAAATTCATAAACTGAATGCCAAACAGTGTAGATCCTGATCAGATGGCTTCTGAATGGCTTCTTCAGAAGCCATCTGATCTGGATCTACACTGTTTGCAAAGGTAGGGGTTGGGTCCTAAATGTTGTTGTGTTGGAGTTTTATGGCCCAGTCAACACTATTTAGGTCATTTTTGAGCCGGTCAGTTTACCCATCCACACTTTTCCTGGGCAGGCTTACACGTAAGCGGTTAACCAGTACAGTGCACATTCTTTCCCCCAGAAACTGACAACTGCCCTTCTTGAATCAGCGGGAGGGTGAGAATGACCGTAGAAAAGATTTCATGATCAATCTCCACGAAAGAATGTTACCTACACCGTCAGGTATCAAACCCGTGTCCTCCTGATCACCAGTCAGACATGCATCTGACTGAGCTACCGAGGACGGCTACAGGGTCCTAAAGATAATGGAAACATGTTGCTGGGTGTATCATATCTTCTCAAGAGTAGAACCCCACTGTGGACAAGATAAGTTTACTGGAAAGCAAACAGTGATGAAGATGGTCTCTTTTATAAAAAAATGGTGATTTGGTGATATTGTATTCAACCCAATTACTGCACTGTGCTCTTAATTTGTTTAGTTTTTCAAAATGATTGGAAAAAATGTAGCAAAATAATTTTCTAATTAGGGCACAATTTAAAGGAGTATGAAAATAGGACTTCGTGACGGGTGTATTACCCTTTTGTACCAAATGGAATCTTCCTCCTCATATATAGCAGGAGTCCATTTAAAAATTTAGGGGTGTTTTGATAAAAATTTATTTGGCAAATGACTGAACTTTTAACAAACAGTGTAGGCTAGTGTTGGGATTTCTGGTACAAAATGGGTTAAACACTTAAAAAGCGAACCACAACAATTGTTGTCTGCTTTGTCATCTGTTTAGCCCCCGCTTTTTGGGCTTTAAGAAATAGATGGGCTGCATGATGCTTCCACGCAGAGCTGAAACTGACAACACACGAGTACTGGTAAACCTCTTAAAGGATATAAGCCAGCCCAGGTAAAGCGGTGTGAGTCAGACAGTCCATGCTTATAAACCCTATTGGTTTCATCTCAGTTTTGGGTAAAAATCCCACAAAATTGGAAGCAATGTCTCCAAAATGACCTATACATTGTTGACGGGGACATTAAACCTCCAATCAATGAATCAATGTGCATCCTCAGCTGATTCACTGTCAGAGTAAATACTCTGAATGTACATGCAAACTTGTTTGCTTTCTTCAGACACATCTACCACTACTATCTTCATGGTCCTGATGGGAACAGGGCACCAGACGAGGAACAAGTCCGGGTACCATCTCCTTTCAAGAATATTGATATTCAGGTAACTTAGCAAGTTGGGCCCAGTCGTTAGTTAATGTATTGTTATGTCTCCTCCGAAAATTTTTTTTTCGGAGAGACATATTGTTTTTCCCCCGGGCGTCTGTCTGTCCGTCTGTCTGTCTGCACCAACGAAACGACATTTAGGGGGCAAAAAATTTGGACATTTTGACACTTAAGTATATATTCGTAGGTCCAAATGGGGTTTATTCCGTTATTTGGGTACTTACGTGGCAAAAATTCGCTCTTAAGTGGCTTGCCGCTTAAGAGAATTTGCCGCTTAAGTAGTCAATATGCCGACGCCTAGCCACTTAAGTATCCGTTCGTGAGAACGTCTGTCCGTCTGTCACACTTTCGTGTCTGCTCTGTAACTTGAAAACCGTTAGAGCTATCGTCACGAAACTTCGTATAAATATTAATCAGCATTAGACGACGTGCAGTGCGCAAGAACCATAACTCTCGCATATATACTTTTTGAATTATCTCCCTTGGAAGTTTGTTGGTATGTATATATGTATGGGCAAATCGTGTCCGGTCAATAACTTTCTTATTTTTTGATGGATTTTAAAATTAATCGGCAGAAATATTAACAACCATAAGACGATGTGTGGTGCGCATGAGGCAGGTCAGTACCTCAAAGGTCAAGGTCATACTTAGAGGTCAAAGTTAAAAAAAGGGGCCTTTTTTTCGTATTTGGTCAATAACTTTCTTATTTTGAGATGGATATTAAAATTACTTAGCATAATTATTAACAACCATAAGACGATGTGTGGTGCGCATGAGGCAGGTCGGTTCCTCAAAGGTCAAGGTCATACTTAGAGGTCAAAGGTCAAAAAAGGGGCCTTTTTTTCATATTTGGTCAATAACTTTCTTTTTTTGAGATGGATTTTAAAATCACATGGCAGAAATGTGAACCAATATAAGGCGATGTGTGTTGCACATGAGGCAGGTCGGTACCTCAAAGGTCAAGGTCATACTTAGAGGTCAAAGGTCAAAAAGTGGGCCTTTTTTTTGTATTTGGTCAATAACTTTCTTATTTTGAGATGGATTTTGAAATCACATGGCAGAAATGTGAACCAATATAAGGCGATGTTTTGCGCGCATGACCCAGGTTGGTACCTCAAAGGTCAAGGTCATACTTAGAGGCCAAAGGTAAAAAAAGGGGCCTTTTTTCGGGTTTTGTCAATAACTTGCCTATTTTTAAATAGAATTTGAAGTTACTTGGCAAACATGTTAACTATCATGGGATAATGTGTTGCATGCATGATTCAGTTTGGTACCTAAAATGTCAAGGTCATACATAGAGGTCAAAGGTAAAAAAGGGGCCTTATTTCGTGTTTGGTCAATAACTTTCTTATTATAGATGGATTTTGAAATTGCTAGGCAGAAATGTTAACCACCATGAGATGATGTGTTGCACGCATGACCCAATTTAAAACCTGAAAGGTCAAGGTCATACATAGAGGTTAAAGGTAAAAAAAAGGCCTTTTTTGTGTTCTGTCAATAACTTTCTTATTATGCCCCCAACTTTGAAAAAGTTTGAAGGGCATATTGGTTCTGGTTCGTTCGTCCGTTCGTCCGTCCATTACGCTTTTGATGCATAGCATAACTAAAGAACCGTGTATGCTAGGGTTTTGAAATTTCATATATGGATTCCTCATGGAAAATTAGCTGATGCGTATTTTTTTTCTCGTCCGGATTATGCCCCTTTCAAGAGTTATTGCCCTTTGAATTTTTTTTTTTAATAAAATCTTGTCAGCAAGATATCTCAAAAACTATTGGAGCTAGAGCCTTGAAAGTTGGTGATTATATTGATGGTGATGAGTAGATGAACTGATTAACTTTTGACAAAATTCCGAAAAATACTTTGTGAGTTATGGCCCTTTGTCCTTTTGGTAATTTGTGCCCATTGTAATGTATGCTAAAAGTGATGCATAGCATAACTTTAGAACCATGTATGCTAGGGTTTTGAAATTTCATATATGGATTCCTCATGGAAAATTAGCTGACACGTATTTTTTTTCTCGTCCGGAATATGCCCCTTTCAAGAGTTATTGCCCTTTGAAATTTTTTAAATAAAATCTTGTCAGCAAGATATCTCAAAAACTATTGGAGCTAGAGCCTTGAAAGTTGGTGAATAGATTGTTGGTGATGAGTAGATGAACTGATTAACTTAGGACAAAATTCCGAAAAATACTTTGTGTGTTATGGCCCTTTGTCATTTTGGTAATTTGTGCCCATTGCAATGAATGCTAAAAGTGATGCATAGCATAACTTTAGAACGGTGTATGCTATAATTTTGAAATTTCAAATATGCAATGCTGATGGAAAATAAGCTGACGCGTATTTTTTTTCTCGTCAGGATTATGCCCCTTTTAAGAGTTATTGCCCTTTGAATTTTTTTTTAATAAAATCTTGTCAGCAAGATATCTCAAAAACTATTGGAGCTAGAGGCTTGAAAGTTGGTGAATATATTGGTGGTGATGAGTAGATGAACTGATTAACTTTTGACAAAATTCCAAAAAATTCTTAGTGAGATATGGCCCTTTGTCATTTTGGTAATTTGTGCCCATTGTAATGTATGCTAAAAGTGATGCATAGCATAACTTTAGAACCGTGTATGCTAGGGTTTTGAAATTTCATATATGGGTTCCTCATGAAAAATTAGCTGACGCATATTTTTTTTCTCGTCCGGATTATGCCCCTTTCAAGAGTTATTGCCCTTTGAAATTTTTTTGATAAAATCTTGTCAGCAAAATATCTCAAACACTATTGGAGCTAGAGCCTTGAAAGTTGTTGAGTATATTGGTGGTGATGAGTATATGAACTGATTAACTTTTGACAAAATTCCAAAAAACACTTTGCGAGTTATGGCCCTTTGTCATTTTGGTAATTTGTGCCCATTGTAATGAATCCTAAAAGTGATGCATAGCATAACTTTAGAACTGTGTATTCTATGGTTTTGAAATTTCATATATGCATTCCTAATGGAAAATAAGCTGACAAGTATTTTTTTCTCATCCGGATTATGCCCCTTTCAAGAGTTATTGCCCTTTGAATTTTTTAGCTCACCTGAGCACGAAGTGCTCAAGGTGAGCTATTGTGATCGCCTTTTGTCCGTCGTGCGGTGTGCGTCGTGTGTCGTCAACAATTCACTTAAATGACATCTCCTCCTAAACCAGTGAATGGATTTCAAAATGCTTTCATAGAAATGTTCCTTGGGTGACCCTCTACCAAAATTGCTAAAATGGTTCCGCTCCGCAGAACAAAATGGCCACCAGAGCTAAAAATAGAAAAACCTTTAAACGACATCTCCTCCTAGCCCTTTGGCCCGATTTCAAAATAATTTCACAGAAATGTTCCTTGGATGACCCTCTACCAAAATTGCTAAAATGGTTCCTCTCCGCTGAACAAAATGGCCGCCAGAGCTAAAAATAGAAAAACCTTTAAACGACATCTCCTCCTAGCCCTTTGGCCCGATTTCAAAATAATTTCACAGAAATGTTCCTTGGATGACCCTCTACCGAAATTGCTAAAATGGTTCCGCTCCGCTGAACAAAATGGCCGCCAGAGCTAAAAATAGAAAAACCTTTAAACGACATCTCCTCCTAGCCCTTTGGCCCGATTTCAAAATAATTTCACAGAAATGTTCCTTGGATGACCCTCTACCGAAATTGCTAAAATGGTTCCTCTCCGCTCAACAAAATGGCCACCAGAGCTAAAAATAGAAAAACCTTTAAATGACATCGCCTCCTAGCCCTTTGGCCCGATTTCAACATAATTTCACTGAAATGTTTCTTGGATGACCCTCTACCGAAATTGCTAAAATGGTTCCGCTCCACTGAACAAAATGGCCGCAAGAGCTAAAAATAGAAAAACCTTTAAACGACATCTCCTCCTAGCCCTTTGGTCTGATTTCAAAATAATTTCAGAGAAATGTTCCTTGGATGACCCTCTACCAAAATTGCTAAAATGGTTCCACTCCGCTGAAAAAAATGGCCGCCAGAGCTAAAAATAGAAAAACCTTTAAACGACATCTCCTCCTAGCCCTTTGGCCCGATTTCAAAATTATTTCACTGAAATGTTCCTTGGATGACCCTTTACAGAAATTGCTAAAATGGTTCCGCTCCGCTGAACAAAATGGCCGCCAGAGCTAAAAATAGAAAAACCTTTAAATGACATCTCCTCCTAGCCCTTTGGCCCGATTTCAAAATAATTTCACTGAAATGTTTCTTGGATGACCCTCTACCGAAATTGATAAAATGGTTCTGCTCCGCTGAACAAAATGGCCACCAGAGCTAAAAATAGAAATACCTTTAAGCAACATCTCCTCCTAGCCCTTTGGCCCGATTTCATATTATAGCCTGGGCCAATAATGGCTCTCCCAGGGGCCCACTTGATACCCTATGGATCAGGTGAGCGATCCAGGGCCATCATGGCCCTCTTGTTTAAATAAAATCTTGTCAGCAAGATATCTCAAAAACTGTTGGAGCTAGAGGCTTGAAAGTTGGACCATGAGTCATGTGCAAGACCAAGGTCCATACCTCCAATGTCAAGGTCATACCTAGAGGTCAAAGGTAAAAAAAGGACAGTCAATAACTTCCTTATTCTTTGATGGATTATGAAATAACTTGGCAGAAATGTTAACCATCATGCATATATGTGACGATGTGTTGTACCGCAAATGTCAAGGCCATACTTAGAGGTCAAAGGTAAAAAAGTGCTTTTTTTGTTTACGGCCAATAACTTTTTTATTTTTCTATGAACATTTTTAAAGTTACTATGCAGAAATGTTCATCTTCATTAGATGATGTGTTGCACACAAGACCCAGCTCAATACCTCCAATGTCAAGGTTATACTTAGCAGTCAAAAACGGGGGAGACGTCTGTGTTTTTGTAGAAAAACAAATTCTAGTTAAATTTTGTATCATACCAATTTCTTTTCTTTTTTTTTTTTCCTGAAAAAAATATGAGTATCTTTTGTATTTGCAAAAGCTGCTCACATTTTTCAACTAAAGTAAAATTGTATTTGATATTACACTTGCTAGAACAGTTAACTCTTAAGACGCCGAGAAAAACTACATCTAAAAATGTCATCTGCTGGTCTTTTTGCAAACATTTTAAAAACTACTTTTGCAAGCTCAGCAAGCCTCGTGATGCCGGACAGTGACCATTGGGACGGATTTTTCCATCCACCCCTCACACCCATGTAAGATTCTTACAGTCCACAGGGGTTGATATATCATAAAACCCAACACAACAAGTAGATCAATCGATTATTCAGTCAGTAATTGGCCGTTAAAACATTGTAGGTACTGGTTAGAATCACATAACTTAGACAATTCTAACTTCTAACAATTACTCAACAACATGTTTCTAACCAGAAATATGGAGCGTGTTCTATGCATGGTCCTAGTCACTCCTCGTTATCCGAGTTACATACGTATTAGTGATTTTTTAGGTGAAAATGTATACAAAAGGCCAGATTGCACCAAGGCTGATAGACCTACGAGAGGTTGAAGATGACCTGCAGACATTGTTTGTACGAGGATCAGTGGGCGTTTTCGAATTCAAGGCAGTCGTGGAGGGGTCTATGGATGTTGAAGGAGTTCTGAGATATCATCCATTCTTATATGACAGAGAGACATATCCATATGATATGAATGATCCAAGAAGTAAGCCAAAACTGTGGATTGCAGAAAATGTATAGATAATATAGAAAAATGATCATAAATGATCATTTTTCTATATTATCTATACATTTTTGTTTGGTTATAACAGGGCGATTTAAATGAATACTCACAACATAGGTTTTTATTGAGAATTGCCAAAAATTAGTTATCTCCAAACTACAGTCAAACCTGTCTTGGTGGCCACCTCCATTAAGCAAGCAACCTGTCTTAAGCAAGCAGGCATTCAGTTCTCGTAAAAGGAAAATGCATTAAAATTCACCTGTGTTAAGCAAGCACCTGGCTTAAGCAAGCACTTTTTGAATATCCCAGAGGCGCTTGCTTAACCTTTAACCTGCTGAATATTCAATTAAGCCACACTCATTTCTGACTTTGAACCTATCAGATTACTTGATGCAGCTTATTACTACATATTCATAAACTTAATGTCAAACTGTGTAGATCCTGATCAGATGGCTTCTTCAGAAGCCATCTGATCTGGATCTACACTGTTTGCAAAGATAGGGCTTGTCGCCTACAGCAGGGTAAAGGTTAATACAGGTTGGACTGTAGTAAGAAAAGATCACTCAGGAAAGGCCACAATCAAAGAACACAGCCATCTCAAGTCACCCAAAGAAAATAAATGACATGGAGGCACACACAAAAAATAGATGAAACATAAACCAACGGCACAAAGCCATTTAACAAATAAGACACTGCAAACGAATGACCCCGCCTTTGGACTGTCAGTAGTATAACATCTGCAAACTGCTTCTTTATATTATTTATGCAGGTGTTTAGTATCTGTTATTTCAAACCAAGCAGACATTTACATACTTAAAAATACCGGCCCCGATAGCTCAGTTGGTAGAGTGTCCGCTCCGGGGAACGGGAGGTCAGGGGTTCAATCCCAGGCCGCGACATACCAAAGTCGTCAAGAATGGTACTAGCTGCTCCTCGCTTGGCACTCAGATTTACGGGGTAGAGCTAGGATTTGTCGACCCAGTGTCGGGATAATGTGACTGGGTGTGGTATCATGTAATGTGTCTGGGACATGATACTTCAGTGAGGCAGCACTATGAACTTGAGCATTGAGCTCCCTGTCGCAACCAGACACCGTCGTGATATGACTGAAAAATTGTTAAAAGCGACGTTAAACCCGAATTCACACACACACACACACACACATAGGCCCCAAAGGTGTTCGAACCATTGAAGTTTCACTGTATAAAGAAACTGGGGCATATTTAAATGTTCAGGGCCCCCGGCTTTTGCCCATCGGCGCTTGGAGAAATAGATTGGACTTAGACTGCATGATGCTTCCAACATTATATACTTTTGGCAAAACCACAGAAGAAATTACAAGTAATCTGCAAACAGCTTTAGACAATCTAGATGTCTGGTGCAGATGTAATGGCATGATCATTAATATAGCTAAAACTAAAGTGATGCTAATTACAGCACATCAAAAGTGAGGAAGTCTCCCTCTTGATGAGGGAGGTGAGTGAGTGTTTAAGTTTTACGTCCCACCAACAGCTTAGGTCATACAGAGATGGGACCTAGGTTTAAAGACTCATCTGAAAGTCTGGAGAAGCCCGGGATCGATCCTGCGATCCCTGGTTTACAAGGCGGGTAGCGTAACCACTACACCAGGGAGGCTTCTATTGATGAGGGAGGTATCACAGGTATGTTTATGGGGATGTAAAACCTCAATTCAAACAAACAATTTTTAATGTTCGAATTAAACAAATACTAAGGCACTGTTCATGTTGTATGCAAATGGCAGAAATATGTTCTCTTATGACACGTCTTGTTTAATTTACATGTATAATTTAGGGGTTGTCTAGAGTATTTATAACATAGACATGGAATTTTGTCTTTATTCATGACCACCAAAATTGACTGTTTCAGTGGAACCCGAGATTGAGGATGAACACGACTATGCTATCTCAGATACCCCAGCCCGTGGCCGCAGACCAATATTTGAGTGCTTCTGGAATGGTCGACTTATACCCTACAGTCTTATTGATGGGTAAGTTTACCCTTTATCCTTATCTTGCTGTTCACGACAACCCGTATTTTTGCAAACAGTGTAGATCCAGATCAGATGGCTTCTGAAGAAGCCATCTGATCAGGATCTACACTGTTTGACATTGAGTTTGTGAATTTGCAAGAATAAATTATATCAAGTAATGTGATTGGTTCAGTCAGAAATGGGTGTGGCTAGATTAATTATGCAGCGGGATAAGGGTTAAGGTGCCAAACACAAAATTCTTGTCAGCTCTGTCGTCTGCTGTTTACTTCAGAAGTCATTGTTTCCAACGATGTGGACCGAGATCAGACTGCTCCTGTAGGCCTGTTTGCCTCTAAGTAAAAATATGTTTGAAAAGTTTGCAAGAAGTTGCAGCAGATACCATTAGCAGACGGCAGACTTCAAACATGTTTAGGATACAGGCAAACAGTGTGGACCCTGATCAGACTGCTCCTTATCTGGGTCCACACTGTTTGCAAAAATAACTTTCAAGGTAACCACTAGCCAACAAAGCGGACAACAATTGTTGTGACTGTCATCATACGGGTTAAATAGAAAATTCGTACTCTGATTGGTGGAGATGTTCAATGATTCTCCAGGCTCTGATGTCATCAACAGAATCTAGTATCCATATCAGATACAGAGAACCCTAGCGTTAGTGGATAAAGTCAGAAACAAGGATTTCTCGGGTGGTTGGATGAGGCAAAAGTATCTTGTATTTTATGTCACTGTATCTCAGGTCATTGGCATGACAGATTCTTTCTGCATGATTGAAAATAGATGGGTAGAAATTTTAGAAACTCTAATTCTGACAAGAATATCTGATATTCCACAGCATGAAAAATTTGATCATTTTTTTGTTGTGCCGGATAAAGTAGGGTGTGATACAGAAGTCTGGTTTTCCGACCATTGTCAAGACATCAATATTTACCACAATCTTAGCTTTCACCCTAATCTTCAAGTTTATACAAGACTGGTGTATCATAGCCTTTGGCGGAATCCGCATTTGTTTCTTTTTCTCGGTGATTTGATGTACTGTATTTACCCTAAATATTTGGACACATCAATCCCTTTCCATACTTCCTCTAAAATTTGAACAAGTACAATTTACTTCAGGTTCCATCCCTCGCTTCTTCAGACTTTCTGATGTGTCTTTAAACCGAGGTCCCGTCTCAGTATGACCTTAGCAATTGGTGGGTCATAAAACTCAAACACACACTCACAATTTACTTCCTAATGTTGTGTCCTAAAAATAGCTGGATGAGTGGCAAATAGTGTAGACCCTCATGAGATGCAGCATTCTGCGGCATCTCATCTGGGTCTGCACTATTTGCTCAGGTCTGTCTGTTCTAATACAGATGGTAAATACCGTATCATAACCTTTTCCAAATGTCATTCAGGGTTTTACAACGGGTCAGACAGAATTTCACTACACGACTATAAATAGAACAGACCCTGTTCGTTTCTAAAGGAAAAAGCCCCTGAACAGGCAACACTTTTTTTTTGACATCCACTGGACTGGAGAGTTACTTAAAATGGCCTGCATACACTGATTGAGAACACAAGGGGCTCCTTGACCTTACAGCTTAAAGCACTGCTCTTAAATGTTAGGTCTCTAACCACTGTGGGTTTAAGTCTGGCTTGAGAAGCCCCCATGGTATTGTGGTTAAGCTTGTCACTTCATAAACCAGGGATCGTGGGTTTGATTCCAGGCTTCTCCAGACTTTAGAATGTGTCTATAAACTCAGGTGCCATCTCCATATGACCTTGTGAGTTCGTCTATCATTACTGACAATGACCAATCTTAATCACATGCAAGAAATGGTAATGTTTGTGTGTTTTAAGATATGAACTTACTTGTTGGTTGGACATAAAACTCAAACACAGCAACACACAAGTATTGCTTGGGCAACATGTTAGACACCAAGTTCTGCAGAGGAAGACCAGTCTTTTTTCTCTGGGTACTCTGGTTTTCGCTCACCTCTGGTTGATGATCAGTTTGATATAGGCCCTAAAACCAAAATCAGACATTCTGAGCAAGTGTTTCAGTTTGAAGAAGAGCTGGAATCTGGTGATACCAGTGCTCTTTATGTAAAGCTGTCTCATCTTGATCTACACTGTCTGCATAGGTACCTGACAGGGTTTGAAGGATTAACCCTTTTTGTACCAAATAGAATCTTCCGCCATATGTAAAGCAGGAGTCCATTTCAAAATTCAGGGGTGTCAGGCTGTGTTTCCTCCAAAATCTAGTTGGAAAATGGTTGAACTTTTTGCAAACAGGGTAGTCCCTGATCAGACTCCGCATTCTGCGGCGTCTGATCTGGGCCTGCACTGTTTGCCAATTCCACGTTTTGGGGTTTCGGGTAAAAATGGTTAATAACCAGTATGCATATGTTAAAACAGAGAATACCACAAAAAGTAATGTGTCATATTCCGGTTTAAGCCTCGCTTGGGTCACATGTGAGATGCTACGGAAGGTCAGGTGATTTTTCTATGGGCACTACAGTTTCTGTCCACATCCGTTAATCTGGATAAAAATCTTGAAATAGCACAAAACTAAAATAAAAAATAACAACAACAGAAAAACAAAACAAAACAAAAAAGAAATGTCAAATTTTCCTTTTATTTGTAAAGTTTACAATACTATTCTTTATTGCAGGTTTGATTGGTGTTTCCCTCCCAAGAAGGTGAAGACTATACCAAACGAGTGTTATAACAGGTATGCAGAGGACCCTCGCTATAACGATAGTATTTGTCCCTTCACAATTGCCACTACAGTGAATTTGCTGCTATAAAGAATCTCAATAAGTAAGAAGTATTACTCCAAGAAACAAATGTTGTGGACATTTGTTAGAATTGCCTCACATGTTGTGGACATTTGTTAGAATTGCTTCACATGTTGTGGACATTTGTAAGAATTGCCTCACATGTTGTGGACATTTGTAAGAATTGCCTCACATGCTGTGGACATTTGTTAGAATTGCCTCACATGTTGTGGACATTTGTTAGAATTGCCTCACATGTTGTGGACATTTGTAAGAATTGCCTCACATGTTGTGGACATTTGTTAGAATTGCCTCACATGTTGTGGACATTTGTAAGAATTGCCTCACATGCTGTGGACATTTGTTAGAATTGCCTCACATGTTGTGGACATTTGTTAGAATTGCCTCACATGTTGGGGAAATTTGTAAGAATTGCCTCACATGTTGTGAACATTTGTTAGAATTGCCTCACATGTTGTGGACAGTTGTTAGAAATTGCCTCACATGTTGTGGACATTTGTTAGAATTGCCTCACATGTTGTGGACATTTGTTAGAATTGCCTCACAGTTTTCCTATTCTGTTCCTGGGCAGGCTCAGACCCTCTAAGTGGTTTACCAATACTTAGTGAGATCGTAACACCAACCCCACCTGAGGGATCAAAGGCTATGTCCTCAAGCAGCTGTCCATCTCAAGTCGTCCCCCAAGAGACATCATGGGAAAAAGAAAGACAGGATAGAGTAGAAGAAAAAAACAGAATATAGCCCTTCATCCCGCACCTCCTGCAAGCACAACAGAGTAAAATCATAGCATAGCCCAGATAAGAGGGGATATCCACATACAGTCGAACACCGATGACTCGTTTACCATGGATAAGTCAAACCCATTTTCGAGTCCCTAGGAAATTCCCCCACATAAGAAATAGTATGGCATAATGAAGGAGATTTTCGACTTTTATCTTGGAAATGTATGCTGTATGTACTCATTATAATCGCCTCAATGAGGCGATTCTAATGAGTACACACAGCATACATTTATGTTATAGAACACCGAAAAGAACTCCAAAATTACCCCCGTTGTTTCCTGGAAGTATCCCTCAGTGGCTCGAACTACCGCTGTCTCGAACAAATTTCCGTGTCCCAAAGGGGTTAGAGCCATCGAAGTTCGACTGTATTAATTTTCTTGATCTGCATGAAAACACATGTTGTGGGTACTCATTGGAAGCGTCTCGATGAGGCAGTTCTAATGAGTACCCACAATGTATGTTTTTGTGCAGAAATAAGAAAATCAGAAGTCTTCGGATGTGAAAAAAGCACCTTACCTGGGACTATGAGTAGAGGGCCCCAGCACTGAAATGCTTCCTTGAATAGGGAAACAAAAATAAGTTTGAAACCAGTTGCTGCCCCAATAGATGTATCCAATTTTCTGGATTTGTTTTCAGAATCTCTGGTGTTTTGTGGACAGATGATAATTTCCAAGTCAGCACAAACAAGCTCACCTTTATTGACCTGGAGCTGAAGCTGCGTGACAAGAATACTGTGTTCTCCAGGGTCCAGAATGGGGTAAGGATGACATTTGAGCCCCGCCAAGCGAATTTGTGTCTTCAAGCATTCCGTCGTGACAAATTTTAACTGCGCATGCCCAGCCAATCAGAGGGGCAAGGGATATGGCTTTCTGTCTGAAGGTTCCTCTTGAATCACTGCTTGTATGAGCGAGCAGGGAAGGTTCTGGCGAGTCTGCGCGGATGCGCAGGCTCGCCTGAACCTTCGCTGCTCGCATAGGTGATAAGTACCAAAATCGCTTGACGGGCCCCATTTAGTTATTTCTTGCTTACCAGGTAAGGAAATCCTGGACTTAACCCAGGGATAGAAATTGTTATCCTACCAAGGTCAAGAATTTTCACTTGTTTGATGTTCACTGGTTGAATAGAATGTCACATACGTTATACTTAAGTTTGACGTTACTGCACATACAGTGACGTTAAAAATGCTGCATTTATTGTTATCAAAATATGGCGGACATCCATCCACAATCAAAGTAAAAACCCACTCTCAAAAATGAAAGGTATGCAAGAAAAAGAATCTTTTATGGGTGTGAGGGGTAGACAGAAAAATCCATCCCTCGGGATCACTCTCCGGCATCACTTGGCAAGCCGCTTGATGCCTGACTGTGACCCTCAGGAGTGAGTGAGTGAGTGAGTTTTAGTTTTACGTCCCACCAACAGCTAAGGTCATACGGAGACGGGACCTCGGTTTAAAGACTCATCCGAAAGTCTGGAGAAGCCCGGGATCGATCCTGCAATCCCTGGTTTACAAGGCGAGTAGCGTAACCACTGCACCACTGAGGCTTCTATGTGACCCTCAGGAAAGATAGTAGATAGAAAAACCTGTCCCTTAGGATCACTGTCCAGCATCACTTGGCAAGCATCGTGATGCTGGACAGTGACAGATTTTTCTATCCATCCCTCAAAACAGTGTATGATTCTTACATTCCTATACATGCTCCAGGTAAGGAGTAAGGAGGTGAATTAAAGGTGCATTATTGAGCTATCTGGAAAAAATGCTTCCAAAAATAAAATACATATAGCCGTTGTTTTTCTTTAAAACAATACAAATGAATGCATTTTATGCAAAAATGCGAACAATTATGATGACAGGTAAACGAGTTTGAGAGGAATTCCCTAACTAGGTTTCGAACACTAGTTAGATCTATTTTTAGTTCGTGACAAAAATAGAATCCCCATATATGACGTTATGCGACGTTCGTTTTTGGCCTTGTTTGCTTAGGCCATGCCTGAATCGGAAAAAAATATGACGCTGAATACCATGCCATAAGAAACAACACTCGAAGACGATACTGTAGCCATGTATGTGTAAAGTGACAGATTTATTTTTAGAACAGAAATTCCGAACACATGTTCAGAGCGAAGGCTAAACACGAATGAAAACGACCATTTTCACAAAGTTCTGAAGCTGTATTTGGCTCCAAAAGTGTACACATGACAAGAGAGTATGCATTGAAGATAAAAACCAGAATTTTTTTTTTTTGAGACCCGGTAGCTCAATAATGCACCTTTAAAGGATGGCTTTAATCACTCAAAGCCCCTTTGGACCATGAAAATTTGTTCAAGACAGGGGTTCTATAATGATTCTAAGTATTGGGACAGACAGGCCTGAGCAAACAGTGTAGACCCAGATCAGACTGCTCCTGAAGGAGCAGTCTGATCAGGGGCTACACTGTTTGCTGTTATGTCTGCACTTTTTGGTCTCCTTGCTGGATGCTGAAACAAATATCAGAGGTCTTATGCTGTCACAGCAGCTAATGCTACAGGTGTTGATCCAGCTGCACATATGTCAATCACCATATGTCAATATGATGTCAATCATATTAATTGTTGTCTGCTTTGTTGTCTGTTCGTTACTTTAAGCCCTTTACTGCTGTTCACCACAACCCCTATCTTTGCAAACAGTGTGGATCCAGATCAGATGGCTTCTGAATCTGATCAGGCTCTACACTGTTGGTCATTCAGTTTGTGAATTTCAAAAAAAAAAAAAAACTATATCTTGTAAATAGATTGGCTGAAATTCAGAAGTAGGTGAAATGTCACATATATTCGAATAGTTCAAATATTCTGCTGGATAAGGGCTTAAAGTCATAGTTGTAAACAGTGTGGACCCAGATCAGACTGCTCCTAGAGGAGCAGTCTGATCAGGTTCCACACTGTTTACAATCAGACTGGGAGCAGTCTGACCATGATCTACACTGCTTATATGGAAAAATATGTTTAAGAAATTTGCAAGAAGATGCAGCAGACAACAAAAACAGACAACATTTTCAGATGCAGTTTTTCTTGGCATCTTAAGTTTTAAATTGAATTATTTTCTTTGACTAAGAATATTTTTTTTTCTAGGAAATGAAAAGAACACAGATAGACAAGGAACTTACGAAATGGTTGGCAGAGTGTCACGAGCAGTTTGATAAACAAATACATTTCACTGAGTTCGTCGGCCCAATCAAACGTCTCGATCTACCCAAGAATAAACAGTCACCATGGGTAGTTTATAAACAGGTACACTCTGCATATACTTTTTTTTTTAATATCATCTTTAAATAAGGTGTGTTTGTGATATTTTTTGTTTGTGTTGAGGTTTTACAGCACTGTCAGCGCTATTTAGGTCATTTTGGAGATGTTGCTTCTGATTATGTGGAGCGTTTTCCTGAAATTGAGATGAAATGACATCTCAAGCTCTACTGCCCAATGAAAAACCGCCAGGGTTTAAGGAGCTGTCTGACACACACCACTTTTTCCAGGCAGGCTTAGACCTAAACAGTTTACCAGTACTCAAGTTGATCAGTTTTAGCTCTCCGAGGAAGCACAATGCAGCCCAATCTATTTCTCCAAGCCTCAATGAGGGATGTCTGTGATTTTGATATGTTGCCAGCATCACAAAAGTCATTGAAAGTTCACTTGACATAATTGAGTAAAATGCCCTAAAAATTTTGTACATATTATATGACCAAACAGATATTAACCTTTTTTTTTACCAAATGGAATCTTCCTCCTTATACATGTATATAGCATGAGTCCATTTCAAAATTTAGGGGTGACAGGTTGTGTTTTCTTCAAAATCTATTATGAAAATGACTGAACTTTTTGCAAACAGTGTTGGCCCCGATCAGATGCCGCGCGTCTGATCTGGGCCTGCACTGTTTGCCAGTGTACCCGTTTAGGGGTTTCCAGTCTGAAATGGATTAACAGGGTAAGTCTGACAAGCCATTTGGGTTTTCTGCAGGTTGTCCATAGTTGCAAACTCTATGGAACATGCCAAGCTCTGCAATGGAACATCAGGCAGTTTTTCTCCAGGAGCTCAAGTTTTTACCCACCTTTTGCAATGAATGATCCAGTCGATACTCGTAGGTGAAATATTCTAGAAAGGCCATTCTAACACAGGGTTCCTATATAGACAATGGAAATGCTTTGTTATATTCTCTTTCTTTTCTGTTCCTTTAGTTTAAACATACACAGACCTATAAAAAGCACTTAATTATGACACAGTTTGGGATATAACTTGGTTTAAAGATGGATTCAAAAATGTAGTAGCTGCATTACGAAAACACGCCTATACAAATGCATTGTAAACTTTACTGCAAAAAAAACCCCCGAAAATTTTCAGATGGAAAAATGTGATATTTTTCTTACCTCTGCTCAAAACATAGATTGTGGGTACTCGTTAGAAACGCCTCATCAAACAACAAAAACAAGGTTTACCCTTGTAAACCCCAGTTTTACTACATAAAAGTGGGGTTCAAAGGGGTCGAAATTATATAAACTCCGTTCAGAAAATCTGAATCATCGATTTTTTCGTTTCTTCCTTTTAATACTCATTTTAGCAAATGCATCACTGTGGGAAAGTTTTAGACCTGACTCTCCGCCGACTTCTCCAGCAAGTCGTATGCCTCTGCGACAGTCAGGAAAGGCTGTGATTATTTGGAGAAAATTGCAAAACAAAGAAATGAGACTACAGACTAAGTCCATTTGATGATGATTGTCAGGTAAAATTAAACATATTCAAAGCCATGTGATGCACTTTATAAATAGATATGCAATTACGACATACCTTAGATTCGAATGGATAGATAGAAGCTCACTAGGAACGGTGAGCCACTAGCCCGATGTGCTGCCAACAGTGGTCAAAATGAATTGTACCGATATTAGATGTGGTGTCACAGCTAATGCTTTTCCATGAAGTGATCGTGCAAATAAAATATAGACGCCCTTGTAACTTACAAGAGCAGTAACCACTTCTATATATGGTTTAAAAGGGTGTGTCGAACCTGTCAGAATGTCTTCGTCTGTAAACGAAAATTTAGATTTTGCAATTTTCTCCAAATAATCACAGCCTTTCCTGGCTGTCGCAGAGGCATACAACTTGTTGGAGAAATTGGCGGAGGGTGAGGTCTACAACTTTCCCATTGTGATGTATGGGCTAAAATGAGTATTGAAAGGAAGAAACGAAAAAATCGATGATTCAGATTTTCTGAACGGAGTTTAGGTGTGTTTTCGTGATGGTTACCAAAAATGTATAAAGTTTTCAACACATTAAAATGTACAGCTTATATAGAAAATGATCATTTTTCTGCATAATCGGCACATTTTTGTTTGCATATAACACAGGGGCCAGTTGTTTAAAACTAACAACATCGTTAGCTAACAAATCCTTAAAACTTTCATAATTCAGTATGGCAAAAATTTTAAATTTTATATATTGTACTTGCTAGAACAGTTAAGCAGATGACAGTTCACTTTCATCTCCTCTAATGTCTCTTCTTTCTCTTTTCTCCCTTTCTCTGGGAGATGACACAAAATTAAGGCAAAAGTTCCACAAAATTGGAAGCAACGTCTCAGAAATGACCTTAAAAGTGTTGATGGGGACGTTGAACCCCAACTAACGAGCTCGTTAAGCTACTGATGCTTTGAACAACTGGCCCCTGATGTTTAACTAACATGGTTACTGCTTTAGACCCTAACAGTTGTGTTATAAAGCGACTGTGGGGACTGTTATTTAGAAGCATAATTTTCTACAGTCACAGCAGAAAGATGATACAGCAGTTGATGATTGCATCAAAAGTTATATTCTCTTAATGAGCCGGCGCATAACAAAACCTACAATAAGACCGGTGTGACCAGCACAGACTCAAATCAACCTGGGCACTCATCCACTATGAAAAGACCTTATGCTTATGTCTCTTTGCATAGATATTAGCCTATAGAAGATACATGCGATCAGCAAAGACTCAAATCAGACTGCGCGAATGCGCAGGCTGATCTGAGTCTTTGCTGGTCACTCAAGACTTCTTGTAGATTTTGTCATGCGCTGGCTCAAATAGAAGTGAAGGCAATGATCTGGAATCAATACAATTACCTCACACCTCCCTCCCAAGTTTTTATGCCCACATGGGAGGGCATATAGTTTTTGCACTGTCCGTTTGTGGGTTTGTGCGTTTGTAAGTCCGCACTTGTTTGTGATGCGAACTTCTTCCACATTTCTTCAACAATTGGGCTGAAACTTTGCACATGCATTCCTTGTGAGGTGAAGGGATGGTTAACACAATTTTCACGTTGGTCCTCTCATTTTCGAAGGAGTTAAGGCCCTTTCCTCAAATTGGCTCCCACGGGGAGATTGCTCACTTATAGTGACAGCTCTTGTTTTTTCCTTTCACAGGTGGAATGGGACAATAAAGTATATAAGGTAGGCCAGCTAGTGAGAATTCTGCGTACAGTGCCGACCCTGTATGGCTCTATCAGCAGAATTATGTTATTTGGTGACCACACTGGGGACGTGTATGCTACAGGCGGGGATCTAGAGGTCATACAGGTAAAAGACTAATAAGTATCAAACTTTAACTGGATTTTATCGGAAACGAGGTTTTACTGAGTTTTCAACATATCCATTGAATAGCAGGGTTTGGGTATTTGGGTTGGGAATGGAGGCTTATGAAGGTTTTATGTTATGTTATGTGGAGAAAGGGATAAAGACATTGGGTCTTACTCCTGTTTTTGTGTCTTTCTATCAGTCGGTAGGCCCATCCATCAAGTCAGGGCCACAGTTTGTCAACCTTGTGGAATGTTAAAATAAAATTTCAATTAGAATCATGGAGTTGATGTGATGCAAATATGGGACACCACTCTTGTTGCTTTGACCCATTTTGTTTTGAATGGATTCTTCCACCTTATATTTAGCAGGAGTTCATTTCAAAACTTTAGGGTTGTTAGGTTGTGTTTTCTTCAAAATTAATTTGGAGAATGGCTGAATTTTTTGCAAACAGTGCAGGCTCTGATCAGACGCCGCATTCTGCGGCGTCTGATCTGGGCCTGCACTGTTTGCCAATTACCGTTTTTGGGGTTGCTGGTACAAAATGGGTTAAGCAATATAGGAGTCTGATTTTCTGTCCATATTTCTGTCCCTTCCTTTTTCATCCATTTATCAATTTTTCAACAATTGCTTCAACTATCGGCCAAAATGCAAGCCCTTCTCCCTCAAGAACTACAATACAGGGACGACATAGCCTTTGGTGGAGTTCCTGTTAATTATTTAATTATATGTCCTTGCCCAAATAGAGCACACAGAATATTCCGGCAATAGAGCCCAGCAATACTGTTATAAAGAGGTCCGGTCACTGGGGCATCCAACTGATATTGGATTACAGTTGGGTAAGGCCTGCTGTCCTTGCAGCAGGTAGGAGTAGAGGGGGAGCATTGTTAATTCTTCTGCCTCTACTCTTCCACTTATCTTCTTCTTTATCCCCTGTCCCTCACTTTCATCTCCTCTACTGTCTCTTCTGTCTCTTCTCCCTTTCTGTGGAAGATGATACAGAATTCTTTTGCACTTGCGTATGATTGGAAAGGTAAAAAAGTTGCGACAGTATATTCTGCGATATACTGTTAGAAACCCAACGTCATCACGTAATGTCGCTTTTCATTGGCTGGCATTCGGTTTTATGCAGCTCACAGCACCTGCCGCTTTGAGCTAAATAGTGCAGTTTTTAACAAACCAACCATATAAGTGCATTAGAATGGGAATAACTGTATTGAAAACTGTCATTTGAGGAGGTAAATTGTCGGTTTTACGGTCGCAAATTACGTTTAATGGCTCCGCTGACGCGTCACTGTAAAACAAAATTTCTGACCGTAAAACCGCCGATTTACCTCCACAAATGTCAGTTTTCAATACAGTTTTCCCCTAATTACCCACAAGGTTTGATGTGTCATTAAACCCAAAGCAATCAATCCATCAATATAAAGAGGTTGGGGTGCATTCAATATTTCACTAGGGTTGGGGGAGAATATGACAATTTGTTAACAGTAGACCACATTTGTTTGCAGGAACCTAAGTCATTGTACAACGAAGTGAAGATAGTTCCCCTGTCCAAACTTGACAGGACGGCCAGTCAGCAGTTGGTGAGGAGATATTTAGAGGAGGAGGAGGCCAAGTATGTTATTCTGTATTGTTAACCCTCACTACGCTGATTCTTTCAATCTACTACACTCCTCCTGGGCCCAGTTGTTCAAAGCCTCGTTAGCCTAACAAGCTCGTTAGTAGTCACATTATTAACTGTTCTAGCAGGTGCAATTTCTAAATTTTTGGTATTTTTGATGAAAAAATGTGAGCAGCTTTTGCATTTGCAAAAGCTGCTCACATTTTTTCAGCAAAAATATTAGCATATTTGCCATATTAAATGATCAAAGTTTTAACGATTCGTTAACTAACGACGTCGTTAGTTTTGAACAACTGGCCCCTGGATTTTTAGCGATCAAGTCCATAGATTGAACACACCTAATCCTCACTTTATGTAGAGAAAAATGTATTTTACTGGATATACATGTACTTTATTCTTATATTTTTCACAGAAAATAAGAATGTGGGTAGACATTAGATGTGCAGCGATGATTGATTGCCCATAATCATTGTTTGGACTTGAAATAAGTAAAATCTAAAAAGAAAAATGTCTGATAAAGATAGGAAGAAGCCATTTGCGTACATGGGTGTATTATCCAAATGCATTTGTGCTGCATGATTTCAATTTTTAACACAGATTCAGAAAAGGAATAGAAAACAGTGTAGATCCTGATCAGATGGCTTCGGAGAAGCCAGCTGATCTGGATCTATACAGTTCCAAGAAAGGATATATTTAAAGCGGGGGCCTGGAAGGCCCAAGATGACCTGGAAGCAGCTAACAGAAAGAGATTGCAGAGAATGGAAGCTCTCTGCTATCGATCCCCATGATAGACAGGCCTGGAGATCTGGTGTAAGATCTGTAATGCGTGCAGCAAGCCTGCTACCTGGAAGGGGGCCAACTTATGTGGACTTTGCCCCTGTACCTGCACGTTCATCAAAAATAAGTTGATGATGATGATGATGATGATGATGATATACAGAAAGGATAAACCTGTCTTAGTGGCCACCTCTATTAAGCAAGCAACCTGTCTTAAGCAAGTGGGCATTTAGTTCAGAAAAGGCCAAATGCATTAAAATTCACCTGTATTAAGCAAGCACCTGTCTTAAGCAAGCACATTTTCATTATCCCTGAGGTGCTGGCTTAATACAGGTTGGACTGTATCTTGGTTCAGTATTGCATACAAAACAGTGGCAAGCTCTTATACTTTTAACACCTGGTCTGGATCTGTACCATTAAGAAAAAGAATGTATCCAAGTCCAGTATGGTAAGGGTTAATACACGGTAAGGGTTAATACCAGAACTATGGAATAGCAGAGTTTCCACAGTTGGTGAGGAGATATTTAAAGGAGGAGGAGGCCAAGTATGTTATTCTGTACTGTTAACCCTCACTATGCTGAATGTCTCAATCTACTACACTCCTCTCCAATTTTTAGCCACCATAGACCTTTTGTTCAAGCATTGTTAGCATAATGAGCTTGTTATTGGGCAGAATGTTAGCAGTCCTCTTAAGTTAAATATGCAATACAGTGGTAATTTTGGTGAAAAAATGTGAGCAGCTTTTGCATATGCAAAAGCTGCTCACATTTTTTCAGCAAAAAATTTGGTATATTTCCAGTATTAACTCATAGATTGATCAAAGTTTTCATGATTTGTTAACTATGGATGTCATTTTTATGCCCCCGGAATCTAAGAGATTCGGGGGCATATAGTTTTTGGTCTGTCCGTCTGTTTGTCCGTTTGTCCGTTTGTCCGTCTGCAAAAACTTTAACATTGGGCATAACTTTTGAATGGTAATAGATAGAGCATTCATATTTCACATGTGTATACCTTATCACAAGACCTTTCCAGTGGTACCATAATTTTTGATCTCGTGACCTTGAACTTGACCTTTGACCTATTTTTTTCAAAATTTTTAAAAACATTAACATTGGCACTGTCCGGGGGCATCAGTGTTTCACAAACACATCTTGTTTCAGCAAAAAATTTGGTATATTTCCAGTATTAACTCATAGAATGATCAAAGTTTTCATGATTTGTTAACTAAGAATGTCATAAGTTTTGAAGAACTGGCCTCAGCTTAACAAGTCTTTGTACCTTCATTCTCATCTTTCAGCTGATTCAAGAAGGGCATTTGTCTTTTTCTGGCAAATGAATGTGCTAATGTTTGCCGGCTGATGTACGTTCTGCAAAATGGGGTAATCCTTTGGAAGCAAGGACTACAGCACAAAACTCTAAACCATGGAGTTTACAAGATTTTTCTGGGTCAGACTAGCTAGTTCCGGCCGACTAGGTCTCCTAAGCCTGCATAGGAAGTGTGATTTGGTATACTGACTGCCTCAATATGACCTAAACAGTATTTACTGGGCTTTTAAACTCCAAACAAATGAAAAAGTCTGTGAAATGAACATGCCTGTAAGCCCTACTTTATATAGAGAATAATTGGGATTGCCGGGGTATACATTTTTTTCCTTATTTTTGTTCAAAAACATAACAGTATGGGTAGTCATTGGGATGGTGCACCATCTTTGGTTTCCTTGATTTCTTCTTAGAAACGTATGTTGTTGGTACTTTTTAGAATCGCCTCATTGAGGCGATTCTAACAAGTACCCACAACATATGGTTTATTGGAGAAATACGAACAGTCATCCCAAAATAATCCTCGTTACATCTCACCTGGAGCTTTGTTAAAGGATGGTGGAAACAAGTCGGGTGAAAGTGTTTCCCTAAACATATTGTGTATGTTGTAGATTACCGAGCGAGCTTCTTGTATCCTGGCCCGAAGGGAATCAGGTGGTCAACAACGAGAAAAGAACTGCTGGTAAAACTATAGGTAAGTTTGAAAGTAGTGTTATCGATCCTTTCAACCTATAAAGTACCAAATTGGCCTCAGACCTAGTAGTTAAGAGCACTGATTCTGAAACATTAGGTCTCTCAGCACTTTGGGTCCAAGCCTTGCTCAGGTCACATGTTAGATGAGATCTGCAATTGAAGGTCAGGTGGTTTTTCTCATGGCATGCCTGTCTTCGTTCATTTCCCCCCATTTGCTGCTAGAAACAAATGCTGTGGACATTTGTTTGATTTGCCCCACAGAGGCAATTCTAACAAATTTGCACACCATTTGTTTATTGGAGTAACAAATTCAATATGGTTAACGCGTTTGACTTATGATCGAGAGGTTGTGCGTTCGAACCGGCCACCAGTATCAAGGTGTGTCCTTGGGCAAGACAGGTAATGACACTGCTCCACTCCACCTAGGTGTAAATGGGTAGCAGTGATGTAAAAGCCACCACCTCTCTCGCGCGTGCTTGAAAACAACCGGAATGAGTGTTTGAGGGCGATTCAATAAGCTTGAAGCTTTCATCACAATCAAACTAAAATAAATTAGTATAAACTAAATTCAATATTCTGGAATTTTTATTGGAGTAACAAACTCAATTTTCTGAAATATCTCCATTAACCGTCACATCTTGAGCCAAGGATTCATTTCATCATCATTATGTCCCGCCATTCAAAAAATGAAAGAGTATTATGCTATAACCTCCAAAGTTTTGAGTGTCCATCCGTCCATACGGCTTGCAGTTTTATTGTCGCGCCTGCTATTAGCTATAGGTGCCTGGTTTTCCATCCGTTTGTTCGTCCATTCGTTCGTTTGTCCGTTCGTCAAGGCGTCAACATTTGCGACCACCCTAGCGTTCACGCTAATGGTCAAGTTTATTTCTCAAGAACTATAAGAGCTTCATTAATGATACTTGGTACAAACTTGTGTCTGGGGATGGCAACTTACATGCAAGCATTCATATTTGACCTTGACCTACATTTCATGGTTCACTGACTTTGTAAAATATTGCGACCACCCTAGCTTGCACCCTAATGGTCAAGTTTATTTCTCAAGAACTAAAAGAGCTTCATTAATGATACTTGGTACAAACTTGTGTCTGGGGATGTCAACTCACATGCAAGCATCCATATTTGACCTCGACCTACATTTCATGGTTCGCTGACTTTGTAAAATATTGCGACCACCATAGCGTTCACCCTAATGGTCAAGTTTATTTCTCAAGAACTATAAGAGCTTCATTAATGATACTTGGTACAAATTTGTGTCTGGGGATGACAACTTACATGCAAGCATCCATATTTGACCGTGACCTACATTTCATGGTTCACTGACTTTGTAAAATATTGCGACCACCCTAGCTTGCACCCTAATGGTCAAGTTTATTTCTCAAGAACTATAAGAGCTTCATTAATGATATTTGGTACAAACTTGAATCTGGGGATGGCAACTTAAATGCAAGCATCCATATTTGACCTTGACTTAAATTTCATGGTTCACTGACTTTGTAAAATGTTGCGACCACCCTAGCGTTCACCCTGTTGGTTAAGTTCATTTCTCAGAGTTATTAGAGCTTCATTAATGATACTTAGTACAAGCTTGCATTTAAGAATGGAAACTTTTATGCAAGCATCTATGTTTGACCTTGACTACCTACATATCATGGTTGGGTTACTTTGCGCCCCCACAGGCGCGACCTAGCCTTCTGTGGAATTCTTGTTTTAACCCTTATCCTGCTATTCATGACATCCCCTACCTTTAGAAACAGTGTAGATCCAGTTCAGATGGCTTCTGAAGAATCCAGCTAATCAGGATCTGTTTGTCATGCAGTTTGTGAATTGAAGAAATGTATTATATCAAGTAATCTTATTGGTTGACAAGCAGCAATGGGAGTGGATTAATTTATTTATGCAGCAGGATCAGGGTTAAAGAGTTAAATTGATTGAGAGTTTTACATCATTTTTTGTACTTGATCAGACCTCAGTCAGCAGATGCTGTGTACTGCAGTGTCTGATCAAGGTCTTTTTTTTTGTAAATGTCACATTTTTAGCTCGGCTGTTTTCGAAGAAAACGAAGAGGTATTGTCATATATAGCTCTGTCGTCGTCTGCGTCGTCGTCTTGCATAAACTTGGACATTTAATAATATCTCTGTCATTGCTGAACATATTAACTTGAAACTTGGACAAGTTGTTCAGTATGAAAAGGGGAACTCATACCAATAGGTGAGGTAACCCTTAAAATATTTTTGGCACAGTTATGCCCATTTTTCGACTTAGAATTTTTGTTTAACTAAAAGAAACTGCAGCCGAGCGTTGGCACCCGCATGCGGTGCTCTTGTTTAGAGGCTAGGCATATATGGGATAAGAAGTTGCCAACCATTAAGTATCGGTAAAATAAGTAGTTTAGGTCGTAGTACCACAGGGTTAATCCAAAATCATTAGTCCATAGACAAAATGGTAAATATCAATGTTCAGATCAACAGACATGGACTCCAGAAGAGTGTAATCAGGCGTCCGCGGATAGTAAGCATTTCTTGGTAAGCAAGCTTCGCCCACCGTGCCCATTGACCCGAACAAAGAAAAGGTGTAAATGCCGAGAAGGGTATGTCCGAGATTTTGGAAGTCTTCCTATGGCTTTCCATTGGCAAACATATCAGAAATAATTATGAGTTCTTATATGTCTTTGGTTAGACAAATCAGCCAAAGTCCAAATTCAGTACCATTTTTCTGCCCTATACTCCGAGACATAAGATTTATACTTGGCCTATTCTCAGAGACAATCAACCAGTCTGCTTTGGTTATTTTCAGGTGATATCAAAGTGGAGATTGTGAACAAGAAAGGTGAGAAGATCAGTAAACTCCCCGGCACAGCAGCTGCTACAAAGAAATTACTAGTAGAGCTGAAAGTCATCTGGCACAGTAAGTCATGTAATTTTGAAATTCAGTCATAAAGGTGATAATGCTCCCTGTGAGATAATGCTCCCTGTGAGATAATGCTCCCTGTGATATAATGCTCCATGTGATATAATGCTCCATGTGAGATCATGTGAGATAATGTTCCAAGTTAGATAATGCTCCATGTGAGAAAATGATCCATTAGATAATGCTCCATGTGAGATAATGCTTTATCATATAACAACCTTGTTATTTAATGGATATTGTCATGTTATTAAAATGATATGAACACATGGTTACTGGGATTTGACAGCATATTTTTTCAATTGAAATTCTTTTCTACAGAATTTTTAGCTCACCTGTCACATAGTGACAAGGTGAGCTTTTGGGATCACTTTTTGTCTGTCATGCGTCATTGCGTGCGTCCGTCCGTAAACTTTTCTTGTGAACACACTAGAGGTCACAGTTTTGGGCCAATCATCATCAAACTTGGTCAGAATGATAATCATGACAATATCTCGGTCAAGTTTAAATGTGGGTCATGGCAGAGTAAAAAGTAGGTCAGTAGGTCAAATCAAAGAAAAACCTTGTGAACACTCTGGAGGCCAAAGTTTTGGGCCGATCGCCATCAAACTTGCTCAGAATGATCATCTTGACAGTAACTTGGTCAAGTTCGAATATGGGTTATGCCAGGTCAAAAAGTAGGTCAGTAGGTCAAATCATAGAAAAACCTTGTGAACACTCTAGGGGCCTCAGTTTTGGTCCGATCGCCATCAATCTTGCTCAGGGTGATCGTCTTGACAATATCTGGGACAAGTTCGAATATGGGACATGTCGGGCCACAAAGTAGGTCAGTAGGTCAGATCATAGAAAAACCTTGTGAATATACTAGAGGCCACAGTTTTTGTCCGATAATCATCAAACTTGCTCAGAATGATTATCTTGACAATATCTCGGTCAAGTTCGAATATGAGTCATGTCTGGTCAAAAAGTAGGTCAGTATGTCAAATCTGAGAAAAACCTTGTGAACAAACTAGAGGCCACGGTTTTGGTCTGATCATCATCAAACTTGCCCAGAATGATCATCTTGACAATATCTCAGTCAACTTCGCATATGGGTGTTGTCGGGTCAAAAAGTAGGTCAGTAGGTCAAATCATAGAAAACCCTTCTGAACACACTATTGGTCACAGGTTTGGTCCAATCATCATCAAACTTGCTCAGAATGAGCATCTTGATAATATCTTGGTCACCTTCGAATATTGGTCATGTCGGGTCACAATGTAGGTTGGTAGGTCAAATCATAGAAACACCTTGTGAATACACTAGAGGCCACAGTTTTGGTCCAATCTTCATCAAACTTGCCCAGAATGATCATCTTGACAATGTCTCAGTCAAGTTCGTATATGGGTCATGTTGGGTCAAAAAGTAGGTCAGTAGGTCAAATCAGAGAAAAACCTTCTGAACACACTAGAGGCCACAGTTTAGGTTCGATCAGCATAAAACTTGCCCAGAATGATCATCTTGACAATATCTCGGTCAAGTTCGAATATGGGTCATGTCGGGTCATAAAGTAGGTCAGTAGGTCAAATCATAGAAAAACCTTGTGAACACACTAGAGGCCACAGGTTTGGTCCAATCATCATCAAATTTGCTAAGAATGAGCATCTTGAAAATGGGAAAGTATAAAACCCGGGAGTAACGGCCGGGAGCCGGGAGTAAAATCCGTGTGTAAATTTTGACAATCGAATAAAGGTACTAAACATTCACATATCTGGATGAAATTTGAATCAAAAGTAGAATATAGACGTTTCTTTAAAATGCACATAAGTGTTAACATTATTACCATGTACTTTTCAAGATATGAACCGAAATATACGACCACGTCGCAAAATTTTCGCCCGGGAGTAAATTTTGTGGTATTGACGATGTCAAGCATTTTGCAAAATATGTTCAGTCTGGGGGTTCTTCAAGAATAACTTTATGTGTTATTAATTAAAAACATGTCAGAGATTAGAAAAATGCAAAATTAAAGTTATTTCATCGCTCCGCCTGGTAAATAATTGACCCGGGAGTGGGCCGGGAGTAATTTCTGGGTTGAAATCGGCGTTTATTTGCCTTATTCTCGGCCTTATTGCTTCTATCACATACATTGTATTTCTTAAACGTTTTGTCAGAAGAAAAGCTAAGATTCAGCATGGAGTGCATGAATTATTTACTTTTCATATCGGGACTCGACACACATCCAAACCCCCAACCCAACTCACGCCCTGCTCCTGCGCCTATGATTTTATGTGGCCGGGACATTTATATTTGGCGCTATTTGTTTTATGGCCGTATAATGTAGAAACGATGACACACTTACCTCCGCAGTCTGATCAGTGCCTTTGCTATAAGCTGTCAGGGTAGTAAGACTACGTTTAATAAATACAATGTATGTGACATAGGCAATAATGCCAATAAACGCCGATTTCAACCCAGAAATTACTCCCGGGTCAATTACTTATTTCACGGAGCGATGAGATAACTTTATTTTTGTATTTTTCTAATCTTTGATATGTTTTTAGCTCACCTGAGCCGAAGGCTCATGTGAGGTATTAGTATACCACGAGCCGGCGTCCGTCGTCCGTCGTCGTCGTCGTCCATCGTCCACACTTTCAAAGAAGTATATCTCCGGAACCAGTGGGCCAATCTTGATCAAATTTCATGTGAAGCATTATCAGGTAGGGGGAAAGGCTGCATACTGTTTTCGGGCAGATCGGATTGGAACTCTGGTTGCCATGGCAACAAATAGCTCCCATAGACTTAACATAGGAAAAAGCTTGTCATCACTCTAGCTCCGTCAATTTTTTTCTGATCGACTTCATTCTTGCAGATAACGAGGACAGGCATGAAATCTTGATCAAGTTCGATTTTGGGCTGAATCGGATTATTCACTCAGGAGTTACATGCCCTTGAGCGTTAGGAAAAAGCTTGTCATCACTCTAGCTCCGTCAATTTTTTTCTGATCGACTTCATTCTTGCAGATAATGAGGACAGGCATGAAATCTCGATCAAGTTCGATTTTGGGCTGAATCGGATTATTCACTCAGGAGTTACGTGCCCTTGAGTGTTGAAAAAATTGCCTATTGACTTAACATGGGGAGAATGTTGTCATCACCGTAGCTGCTTCAATTATTTTCAGATTGGCTTTATTCTTTCAGATAACCAGCACAGCCATGAAATCTCGGTCAAGTTCGATAACTGGCATAATCGGATCATTCACTTAGGAGTTACCTGCCCTTGTGTGTTTTTGCATTAGGGTTAATGGGAATTTCAAAAATGTATATCTTAAAGACTACTTGGCCAACTTTGATCAAATTTCATGTGTCGCATTATTGGGCAAGTGGAAAGGCTTCATTAGGTTTTCAGGCAGATCTGAGTGGAACTCTGATTGCCATGGCAACATCTAGCTCCCATAGACTTCACATAGGAAAAAGCTTGTCATCACTCTAGCTCCGTCAATTTTTTTCTGATCGACTTCATTCTTGCAGATAACCAGGACAGGCATAAAATCTCGGTCAAGTTCGATTTTGGGCCGAATCAGATAATTCACTCAAGAGTTACGTCCCCTTGAGCGCCCGAAAAATTACCTATCGACTTAACATGGGGAAAATGTTGTCATCACTGTAGCTAGTAACGAGGACAGGCATAAAATCTCGGTTAAGTTTGATTTTGGGCAGAATCGGAATATTGACCTCGGAGTTACGTGACCTTGAGCGACAAAAAATTTGCCCATAGACTTAACATAGGGAAAATGTTGTGACTACGATAGCGACTTGAATTTTTTTCAGATCAGCTTCAAACTTGCAGGTAACGAGGACAGACATAAAATCACGGTTAAGTTCGATTTTGGGCCGAATCGGAGTATTTGCCTTGGAGTTACCTGCCCTTGAGCATGAAAAAATACGTTGTGACCACGATAGCAACTTTATTTTTTTTCAGATCAGCTTCAAACTTGCAGGTAACGAGGACAGGCATAAAATCCCGGTTAAGTTCGATTTTGGGCCGAATCGGAATATTGACCTCGGAGTTACGTGACCTTGAGCGACAAAAAATTTGCCCGTAGACTTAACATAGGGAAAATGTTGTGACTGCGATAGCGACTTGAATTTTTTACAGATCAGCTTCAAACTTGCAGGTAACGAGGACAGACATAAAATCTCAGTTAAGTTCGAATCAGAATATTGACCTCGGAGTTACATGACCTTGAGCGACAAAAAATTTGCCCATAGACTTTACATAGGGAAAATGTTGTGACTACGATAGCGACTTGAATTTTTTACAGATCAGCTTCAAACTTGCAGGTAACGAGGACAGACATAAAATCTCGGTTAAGTTCGATTTTGGGCCGAATCGGAATATTTGCCTTGGAGTTACCTGCCCTTGAGCATACAAAAATACGTTGTGACCACGAAAGTAACTTTATTTTTATTCATATCAGCTTCAAACTTGCAGGTAACGAGGACAGGCATAAAATCTCGGTTAAGTACAATTTTGGGCCGAATCGGAATATTGACCTCGGAGTTACGTGACCTTGAGAGACAAAAAAATTTGCCCATAGACTTAACATCGGGAAAATGTTGTGACAGAAATAGCGACTTGAATTTTTAGCTCACCTGAGCCAAAGGCTCCAGTGAGCCGATAGTATACCAAGGCTCCGGAGTCCGTCATCTGTCGTCCGTCCATCCGTCGTCCACACTTTCAATGAAGCATATCTCAGAAGGCAGTCGACCAATCTTGTTTAAATTTTATGTGTAGCACCATTGGGCAAGGGGAAAGGCTGCATTAGGTTTTGGAGCTAGTCTGGTTCATTTGTTCCTTCATTCTTCTTTCTCTCCATATAGAGATAATAGACCAATGTTAAATTTTTAATCAAAGATTTCTCAGGAACTATAAAAGCTAGAAGCATCAAATTTGGTATTCAATAGAATAATGATGACTTATTTTGTGTAAGAGACATTGGGCTTTCTCAGCTTATTTGTTCATCTGTTCTTTCTTTCTTCTTTCTCTCCATTTTGACCAATGTTAAATTTTCGTCAAAGATTTCTCAGGAACTATAGAAGCTAGAAGTCTCAAACTTGGATTGCAATGCAATAATCATGACTTATATCCTGTAAGGGTCAATGGGCTGGATTCTATTAGCAGATTTAGTAGTCAAGTCTGTGAATTGTTAAAACTTAAGTTCGTCAGGTGAGCGGTTTAGGCTCATTGAGCCTCTTGTTAATTGATAATACACAAACTTATTCTTGTAGCAATCCCAGACTGAACATATTTTGCAACATGCTTGACATCGTCAATACCGCAAAAAGCTACTCCCGGGCAAATTTTTTGCGACATGGTCATATATTTCGGTTCATATCTTGAAAAGTACTCAATTATTAATATAAAACTTATATGCATTTTAAAGAGGAGTCTATATTTTACTTTTGATCCAAATTTCATCTAGATATGTTAATGTTTAATATCTTTATTCGATTGCCAAAATTTACTCCCGGATTTTACTCCCGGCTCCCGGCTGTTACTCCCGGGTATTATACTTTCCCAGATATATATCTTGAAAATATCTTGGTCACGTTCTAATATGGGTCATGTCGGGTAACAATGTAGGTTGGTAGTCCAAATCATAGAAAAACCTTGTGAACACACTAGAGGCCACAGTTTTGGTCCGATCATCATCAAACTTGCTCAGAATGATAGTCTTGACAATATCTCGGTCAAGTTCGAATATGGGTCATGTCGGTTAAAGGTGCATTATTGAGCTGTCGGAAAAAAAGTGCTTAATTTTTTTTTTACATATATCGGGTATTTTTTGTTTAAATAATACAAATGAATGAGTTTTATGTAATATTGCGAACAATTATGATCACAGGTTAAGTTTTATGAGACGGTTTTCCTAACTATGCTACGAACACAGTTAGTCTATTTTTAATTTCGCGACAAAACTACAACGCGCGTGAATAATGACGTCATGCGGTAAATACCTAGAAAGGTATGCAGGGGTCATCTCAACATCGTTACACACAATTGTTGTGACAGAAATCGTAGATCGTAGTATAGTGAAATTCTTTTAAACTTTTTATGCGAATTCCAATGTGTAAAATGGAGTGAAATTCCGTCATTCTCTCTCTCTCTCTCTCTCTCTCTCTCTCTCTCTCTCTCTCTCTCTCTCTCTCTCAGCATGCCATGGCGTACACGTTCCCCAGTGCTCTCTCTCTCTCTCTCTCTCTCTCTCTGAAAGTGCTATGGCCAACATGTTGCTAAGTTTTTTTCTCTCACTCATTATGGGCTACATGTTGAAACAGTGGGTCAACATCGGGCAGACAGCGATACGACGTCGCCATGTATCGCTCTCGGTCAGACGCACCGTTCAGGCGATTTACTCTCTCTCTCTCTCTCTCTCTCTCTCTCTCTCTCTCTCTCTGTGGCCTTCATGTTGCTCATTCGTCTCCCTCTCTCTGGCCTTCATGTTGCTCATTAGTCTCTCTCTCTCTCTCTCTCTCTCTCTCTCTCTCTCTCTCTCTCTCTCTCTCTCCGTGGCCTACATGTTGCTCATTGCTTTCTTATCGTGACCTACATATTGTCCATTCTCTCTCTCTCTCTCTCTCTCTCCCTCTCTCTGAGTGTGACGCGCATGTAGCTAAGTGCATGGTATCTAGGTTTTGACGGTGCCAAAGGATCCCAGTTAGGTCTTTTTTTAATTTCACGACAAAAATATAGAACTCCGTGAATGACGTCATTCTCTCCCTCTCTCTCTCTCTCTCTCTCTCTCTCTCTCTCTCTCTCTCTCTCTCTCTCTCTCTCTCTGTTTTTGTTTGATTTGAGGTTTAACGTCCCCGTCAACACTGTAAAGGTCATAAGATCATTTTGGAGACGTTGTTTTCAATTTTGTGGGACTTTTACCCGACATTTGGATGAAATGACATCTCAAGCCCAGTCGCCCAATGAAACCAATAGGGTTTATTAGCGTGTACGGTCCGCCTCGCACCGCGGTTCCTGGACAGGCTTAGATCGTCTAAGCGGTTTACCAGTACTAGTGTGTGGACCGGATTCAGCTCTGCGTGGAAGCATTTTGCAGCCCATATATGTCTTCAAGCCCCTATGGGCTCCGAAAGTGCCATGTCCAACATGTTGCTCAGTGTTTCTCTCTCTCTCTCTCTCTCTCTCTCTCTCTCTCTCTCTCTCTCTCTCTCTCTCTCTCTCTCTCTCTCTCTCATTATGGGCTAGCGCACCACATTGGGCCAACATCGGGCCGACAGCGATACGACGTCGCCATGTCGTATCGCTGTCGGCCCGAAGTAGGCGTAGTTCAGATGATTCACACACACACACACACACACACACACACACACACACACACACACACACACACACACACACACACACACACACACACACACCATTACCTACATGCTGCTCATTAGTCTCTCTCTCTCTCTCTCTCTCTCTCTCTCTCTCTCTCTGGCAGCGTTGTCAAACTTAGTTGCAGAGATGAATGCCTTGACCTGCTCCATCCTTCGAATGAGGATGTAAGGTGAAAATCTTGATCCTGCCCAAACAGCACCAAAAAGATTGTTTTTCTTCTACACTGTTTTTGTAGAAGTAAAAGCCATACAGGGCTAATGTTATTTGTTAACGGTATAAGACAGAAAATAAATATTCTATGTATATATCGTCGGGCCGACGCTTGACCGACATTCTACGCTGACTGGGTGTCTTCCATTAAAGTTAAAGACCCCTACCTCAGTTTAGTTTTGTATTGGACTAACGGCCCAGTCAACACTATTTTATGTCATTTTTGAGCCGGTCAGTTTACCTGTCCACACTTTTCCTGGGCAGGCTTATACGTAAAGCCACGGTCACAAATCACTATTCGATCCCCGCCCGACTACTCGGGGACTGCGATGGGGTGAGATTGGGCTGGAGTCCGGTCGGCGTCCCGCCGGATGTTGGGGCGTCGGTGGTGGTCGGGAGGGGCCCGGTTAAATTTTAACTCGTAGTTAAAATTCTCCCCGAAAACTCACCGACTTCTGGGTCGGTGGCACATCGATAAAAGTCGAGCAGAGCTCGTACCGACGTCGATGTCGATGGCATCGGCTGGCATCCGGTAATCGTAAAGCGGACCCCGACCAATCAGATAATCGGGCAGTAATCGGCCGAGGCCCGACAGATGATCAAGCGGAATCCGCTGGACGAATCCCGGTTTCGACTGGCGCCGCTCGATCGCTGATTGACGCTCGACTATATAAGGGCCCGATCTCCGATGGGTGCCAGTTTCTAGCAGACCAGTAGGGAGCATTGTACATAAACGTTTGATAACTGCCCATGCAAAGGACGGTACACGATCCATTGCTTCATCCACCATCAGCGGTAGCAGTTCTTCTCCCGCACACAAGGTTGCAAAGACCACATTGGCACGGTGCCGAGCCCTAAGCAGCCACTCCTGTAACCGCCGGATCCTTTCCTGGGGTGACGGTAGGTGCAGTGGTGGGATAAGAGGCATCTTGTTCCGCTTTTCTTCGAAAGTTTTCCTCGACGTCAAGAAAAAGGATGTTCACCCACCAACAGAGCTGACCCATTTGTTGTATAGGCAGGAGAGGATGCAGTTTATATACCCCTGAACAACTGGACAATTCCCGGCTGGGGTAAACCCGTCCCTTGTCCGGCGGCCGGGAACTGGGCGGACATCTGCGGAACATCGACCGATGCTCGGGGACTAGTAACAATCGCCGGGTATATGGTCGGTAACCTGCAGTGCACCGGCCTATTTCCGCCCGGCGTATACGCCGATGCTTCCCCGCAAAACTTAGGCTGACACCGCCCGATTCCCGGCGGATGTCTCTCTAGGCCCCACACGGCATACTTTTTGCCAAAACCGAGCCAGATACCCATTTCTCGGCTTGGATAGCTCGGCCGACCACAACGTATAGTATAGCTCGGCCGGGGTACGCCGAATTTGTGACCGAGGCATCAGCAGTTAACCAGTACAGTGCACACTCTTTCGCCACTGACAACTGCCCTTCTTGAATCAGCGGATGCCCAGTGGTAGAGAATGGCCGTGAAAAATATTTCATGATCTATCTCCACGAAAGAATGTTGCCAACCCGGCAGGTACCGAACACGCGCCTTTCTGATCACCAGTCAGACGTTCATCCGACCGAGGTACTGAGGCCGATGATTATCATACGAGATATTTTGGCCAGCAATAATCAAGTGTATATAAATGTAAAGTGCAGATAACTCCATGTCAACAGACATACAACGTCTAAACAACGTCCAAGTCAACATACATACAACGTCTAAACAACGATGCATTGACGCTGACGCAGCAAAGTCGATGCAACAACGAAATTGACATAGCGTGTAGCATCGGCTCCGGAACTTGTTACTCAAAAGTACCAGATTAATGTGGAAAATGATCATACCGACGGTAACGGGCCTCCGTGGCCTAGTGGTTAAGAGTGCTGACTCTTGATCATTAGGTCTCTCAACGCTGTGGTTCGAGTCTCGCTCGGGTCATATGTGAGACGCCAAGTTCTGCAACGGAAGGTAAGGTGGTTTTTCTCCGGGTACTCTGGTTTTCGCCCATCTCTGATTAACGATCGCTCGATACGGGTGAAATAATCTTGAAAGGGCCGTAAAACCAAAACCAAAAAAAAATAAAAAAAATAAAAAAAAAAAAATACGGACGGCAGGTAATGACCTAATGTGGCGTTATTACGTAAAGCTAGAACCTAAAACCACTTCCCATCACGTGAACAAGTCCGTGAAATTAACACCCCACTAAACCCCATTTTATATAAAGAAAACTGGGGTTTACGGGGAATAACATTAATTTCCTTAGTTCTGCTCCAAGACATAGGCTGTGGGTACTCGTTAGAACCGCCTCAATGAGGCGGTTCTAACGAGCATCCAAAACCTATGTTTGGAGTATAAATAGGAAAAATATCACAAATCTTCAGCAGAAAAAGATGCCTTTTTTAAGGTTTGAGAAATTTACTATATCCCACGGATGTGTTATCCTAATGCCATATTAACTGAACTTATTTTCTCTGAAATTCTTGTGCAGACATTTTGGAAAGCTTTGAAAAGGTTTGAGGGTCACTGATGAGGCCTTATTGGCCGAAACTAGCTATTCTGGCCCAGAAAACATGTACACTCCATATGTTCGAGTTTTGTGGTGCATTCCTTGCTTCTAAAGGATATACACTTTCGGATGAGTCTTTAAACCTAGGTCCCGTCTCCGTATGGCCTTAACTGTTGGTGGGACGTAAAACTCAAACACTCACACACTCACTCCAAAGGATAACCATTTCTAGAACATATTTAACGTCACTATAGATGGTGTCTGGGAATGTGTGGAGGTCGTAAAAAGTCTCCCTGCCCAACATCATAGTGTAGTTTATATTTTCTTGCCCTTCCAGTGGTGAATTTTGAAATTTTTGAGGGTCACTGATGAGGCCTAATTGGGCAAAACTAGCTAGTCTGGTCCAGAAAACATGTACACTCCATATTTATCCCCACGTTTTTCGAAGAAAAGTGGGGATATTGTTATCGCCTCCGTCTGTCCGTTCGTCCTTCCGTCCGTTTGTCCGGCTATCTCCTCCTACACCGTTCATTTGAATTCAACCAAATTTGGTGTGTGAGTTACATACATGAATGGCTTCTGCAAGAGCACATTAATTTTTGGACCAGCCCCCAGGGGTCCCTGGAAGCGGTCAAAACGTGGGGATTTGCGATGGCGCGCCATCGACTGCGCGATCTAGTTTACAGTTTTGTGGTGTATTCCTTGTTTCCAAAGGACAACTCTTTCTAGAACATATTTTAGAAGTAGATGAGAGAAAGTACAAAAAGGGGACAGGGAATTATTGAAAGGTTGTGTGAATGCTTTTCAGTTTAGACAACATGTACGATAGAAGTTGGTCTTCTGTCTTCCTCGACTGGTAGGCGAGTATCTCTAGCAATGTTAATAATAAGACGATTCATTACGATAACAGGTCCGTGCAATGAACGCCCCTTTAAACCCAACTTTATAGAGGGAGATTTGTTTGTTTGTTTGTATTGGAGTTTAACGGCCCAGTCAACACTATTTAGGTCATTTTTGAGCCGGTCAGTTTACCTATCCACACTTTCCTGGGCAGGCTTATACGTAAGCGGTTAACCAGTACAGTGCACATTCTTTCGCCAGAAACTGACAACTGCCCTTCTTGAATCAGCGGAAGGGAGAGAATGACCGTAGAAAAGATTTCATGATCAATCTCCACGAAAGAATGTTGCCGACCCCGGCGGGAGTCGAACCCGCGTCCTCCTGATCACCAGTCAGACGCGCATCCGACTGCGCCAACGAGGCCGGCTTATAGAGGGAGAACTGGGGGTTACAATATTTTGTAACTGGGCATACAATTTGCTGCGTCAGTGTCAATGCATCGCAGTGATGTTGCATTGACGTTGACACGACGTTGTTTAGACGTTGTATGTCTGTTGACATGGAGTTATCTGCACTTTACGTTTACATACACTCGATTATTGCTGGCCAAAATATCTCGTATGATAATCGTCGGCCTCAGTACCTCAGTCGGATGCGCGTCTGACTGGGTATTCAATATTTTTCTCATTCCTGCTCCAAGACATACGCCGTGGGTACTCGATAGAACCACTTCACTGCGGCAGTTCCAACGAGCACCAACAGCCATGTTTGAAGCACAAGAATTCCGCAGAAGGCGGCGTCGCACCTGCTGGGGGCAAAAGTCATAGAAGCCACAATCAGAATGTTGTTATTAATTAAGTACATTTCATAGCAGTTGATAGTTGATGTAAAATGTGTCAAAGTCACTGGACCAAAAATATAGGCCATGGTCACCAGGTCAGGGTACGTGCCAAATCAGTACAATAAGGAGAACCACTATGCAAGATTTGGTGGTTGCAGGCCTTTTATTTGAGAAGATCTGGAACATTGACGCAAATTGTGTCAAAGTCAATGGAGCGTAAAATATAGGTCAAGGTCACCAGGTCAAGGTACCTGCAGAATCAGTAAATCCAGGAGCAGCATTATGCAAGGTTTGATGGTTGTAGGCCTTTTATTTGCAGAGATCTGGAACTTCAACATAAAAATTTGTCAAAGTCGCTGGAGCGTAAAATATAGGTCAAGGTCACCGGGTCAAGGTACCTGCAGAGTCAATTCATCTAGGAGAAACACTATTCAAGATTTTCTTGGTGTAGGCTTTTTATTTGAGAAGATCTGGAACATTGACGTAATTTGTGTCAAACTCACTGAAGCGTAAAATATAGGTCAAGGTCAACGGGTCAAGGTGCTTGCCTAGTCAGGAGCTCAGGGTGATGTTTCATGAAAGGTTTGATGGTTGTTTAGTCTTATAGTTGATTACAATACAAAGGGGGAGTTCCAGCCTATAGTAAATTTCCATAGGGTTCTGCCCACGCACAGATTTTCATGATATTGTGCATAATTACTGCTTGGTAAATGACTATTCATTATTTAGCTATTTCACTCGTATATCTGTTTTCGTTATAAATCTACAATGTTTTGTTTATGTCCACATCTGAAAGTAGGGGAACGATCAAACTAGTGTATATATACATTCCACCTTTTGATGTTTTGGGGTTATTTTGTTCTCAGGCATCACTGTAGTCATATGTGATTATCTTTGTATCACATTTAGCATTGTTTAGGCAAAGTTCGATACACCATGCTCAATTTCATATGGAGCAGCCCCAGAATTCACAACCATAAAATCTTTTGGAGTATGTTTGACGTTTGATTTCACACTGTTGCAGTTCTTGTCACCACATCATTTTAATATGAAAATTGACCATATATATGTAGAACATTTTATCAAACTTTCTTGAAAATCTGAGACCGGTAACATACCTCATTTGAACATTGAATAGTAATGGTCAGAGTTTTGAATTATTTCAAATCATTTGTAGACATCATGTTGCGACATTTTCAATCGAAAAATTGCTCGCCAATATATAATAAACATGAATAGATGTATGTTTATATGATGGTGTACAGTATGAGCTCATATATAATCAGCATTTGTATCAATTATGATGCCCTGATGAACACCAAAACACAGTTTATTTCTAGCTTTCGTTAACAATTCAATCAGATCTTATTTAAAACATACTTCATTTTTGAACAAGCGTTTTTGCATTAATGTAATTCTAAATAGAAGTGTAGGCAATGCTGAAGCTTAGTATGACAAAGATTGTTGAAATGGCAAGTAAACTGGATGGTTCTGTAAACCAGACAATTTTACTTGACTCTAATAGATTAACTGATTCAGTCATCTTAAAAAGTTTGAAAAGTCTGATTGTCATACTGGAATGACATAGGCTGCTTGAATGGCCAAGAATAATGATGTTTGTATAATGTTTCAGCCAGGTAGGTCATAATAACACAGACAATATTTTCTGATCTTTTGGCCCACTGTATACACAGATTACTGTAGACAAAATGGCACTGTTGTTTTTGGCTCACTCTGACAATGCCCCTTCAGTCCACTTCAATCGCACTAACTGTCACCTTGTAAGAAAGTAATATTCTTAAATATGATCATCTATGTTCCAGAAAACAAGCAGGCATTTTTGGAAATCATTAACTAATATAATAGAGAAGACTTAATTCAACTTGCAAACACTTTCACAATTTAAAATAGCAAACAGTACATGTGGTAGCAGTACTTTAGAAAAAAATGTGAAGCCAGCTGCACTGATTCTGATTCAGCCAATATGCTAGCGGTACAGCAAACAAGTGATTCATGCCATTTTTAAATCTTCTCCCCCCCCCCCCCCCCCCCCCCCCCCCCCCCCCCCCCCCCGTCCATTGGGGCTTGAAGAAATGATTTGGCTGCATGCTGCTTCCACACAGAGCTAAAACTAACCAAACACGAGGACTGGTATAAGGACTAAGCTTGCCCAGGCAAAGTGGTGGGAGTCAGGCCGTCCAATGTATATAAGCCTTGTAGTTTCATAGGGTGGCAGGGCTTGAGATATCATTTCATCTCAATGTCGGGAACAAGTCCCACAAAATTGGAAGCAGCATCTCCAAAATGACCTAAATAGTGTTAACGGGGATGTTAAACCTCAATACAAACAAACAAACGAACAAACCATTTGTAAAACCGATTAATACAGAGCCAAAAAACTTAACATAGAAGACAAGTATTGCATACATAAGACTACATATGCAAATGGTATTTCAGCATCTAAATACAATATCAGCTATCAAATAAATGTTTTACAGCAACTTGCCTTCAATCTATATCATTTCGGGAAGTGTATGCAAGATGATAAATGTACAAATAGTTTCAGTGTGACTAGTTATGCATTTATTTTGAAGACTAAAACATTGCAGCAAACACCACTTTTGCCTATGTTATAATGAACCTAGAAAAAATGCAGAAAATGCTTTTAATGGTCTCACAAAACCTTTGATGTGTGTGTGTGTGTGGGGGGGGGGAGCGACTTGCGAGTCTCTTTGACCAAGTGATGTAAGAAAAATACCAATACATGGACTGATCAATAATAAGAACAAATAAGACAATCAGCCTGTCCTTTCACAGATGGCAAATTATTGACTGCTGTTTTATTTTAAAGAGGGAAATGTCAACAATAAAAACAATAAAGGAAACAACAGGATTATGAAAGTAATTTATTAAGCAAACTCAATACACCATTGTGTATTACTGACATTAATATCTTTGTATTGCGTGTTTAAAAAAAGACCCAAATAAAATAGGGTAAAAAATATCCACCTTGTCTTATTAGCTCACCTGAGCCGTAGGCTCATTGGTGAGCTTATAGGGTGGTCATGCTGTCTGTATGTATGTATGTATGTATGTATGTCAACATTTTCAAACATCTTCTCCTCTGGAACCGCTGGGTGGACTGAAGCCAAATTTCATGTGGGGCCTCAGTGGGATGGGGGAACGAAAGTTTGTTCGCGGGGTCCAAGTCACATGACCAAGATGGCCGCCATGCCCATATATGGTAAAAACCCTTCAAAAATCTTCTTCTCCGGAACCGCTGGTCCGATTTTCACCAAACTTGGTATGTGGCCTTGGGTACTCGGGCCTATCATAGTTTCTTCAAATAATGGCCCTTGGATGACCTTGACCTATTTTATGCCAAGGTCAAATTTGGTAATATAGGCTTTTGAATGGCAAAAAGTGAAAACGGTGGATTTTTCGAAAACTGTTGCAGCCTTTGGCCTGAAAGTTGGTAGATGACATCAGCTAAATGAGTTAATAAGTATATATGAGATTTATAGGTCAAGGTCATTCCGTGACCTTGGGTCAAGTTTTTTAATATGTCAAACTTTAAACTTATTTTTCAGGGAAACTACCTGGTCAATTTTGACCAAATTTCATATGCAAGCTTTATGGGAGAAGGACATGTAAATTAAGTTGATGATGTTGGGTCACATAACCAAGATGGCCGCCATGCCCATATATGGTTAAAACCCTTCAAAAATCTTCTTCTCTGAAACTACTGGACGGATTTTCATGAAACTTGGTATGTAGCATCTGGGACTCGGGCATATCATACATTATTAAAATGGTGACCCTCGGATGACCTTAACCTATTTTATGCCAGGGTAAAATTTAGTCACATATGCATTTGTATGGGAAAAAGCGAAAATGCATTATATCTAACAAACCGTTCAATATTCCACCACTAAATCATATATATTCTTGTTCCTTAAGTTGACATGGGGTCCACCAGGTCCCTTAAAAAAAACTTAAAAAATCTTCTTCTCCGGAACCGCTGGGCCGATTTCCACCAAACTTGGTATGTAGCCTCGGGACTCGGGGCCCATCATAGTTTGTTCAAATAATTGCCCTGGGATGACCTTGACCTATTTTATGCCAAGGTCAAATTTGGTCACATTGGCATTTGTATGGGAAAAAAGTCTAAATGGCTGATATCTTGCAAATGGTTGAGAATACCACCCCTAAGCCATATGTATATTCTTGTTCCTTGTGATTAAGCATGTTAAATGACATGAACCTTGGGAGTCTAGGGGGTCCCCCGGGGACATGCCCCACCCCCTTCATTTCAAAAAGTGCCCAATATCTTGGAAACTGTCCAGATCCCCACCCATAAACAATATATATTCTAAGGGGCTTTAAGTGACATGCATCTTGAGACCCTGGGGGCATACCCCACCCCTGCATTACATAAAATGCATCAAATCTCAGAAACTGTTCAGATCCCCTCCCATAAATCATATATTTTCTTGTTTCTTGTGATAAGGGGCATTTAGTTACATGGATCTTTGAACACCATAGGTTAAATTGGGGGCCGACACCCCCTTTAGAAATGGTTAAGCTCTCCACCCATTAACCATATATTTTCTTGTTCCTGACCTTTTAGCTCATCTAAGGCTTTATCTTGGCTAAATATAACTGAAAATTCAAACTCAAACGTTTTCCAACTGATCTTCAAGAGTCAGGAATGTGATTAAGGACCACTTGGTCATACAGCCAGATGCATTTAGTGACATGGACCTTAATTTGGGCCCCTGGGGGCATGCCCTACCCACATCATTTAATAAAATGCGTAATATTTCCCCACCCATTAACCATATATATTCTTTCTCTATATACTAATGTGGACATTTTCTCTTTTGCTAATGGGTTTTCAGAAAAAACTCAATAAAAATTACATCAGGATAAAGAACAAGGTTTAAAACAACTAGCGTTGCAATAATTTAGAAAATCTGTTGACAAATAAGGATTTTATAACCAAAAACACATTTGAATAGGGAAATTTCCTTTGTTAAATTGCTAGCAAGGGAGGTAAATATTTCCCCGCAAACTTTCAATTTCTTCATACACTGTTACTAAATAACTGAAATAATCATAAATGATGCAAAACACATCATGAAGTTCAAAACATTTAAATCGAGGCCAAAAAGATTCCAGAATCAAAACTTTATGATCATGGATCATCTCCCCTTTCAATGTAAAATCTCTATTCAAATCTTATTTTGGTCATAATTTTTTAAATAGTGAACCGATTTTCAAAATTTTTGTGGCACATGTTTCAAGAAATTTATAAGCAACTTTTGCTAAAGAAATCATCAGTCCTTGTCTTTGTTTACTATAACGAATCTCCGAAATATCATTATCAGAGGACAAAAACAGAACATTAAAACACGTTTGATGACATGGATCTTAGATCATAAGAGGTCTAGAGGGACCTTGGGTGCATGTCCCTTAGCCCTTTAGACCTAAGGCTGTCAGGTGAGCGTCTTCAGGACCAATGGTCCTCTGGTTCCTATTGTGTCATAATACATTTTTTCAGCATAACCGCTTTTGCAATGCTGTAAACACTAACACTCATCGTGATCACTGCATGAGTGCATTATATTTTTCTCTCTGCTAATGTATGTTCTCATCTAATATTTAAAACCCAAACTAAAAATCATTCTCTGTCGAACAGTGTATTTTTGTTTGTGTGTGTGTGGAGGGGGAGGGGGTGCAGGGGTGAAATTACGTAAATGCATATGCTAAGGTTTGCATGATAAGGTGACACTATATGGTCATAAAAATACAATACAATTATACTTAAAGAAAATCTGGTCCCCTGATATTGCAAATGACTTCATCACAAAAATATACCTAAACACATATCTGGCAATCAAAAACAATCTTACCGGTTTCTTATTTTTTATTAAATTTGTTTGCTATATAGAGGATATATGTGGCCAATTTTATGTGTAATATCATGGGGTGACAAGATCAGTAACACACCTAAAACTTGGGATAAACATTTTACTTTTTATAAATTTTCATGAAAAATTTAAGAAATTTTGTAAATAAATTCATCAGAAAAATTAAATGCCCTAGACACATTTATATTTTTGGTATTATATGAATCCTTATAGAGTTCTGTTGCCAATCAAAGCAACAACATTTGAAAAAAATCGAGCTTGTTGATTTAAGAATGAAAAGTTCACAGGTGTGTATGACTTCTACAGGGGATTACCTCAGGGAGCTCTCCTGAGAACTATAGTAATTAATCAAATAAAACAAAGTTGTATATATAGTTGATAGACCTAAAGGAAACAAAAACTGAAGTTTCGAGAAAATCTATGCGTGGGCAGATTTGGAACTCCCCCTTTGACGTAAACGTCGAACTTCGACGTAATGGTCAAAGTCAGTGGAGCGCAAAATATAGGTCAAAGTCACCAGGTCAAGGTGCTTACAAAGTGAGAAGGTCTATGAGATGTTTCATGTAAGGTTTGATGGTAGATGAGGTTTGTAAAATAAAATTTTTGACGTAAATGTCGAACTTTGACGTAAATGTCGAACTTCGACGTAATGGTCAAAGTCACTGGCGCGCAAAATATAGGTCAAAGTCACCAGGTCAAGGTGCTTACAAAGTGAGAAAGTCTGTGAGATGTTTCATGTAAGGTTTGATGGTAGCTGAGGTCTGTGAATAAAAACTTTGACGTAAATGTCGAACTTTGACGTAAATGTCGAACTTTGACATAAATGTCGAACTTCGACGTAATGTTCAAAGTCAATGGAGCGCAAAATATAGATCAAAATCACCAGGTCAAGGTGCTTACAAAGTGAGAAGATCTATGAGATGTTTCTTGTAAGGTTTGATGGTAGCTGAGGTTTGTAAAATAAAAAGTTTGACATAAATGTCGAACTTCGACATAAATGTGACGGACGGACGCACGGACGCACGGACGAACGGACGGACGGAAAAGTTGACGCCTATGTCGCACCCTGCTACAAGCAGGTGCGACAATAAATGAGAAAACTATCACAATTTTTCACCAAAAAAGTAAATATTGTTAAGATATGAAAGAATGCACAAAGTCATACGGGTGTAACATCGTAATGGCTAATAGACGATGATAATCAATTTGAAAAAATAATAATAATAATAATAAAATTCTTTCATGGGAGAGCAGAAAACAAACTGTAGTAACAATGTACATGTATTTTCTACAAGATGTGCCTTTTATAGCTAATGGTACAAGTCTACTGCACTATATGTGTGGCAGATAGTCGACGGAAAACAGAACCCTGACACCAAACATATACATAAAGTCGGAATAGGCCTCATGAATCATCAGTGTTTGGGTAAAAGTAGTTATATGTAGAACATAGAAGTGTAGGCAATGATCAGGAATCGACACAATTTACCCACAGCTCCCACCAGAGTTACCAAAGGGGAAAGAAACACAAACATGAAACAACAGACCCTAATGGAAACATCAATAGGGGAAAGCCAAAAGGACAGTTACTTTTCCACAAAATGGCCAATTCGATATCCAAAACAAAATAAAATAAGTGATACAAACACTCAAAGACAAACCATAACAAAAATAAACAGCGACAGAAGAACCGCCTTGGAGCGGTCAGTGAAACGAATTCCACTGGGCTGGGCAAGAGAGGGGCTTTAATCTTAAAGAATTTATCTAACCTGTTGTTTATGAGTGAAATGTATCTCTCGCTAAGCACTTTATTCATAGAAACAAATTTGTTTTCGTATATACAATATTTTGCTAAAACAGAGAGAGAGAGAGAGAGAGAGAGAGAGAGAGAGAGAGAGAGAGAGAGAGAGAGAGAGAGAGAGATGTAATTGACCACTTCTGCTTTACCACCGTGTGAAAATAGTATTTTACGATCCTCTAGTGAAATTTCTGGATTTACATTTGTGGTCAACCATGATTAAAGTTCAGTCTAAAACGTTCTTACTTTTGGGCATCTAAGAAATAAGTAATGGATTTTTTCTGGTTGTTCATTACAGTAACTACAAAGTAGAAGTAAAACAAAGATCAGGAATTGATACAATTAACTTACTCCACCCATAAAAGACACCAAAGGGAAAGAAATACAAACATTAAGCGACCAGACCATAATGGAAACCTAAACAAAGGAAGGCCATAAGGACAGTTACTTTCCCACAAAATGGCCATATGGCCATCCAAAATTAAAAGACACACAGTAAGTAACAAACAACAACATAAATAAATCGCCACAGAAGAGCCGCCTTGGAACGGTCAGTGGAAGATTTCCACTGGGGGGCTTAAATCGATTTTACGTGGCCACAATCCTTGCCCTTACTTCCGTCGCGATTTAGACAAATAATTTGTTCAGTCCGCATGAAGGCCTCCTAACTCATCAGTGCAACATCTCCGTGAACACAAAAATAAAAGAACCACAGAGGTGAGACAACGGTGAGGACTCGACAGCAAGAAACCACTGAAATGCTGGAGCAAAAGAAAACCAACAGTTAGACTCCGATGAGCCCGACCAGACCCTGATTTTATTAATTTTAAATAGAAATGAATGTGTTACTAAATTTTTATTATTGATTTTGTATTGAAAGTCGCGTAGTTTTGTCTCGTGAAATGTCTTTAATGCTCTTTTTCCACTTTATCTCCTATCTCCGTTTGCCATTTTGTTTGTGTAATGTATTCGTTTACTCTAACCAAAATATCATAAATAGTCTACTCCCTTTCTTTGAACTAATCAAGTCTTGAAAGTATATGTTACAAACTACATTTTGTTTAAATTTAACAGCAAATACACGATTCATGTGAATTTGACCTTTTCATACTTGAGAAATACTATTTACTACATGGTGATAGTCTAAAAATGTGGCCCTTATATCATATTTCGCCTTTAACTGTTCAAAACTATAAAATACCACTTCCTCACTAGTAAGATCGTAAATTGCTCTTATGCCCATATCGCACCTATTTCTTAAAAACAATTTCCCATTACCAATGTGGTCTTTATGTCATAATGGGCATATAAGAATTTGCTTTAGGTTTTCTACGGGGACAGGTTTACAAAATTCCGACAAGCAGAAAATCCTTCAAAAAATGGATTTTTGTAGGTTGAAACTAAATTTCGCCGCATAAGATTTGGTTTGGACATACCTTATGATCACAAAATACTCAACAGCCTTGGAGCGCAGATCTTGTGACGTTCATGTGATTCTGCTTGTTTATGACCTTACCAGATCATGATTAAATGGTCAACAAATAGATCTTATCTTGGGTTTAGCATGACCTTTGGCTAGGTGAATCACATGAAGCTTCTTCGCAAGCTACTGGTACATGGATTAACTATCCAGTGAATTAAGTCTTTTCTGATTGAGAGAAGTCAGACAGTTGCACTTGAATGTGAGTACTCAGATGAGGTTCCAGTTACTTCAGGTGTACCACAAGGATCAGTTCTAGGCACAATATTATTGTTATTATACCTTAACGACCTACCCGACCATGTGTGGTCCCGGGTTCGCCTATTTGCTGGTGACACTGGGGTGTACCTGACCATAATTCTCCCTGATTATTCGGTCACCCTCCAGAGGGACTTAGACCGCCCCATCATAGACTCTCACTGGGACATGGACCCCAAACATAGAAAGGCGGCATAATGCTGCGTTTTACCAGATCTGCACTTCTTGTTTAAAATGCTGGTATTTAAGTGTTAAACTAACAGTTTTAGATTACAACTAGGATGAAAATTATTTTAGCTGCCCTTTATATTACAGCGAAAGTAACCTTTTAGGAACGGAAAAGAAATTTATGAAAGTACTTTTATCTCAGGACATCTTAAGTTTCCTCAATACATTTGCACAAGAAAAATATAGATGAAAGATTTGCAAGTTGATTTTCCCCAAAATATAATCCTGATTTCCGTTTAAAAATCCATGTCCCACAAGAAAAAGGTTTGGATGTATAAACGGTTATTACAGCAAGTACTTTCTTGCATTAGCAACATCCCTGTGCCTTTGAAAATAAATGAAATTCTGTATTTTTCACTTTTACCAGGAAAAAAGGAAACTGCTTTATAGACTTTTTATCAAATACTAACGACTCGGACAAAGCTTTCTATCAAAAAGGCTACCTGAATTGAAAACCAGATTTTTTTGACATGTTTATTCTCGATGGGCGCCATCATCTCCTTTTCTTGCGGTAAATCTGAAATGCTGAGATTTCATCAATTATGCCTTCCAAATTTTATTTTCTCCATCATCAATGAAAATACCTTGAAAAATCAGCTATGTAGCCTTCTTCCTGCGTATACCATAATGAAATCGCCTATCTTGGAAGCCTGTCATCACTGATAAATTAGTGTAGCTGTCAAATTGAAGAGATTTCCATCTTGCCAAATGCAAAAACGTATTCATACGCCTTGGAACTAATTTCCCCCCAAAAAACAATAGTACACCATTGCTTTAAATTTAAAACATAATATTCATATTTGAAACTGTCTTGCGCCTACTTTCACGTACTTTCTAACATAATTTGTTCGTTAATTCATGAATAGTATGCCTTCATTTCTGAACTAGTTTCTACGTGTAACATTGTCCTGTTTGTGTTGTTCACCCCTGTTCCCAAGTAAACAAGTTGAAAAGGGTAGATTTCTTTTTTAACTTCTTTCAGCAAAACATATTAAAAGCATAGGGCTTCTATGAAATTTTACCAACCCGCACATTGGTAAGTAGGTGACACAACAGATCATTAATTGGATTAGATAAATATGTCCAAACATCAATTATTTGTTTATGGTGACTCATGTGAACAGAAAACAGCGTGTTGTTGTTAATGGTGAATCTTCAGTATGGGCGCCAGTTTTGTCTGGAGTCCCACAAGGGACTGTTCTTGGTCCTCTATTGTTCTCCCTGTACATCAATGATATTTCCTCTGACATTGACTCAGAAATAAGACTTTTCGCAGATGGCTGTGTTTGTTACCGGGAAATTAGAGATACAGATGACTCACTGAAACTTCAGGCTGACATAGATGGATTAGGATGTTGGGCCCGAAAATGGGGCATGAGATTTCAGCCAGTTAAATGCAATATTATGCAGATAACAAGGAAGAGATCTAATAAAGTTGAGGCTTCTTACACTTTAGAGGGAACGGTCCTCGAAAATGTGAATTCCATTAAATACCTTGGTGTGACAATCACTCACGATTTGAGATGGAATACACACATTAGCAATATGTGTACAAGGGCGAATAGAACCCTTGGATTCCTGAGGCGAAATCTTCATCAGTGTCCCCAGGATGTGAAAGAGACAGCATACAGGGGACTTGTTCGCCCAATCTTGGAATATGGTAGTTGCATCTGGGACCCAAGCGGAGTGGTCCTAAATGAAGAAATTGAAAAAGTTCAGAATAGAGCGGTTAGATTTGTAACTGGAAATTACTGCTTTGAAACTGGGAGCATGACTGGAATTCTAGGAAAATTAAGATGGGAGTCTCTCAAGAAAAGGAGAAGAGACAGTAGGCTCATACTCTTATACAAAGGTCTAAAGGGTGCTGCCAGCATTCCAACAGATGACCTTGTTGCCCCGGCTCGGCACTGTAGACAGCACCATTCAATGACGTTTCAGACCCTTACTGCAAGAACGGATATTTATAATGAATCGTTCTTCCCCCGAACCATTAGAGATTGGTATGCCCTTCCGGATTCTATTATTTCGACGGCGGAAGGTGCTGATGATTGTGTAGCTAAGTTTACATCTTTGGTTAGAGCTAGGGACTAACTTCCTATATCACAGGTCCTGGTGTATGAATGTCATTTGACGTGTCACCAGTAACAATTCTGATTCTGATTCTGATGTAACAAATCAATGGGTAAAAATCACTGCTATAACAAAGTAGTTATTGGAAGTGATCAGAAGCCTTTTGCACAAAAATCCTGGTGCTGAACAGGCTGCTTTCATTCTTTCAGTTCAAATATGGGGATAAACTGTTTTTATCTTATTTTTTTTTTTTTTTTTTTTTGGTTTTGGATTTTATTCGAGTATCAAATCACCCACCCAGTAAACACAATCAATAATACAGTGAAACTTTGGTGCAGTGATTCATAAATTGTTATAAATTGCATGAATGAAATATATAAAATGAAATACTAAAAGCACCAAAGAAAGTCAATCATTTTTCAAGCTAAATGCAAGAGATTGCAACACCTCAACCCAATCAGTGATCTTACTGCCAGCTTGGTAGAACTGGTCATTTTTGGCTACCATACACTGAATTTAAAAATAGTACCAGGTGAAATAGTTACATTTTTTGGGTGTGGGGGAGGAATCATTAATTTTCAGTACTATTTAGGTATTTTACTTGAAATTCCACTCTTGCAGTGCCTAAAGGCAACCTTTAGCCACAATTCTATGATAGTATTTTACACATTTTTGTTCTGTGGATTAAGATATCATTTTTGCAAAACCATGGAAAAATGCAATAAATTACTAACATGGTGACTTTCCAATAAAAATATTTTGCTTATTATTCTTACATTTACATGGACTACCATCTGATGAAAAATCTGTTTGGGTAACTATTTGCAAATATGATTTTTTCAGTACCTCAAATGTAGTGAAATAACTGTATTGAGGAACCTTAAATCACCTTCTTTAAAGTAGCTTTTTGTTGTCTGTGGCGTTACTAAACCGCACAAATGTGAAATGGTTAGAATATACAAGATAAATATTGCAACATGTGTGCACGTGACCGATTTCGAAAAAAAAAAAAAACACAAAAAACAGACGACCATCATGAAAACATGCCTATGCAATTTTGACCCTCTTAAACTCCACTTTAATCCAGTAAAATGGGGTTTGTAGGGGTGTACATTATTTTTCGCATTTCTGCCCAAAACATAGATTTTTGGTACTCGTCAGAAACCGCCTGGTCGAGACGGTTCCAACGAGTACCCAAAATCTATGTTTTGAGCTGAATTATGAAAAATAGCAGAATCTTTTATCTGAACATTTACATTTTTTTTGGTGGAAATATGTTCAATTTATTTGAAAAGGCATGTTTTCGTAATGCAAAAAAAAAAAAAATAATAATAATAATAATAATGGCCTCACTCATAATCTTAAATAACTGGAGTATAGTATGCATATTACAGGACCTTCGTTTGAATAAACTCTCGTCAAAGGAATAAACACTTCTCAAAGCATAAACTAACGTCTATTCTAGTTGTAAGTTTCACAAGAACGAAGTAGAAACTATTTCAGCTCACTGAAAAACAAACTTTATTTCGTAAACAAAAACAACAAAAAGAAAAAAAAAAGAAAAACTTTCCATCACGAAAGGAAAGTTCCTTCCGTTGAATAGACCAATAGGGGACAGACTTTCTTCCAAAGTATTTTCAGTAATGAAACAAAGCGAAAGCAACGACAAAGAATTCTCAAAAGGAAATATGGCCCTGGTGTAGATTTCACATCTCCATCTGTTTCATGCAAAAATAGATTGATTTACGATCAGCACTAGCATTATAATCGATCCCTATGTGATGAAACCAGACATGATAATAACCACGGCCTTTCCTTCCAAACGATGTCAAAATGGTGTCAGTAGTTTCCAAATTTGCAATTTTGTGACGCAAGTAACCGTACAGTTAATTCAGCATTTTTTTCCAAGTTGCCGTACTTAAAAAAATCCAAGTTGCCGTACTTGAAAAATCCAAGTTGCCGTACTCCTCTGTATTTTGTTTTTTGAAAGAAAACTGCATTATAAAGCGGACGTTTCATACTTATACACAACTACTTTTCTAACCATCTGAATGTTGTCCACATGAGTCTTTACTTTAATAAATTGCACATGTAGACAGATTGTTTAACATTTTGATAGATAGATAGATAGATAGATAGATAGATAGATAGATAGATAGATAGATAGATAGACAGACAGATAGATAGATAGATAGATAGATAGATAGATAGATAGATAGATAGATAGATAGATAGATAGATAGATAGATAGCGAATAAATATATATAATTATTTCATCAGCCTAAATACTTTTGTAAGCCTTCATGAATGACGGTTAAACAAATAAAGCTCTTATATCTATCTCAAGACAGGGACATGGATCATTGACACAGAGCTCTTCGTCAATAACAAAACGATCCGGAATTACGAAATTTCCTTAATTAAAGCAGACCTTGATTCGAGAAATTCAAGGAATACTAGGTTTTACCAACCTCCCTTTTTAGCTCACCTGACCGAAGGTCATGGTGAGCTTTTGTGACAGTAAGATGTCCGGCGTCGTCGTGCGTCGTCCGTCGTCCGTCGTCCGTCGTGCGTAAACTTTTTCTTGTGAACACACTAGAGGCCACAGTTTTGGTCCAATTATCATCAAACTTGCTCAGAATGATAATCATGACAATATCTCGGTCAAGTTCGAATTTGGGTCATGTCGGGTAAAAAAGTAGGTCAGTAGGTCAAATCATAGAAAAACCTTGTGAACACTCGAGAGGCCACAATTTTGGTCCAATCATCATCAAACTTGCTCAGAATGATCATTGTGACAATATTTTAGTGAAGTTTGAATATGGATCATGTCGGCTTAAAAAGTAGGTCAGCGGGTCAAATCATAGAAAAACCTTGTGAACACCCTAGAGGCCACAATTTTGGTCCAATCATAATCAAACTTGCTCAGAATGATCATCATGACAATATCTTGGTCAAGTTCGAATATGGGTCATGTCCGGTCAAAAAGTAGGTCAGTAGGTCAAATCATAGAAAAACCTTGTGAACACTCTGAAGGCCACTGTTTTGGTCCAATTATCATGAAACTTGCTCAGAATGACCATTGTGACAATATTTCAGTCCAGTTCGAATATGGGTCATATCGGGTTAAAAAGTAGGTCAGCGGGTCAAATCATATAAAAACCTTGTGAACACCCTAGGGGCCACAATTTTGGTCCAATCATAATCAAACTTGCTCAGAATGATCATCATGACAATATCTCGGTCAAGTTTGAATATGGGTCATGTCCGGTTGAAAAGTAGGTCAGTAGGTCAAATCATAGAAAAACCTTGTGAATACTCAGGAGGCCACAAGTTTGGTTAAATCATTAATCTTGCTCAGAATGGTCATTGTGACAATATCTTGGCTAAGTTTGAATAAAGGTCTTTTCGGGTCAAAAAGTAGGTCAGTAGGTCAAATTAAAGAAAAAACTTGTGAACACTCTAGTTTTACATAGACTTATATAGGGAAAATCTTTAAAAATCCTTTTCTCTGAAACCACAAGGCCTAGGTCTTTTATATTTGGTATGAAGCTTCATCTAAAAGACCCCTAACAAGATTATTCAAATGATAGTGCTGAGGCCAAAAATGTCCCCGCCCCCGGGCCCTTTGGTTTTACATAGGCTTATATAGGGAAAATCTTTAAAAATCTTCTGCTCTGAAGCTGCAAGGCCCAGGACTTTGATATTTGGTATTAAGCTTTATCTAGTGGACCCCTACCAAGATTGTTCAAATTATAGTGCTGGGGCAAAAAATGCCCCCGTTCCGGGGCCCTTTGGTTTTACATGGCCTTATATAGGGAAAATCTTTAAAAATCTTCTTCTCTGAAACCGCAAGGTCCAGGACTTTGATATTTAGAATGAAGCTTCATCCATTGGACCTCTACCAAGATTGTTCAAATTATCGCCCTTGGGCCAAAAATGCCCCCGCTCAGGGGCCCTTTGTTTTTACATAGACTTATATAGGGAAAATCTTTAAAAATCCTTTTCTCTGAAACCACAAGGCCTAGGTCTTTTATATTTGGTATGAAGCTTCATCTAAAAGACCCCTAACAAGATTATTCAAATGATAGTGCTGAGGCCAAAAATGTCCCCACCCCCGGGCCCTTTGGTTTTACATAGGCTTATATAGGGAAAATCTTTAAAAATCTTCTGCTCTGAAACTGCAAGGCCCAGGACTTTGATATTTGGTATTAAGCTTTATCTAGTGGACCCCTACCAAGATTGTTCAAATTATAGTGCTGGGGCAAAAAAAGCCTCCACCTGGGGCCCTTTGGTTTTACATAGGCTTATATAGGGAAAATCTTTAAAAATCTTCTTCTCTGAAACCGCAAGGCCCAGGACTTTGATATTTTGTATGAAGCTTCATCTAGTGGACCCCTACCAAGATTGTTCAAATTATAGCCCTTGGGCCAAAAATCCCCCTGCTCAGGGGCCCTTTGGTTTTACATAGACTTATATAGGGAAAATCTTTAAAAATCTTCTTCTCTGAAACCGCAAGGTCCAGGACTTTGATATTTAGAATGAAGCTTCATCCAATGGACCTCTACCAAGATTGTTCAAACTATCGCCCTTGGGCCAAAAATGCCCCCGCTCAGGGGCCCTTTGTTTTTACATAGACTTATATAGGGAAAATCTTTAAAAATCCTTTTCTCTGAAACCACAAGGCCTAGGTCTTTTATATTTGGTATGAAGCTTCATCTAAAAGACCCCTAACAAGATTATTCAAATGATAGTGCTGAGGCCAAAAATGTCCCCGCCGCCGGGCCCTTTGGTTTTACATAGGCTTATATAGGGAAAATCTTTAAAAATCTTCTGCTCTGAAACTGCAAGGCCCAGGACTTTGATATTTGGAATTAAGCTTTATCTAGTGGACCCCTACCAAGATTGTTCAAATTATAGTGCTGGGGCAAAAAAAGCCTCCGACTGGGACCCTTTGGTTTTACATGGCCTTATATAGGGAAAATCTTTAAAAATCTTCTTCTCTGAAACCGCAAGGCCCAGGACTTTGATATTTTGTATGAAGCTTCATCTAGTGGACCCCTACCAAGATTGTTCAAATTATAGCCCTTGGGCCAAAAATGCCCCCGCTCAGGGGCCCTTTGGTTTTACATAGACTTATATAGGGAAAATCTTTAAAAATCTTCTTCTCTGAAACCACAAGGCCTAGGTCTTTTATATTTGGTATGAAGCTTCTTCTAAAGGACCCCTACCAAGATGATTCAAATTATAGTGCTGGGGCCAAAAGTGGCCCCGTCCCGGGGCCCTTTGGTTTTACATAGACTTATATAGGGATAATCTTTAAAAATCTTCTCTGAAACCACAAGGCCCAGGACTTTGAAATTTGGTATGAAGTTGCATCTAATGGACCTCTACCAAGATTGTTAAAATTATAGCCCTGGGGCCAAAAATGCCCCCACTCTGGGGCCCTATGGTTTTACATAGACTTACATGGGGAAAATCTTCAAAAATCTTCTTCTCTGAAACCACAAGGCCTGGGTCTTTGATATTTGGTATGAAGCTGCATCTAGTGGACCTCTATCAAAATTATTCAAATTATAGCCCTGGTACCAAAAATGTCCCCGCTCCGGGGCCCTTTGGTTTTGCATAGACTTATATAGGGAAATCTTTAAAAATCTTCTCTGAAACTGCAAGGCCAAGGCCTTTGATATTTAGTATGGAGCTTTATCTAGTGGACCTCTACCAAGATTGTTCAAATTATAGCCCTGGGGCCACAAATGCCCCCACCCCGGGCCGGGGCCCTTTGTTTTTACATAGATTTATATAGCCCTGGGGCCATTTGGTTTTGCATAGGCTTATGTAGGGAATATCTTTAAAAAAAATCTTCTTCTCTGAAACTGCAAGGCCCAGGTCTTTGAAATTTGATGTGTAGCTTTATCTAGTGGACCTTTGCCAAGATTGTTCTAATTATAGCCTTTGTTGATGTTTGGTATGAAGCTTCACCTTTAAGACCTCCCTCAACATTATGCACATTAAAACCCTGGGGCCAATAATGGCCCTCTCTGGGGCCCACTTGTTACACTATGGATCAGGTGAGCGATCCAGGGCCATCATGGCCCTCTTGTTTCATTTCCAATATGCATATGATCAGTAAGATAGACGATGTGAGCGGAAGATTGCGATTGAACTGGACTAGTTTTTTTGTAGGGGTCCCAGGGGGTGGCAGCATATTCTAGTTGAGGTCTAACTAGTGACTTGTATGCTGTTGCCTTGATGTCCTTTGGGCATGCAGAGAGATTCCTGCGTAGGATAGGAAAGCAACTGTCTGGCTGTCTGTCGTAGATAGCATGCCATAGTCTAGCTACTAGACCTTGATGTCATATTTACCAATTACCAACCTTCATGTGTGTTTTTATCAAATATGAAACCTTGTTAGACTTTAATCTTGTATCAGACACCAAGGTCTAGTACAATGCGAATTTTACCTCGCAAGATCCTTGGTAAATGATTGATTACAGCTACAGTCATGAAATGTTTATTGCCTTTCTGTACCCCTTACCGAACACCAACTGATAAGGCAAACTGGCATTTTAGTCAGAGTATATCTTCCCAAGATCAAATAAGGGGTAGAAGAATATTACTTATTAACTTAAAAATATGATATCCGACTAGAAGCTAGTCTAAGCATGTCAGTGTGACTATTTCACACCAGTGTACTGTCTATAGCCAGGTTTTTTGCTTTACTTCTGGCAATGGATGTTGTATGATGACTCCATTATCTTGCTTTTGTTGCCGATTCTGATGTACTCAGACTAAGTCTTGTCTGGGTGAAAACGCATCTATCAGTCTCTCTCTCATGCTTGTAAATGATTAAAGTCCTCTTGAGCGACAGCAACTCGGTACAACAGGCAGTGATCAGCGAACAGGGGAGACGCGTGGTGGCAAGTCGTTGATGTATATGACGAAGAGGAGAGTGCCGAGCACTGTACTCTGTGGAACACCAGAAGTAACGGGCGCAGACGAAGAAATCATAAATTACGACTTTCTGGTATCCATCAGCAATGAAATTGTGCGGAACCTCGTGAAAGGCCTTACTGAAATCTAGTAGGATGACATTTATGCGCTGTCAGTTGTTCATTCCGCCGGCTTGCTATCAGCTGGTACTCACATGACCCCCTCCCCCCCCACCCCCCGAGCAGGGAGAACGACCCAATGTACAGCGAAAGAGCCGATTACTGTGCAGAGTCTCATCCTGCAAACCTGGAGTTTATGTAATAAACTGAGCGTGACAGCTCAGTGGTTAAGCCCAGAGTGGTTAGTGCACTTGACTCAGATGCCAGAGGCCCTCGGTTCGACCCGGCGATGATTATTTCGGTGTCTGAACACCATTTACAGCGATGAATGTCAAAATGCGCACCGCCCTTTGGATCGGAACGTTTAACTGGAGGCACCGGCCCCCGCCCATAGGGGCTTGAAGAAATATATGGGCTGCATGATGCTTCCACGCAGAGCTGAATCCGGCCCGCACACTACTGGTAAACCGCTTAGAGGATCTAAGCCTGTCCAGGAACCGCGGTGCGAGGCGGACCGCCCATGCTAATAAACCCTATGGGTTTCATTGGGCGATAGGGCTTGAGATGTCATTTCACAAAATTGTCCCACAAAATTGGAAGCAACGTCTCCAAAATGACCTTTAAAGTGCTGACGGGGACGTTAAACCTCAAATCAAACAAACAAACTGGAGGCGCCCTGTTCAGGGAGAGTCATCCCCTATGCAGGTTAACTGTTTGTTTGTTTTGGGGTTTACGGCCAAGTCAACACTATTAAGGCCGTTTTTGAGCCTGTCAGTTTACTTTTCCTGGGCAGGCTTATACGTAAGAGGTAACCAGGAGAGTGCACATTCTTTCGCCAGAAACTGACAACTGCCCTTCTTGAGCCAGCGGAATGGAAAGAATGACCGTAGGAAAGATTTCATGATCAATCCCCGCGAAAGAATATTGCCGACCCCGGCAGGTATCGAACCTGCTTCCCCATGATCAGCAGTCAGACGCGCATCCGACTGAGCTACCGAGGCCAGCGCTGTGCAGGTTAAGACCTCTACCGTAATTGCAAGATTGATGTGTGCTGTAAATCTGCAAGTAATGGTAAAATGTGGCCGATCCCAGTATCAGTGAGTAGAAAGGTCCTGGTGCACGTTTGTTTGTTTGGTTTGAGGTTTAAAGTCCCCTTCAACACTGTAAAGGTCATTTTGGAGACGTTGATAACAATTTTGTGGGACTTTTACCAGACATTGAGATGAAATGACTTCTCAAGCCCTGTCGCCCAGTGAAACAAATGGACGGACTCGCATCGCTTTGCTTGCCCAGGCTTAGATCTTCTAAGCTGTTTACCAGTACTCGTTTGCGGGTCAGTTACAGCTCTGCGTGGAAGCATTATGCAGTCCATATATTTCTTCAAGCCCCGATGGGCGGTGCGAATATGGATAGTGTTTCTCTTTTGTTTCGGTATTAAAAAGTTCTTGCTCGGCTCCCATGGCGGGGCTTGAAGAAATAGGTGGGCTGCATGATGGTGCCAGGCAGAGCTTAAACCGACCGCTTAGGAGTATTGGTAAACCGCCTAAAGGATCCAAGCCTGCCCAGGCAAAGCGGTGCGAGTCGGGCCGCCCATTCATATAAACCCTATTGGTTTCATTGGGCGACAGGGATTTTTTTTTTTTTTTTTGGGGGGGGGGGGGGGTTTGGTTTTACGGCCCTTTCAAGATTATTTCACTCATAGCGAGCCGATCGTTAATCAGAGATGGGCGAAAACCGGAGTACCCGGAGAAAAACCATCTGACCTTCCGTTGCAGAACTTGGCGTCTCACATATGACCCGAGCGAGGCTCGAACCACAGCGGTGAGAGACCTAATGATCAAGAGTCAGCGCTCTTAACCACTAGGCCACGGAGGCCCGTAAGCGACAGGGAATGAGATCTCATTTCATCTCAATGTCGGGTATATAAAAGTCCCACAAAATTGTAAGCTAGGTCTCCAAAATTACTTATACAGTGTTGATGGGGACGTTAAACAGTGTTAATTGGGACGTTAACCCTCAAATCAAACAAATCAAAAGGTTATTGCTAGTATCGTCTAATTCTAACAAATACCCACATCATACATGTACTCTCACATGTATGCGGTTTTTGTGTATCTTTGAAACGACCCCATGTCAATTCTCATCGATTCAGAAATTCAACCTTAGATATTGACGGCAAAATTATCTTCTTGCCTGTAAATTGATGCGTTAGCATTTGATAACAGATTAACATGCATGATAGTATTGTGTCAGTGCCGTTGAAAGTCAAATACTTATAATTTGGACTAAAAATTCTACTTTCCTCAGATGAACCGGAGGTCGCCATCTTATTGTTCGCCGCTGTGATGTTGCCCGGCTTTTTGTCACGTGACAGGAATATTTTTAGATTGAAATTCCCAAAAACAACAAATAAACAAAAATGAAAACGACGATTTTCACAAAGTTCTGAAGTGGTATTTGGTTTCAGAAGATTACAAATGACAAAGCTACATGAATAGAAGAAATAAAATCGAAAAACACGCTTTTCATTTTTGAAGCCCGATAGCTCAATAATGCACCTTTAAAAAGAGGTCAGTAGGTCAAATCTTAGAAAAACCTTCTGAACACACTAGAGACCACAGTTTAGGTTCGATCATCATAAAACTTGCCCAGAATGATCATCTTGACAATATCTCGGTCAAGTTCGAATACGGGTCATGTCGGATCATAAAGTAGATCAGTAGGTCAAATCATAGAAAAAACCCTCTGAACACACTTGAGGCCACAGTTTTGGTCCGATCATCATCAAACTTGCTCAAAATGATCATTTGACCATGTTTCGGTTAATTTCGAATATGGGTCATGTCTGGTCAATAAGAAGGTCAGTAGGTCAGATTGTTGAAAAACCTTGTGAACACACTAGAGGTCCCAGTTTTGGTCCGATCATCATCAAACTTACACAGAATTATCATCTACACAATATCTGGGTCAAGTTTGAATATGGGTCCATTTTTCATATTTTTTTTCGAACTTGCCCAGAATGACCATCTTGACAATATCTCAGTCAAGTTCGAATATGGATCATGTCTGGTCAAAAAGTAGGTCAGTAGGTCAAATCATAGAAAAAACCCTCTGAACACACTTGAGGCCACAGTTTTGGTCCGATCATCATCAAACTTGCTCAAAATGATCATTTGACCATGACTCGGTTAATTTCGAATATGGACCTTGTCTGGTCAATAAGAAGGTTAGTAGATCAGATTGTTGAAAAACCTTGTGAACACACTAGAAGTCCCAGTTTTGGTCCGATCATCATCAAACTTACTCAAAATTGTCATCTACACAATATCTGGGTCAAGTTTGAATATGGGTCATGTCGGGTCAAAAAGTAGGCCAGCATTTCAAATCATAAAAAAAACGTTTTGAACACTCTAAGAGGCCACAGTTTTAGTCAAATCACCATTAAACTTGCTCAGAATGATCATCTTGACAATATCTCAGTTAAGTTCGAATATGGGTCATGTCAAATCAAAAAGTAGATCGGTAGGTTAATTTGTCATAACTTTTGAACCATATGAGATAGAGCCTTCATATTTGGCATGTATGTTCCTTGTGACAAGGTTTTCTCAACCATTCAAAACTTTTGACCCATGACCTTGACCTTTGACCTACTTTGTCATAACTTTTGAAGCATTTGAGATACAGCCTTCATATTTGGCATGTAGGTTCCTTGCGACAAGGGCTTTCTATTCATACATAAAATGATCTTTGACCTTTTTCCTTGACATTTGACCTATTTTATTTTAACTTTTGAACCATGTTGTGTAGATGACCCTCTTGGAAAATATCATAAACGATTAACAAATGGTCACAAGAGCTAAAAATAGAAAAACATCGTAAATTTGCTTCAAATGCGAATTCCTTCTAAACCCTTGGGCCAATTGGATTTTAAACTTCACCGGAATGTTGCCTAGGTGACTCCCTACCAAAATAGTTAAAATTCATTCTACTCAAATGAACAAGATGGCTGCCAGAGCTAAAAATAAAAAAAATCTTCGAACGACAATTCCTTCTGTACCCTTGGGCCAATTTCAACTTCTAAGTTATGTTGCTTAGATGACCCTCTACCAAAAAGGCTAAAACGCTCCCGCTCCGATGAACAAAATGGCCACCGGAGCTGAAAATAGAAAAATATTGTAAATTTGATTCAAACGTGAACTCCTCCTAAACCCTAAGGCCAATTTGATTCAAACTTCACAGGAATGTTGCCTAGGTTACTCCCTACCAAATAAGCTAACCTCACTCTGCTGATGAACAAGATGGCCACCAGAGCTAAAATTAGAAAGTACTCAAGACAGTGACAAACAGGTGAGCAAACCAGGGCCCTGTGGGCCCTCTTGTATTTTATATCATTACATGATAAATTAGAATCTTACACTCATGTTTATTTCATATGCAAAGCTAAACTACCTGAAGATTTACATTTTTGCAAATATGTATTTTTTCATGGTATGATGGTGTGTATGTGAATATGACATAATTATTAGATTATTCCGTGCCACCTTTTCCACATTTTGAACTTAGTTATTTATGATCTTGGATATATAGGCAGTGGGTACCTCTTGTCAGAGCAACTCCTCATGCAGTTTTCTTCCTATCTTTTTGAAGCTTTGCACATCAATGACGTTATCACATCTTGCCCTCCCCACCCCACAAAAGAGTATATTTTTTTCTTATAAGTGTATCAGTTTAACTAATGAGGTTGTGCGTTCGAATCCGGCACCCGGTATCGAGGTGTGTCCTTGGGCAAGACGGGTAATGACACTGTCTCACTCTACCCAGGTGTAAATGGGTAGCAGTGGTGTAATAATCCCTGCCTCTCTCTAGCGCGAGGGAAAACATCCGGAAAGAATGTTCGAGAGCAATTAAATAAGCTTGAAGCTTCCATCAGGTCATTTTGGAGACGTTGCTTCCTTTTTTTTGGGACTTTTACCCAACATTGAGTTGAAATGACATCTCAAGCCCTGTCACCCAATGAAACCAAGTGTTTATAAGCATGGATGGTCCGACTCACACCCATTTGCCTGGGCAGGCTTGGCTCCTCTAAGCGGTTTACCAGTACTCGTGTGCGGGTCAGTTTCAGCTCTGCGTGGAAGCATCATGTAGCTCATCTATTTCTTCAAGCCCCGATGGGCGGGGGCCAAAAATAAATTAGTATAAACTAATGAGTAACTTTTTATCACTTAATTCTTTTCAGCTGCTCAGGGTGATCAGATAATCAACTCCCATATCAGTCAGCATGGCAAGAACTGGCCATACTGGTTCAGGAAGATGGGTAAGTGGAAACTATATATGCCGTGTTCACAGTAATAAGGCCCCAGTGAACTTTAACAGTTCTTTCTGATCACAAAAACAAGCAATAGAACGTGGAACGTCGTTATATGTAGTGCTGCACTTAGGATCAGATAAGGGGCATATTTTGTGATAATTGAAGGATAGTTTTAGTCAGTTCTGCATTCTCCAGGTTTATATGGAGAAATAAGGAAAACCGTACTTCAATTTTATGTATTTTGTGATTATTGAAGGATAGTTTTTGTTAGTTCTTCATAAAAACCATATGTTGTGGGTATTCATCAGAACCGCCTCGGTTCTAATGAATACCCACAACATATGGTTTATATTGATTAAAAAGAAAAACTATCCTTCAATTTCAACAAAATACCCACTATATCTGTTCCTATGGACTGCACATTCAGGTTCAACCGTTTGCTCCTGATCTCAACTTTGAAAAGGGAAAGAAACACAAACATAAACAACTTCACCATAATGACAATGTCACAAGCGGAAAGCCAGAAGGACAGTTACTTTACCACAATATGACCTAACAGTTAACACAGTTTTGGATATAATACTGTTTAATGATGGATCCAAAAATTATATAGGTCATATAGTAAAAATGACCATAAGTGGTCATTTTTCTACTAATATATACATTTTTATTTGGATATTACATGGTTGTTTAACTAAACATGGTTTCTTCTTTGGGACTCAACAATATTGTTAATAAGAGGTGGTGGTATATATCCGAGAATGTCAAAAACCTTTGTAACTATGCTTGACACTCTCATCAAGAGGAGACTGCCCCGATAGCTCAGTTGGTAGAGTGTCCGCTCCGGGGAACGGAGACATGGGTTCGATCCGGGGCCGCTACATACCAAAGTCGTTAAAAATGGTACTAGCTGCTCCTTGCTTGGCACTCAGATTTACTGGGTAGAGCTAGGACTGGTCGACTCAGTGTCAGGATAATGTGACTGGGTGTGGTATCATGTAATGTGTCTGGGACATGACACTTCAGTGAGGCAGCACTATAAAAGTGAGCACTGAGCTCCCTGTCGCAACCAGACACCGTCGTGATATGACTGAAATATTGTTGAAAGCGACTTTAAACCCGAATTCACACACACACACACATACACACACACACACACACACACACACACACATCAAGAGGATTGACTCAATAACTGGATTTTCTTATAAGTCTTCATCTTCTTTATAACACTGCTAATTTTAGTACGGATTGGGATATTATATTCTGTTTAAAGATGAATCTCAAAAATACACCACAACTTTATTATAACATGGTTGGTTATAACTTGGCTTTAGATATAACACGGTTTCAAGATGAACCTTTCTGGTTTCAGAGGAGATCCATTCCAATGGAACGCGACGGACGTACACACACACACATACATACAGACCCACAGACTGACATAATGTCCCTGGGGACTGAAGAACAAAAACCCAAAAATGTATAGATTATATAGAAAAATGACCATAAATGGTCATTTTTCTATATAATCTATACATTTTTCTTTAGATATAACACGGTAGTTTAACTAACACAGTCTCTGCTTTGGACCCCATGAATTGTTTTATAAAGTGGTTGTGGTGTTTATAGATTTTATGGAAAAATGACCATCAGTGAGAATAATATAGTATTCTGTGTATGAGGTAATCTGTAAATTTCCATTTTTTATGGCGCAACTGTTTCTGTAATTTTTTTTTTTTTTTACAACACAATTGTTGAACTAAAATGGTTTCTGGTCTGGGCCCCAACAGCAGTGTTACAAAGAGGTTGTGATGTGTTTCAGAGTGGTAACTACAGTAAAAATCACAAAAATTTGGACACTTTGCAATTCTCCTAAAAATTTAACAAATTTGTTTCAAGATCCAGCAAGGAGTTCAAAAAGTGCAGCAGTCTGATCTGGGTCTGCACTGTTTGCTTAGGCCTATCTGTCCCAATACTTAGGATCATTACTGTAAGCTTGATGCAAATGACCCACAAAAATGAGTCATTATACTTAACCAATCACTGGGCCTATTCAGCAGATGACCTTCCTGGCGATAGAATGTGCACTGTATTGGTTAACTGCTTACATATAAGCCTGCACAGGAAAGTGTGGATAGGTAAACTGACCAGCTCAAAGATGACCTAAAACAGTGTTGAATGGGCCATTAATATAATGTTATTAATCAAATAATTTCGTATTGGCCCAGTTACAGGTCCGAGGTCTGCTGTATTGGCACGAGGCCGAAGGCCGAGGCCAATACAGCTGACCGAGGACCTGTAACTTGGCCAATAGGAAATTGCTTGATTAATGACAATTTTATTAATTCACGCAATTAAAAACATTATTTATGTTTTTGAATATTGGTTGATCTGGTGTAATACAGGATAGTCAATTAATAAACTCCAATACAAACAAACAAACTATCAGCAGATGATTTGTTTGTTTGTTTGATTTGAGGTTTAACATCCCAATCAACACTGTATAGGTTGCTTCCAATTTTGTGGGACTTTTACCCGGCATTGAGATGAAATGACATCTCAAGCCCTGTCACCTCTTTGCCTAGGCAGGCTTAGATCCTCTAACCGGTTTACCAGTACTCGTGTGCGGTTGGTTTCAGCTCTGCTTGGAAGCATCATGCAGCCCATCTATTTCTTCAAGCCCCGATGGGCGGGGGCGATTCAGCAGTTGACAGATTGTTGGTATTTTTCCTATTTTTCCCAGAAAACAGAAAACAGGACTTGACATCACATGCAATTTGTCTCTGTAAGACTTGACATTGCTTGCAAACTGTCTCTGTAAGAGACAGTTTGCATGAGATGTCAAGTCCTGTTTTCTGGAGACAATTTGCGTGAGATATCAAGTCCTGTTTTCTGGAGACAATTTGCGTGAGATGTCAAGTCCTGTTTTCTGGAGACAATTTGCGTGAGATATCAAGTCCTGTTTTCTGGAGACAATTTGCGTGAGATATCAAGTCCTGTTTTCTGGAGACAATTTGCGTGAGATATCAAGTCCTGTTTTCTGGAGACAATTTGCGTGAGATGTCAAGTCCTGTTTTCTGGAGACAATTTGCATGAGATGTCAAGTCCTGTTTTCTGGAGACAATTTGCGTGAGATGTCAAGTCCTGTTTTCTGGAGACAATTTGCATGAGATGTCAAGTCCTGTTTTCTGGAGACAATTTGCGTGAGATGTCAAGTCCTGTTTTCTGGAGACAATTTGCGTGAGATATCAAGTCCTGTTTTCTGGGAAAATAAGAATGTATTTCAAAATGTCATTGGTTTAAAAAATACCCAGCATGCAGAGTGTTAAATACAAAATTATCATCATCTGTAATTATGCGCTACATCTACAATTTGTTATGTACTACTATTTCAGAGAACATCAACAATCTTGGGAACTACACACTGCAGTTACAAGCTGTTCTGAATGAAAGTGGGGAGAATATGTACTCGGGGAAAGAGTTGCCGTGGCATCGTTTGAAGTTCTCAATCACAGGTAAAAAGAAAACAGCAGACATGTCAAGGTTTGATTGGTAATGATTTGAATATGCTGGGATTTTGTGATTGATCATAGTGATCAATCAGTAACCCTTTTCGTACCAAATGGAATCTTCCTCCTTATATATAGCAGGAGCTCATTTCAAAATTTAGGGGTGTCAGGTTGTGTATTCATCAAAATTTATTTGGAAAATGACGAAACTTTTAGCAAACAGTGGAGGCTCTGATCAGACGCCGCATTCTGCGGCGTCTGATCTGGGCCTACACTGTTTGCCAGGGTATCCGTTTTGAGGTTTCTGGTACTAAATTGGTTAATTTAAGAACGATCAGTGAGACATACAGAAATAATTCATGGCTTTGTTCCAAATTACATGGTTTTGTATATCTTACTTAGGGGGTGGTTGGGTGAGACAAAGGTGACGTGTATCCTGCGCCACTGTGGCGTCCAACTGATATTGGCCTTAAGTTGGGTAAGGCCTGCTGTCCTTGCAGCAGGTAAGGGTAGAAGGGGAATGTTAATTCTTTTGTCTCTTCGCTTCTATTTCCTCTTTCTTCACTGTCCCTCACATTCATCTCCTCTACTATCTCTTCTATCTATTTTTCTCCCTTTCTCTGGGAGATTAGCAGCCCCCGCCCATCTGGGCTTGAAGAAATATATGGGCTGCATGATGCTTCCACGCAGAGCTGAATTCGACCCACACATGAGTACTGGCAACCCGCTTAGAGGATTTAAGCCTGCCCAGGCAAAGCGGTTTGAGTGTCCCGCCCATCTGGGCTTGAAGAAATATATGGGCTGCATGATGCTTCCACACAGAGCTGAATCCGACCCACACATGAGTACTGGCAACCCGCTTAGAGGATTAAAGCCTGCCAAGGCAAAGCGGTTTGAGTGTCGGCCGTCCATGCTTATAAACCCTATTGGTTTCATTGGGCGACAGGGCTTGAGATGTCATTTCATCTCAATGCCGGGTAAAAGTCCCACAAAATTGGAAGCATCGTCTCCAAAATGACCTTTACAGTGATGACGGGGAGGTTAAACCTCAAATCAAACAAAATCAAATTCTCTGGGAGATACACAAAATGACCCACAAGGGTTGAAGTGTCATTAAACCCAAAACAATCAATCAAATAATCAACATCTTAAGGGATAGTTTTTGATCCTATATAAAAAGTTACGCCTCAACGAGGTGATTCTAATGAGTACACACAACATACCTTGTCAAAATAAAATGAAAAAAAAAAAAACTCACTAAACTAATCAAATTGATAGCTGTAGGATAATTTCCCTGTGGACTGAAGAACGAGTGTGAACAGCTGAGATTGTTAAGCAATGGATGTTTGGGTCTTTTTAAAATTTACTGTAATTGAATTTCAGAGTCCGAGGCTACGAAGTTCTCCGTGGGATTGCTGGAAGGGCCATTCCGTGTTGGTTTCCCATTTACTATCCCACTCGAGTTTCAAGATGAATTCAATAACTCGACAAGACCAAACAATAAAATCAAACCACAGCTTGAAGCATCGTAAGTAACATCAAAGCCCTGTTGTTTGAGACTAATAATGACCTTAACTCATGGTACTTTAAACTTTATCCACTTTAATAGTCAATTCTAAGATGAAAAACCAACTATGTAAAAACATTACTGCATTAGAGGGAAAATCCATCTTAAAGAATAACAATGTTTTACCATCTTAAAGGGAATGGATACCCCTTCAGGGGAGGCAACTCCTTCAAAAGTATTTTTGTCTCCCATGTCAATAGGGGTCAACCCTTAAAGGAAAGAATTTGCTCCTGAGGAGTTGAACCTTTTTCAGCGGGACATGGTTTATTGAAAAGCGAACAGGAAGTCCTGACAGTTGTCTCCCTTTAGAAAATGGTAGAAAAATCTGTCAGGTGTTCCCATTCCCCTGAACAAGTTCAAATCTTTTGTTTTGGAGGAAGGAAATAATGTGACATCATCGGATGAAAAAACCATCTTAGGCAATACAGATACGATCTGAAATGTAATTTTACAGTATCAGTATCCATCCATACTATTTTGTCTCACTTTGAATTTTCGCCCCCACCCATCGGGGCTTGGAGAAATAGATGGGCTGCATGGTGCTTCCACGCAGAGCTGAAACTGACCACACATGAGTACTGGTAAACCACTTAGAAGGACTAAGCCTGTCCAGGCACAGTGGTGTGAGTCAGACCGTCCGATGCATATAAGCCTTTTGGTTTTGGGGCAGCAGGGATTGAGATGTCATATCATCTCAATGTCGGGTAAAAGTCCCACAAAATTGGAAGCAACGTCTCTAAAATGACCTATACAGTGTTGACAGGGACATTAACCCTCAAATCAAACAAGCAAACAAACAGAATCAGTATCCATCCATACCCATAGGTAACTATTTTGTCAACATTATGAATTTCTTGTTTTAGCAGCAAAAATTATTCATTAACATTGGAAATGCAAATTTGAAGCCCATACTACCATGTAAACACCTGAAATTAAGGCATTTTCTGCATACCGCTCAATGCACATCTTGTTTGTATGCAGTCTGGTCAAGTTTGTCTCTCTGTACTTCCAAAAGGGATAAAGATACAGTACTGATCCTAAATATCGGGGACAGACAGGCCTAAGCAAACATTGCAGACCCAGATCAGACTGCTCCTGAAGGAGCAGTCTGATCAGGGTCTACACTGTTTGCCATTTCGTATGCACCTTTTGGACTCCTTGCTGGATCATGAAACAAATTTGTTAAAAATTTTAGGAGAATTACAGCCAGTCCTCAAGGTGTCTGAACTTTTAGGATTTGTACGGAGTAGTGCTTAACAACAAGGTTTAAAACTCATTCTTCATAAATAGCAAATAATGTGTGTGTGTGTGAATTCGGGTTTAACGTCGCTTTCAACATTTTTTTCAGTCATATCACGACGGTGTCTGGTTGCGACAGGGAGCTCAATGCTCACGTTTATAGTGCTGCCTCACTGAAGTATCATGTCCCAGACACATTACATGATACCACACCCAGTCACATTATCCTGACACTGGATCGACCAGTCCTAGCTCTACCCCGTAAATCTGAGTGCCAAGCGAGGAGCAGCTAGTACCATTTTTAACGACTTTGGTATGTCGCGGCCCGGGATCGAACCCGAGACCTCCCGTTCCCCGGAGCGGACACTCTACCAACTGAGCTATCGGGGCCGGTAAATAGCAAATAATGACAAATACATGAAGAATTACTTGGAAAACAAGAATTACTTGGAAAACAAGAATTACTTGGAAAACAAGAATTACTTGGAAAACAAGGATTACTGGGAAAATATTAAGATGCTTTTCTGTCTTGGAATGACTGAACAGCAAAAAAACACACAAAAAAAAAAAACTCAGGTTTGCTTGAAAGAGTGAGAAGCCTTTGCAGTGTTTTAGAAAATATATTTCATAGTAAATAAGGCTTTGACATAAGATGCTTTCAAGCAAAAATGTTTTTTTTTTTTTTTTGATGGGTGGGGGGGGGGGGGGTCGCATCCAGTAAAACGCAGCTCAGCCTGCACATCAGCCGTTAGATCATCTGAGTTGTTGCTGGACACTGTATGGACAGTCATTTCTCCATTGCTGCTTAGTCTTTCCAACAATACAGAAAACTCCAGAGCAGGCGTCATCCCAATATTTTCTAATTTTCCAGGCAAAAGAAAAACAAAAAAAAATTACATTTCATGTGAATAGTCTGCCTAATTTTCTCTCAAAAATAAGAAAGAAAAATACTTTGAAAATGTCTGCTAGTTGGGAAATGTTGTCTGCTACAAGTGATTAGCACCTGAAGGTTAAGATAGATTCTGACTGTGAGTTCAGGCTGATATGAGTGTTCCCAGTGCAAACATTTCTGAAGACACATTTGGGGGTATTTTTGAACAACAACCTTTTGAGCTTTACATCCCACCAACAGCTAAGGTCATATGGATTGGGGTTTAACGTCCCCGTCAACACTATTTAGGTCATTTTTGAGACGGTGCTTCAAATTTTGTGGGACTTTTACCCGACATTGAGGTGAAATGACATCTCAAGCCCTGCTGTCCAATGAAACCAGAAGGCTTATATGCATTGGACGATCTGACTCACACCGCTTTCCTGGGCAGGCTTAGTCCTTCTAAGCTGTTGTGTGGTCAGATTTAGCTCTGCGTGGAAGCATCATGCAGCCCAATCTATTTCTCCAAGCCCCAATGGGCGGGGTGATATGGAGATAGTACTAGATAGTATAATACTTTCACAGCATGCTGTTCTATTTTCAGTGGACTGCAGCTAGACTATGGTTCCCTGCAAAACAAGGGAAATGGACTGGTGATTAAAGACGTGACTGCTCAAGGACATGTACCAACAGCTTCAGGAAAGGTAATACTTTGGGGATAATTGTGCAGCTGATTTGGTTGTTCCTTTGTTTCTTTTGGTGTTTAAGTACTTATTTGTTTGTTTGATTTTAGGTTTAATGTCCATGTCAACACTATTTAGGTGATTTTGGAGATGTTGCTTCCAATTTTATGGGACTTTTACCCGACATTGTGATGAAATGACATCTCAGTCGCTACCGCAATAGACAGTCCGACTGCCACCACTTTGCCTTGGCAGGCTTAGACCTTCTAAGCAGTTTACGAGTACTTGTGTGCAGTCGGTTTCAGCTCTTTGTGGAAGCATCTTGGAGCCCTATCTATTTCTCCATACCCCAATGGGCAGGGGCCATTAGGTACTTGTAGAGGTAAATATTGTGAAGGCTCAAAGAGACTCCAACACTCATCATGAAAATATGCCTATATAATTCCTACTCCTTTGAACCCCACTTTTATAAGGTAAAACTGGGATTTACAGGGTTCAACTTTATTTTTTTTATTTCTGCTCTATAATATCTATATTTTAGAGCAGAAATAAGAAAAATATCACACTTTCATCTTAAAGGACGGGTCTCCCTAAGGGGGTTTTTTGGCCTCCTAACGATTTTGTTTATTTCTGGCTTATTGTTAGCTTACATATGCCTAATTATTTGGAACATATGTGGTTTTGGTATTTAAGCAGTTTTTAGCTCACCGTCACGTAGTGAGGAGGTGAGCTTTTGGGATCACTTTTCGTCCGTCGTCCATGCGTGCGTGCGTCCGTGCGTCCGTCCGTAAACAATTCTTTAAACGACATCTCCTCCTAAACCACTGATCGGATTTTGACCAAACTTCACAGGAATGATCCTTAGGTGGTCCCCTTTCAAAGTTGTTCAAATGGTTCCGGTCCGTTGCACATCTAGGTCATAGGAGCCAAAAACAGATTTTTTTCACCAAAAACTTAAAAAATCTTCTTCTCTGAAACCACAAGGCCCAGGTCTTTGATATTTGGTATGAAGCTTCATCTGGTGGACCCCTACCAAGATTGTTCAAATTATAGTGCTGGGGCCAAAAATGCCCCCGCTCCGGGGCCCTTTGGTTTTACATGGGCTTATCTAGGGAAAATCTTTAAAAATCTTCTTCTCTGAAACCGTAAGGCCCAGGTCATTGATATTTCGTATGAAGCTTCATCTAGTGGACCCCTACCAAGATTGTTCAAATTATAGTGCTGGAGCCAAAAATGCCCCCGCTCCGGGGCCCTTTGGTTTTACATGGGCTTATATAGGGAAAACCTTTAAAAATCTTCTTCTCTGAAACCGCAAGGCCCAGGTCTTTGATATTTGGTATGAAGCTTCATCTAGTGGACCCCTACCAAGATTGTTCAAATTATAGTGCTGTGGCCAAAAATGCCCCCGCTCCAGGGCCCTTTGGTTTTACATGGGCTTATATAGGGAAGAGCTTTAAAAATCTTCTTCTCTGAAACCGTAAGGCCCAGGTCTTTGATATTTGGTATGAAGCTTCATCTAGGGGACCCCTACCAAGATTGTTCAAATTATAGTGCTGGTGTCAAATATGCCCCCGCTCCGGGGCCCTTTGTTTTTACATGGGCTTATATAGGGAAAACCTTTAAAAATTTTCTTCTCTGAAACCGTAAGGCCCATGTCTTTGATATTTGGTATGAAGCTTCATCCCACACATCCATGGTCCTTCTTCCCCCCCCCCTTACACACACACACACACACACACACACACACACACACACACACACACACACACACACACACACACACACACTCCGGGGCCCTTTGGTCTTAAATGGGCTTATATAGGGAAAATCTTTAAAAATCTTCTTCTCTGAAACCACAAGGCCCAAGTCTTTGCTATTTGGTATGAAGCTTCATCTAGTGGACTCCTACCAAGATTGTTCAAATTATAGTGCTTGGGCTAAAAATGCCACCACCCCGGGGCCCCATGGTTTTACATGGGCTTATATAGGGAAAATCTTTAAAAATCTTCTTCTCTGAAACCGTAAGGCCCAGGTCATTGATATTTGGTATGAAGCTTCATCTAGTGGACCCCTACCAAGATTGTTCAAATTATAGTGCTGGAGCCAAAAATGCCCCCGCTCCAGGGCCCTTTGGTTTTACATGGGCTTATATAGGGAAGAGCTTTAAAAATCTTCTTCTCTGAAACCGTAAGGTCCAGGTCTTCGATATTTGGTATGAAGCTTCATCTGGTGGACCCCTACCAAGATTATTCAAATTATAGTGCTGGGGCCAAAAATGCCCCCGCTCCGGGGCCCTTTGGTTTTACATGGGCTTATATAGGGAAAATCTTTAAAAATCTTCTTCTCTGAAACCATAAGGCCCAGGTCTTTGATATTTGGTATGAAGCTTCATCTAGTGGACCCCTACCAAGATTGTTCAAATTACAGTGCTGGAGCCAAAAATGCCCCCGCTCCGGGGCCCTTTGGTTTTACATGGGCTAATATAGGGAAAATCTTTAAAAATCTTCTTCTCTGAAACCGCAAGGCCCAGGTCTTTGATATTTGGTATGAAGCTTCATCTAGTGGACCCCTACAAAGATTGTTCAAATTATAGTGCTGGGGCCAAAAATGCCCCTGCTCCAGGGCCCTTTGGTTTTACATGGGCTTATATAGGGAAGAGCTTTAAAAATCTTCTTCTCTGAAACCGTAAGGCCCGGGTCTTTGATATTTGGTATGAAGCTTCATCTAGTGGACCCCTACCAAGATTGTTCAAATTATAGTGCTGGGGTCAAATATGCCCCCGCTCCGGGGCCCTTTGGTTTTACATGGGCTTATATAGGGAAAACCTTTAAAAATTTTCTTCTCTGAAACCGTAAGGCCCAGGTCTTTGCTATTTGGTATGAAGCTTCATCTAGTGGACTGCTACCAAGATTGTTCAAATTATAGTGCTTGGGCTAAAAATGCCACCGCCCCGGGGCCCTATGGTTTTACATCCATGGCTTATATGGGGAAAATCTTTAAAAATCTTCTTCTCGGAAACCCCAAGGGCCAGGTCTTTGTTATTTGGTATGAACCTTCATCTAGTGGACCCCTACCAAGATTGTTCAAATTATAGTGCTAGGGCCAAAACTGCCCCCGACCTGGGGCCCTTTGGTTTTACATAGACTTATATAGAGATATTCCTTAAAAATCTTCTTCTGAAACAACAAGGCCATGGTCTTTGATATTTGGTGTGAAGCTTCCTCTAGTGGACCTCTATCAAAATGGTTTAAATTATAGCCCTGAGGCCAAAAATGCCCCCGCCCTGGAGCCATTTGGTTTTATATAGGCTTATGTAGGGAATATCTTTAATAAAAATCTTCTCTGAAACCGCAAGGCCCAGGTCTTTGATATTTGGTATGTAGCATATCTAGTGGACCTTTGCCAAGATTGTTCAAATTATAGCATTTGTTGATATTTGGTATGAAGCTTCACCTTTTTAGACGTCTCTGAACATTATGCACATTATAGCCCTGGACTTAATAATGGCCCTCCCCGGGTCCCACTTGTTACTCTATGGATCAGGTGAGCGATCCAGGGCCATCATGGCCCTCTTGTGTTTTATATTAGGATCACTTTTTGTCCGTCATCCATGCGTAAACAATTTCTTCCTACGTCATCTCCTCCTAAACCACTGATCGGATTATGACCAAACTTCACAGGAATGATTCTTAGGTGGTCCCCTTTCAAAGTTGTTCAAATGGTTCAGGTCCATTGCACATATAGGTCAAGGGAGCCAAAAATAGATTTTTTCACCGAAAACTTAAAAATCTTCTTCTCTGAAACCACAAGGCCAAGGTCTTTGATATTTGGTATGAAGCTTCATCTAGTGGACCCTTACCAAGATTGTTCAAATTATAGTGCTGGGGCCAAAAATGCCCCCGCCCCGGGGCCCTTTGGTTTTACATGGGCTTATATAGGAAAATCTTCAAAAATCTTCTTCTCTGAAACCACAAGGCCAAGGTCTTTGATATTTGGTATGAAGCTTCATCTAGTGGACCCTTACCAAGATTGTTCAAATTATAGTGCTGGGGCCAAAAATGCCCCCGCCCGGGGGCCCTTTGGTTTTACATGGGCTTATATAGGGAAAATCTTTAAAAATCTTCTTCTCTGAAACCGCAAGGCCCAGGTCTTTGATATTTGGTATGAAGCTTCATCTAGTGGAGCCCTACCAAGATTGTTCAAATTATAGTGCTGGGGCCAAAAATGCCCCCGCCCCAGGGCCCTTTGGTTTTACATAGGCTTATTTAGGGAAAATCTTTAAAAATCTTCTTCTCTGAAAATGCAAGGACTAGGTCTTTGATATTTGGTATGAAGCTTCATCTAGTGGACCCCTACCAAGATTGTTCAAATTATAGTGCTGGGGCCAAAATGCCCCCGCCCCAGGGCCCTTTGGTTTTACATAGGCTTATTTAGGGAAAATCTTTAAAAATATTCTTCTCTGAAAATGCAAGGCCGAGGTCTTTGTTATTTGGTATGAAGCTTCATCTTGTGGACATTTACCAAGATTGTTCAAATTATAGTGTGTGGGCCAAAAATGCCCCCGCCCTGGGGGCCCTTTGGTTTTACATAGGCTTATGTAGGGAAAATATTAAAAATCTTCTTCTCTGAAACCGCAAGGCCCAGGTCTTTGATATTTGGTATGAAGCTTCATCTTGTGGACCTCTACGAAGATTGTTCAAATTATAGCCCTGGGGCCAAAAATGCCCCCGCTCCGGGGCCCTTTGGTTTTACATAGACTTATATAGGGAAAATCTTGAAAAATCTTCTTCTCTGAAACCACAAGGCCTAGGTCTTTGATATTTGGTATGAAGCTTCAGCTAGTGGACCTCTACCAAGATTGTTCAAATTATAGCCCTGAGACCAAAAATGCCCCTGCCTCGGGGCCCTTTGGTTTTACACAAACTTATATCGGGAAAATCTTTGAAAATCTTCTTCTTTGAAACCAGAAGGCCTAGGTCTTTGATATTTGGTGTGAAATTTCATCTAGCAGAGTAGAAGTAAAACAAAGATCAGGAATTGATACAATTAACTTACTCCACCCATAAAAGACCCCAAAGGGAAAGAAATACAAACATTAAGCGACCAGACCATAATGGAAACCTAAATAAAGGAAGGCCATAAGGACAGTTACTTTCCCACAAAATGGCCATATGGCCATCCAAAACCAAAAGACACAAGTGATACACACAGTAAGTAACAAACAACAACATAAATAAATCGCCACAGAAGAGCCGCCTTGGAACGGCCAGTGGAAGATTTCCACTGTGGGGCTTAAATCGATTTTACGTGGCCACAATCCTCGCCCTTACTTCCGTCGCGATTTAGACAAATAATTTGTTCAGTCTGCATGAAGGCCTCCTAACTCATCAGTGCAACATCTCCGTGAACACAAAAATCAAAGAACCACAGAGGTGAGACAACGGTGAGACAGACCTCTTTCAAGATTGTTCAAATTATAGCCCTGGGGCCAAAAATGCCCCCGCCCCGAGACCCTTTGGTTTTACATAGACTTATACAGGGAAATCTAGTGGACCACTACAAAGATTGTTCAAATTATAGCCCTCGGGCCACAAATGCCCCCGCCCCGGGGCCCTTTGGTTTAACATAGACTTATATAGAGTTAATCTTTGAAAATCTTCTCTGAAACAGCAAGGCCCAGGTCTTTGATACTTTGGTGTGAAGCTTTATCTAGTGGACCTCTATTAAGATTGTTTAAATTATACCTCTGAGGCCAAAACTGCCTCCATCCCGGGGCCATTTGGTTTTACATAGGCTTTAAATGTAGGGAATATCTTCAAAAAAGTAGTCTTCTCTGAAACCGCAAGGCCCAGGTCTTTGATATTTGGTGTGTAGCTTCATCTAGTGGACCTTTGCCAAGATTGATCAAATTATAGCCTTTGTTGATATTTGGTATGAAGCTTCACCTTTTTAGACCTCCCTCAACATTATGCACATTATAACCCTTGGGTCAATAATGGCCCTCCCTGGGGCCCAATTGTTACTCTATGGATCAGGTGAGCGATCCAGGGCCATCATGGCCCTCTTGTTTCTGAGTTACAGGCTCTTTAAAGTGGGTGGGATAACTCCACACAGTTTTGACATGTATTTTGTGTCTCATTTAAAGGTAGAAAAATAGTACACTGCAACCTCGTTATTGCGCTGATCGTTTAAGCGCGGAAATCAGTATAACGCGGGTGTTCCATGGCTCCGTTTTTTTTTCATAATTTAAGGCAAAAACCCTTTTTGCCCCATGAATTATGGTAAAAACTATTGTGTATTGGTTTCAAACCTGTGAAAAAAAAAGCGGTAATAATTTCAGTCAATCAAGTGGATTAACGGTCCACTGCACTAAATCTACCTGTTTAGCGTCTGCAAGTGACAATTTCAAAGGGATTAATTGAGACAAACTGGTACAAATACCTTGATTACCTAGTTTTCACACCTTACCACACAGTTTATTGCCGTCTTATCAATAAGCCATAGGCGAGTATTCACAGTTTAATAGTATTGACAACTTGTGTAAATAAGCGAGAATACAGGCATTGTCTTGGCTGATGGTATTTTGACTGCCGAGTTCGGCGGAAAAATGGGGGAAAAAATGACCATTTTCAAAACTGGCGGACAAAAGCAAAAAAATGGAGCGACAGACCAACAGCGTTATAATGATTTCCCCCCAACAAACGGCCCCACGGATTTACCACATGCAGATGCACAGATGAAAACAGCGTCTGCATTGCTCTGTTTTGGCGCGAAAAATGATAAAAAAAAAAATTGCCCAGCGGTCACCTTACCTGTGTTTTTTGTGACCTGTCATTGCTTAACCTTGAAAGTAAGTCGGTGCACTAAACGTCAAAGCCAAATCTCCAATACACAATAGTGCAGATAAAAAAATCAATAATACACATTAGCAGTGTCATTCATATGGACCGTTTCACACTTACGGTGAATAGGGGATTATGATTCATATGTCTGACAAGGATAATAAATGGGATTAAAAAGATAAACAACCAGTAATATTAGAACACTTTTTATTGATCTTTCTTTTTTCAACAACTAATACACTGAAATTAACATTTTGAAATTTCATACTGTTGGTGGGTGGGGTACACATTGCTCGACGACGATATGACGTTTGTCGGTGCCCCCAAATTTATAACGCGGTGATCACCACTAACGCGGTTGGGGTTCTTGGACCCCACCACCCGCGTTATAACGAGGTTGCAGTGTACCATACATGACACGTTATTATATAAAATGACAGGGGAAGGTCTAACTCTATGTTTTGTCACAAGTTTATTCACCAAAATTCACTTTTTGGGGGAAAATTATGGTTTAAGGAACCTTGGGTCATTTTTGAGATTTTTTAACAGTAAAGTTCTTTTTTTTTTATATCTTCGGTATACATTAACCTATAGTGGTGAAACTCCTTCCATGCAAGCATACTGATTAGGCAATATAACTCAAATGATCATTTGAGATGTTGACCTATATTTCACGGTTGAATGAACATTCTTATTTCATGTTTATAGGTTAGATTATTGTTTCCATCAGTTCAAGAGTTTAGATATTTCTGGCATTTGGATAAACAGGCGATGAGTTTAAACATATTTAAATCAAACGAAAAAAACAATAGAAATGTGTCCAAAGTACACAGATGCCCCCGCCTGTTTGACTTTGCCAATATAGCTGCATGACCCCTGGGAGACACACTAGCATCAGATATTTATGTTCAGGATGGGTATCTCAATATTTCTGGCATTTGGATAAACAGGCGATGAGTTTAAACATATTTAAATCAAACGAAAAAAACAATAGAAATGTGTCCAAAGTACACAGATGCCCCCGTCTGACTTTGCCAATATAGCTGCATGACCCCCTGGGAGACACACTAGCATCAGATATATATGTTCAGGATGGGTATCTCAATATTTTCTAAGATATTTGGATTTTGATGATATGAAATGGGCAGGGCAGGGGGCTGGGGCATGATTGTGTGTGTCATTGAATGCATCTGACCATAAACAACATCAAATAAAAAAGGTTGGAATCTGAACAGTTTCTGAGATACATATTTTTTTTACATTTTCTTTGGTCCAATCAAATAGCCCCACCCCAGACAGAATCAGTGACCATAAACATGCTAAACAGTTATGATCTGCAGGAGAAATGCAGACATAAATGTGCACCTAAACGTGAACCTGGTTATTAACGTAATAATGTGTGACATAGTATGCACATACGAACATAACATCACATCGAAAAAATATATATGCCTCACTCACTCCTTCCTTTGGCATGCAGAGATATAAGAAAGGTCTGCTTGAATATCTTTAATAATCCCACTTCAAGAGCACATCTAAAAGAATGTGGTACACCTACGTGAAGACACAGGCATAAACATTTGAAAATGGTTTTTCACAACTGTATTCTGACATGCTTTGCGCATACCGAATCAAATTAATCTACAGAATAATAGCTTTCACCGTCACCTGAACTTGAGCTGTTGCCTCTTTTTGAACAGCATCTGTTACACTGTTCATATACTGTGACTTCAACGATTTTTTACTGACTTTGGCTGATGGCCTTAAAACAGAGGTTCTTTAACACAGAAGCGATATGGACACAGCAATTAAATACCTCGTCACCATTTTTGGACGGGTTCTTAAAAAAAATCCGTCCTTTAAAATAGCGATGTCCGGGTGGGCGGGCGGGCGGGCGTCCTAGGTTTACCTTTTGGTTAACCTTTTTTTCAAAGTGATATTTTTCATCTATTCTGTAGCAGATTGTTTTAATATCAGGATGATGCATAAGTGGAGGTACCGCTTTCATGTATTATCCATAAATGGCGCAAAAGACTAAAATTTTGGCGGAAATTGTCATTTTTCAAACTTGTGTTTTTCAGGTTTACCTTTTGGTTAACCTTTTTTCAAATGCCAGTGTAGTGGATAGAGTGCTGGACTACGAATCCTATTGTTGACTATGAATCTGAGGGGCGTGAGTTCAAACCCCGGTGGAGACATGTTTTTTTTTTTTTTTTTTTTTTTTTCTTTTTTATGCCCCCGCGTATTCGGAGAATACCGGAAGGGCATTAAGTTTTACCCCTGTCCGTTCGTTCGTTCGTTCGTTCGTTTGTCCGGTGACATCGTGTCCGGGCTATAACTCCTAAACCATATGGAATATATTCATGAAACTTCACAGGTGCATTCATCACACTGAGACGATGTGTCATGAACAAGGAAGACAACTCCTGCATTTTTGGTTTTTGAATTATCTGCCCTTGACTTAGTACCAAATAGTAAACCGTGTCCGGGCCATAACTCCTAAACCGTATGGAATATATTCATGAAACTTCACAGGTGCATTCATCACACTGAGACGATGTGTCATGAACAAGGAAGACAACTCGTGCATTTTTGGTTTTTGGATTATCTGCCCTTGATGCATATATTTTATGATTGATTCGAAGTACATTTGTAATATTTTTATCCCCTCGCACAACATAGTTGTGAGGGGGGATATAGCATAACTTCACACAAATGTTCCTTATAAAAAAAAAATCAACTTTCAAGGTCATGACCTCAAGGTCAAGGTCACTGTGGCTATTTTCAGAAAAACTTTGTCATCGCTCTAGCGCCTACATTTCTTCACCAATTTCATTATAACTTCACACAAATGTTCCTTATAAAAAAAATCTCGAGGTGTTAGACTTTCAAGGTCATGACCTCAAGGTCAAGGTCACTGTGGCTATTTTTAGAAAAACTTTGTCAACGCTCTAGCGCCTACATTTCTTTACCAATTTCATTATAACTTCACACAAATGTTCCTTATAAAAAAATCTCGAGGTGTTAGACTTTCAAGGTCATGACCTCAAGTTCAAGGTCACTGTGGCTATTTTTAGAAAAACTTTGTCATCACTCTAGCGCCTACATTTCTTCACCAATTTCAATATAACTTCACACAAATGTTCCTTATAAAAAATCTTGAGCGAGTTCGACTTTCAAGGTCATGACCTCAAGGTCAAGGTCACTGTGGCTATTTTTAGAAAAACTTTGTCATCGGTCTAGTGCTTACATTTCTTCACTGATTTCAATATAACTTCACACAAATGTTTCTTATGACAATATCTCGAGCGAGTTTGACTTTCAAGGTCATGACCTCAAGTCAAGGTCACTGTGACTATTTTTAGAAAAATTTTGTCATCGCTCTAGTGCCTACATTTCTCCACTGATTTCAATATAACTTCACACAAATGTTTCTTATGACAATATCTCGAGCGAGTTTGACTTTCAAGGTCATGACCTCAAGGTGAAGTTCACTGTGGCTATTTTTAGAAAAACTTTGTCATCGCTCCAGCGCCTACATTTCTTCACTGATTTCAATATTACTTCACACAAATGTTTCTTATGACAATATCTCGAGCGAGTTCGACTTTCAAGGTCATGACCTCAAGGTCAAGGTCACTGTGGCTATTTTTATAGAAAAACTTTGTCATCGCTCTAGCGCGTACATTTCTTAACTGATTTCAATATAACTTCACACAAATGTTCCTTATGACAATATCTCGTGTGATTTCGACTTTCAAGGTCAAGGTCACTGTGGCTTTTTTTAGAAAAATTTTGTAATCACTCTAGCACCTATATTTCTTCACCGATTTCAATATAACTTCACACAAATGGTCCTTATGACAATATCTCTAGTGAGTTCCACTTTTAAGGTCAAGATCACTGTGGCTATTTTTAGAAAAACTTTGTCATCACTCTAGTGCTTACATTTCTTCACCGATTTCAATATAACTTCACACAACTGTTCCTTATGACAATATCTCAAGCCATTTCGACTTTCAAGGTCAAAGTCACAATGGCTATTTTTTGAAAAACTTTGTCATCGCCCTAGCGACTACATTTCTTCACTGATTTCAATATAACTTCACACAAATGTTCCTTATGACAATACCTTGAGCGAGTTTGACTTTCAAGGTCAAGGTCACTGTGGCTATTTTGAGAAAAACTTTGTCATGGCTCTAGCGCTTACATTTCTTCACCGATTTCAGTATAATTTCTCACAAATGTTCCTTATGACAATATCTCGAGCTATTTCAACTTTCAAGGTCAAGGTCACTGTGGCTATTTTTAGAAAAACTTTGTCATCGCTCTAGTGCCTATATTTATTGATGGATGTTAATAGAACTTCACACAAATGTTTCTTATGATAACATCTCGAGTTGCTTTGACTTTCAAGGTCATGACCTCAAGGTCAAGGTCACTGTGGCTATTTTTAGAAAAACTTTGTCATCGCTCTACCGCCTACACTTATGATTTTAATATAATTTATGATTGATTTGAAGTACATTTGTTATATTTTTTATGAATGGCATTTGGCGGGGGCATCCGTGTCCTGTGGACACTTTTTCTAGTTTTTTTCTTTCTTTTTTCATTCTTTTTTTTTCGAAAAAGGTAATATCATAACATTTGGATAAACAAAATGCAAAAACTGTACTGAACAAAAACCCGTCCATAATGCCATTAGGCATTTTTCTTGTTTTCATTTGCACTGCCACCCTATTATGGATGCTAGTCCAGGGCCTTCCTTAATCCTTAGATTGTATTCCCTGTCTACCTCTCTATCTCTGTATTTCAGGTATTAGACAAGGAGACCCTTTATCTGCTTATATGTTTCCACTATTCATTAAAGATGTTACCTTACTTTGAAGATACATCTAATTATGATGCTGCTGTTGTACTTAACATGATACAATGAATGATGCTGCAATATAGGAAAACATTCTGGGCAATTGAATTGTTAGCTTGACTAACAAACTGACTGATCTATGATTATTTACAGGAACAGTAATATTGAGAGTAATGTTTAGGTCTCTCATTCTCTCTTTCTCTTTAGAATAATAATAATAATAATAAAAAGAAGACAATAAGTAGAAGAAGTTATAGTGTACTCCAGGTGTTCTGCAAGGTAAGGTGGGTGGTTGAGTCTGCCAATGGCCGAATCAAAAAATGGAAGTCACTTTCAAATGTAATGCCAAACTCCCACATACCTTGCATTGGTGACTACGTCAGAATCGTATGTTCTTTGTTAGATGCATTTAGGCCTGTTCTTGTTAAGAATTCTGAATCTGATGAGGTTCTTGCAAAACGTATGCTACAACGTGCCAAGTTACCAAACAAACTTAAAGACAAGGTAGAGAAAAAGGGTTGGGACAGTCGTGCAAAGGCTCCATGGAAAGCTATTGATGATGCCAACCTCGAAGACTTCCCACAATTAACGGAAGCAGAGCTGAGAGATATGACCATGGGCATATACCAATTAAAACAGGCGGATTCATATACAGAAGAACACACTATTGAAGCCGGTCAGTATGAGATAATGATTCACAAGGAGGAGGATGGAATTTTGAAAGCCCAAATAAAATCAAGGTAGTTGGCTGATGTGCCCATATCGCTTCCGTGTATTGGTATCTAGGTTTTTACCGCCATCAGCCGAAGTCAGAGCGAGAACAGTCATTCAAGTCACAGTATATGAACAGTCATACAGATGCTGCACAAAAAGACTGGGACAGCTCAAGTTCAGGTGACGATGAAAGCGATTCTTCAATAGATTAACTTGATTCAATAATTAAATATGTCAATGTTTTAGATTCCAACCTTTTTTATTTGCTGTTGTTTATGGTTAGACACATTCAATGACATATATCTTGAGACCCACACAATCATGCCCCAGCCCCCTGCCCTGCCAAGTTAATATCATCAACATCCAAAATATTGAGATACCCACCCACAAACATATTCAATGACACATACATGTACAATGTGTCCCCAGGGTCATGCAGGCATATTAGCTAAGCCTAAAAGGCGGGGGCATCTGGGTACTTTTTACACATTTCTATTGTTTTTTCGTTTTATTTAAATGTTTAAACCCATCGCCTGTTTATCCAAATGCCAGAATTATCGAAACTCTTGAACTGATGGAAACAAAAATCTAACCCATTAACATGAAATAAGAATGTTCATTCAACTGTGAAATATAGGTCAACATCTCAAATGGTCATTTGAGTTATATTACCTAATCAGTATGCTTGCATGGTAGGAGTTTCACCACTATACGTTAATGTATACCGAAGATATAAGAAAAAAAAAAGAACTTTCCTGTTAAAAAATCTCAAAAATGACCCAAGGTTCCTTAAACCATATTTTTCACCAAAAAAGTGAATTTTGGTGAATAAACTTGTGACAAAACATAGAGTTAGACCTTACCCTGTCATTTTATATAATAACATGTCATGTATGGTACTATTTTTCTGCCTTTAAATGAGACAGAAAATACATGTCAAAACTGTGTGGAGTTACCCCACCCACTTTAAAGAGCCTGTAACTCAGAAATAACTGCTTAAATACCAAAACCACATATGTTCCAAATAATAAGGCATATGTATGCTAACAATAAGCCAGAAATAAACAAAATCATTAGGAGGCCAAAAAACCCCCTTAGGGAGACCCGTCCTTTTGGTTTTTCCAGCGGAAAAATTTACGATGTATAGGTGTGTGTTCATAGCTGTTATGTAGCTAACCATATCTAATTCGAACATGAGATTTTTCCCATCATTCCAGATATCACCCCCGCCCATCGCGGCTTGGAGAAATAGATTGGGCTGCATGGTGCTTCCAAGCAGAGCTGAAACTGGCCACAGATGAGTACTGGTAAACCGCTTGGAAGGACTAAGCCTGTCCAGGCAAAGTGATCTGAGTCAGACTGTCCAGTACATATAAGCCTTTTGGTTTCATTGGGCAGCAGGGCTTGATGTCATTTCATCTCAGTGTCGGGTAAAATTCCCACAGAATTGGATGCAACGTCTCCAAAATGACCTTAATAGGGTTGACGGAGATGTTAAACCTCAATTCAAACAAACAACAAATAATATATCTACATATTTAAGATAATCAATCTTGAAAATATGTGTTGTGGGTACCTCAGTGAGGTGATTCTATTATGTAGACACATCATATGGAGGATATTTGATTTGTTCAGTGTTCACCAAATGAACACAAAAAGAAGTATTTTCATGAGTGGCAACCAAATGAACACCAAAAGAAGTATTTTCATGAGTGACAACCAAAATTTAATGAACACCAAAAGAAGTATTTTCATGAGTGGCAACCAAATGAACACCAAAAGAATAATTTCTACGAAATACTTCTTTTGGTATACATGAGTGGAATATTTATCTATATTAATGTAACTTAAAGCATCCGCCATCACCACAGAGACCAAACTTTTTCCATGGTGATGTAGTGTCTTTTTAGAGTTTCATTGCACTGTTTGTGAATTTGATGTATCATGGAAAAAAAAATAGCATATATGCTCTGTTTATTCGATGTCAGTTAGCTATACATAAATAATATTATTTGTCAGAAATTATGCTAAAATGTTGATGATGTCAATTTTAGCACCAACATAATGTAATTAATGCATGTGATGCCAGACGAGAACATAGCAACTGCAGACATTATTTGAATGCAAATTTCAAGTAATAGCTATTTCGAGGTGCAAACTTGCAGTTTAAACCCATGTTGTGCCCTGTAAACCCACTGAACACCTCTAGATCAACTCGAAATTGCCTAACAAAAATGTGTAGATAATGTACACATTTTTGGGATCCATCTTGATACTGTGTTATATCCAAAACCGTGTTATAATGAACTGTGTTATAATGAGGTTGTGGTGTATTTTGATTATTTCAGAATTTCAGCATGACTGTGAGAATACCAGGCTTCAAGGATGAGACTCAGTCACTCAAGATAAGACTTCTACCAGGTGGGTGGTGTTATATCTGATTTTAAGACTTCTTCCAGGTGGGTGGTCTGATCTCTGATTAGTATAGGATCTCGGAACTTACGAACTGCTAGATGTGTTAACCATGATCCTGCTAATCATGACAGTCCCTGGGCCGGCTTCGGTAGCTCTGTCGGATGCGGGTCTGACTGGTGATCAGGAGGACGCGGGTTGATACCTGTCGGGTTCAGCAATATTCTTTCATGGAGATTGATCATGAAATCTTTTCTGCCGTCATTCACTCCCTTCTGCTGATTCAAGAAGGGCAGTTGTCAGTTTCTGGCATAAGAATGTGCACTGTACTGGTTAACCTACTACATATAAGCCTGCCCAGGAAAAGTGTGGATAGGTAACCTGACCGGCTCAAAAATGACCTAAAATAGTGTTGACTGGGCTGTTAGACTCCAATACAAACAAAACGACAGTCCCTGCTTTTGCAAATAGTGTACATATTGATCCTAAATATTGGGACAGACAGGCCGATGCAAACAGTGCAGACATAGATCAGACTGTAAAGTCTGGTCATGGTTTGCAGTTTGCCAGTCTGTCTGCACAGTGTTGGACTCCTTGCTTGATTGTGAAACAAACTTGTTAAATTTCAGCATGCATCAAGGCAAGGCATGCGTGTATGCACATATTCTGTAAAATTTTACAGACAGAAAGTCCTCAAGGTGTCAGAATTTTAGGATGTTTATGGTAGATCTAGATCAGATAGCTTTTAAAGAAACCATCTGATCAGGATCTACACTGTTTATCATGCAGTTTTTGAATTGAATGAATACATTATATCATGTTATTTGTTTGGCTGATAGCCAGAAATGGGTGTGGCTATGAGTGTAGGTAAATGAATTAATTCATCAGGATAAAGCTTAAATCGTTGAGAGATGTATGAAAACAGAACCAAAACTTAACCCTAACCAACAGAACAGCTTTTTCAATTAACTTAGTTTTCAAAATAAGTAGGAAAGTATTATATGAACGGATTAATTAAAGAGAAAAACAAGGTACTGTACACTCCAAATTTTCACATCTTGTGCACATAACGCAATGCTGTTATCAATCACTTCCCTATATGGGAGTGACATTATTACACCTGTATTTACACTCTGTTACCCCTCCAATTGGGAAACAGCAAGTAAGCAAAATATTCATGGTTCCCGTCATGCACAGGGGACTTTTTTGATGAATTCCAAATTCTCGGGGTATAGCTAATTTATACTATTTCTTTACATACACAGAGGTAGAAATTATTTGATCTTATTTGAAAATGGTAAGGTAGAAAAAAGCAGTTGACTGAGGGAAACGTTTGGAGTTTATTTGAATGTTTTTCATTGTGTCCCTTGAAAATTTGATCTTGCGCAATGTCATTCTTTATGACGCACGTGAGCTTTAGAACATGGCTCTAAGTTGGGGCTCTTCTCAGTTAAAGCCGTTTGCATACAAGCATAATATATGATACAAAATTAGAGCAGAGAATATTCTGTAACAATAATAATCTGGCATAACCATTGTTTGGTTCGAGAAATGGTCCCGTTCAAAAAATGGTCCATCCAGGCTATGTGCATACACAAATGCCTTGATGCATGAAGATACGGAAAAGGGATCATTTGGAAATATGGCATCCAAATTTGAAAACAGCCAACTCAGTTGGGCTGGCCTCGGTGGCTCAGCGAGATGCGCATCTGACTGGTGATCAGGAGGACATGGGTATGATTCCCGCCGGGGTCGGCAACATTCTTTCGTGTTGGTGATGCGGGAGCCTCGATGATCCGCGACCTTGCAGCTGCAATCATCCGTGATGGGAAGGTACCCTCTGACTGGGAACAGAGTTTCATTGTCTGTCTCTACAAGGGCAAGGGCAATGCATTGGAACGGGGCAACTACCATGGTCTCAAGCTGTGAGAACAGGTCATGAAAGTCCTGGAGAGGATTGTGGATGGCCTCATTAGGCAGTTGGTGTCCATCGACGATTCTCAGTTTGGCTTCGTCCCAGGAAGAGGCACAACAGATGCAATTTTTGTTGTCCGACAGCTGCAAGAGAAGTATTTGGCGGCCAACAGGAGACTCTACATTGCTTTTGTAGACCTGGAGAAGGCATTTGATCGAGTGCCTCGGAAAGTCATCCGGTGGGCACTAAGAAAACTTGGAGTGGACGAGTGGATTGTGAAACTAGTGGACGAGTGGATTGTGAAACTGGTCCAAGGGATGTACGCTAATGCTCGGAGCCGTGACCGCGTTGGTGATGGTTACAGTGAAGAATTCGAGGTGAAGGTGGGTGTTCATCAAGGCTCTGTTCTCAGCCCACTGCTTTTCATCATTGTGCTTGAAGCCTTGTCATGCGAGTTCCACTCTGGAGTCCCCTGGGAGGACCTGTATGCTGATGTCCTTGTCATCATAGCTGAATCCCTTGAGGAATGTGTCAGGAGGCTCTTAACTTGGAAAGAAGCAATGGAGGCAAAAGGGCTGAGAGGGAATGCAGGAAAGACAAAGATCATGATCTGTGGTACAGGTCTGGACCTCTTGCAGAGTACAGGCCAGTTCTCATGCGCTGTATGTCGCACTGGAGTGGGCAGCAACAGTATCTTTTGTAATGGCTGCAAGTTCTGGGTGCACAAGAAATGCAGTGGGCTCAAACGCTTGATAGAGGACCCTGATTACAGGTGTACATGGTGCCAAGGAACTGCACACCCCTTAGATGGCAGACCACAGAGGGAAGTCCAAGTCGGATCCGACAAGCTGGAGGTTGTAGCTTCCTTCTGCTACCTAGGTGATATGCTGTCTGCAGCGGGTGGTTGCGACCTTTCAACTACATCACGTGTGAAAACAGCCTGGAAGAAATTCAAGGAGTTGCTACCAGTTCTCTCTTCCCGCCACCTCTCATTCAAGACACGTGGCCGTGTGTATAGCTCTTGTGTGCGGAGCACAATGCTCCATGCCAGTGAGACATGGCCATTGACAAAGCCAAACCTCCAACGTCTACAGCGAAATGACAGGGCAATGATCAGACAGATCTGCAATGTAAAACCACAGGACACTGTCACCATCAGGTCCAGTGAGTTACTTGAGCGTCTTGGCATTGAGGACCTGGACCTCATCCTGAAAGAGAGAAGACTTCGCTGGTATGGACATGTGGAACGCTCCAACGGTGCAGTCAAGACTGCCTGTGACATACAGGTAAGTGGAAAGCGGGGGCCAGGAAGGCCCAGGATGACCTGGAAGCAGCTAATAGAAAGAGATTGCAGAGAATGGAAGCTCTCTGCTATCGATCCTGATGATAGACAAGCCTGGAGATCTGGTGTAAGATCTGCCATGCGTGCAGCAAGCCAGCTACCTGGAAGGGGGCCCACTTATGTGGACGTGGCCCCTGTACCTGCACGTTAATCAAAAATCCGTTGATGATGATGATGATGATGGAGATTGATCATGAAATCTTTTCTACGGTCATTCTCTCCCTTCCGCTGATTCAAGAAGGGCAGTTGTCTGTTTCTGGCGAAAGAATGTACACTGTACTGGTTAACCGCTTACATATAAGCTTGCCCAGGAAACGTGTGGATAGGTAAACTGACCGGCTCAAAAATGACCTAAAATAGTATTGACTGAGCTGTAGACTCCAATACAAACAAAACGACAGTCCCTGCCTTTGCATATAGTGTACATCTTGATCCTAAATATTGGGACAGAAAAGCCTAATCAAACAGTGCAGACCCAGATCAGACTGCTCCTGAAGGAGCAGTCTGATCATGGTCTGCACTGTTTGCCAGTCTGTCTGCACTGTTTTGGACTTCTTTCTGGATTGTGAAACAAACTTGTTAAATTTCAGCATGCATCAAGGCAAAGCATGCATGTATGCACATATTCTGTAAAATTTCACAGACAGAAAGTCCTCAAGGTGTCAGAATTTTAGGATGTTTATGGTAGATCTAGATCAGATAGCTTTTAAAGAAACCATCTGATCAGGATCTACACTGTTTATCATGCAGTTTGTGAATTGAATGAATACATTATATCAAGTTATTTGTTTGGCTGATAGACAGAAATGGGTGTGGCTATGAGTGTAGGTAAATGAATTAATTCATCAGGATAAGGGTTAAATTGTTCAGAGATGTACATGAGGGTATATGTGCATACATGCATGCCTTGATGCATACAGTTACTGAAAACCAATCATTTGGAAATATAGCATCCAAATTTGAAAACAGCCAACTCATTTTGTGTGTAACTGTTAATGAGAGATAGTGTCAATGTAGCATGGAAAGCACTGCAAAGGAGAGCATTAAGATTGGTGTCAGTGTTAACAATATTAAGTTTGATACTTATCTATCGGAAGCCATATTTGGTGACTGAGCTAGACCTATTTTTCATGCCTCATTGAACCTGTTAATTTGATGCATTTTAGCTGTTTCTCACAATAACCACACCTGTCTCCATATGACCTTAGCTGTTGGTGAGACGTAAAACCCAAACACTCACTCACTCACAATAACCACATTAGCAGTTACATTCTAGCCTCCTAAGGACATTGACATTGGTCATTTAACCCTTGAAGCTCAAATCAGACAACATTTAAAAATAAATGATATGTTTCGGAGAAAATGAGTCTTGGCATTTCAATTGTATTATCTGCCAATCAGGGAAAATGAGGTTCGACATTTAATTTTAATTTTCAGTATCTGTTTAGGTGGCAAATTACCCAAAATATCAAGCCCCATTTTGTCAGACACTTCACATGAAATGCCAAGCCCAATTTACTCTTACAAAAAATTTGAACCCATCTGCAGTGAAAGTTTTGCTTGATGCTTTTCAGGGTTGATAACTTCAATCATAAAACATAACAATAACATACCATAACAATAAAGTTTCGGGACAGATAGGTTAAAGTAAACATTGCAGATCCAGATCAGACTGCTCCTGAAGGAGCAGTCTGATCAGGGTCTACAGTGTTTGCCATTCCATCTGCACCTGTTGGACTCCTTGCTGGATTGTTTTGTAACAAATTTGTCAAAATTTTTAGAGAATTACAGCAAGTCTTCATGGTGTCCTAATTTTTGGATTTGTGGAGTTGAACACTTAAAGCACTGCAGAAGTTTTTATAGCAGATGGAAATGTTATTTTTGTTTAAACTAATTTTCGATGAAATTAAGGCTCAACATTACATGTAAATTGTCAGATGTTCACAAATAATGTTGAGCCTTATTATCTACGAAAATAAGAGAAACTAGAGCGTGCATTAGATGGCAAGCAATCCCAAACCTCATGCTTCGGGCAGAGCCAATATAATGCTGCTCACACATGCCCTTATCATGAAAGGAAGCCATGTACCATATTCCGGCCAGTGGTTAAGGAGGATATAGCATGACGGATAGATGGACAGACTGAGGTTTACAATCTCCCCAAACTCTTAAGCATTGGGATAAATATTTGCCTTCAGCAAATGTGATGATTTAAACTTTAATCCTTAAGATAAAAAGATCACTGCATCCGAAAATATTGTTTATTTATGTCATCTGCTGCTCTTCTCGCAAAACTTTTCAAATACTCTTTTGCATACAGGCAAATAGTGTGGAACCTGATCGGACGGCCCCATTAGGAGCAGTATGATCTGGGTCCACACTGTTTGCAACACTATCCTTAGAAGTAACCAGCAGACAACAAAGCTGACAGCAGTTGTTGTGATTGGCATCTTAAGAGTTAAGGAATAAAATCAGGTAATTTTATAACTGGCAGGTGTACCTACTCAGCTATTGGTTGAGCCAGAAGGTGAACAAGTGGTTGAGAACGGAAAACCTGCAGCATTTAGAGTTCAGCTACAAGACATCGCTGGCAACAGTACGACTACAGAAGGCAGGCAGAGTATTTTGTGTAAAGTAAGTACAGTAGTGCCTTTAGTAACGGTTACCTCTATTTAACATCCACCTCTCTTCAGCAGCCAAAATAATTCCTCCCAAAGAATTTTGCTATATTTAACCTTTGCTCAGCCACCTCTCTCCTCCAGCCAGTAGCCACATTACTTGATCTGAATTCCCTCTATTAAACAGCCAGAGGTTGAAGGTGCAATCCCTGCAGGGTCATGCAACAATCATAAAATTGAGAGTCATTCTCTGCCTTCGTCCTATCCAAGGGCATGAATGATGTCAGAACATGATGTCCCTGTAGACCAGTACAGCTACATAAGCAATCAGAGTAGATCCCCAGAAAGAGCCGTTACATGTTATTGATTTTGACAAAATCCCCTTTGTACAAGAATGGATATGTCTAAATTCAAAGATGGAAAAGTCCACTTCAGAAACTCTGGAGTGTTAACACCTAGCATCTACCAAAAAAGGGATAGTAGCAGACATTATTAACTCTTATCCTGCTGTTCACGGCAACCCCTTTATTTGTAAACAGTGTAGATCCAGATCAGATGGCTTCTCTGATCAAGATCTACACTGTTTTACACACAGTTTATAAATTTGTAGGAATAAATTACATCAAGTAATCTGATTGGTTCAAAGTCAGAAATGCGCCCCCGTCCATAGGGGCTTGAAGAAATATATGGGCTGCATGATGCTTCCACGCAGAGCTGAATCCGGCCCGCACACTAGTACTGGTAAACCGCTTAGAGGGTCTAAGACTGTCCAGGAACCGCGGTGCCTATTGGTTTCATTGGGCGACAGGGCTTGAGATGTCATTTCATCTCAATGTCGGGTAAAAGTCACACAAAATTGGAAGCAACGTCTCCAAAATGACCTTTACAGTGTTGACGGGGACGTTAAACCTCAAATCAAACAAACAAAACTAGCTCAAGAATACTCCTAATCATTAGATAAGACATGTATAACTTAAGGGGAATGAGAACACCTTCAGGGGAGGCAACTATTTCAAAAGTATTTTTGTCTCCCATGACAATTGGGATTAACTCTTAAATAAAAGAATTTGCTCCTAAGGAGCAAATTCTTTCCTTTAAGAGTTGACCTGTTTTTCCGTGGGAAAGAGCTTATAGAAAAATGAACAGGAAGTTCTGAAAGTTGTCTCCCGTTCAAAAAATGGCAAAAAATGTTTCTAGGTGTCCCCAGTCCCCTTAAAAAGCTTTAACTTTAAAAAAAAAAAACTGATTTTGTTCCGTTTTTACCTGGTTTAAGTTTTAGAACTTGCCAGGGACTAAAAATTAATTTGGCACTGTTTGTTATGTTCAGAAATAACATTGTTGCCAAAAGAATCTGCTCAATAGGAGTGAAATTGTCTTAAAGGGACTGTAAAGCAAGAAGGAAAAAACAAAAACAACAAAAAAAAACAAACAGCTGACTGCGCATTTGCATCTGAAATAAACATTGAAAACAATGTCTGATCATTGGTAAATTCAAAGATGGAAAAGTCCACTTCAGAAACTCTGGAGTGTTAACGCCTAGCATCTACCAAAAGAGGGATAGTAGCAGACAGTATTAACTCTTATCCTGCTGTTCACGACAGCCCCTTTATTTGCAAACAGTGTAGATCCAGATCAGATGGCTTCTCTGATCAGGATCTACACTGTTTTACACACAGTTTATAAATTTGTAGGAATAAATTACATCAAGTAATCTGATTGGTTCAAAGTCAGAAATGCGCCCCAGTCCATAGGGGCTTGAAGAAATATATGGGCTGCATGATGCTTCCACGCAACAGTATGGACCCTGATCAAACTGAGGAGCAGTCTGGCAGTATGTTCTGAGTTCACACTGTTTATTCACCTTATTTGCATTATCTGCTGGTTCCTAGTCTGAAGGTTATCAGTGTTGGAAAAACAGGTAACCAGACCCCCCTGTCAGGGGGGTCTGGTTACCTGTTTTTCCAATATTGACAATGTGCAAGCTGGGAGCCAGCAAATAATGCAAATATGGTGAATATTAATCACTTTTTTAAGTAATCAGCAGACAACAAAGCAGACGACAGTTGTTGTGACTGCTATCTTAATGGTTAAGACCACCATCAGGCAGGACTGGAAAATTCTTTAAAATTTCACTTGTCCTGCATGACCAATGGCATGTATATTTTTGAAAATTTCATAGGGACTAGAAAAAATATTTACTTGTCCTCCAAAATTTTATTCATTATGGTGAGTGGACTGGTGGATTTGTTCATTTGTTTGTTTGAATTGAGGTTTAACGTCCCCATCAACACTAGTACTGTATAGGTCATTTTGGAGACGTTACTTCCAATTTTGTGGGACTTTTACCCGACACTGACATGAAATGACATCTCAAGCCCTGACACCCAATGAAACCAATAGGGTTTATATGCATGGACGGTCGGACTCGCACTACTTTTCCTGGTGGGGCTTAGAACCTCTAAGTGATTTACCAGTACTCATGGGCAGTCGGTTTCAGCTCTGCGTGGAAGCATCATTCAGCCCAGTCTATTTCTTCAAGGCCCGGGGGCCGATGGACTAGTTACAGTGGAATTTTCCAGCCCTGCCTTTAGGGCAAACAGTGCAGGCCCAGATCAGGGCCTCCACTGTTTGCTAAAAGTTCAGCCATTTTCCAAATAAATTTTGATGAAAACACAACCTGACACCCCAAAATTTTGAAATTTACTCCTATTATATATAGGGAGGAAGATTCAATTTGGTACCAAAAGGGTTAAAAAGTATATACAGATTTAGACAAAGCCTTATTACTGGTGCATGTGGTTCTTAACAGTGGAGTGATCTTAATATTTGATGGTCTTAAAAGCAGTAATTTGCTGTATATTGCAGTTGAGTGGAGCATCAGGTCTGCCGAGTTACTCTGTGGACTGTTCCAGTATCGGGGTAGGAAACCTCACAGGAGATCCTATATTTCTGAAGAAGATGAAGGAAGAGGTGGTCTTGACGGCAAAAATAGATCTTCAGGTAAGAGAGGGGCGATAAAACTGGAATAATGTAAGTCCAGCCAATGACACAGGTCAACCTGCGCATCTTTAACCCTTGTGCTGCTGAGCCTGGATATGTCATATCTTTCAAACAAAGACAGTCCAGATCAGATGGCTTCTGAAGATCTACTTTACAACTAACCTCCATCTGTGATTTATTGCTCAACTATTCACTGCTAGAGCAGATCTATTTCTTAAATAAAAAACAAAATAAATAAATTGAATTTGGTAGGATCCTAGCAATAATTTTTTTGGAAAAATATTTTTGTGAAGGAGATTAACCCATTTTGGTTGCGAAACCTAAAAATGGACCACTGCCAAGATCAGATACTGAACATGACACCCCTGTTTTATGAAATGGACTCCTGCTAAGTATAAGGTGGGAGATTCCATTCATTACAAAATTGGTTAAATTACTTGCAGGGTTATAAGAACGTAAAATCTGTGGAGAGAAAGATTAAAGTTGTACCAAGCGGAAATGTTGCTGACATCTCAATCTCATACCAAGGCGAGAATGGTCAGGCAGTGAAGATAAAGAATGGTGAAGAAATACCGTTTGTTGTCGGAGAGACGTTGGATAATCTTAGTAAGAGTCTTTTATATGAGCCAGAACAAAACACATCTACCTATGCAACTGGCTAATATGTTCTATATAAGGGTTATTCTTTCGAAGCAAACCAAACACATTCAATTCCCTTCAAGTTTGAGATAAATAGAGTCAGCTGTACTGTTTAATGTAAAGACAAAAGTATGGAGTGTACAAGTTTTTTTTCTGGGCCAGAATAGCTAGTTTCAGCCAATTGGGCCTCATTGGTGACCCCCCCCCCAATATTTTTAAAACTCCACAATGGAATCATTGATCCCAAAGGACAAGAAAATATGGAAAATATGTTCTATAAAAGGGTTATCCTTTGGAAGCAAGGATAACACACCATAGAACTGAAAGGCATTGAGTGTACAAGTGTTTTCTGGGCCAGACTAGCTAGTTTCTGCCAATTAGACCTCATCAGTGACCCTCAAATAATTTCAAAACTCCACAATGGAATCAATGATCCCAAAGGACAAGAAAATATAAACTACGCAAAGCCTCAGATCAATCTGCTCATCCTACCAGTATGGCAAGATATTTCGCTTATCTCCCTTTACACATCCTGGAAGCTGTAAAAGATTTATGCAATCAGATCAGCAGACGACATTTTTGCAGCAGTCAGCATTTTGAAATATTTTTCTAATTTTCCCAGAAAACAGGATTTGACATCTCATGAGATGTCAAGTCCTGTTTTCTGGGAAAAATTAAAGGAGACAATTTGCATGAGATTTTGAGTCCCGTTTTCTGGGAAAAATAAGAAACTGTCATCAAAATGTGGTCTGCGGAATTAGCCTAGAGAGTGGTAAACATGTATACATTTTCATGGGAAGCAGCTCTGATTGAACTTTTATTTCAAACCAAAGTTATCTCAAACCTAACACATTCAAGTCCCTTGTAGTTTGTATATTCCAATGACCATGTCTAGCTAGATTTGTAAAGTTTTACATATAGAAACTAGAAGTATTTAATGTTAAAACCAAAGTGTGTCCATCAAATGAATGGATGTCTAGCTAGATTCATAAAATTTTACAAATGGAAACCAGAAGTATTTAATGTTAAAACCAAAGTGTGTTCATCAAATGAATGGATGTCTAGCTAGATTCATAAAATTTTACGAATGGAAACCAGAAGTATTTAATGTTAAAACCAAAGTGTGTTCATCAAATGAATGGATGTCTAGCTAGATTCATAAAATTTTACGAATGGAAACAAGAAGTACACCCGGACCTCGTTATAGCACGATTCGTTACAGCACGAATTCGGATATAACACGGTTTTGGTTTGGACCCCAAATTTTCCCCAACCAACATTTATAAATATTATCAAAGGATTGTATCAGGTTTTAAGCACAACAACTTTATTTTCTTCTCACTTTTGACTGCGGTAATACGGTAGCTAACACGGTAGCTAACACGGTTTATAACGGTACTTTTTGATATTTATTGCAGGCCTCCAACAGAGTTGAATATACAGTATATAAACTTGTTTAGCTTGACACGCATGATAAACATGAACTGCCATCGGCACAATCAAAAGTGTTGGCTTAGTGAGATAAAGAGATTAAAGAATTCAGTTACGCAACCGGAAAAAAATATTTATCACGCTCTGTTAAGGATCACTGCTCAGCAGAAATTTTAAACATGGATGCAGACGATGTGATCGGTCAACTGCAATAAAACTCATTTTCTAGGGCCGAATGTAAAAGAAAGTCAAATTTATTCCAGCTTAAAAGCAAATGATAAAACATATTCAAGATCGATTTTCGCGGTAAGAAAATCATTCAAAAACCACGTGTGCCATTAAAAATCGTTTCAAATGGCTAAAATATTAAGGGTGAGACATTTCAAGGGAAGTAATTCAAATTTCTTGTAAGTGTTGATCATTGTCAGGTTCCGAACCATAACCGGTAATTTCACCACTGAAATGTATTAACGGTACTGTACTTCGGTACGGTTCCGAACGCTCAGATACAACAAAGTTAGCCGGGAACCAGCTATCAAAATGGCGTCATACTCGCTGTCAGATCGGATGATTTCTGGATATAAAACATGGTTTATCAGCTGGTTTCGATTAAAGTGACTTGTTTGACTTGATGGGCCACGGTATTTACTGCCATTGATTAGTTCTAAACACATTTTAGTCGGGAAATACGGTCATTAACCGGACCGCACATCATCTTGTTTGGGAAACTATTGATCACCATTGTGTCAATGGTTGATCTGTGACAAATACGGTCGGCGTTTATAACACGATTCGGATAACTAACACGGTCCGTTGGTTGGACCCGGAGTTCCGTGTTATAACGAGGTTGAGGTGTATTGTATTTTCTTGCACACAAGATTAGGAAATCCATAGTATTAGCTTGGGATAGAAATTCTGCTCTAACCCTGGTGTTCTTACCCAAAATTGAATATTCTCGCTTGTTTGCTAAATACACTGGTTGAATAAGACCTCATATGCGCTGTCGTTAAGGTTGATGTCACAGCACGATACGTGACGTTACTAAACATCACTGTAGTGTCATCACAATATGGTGAAAGTCAGCAATCGGAGTGACCCACGCTCAGAAATATAAGGTATGAAAGAAAAAGAATCCTACATGGGTGTGAGGGATAGATGGAAATATCTGTCCCTCCGGATCACTGTCCGGCATCACTCTGCAAGCCTTAGATTCTCGGGACAGAATTTTCCATCCACCTCTCACACCCAGGTAAGATTCTTATATTCTTGCACACCAGACAAGGAAATCCGCGATTTTACCCTGGGATAGAAATTTATGTTCTGACCCTGGTGTTCCGACCCCAAATCGAATATAATGGCGTGTTTGATAAATGCACTGGTTGATTACGACCTTGTATGCGCCGCCGTTAAGGTTGAAGTCATGCACGATCCGTGACGTCACTTTACATTCCTGCATAGTCAACACAAGATGGCGGACGTTGGTAACCGAAGTGACTGCAGCATTAAAAATCCGCGCTAAGAAATGGAAGGTATGCAAGAAAAAGAATCCTACATGGGTGTGATGGGTAGATGGAAAAATCCGTCCCTCGGGATCACTGTCGGAATCACTCGGCAAGCCCCATGATGCAGGACAGTGATTCTCGGGACAGAATTTTCCATCCACCTCTCACACCCAGGTAAGATTCTTATATTCCAAGCAGTGAGCATAAAGGCTGATCAGCACCTTTGTTGTTTGCAAATAGGTTTTCTCATTACCTGGCTTACATGATGATGTTATGGCAAAAAAATTGTGTGGTAACTAGTAGTGTCATAAAGAGACTTGGATATATTTTTTCTGGGGTGGTTGGGTGAGGCAAAGGTATCATGTATCTTAGATCACCAGGGCATTCAACTGACATTGGCTTACACTTGGGCAAGGCTTGTTGTCTTTTCCAGCAGGTAAGAGAAGAGGGGAAATGTTGTTATTTCTTCTCTTTCTACACTTTCTTTCATTTTCCTCAAACTCCCTGATCCCTGTCTTTTATCTCTACTATTTCTTCTATCTTTTTTCTCCCTTTCTCTGGGAGATGAGAAAAATGACCCACAAGGGTTGACATGTCTTTAAGCCCCATCACAATCATTAAAATTCCTATATTAAGACCATTTTGGGACTGTTCAAAAGTGGTCTTGAAGACCACTTTTGAACAGTCACAAAGATGGTTCCTTTATTAGATGACACTGGGAGCAAAATATACAAAAGAAAGAATAACTGAAACCTTCAAAATACACTTTTTAAAGCTGAATTAGTCTTAAATTTAGCTGGTCTTAATAGTGGAATTTCGCTGTATATATATTCATGCAAGTTAATTTCAAAAATAACATGTTATACAGATTTTTTTCATGACCTCCCAAACATGATAGTGTTATATCAAAAAACTGTATTATAACTAGTAGTGTTATAAAGAGAATTAGTTGCATATGACCCTGGCTTGCATCGTAGTGTGTTATAACTCATAGTGTGACAAAGAGACGTTGTTGTATATATTCATGTTTATTAATTTCAGAAATAGCATGTTATGATGAAGCCAACAGGGAAATTAAAATCAATGACAAGCTGGCTGCAAAAATCAAGGTAAGAGAGTTTTGTTTGACCTTCCTAAATATGTGACACCTCTAAGTAAGGGGAATGGATACACCTTAAGGGGAGACAACTACTCCAAAAGTATTTTTATATCCCATCTCAATAAGGGTCAACTCTTAAAGGAAAGAATTTGCTCCTAAGGAGCAAATTCTTTCCTTTAAGAGTTGACCCCTTTTTCTGTGAGAAAGAGCTTTTAGAAAAGCGAAGAGGAAGTCACAAAAGTTGTTTCCCTTTGAAACATGACGGAAAAATCTGCCAGGTGTTTTCATTCCCCTTAATCCTTTCGGCACCCTAGGCATATAATTGCAACTGCCTAGCAGAGTGCCCTAGTCGCATTTCTGCGACCAGGAGCACTAATTTGAATCCTTGTTGTAGATCAATGAAATAAGGGAAATAAATAGCTCAAGTATGCTGCTAATCATTAAATAAGACATGTATAACTTAAGGGGAGTGGGAACACCTTCAGAGGAGGCAACTCTATCAAAAGTATTTTCATTTCCCATGTCAGTTGGGATCAACTCTTCAAAGGAAAGAATTTGCTCCTCAGGAGCTAATTCTTTCCTTTAAGAGTTGATCCCTTCTTTCATGAGACAGACCTGATAGAAAAACGAACAGGAAGTCCCGAAAGTTGTCTCCCTTTAAAACATGGCGGAAAAATCTGCCAGGTGTTCTCATTCCCCTTAATTCTTTCAGCACCCTAGGCACATAATTGTAACTGCCTAGCAGAGTGCCCTAATCACATTTCTGTGACCAGGAGCACTAATTTGAATCCTTGTTGTAGATCAATGAAATAAGGGAAATAAATAGCTCAAGTATGCTGCTAATCATTAAATAAGACATGTATAACTTAAGGGGAGTGGGAACACCTTCAGAGGAGGCAACTCTATCAAAAGTATTTTCATTTCCCATGTCAGTTGGGATCAACTCTTCAAAGGAAAGAATTTGCTCCTCAGGAGCTAATTCTTTCCTTTAAGAGTTGATCCCTTCTTTCATGAGACAGACCTGATAGAAAAACGAACAGGAAGTCCCGAAAGTTGTCTCCCTTTAAAACATGGCGGAAAAATCTGCCAGGTGTTCTCATTCCCCTTAATTCTTTCAGCACCCTAGGCACATAATTGTAACTGCCTAGCAGAGTGCCCTAATCACATTTCTGTGACCAGGAGCACTAATTTGAATCCTTGTTGTAGATCAATGAAATAAGGGAAATAACTCGCTCAAGTATGCTGCTTATCATTAGATAAGACATGTATAACTTATGGGGAATGGGAACACCTTCAGGGGAGGAAACTCTTTCAAAAGTATTTTTCGTCTCCCTTGTCAATTGGGGTCAACTCTTAAAGGAAAGAATTTGCTCCGAAGGAGTTGACCCCTTTTTCCGTGGGAAAGAGCTTATAGAAAAGTGAACAGGAAGTTCTGAAAGTTGTCTCCCTTTCAAAAAATGGCAAAAAATGTTTCTAGGGGTTCCCATTCCCCTTAAAAAGCTTTAACTTTAAAAAAAAACTGATTTTGATCAGTTTTTACCTGGTTCAAGTTGTAGAACTTGCCGGGGACTAAAAATTAATTTGGCACTGTTTGTTATGTTCAGAAATAACATCGTTGCCAAAAGAATCTGCTCAACATGCATACATGTGATATATTCTTGGACCCAAATAGGGAGATTTTGATTTTCAGATAGGGAGATTGGGGTCCCAAATAGGGAGATATTTCCGCGGTAAAAAGTGATGTTATTTTTGGTTAAAATTTACCTCTGAAGCACTTTATCACCCAAAACATGCCAACACTACAATTGCCGTCTGCTTTGTCGTCTGACATCTGCATTTAAACTATTTTATTTTGAAAACAGTGCCCAGAGCAGTCTGATGAGGGCCCACACTGTTTGCCTTTATGCAAAAAATATGTTATAAAAGCTTGGAAGAAGAAAACTCAGCAGACGACAAATTCCATTTTTTTCTTTTGATAGAGAGACAATTTCTCGGAGGAACGATCATAGAACAAGCACTGACCAATAAATTGGTGTTTAAATACCCACCTAGCACCTGGCAGAAAAACAACGTTTAGAATACCCGCATAGCAAATTTACTTGTACCCTTACACTCCTTCTCTTACTAAGTTTTTTTTTTTGGGGGGGGGGGGGGGGGTTGCATGCATGATTGCCGTTATGAAATGCTACATGCTGTAAGTATTTTATAAGTTATACTGCATGTTGTTTATGTTTGTTTTTGTTTGTTTATTACTGAAAATTTGCGCATGCACCTTTCTTAGTTTTTCATCTAGTGAATTATAAATTAGTAAACTTCCAAAATGTTTGTTGGTCTTTTATGACCAATCAAGTGCCCCAAATCAAGGGAACTTACTGCAATAGTCTTGCAGTTTTGATAGCTTCATCTGTAGATCGGTAAACAAAGCTAAAGATCGTGAAGTACGGAAGTTTTTGTAATTCCTAAATTTTTAATGCCCATGCTATTTCCATGGCTATGTTCCCCCAAAACGTGCCTCGGAACTAAGTCGGAACTAACTAGAGCTCTCAGTGAAACTGACTAGGGCCCCGGCAGCGCTATCAGAAATTTGTGGACGGACAGACGACGGACAGACAGACAGAGTGATTACTATAGGGCACCCACACTTTCAGTGCGGGGCCCTAATAAGCATGCATGATTTTTATTGATTTAACTTGCGGGCATATTTCTTCCATAAAAGATCCATTAAAAACACGGCAAAAAATATTTTTCTCGCAAGCGAAAAATAAATCAGGTTGAATAGAAAATGTCACCCTGCAAAACTCCGGTTCTCTATTTATTAATAAATGAAATTGTGCATTCAGATGCTTAGAAAATACCAGCGTCTGCTCTGCTCTGTTTTGGCGGGAAAAATATTAAGCGTGTTCACCTGTCGGAGGCCAAAAAGCATGCACGAATTTTCATTGATATGACGTGGGGCATATTTCTTTCATCCGTTAAAAACGGCAAAAATATTTTTCTCGGGTTTAAATAGAAAATGTCACTATGTGATATCCCAGTTCTATGATTAATAAATGAATAACGGTTTACAGACATGTAGAAAAAAAACAGTGTCTGCTTTGCTCTGTTTCGGCGGGAATAATATTTAGCGTCTACACGTGTCAATTACAAAGGGATTAAATAAGATATAGCTGGTATATCTTGATTGACTAGTTTTCACACCTTGTCACATTGTTAATTGTCAGCTTATCAATAAGGCCCGCCTCGGGTGTAAACGGTTTAAATAGTGTTGGCAACTTGAGCAAATCAGCGATCAGGGGATTATTAATAAATGTATGCAAACATCACTTTTCTTCCTTTTATTTGAAACAGTATTGAATTTCTCACTTTTTATCACCATGTTTGCGGCTTGTTTGATGATTGCATTTTAAAACCAGAATTTACCGGTACGTTCTTTTCATATCGCGATATCATACCTGTGCAGGTGTGTATTGCAATTTAACAGTTTATTGTGACAGCCCTAGCGTAAATACACAATCGGTTAACGGCATATGTATTTTACTGCGATAAACACTAAAATGGTCGGTCGGCGGAAAACTACTATAGGAAAATTGTCGTGTCGGGAGATTAGGGCCATCGGACGGGAGACCGGGAGATAGGGTTCGAAATCGGGATATCCCGACGAAATCGGGAGATATCACATGTATGAACATGAGTGAAATTGTCTTAAAGGGACTGTAAAGCAGAAGGAAAAAACAAAAACAACAAAAAAAACAGCTGACTGCGCATTTGCATCTGAAATAAACATTGAAAACAATGTCTGAACATGGGTATGGTCTGACCTTGGATATAGTAAATGTTTTTAGGATATGAATTTAACTTCGCAAGCACACAAATATTGCACAAAATCTATGCACCCTTGAGGTGGTTAGTGCGGTATCTACAAGCCTTGGCCTCATGGCCTCATGGCCTAATGGGAAAGAGCACTGACTCTTAAGGTGGTTTATCTCTGGGTATTCAGTTTTCAACAACCTCTGATTAATGATTTGCTCCAAATAAATGAAATTATCTTGAAAGGGCTGTCATGCTTCAGTAGCTAGAACACCTATGATACCATGAATACCACAGTTTTCTCTAAATAAAGTGGTGTGTATGGTAATCGGAAAGAAAGTATCAGGAAAAAAAGTATCAGAAAAAAAGTATCAGTTTTGGGTAGGAAAAAAAGTATCCGGAAAAAAAGTATCAGTTTTAACCAGATTGGCTTCTGATACAACAATGATATGATGATTTGGATACTTTTGTATGTTTTGCTTTGTTTTTCAGTTTAATAATCAATTTTGCAACTTATCTCTGTAATCCTTACCCTATAAAAGGGCTTGAGATGTCATTTCATCTCAATGTCGGGTAAAATTCCTCCTCACCTCCAGAGTGGCCTATATAGTGTAGATGGCGATGTTAAACCTCCAATTAAAGAAACTACAAGTCAGACGTTCATGCTCATGGACCCTATTTGGTTTCATTGGGCGGCAGGGCTTGAGATGTCATTTCATCTCAATGTCGGGTAAAAGTCCCACAAGTTGGAAGCAACGCCTCCAAAATGACCTATATAGTGTAGACAGGGATGTTAAACCTCCAATTAAACAAGGTAAAGTGTGCAAGTCGGACCTCCATGCTCATGACCCATATTTGGTTTCATTGGGTGGCAGGGCTTGAGATGTCATTTCATCTGAGTTTCGGGTAAAAGTCCCACAAATTGGAAGCAACGTCTCCAAAATGACATATATAGTGTTGACAGGGAGGTTAAACCTCCAATTAAACAAACTAAAGTGTGCAAGTCGGACCTCCATGCTCATGACCCATATTTGGTTTCATTGGGTGGCAGGGCTTGAGATGTCATTTCATCTCAGTTTCGGGTAAAAGTCCCACAAATTGGTAGCAACGTCTCCAAAATAACCTATATAGTGTAGACAGGGAGGTTAAACCTCCAATTAAACAAACTAAAGTGTGCAAGTCGGACCTCCATGATCATGACCCATATTTGGTTTCATTGGGCGGCAGGTTAAAAGTGCCACAAATTGGTAGCAACATCTCCAAAATAACCTATATAGTGTAGACAGGGAGGTTAAGCCTCCAATTAAACAAACTAAAGTGTGCAAGTAGGACCTCCATGATCATGACCCATATTTGGTTTCATTGGGTGGCAGGGCTTGAGATTTTATTTTATCTCAGTTTCGGGTAAAAGTCCCACAAATTGGTAGCAGCGTCTCCAAAGTGACCTATAATTTTTTTTTCCTGATACTTTTTTTCCGGATTCTTTTTTTTTTTCCGATGCTTTTTTTCCGGATACTTTTTTTCCGGATACTTTCTTTCCTACATTCTGTGTGTATAGGGATTTTCATTACAGGTATGAGTTATACACCACAACCTCTTTATAACACTATTAATGGGGTCAAAAGCAGAAACCGTGTTAGTTAAACAATCGTGTAATATCCAAACAAAAATGTGTAGATTATATAGAAAATAGACCATTTATGGTCATTTTTCTATATAATCTATACATTTTTGGGATCCATCTTAAAACCGTGTTATCTGCAAAAGCGTGTTGTACTGAGCCATGTTATAATGAGGTTGTGGTGTAGTTAACATTATGAAATTATCCTAGATGTATATTAAAGTCTTGAGCTGTTGCAAAATTTCCCGGGAAACTCCAGAATGTGTTCAAAAAAGCCGTGGTAAACACACCACTGGAGTCATTAAAACGTTGAAATGTCACTGTCCATGTTAAAACAGTGTAGAAATCCTCGAAATTTGGGCACCTTGAGGAGAACCTATAACTCTCCTAAAATTTTAACAAATTTGTTTTTCGATCCAGGCAAAGAGTCCAAAAGGTGCAGACTGAATTGCAAACAGTGTAGACCCTGATCAGACTGCTCCTTCAGGAGCAGTCTGATCTGGGTCTGCACTGTTTACTTAGGCCTTCTGCCCCAGTAGTAAGGATCATTACGGTATTTGATTTTTCTGATGTTTACTGAATCAGATTGTGTGAATAACAAACATTGTTTGCACGAAGGGCTTTTGGGTTCATTCACAAAGGGGTTCATTCACTTTTCTTATGATTCTATGTAGTTTCATGCTTAGATAAATTTCAGAAAAAATGAAAGTTGGTCTCGAAAATCTTGGGCAGTTTATAGTCTTGCCCCAAGGTTACAAAACTTTCTTCTTGATGAACTGACTTGAGCATGTTTTTTTCATGCTCATAAATTTTAAAATGCCAACATCAGTTGGCATTTTGAAATTTATGTGCAGGAAACATTACAACCTGTACTTACCTGAAGAGGAACATTCCCTCGTGGCTTTGTAATTTGGTTGCGAGTCCAGTTTTATGTCCTTTTGTTTGCTTGTTTTCTCATCAAGCCATCCACATTTGCGACCCCCCCTTTCTTTCACCCGGATGAGCAATTATATTTCTGAAGAACTATAAGAGCTTCATTTATGATACTGGGTATTTGGTACAACTTGCATCTTCAGTGCAAGCATCCATATTTGACATTGACCTACTTTTCATGGTTCACTGACTTTGTCGACTATTGTACCAATCCTAGTTAGCTCGGCTGTTTTCAAAGAAAACAACGAGGTATTGTCAAAACTCTTGTGTCGTCGTCTTCGTGCAAAAACTTGGATATTTTCGTCTGCATCATCGTCGTGCAAAGACTTGGACATTTTGTAATATTTACTTGAAACTCAGACTAGTTGTTCATTATGAAAAGGGGCTGCAGCCGAGCGTTGGCACCCGCATGCGATGCTCTTGTTTTACCATAATGTTCAAGTCCATTTTCCAAGAACTGTAAGAGCTTCATTAACGATACATGGTACAAACTTGCTTTAGAATGCAAGCATCCATATTTGACCTTGACCTACAATTTTAGGTTCACGGACTTGGTGAAGATTTCACCCCCACATGTGCGACATAGCCTTTGGTGGACTTTGATATCTTTGAGCTTCACAGACATCATGCTGAACTGAGTTGAACATGAAAAATACATTTTGTAATCATCGACCCTGCATAAAAATCTTTTTATACTATTCAGTGAGCCTATCAAGTCTTCCTTTGCGTATTTTCTAGGTGAACTGGATGCCAAAAATGTCAAAAGAACAGGTAATGAAAGGAATCTTGCCAGGTGTGAAGGCCCCATTGTCAGTGTCCGAGGCTAAATACTGTCAGGTGTCTGTGACTGACAAAACAGACATTGAAGTTGGATTTATACTCAAGTAAGAATACAAAATAAGCCATAGAGCTGTTTCCTTTCAGATAATGTTTGTTTGTTTGAGTTTAACAGCCCAGTCAACACTATTTAGCCCATATGGATCCTGTCAGTTTTCCTAAACACTCTTTTCTTGGACAAATTTATACATAGGTGGTTAACATTTAACATTCTTTCGCCAGAAACTGACAACTGTCTTGAATCTGAGGAAGGGAGAAAATTACCATACCATAGAAAACATTTCTTGATCAATCTCCACAAAAAGGATGTTGCCAACACTGCGGTGATTCAACCCGTGTCTTCCTGATCACTACCCAGACACACATCTGACTGAGCTACCGAGGCTGGCTACCTTTGCATATAAAGAAAGTTCTGATATATATTAGTACAAACAAAACGAGCTAGCACACAAAAGAACTTACATGATGACTTGTGCCAACTTACATGACTTCTAGTCTGATGCGAGTGCAAGTTCTTAATGACCCTATGAGCCTTCTGTAGTCTCTGGCCTGTTCAAAGAGATGATTTTTACCCTTATCCTGCTGAACATGACAAGCTCTTCATTTGCAAACAATGTAGATACAGACTAGATTGCTTCTGTTTTTGTAGCTCACTGTCAGGTAGTGACAAGGTGAGCTTTTGGGATCACTTTTTGTCCGTCGTCCATTGTGCGTGCATGCGTAAACTTTTTCTTCAAACCACATCTCCTCCGAAACCACTGATCGGATTTTGACCAAACTTCACAGGAATGATCCTTAGGTGGTCCCCTTTCAAAGGTGTTCAAATGGTTCTGGTCCGTTGCACATCTAGGTCACAGGAGCCAAAAATAGATTTTTTTCACCGAAAACTTAAAAAATCTTCTTCTCTGAAACCACAAGGCCCAGGTCTTTGATATTTGGTATGTAGCTTCATCTAGTGGACCCCTAGCAAGATTGTTCAAATTTTAGTGCTGGGACCAAAAATGCCCCCATCCCGGGGCCCTTTGGTTTTACATGGACTTATATAGGGAAAATCTTCAAAAATCTTTTTCTCTGAAACCTCAAGGCCCAGGTCTTTGATAATTAGTGTGAAGCTTCATCTAGTGGACCCCTAACAAGATTGTTCAAATTATAATGCTGGGGCCAAAAATGCCCCCGCCTCAGGGCTCTTTGATTTTTCATGGGCTTGTACAGGGAAAAATCTTTAAAAATCTTCTTCTCTGAAACCGCAAGGCCCAGGTCTTTGATATTTGGTATGAAGCTTCATCTAGTGGACCCCTACCAAGATTGTTCAAATTATAGTGCTGGGGCCCAAAATGCCCCCACCCCAGGGCCCTTTGATTTTACATGGGCTTATAAAGGGAAAATTTTTAAAAATCTTCTTCTCTGAAACCGCCAGGATTGTTCAAATTATTTTGCTGGGGCCAAAAATGCCCCAGCTCCGGGGCTCTTTGGTTTTACATAGACTTATATAGGGAAAATCTCGAAAAATCTTCTTCTCTGAAACCACAAGGCCTAGGTCTTTGATATTTGGTATGAAGCTACATCTAGTGGACGAGTCTACCAAGATTGTTCAAATTATAGCCCTGAGACCAAAAATGCCCCCACCTCGGGCCCTTTGGTTTTACATAGACTTATATTTGGATCTTCTTCTCTGAAACTGCAAGGCCCATGTCTTTGATATTTGGTATAGAGCTAGAGCTTCATTTAATGGACCTCTACCAAGATTGTTCCAATTTTAGCCCTTTGGTTTTACATAGACTTATATAGAGATAATCTTCTCTGTAACCGCAAGGCCCAGATCTTTGATATTTGATGTGTAGCCTCATCTATTGGCCCCTGCCAAGATTGTTCAAATTTTCGCCTTTGTTGATATTTGGTATGAAGTGTCACCTTTTTACACCTCCCTCAACATTATGCACATTATAGCCATGGGGTCAATAATGGCCCATCCCTGGGCTCACTTGTTACTCTAAGGATCAGGTGAGAGATCCAGGGCCATCATGGCCCTCTTGTTTTCAGTTTGTGTGTGAATTGAACCAATAAACTACATCACGTGTAAATTTGAATCGGGTGTAGCAAAATTAATTTATTAATTTATTCAGCAGCATAAGGGTTGATACTCTGTTGACAGGTGATTAGGGAGAGACCAGTTCTGCTGTGAGAGACCAGCTAGCAGAACTTGTATCCTAGTCTAACTCTGGGGTGGTTGGGCAAGGTGAAGATATGGCCTCACACAAAGTCATGAAAAAATGTGCCTATCCCAAAAAGTCTCCTGGAAAGTATGATTAAGCAAAGCATGTAGAGAACCGTAGGTTATTCTATGTATGTGATGATGTTTATTAACCCGTCATGTGCTAAGCATGTTTAGCAGCCGGTGTAAGCAACAAGAAATTTGATTGGTTGAAAACCACCAAGAAGGAAAGCTCCTCTGCCAAACCACGAGTCTAAAAGAGCTTCTTACTATCAATGAATAAGTTTCTCTTATTGTACTTGAACAAGCTGTCTTAAGTTTGCAGCTTACACTGTATAGCACACACAAACCAAACAGGCTACTGGCAACTGGGGTCATTTTGTGCCAAGCAGCCAATGGCTGGTGCATTTTTCATGCCATCAACAAAAATTATGTCAGAGGCCAAAGGTGTCCTAGAACACAAACTGCTGATCAGACTGCAAGCATGTGCTCGCTGATAATGATCCAAGTCTTGGTTTTGCACATGTCTGAAGACAAATTTCTGTATGATGCAGCTGGCATAATGAAGTACATAAATGTCAAGTTAACCTTTACTATGTTCCACTTGTTCAGAACTAACAATGTAATTAATTAACATATTGTTACAGCTTTCATCATTTAATAAAGCAGATATGCTAACATTTCGTTGGAAAAATGTGAGTAGCTTTTGCCATTGCAAAAGGTACTCACATTTTCCAGCTGAAAAAAGTGTGAATAGCAAAGATACCATAGTGTTTGATACTGTACATTTTTCCAGCAAAAATACACCCAACCTCTTTATAACACTATTGTTGGGGTTCAAAGCAGAAACCGTGTTAGTTAAACAACCATGTTATATCCAAACAAAAATGAAAAGGGGAACCTCTGACTAGTTGTTCATTATGAAAAGGGGAACTCATACCAATAGGTGAGGTAACCCTCAAAATATTTTTGGCACATTTATGCCCCTTTTTTTGACTTAGAATTTTTGTTTAACTAAAAGAAACTGCAGCCGAGCGTTGGCACCCGCATGCGGTGCTCTTGTTAGGGCCCCGCACTGAAAGTGTGGCTGCCCTATAGTAATCACTCTGTCTGTCTGTCTGTCCGTCCATCTGTCCGTCCACAAATTTTTTTATCCTCCATAACTTTCTTATTCCTGGATGGATTTAAATATTACTTGGCAGAAATGTTAACCATAATGTGATGGAGTGTTGCGCGCAAGACTCAGGTCAGTACCTCAGAGGTCAAGGTCATACTTAGAGGTTTAAGGTCTGTCCGTCCACAAATTTTTTTATCCTCCATAACTTTCTTATTCCTGGATGGATTTAAATATTACTTGGCAGAAATGTTAACCATAATGTGATGGAGTGTTGCGCGCAAGACTCAGGTCCGTACCTCAAAGGTCAAGGTCATACTTAGAGGTTAAAGGTCAAAAAAGGGTCTTTCCTGTGTCCAATTTATAACTTTGTTATTATTCCTGGATGGATTTAAATATTACTATTCCTGGATGGATTTAAATATTACTTGGCAGAAATGTTAACCATAATGTGATGGAGTGTTGCGCGCAAGACTCAGGTCCGTACCTCAAAGGTCAAAGTCATACTTAGAGGTTAAAGGTCAAAAAAGGGTCTTTCCTATGTCCAATTAATAACTTTATTATTCCTGGATGGATTTAAATATTACTTGGCAGAAATGTTAACCATAATGTGACGAAGTGTCACACGCGGTACCTCAAAGGTCAAGGTCATACTTAGAGGTTAAAGGTCAAAAAAGGGTCTTTCCTGTTTCCAATTAATAACTTTGTTATTATTCCTGGATGGATTTAAATATTACTTGGCAGACATGTTAACCATAATGTGACGAAGTGTCACACGCGAGTGTGGGTGCCCTATAGTAATCACTCTGTCCGTCCGTCTGTCTGTCTGTCCGTCTGTCCGTCCACTAATTTTTTTATTATTCCTCCATAACTTTCTTATTCCTGGATGGATTTAAATATTACTTGGCAGAAATGTTAACCATAATTCTATATAATCTTCACATTTTTGGGATCCATCTTGGATCCGTGTTATATTCAAAACCGTGTTATAATGGACCGTGTTATAATGAAGTTGTGGTATACCAGTGTGTCAGATACTGTACTTACAAGAACATTTAAAATTCCAACCAATAACGAGCTCGTTAAGTATTGATGCCTTGCACACCCAGGCTCAGGTAATTAAGTTTTATCGTTAATTTCAGGCCTCAGCCAGCGGCCCCTAGTCAGATGAAGTGTAAGGTGACAGGCTCTAACCAGCTTCCAGTGGGCCAGACTAAAATCAGTGACATACACATTAATATCAAGGATAAATATGGCAATGATATTGTGCATGTAAGTATTGTCAGCTCTCTCTCAAAATAGAAGTGGAGTCAATGATCAGGAATCAATACAATTAACCCACAGCTGCCATCAGAGACACCAAAGGGAAAGAGACACAAACACGAAACAACAGACTCTGATGGAAACATCCGTAGCGGAAAGCCAAAAGGACAGTTACTTTCCCACAAAATGGCCAATAGGCTATCCAAAATAATATAAGCGACACAAACACCCAAAGACAAACCATAACAAAAATAAACCCTGTCAGAAGAACCGCCTTGGAACTGTCAGCGGAAACGAATTCCACTGGGGGGCTTAAGTCGATTTTACGTCGCCACAATCTTTGCCCTTACTTCCGTCGCGATTAAGACAAATAATTTGTTCAGCCTCAACACTTCCACTACCAAATGTGACTAGTAATATTTACCATTCCCTGCCAAATGTGACGCTTTGAAAATCAGTGTGTATTAAATAACCCAAAAAATATGAGCCACAAAACCTACAATAAGACGTGTGCCCAATGAAGACTCAGATCAGCCTGCGCATCCGCACAGTCTGATCAGAGTCTTCGTTGTGCACTGTAAGGATAGCTAAGGGCTCTATGCTCCATCGTGCAGCAAGAGAAGTCTCTGGTTAGACTATATGGATGCACAGGCTGATCTGATTCTTCGCTGGGTGCACCACGTAAATTGTAGGAAATGCTGTGCCCTTGCTCATATATGCTATAGATACTTGACAGGATCATCTCATTACCAGTTCTCAGAAAATCTTTCTTTAAAAAAGAGTACAGTGAAACCTGTCATAGAGGTCACCTTGTCATAGAGGTCACTTCTATTAAGCAAGTAATCTGTATTAAGCAAATCTGAAGTAAGTTCCAGAAATAGGTAAAAAGCAAACTCCTCTCTTTGGCAAACACATTTTGAAAGTAATTTGATTGGTTGATAGACAGGAATGGGTGTGGCTTAAATGAATATTCAGCAAGATAAGGGTTAAGAGACAGACCCTAGTGTTGCCGGCTTTGCGTAATACATGTACTGTTGACACAGCTGAAATGATTGTGTAATATCTGTTTGTTTTTTACAGGAATCTGATAAAGTGTGTAAAGAGGTCACCATTACAGGGGAGGGTGTGGATAGCAACAAAGCAAAGATTACCCTTGATAAGGTAAATATAAATCAAGCTTTTAATCCGCAAGATGCCAGGATAAAAATGTATCTAAAAATGACATCTGTTTACGTTCTCTGCTGCATCTTCTTGCAAATTTTTGCATACAAGCAAACAGTGTGGACCCTGATCAAACTGCTCTTAGAAGAAACCATGTGCACCCTGATCCTAGTGGAGCAGTCTGATCTGGGTCCCCACTGTTTGCAATAATGACTTTTACAGTAACCAGCAGTCGACAAATCAGCAGATTTGATCTACTGTACAACTGACAGACAAACTGTGATTGATTGTTCAATACTTCAAGAACCAAGTGCTGTGGACGGCCTCCCACCAAGGAAAAAAATGTTGTGCATATTTGTTAGAATTGCCTCGCAGAGGCAATTTTAACAAATATCCACCACATTTGTTTCTTGGAGTAATTAGGAGGAAGAGGCCTATTATTACCTTTTATACTACATCCTGTTCGGATTCTTTATAGCAGCAATTGTTTATAGTGGTAATAACATGTGGGTACCCATTCAGTCGTTACAAGGAGGGTCATCTGTACTAGGAGGGTCCCAACAGAATGGCGAGTAGCATGGAGCAAGATAAGATGACTTATGTCTCTCCCCAAACAGTGTGGGGAGACATTTTGTTTTTGTCTCTGCCTGCCTATCTGTCTGTCACGATTTGTGCCCAATTTTTAACATGAAAACCACTTGAGGTGCTTTCTGTTTCATTAAACTTTGCAGAAATTTTAGATACCATGAGATGCTGTGCAGGAAACAAGTGCCATAATCTTTTCCAACATTTCGTGTTATGGCCCTTTGAACATGAAAACATTTATTTTTGTCACTTACTTGTGTCCACTCTCTAACTTGAAAACTGTTGGAGTGAGTGAGTGTTTGAGTTTTACCTGTTACCAACAGCTAAGGTCATATGGAGATTTGGTTTAAAGACTCATGACATCAGTCTGGAGAAGCCCGGGATCCATCCTGCGACCCCTGGTTTTCAAGGCAAGTAACCACTACACCATGGAGGCTTGTAGAAAACTGTTGGAAATATTTTCATAAAACTTTACAGAAATATTACGCTTAATGATGATATGATGTTCAGAACACAAGAACCATAACTCTGGATTTCTTATTTTTGGGGCTATTGGCCCTTAAACATTAAAAAAATTTAAAAAAAATTTGTAACTTGAAAACTGTTTGAGATATTTTCATAAAACATTACAGAAATGTTAGGCATACATGAGATGATGTTCATGTACTAGAATTCTGATTAATCACAGTCCTTGGAACACATTACGACATAGTGCATTTATTCACATCTCCAAAATGGCTACTTTTGTGAAGAAAATCTGTGACATTTTTAGCTCACCAGAGCCGAAGGCTCCGGGGGAGCTTATAGGATAGGCAGTTGTCCGTCGTCGTCGTCGTCGTCGTCGTATGTCTGGTGTCAACAGTGTTGACTCAACACCTTTAAACATCTTCTGCTCTGAAGCCACTGGGCCGATTGGGCCCAAATTTTGTCTGTAGCATTCTTGGGTTGGGGGATTGAAAGTTTGTGTTTTTTATGAAAATCGGCTCATTAGTTTGGTTGCTGTGGCAACTTAGAGTTTCCATAGACTTATAATGGGGAAAATTGAAAAATGGCATTTACTGCCAAGTCATTGCAGATATTTTGACAAAACTTTTAAAGAAATGTTTCTTGAGAAAACTTCTCTCAGCCATATGCTTTTATGCCAACCTGAGGGTCCCCCAGGTTGTGCCGGGGCCATGCCCCACCCCCTCCACTTCATAAAAGGCCATATATCACAGAAACCATTCAGATCCCGACCCCTAAACCATATATATTCTTGTTCCTACTGATAAGACGCATTCAGTGACACCAACCTTGGGGTCCTAAGGGATGCGCCGAGGCCATGCCACACCCCCTCCATTTCATAAAAGGCCCAATATCTCTGAAACATTACAGATCCCCGCCCCTAAACCATATATATTCTTGATCCTTATTATCAGACACATTCATTGACACCAACCTGGGGGTCCTCAGGGATGCGCCGGGGCCTTGCCCCACCACTTTACTTCACAAAAGGCCATATATCTCAGAAACTGTTCAGATCCTCACCCCTAAACCATATATATTCTTGTTCATTATGATAAGACGCATTCAGTGACACCAACCTGGGGTTCACCAGGGATGTGCTGGGGCCATGCCCCACCCCCTCCATTTCATAATCTCACAATATCTCGGAAACCCTACAGATGGCTACCACTAAACCATATATATTCTTGTTCCTTATGATAAGACATATTCATTGACACCAACCTGGGAGTCACCCGGGGCCTTGCCCCACCCCTCCACTTCACAAAAGGCCTAAATATATCTCAGAAACTGTTCTTAGCCCCACCCTTAACCATATATATTCATCCGCCCCCGCCCATAGGGGCTTGAAGAAATATATGGGCTGCAAGATGCTTCCACGCAGAGCTGAATCCGGCCCGCACACTAGTACTGGTTAACCGCTTAGAGAATCTAAGCCTGTCCAGGAACCGCAGTGCGAGGCGGACCATCCATGTTAATAAACCCTATTGGTTTCATTGGGCGACAGGGCTTGAGATGTCATTTCATCTCAATGTCGGGTAAAAGTCCCACAAAATCAGAAGCAATGTCTCCAAAATGACCTTTACAGTGTTGACGGGGACGTTAAACTTCAAATCAAACAAACAAACATATATATTCATCTTCCTTATGATAAGACACATTCAGTGACACCAGCTTGGGAGTCCCCGGGGCATGCCCAGACCATGCCCTATCGCTTTACTTCATTAAAAACCATATATCCCAGAAATAGTTCAGATCCCCACCCCTAAATCATATACTTGTTCCTTATGATAAGACTCGTTCAATCACACCAACCTGGGGTCTCACAGCCCCCGCCCATAGGGGCTTGAAGAAATATATGGGCTGCATGATGCTTCCACGCAGAGCTGAATCCGGCCCGCACACTAGTACTGGTAAACCGCTTAGAGGATCTAAGCCTGTCCAGGAACCGCGGTGCGAGGCGGACCGCCCATGCTAATAAACCCTATTGGTTTCATTGGGCGACAGGGCTTGAGATGTCATTTCATCTTAATGTCGGGTAAAAGTCCCACAAAATTGGAAGCAACGTCTCCAAAATGACCTTTAAAGTGTTGACGGGGACGTTAAACCTCAAATCAAACAAACAAAACAAAACCAACCTGGGGTCTCTTTGTGCTGAGGCAATGTGCCCTGCCCTTCTACTTCATAAAAGGCTTTATATTTCAGAAACCATTCAAATCCCCACCCCATAATCATATATGTTCTTGTTCCTTATTATTAGCACACCTACTGTAGGGGGGTCTGCTGGGGCCATTCCTATCTTTTCCACTTCATAAAAGGGCCTCAAATCTCAGAAACAGTTCAGATTCCCACCCCTAAACCATATATATACTTGGTCCTTATGATAAGACACATTTAGGGGCAACAATCTTGGGCTTTCCTGGGATCAACAGGGCATGCCCCAACCCCTCTACCACTTAAGAGGCCTTATAGATCCCCACTGCTGAACCATATATATTCTTGTTCCTTATGATAAGACGCATTTAGTGATACCAACTAGGGCTCCATTGGGTCCATACCCCACCCCTCTACTTCATAAAAGGCCTAATGTTTCAGATACTGAGTCCACATAGGTGCTCATTTGGACATGGGGGTTCATTTGGTAGATTAAAATGATATCATGTTAAAATACATGGCTGCCATTGGGCAGTGCCCACCTGAGCTCTGGTGAGCATAGTGGCCCATGGGCCTCTTGTTCTTATTTATACTGCAAACATGGGTTTTGGGTGCTCGTTAGAACTGCCTCAATGAGGCGGTTCTAACGAGCACCCACAACGTATGTCTTTTGAGGTGGTTCTAACGAGTACCCACAACCCATGTCTTGGAGCAGAAATAAGAAAAATAATGTATACTCCCTGTAAACCACAGTTTTCTCTATATAAAGTGGGGTTTAGGTGGGGGTGTTCATTTCACGGACTTGTTCACATGATGATAACAGTGGTTAGTTTCAGTCTACACAAAGTAGTACTCATTCAAAGCACTGACAGCACTGGTGGGTCGATTGTCTCTGACATGGTTCTGAACAGTGAAATAGATTGTTTGCACCTCCTTTAACCCTTACAATAATGTAGATCCTGATCAGACTTGGCATTCTGCGACGGCTTACCCTAAACCCTTACCATGCTGAACCCAGATATATCCTTCTTTTTGAAAGCAGTATAGGGCCAGATCAGCTGGCTTCTGAGAACCAGCTGATCAGGATCTATACTGTTTTCCATTCTGCTTCTGATCCATGGTAAAAATTTAATCAAGAAACACACCTGGCTGTAAATTGGGGAACAATGTAGTAAATTGAAATATTCAGTCAACAAGGGTTAAATTCCTGCATTGTAAGCAAACAGTGTAGACCCTGATCAGACACAGCATTCTTCAGAGGCTAACCATTAAACTCCTGCATTGTGAGCAAATAGTGTAGACCCTGATCAGACAGCATTCTGCAAAGACTAAGCTTTAAATTCCTGCATTGTAAGCAAACAGTGTTACTGTGTAGACCCTGATTAGACACAGTGTTCTGCGGAGACTAACACGTAAATTCCTGCATTGTAAGCAAACAGTGTAGACCCTGATCAGACACAGCGTTCTGCGGAGACTAACACATAAATTCCTGCATTGTAAGCAAACAGTGTAGACCCTGATCAGACACAGCGTTCTGCGGAGACTAATACATAAATTCTGCATTGTAAGCAAACAGTGTAGACCCTGATCAGACACAGCGTTCTGCGGAGACTAACACATAAATTCCTGCATTGTAAGCAAACAGTGTAGACCCTGATCTGATGCCGTGTTCTGCGGCATCTGATCTGGGTCTTCACTGTTTGCCAAGCCCAGCCGATGATAGCAGTCCAGATTCTATAGATAACAATATTACGCAACACTCTGACCTTACAACGATAAAATTAACTATGCTATTTTCGATAAATAAGTTACCTGGATTTCTTACAAATCGGTGATAGTCACATGGACTTTAGCACTTTAGAGTTTCTGTGCTTAGTTACTTTGGGTTGACTGACAAACAATTGACCCAAATAGTCATAACGAGAACAAGTCCGCGAAACGAAGCCCCCCTAACCCCACTTTGTATGGAGAAAACTGGGGTTTATGGGGGGTATACATTATTTTTCTTATTCGACTCCAAGACGTAGGTTGTGGGTACTCGTTAGAACCGCCTCAATGAGGGGGTTCTAACAAGCACCCACAACCTATGTTTGCAGTATAAATAAGACAAATATGACAGATTTTCATTAGAAAAGTAGCCTTTTTAGAGATGAGAAAAAATGCACTATGTCGCACGGGTATCTTATCGTAGTGGTGGGGAAACATATGTTTTTATTTAGAAAACAATTTAAAGGATTTTGTTATTTTATCTTGATCTATGCTATTGGCATACAGTGTTCAATACCATTAACCCTTTTGTACCAAATGGAATCTTCCTCCTTATATATAGCAGGAGTCCATTTCAAAATTTAGGGGTGTCAGGTTGCGTTTTCTTCAAAATTGATTAGGAAAATGGCTGAACTTTTTGCAAACAGTGTAGGCCCTGATCAGATGCCGTGTTCTGCGGCGTCTGATCTGGGCCTGCACTGTTTGCCAACTACCCGTTTTGGGGTTTCTGGTACTAATTGGGTTAACAACTAAAAGGGTTAATTTTCTTCCACAGGCAAAGAGTACCATAATAGTTAAAGAATTATCCGTGTCTCCTGGAGCGTTAGGTCGGAGAGAAATCACTTTTCAACTCTATTCTCTCAAAGACTATGTCAGGATAGAGGCTGTAGCGGGTCCGCCGGCAAAGTTGAAATTTATTGACCTGGACCCAGAACAGGTATGTAATAAATTATGACCTCTTTATAACTCTTATTGTTGTGCCCCCACCCATCGGGGCTTGGATAAATTGATTGGGCTGCAAAGTGCTTCCAAACTTTTGATGTTAGTAAACTGCATCGGGGCTTGAAGAAATAGATGGGCTCCATGATGGTTCCATGCAGAGCTGAAACCGAGAGCACACAAATACTGGTAAACTGCTTAGAGGATCTAAGCCTGCCCAGGCAAAGCGGTGCGAGTCGGACGGTCCATGCTTATAAACCCTATTGGTTTCATTGGGTGACAGGGCTTGCAATGTCATTTCATCTCAATGTTGGGTAAAATTCCCATAAATTTAGAAGCAACATCCCCAAAATGACCTATACAGTGTTGACAGGGACTTTAAACCTCAGGTCAAACAAACAAAACTAGTAAACTGCTTAGAAGGTCTTAGCCTACCCAGGAAAACTGGTGCAAATTGGAGCGTCCCTTAAACCCTAGTGGTTTCTTTTGGTGGTTGGGCTGGATTTGTCATTACATCTCATTGTCGGATTAAGTCCCATAAAAGAGGAAGCAACATCTCCAAAATCACCTAAAAGTGTTGAAGGGGATGTAAAAGCTAAACACAAACATCCAAAGTAACACTATCGTTGGGGTCCAAAGTAGAAACCGTATTTAGTACAAAAAAAAGTAAAGATTATATAGAAAATGTTCACTTTTTAGCTCACCTGAGCCGAAGGCTCATGTGAGGTATTAGTATACCACGAGCCGTCGTCCGTCGTCGTCCGTCGTCCACACTTTCAAAGAAGTATATCTCCGGAACCAGTAGGCCAATCTTGATCAAATTTCATGTGAAGCATTATCAGGTAGGGGGCAAGGCTGCATACTGTTTTCGGGCAGATCGGATTGGAACTCTGGTTGCCATGGCAACAAATAGCTCCCATAGACTTAACATAGGAAAAAGTTTGTCATCACTCTAGCTCCGTCAATTTTTTTCTGATCGTCTTCATTCTTGCAGATAACGAGGACAGGCATGAAATCTCGATCAAGTTCGATTTTGGGCTGAATCGGATTATTCACTCAGGAGTTAAGTGCCCTTGAGCGTTAGGAAAAAGCTTGTCATCACTCTAGCTCCGTCAATTTTTTTCTGATCGACTTCATTCTTGCAGATAACGAGGACAGGCATGAAATCTCGATCAAGTTCGATTTTGGGCTGAATCGGATTATTCACTCAGGAGTTACGTGCCCTTGAGCGTTGAAAAAATTGCCTACTGACTTAACATGGGGAGAATGTTGTCATCACCGTAGCTGCTTCAATTATTTTCAGATTGGCTTTATTCTTGCAGATAACCAGCACAGCCATGAAATCTCGGTCAAGTTTTGATAACTGGCAGAATCGGATCATTCACTTAGGAGTTACCTGCCCTTGTGTGTTTTTGCATTAGGGTTAATGGGAATTTCAAAAATGTATATCTTAAAGACTACTTGGCCAACTTTGATCAAATTTCATGTGTCCCATTATTGGGCAAGTGGAAAGGCTTCATTAGGTTTTCAGGCAGATCTGAGTGGAACTCTGGTTGCCATGGCAACATCTAGCTCCCATAGACTTCACATAGGAAAAAGCTTGTCATCACTCTAGCTCCGTCAATTTTTTTCTGATCGACTTCATTCTTGCAGATAACCAGTACAGGCATAAAATCTCGGTCAAGTTCGATTTTGGGCCGAATCAGATAATTCACTCAAGAGTTACGTCCCCTTGAGCGCCAGAAAAATTGCCTATCGACTTCACATAGGGAAAATGTTGTCATCACTGTAGCTAGTAACGAGGACAGGCATAAAATCTCGGTTAAGTTCGATTTTGGGCAGAATCGGAATATTGACCTCGGAGTTACGTGACCTTGAGCGACAAAAAATTTGCCCATAGACTTAACATAGGGAAAATGTTGTGACTACGATAGCGACTTGAATTTTTTTCAGATCAGCTTCAAACTTGCAGGTAACGAGGACAGACATAAAATCACGGTTAAGTTCGATTTTGGGCCGAATCAGATTATTTGCCTTTGAGTTACCTGCCCTTGAGCATGAAAAAATACGTTGTGACCACGATAGCAACTTTATTTTTATTCAGATGAGCTTCAAACTTGCAGGTAACGAGGACAGGCATAAAATCCAGGTTAAGTTCGATTTTGGGCCGAATCGTAATATTGACCTCGGAGTTACGTGACCTTGAGCGACAAAAAATTTGCCCATAGACTTAACATAGGGAAAATGTTGTGACTACGATAGCGACTTGAATTTTTTTCAGATCAGCTTCAAACTTGCAGGTAACAAGGACAGACATAAAATCTCGGTTAAGTGAGATTTTGGGCCAAATCGGATTATTTGCCTTGGAGTTACCTGCCCTTGAGCATAAAAAAATACGTTGTGACCACGATAGCAACTTTATTTTTATTCAGATCAGCTTCAAACTTGCAGGTAACGTGGACAGGCATAAAATCTCAGTTAAGTTCGAATCGGAATATTGACCTCGGAGTTACATGACCTTGAGCGACAAAAAATTTGCCCATAGACTTTACATAGGGAAAATGTTGTGACTACGATAGCGACTTGAATTTTTTTCAGATCAGCTTCAAACTTGCAGGTAACGAGGACAGACATAAAATCTCGGTTAAGTTCGATTTTGGGCTGAATCAGATTATTTGCCTTGGAGTTACCTGTCCTTGAGCATAAAAAAATACGTTGTGACCACGATAGCAACTTTATTTTTATTCATATCAGCTTCAAACTTGCAGGTAACGAGGACAGGCATAAAATCTTGGTTAAGTTCAATTTTGGGCCGAATCGTAATATTGACCTCGGAGTTGCCTGACCTTGAGCGACAAAAAATTTGCCCATAGACTTAATTAGGGAAAATGTTGCGACTACGATAACGACTTGAATTTTTTTCAGATCAGCTTCAAACTTGCAGGTAACGAGGACAGGCATAAAATCTCGGTTAAGTTCAATTTTGGGCCGAATCGGAATATTGACCTCGGAGTTGCGGACCTTGAGCGACAAAAAATTTGCCCATAGACTTAATTTAGGGAAAATGTTGCAACTACGATAGCGACTTGAATTTTTTTCAGATCAGCTTCAAACTTGCAGGTATGGAGGACAGACATAAAATCTCGGTTAAGTTCGATTTTGGGCCGAATCGGAATATTTGCCTTGGAGTTACCTGCCCTTGAGCATAAAAAAATACGTTGTGACCACGATAGCAACTTTATTTTTATTCATATCAGCTTCAAACTTTCAGGTAACGAGGACAGGCATAAAATCTCGGTTAAGTTCGATTTTGGGCCGAATCGGAATATTGACCTCAGAGTTACTTGACCTTGAGAGACAAAAAAATTTGCCCATAGACTTAACGTAGGGAAAATGTTGTGACAGAAATAGCGACTTGAATTTTTAGGTCACCTGAGCCAAAGGCTCCAGTGAGCCGATAGTATACCAAGGCTTCGGAGTCCGTCGTCTGTCGTCCGTCCATCCGACGTCCACACTTTCAATGAAGCATATCTCAGAAGGCAGTCAACCAATCTTGTTTAAATTTTATGTGTAGCACCATTGGGCAAGGGGAAAGGCTGCATTAGGTTTTGGAGCTAGTCTGGTTCATTTGTTCCTTCATTCTTCTTTCTCTCCATATAGAGATAATAGACCAATGTTAAATTTTTAATCAAAGATTTCTTAGGAACTATAAAAGCTAGAAGCATCAAATTTGGTATTCAATAGAATAATGATGACTTATTTTGTGTAAGAGACATTGGGCTTTCTCAGCTTATTTGTTCATCTGTTCTTTCATTCTTCTTTCTCTCCATTTTGACCAATGTTAAATTTTCGTCAAAGATTTCTCAGGAACTATAGAAGCTAGAAGTCTCAAACTTGGAATGCAATGCAATAATCATGACTTATATCCTGTAAGGGTCAATGGGCTGGATTCTATTAGCAGATTTAGTAGTCAAGTCTGTGAATTGTTAAAACTTAAGTTCCTCAGGTGAGCGGTTTAGGCTCATTGAGCCTCTTGTTCAATCCACCCCTCACACCCATATATGATTCTTATATTCCAGATACCCTATTAGCCATGAAAAGGCTTTGCAGGATAACAAATTCGTATGGGAAACATGAGATCACATTCCCCCGCTGACGGTTCGGGCAAATATCACTCTCAGGCCGGGAGTGTGATCCCAAATTTCCCATCAGAAATCAAAATAGCTGATATTTATACCCCCGGCATACGAAGTTTGCAATGGGGGTATATAGTTTTTGTCTTTTCCGTCTGTCTGTCTGTCCGTAAACAATTATTTTGTGTCAAAGATATCTCAGGAACTGCTTCACATAGAAACTTGAAATTTTGCACACATGATCAGTATGACTACTTGTATTGTGGGAAAGAAAATAAGGGCCAAGGGGTCAGGCCTTTTAGAGTTATTTCCCTTTGTAGTTCTTGCTGTTTAATAGTGTATATTTTTATTTTGTGTCAAAGATTTCTCAATAACTACTGTACATAGAAACTTGAAATTTTGCAAACATGATCAGTATGACTAGTTGTATTGTGGGAAAGAAAATAAGGGCCAAGGGGTCAGGCCTTTTAGAGTTATTTCCCTTTGTAGTTCTTGTTTCAGCTGAGGTGATGGCACTGGCCGGGGGTATACTGGGCACTTTTGTTTGGTTCAAATTATAGCCCTGAGACCATAAATGCCCCGTCTTTGTGGCCCTTTGGTTTTACATAGACTTATTTTGGGAAAATCTTTAAAAATCTTCTTCTATGAAACCACAAGGCCTAGGTCTTTGATATTTGGTGTGAAATTTCATTTAGTGAACCTCTATCAAGATTGTTCAAATTATAGCCCTGGGACCAAAAATGCCCCCGCCCCAAGACCTTTGGTTTTACATAGATTTATATAGGGAAATCTTTAAAAATCTTCTCTGAAACTGCAAAGCCCATGTCTTTGATATTTGGTATGGAGCTTCATCGTGTCAAAGATTTCTCAATAACTACTGTACCTAGAAACTTGAAATTTTGCAAACATGATCAGTATGACTAGTTGTATTGTTGGAAAGAAAATAAGGGCCAAGGGGTCAGGCCTTTTAGAGTTATTTCCCTTTGTGGTTCTTGTTTCAGCTGAGGTGATGGCACTGGCCGGGGGTATACGTGCCCCACTGGGCACTTTTGTCTAGTACTTCTTGTTATGACATATATTAAGGGAACTTGTTAGAATGGTAGCCCCCGCCCATCTGGGCTTGAAGAAATAGATGGGCTTCATGATGCTTCTGCGCAGAGCTGAAACCAACATGCACATGAGTACGGTAAACCGCTAACATGATCTAAGCCTGCCCGGGCAATGTGATGCGAGTCGGAGCGTCCGTGCTTATAAACCCTATTTCTTTCATTGGGCGGCAGGGCTTGAGATGTCATGTCATCTCAATGTCGGGTAAAAGTCCTATAAATTGGAAGCAACGCCTCCAAAATGACCGTTACAGTGTTGACGGGGATGTTAAACCTCCAGTCAAACAAACAAAAAACAAACTTGTTAGAATGAGGCAGTTCTAACAGTTGCTCACAACGTATGTTTAACCCACTGAGTACCAGAAACCCCAAAACTTGTAATTGGCAAACAGTGCAGGCCCAGACAAGACGCCGCAGAACGTGGCGTCTGATCAGGGCCTACACTGTTTGCAAAAAGTAAAGCCATTTACAAAATCAATTTTGAAGAAAACACAACTTGACACCCCTACATTTTGAAATGGACGTGTGCTACATGTATATATAACGAGGAAGATTCCATTTGGTACAAAAAAGGGTTAATGATGAAATAAAGCAAAAATATCCCAAATTATCATCATTACTTCTTAACCTGGGGCTATGCTTAGAGAAGATACTCTCCCTTTTGTATCAGTAGAAGAAGGGTGAACAGATGAGCTAAGATGTCCTTTGACAGCTCTTACCATTACGAAAACACGCCTTTACAAATATTTTGTAAGGTTTACCGCTAAAAAACGAAAATTTTAAGATGAAAATTGTGATATTTTTAGTTCACCTGGGCCGAAGGCTCCAGGGGAGCTTATAGTATAGTGGGTCGTCCGTCCCTCCGTCCACACTTTTGAGCAGCTATATCTCTGTACCCTGCAGGCTGATCTCAATCATTTCTCATCTGTTGCATGCCTCTGGTGGGGCATTGATGACATAAACTCTTTTTCGAAATAGCTCTAAAACTTTGGCTCCTATGGCAACCACAAGGTCCCATAGACTTACTATGGGAAAATGCATGTCATCACCGTAGCGCCTTCAGTTTTGATCGGATCTTTCTGAAAGTAAGGTGACTGGGGATAAAACTCGGATGAGTTCAAAAATCGGCCAAGTCGGCCCATTTATCATAGAGTTACGTCCCTTTGATTGCTGAAAATGCCGAGTTTCGACCTTGTCATCACCGTAGCCCCTTCAGTTTTGATCGGATCTTTCTGAAACTTATATGTAAGGTGGCTGGGGAAAAAAACCTTGGATGAGTTCGAAAACCGGCCAAGTCGGTCCATTTATCATAGAGTTATGTCCCTTTGATTGCTGAAAATGCCGATTTTTGACCTTGTCATCACCGTAGCCCCTTCAGTTCTTATCGAATCTTTCTGAAACTTATATGTAAGGTGGCTGGGGATAAAACCTTGGATGAGTTAGAAAACCGGCCAAGTCGGTCCATTTATCATAGAGTTACGTCCCTTTGATTGCTGAAAATGCCGATTTTTGACCTTGTTATCACCGTAGCCCCTTCAGTTTTGATCGGATCTATCTGAAACTTATATGTAAGGTGGCTGGGGATAAAAACCCGGATGAGTTCGAAAACCGGCCAAGTCCGCCTATTTAATAGAGTGTTACTTCCCTTTGATTGCTGAAAATGCCGATTTTCGACCTTGTCATCACCGTAGCCCCTTCAGTTTTGATCGGATCTTTCTGAAACTTTTATGTTAGGTGGCTAGGGATAAAAACTTGGATGTGTTCGAAAGTCGGCCCATTTATCATAGACTTACGTCCCTTTGATTGCTGAAAATGCCAATTTTTACCTTGTCATCACGGTAGCCCCTTCAGGTGGCTGGGGATTAAACCTTGGATGAGTTCGAAAAGCGGCCAAGTCGGCCAATTTGTCATAGGGTTACGTCCTTTCGATTGCTGAAAATGCCAATTTTTGACCTTGTCATCACCGTAGCCCCCTTCAGTTTTGGTCTGATCTTTCCGAAACTTATATGTAAGATGACTGGTGATAGCACCTAGGATGAGTTCGAATACCAGCCAAGACTGCCCATTTGTCTTTGAGTTACGTCCCTTTGATTGCTGAAAATGCCGAGTTTTGACCTTGTCATCACTGTAGCCCCTTCAGTTTTGACTGGATCTTTCTGAAACTTATATGTAAGGTGACTGGGGATACAAACTTGGATGAATTCGAAAAACAGCCAAATCGGCCCATTTGTCATAGAGTTACTTCCCTGTGATTGCTGAAAATGCCGATTTTCGACCTTGTCATCACTGTAACCCCTTCAGTTTTGATATGATCTTTCTGAAACTTATATGTTAGGTGGCTAGGGATAAAAACTTGAATGAGTTCGAAAACCAGTCAAATCGGCCCATAGAGTTACATCTCTTTAATTGCTGAAAATGCCGATTTTTCGACCTTATTACTTGAAAGTTACATATAAGCAAGTCAGGAATAAAAGCTTGAATGAGTTTGAAAAATCGGTGAGGTCAGCTGATTTATCGTAGTTACATTCTACTTGATTGCAGAAAATGCTTACCATGTCATCACCTTGTGTTCCAATAAATACTTCAGGAAAGGTTGGCACTTCCTGAAACTTTGAATCTGTTAGCTCAGGTGAGCAATACAGGACCATCTTGGTCCTCTTGTCTATAAATTTTATGCACATTTTTGTCATCCATTTTGTAAACCTTGCAAAATTTTGAACAGTGTTATAATGAACAGTGTCAGTTGCCCCCCCCCCCCCCCCCCCCCCCCATTGGGGCTTAAAGAAATAGATGGGCTGCATGATGCTTCCATGTAGAGCTGAAACCAGCTTGTAAACCACTTAGAGCATCTAAGCCTGCCCAGGCAAAGGGGTGCAAGTGGAACCGTCCATGCTTATAAACCCGATTGTTTTCATTGGGCAACAGGGCTTGAGATGTCATTTCATCTCAATGTCGGGTAAAAGTCCCACAAGATTGGAAGCAATGTCTTCAAAATGGCCTATACAGTGTTGAAGGGGACATTAAACCTCAAATCAAACAAGTTGATGTACAGGGAGACGTTTTACGGCCGCCACACGGCACAACACCAGCTGCAGTGAAGGCAAATAAAAATCAAAAATGAGTTCCTTTAAGAGCAATGAAAACATTCATAAGAAAGAAGATGGGCCATACTACGTAGTTTCGGCTAATAAAGCCTCATCAGTGACCCTGTATTGATGCGGCAAAGAAAGCCAGAGAAAACATACTGCAATTTTGCGAATTTCGAATAGGCAGTCGATTCAAAGACTGATATAAATCAAAATGGGGTCCAAATAATTAAAAACCTGTCTAGAATTAGTCTAAACCAATAATTTATTTCTGATTTCTCAGAATATTCACGATGATCTCAAAGGACCAAAAGTAAAATATAAACTGCACTATGGTTGATGTACGGGGAGACGTTTTACGGCCGCCACACGGCACAACACCAGCTACAGTGAAGGCAAATAAAAATCAAAAATGAGTTACTTTAAGAGCAATGAAAACATTCATAAGAAAGAAGATGGGCCATACTACGTAGTTTTGGCTAATAAAGCCTCATCAGTGACCCTGTAATGATCCGGCAAAGAAAGCCAGAGAAAACGTACTGCAATTTTGCGATTTTCGAATAGGCAGTCGATTCAAAGACTGATATAAATCAAAATGGGGTCCAAATAATTAAAAACCTGTCTAGAATTAGTCTAAACCAATAATTTATTTCTGATTTCTCAGAATATTCACGATGATCTCAAAGGACCAAAAGTTAAATATAAACTGCACTATGGTTGATGTACGGGGAGACGTTTTACGGCCGCCACACGGCACAACACCAGCTGCAGTGAAGGCAGACGTGATGCCGGACAGTGACCCTTGGGACGGATTTTTCCATCCACCCCTCACACCCATATAAGATGTGATACAATGTGGAAGATCAAGTTACCGTTGTAATAATGTGTATGAAATTTTGTGTTGGAAACTGGGAGTAGACAGCATTATTTTTTTAGACATACAGTAGAACTTCATTGGCTGGAACCCTTTTGGGACCATAAAAATTTGTTCGAGGCAGTGGTGGTTCGAGCCACAGAGAGTTACTATAGTGCCATACTAGGAGGCATAATGGAGATAAATTATTATGGGATATCGTTTTGGTATTTTATATTATAAATGTATATTGTGTTCATTTATTAGAATTGCCACTCTGTGGCGATTCTAATGAGTACACACAGAATACATTTGAAAGATAAAAGTAGCAAATCTCCTTACATTATCCTATATCATATTTAGAGGAAAAACCTGCGGACTCAAGAACGGGTTTGACTCATCCATGGTAAATGAGCCATCAGAGTTTGAGCAATTGAAGTTCTACTTTAACCCTTATCTTGCTGAATATTCATTTAAGCCACACCCATTTCCATCTATCAACCAATCAAATTACTTGATGTAATTTATTGCTACAAATTCATAAACTAAATGCCAAACAGTGCAGATCCTGATCAGATGGCTTCTTCAGAAGCCATCTGATCTGGATCTACACTATTTGCAAAGATAGGGGTTGTCGTGAACAGCATGATAAGGGTTCTTCTGAAGCCAGCTGATCTGGATCTACACTGTTTGCAAAGATAGGGGTTGTCGTGAACAGCAAGATAAGACTTCTTCAGAAGCCATCTGATCAGGATCTACACAGTTTGCAAAGATAGGGGTTGTCGTGAACAGCATGATAAGGGTTCTTCAGAAGCCATCTGATCTGGATCTACACTGTTTGCAAAGATAGGGGTTGTCGTGAACAGCATGATAAGGGTTCTTCAGAAGCCATCTGATCTGGATCTACACTGTTTGCAAAGATAGGGGTTGTCGTGAACAGCATGATAAGGCTTCTTCAGAAGCCATCTGATCTGGATCTACACTGTTTGCAAAGATAGGGGTTGTCGTGAACAGCATGATAAGGGTTTATTGATAAATACTAAAACATCCCACAAACTGTAAATAATTTACATGTGCATTTCAGATAGTGACAGTGTACAACGAGAGCAAGTTTCCGGCTCCCCTCTCGGTACAAGTTCTCGATGCCGCAGACAATATTTGTAAACAGGCAGATGTCAAAGTTCAGATTGCTAAAGATGCAAAATTGAAGGTAAGACTGTACTGTTTCTATTTGGGCAGTTGCTCTACAGGGGTGTAAAATTCCACTAAGTTTTAAGGCAGGGCGAGTAAGGTTTTCAAAACTGACCCTTACTTTTTTCATTTTTAGCACCTACAGTAGAACTTCGATGGCTCAGCACCGATGGCTCGTTTACCATGGATGTGTCGAACCCATTCTTGAGCCCCTAGCGAAATCCTCTAAATAAGATATAGTGGGGGATAATTAAGGAGATTTTAGTCTTTTATCTTGCAAATGTATGCTGTGTGTACTCATTAGAATCGCCTCGATGAGGCGATTCTAATGAGTACACACAGCATACATTTTCATTATACAACACCGAAAAGATGTCTAAAAGTATCTCGTTATGTCTCCTGGCAGTAACCCTCAATGGCTCGAACTACCCCTGTCTCGAACAGATTTTCCAGGTCCCAAAGGTGTTTGAGCCATTGAGGTTCGACTGTATATGAAACGTTTCGATGATAAGGGCGAGTAAGTTTGAGGGAAATTTTACAAACTTCAAAAACTGTTCCCAATATTATTAAAGATAAACTTTTTTGCTTAACTCATTTGAGCTAGAGATTTTAACTGCTATGGCTGCCCCACCAATCGAGGCTTGAAAAAATAGCTACTTCCACGCAGAGCTGAAACCAACCACACGTGTACTGGTAAACTGCTTAGAGGGGCTAAGCCTGCCCAGGCAAAGTAGTGCGAGTCGGACCGTCCATGCATATGAACCCTATTGGTTTCATACGGCGACAGGGCATGAGATGTATTTTCATCTCAATATCGGGTAGAAGTCCCACAGAATTGGAAGCAATGTCTTCAAAATGACCTATATAGTGTTGACCAGGATGTTAACCCTCAAATCAAATAAACAAACCAACCAGTATGACAAGGCTTTTTCCATTTCATTAGGAAAACATGTCCATGTGAAATTATGACATCCAACATGGTGTCAGAAATGACTGAAAATTGTAACATCTTTCTTATTTGTGCTTTCAGCATAGAAAGTGGGGCTCATGAGAACCGTCTCATTGAGACGGTTCCAACGAGTAGGGCTGGCTAATCGGAGCTGAAAAGATAATCGGTTATCATTCCTGTCGTTGCGATCGATAATCGATTAGTGATAACTGATGATTTGGTCATAATTTCACCTGTCTGGCTTTCTGTCTGAGCATGACTCCTACCATGTACTGTACTTTGCCATATGTATTTGAACAGACAGGCCTGAGCAAACAGTGTAGACCCAGATGAGATGCGGCAGAACGCGGCGTCTCATCTTGGTCTGCACTGTTTGCCACTCATACAGCTATTTTAGGAGCAACTTTGGGAAGTAAATTGTACTTATCAAATAATCGATTGTAAGCAAATCAGTAATGATAATCATTTTTTAGGAATTTATCGATTGAATAATCAATTATCCGATTAATCGTGCCAGCCTTACCAACGAGTACCAACAATCTATGTTTTTGAGCAAAAATAAGGCAGATATTATTTACTTCTGTAAACCCAACTTTCCTCTATATTGATTTCACTGTCTTATTATTGTAATGATCTCATCTTGCATAGCCCTGAGGCTGTAGAAGACAGATGAGATCAGCACAGACTGATCAGTACAGACTGGGTGAATGCCCAGGTTGATTTGAGTCTACCCTGTTCATACAAGTCCCGAAGTTATAAAACTTTTTTCATGTTCACTTAAGCATGAAATTTGAAATACTCCTAATTATTAAAATTCGAACAAATGAGCGCAATTTATCTGCTCAGATCAGCAAAGAATGTTGTTTGTCCTGTTTATAAATTTTAAAATGCCAACAATTGTTGGCATTTTAAAATTTATGAGCAGGACACATTTCATGATCAAGTGAGTTGAGCATGAAAAATGTTTTATAATCTCGGACCCTGGTCTCATTGAAGGATTTTGTCGTGCTCTGTCTCAACTCCAGGAAGCATGAATTTTTAAAACAGCTTTATTAACCCATTTTGTACCGGAAACCCCAAAACAGGTACCCTGTCAAACAGTGCAGGCCCAGATTAGATTCCCCCGGAGTGTGGCGTCTGTTTGTAATGGAGTTTAACGGCCCAGTCAACACTATTTTAGATCATTTTTGGGCCGGTCAGTTTACCCTTTTCCTGGGCAGGCTTATACGTAAGCGGTTAACCAGTACAATGCACATTCTTTGGCCAGAAACTGACAACTGCCCTTCTTGAATCAGCGGAAGGGAGAGAATGACCGTAGAAAAGATTTCATGATCAATCTCCACGAAAGAATGTTGCTGACCCCAACAGGACTCGAACCCGCGTCCTCCAGATCACCAGTCAGAAATGCGGCATCTGATCAGGGTCTACACTGTTTGCAAAAAGTTATTAAAGCCATTTTCCAAATAAAATTTGAAGAAAACACAACCTGACACCCCTAAATTTTGAAATTGACTCCTGCTATATATAAGGTGAAAGATTCCATTTGGTACAAAAAGGGTCAAACCTATTAGAATACCAATAAATAGGATTGTCCAACTGGACTAATTGAATGCTCACATCTTAATGATTATTTGCAGTTTTGTGTTGCAAAAGATGTTCAAGTTTACCAAGAATATACTTTTCTTTCCTCAGTTTCTGCCAACACCACAGCTGGTACGGACCAACAAAGAGGGTATTGCTGATTTCGGCTCATTCACAGTTTCTGCTCCTCAGTAAGTTTGTTTTGTTTGTATGATTTGGGGTTTAACGTCCCCGCCAACACTGTATAGGTCATTTTGGAGATATTGCTTTCAATTTTGTGGGACTTTTACCCGACATGGAGATGAAATGACATCTCAAGCCCTGCCGCCCAATGAAACCAATAGGGTTTATAAGCATGGACGGGCAAACTCACACCGCATTGCCTGGGCAGGGTTTACCAGTACTCCTTGCGGGTCGGTTTCAGCTCTGCGTGGAAAGTACTCGTGTGCGGGTCGGTTTCAGCTTTGCGTGGAAGCATCATGCAGCCCATCTATTTCTTCAAGCCCCGATGGGTGGGGGCTATCCTCAGTTAGTAATGAGTGAGTGATTGTCTTTCAGTTTTATGTCCCACCAACAGCTAAGGTCATACAGAGAGGGGACCTCGGCTTAAAGACTCATTCGAAAGTCTGGAGAAGCCCGGGATCGATCTTGCAATCCCCGGTTTATCAGGCGAATAGCATAGCCACTACACCACGGAGGCTTCTAGAGCAAGAAGTGATTATGGATACAGTTCATATCTTTGATCTCATTTTCAAGGTCACAGTTAATTTTAATGGTGGGTGACATAGTTTTCAGAAAGTTTTCTTCTGAAAACTTTTCTAGTTTTCTTTGATGTGACCTCAGTTGTTGAATTTTCCAAACGTCTTGCTAGTTTCCATTCTCACCTAATTGATTTTTGAACATACTAGTGTGTCCACTAAAGAGTTATAGCAGGGTGCTGCACCCTGCTGACCTTCCGGCCCACCTTGTTGCCCTTCTGGCCTGCCCTGCTGCCTTTTGTTGGCACGAAATCATTTTTATGGAGAAAATCTGCCAAAACAACTTTCTGAATTAAAAAGAAGAGCAGTTTGAGCACCTAACGAGCTAAATGTGCTTTTAACACTCTGTATTCTGGGTATTTTTTTTTTTTTTTTTTGGTGCAGCAGACGACATTTTGAAATATTTTCCAAATTTCCCAGAAAACAGGATTTGGCATCTCATGCAAATTGTAGAAAACAGGATTTGGCATCTCATGCAAATTGTAGAAAACATTTGGCATCTCATGCAAATTGTAGAAAACAGGATTTGGCATCTCATGCAAATTGTAGAAAACGGGATTTGGCATCTCATGCAAATTGTAGAAAACAGGATTTGGCATCTCATGCAAATTGTAGAAAAAGGGATTTGGCATCTCATGCAAATTGTAGAAAACTGGATTTGGCATCTCATGCAAATTGTAGAAAACAGGATTTGGCATCTCATGCAAATTGGTCTCCGATGGAGACAATTTGCATGAGATGTCAAGTCCTGTTTTCTGGGAAAATATGAAAAATATCAACAATTTGTTGTCTGCTGAATGAGACTACAGAGTGGTAAAGGTTAAGTATTGGTTAAAAAGCAGGTAAAGCCTTATTTACCTTCTTGAAAACATGATTGTATCGGAGTGGCCTTGTAGACCGCTTTCTGGCATTGAAAGTGTCCTTTTTCTGAACGAACACCCTGCTCTTTTCCAAGATTGTGGGAAACACTACAAAGAGGATCTTACATGAGTGTTCATGTATTATTGAATTAAACAAGTTGAGGTAAAAGGATAAAATGTGAGGCTTTGCCAAACATTTTATGCGTTTTCCTCAACAAGTTTAATAAATGCAGGGCTTTGGCGAGTATTTTCTGCCTTTTCCTCAATGAGTTTAATAAATTCATAATACATGAGCATGAATGCAAGATTCTGTTTTTCATATGCCATTTAAAACGCATTTTATTCACGATTGTTTTACAAAAATGCCAATTTTCTGCCATTAGTAAACACAACATCGTTAAGGACACTGTAGGTGTAACATTACGAGGCATTCTAACTAATTTGCATATTTAATCCACTTGTGGATTATCAGATTTATTACATTGCATTATTTCATTCTCAGATGCAATGTCATATGATAATGTATCAGGATCCTGTATATAAACTCTGATAATACTGAGGTGTTTTTGACGAATACTACTGTTGAACTTTGACTGCTATCCAGGGCCCAGTTGATCAAAGGATTGTTTCCTCAACAAGCTTGTTAGTGGTCAGGTTGTTAACTAGTTTAGCAATTACAACATGTATTACTTTGGTATTTTTGCTAGAAAAATATGAGAATTTACAAAATCTACTCACAGTTTTCAGAAAAAATACACCACAACCCCATTATAACATGGTTCACTATAACACAGTTTTGGCTATAACACGGTTACAAGATGGATCCAAAAAATGTATAGATTATATAGAAAAATGACCATAAATGGTCATTTTTCTATATAATCTATACTCAGAGTACATTTTTATTTGGATATAAGACGGTTGTTTAACTGACACAGTTTCTGCTTTGGACCCCAACAATAGTGTTATAAAGAGGTTGGGGTGTAGCATATTTGCTATATTTAATGATCAAAGTTTAACAAAACGTTAACTAATGGTATTGTTGGTTTTTGAACAACAGGCCCAGTTTGTTAAGGTAACAATGCTTTGAACAACTGTACCCTCGTGTGCTTTTTCATCGGAGCCTTTTTTCTTCACACAGTGTGCTTAGGACCCTCTTTGTATGTTCCATCTTGCTAATCTGTGGTTATACTTGCAGGGGAATGTATGAAATTCAACCAAAATGTTTCATAAACTACACAAGTATCGGAGGAGCTAAGATCAAGATCTCAGTTCAACCAGACCCAACAAGGCCAAATGATCTATCGGTAGAATATAATACCAAGACTGTGTTCATTGCCGGAGAGAAGATGCCAGGTATATTAATACACTAAAATGCCAATCACGACAATCGCCATCTGCTTTGCCGTCTACCTTTAAAGTAATTTTTTGGAAAACATTGTGGGCCCAGATCAGACTGCTCCTGTAGGAGAAGTCTGATCTGGGCCCACACTGTTTGCCTGTATGCAAAAATATTTTTAAAAAGCTTGCAAAAAAAAATCTGCAGACAACATTTTCAGATGTAGTTTTTCTCGGAGTCGGTTAATACACTGAAATATTCACGCAGAGGTGGCACTGACAGGCCTCCATGGCCTAATGGATAAGAGGGCTGATTCTCTCACCGCTGTGGGTTCAAGCCTTGCTCGGGTCACTTTTGAGATGCAAGTTCTGTGATTGAAGGTCAGACGGTTTTCTCTGGGTACTGTGGCTTTCACCCATCTCTGATTATTAACAAGCAGCTCAAAAAAGGGAAATAATCTTGAAAGGGCCATAAAACCAAAAAAAAACGTGGTACTGTCTTGTTATCAGAAAATGTTCTGAAACAAAGATATTTTCTGTTAGAAGAAAGAATTTTCTTCTATAGAACAAACATTTTTCCTTAAAGTCACTATGATCAAGAAAGACAGAATACTTTTGACAGAATTTCCTCCCTTGAAGGTCTGTCCCTTTCCCTGAACCCTTTAGATGAAAAAAAAAAAAAAATGCAGCAGAAATGGTCATCTGTCTGATTGCAAACTTCTGACAGGAATACAGTGAGTGAGTTTCAGTTTTACGTCCCACCAACAGCTATGGTCATATGGAGACGGGACCTCGGTTTAAAGACTCATCCGAAAGTCTGGAGAAGCCCGGGATCGATCCTGCGATCCCGGGTTTACAAGGCGAGTAGCGTAACCACTGCACCACGGAAGCTTCTAACAGGAATACAGTGAGGACAACTAAGGTCATACAAAAACCTTGGTTTAAAGACGAGCATCCTAGAGCAGCAGTCTGATCTGGGTCCACACTGTTTGCAACAATAACTTAAAGTGACCATTAGACAACAACAAAAAATAAACAGACAAAATTGTGATTGGGGTCATAAGGGTCAATTGGTTTGTAAAAAATAACTTGCATAATTTACAGTAATGATTTCATGGGAAGATTAGAAAGTCTCCAGCTCAACTGACATAGTGGACAAGCCATTGAAATTTGACAATAACAGAGAAACGTATTTGTTCCCTAACACTTTACTGTTATAAGGAATCCCAATAAGGAGTAGTTTATAGAGGATCTTACATGAGTGTTCATGTATTATTGAATTTATTAAACGAGTTGAGGAAAAGGGATAAAATGCGAGGCTTTGCCGAGCATTTTATCCCTTTTCCTCAACGACTTTAATAAATTCAATAATACATGAGCACGAATGCAAGATTCTATTTATCATATGACATTTAAAACGCATTTTATTCACGAATGTTTACAAAAATATCAATATTCCGCCATTAGTAAACGCGACGTCGTTAAGGACGTTGTACATGTAACGTTACGGGAAGTATCTAGCTAATTTGCATATTTAATCCACTAGTGGATTATCGAAAATATTACATGGCGTTATTACACTCTCGGAAGTGACATCATATGATAAAATAGGTAATAATATAGGGATCAACCATGGTTTTTCATGCTTTAACGTTTGCCGGATCCCGAGGAAGCTGTTTGAACATGAGGCCGCTAGGCCAAATGTTCAGATATCTTCCGAGGGATCCGGCAAATGTCAATGCAATGAAATAACCATGGATGATCCTTGTTCTTGCATAACTTACGAACCCGACAGCAAATTTTGACAAAAACGCCCAAAAGCTCCATATAAATTCCATATAAACTCTTCAAATGCGACAGGCAAACCAAAATGGCGGCCAGTTCAGAATGATGTTTACAATAACGTTGTCATACAGTGACGTCATCATAGAACCCTAAAACGCTAGGTTCAGGGCGATAACGTTACGTTGCTCAACGTAACGTAAATAAAGCAAGGCCCGTCTTATGATATCAAAAGCTCAAAATCCATGTTCAAACAGCACGCGAATTTCATGATTTGAACATGGTTTTTGCTGTTTGACCACAGCTTTCGGTCCATTTGACAATGGCTTCAAACAGCCATGCGCATAGGTTTTTATGCAAGAAAGGGTCGTCTTCCCCTGACAGTTACACCAAGAAAGAAATGTTGTGGATATATGTTAGAATTGCCTCGCTGAGGCAATTCTAACAAATATCCACAACATTTGTTTCTTTGAGTATTTAATACAATAATATTCTTATAATCTCCATTAATCTCCATTAACCTCTCCCATCTTAAGCTAAGGATTTGTTCCATTAAAATTGTCTGTAAACTACACTCCTCCCCAAAATTGTCGTTGAAACGAGTTATGTCGTTATATAAAATGTCAGTATAAAGTGTGTTATCTGTAATTTTCAGAGTTTACTGTAAAGGTGTTAGCGGAAGATGGGAAGGTGTTAGAGTCGGCAGTTGCATCTCATCTGTCACTCAAGACGTGGAAAACTGAGGATGGCGAGGATAATAGCCTTCCAAGCAGAGTGAGTAACCACGGTTACAGTTTGTTTGTTTGTTAGTTTGTATTGGAGTTTAACGGCCCAGCCAACAGTATTTTAGGTCAGTTTTGAGCCGGTCAGTTTACCTATCCACATTTATCCTGGGCAGGCTTATACGTAAGGGGTACAGTGCACTTTCTTTCGCCAGAAACTGACAACTGGCCTTCTTGAATCAGCAGAAGAGAGAGAATGACCGTAGAAAAGATTTCATGTACCACAGTTACAGTAAAACTAAAGTGTCTCTAACCCTGATGACCGGCCCTGAGGTTAAACAATGTTTTTCATGCTCAACTGAGCATGAAATTTGTAATGCTTGTAACTATTAAAATACAAATAAATCAGGCTATTCTCCTGCTCAGATCAGCATAGAATGTCATGTGTCCTGCTCAGAAATTTTAAAATGCCAACTTTTGTTGGCATTTTAAAATTTATGAGCAGGATACATTGTCATTTATCTTGCTTATAAATTTTGAAATGCCAACAGGATAAATTTCATGCTCAAGTGCGTTGAGCATGAAAAAAAAGTTTTATAACTTCGGGCCCTGGTTTCGGAGCCTGGGTTTACCATGGCTGAGTCAAACTTGGTATTGAGCCCCTAGAAAATTCTTCCATTAGCTCTTGAGCCTGAAGTTATTTTCATGCTCACCTCACTTGAGCATTTAATTCCAAACTTTTCATAAAAAAAAAATGACCATTTTCGAGACATGAAAGAATGCACTTTAGCATACATTTAGTATAAAATACTTAGTTTTTGAATATGCGATACGAACGTGAAACCAATGCACGTATCACGCTTGCACGTGCTGCCATATCGCATGGGCTTTATCATACCCCAAAAATCCATATCACAACCCTTTATCGCACCCCTAAACCTTTATCATACCTCTGACGACACCCTATTCGGAACACGCGGCGTTCTTCCTTTTGCGGCATTTCGCATTTGTTGTTCAGGACGCCATTTGCAATTTGCAATATTTTCGTCTGTTCGAACTGTTTGACAAAAAAAAAAAAAAAAAACATGGCACGGCGCAGCGAATGCGAGAGGAAAATGGGCGAAAGAACAATGCAGTGTATTGCTGACAGACTTTTGGATCTCTTAAATTACATAGCTAGACCGAAGATAATGCATGAGATTCTCATTCTAACTTTGTTATTAAGCAGATGCAATTAATACAATTTATTTTTAACCATTTTTTTTAAAGTGAAATGTATGATAAATAGATTATGATATGGCATTTTTCATATCATACCAGATATCAGCCCTCGACCCATATCAGCCCTCGGGCCTTTGGCCCTCGGGCTGATATGGGAGTCTCGGGCTGATATGGGGTATGATATGAAAAATGCCATATGATAATCTCTATATATCACATGGTTGTGTTATCGTATTGAGCTGTATTACTATGTTTGCTTCGTGGGATCTATTCCAGGCTTCTCCAGACTTTCAGATGAATCTTTAAGCCGAGGTCCAGTCTCCATATGAGCATAGTTGTTGTTGGCATATAAAACTCTAACAAACACACACACATACCTGTGATACCTCACTCATCAGGAGGGAGACTCCCTCATTTTGGTGCGAATTTTTGTCCAGTTTATGCTAAATTTTACTTCAAGTTTGGACTCTTCCTCATTTGAACTGAGAATTTCCCTATATATTCTTTACATCTTCCTCATCACAATGGCAAATCTCCCTCATACAGTTCAAAAAAATTATCACAGGTATGCACACACACATTACCATATTTGCCATGGTAATTCATGAATAGTTACATACCTTTAAATATTAATCTTTAATCCGAAAATGAGTTTCAATTTTTCAAAAGTGTATATATAAAAAAAACAACTTCTATTGACTATAGAAGAGGCCTGCTTTAATAGTAATATCAAATTAATACAATATTAGGGGAGGCAATTCCTTCAATTTGGAGAAAATATGTTCCCCTTTTCTATAAGGGTCTAATCTTATAGAAAATTTGCTTTTGGAGAGCAAAGTCTTTCCTTTAACCCATTTAGTACCAGAAACCCCAAAAGGGGTACCTTGGCAAACAGTGCAGGCCCAGATGAGACGCCGCATTCTGCGGCGTCTCATCTGGACCTACACTATTTGCAAGAAGTTCAGCCATTTTCCAAATAAATTTTGAAGAAAACACAACCTGACACCCCTAAATTTTGAAATGGACTCATGCCATATAAGGAGGAAGATTCCATTGGTACATAAAGGGTTAAAGGTATGTTTTTTCTGTTGTTGTTTTGAAGGAGCTCAATTTACTGGCAAGCAAACTAAAAGTCACAAAAGTTGTCACTCTTGTCAAAAAAAAAATATTGAAAATATATGTAAGTTGTCTCTCTTGCCAAAAAAAAAAAAATGAAGAATCCCTCTCATCCGTATCTACAGTGTTTGTTTGTTGATTGAGGTTTAACATCCCTGCCAACACTAATTAGGTCATTTCAGAGATGGTGTTTCCAATTTTGAGGGACTTTTACCCGACATTGAGATGAAATGATATCTCAAGCCCTGCTGCCCAATAAAACAAACAGGCTTAAATGCACTGGATGGTCTGACGCACACCACTTTGTCTGGGCTGGCTTAGACCTTCTAAGTGGTTTACCAGTACTCATGTGTGATCAGTTTCAGCTCTGCGTGGAAGCATCATGCAGCCCAATCTATTTCTCCAAGACCAGATAGGCGGGGGCCAGATCTACACCGTTAGTAATGCAATTTGCAAATTGAATGAGTACATTTTATCAAGTAGTTGATTGTTTATAGTCAGAAATGGGTTTGGCTTAATTAAATCTATTCAGCAGGATTCAGTATTTATACCTATTGAAAAATTTTGTTTACAGACCCTGTCCTATGGACCAGATAGTGTCAAGAAACCATCTCCAGGACTCTTCCATTTCAAGTAAGTTTTTTCTGTGGGATCACTCAAAAATCAGTGAGGCCGGCCTCGGTAGCTCAGTCGGATGCGTGTCTGACTGGTGATCAGGAGGACGCGGGTTCGATACCTGCCGGGGTTGGCAACATTCCTTCCTGGAGATTGATTGATCATGAAATCTTTTCTACGGTCATTCTCTCCCGCTGATCCAAGAAGAGCAGTTGTCAGTTTCTGGCGAAAGAATGTGCACTGTGCTGGTTAACCGCTTAGGTATAAGTCTGCCCAGGAAAAGTTGGGATAAGTAAACTGACCGGCTCAGAAATGACCTTAATAGTGTTGTCTGGGCCGTTAAACCCCAATACAAACAAACAAAATCAGTGAGTTCAAGAATTTTGTTTGGTTTTTATACCACAAGTTGAAAACGTTGTGGTTGAGTGAAAAGGTGTTACTATCTTTCAGCATCAGAATGTCCAACTGATTCTGGCTTGTAGTTGGGCAAGGATAGAGGATGAGTATTTTATTTTATTCTGTTACAAAAGATACTGCTGTCCACTACCATTTTCCAACATAAAAATTCAGAATTCCGTATCACTCTACTCGGGTTTTCCAATTCAGTATCATCATCCTTGCTAGCTCCGAGTCCCAGCATTTGTTGCAATGTTAGGAAGGAGCCATGTGTAACACGGAACCAGATGTGTGAAATGGCATCACTAACATGCAGAAGGTGACGACAGGTTTTCCCGCTTATTTACTTTTGAAAAAAAAGATTTTATTGGAAGCAAAAAGGTAAATAATAAATGTAATACCAGTATAGTAACTTGATCTGCAGTATCATGTCTTCTGGATGTTTCCAGATCTTAGGCATCACGTTGCTTAGCATCTCATGTGATATGTTGATCTGGAAACATCCACTTGATGTGATACAGCCCCAGATGACCTTAACCCATTCAGTACCGAAAACCCCTAAAGGGATACCTTGGCAAACAGTGCGGGCCCAGATCAGAAGCCGCAGAATGCGGCCTCTGATCAGGGCCTCCACTGTTTGCTAAAAGTTCAGCCGTTTTCCAACTAAATTTTGATGAAAACACAACCTGGCACCCTTAAATTTTGGAATGGACTCTTGCTATATATAAGGAGGAAGATTCCATTTGGTACAAAAAGGGTTAATACTGCTGTTAAACCCCATACCAAACAAAACCAAAGCTGACTTTGGAGTTTGTCTCATCATACACACCCTGGCATATTTATAAGAAGGTTTGAGATATAATCTGTAAGATGGTTTTAGATATGTCATGGTTTAAAGATGGATTCCAAAAGTGTTTGTTTGAATTTAGGATTTATGTCCTCATCAACACTATTTAGATCTCTTTGGAGATGTTGCTTCCAATTTTGTGGGACTTTTATCAGATGTGTTGCAATGACATCTCAAGCCCTACTACCCAAATAAACCAATAGAAAAAATGACCTTTCCTGTATAATCCATACATTTTGTTGGGATCCATTTTTGTTGGACCTGCTTGCCACGATATAGTGGTAGTTATGGCGTTCAGTGCATTTGTTCATCTGCCCATCTGCTTTAAGTCCATCAACCCTAGCATCAATCTGACATCAACCCTAGCATCAGCCTGGCATCAACCCTAGCATCAGCCTGGCATCAACCCAAATGTTTAAGTCCATACAGGCCAGGGGCCAGCTGTTCAAAACTAACGACGCCAATAGTTAACGAATTGTTGAAACTTTGATCATTTAATATTGCAAATATACTAATATTTTTTATGAAAAAATGCGAGTAACTTTTGCATATTACAACAAAATTACCAAAATCTTTAGTTAGAACAGTTAACAATTTGACCACTAACAAGCTGGTTAAGCTAACAAGGCTTTGAACAACAGGAGCCTGACATAGGCTTCAGCAGAATTCTGTTTATCATATGAAGTCGCTGATAAGCAGTGGATAAGGTCGTGTAATAAAAATCGTATGACCACACGTGTAATAACACTTTGGCAGGATTAAGTAACGTCATGACGACGTCCGTGTCAACCATGCATTATTTCTGGAACAATTGTCAAATTTAAAGGCGATGAAATCCAACTTTAAAGTGGCCATATGATAAACAGAATCTTACACTTGTGGTCATTTCAAATGAAATTTATGAAACTCGATGAAGGCTCATTTCATTAATTTCATATGAAATGACCACTCGTGTAAGATCCTCTATATCCAAAACCATGTCATAATGAACGGTATGATACGAAAATTTATGTGTTAATGTTTGCTGGTGTTGCAAGGCACGGCTGATGTGATCCCCTTGAACCCTACTTTTATATAGTAAAACTGCGGTTTACATGGGTAAACCTTATTTTTCTTATTTCTGCTGTAAAACATACATTGGGGGTACTTGTTAGGACCGCCTCAATGTGGCAGTTCTAACATGTACCCACAATCTATATTTTGAGCAGAAGGAAGAAAAATATCACATATTTTCATCTTAAAATTTTCGTTTTCGGCGGTAAAATTTACAATGTATTTGTATAGGCGTGTTTACGTAATGTGTTAATTGTACACTCAGACTTTGCTAGAGCATCTTTTGGACCATGAAAATTTATATGTGAAGGGTAGTTCAAGCCAGTCAGGATAAGTAATGCCCGGTGTTATTACTTTTGTTTGTGTTACGGTTTTATGTCCTTGTCAACACAATTTTGATCATTTTTGAGACATATCCTTTAGCTTTGTGGAACTTTTACCTGACACTGAGATGAAATGGCATCTCAAGCCCTGCTGTCCAATGAAACTGCTAGGGTTTAAGGAACAGTCCAACTTGCATCACTTTTCCTTGGCAGGCTTAGACTCTCAAAAGCAGTTTACCATTACTCGAAAGTTCCTTTGAGATTCAGCTCTGCATGTAAGCAGCATGCTGCCCATACTATTCTCCAAGCCTCGATGGGCGGGGGCACTAATGCTGCTAATTTTGAGATACTTTTTGGTGTTCCATAACATAAGAGCTGGCCCATGACAAAACTTAAAATAGGACCGGTCTGACCAGCAGAGACACAAGTCAACATGAGCTTCCATCCACTATGTCAAGTCCTTTTGCTTATGTCTCTTTGCATAGAGATTAGCCTATAGCAGTAGCAAAGACTCTGATCAGACTCTGCAAATGCGCAGGCTGATTTGAGTCTTCGCTGGTCACTCAAGACTTCTTGTACATTTTGCAATGTGCTGGCTCATAAGTATATATTGTGCCCACTCAATATAATTACCTCTGTTAAGTACACATAGCTTTATTTTGCAAGATAAAAGAAGAAAAAAATATCCCTCACTATTTTCTTATCTTGAGGAATTACCTGGGAGCTCAAGAATGGGTTCGACTTAACCATAGCGAACAAGCTATCAGTTACATGCCATTGAAAATTCACTGTACCATTGTCTTGCAGAGAGAGGATAAACCCTGACAAAGCAGGCACCTATAACAATATGTTTGTGTACTATGATGGGAAACACCAACTCTTCAGTAATGTGGTAAGTTTATACTGCCGCACTTCAATGGCTCAATATCACCGTCGAGATTTGACATAAAAATTTGTTTGAGGTAACAGGGATATCTTTCCCGATTTTCTCATCAAGGCGATTCTAAACAGTACACACAACATACATGTAATAAGATTATCTCACTGCCTTAATCCTTGCCATGCTGAGCCCAGATATGCCTTATCTTTCAAACAATGTAGATCCAGATCAGATGGCTTCTGAAGAAGCCATCTGATCAGGATCTACATTGTTTGTCATTCAGATTGTGAATTTGTTGCAATAATTTGCATCAAGTAATCTGATTGGTTGATAATCAGTAGTGGGTGTGGCAGATTAAAATATTCAGCAGGACGAGGGTTAATACCTGCAGCTATTGATGAATATTTTCCTAGGAGCTCTAGAATGAACTCAAAAGAGCTGTGGTAAATAAGCCATCGGAGTGCCGGCCATTGAAGTTACACTGCAGCAAGTTTTTGCCATGCCATGCGTATGCATCTGTTTTTAGCATGGTTTAACTTGCCTCCAAGGTCTAGTGTTTAAGCTACTCACTTCATAAACCAGGGGTTGGGGTTTCAGTTTAGGGCTTCTCCAGACTTTTGTATGAACCTTAAGTTCTATCTCATATATGAGCTTAGTTAGTGGTGGGATATTAAGCAATAGCATGATAGCATGGTTCATTATAGGGATCATGTTTTCCATCTGCTTGTTTGCTTGTCCAACCACCAACATTTGCATCAATCTTTATGTTCAAGTCAATTCCACTGATTCAAGAAGGGCAGTTGTCATTTCTGGCGAAAGAATGTGCGCTGTACTGGTTAACCACTTGCATATAGGTCTGCCCAGGAAAATGTGAATAGGTAAACTGACCTGCTCAAAAATGACCTAAAATAATGTTGAATGGGCCATTGAACTCCAATACAAACAAACAAACAAATAAACAAATGTTCAAGTCATATTTGGCCCCCATAGTTGCAATACCAACTATGGCAGAATTGTTGTTTGAACTGAATGCCTCCATTAGGTTAGTTTCTACAGTAATTATGCCTCTTCTGCAAATTCAAGAAAGACACGTGTCAGTTTCGGTCGAAAATGTGCACTTTTCTTGTTAATGGTTAGCTTAAAGAGCTCGTTAGGGGTCATATTGTTAACTGTTCTAACAAGTTTAATATTTAAAATTTTGGTATTTTTACTGAAAAAATGTGAGCAGCTTTTGCATTCGCAAAAATATTAGCATATTTGCTATAACAAATGATCAAAGTTTTAACGATATGTTAACTAACAACATCGTTAGTTAATGTATCGTCAAAATTTTGATCATTTATTATGGCCAATATACTGATATTTTTGCTGAAAAAATGAGAGCAGCTTTTGCATATTTCACATTTTTCAGCAAAAATAACAAAATTTTAGGTTAGAACAGTTAACAATATGACCACTAACGAGCTCGTTAAGCTGATGATACTTTGAACAACTGGGCCCAGCTTGATAGGAACTGTAATTCTTTTGACTGGGTTACCAAACTCAGTTTAGGAAGTACAATATCTTGCACAATGGAACCATTTGCAGTGCAATATGTATGTATAAAAAAGATAGTGTTACTTTATAGAAAGAAGCCGCCGTGGTGTAGTGGTTACGCTACTCCCCTTGTAAACCAGGGATCGCAGGATCGATCCCGGGCTTCTCCAGACTTTCAGATGAGTCTTTAAACCGATGTCCCGTCTCCGTATGACCTTAGCTGTTGGTGGGACGTAAAACTAAAATTCACTCACTCACTTTATAGAAATTTATTTTAGTTTGATTGCGATGAAAGCTTCAAGCTTATTGAATTGATGAAAGCTTCAAGCTTATTGAATCGCTCTCGGACACTCATTCCAGGTGTTTTCACGCACGCGAGAGAGAGAGGCAGTGGCTTTTACACCACTGCTACCCATTTACACCTGGGTGGAGTGGGGCAGTGTCATTACGTGTCTTGCCCAAGGACACACCTCGATACCGGTGGCTGGATTCCAATTCACAACCTCTCCATCATAAGTCTAACCCGTTAACCACTGCACTATCGAGGCTGACATATATAGTGTTAACTGAATATCATCTGGCATTTCAGATTCATACCAAGGTTGAACCAGCTACCCCATGTGAACTGATAGCAGTCCAAGACGTTGGCACTCCCACGGTTTCCAACTCCAAAAGCTATTCTACAAGATCTATTATTAGAAACCTTAAATTAGAACTCAGGGTAGGTACCATACATTAACTCTTAAAATGCCAATCACAACAATTGACGTCTTCTTTGTTATCTGCCTGTTACTTTACAAGTCATTTTTGCAAACAGTGTGGACCCAGATCAGACTGCTCCTCTAGGAGCAGTCTGGTCTGGGTGCACACTGTTTGTCTGTATGCAAAAATATTTTTAAACTGTTTGCAAGATTCAGCAGGCAACATAAACAGGTATTTTCAGATGCAATTTTACGTGGCATCTCAAGGGTTAATATTAGAAATACAGTGCAACCTCGCTGTTTAGCAGCCAACTAGGGGAAACTCCAAAACTTTCTGCTTAAAGGAGGTGGCTGTTCAGCAGTTGGAAACGTATGAGATGATACGTGGTCTGATATTGACAGATGAAAATGTGATAACTGCAGGCAGCTGAGCAGAGATACACCAAAAGAGAAATAAATGATGGATAGGTGTCATATAAGTACAGTGAAACTCCGCTATTAAGGTGGTCTTAATATAGGAATTTTATTGTATACCCATCTGACATACCTTCATCATTTATTTCTCTTTTATTTACTTACATGTTGTTAATACTGATAAAAATGAAAATTATCCAATACTAAACACACCAGAAAATATTATTTTAACTTCCAATTTTGGCAGCTGTGTTAATTCTGGCTGTTCAATAGAGGGAATCTAGATTTAAAAATGTGGCTGCTGGCTGGAGGAGAAGTGGCTACTTAGCAGAGGTTAAATATATAGGAAAATGCTTAGGAGAGAATTGTTGTGGGTGCTAAAGAGAGGTGGATTTTAAACAGAGATGAACATAATATAATCTATACATTTTTATTTGGATATACATGTAACACTGTTGTTTAATTAACACAGTTTTGACTTTGGACCCCAACAATATTGCTATAAAGAGGTTGTGGAGTATAAAGAAAAACCTACACCAAGTTCTTTACTTTTTTCGGACCCCAATCCTCACAGCTTGGAGAAATAGATTGAGCTGCATGGTGCTTCCACGCAGAGCTGAAACTGATCAAACTTTTGAGTACTGGTAAACTGCTTACATCAAACCCTGCCAAGAAAAAGTGTTATTTGCATCAGACCAACTCTTAAACCCTACCTGCGGCCCCCGCATAAAGGGGCTTGAAGAAGTATATGGGCTGCATGATGCTTCCACGCAGAGCTGAATCCAGCCCCCTCACTAGTACTGGTAAACCCCATAGAGGATCTAAGCCTGTCCAGGAACCGCGGTGCGAGACGGACCGTCCATGCTAATAAACCCTATTGGTTTCATTGGGCGACAGGGCTTGAGATGTCATTTCATCTTAATGTCGGGTAAAAGTCCCACAAAATTGGAAGCAACGTCTCCAAAATGACCTTAACGTGTTGACAGGGACGTTAAACCTCAAATCAAACAAACAAAAACCCTACCTGTTTCTTCGGGCAATAGGGCTTGAGATCCCATTTCATGTGTTAGTTAAAAGTCACACAAATTCAGAATCAAAGTCTCCAAAATGACAATAGTGTTCTCGATTTTCTCTTTGAACCAGCGCATGACAAAATCTAAAAGAAGTCTTGAGCGACCAGCAAAGACTCAGATCAGCATGCACATTCGCACAGTCTGGTCAGAGTCTTTGCTGACCGCATGTACCTACTATAGGCTAATATCTATGCAAAGAGACATAAGCAAAAGGTCTTGTCATAGTGGATGGGCGCCCAGGTTGATTTGAGTCTCTGCTGGTCGGACCGGTCTTATTAGCTCCACTGGCCGAAGGCCAGCGGGGCTATTGTCATGGCCCTGTGTCCGTCGTGCGTTCGTGTGTCCGTGCGTTAACTTTTTCTTTAAACATCTTCTCCTAAACCACTGGGCCAATTGTAACCAAACTTCACAGGAATGTTCCTTACATAGTCCTCTTCTAAATTCCTTCAAAGAATTTTGTTACACCCAGAACTCTGGTTGCAATGGCAACAAAACCACAAAAAATTAAAAATCTTTAAAAATCTTCTCCTCCAAAACCACCTGTTGGATTTCATTTTTATTTTGCATGACTGTTCCTTGGGTGGACCTCTTTCTGATTCCTTGAAGAAATTTCGATCCGACGAAAAACATGGCCGCCATGGGCGGGGCTTATTTTCCCTATTTAACATATAGTGTAATGCTAAAACATCTTCTCCTCCTAAACTATTGGGCCCATTGTAACCAAACTTAACAGGAATGTTCCTTACTTAGTCCTCTTCTAAATTCCTTCAAAGAATTTTGTTACACCCAGAACTCTGGTTGCCATGGCAACAAAACAACACAAAAAATTAAAAATCTTTAAAAATCTTCTCCTCAAAAACCACCTGTTGGATTTCATTTTTATTTTGCATGAATGTTCCTTGGGTGGACCTCTTTCAGATTCCTTGAAGAAATTTTGATCCGACAAAAAACATGGCCGCCATGGGTGGGGCTTATTTTCCCTATTTAACATATAGTGTAATGCTAAAACATCTTCTCCTCCTAAACTACTGGGCCAGTTGTAACCAAACTTCACAGGAATGTTCCTTTATTAGTCCTCTTCTAAATTCCTTCAAAGAATTTTGTTACACCCAGAACTCTGGTTGCCATGGCAACAAAACCACACAAAAAATTAAAAATCTTTAAAAATCTTCTCCTCCGAACCCACCTGTTGGATTTCATTATCCCCTCGCACAACATAGTTGTGAGGGGGGGATATAGCATTTGTCACGTACGTACGTACTTTTGTCATCCCTCTAGCGCCACGTACGTACATACTTTTGTCATCGCTCTAGCGCCACGTACGTACGTACTTTTGTCATCGCTCTAGCGCCTACATTTCTTGACCGATTTTAATATAACTTCACACGAACGTTCCTTACGACAATATCTGGAGCAAGATCGACTTTCAAGGTCATGACCTCAAGGTCAAGGTCACTCTGGCTATTTTTTGAAAAACTTTGTCATGGCTCGAGCGCCTACATTTCTCCCTCAATTTCAATATAACTTCACACAAATGATCCTTATAAAAATATCTCAAGCGAGTTTGACTTTCAAGGTCATAACCTCAAGGTCAAGGTCACTGTGGCTATTTTTAGAAAAACATTGTCATCGCTCTAGCGCTTACATTTCTTCACCAATTTCAATATAACTTCACACAAATGATCCTTATAAAAATATCTCGAGCGAGTTCCACTTTCAAGGTCATGGCTTCAAGGTCAAGGTCACAGTGGCTATTTTTAGAAAAACTTTGTCATCGCTCAAGCTCCTACATTTCTTCACTGATTTCAATATAACTTCACACAAATGTTCCTTATGACAATATCTTGAGCGAGTTGGACTTTCAAGGTCATGACCTCAAGGTCAAGGTCACTGGCTATTTTTAAAACAACTTTTTCATCGCTCTAGCGCCTACATTTCTTCACCAAATTCAATATAACTTCACACAAATGTTCCTTATAAAAATATCTCCAGCGAGTTCGACTTTCCAACTCATGGCCTCAAGGTCAAGGTCACTGTGGCTATTTTTAGAAAAAACTTTGTCATCGCTCTATCGCCTATATTTCTTCACTGATTTCAATATAACTTCACACAAATGTTCCTTATGACAATATCTCAAGCGGGTTCGACTATCAAGGTCAAAGCCTCAAGGTCAAGTTCACTGTGGCTATTTTTTAGAAAAACTTTGTCATCGCTCTAGCGCTTACATTTCTTCACCAATTTCAATATAACTTCATACAAATGTTCCTTATGACAATATCTCTAACGAGTTCCACTTTCAAGGTCAAGGTCACTGTGTCTATTTTTAGAAAAACTTCGTCATCCCTCTAGCGCTTACATTTCTTCATCGATTTCAATATAACTTCACACAAATGTTCCTTATGACAATATCTCGCCATTTCGACTTTCAAGGTCAAGGTCACTATGGCTATTTTTAGAAAACTTTGTCATCGCTCTAGCCCCTACATTTCTTCACTGATTTCAATATAACTTCACACAAATGTTGCTTATGACAATACCTTGAATGAGTTTGACTTTCATGATCAAGGTCACTGTGGCTATTTTTAGAAAAACTTTGTCATTGCTCTAGCGCTTACATTTTTTTCACCAATTTCAATATTACTTCACACAAATGTTCCTTATAACAATATCTCTAGTGAGTTTCACTTCCAAGGTCAAGGTCACTGTGGCTATTTTTAGAAAAATTTTGTCATGGCTCTAGCGCTTACATGTCTTCACCCATTTCAATATAACTTCACACAAATGTTCCTTATGACAATACCTCGAGCGAGTTTGACTTTCAAGGTCAAGGTCACTGTGGCTATTTTTAGAAAAACTTTGTCATTGCTCTAGTGCTTACATTTTTTCACCAATTTCAATATAACTTCACACAAATGTTCCTTATGACAATATCTCGAGCTATTTAGACTTTCAAGGTCAAGGTCACTGTGGCTATTTTTAGAAAAACTTTGTCATTGCTCTAGCGCCTACATTTAATGATGGATTGTAATAGAACTTTACACAAATGTTTCTTATGATAATATCTCGACTTACTTCGACTTTCAAGGTCATGACCTCAAAGTCAAGGTCACTGTGGCTATCTTTAGAAAAACTTTGTCATGGCTCTACCGCCTACATTTATTAACAGATTTTAATATAACTTCACACAAAAGATGCTTATGATATCTTGAGCAAGATCTACTTTCGTGGTCATGGCCTCAAGTCACGGTCACTATGGCTATTTTTAGAGAAACGTCATCACTCTAGAATGTACATTTATTGGAGGATTTTTAAAACTTTACACAAATGTTGCATATGATAATATCTCAAGCAAGTTGGACTTTTGCCATTTCAGTTGTCTAGTGCGAGGGGATTTGTATCGCATGCAATGCCTTGTTTTTATTTTGCATGAATGTTCCTTGGGTGGACCTCTTTTAGATTCCTTTTAGAAATTTTGATCCGACAAAAAACATGGCCGCCATGGGCGGGGCTTATTTTCACTATTTAACATATAATGTAATGCTAAAAAATCTTCTTCTGCAAAAGTGCTTGTGGGATTTCATTGTAATTTGCATGAATTGTCCTTGGGTGGACTGTTGTCAGATTCCTTGAAAAAAATTTGATCTTACAAAAAAACATGGCCGCCATGGGCGAGGCTTATTTTCACTATATAACATATAGTGTAATGCTGAAAATATTTTCTGCAAAAGTTCTTGTTTTATTTCATAGTTATTTGGCATGCATGTTCCTTGGGTGGACCTCTGTCAGATTCCTTGAAGAAATTTTGATCCGACAAAAAACATGGCTGCAGTGTGCGGGGTTTATTTTCACTATATAGCATGTAGTGTAATGTTAAAAAAGTCTTCTCTTCTTCAAAAGTTCTTGTTTATTTATTTATTTATTTATTTATTTATTTAAAAGTACCTTCCTGAATCTGAATTAATCTCCTCCAATTTTGCTGACTATCACATATCTATAGAGGTCCACCTACAAATTGTCATTCTAAAATTCAAAACATCAGAAATTTCACTTGCCCATCACACTGGTGATAGAACTGTTGTTTTCAACACAAACTCTATTTATACGACTTGATGTTTCAAAATAAATTCAAAATACTGAGGGAGATTGATTTATTAGGGCCCCGCACTGAAAGTGTGGGTGCCCTATAGTAATCACTCTGTCTGTCCGTCTGTCTGTCTGTCTGTCCGTCTGTCCGTCCACAAATTTTCCTACTCCTCTGATAGCGCTGCCGGGGCCCTAGTCAGTTTCACTGACAGCTCTAGTTAGACCTAATTATACTACAGTGTTAACAGTTCTCCAGATCCCTGAGGGTTAAAATGGCTTAGTTGAAAAGGGAGGCATACCAAATCCGACGGAGGAAAGGAAAAAATAAATAAAGAAAGAAATAAAACATAAATCTGTTCATTTTTTAGCTCCACTGGCCAAAGACCGGCGGGACTTATGTTATATGTTATGGCCCTGTGTCTGTTGTGCGTCAGTGCGGTTGTGCATCCGTGCATTAACTGTTTTCTTTAAACATTTCCTCCTTAACTACTTGGTCGATTGTAACCAAACTTCACAGGAATGTTTCTCACATAGTCCTCTTCTGAATTCCTTCAAAGAATTTTGTTACATGCAGAACAAAATGGCATCGAAACCCAAAAAAAATATTTAAAAATCTTCTCCTCCAAAACCGCTCAATGGATTTTATTCTTATTTTGCATGAATGTTCCTTGGGTGGACCTCTGTCAGATTCCTTGAAGAAATTCGGATCAGACAAAAAACATGGCCACCATGGCCATGCCCCACATGACTGCCATGGCCATGCCCCTTGGCTCATTAGCTTTCAAAGACTTATATGGGGAAAAGTTTTAAAAACCTTCTCCTCCAAAACCGCTCAACTTAATGGATTTCATTCTTACTTTGCATGAATGTTCCTTGGGTGGACCTCTGTCAGATTCCTTGAAGCAATTTTGATCAGACAAAAAACATGGCTGCCATGGACACGCCCATTGGCTAATTAGCTTCCATAGACTCATAAAGGGATCTTTTTTTTTTTTTAATCTTCTCCTCCAAAACCGCTAAATGGATTTTGTTCTTAATTTTCATGAATGTTCCTTGTGTCTACCAGTCAGATTCATTGAAGAAATTTTGATCAGACAAAAAACATGGCCGCCATGGACACGCCCATTGGCTAATTAGCTTCCATAGACTCATAAAGGGATCTTTTTTTTTTTTAATCTTCTCCTCCAAAACCGCTAAATGGATTTTGTTCTTAATTTTCATGAATGTTCCTTGTGTCTACCAGTCAGATTCATTGAAGAAATTTTGATCAGACAAAAAACATGGCCGCCATGGCCACCACCTTTGGCTCATTAGCTTCCATAGACCAATAAACGGAAAAACTTCTTCTCTGAAACCATAAAGCCTAAAGCTTAGACATTTACAGTAAAACCTGTCTTAGTGGCCACCTCTATTAAGCAAGCAACCTGTCTTAAGCAAGCAGGCATTCAGTTCCCAAGAAAGGCAGATGTGTTAAATTTCACCTGTATTAAGCAAGAACCTGTCTTAAGCAAGCATATTTTGACTATCCCTTAGGCACTTGCTTAATACAGGTTGAACTGTAGTATGTAGCAAAGTTATGTGGTCACCTACTAAGTCCTGCGAACTATGACTCTTGAGTCCAAATTGGCAACACCCCGTTGCTTAGTAGCTCCCATAGACTAATAATGACAAAATCTTGAAACTTTTCTCCTCTGAAACCATAAGGCCAAGAGCTTAGTATGTAGCAACTTGAAGTATTCAACTGCATAAATCCTGCCAACTATGCCCCTGGGGTCCAAATTGGCCACACCCTGAGGCCCATAAGCTCCGATAGACTTATACTGGGAAAAACTGACAAAAATCTTCTCTGAAACCATCAGTGCCCAGAGCTTAGATATTAAGTATGCAGCAACGTCAAGTGGTCACTCAAATAAATCCTGCCAACAATGCCCCTGGGGTAAAAAATTGGTCACGCCCAGAGGCATATTAGTTCCCATAGACTTATAATAGGAAAAACTTAAAAAAAGTCTTCTTCTCTGAAACCATAAGGCCCAGAGCTTTAGATAATTAGAACGGAGCAATGCCAAATGGTCACTCACATAAATACTGCCAACCATGGCTCTGGGGTCAAAAAAATATAGAATGGACATTCCTTGGGTGGATCACTTGTTTCTTTTTTACCCATTGCATGCGGGAAAACCCTAAATGGGTACCTTGGCAAACAGTGCTGGCCCAGATCAGACCCCACAGAACACCATGTCTGATCAGGGCCTGCACTATTTGCTAACAGAATTTTCCATCAAAAATAGAAAAAATAGGCCTGACACCCCTTATATGACAAATGGACTGGTCCAACATATAGCAATAGAAGAGTCCACTAGTATACAATTGGTTAATGTAATAAATATGACAATTGTCTGAAGTTAGCCGGTGGAGCGACAGGCCCTCTTGGGCCTCTTGTTGTAGGTTTTATCATGCGCCGGCTCCATTTCTTACTTCCAGGACAAGTATGAGAACACAGTAACTCGGGGCATGAATGGTCAGGTGTCTATAGAGATTGGTAACCCAGGCAAGGAGAAGGAAATCCCTACCTTTGTGGGTGGGGTATCTACAGTCAATGCAGCCCTTGCTGGTGGAACATGTATGCTTCAGGTAAAATTAGATCATTTATAATCAGAGCTAACTTTATCGTATAAGGTCATTGTTATTTAGTGGATGTGTCATGCCATAAAAATGATTTGATCACATGGGTCATAATGGTCTCCGGACGTTAGCCCCCCCAGGACGTTTGCCCCCCAATGACTTAATCTAAAAATGGACATTTGCCCCCCCAGTTGAAAATGTGACCTGGACATTTGCCCCCCAGAGCTTATTTTTGGTATGGACATCTGCCCCCCAGTGCTTATTTTACAGGTGGACAATTGCCCTCCACTGCTTACTTCAGAAAGGGACATTTGCCCCCCAACCTGACTAGACAAGGATATTCATTATACAGACTTGTATATAGCTACATAATTTACATGATAACGTTTTGGTAAAGTTTTACAGCCCATTCAAGATCATTTCAATTTCTTCAAGAATTAACCATCAGTGTACCCAGTGTAAAAACCACTTGAGTATAGGCATCTGACATTGGACCCTTAGTGAGGCACAAACTCAATATAATGGTTCTGTAGCTGACTTGCTTAACCCTTATCCTGCTGAATTAATTAAGCATCTCCAATTGTTGACTATTAACCATCACATTTTCACATTCTTGGTATATTTTGTTAACATAACAAATTGCATGACAAACAGTATAGATCCCCATCAGATATGGCCTCTGATCGGGATCCATACTGCTTTCTAATGTAGGGTTGTCCATAACAGCAGGTTATTATGCGATTCATATTTATATAGATGGAATAATTTATTGCTTAACATTTTGTATTTCTGATGATAATACACCAATAAATACATTGTTTTCCTCCTTTGTGTTAGCCCTGGTCTATCTGAGGGGCAAATGTCCCCTTCTGAAATAAGCAGTGGGGGGCAAATGTCCACCTGTAAAATAAGCACTGGGGGGCAGCTGTCCATACCAAAAATAAGCTCTGGGGTCGCATTTTCAGCTGGGGGGCAAATGTCCATTTTTAGATTAATTCATTGGGGGAGCAAATGTCCTGGGGGGCAAATGTCCTGGAATCGGAAAATAACACATGGTTACTGGCATATGGCCTCATGATAACCCTATGATTTGTATTGAAAATTTTTTAACTTCTTCGATAAAAAAGGGATTTTAAACTTAATAACTATAATGATCCTAAGTATTAGAACAGACAGGCCTAAGCAAACAATGTAGACCCAGATCAGACTGCAAACAGTGCAGATGCAGAACAGACTGGTCTGATCATGAAGTAGCAGTCTGATCACAGTCATCACTGTTTGCCATTTCGGCTCTACTTTTTGGACTCCTTGCCGGATGGTGAAACACTTGTAAAAATTTCATGAGAATTACAGCTAGTCCTCACTGTGTCAGACTTCTTAGGATTTTTACAGAACATGGTAAACAGAAGCTTACACTTGTGGTCATTTCATATGAAACCAGAGGCATGTGTCATATGACCACTTACGAAAGATCCTCTGTTACCTCTGTTCTCATACAGCAAAAAAAAAAAAAAAAAGCACAAAAAGAAAGAGGTGGATTGCTCAAACAAAATCCTAGGCTGATCACTGTCAATATTAGTGACTTCTTTTAGAATGTTTACATGCATTGTGCATTTACAGAAAGCTTCTTTGCTTCACTAAATATTGTTCATACAGTGGTGAGCACATTGACTCATGCCATGTCACATGTCAGTATAAACTATGGTTCTCTCTGATATGATTGGACTCTGGCAAGGTGGCAACATTATGATGTCAATGGCCTTCTTCCGCTGTCAATAAGAAAACTGTGCAGTTGTTTTTGTGTTTCAAATTTAGCCCTCAAATCAGAATTTTTCATCACATAATGATTAGAAAATAAGGTGAATATAAGTAAGGAAGGTAATTCATTTAATATTGGTAGAAGTTTGGATCACATTGGGTCAGGAGCAAAGTTTAGTGAACAGTTCACTTAAACTTTGCTCATTGCATGTTGTTCATACAATGTACTTCTATGAACTTTAAATAAATTACATTCATTTTTTAAGGGGAATGGGAACACCTGGCAAATTTTATTCGCCATTTTTCAAAGGGAGACAACTTTTGGGACTTCCTTTTCGCTTTTCTATAAGCCCTGTCCCACTGAAAAAGGGGTGTACCCTAAAAGGAAAGAATTTGCTCCTTAGGAGCAAATTCTTTTCTTTAAGAGTTGACCCCTATTGATATGAGAGACAAATATACTTTTGCAGGAGTTGCCTTCCCTGAAGGTGTTCCCATACCCCTTAAAATGAGCACAAAACAAATGTAGAAAAAATAAAAAGAAACATGTTCCAGAGAAATATTATGTTTTCTCGGTTGTATCTTGACATTTAAGAAATAGAGCTTCCACGCAGAGCTGAAACCAACCGCACACGAGTACTGATAAACCATTAAGAAGATCTTAGCCTGCCCAGGCAAAAAAGGTGCAAGTCGGACCGTCCATGCTTATAAACCCTAAGGTTTCATTGGGCGGCAGGGGTCGAGATGTCATTTCATCTCAGTGTCGGGTAAAAGTCCCACAAAATTGGAAATAACGTCTCCAAAATGACCTTTACAGTGTTGAGGGGGACGTTAAACCTCAAATCAAACAAACAAACAAACAATCTTGACATTTATGTATTTCAGAACATTACAATACAGGAGAACAGCCCAGGCAAAGACGGTGCAGAATACATACTAAACTGTTACGTGAAGTGCAATGCCATACCAAAAAATGTTAACATACCACCACTTACTATACCCTTCCTCTTCTATAATGGTAAGTTGATATATTTGTTTGTTTGGAGAGTAAAGGCCCAATCAACACTAGCATGTCAGTTTGCCTATCCACACATTTGCTCGGCAGACATGTTAACCAGTGCAGTGCACATTCTTTCACTTGAAACTGACGACTGCCTTTATGTCCTGCTGAAAATCTAAATATACCACACCCACTACTGACTATCAACTAATCAGATTACTTGATGCAAATTATGGCAACAAAGTCACAATCTGAATGACAAACAATGTAGATCCTGATCAGATGATGGATCTACATTGTTTGAAAGGTATGGCATATCCGGGCTCAGCAGGATAAGGATTAAAAGATGGATTCTATAAATGAATAAATTATATAGAAAAAAGATTGTTTAGAGTATTCTGTTTCAGCGTTTTATTTGTGCAAAACATAATCAGGGGAATCACACTCCATTTATGTTTCAAAGGAATCAAGTGCATCAAAATGTAAGAATCATAAAATCGAATAGAACTATTTTTGAAGTGGCAGAATTGTGTGATTTAGAAATCATGATTTGGAATCGGGATTCTGATTCAGGTAAATCAAAGGTGCCGCCTCCGGCAGGATTTTGCAATCATAAACATGCTACTGCCACTTTATAAACACTATGATTCGATGTAATGATTACAAATGGATGCCAAAAATTTACAGTTGCTTCTGCTGGTTGTTTTACTTCCCCCATTGTATGATAGACGACAGTTTAGGCTTTGAGATGTGCAAGATAAATGCTGGCTCTCACAAAGAGACGATGCTCTGTTCTGCTTGAATACTGCATTTAGGAACATCATTTTCCATTTGTAGTGACTAAAATTCTTCATTTTATTGCTAATCTTTTTAGTTCACCAGAGCCTTTGGCTCCAGGGGAGCTTATAGTATAGGCAGTGGTCCATCGTCCGCATCTGCGGCCGTCAACATTTTCAAACGACTTCTCAGAAACTGCATGGCCAGTTGAAACCAAATTATATGTGGTTCCTCCATGGGTTGGGGGAAAGAAAGTTTATTCTTGGGATCTTGGTCACATGACCAAGATAGCTACCATACCCATATATGGTAAAAACCTTTAAAAATCTTCTTCTCAGGAACCAAATGGCTGATGTACTTGAAACTTGGTATGCAGCATCAGGGACTAGGGCTCGGTCAAGTTTGTTCAAATGATGACCTTTGGTTGATATTGACCTATTTTACATCAAGGTGAAATTTGGTCACTTAGACATTTGTATGGAAAAAGGGCAAAACAGTGGATTTTTCTGATTGCATGGTAACCTGTGGCATCAGAAATGATATTTGCAATCAGCTGAATGGAATTTTATCACTTCGAGATGTCAAGGTCATTTACTGACCTTTGTCCTGGAAGGCTCAGATTCAGTATTTTAATCTTCTTCTTAATTTAAACTGCTGGGTAGATTGAAACCAAATTACATGTGGAGCCTCTATGGGAAGGGAGAACGGAAGTTTGTTTGTAAGGACTAGGTCATGTGACCGCCATGCCCATATATGGTAAAAACCTTTAAAAATCTTCCTCTCAGGAACCAAATGTCCAATGACCTTGAAACTTGGTATGCAGCATCGGGGATTCGGGTCCTACCAAGTTTGTTCAAATGATGACCTTAGTTGACCTTGACCTATTTTACGTCAAGGTGAAATTTGGTCACTTAGACATTTGTATGGAAAAAGGGCAAAACAGTGGATTTTTCTGATTGCATGGATAACCTGTGGCATCAGAAATGATAATTGCAATCAGCTGAATGGAAGTTTCCAGAGGTCAAGGTCATTTACTGACCTTTGTCCTGGAAGGCTCAGATTCAGTATTTGTATCTTCTTCTCAACTTAACTGCTGGTCGATTGAAACCAAATTACATGGGGAGCCTCTATGAAAGGGGGAAGTTTGTTTGTAAAAACTGGGTCACATGACCAATATAGCTGCCATGCCTATATATATAGCTGCCATGCCTATATATGGTAAAATCCTTTAAAAGTAAAAGTAAAACAAAGATCAGGAATCGATACAATTAACTTACTCCACCCATCAAAGACACCAAAGGGAAAGAAACACAAACATTAAGCGACCAGACCATAATGGAAACCTAAACAAAGGAAGGCCATAAGGACAGTTACTTTCCCACAAAATGGCCATATGGCCATCCAAAATAAAAAGACACAAGTGATACACACAGTAAGTAACAAACAACAACATAAATAAATCGCCACAGAAGAACCGCCTTGGAACGGTCAGTGGAAAGATTTCCACTGGGGGGCTTAAATCGATTTTACGTGGCCACAATCCTCGCCATTACTTCCGTCGTGATTTAGACAAATAATTTGTTCAGTCCGCATGAAGGCCTCCTAACTCATCAGTGCAACATCTCCGTGAACACAAATAATCAAAGAACCACAGAGGTGAGACAACGGTGAGGACTCGACAGCAAGAAACCACTGAAATGCTGGAGCAAAAGAAAACCAACAGTTAGAAATTGGATGGGCCCGACCAGAGACAGAGCATCAGGCACCAACCAACATTACCTTGAATTAGATCTCTCTAATTCTCAATAAGCCTTTACGTTGGAACCGTCATAGAATCTGAGGCCTGATCCACCGGCGTGCAATTAAAGAGGGAAGCAAAGTTGCAAACCGTGCACCAAATGGTAGATGACCTTGAAACTTGGTATGCAGCATCCGGGACTCGGGTCCCATCAAGTTTCTTAAAATGATGACCTTTGGTTGACCTTGACCTATTTTACATAAGGTAAAATTTGGTCACTTAGACATTTATATGGAAAATGGGGAAAACAGTGTATTTTTCTGATTGCATGGTAGCCTGCTGCATCAGAAATGATATTTGCAATCAGCTGAATGGAAGTGTATCAATTCCAAAGGTCAAGGTCATTTGCTGACCTTTGTCCTGGATGGCTCAGATTCAGTATTTTAATCTTCTCTACTCAAACTGCCAGGTTGATTGAAACCAAACATGTGGAGCTTCTATGGGAAGCGGGAACGAAAGTTTGTTCTGAAGGACTATGTCACATGACCAATATGGCCACCATGCTCATATATGGTAAAAACCTTAAAAAATCTTCTTCTCAGTAACCAAATGGCCGATGACCTTGAAACTTGGCATGCAGCGTCGGTAACTTGAACTCTACCAATTTGTTCTAATGATGACCTTTGGTTGACCTTGACCTGTTTAACATCAAGGTAAAATTTGGTCACCTTGACATTTGTATGAAAAAAAAGGCAAGACAGTGGATTTTACTGATGACATGGTAACCTGTTGTTGTCACATGACCAAGATTGGCTCCATGCCTGTATATGGTATAAACCACATGACCTCTGGTGAGCATAGTGGCCCATGGGCCTCTTGTTTGATGAACAGACTGTGACCAGTGTGCAGCACCTGTAGCATTTAAAATAAAAGTCAACGAAGAAGTAAGCAGAAGTAAATGGTGCGTTGGTGGCCGCCATATTTGAGGCACTTGATTTGCTTTAAAACATAAATGGTTCATGATACACTTGTTTTTGTATTGTGCTTCTGTTTAGCATAAATAGAATGCTGAAACAGAAACATGATTTTGAATCCTGTTTCTGATGCAGGTAAATGAAAGAAGCCCAAGCTATAGCAAACTGAATTTTCAGGTAGCAAATCTGCTACTTGCTTCTGTTAACTTGGAACATATTTGAATAGGGTTTCATGATCTGGTCCTTAATTTAACAGTGTTATGACATGATACAGCTCAGTGGTAGGGAGGACAAACATTATCTCATCTTGTAAACAAGTCTGTGAAATGAACACCCCTATATCCCAACTTTATGTATAGCAAACTGGGGTTTACAAGGGATTTCTCTTCTTTCTGCTCCAAAACATAGGATGTGCCTGCATGTTATTACTGACTCAATGAGGTAGTTCTAATGAGCACCCACAACCTATGTGTTCGCCCCCACCCATTGGGGCTTGAAAAAATAGATTGGGTTGCATGGTGCTTCCACGCAGAGCTGAATCTGACCACACACGAGTACTGTTAAACCGTTTAGAAGGACTTAGCCTGCCCAGACAGAGTGGTGAGTCAGATTGTCCAAGCATGTAGGCCTTCTGGTTTCATTGGGTGGCAGGGCTTGAGATGACATTTTACCTCAATGTCTGGTAAAGTCCCACAAAATTGGAAGCAACATCTCCAAAATGACCTAAATAGTGTTAAAACCCAATTCAAACAAACAAAACAAAACAACCTGTGTGTATAGACTAAAACTTTTCTTCAGAAAATACTATTCTATGATCATGTAAGACAGAATTTCTTAAGGCCATGGAGATCGATCATGAAATCTTTTCTATTGTCATTCTGTCCCTTCGCTGTTTCAAGGATGGCAGGTTTCAGTTTTGTGAATGTGTTTTTCTATACAGTCGAACTTCAATGGCTCGAACACCTTTGGGACCTCGAAAATCTGTTTGAGACAGGGGTAGTTCGAGCCTCTGAGGTTACTGTCAGGAGGCATAACGAGATACTTTTAGACATCTTTTCGATGTTCTTTAATGAAAACTTAGATGTGTGTACTCATTAGAATCGCCTCATCGAGGCGATTCTAATGAGTACACACAGCATACATTTGCAAGATAAAAGACTTAAATCTCCTTAATTATCCCCAACTATTTCTTATGCAGAGGATTTCGCTAGGGGCCCAAGAATGGGTTCGACAGATCCATGGTAAACGAGCCATCGGTGTTCGAGCCATCGAAGTTCTACTGTAGTTTATAACATGAAAACATCACTATCATATTTACCATAAGTATTTAGACACCTCGACTCATTACTATATTTGTTCTAAAATTTGAACAAGTACAATCTATAGTCAACTCTTTTTACACCGACATTCGTTATAACGCCAAAACTGGTTATAACGGCAATTTTAATGGAATGACTACTTAGCTAAAGGCTTAGCTGCGGTTCCGAGTGGCGTGGGCTTCCCTCGGGTTGGAAATGCAGAAATCGAGTCCATAGCCATGAATCTAGAATTCTAACAAATATTATAGATATTTGTTAGAATCGCCTCACCGAGGCGATTCTAACAAATGTCTATAACATTTGTTTCTTGGAGTAATAATGGGGAAAAGGCCTTTTATTATACCCCCACAAATGAAATTTGGGGGGGGGTATATAGGAGTGAGCTTGTCGGTCTGTCTGTCTGTCTGTCGGTCGGTCGGTCGGTCTGTTGACTTGGTTTCCAGACGATAACTCAAAAAGCGCTTCACCCATTTTTATAATTTTTGGTACACTGATGTAACATCATAAAATACAGGTCAAGTTCGATTTCCACTACAATTCGTCAATTTTCGACATAGTTATGGCCCCTTTCAAGTGAAAAAATTGCAAAATGCGCTGATGTACTATCAAGGCAGTTTGCAAAATGCGCTGATGTACTATCAAGGCAGTTTTTGTGGGGGTATTCATCACCTTTAGTGATAGCTCTAGTTAGCTCGCCTGTAACGTAGTGACAAGGTGAGCTTTTGGGATCACTTTTTGTCCGTCGTGCGTCCGTCCGTGCGTGCGTGCATCCGTGCGTGCGTCCGTAAACTTTTTCTTCAAACAACATCTCCTCCTAAACCACTGATCGGATTTTGACCAGACTTAACAGGAATGTTCCTTAGGTGGTCCCCTTTCAAAGTTGTTCAAATGGTTCCGGTTTGTTGCACATCTAGGTCACAGGAGCTAAAAATAGATTTTTTTTACTGAAAATTTTAAAAATCTTCTTCTCTGAAACCACAAGGCCTAAGTCTTTGATATTTGGTGTGAAGCTTCATCTAGTGAACCTCTACCAAGATTGTTCAAATAACAGCCCTAGTGCCAAAAATGCCCCTGCCCATGATATTTGGTGTGAAGCTTCATCTGGCGGACCTTTATCTAGATTGTTCAAATTATAGCCCTGGTGGCAAAAACGCCCCTGCCCCTAGGGCCTTTGGTTTTACATAGGCTTATATAGGGAAAATCTTTAACAGTCTTCTTCTCTGAAACCACTAGGCCCAGGTCTTTGATATTTTGTATGAAGCTTCATCTAGTTGACCTCTACCAAGATTGTGTAAATTATAGCCCTTGGTTTTACATAGGCTTATATAGGGAAAATCTTTAAAAATCCTCTTCTCTGAAACCACAAGGCCCAGGTCTTTGATATTTGGTATAAAGCTTCATCAGTGGACCTCTACCAAGATTGTTCAAATTATAGCCCTGGTGCCAAAAATGCCCCCGCTATGGGGGCCTTTGGTTTTACATAGGCTTATATAGGGAAAATCTTTAAAAATCTTCTTCTCTGAAACCACAAAGCCAAAGTCTTTGATATTTGGTGTGAAGCTTCATCTAGTAGACCTCTACCAAGTTTGTTCAAATTATAGCCCTTGGGCCAAAAATGCCCCCGCCCCGGGGGCCTTTGTTTTTACATAGACTTATACATGGAAAATCTTTAAAAATCTTCTTTTCTGAAACTAGAAGGCTATTTGGTATGAAGCTTCATCTAGTGGACCGCTACCAAGTTTGTTCAAATTATAGCCCTTGGGCCAAGACTGTACTAGAGACACTGGTTCTCAGGTGAGCACTTCAGGGCCCTCATGGCCCTCTTGTTACCTATCATACTCCTAACTGGGATTCTTTATAACGGCAAATTCTTTATAATGGCACAATAATAGGTAACAAATACTGTGTTATAACAAGGGTCCTCTGTACTACACGATGTGTCTAAATATAGTAAGATGAGTGGCGAACAGTGTAAAACCCAATGAGATGTGATATTCTGTGGCATCTGATCCGGGTCTACACTGTTTACTAAGGCATGTCTGTCTGAATACATAGGGTAAAATACAGTAGTAAAAAATTTTGGATTTGGAATAAAGCACTTAAAGGGAGACATCACATGAAATTATGTTTTGAGAGATTTCAAATTGACAAACAGCACGAGAGGATAAAAAGATTTATTTCAAGTTTACAATATACTGAAATAAAAAGAAAAACGGATAATATTCTTTCTGTGGTGAAACAGTGATGCTGAGTATCTGTCAAGAAAAATGAATGTTCATCATATGATTTATGTTGAAATAACCAGCGTGTCTCAGTATTATTTACATCTGACTGGTGATCTGGAGGTCGGAGGTTTAATATCTGCTGAGCCGGCAGTATTCTTTCATGGAGATTGATGATCAAGACTGTTCTATCATTCTCTCACTTCGCTCACTGTACTTGTTAATTGCTTATGTATAAGCCTGCCTGGGAAAAGTGTGGCTAGGAAATTAAAATAAAAATAACACTCCAAATTATGTATTTCATTGTGAAAACAAATCCATACGATAAAATGCTTTCTTTCATATCTCCCATTGGGTAATCTAATGAAAATTTGTGATAATTTTCTCATTTTTACTGCCAGTACCTCTCAACAAGGAGGTTCTAACAAGTACCCACAACCTATATCTAGGAACAGAAATAAGGAAAATAATTTCTTGCACACCAGACAAGGAAATCCGTGATTTAACCCTGGGATAGAAATTTATGTTCTGACCCTGGTGTTCCGACCCAAAATCGAATATAATCGCGTGTTTGATAAATGCACTGGTTGATTACGACCTCGTATGCGCCATCGTTAAGGTTGATGTCACAGCACGTTACGTGTCATCACTAAACATTCCAAGTGTCAACACAATATGGCGGACGTTGGTAACCGAAGTGACAGCAGCATTAAAAATCCGTGCTAAGAAATGGAAGGTATGCAAGAAAAAGAATCCAATATGGGTGTGAGGGGTGGATAGAAAAATCCGTCCCTCGGGATCACTGCCCGGCATCACTTGGCAAGTCTCGTGATGCCAGACAGTGTCCCTCAGGACGGATTTTTCCATCCACCCCTCACACCCATATAAGATTCTTATAGTATATCCCAGAAAACCACATATATAAAGTGGGGTGTAGATGGTTGTTCATTACACAGACTTGTTTGCTTGATGGAATTTCAAAACCAAGCCATCAGTATTCCCACCATTGAAGTTCTGTAATACATTGTCGTTTGTTTTATCCTGACTTGGCCAGCACTGTTAGAAGTTGTTCCAGTGATTTACAGGCTTTGTATTTACATGATGTTCTTGTCAATACAGCAGCTTTCCTGTAATAAATAGAAATGTTACGTACATTTGTGCAAAACAGTAAGAAAAAGTTATTTAGGAATATCGTAAGAATACTGTAATGATCCTAAGTATTTGGACAGATAGGCCTAAGCAAACAGTGTAGACCCAGATCAGACTGCTCCTGAAGGAGCAGTCTGATCAGGGTCTACACTGTTGGCAATTTTTGGACTCCTTGCTGGATTGTGAAAAAACTTTGCTAAAATTTTAGGAGAATTACAGCAGATCCTCAAGGTGTCTGAATTTTGAGGATTTTTACACTAAAAACAATAAAAAAATCACAGACATCTCAAATCACTGAAAATGTAGTTGCTATGCATTTTCAAAAGATTCTTTTATCTCTGTGCATGAACTTTTGAAATTAGCTACATGAATGAGTGAACTGTTCACTGAAATAGTGAGCTTTGAATATTAAACCAGCCTTGCCATGAGGAAAGTAGTTTTTGCCATTGCAAACAACAAAGATGCAGATCAGCATGTACGTCCGTACAGCTTTTTCTGCACCTTAGCATTAGCTGCTTGTTTAGTTTTGTTTGTTTGTTTGTTTGATTTGAGGTTTAACGTGCCCGTCAACACTGTAAAGGTCATTTTTGAGACGTTGCTTCCAATTTTGTGGGACTTTTACCTGACATTGAGATGAAATGACATCTCAAGCCCTGTCGCCCAATGAAACCAATAGGGTTTATTAGCATGGACGGTCTGCCTCGCACCGCGGTTCCTGGACAGGCTTAGATACTCTAAGCGGTTTACCAGTAGTAGTGTGCGGGCCGGATTCAGCTTTGCGTGGAAGCATCATGCAGCTCATATATTTCTTCAAGCCCCTATTGGCGGGGGCCTTGCTGCTTGTTTAGTACAATACCTCTAATTTCTTTGTCTGAAATTTCAAGACTTTGTAGCTGAGTATGTTTGGTTTTGTCTTACCTCGTTGCAAACTCTGTAGACTATAAGGATCTTATACAGGTGTGAGGGGTGGATGGAAAAGTCCGTCCCGAGGGTCACTGTCCGGCATCACGAGGCTTGGGAGGTGTGGGTTAATTGTATCGATTCCTGATCATTGCCTTCACTTCTATTTTGTAATGTTTTCCAAAGACTTCTTTTCTAATGGCTCAACAAATATCACTCTCAGGCAGGGAATGTGATCCCATGTTCCTTGTCAAGAATCAAAATAACCAATAATAATATATGGGAATTAGGTAGGGAACAAATCCTGCTGTCTGCAAACTAAGTTACCAATTTTAGACAGTTACTACTAACATTTTTGCCCCCTTTGCTGAACACTTAATGCTTAAGACACCAAGGAAAACTTCATCTCAAAATGTCTGCATATGTCGTCTGCTGAATCTTCTTGCAAACTTTTTAAAAATATTTTTGATCACAGGCAAACAGTGTGGGCCCAGATCAGACTGCTCCTGCAGGAGTAATCTGATCTGGGTTCCACACTGTTTGCAAAAAAAAAGACATTTAAGGTAACTGGCAGACGGCAGAGCAGACGACAGTTGTCGTGATTGGCATTTTTATGTGGTAAACTCGCAGTTGGTGTAAGAGTCTTAGAAACATCACTGTGCATGTTAAAGCAGTCTACCGTAAAAATCCATTGAAGGTAACTGGCAGAAGGCAAAACACGACAAATGTCGTGATTGACATGTTATGGGTTAAGACAGACAGTTACAATTAAACAATGGTCACAGCTGTTACTCACCCAGTTAGTGCTGAAGCCTGTATCATGATATACCCGTTCCTGTTCTTGTACTTGTTAGTACAGGGAGCGCACGTGTTGTCCTCGTAAACTGTGAGCAGGTGCAGATGTCCCTGGTACTGGGTAGATAGTGTTGGAATGGTGATTGTCACCTGAAATATTATCCCTTCAGACGCAGAGAAAAACTACTTCTGAAAATGTTGTCTGCTTCTGTCGTCTGCTGAATTTTTTACAAATTTGTAGATGATACACTTTTACTGGAATGTGTGTATGGTGTGTGATAATAGCTAAGTGGTAAGTGCACTTGCCTCTGATAATAGAGGTCGCAGGTTTGATCCCTGGTAACGGTGATGAAATTTTGGTGGCCAAACTTGCTCCACGGGCATAAAGTGTACTGTTCTTTGGATCAGGATGTTTACTGTAGGCCCCCTCTGGATTGAGAGTCATCCCAGGTGCAGGTTAAAGATCCTTAATGTAATTACATGATTACTGTGTAGGCTTTCATCCTGCATATCTGGAGTGTATATAATTTACACATGCGAGTAATGTTCAAAACAGGCAAGATCGCAGTATGAGCATTTGTGTTCAAATGATAGACAACCTAGAACACATTTGATTTATCTGAATCAGAAACCGAATCGCAAATCATTATATATAAATTCTAAATCACAAACATGATTCTGCTTGCCTTGGTAGCTCAATCGTGATCAGAAGGACGCGGGTTCGATACCTGCCAGGGTCGGCAACATTCTCTCATAGAGATTGATCATGAAATCTTTTCTACGGTCATTCTCTCAAGAAGGACAGTTGTCAGTTTCTGGTGAAAGAATAGGCACTGTACTGGTTAACCACTTACATATCGAGGGCTGAGCGCAAAACTATTGTAACTGACATTTTGGCCATTTTCAGTTTTTCCTGTATTTTGGTTGCATATATTGATTTGCATCTTCAACCAAAGAGTTGTATACATATTCCATTCTGTTCTGGAGTTATTAAAAATATTCAAAATATTGTATCTGCGAAGGCCGTTAGAAGTTGGCGCAAAACTATTGTAACTGCAGTTACAATAGTTTTGCACTAAATATTACCCAACAATGCCAGGTTTCCCAAGCAAAACCTGCAGATACAATAGTTTTGCACCGAATGAAAAGCACATGGCTGCACCATTAAAAGTTACAAAAGTCTGATTTAAGCCAAATTAATGGATACAAATAAGCTGTAATATACAACAATTTCAGTTTTCTGTATTTATTTCAAGAAATTGTGGTCCTTGGCTAGATGGGCTGCATGATGCTTCCACGCAGAGCTGAAACTGAACACACACGAGTTCTGGTAAACCGCTTAGAGGATCTAAGCCTGCCCAGGCAAAGTGGTGCGAGTCGGACCGTTCATGTTTATGAACCTTATTGGTTTCATTGGGTGGCAGGACTTGCGATGTCATTTCATCTCAGTGTCGGGTAAAAGTCAAACAAAATTGGAACGTCTCCAAAATGACCTATACAGTGTTGACGGGGATGTTAAACCCCAAATCAAACAAATAAATCCTTGGCTTGAAATTCTGCCATTTTAAGCAAATACACTAATCAAATAATTAAATGAAGGAAAATAATGAAAAAGTGGTTATTTATAATTTTACTTAGGTCAGTTCTAAAATTATGCAGGACTTTGCTGCTCTACTGGGGAATATCTGAAATAGTACTGTTTTCAGCATACAGTTGCTCATTATAGCCTTGGGTCAAATTTTTAAAAAGATGCCTGGGATGTTCCCATGGTTTGTTTGTTTGATTTGAGGTTTATCGTCCCCTTCAACACTGTAAAGGTCATTTTGGAAACGTTGCTTCCAATTTTGTGGGACTTTTACCCGACATTGAGATGAAATGACATCTCAAGCCCTGTCGCCCATTGAAACCAATAGGGTTTATAAGCATGGACGGTCCGACACTCGCACCGCTTTGCCTGGGCAGGCTTAAATCCTCTAAGTGGTTTACCAGTACTCGTGTGCATGTCGGATTCAGCTCTGCGTGGAAGCAGTGAAATTCCGAGCCAATCTGTTGACCTGTTACATACTTTGTTAGCCGAAAAGTCTGGTTCCAGTTTGTTGACAAATATGGTTGCAATTAGTCTCATAGCTCCTTTGAGATCACATGGCGGCTGGCAACCATCTTTGATTTTTAGGGTACCCTTCCCTAGTCAGTTTGGTAGGGCCTACCCTAAGGTAGGATAGGCTAAGGTAATATATGATAGGCAAGGGTGGGTTAGGCTAGGGTTAAGCATTTCTTGGCTAGAACAGTCTACCTTACTCTACCCGGAAGGCAGGGTGGTGTGGGATAAATACAGTTGTCGTTCTAGTTAGGGTATTGGTAGAGTACCCTTCCTTAGACTAGTCTAGCCTAGCCTACACTATGGTACCTAGTTTGAAGTAGGGTCTGATACACTAAGGGTAGGCACGATGGTATTGAAAAAGGTAAGGTATGGCCACAGTACTGGTTAGTGTAGGGTGTAAAGTACCCTAGCCTAGTCTACCCTACCTTAGGCTAGGTTAGGGTAGGTAACTGTAAAATTTGATTGGGCCGTTAAACCCCAACACAAACAAACAAATCTACCTTAGGGTAGGATAGGTAAGGTAGGCTAGGTATTAAGATAGTGCTAATATTGAGGTTAGGCTACACTACTCTATCCTAACAGGTAGTCTTTCTCCTAGTTAGCGTACCCTTCCATTACTGAGCCTACACTATGGCACCACAGAGTAGGATAGTCTCTACCCTTGGGTAGGATAGGGTATGCATTGTGGTGTGGGATAGGGATAGTCATCCTCCCAGTTAGGCTAGTGGTAGGATACCCTTCCATAGCCTAGCCTGCCCAGTGGTACTCTAGTGTAGAGTAGTTCATAGGTTAAGGTAGGGTACGATAAGGTATTGTACCCTACCTATATCCTCACCAGTAGGGTGAACATACTCTACCTTACCCTACAGTAGGGTAGGACCTGCTCTACCAAATCTTACAGTTACATACCTACCCTTACCTGGCTAACTAGGCTAGGGTACCTTACACCCTATCCTAATCAGTAGGGTGACCATACCCTACCCTTTTCAACACCATCCTGTCTACAAGGTAAGGCAGGCTAGCCTAACTGATAGGGTATTGTAGGGGTGACCCTTTCCATAGATGGACCCTACCTTACCCTACCCTAACCATGGTAGGGCCATTTTAACACCAACACTAACATACCCCAGGTACCATAGTGTAGGCTGGGCTAAGGAAGGGTAGCCTTCCACTACTCTAACGCAAAGAATGACTATACCTACTCTATCAAACACAACCTTGCTTAGGGTAGGGTAGGGTCACTTAACCCTAGCTTAGCCTAGCTTACCATATCCTTCCTTAACATATCCTACCCTAGGGTAGGGCCTCCCAAACTGGTTAATGATTGTAACCTACCCTAACAAGTAGGCAGACTGTATCCAACCCTAGGGTAGGGTAGGCTTAGCGTATTCCTGCCCTACCTAGGAAAGCATAGGGTAAGCCAACAGGGTAAGGAAGAGTGCCCTACCATTACCTTAACCAGTTTGGTAGGCCCTATCTTAGGGTAGGACAGTTTAAAGTGGGATATGGCAGGCAAAGCTGTCCTAGCCAGGCCAGGCTAGCCTGATAAGAAGGGTGGTCTTAGAGTTGGAACAGTCACCCTCCGGGTAGGATACCCTTCCCTATCCTAGCCTACACTATGGTCCTGTATGTTATGGTAAGATTGGCCCTACCCTATTTAAGAGTAGGGTAAGGTTGGGTAGAGTAGGGTTACTAGGGCATAATAGGCTAATGATAAGCTAGCCTACCCTTCCTGGTAGACAGATGTTGAAAAAGGTAGGGTATATTCATAGATGGAGGTAGGGTAGGATAGGCTAAGGGTAGGCTGGTCTACCCTAGTCAAAATAATTATGCCGATATTCTCCTCAGTCATAAGACCTCAAGCAAACAATTATAATAAATACTCACTCATGGGGCATTTTTATTCAGCAGTGCTCTGTGACATTGCCGACAGAAAATATAGCATGTGTCAATGTGACATCACTTACTGGGCTAGGTTTGACGACATATTATCTTGCAACCATGACGTAGCAAAGTAACAAGACACACACACACACAAAAAAAACGCTGCCATGTTGAATGTTTGTTTGATCAGTAAATATCAAAGATCTGATTATGGTAAGAATCTAGATTCACATCTTTATTTTTGTTATAAAATTAACGGGAGAGAGCAATGGAGAGTAGCTGGTAGGCAGGATGGTGTTGAAAAGGATAGGGTATGGTCACCCTACTGGTTAGTGTAGGATGTAGGCCTAGGTAACCTAGCCTAGACAACCTACCTTACCTTAGGCTAGGTAAGGATAGGTAACTCAAAAGGGGAAGGGTAAAGTGGGGTGGGGTATGGCCACCCTACTGGTAAGGGTAGGGAACACTTAACAAACCAGTAAGGTATGGCAAAGTAGGCATGGTAGTCTCTACCTTAGGGTAGGATAGGTAAGGTAGGATATGGCTAGTTTAAACTTTAGGCACTGCTAGGTTAGGGTTAAGTGGGGTCTCCTCCCATACCTTACCCCAGTAGCCAGAGTGGTGTGGGATACTGTAGGTACATTCTTTTTCTTGGTTAGGATAGTGGTTGGCTACCCATCCTCAACAAGCTTACACTATGGTAGGTAGGTAGTCCCTACCCTTGGGTGGTGTAGGGTAGGCTAAGTTGTAAGCAAAGTGGTGTGGAATAGGATAGGTAAAGTGATTTCATTCTCCTACTTATGGTAGTGGGGTGGGGAGGGGTACCATTCCATAGCCTAGAATGCCCTGTGTACGGTAGGGTAGGTCCTACTTTAGGGTAGGGTATGGTACGGTAGGCTAAGGTTAGGCTAGCTTACCCAGCCTTAGGTAGACAGGTTGGTATTAAATATGGTAGGCTATGGTCACCCAATATTATTCTGAATGATCCATTTTGTGTGATTGTATTGGTTTGACTTATTGTCTATGCCCAAGGACGTAGACAATATAGACGTTGGGTTTATCACGCAAGTACAGCCATTAGTAACCCACAATGCAGGTTGACCTTTAACCAGTATAAGCTTTCACAAAAAGAAGAAAGCGGTCCATAACAAGTATAAGCTTTCATACAAAAAGATGCCCTTGGCACAGAATTGCTATCACATTTGTGCAAACCCATATTTGCTGTCATATTTGTACAGGCTAATACAAAATATACATCTACAAACTCTCGACCATGATGGACTACTGCCTATCCTATAATCTCCTCAGGAGCCTTCAGCTCTGGCGATCTAAAAAACTTGCCTCATCGTTAGCAAAACTTTTGGGTTAATCTTCAATTAGTCTTCTATAAAGTGTAGGGAAGTTGTTTACTTAACTTCCCCAACAGTTTTTGTTACAAGCATATTGATCGAAGTTGCACATGTGCCTTTTGAAAGATAAAAAAGAACTTTTTGATAAAATTTACAGCATTTGCAACTTTGACATTATTAAATCTTCAATCGGCAGGATTCTGGGTGCAGACTGGCAATTTAAATATACGCAAAGACGGTTATTTGCAAAAAACACATTTCTGGGATTTTTTTGTGGGCTCCTCCCCTTTCGACTGGGATATAACTCTAGACATTCACATTTAATATGTGCTAAGCGTAGACCTAGCTTTTTGTAAAAGCTATACTTGTTATATGCCTAGTTATTATATATATATAACAGAATTTTTAAAGCTACATAGCAATGACAGCCAGGATTTACAGTTGATGTTATTAAACCGGTCTTCTGCGAGTCTATGTATTAAGTTTCAACATGTTTCTGTAAAAATTCCATGGTTCTGAAGGCTTTATTGGTGCATCCCTATGCTTCTGAATTGGTGCAAAACTATTGTATCTACATTATTTACACAATATTTACATCACAATCTTAACATTTTAAGTGCAAAACTATTGTAACTGCAGATACAATAGTTTTGCACCAAAAATCTGTATACAAAAGTTAGGTTTTTGCATGCAAAACTATTGTAACTGAACGAAAGGTCAAGGTCTCCTTTATAAAGTGTTACATTTGTATAAAACTGCCTTGGTTCAAATAAACACCTTTTAGCCTTCAAAATATGTAAAGATGTAAAGTATTGCCATAATATCAAGAAAATAGGAATGTTTTTTGTTTCTCCTGAAAAATCTTGAAAATGCAGATACAATAGTTTTGCGCTAAGCCCTCGATATAAGCCTGCCCAGGAAAAGTGTTGATAGGTAAACTGAGGGGCTCAAAAATGACCTAAAATAGTGTTGACTGGGTCATTAAACTCCAATACAAACAGTATGTTTTGATTCTGGGTGTATGTTCCCAATTCCACCATTAAGCTACACTTGATTTGTTTTGAAACATAAATGGAGTATGAATTGCCTGATTCAGTATCATGTTTCTGTTTTGCACAACTATAATGCTGAAACAGAAACATGATTTCGAATCCTGATTCTGATTCAGGTAAACCAAACGTGCCCCTGGTGACAGACGTTACAGCTACTTTGTAATATCATTTCTGAAACAAAAGCAATGTTAACTCTGTCAAATAATTTGATCAGTTGATAGTCAAAAATTGGTGTGGGAAAATTAATTTATTCAGCAGGACAAAGGTTAAGTATCAGTCAACTTGATCATAAACAGGTCCTCATTCTGAGATTTCATTCAGACCATCTAGAGTCAATACTGTTTTCATGGAGCAGTTCAAATATAACGTCTGCTCGAGTTACCTCATTAGCATGTGAATGGTGGACTGTCAAAAACATACCTGGTGATTGAACTGGTCTCCATTGAGTGTCTTGAGGTATATGACTGGTCCCACAGCGAGTATGTTGCTGATCAGCCTGCTTTCTCGGCGAAAGTTTTTCAACAGCTTTGGGTCTACATGGAGAATCTTCAAATAAAGATGAACATAATGAAAAACTAGAAATGCGTCCATAGGACACGGATGCCCCCGCCTGAAAATATGTCTATATTCGTATTCATCTATCGAAAGTCATTGACCGTGTTTAAGTTATGGACCCTTTTTTCACATTTGACCTCTAAGTATGACCTTGACCTTGGAGGTAAGAACCTTGGTTTTGTGTGAGGCAGATTGTCTCATGATGGCCAACATTTCTGCCAAGTAGTTTCAAAATCCATCCGGAGATAAAAGTTATTGACTGCGTTTAAGTTTCAGACCATTTTTTTAACTTTGACCTCTAAGTACGACCTTGATCTTGATCTGGGTTTGCATGTGACACATAGTCTCATGATGGTTAACATTTCTTCAAAGTAATTTCAAAATCCATCCAGAAATAAGAAAGTTATTGACTGCGTTTAAGTTTCGGATGCACGGACGGACAGATGAACGGATGGACGGACAGGGGCAACGCTATATGCCCTTTCCACCATTCTTCGAATGGTGGGGGCATAAAAATGCTTACGAAGAATTGTGGAATAGTTGCATTAAAAGAGTGTGCATGACAAAACCTACCTACAATAAGACTTGTTCAACCAGTGATTTTGTTTATTGGAATCAAGGTCCCAGTCAACACAATTTAGGTCATTTTGGAGACGCTGCTTCAACATTGAGATAAAATGACATCTCAAACCCTGTCACCCAGTGAAACCAAAAGGCTTATATGCCTTTGACTGTCTGACACGCCATTTTGCTTGAGCAGGTTTAGTCCTGCTAAGCGGTTTACCAATACTCATGTGCGGTCAGTTTCAGCTCTGCGTTGAAGCACTATGCATCCCAATCTATTTCTGCAAGCCCCGATAATCGGGGTGTGAATGCATCCAGTGAGAAATTGTAGAAAATTGACAAAATACATCAGGTAGCACAAGACAATAAGACATGTGCAACCAGCAAAGACTCAGATCAGGCTGCGCATTTGCGCAGCCTGATCTGAGTCTTCGCTTGTTGCATGTATCTTCTATAACCTGGGATAATTGTCAACTCTTGCCATAGCTTATGGATGTGCAGGTTGATCTGAGGCCTTGCTTTTGGCCAGTTTTGTTGTGCACCAGCTCATATTCCGCTAAAAATCATTTCCTTTTAGTTCTGATCTTCTTGGTTCAGTCTTGTATTGACTCTAGACCATGGACAACCATGGTAGTTCGAGACTGGGCTCAGGCGGGCTAGTTGGGTGTATCTTGCATAACTCGGGGCATCCCACTGATATTGTGAAAGTTGGGCAAGGCCTGCTGTCCTTGCAGCAGATATGGGTAGAGAGGGAATGTTATTTCTTCTGTTTCTACTATCTCTTCTGTCACTTTTCTCCCTTTCTCTGGGAGACAACACAAGGCACAAAACAGGCAAGCTGTCCCGACCTGCAATGGCTATTGTTACCAGTAACAATTTCAAATGTGTGTTATTTAAGTCCCAGGCTCATCTTTGAATTGACCACAAAATGTATGCTACAAACTTGGATTTTTGCAAGCTTCTTCAAGGTGGTCTCGGAAGCTCAGTCTGACTCATGGAGTCGGCAGCATTCTTCCCTGGAGATTGATGAGGGCATTCTCTTTTTTCCGTTGATTGTGACGAAAAAATAAGCACTGTACTGGTTGACCACTGATGTATAAGCCTGCTTAGAAAAAAAGTGTGGATAGGTAAACTGACCAGCTTGATATGACCTTAACAGAGTTGACTGGGTCATAAAACTCCAGACAAACAAAACAAAACAAAGCCCATTTGAGCTATATTGTCTGGTATTGAAATACTGCATTTCTTTTAATGTGGTATAGTGTAAGCCTTGAAGCACAAAGAGCATTTAGCATACAATATGTTCTGTGTGTGTTTGTTTGTTTTTGTTTTGTTGTTGTTGTTGTTGTTTTTTTTTTCACCAAAAAAATGGCTTGATATTTCATGTGAATCATCTGTCCACCAAAATAAGGCTTGAAATTTTGACATTACACATGAATTAGTTGCTTGGCAGGAGATTCACATGAAATGTCAAGCCTAATTTTCATTAAAAAAAATGATGTAAATAAGATTGCCATCTGCTGTAGAATTTTGGTCAGTTTATCGTGATGAATGTGTTCTGTACTGGTAAAACACTTATGTATACATAATGATCCCAAGTATTGAGATGAACAGGCCTAAGCAAACAGTGCAGACCCAGATCAGACTGCTCCTGAAGGAGCAGTCTGATCAGGGTCTACACTGTTTGCTTTTCCATCTGCACTTTTTGGTCCCTGTGCTGGATTATAACAAATCCTTTAAAATTTTAGGAGAACTACAGCAAGTCCTCAATGTGTCTGAATTTTTAGCTCACCAGAGCCAAAGGCTCCAGGGGAGCTTATAGGATAGGCAGTAATTGTTGTCTGTCGTCCTGGTCGTCGTTGTCCTATTTTCAACATTTTCAAACGACATCGCCTCTGAAGCCACTGGGCCGATTGAGCCCAAATTTCATCTGTAGCATCCTTGGGCTGGGGGATTGAAAGTTTTTGTTTTTAGCTCACCTGTCACGTAGTGACAAGGTGAGCTTTTGTGATCATTTTTTGTCCGTCGTGCGTCCGTGCGTGCGTCCGTGCGTCCGTAAACAATTTCAAATAAGTATATCTCTAATACCCCATGGTCAATCTTGATCAAATTTCATGAGAAGCATCATCAGGTAGGGGGAAAGGCTGCATAAGGTTTTTGGGCTGATCAGATTGGAATTCTGGTTGCCATGGCAACATATAGCTCCCATAGACTTACAATGGGAAAAAATTAAAATATCTTCTTCTCTGAAACTAAAGGGCCCAGAGCTTAGATATTTAGCATGTATTAACGGCCAGTGGTCACCTACATAATTCCTGCCATTCATGCCCCTAGGGTCCAAATTGGCCACGCCCCGGGGCCCCTTCGCTCCCATAGACTCATAATGGAACAAAAAGCTTCAAAAATCTTCTTCTCGGAAACCACAGGGCCCAGAGCTTAGATATTTAGCATGTAGCAATGGCAAGTGGTCACCTACATAATTCCTGCCAATCATGCCCCTGGGGTCCAAACGGGCCACGACCCATGCCCTTTAGCTCCTATAGACTCATAATGGAAAAAAAAGCTTCAAAAATCTTCTTCTCTGAAACCACAGGGCCCAGAACTGAGATATTTGGCATGTAGCAAAGGCAAGTGGTCACCTACATAATTCCTGCCAATCATGCCCCTGGGGTCCAAATGGGCCACGCCCCAGGGCCCCTTAGCTCCCAAAGACTCATAATGAAAAAAAAGCTTCAAAAATCTTCTTCTCTGAAACCACAGGGCCCAGAGCTTAGATATTTAGCATGTAGCAACGGCCAGTGGTCACCTACATAATTCCTGCCAATCATGCCCCTGGGGTCGAAATGGGCCACGCCCCAGGGCCCTTTAGCTCCTATAGTCTCATAATGGAAAAAAGCTTCAAAAATCTTCTTCTCTGAAACCACGGGGCCCAGAGCTGAGATTTTTGGCATGTAGCAACAGCAAGTGGTCACCTACATTATTCCTGCCAATCATGCCCCTGGGGTCCAAATTGGCCACGCCCCGGGGCCCCTTAGCTCCCAAAGTCGCATAATGGAAAAAAAGCTTCAAAAATCTTCTTCTCTGAAACCACAGGGCCCAGAGCTTAGATATTTAGCATGTAGCAACAGCCAGTGGTCACCTACATAATTCCTGCCAATCATGCCCCTGGGTTCCAAATTGGCGACGCCCCAGGGCCCCTTCGCTCCCATAGACTCATAATGGAACAAAAAGCTTCAATAATCTTCTCCTCGGAAATCACAGGGCCCAGAGCTTAGATATTTAGCATGTAGCAATGGCAAGTGGTCACCTACATTATTCCTGCCAATCATGCCCCTGGGGTCCAAATTGGCCACGCCCCGGGGCCCCTTAGCTCCCAAATACGCATAATGGAAAAAAAAGCTTCAAAAATCTTCTCTGAAACCACAGGGCCCAGAGCTTAGATATTTAGCATGTAGCAACGGCCAGTGGTCACCTACATAATTCCTGCCAATCATGCCCCTGGGTTCCAAATTGGCGACGCCCCGGGGCCCCTTTGCTCCCATAGACTCATAATGGAACAAAAAGCTTCAAAAATCTTCTTCTCGGAAACCACAGGGCCCAGAGCTTAGATATATAGCAGGTAGCAACGCCAAGTGGTCACCTATATAATTCCTGCCCATCTTGCCCATGGGGTCGAAATGGGCCACGCCCGGGGCCCTTTAGCTCCTATAGACTCATAATGAAAAAAAGCTTCAAAAATCTTCTTCTCTGAAACCACAGGGCCCAGAGCTGAGGTATTTGGCATGTAGCAACGGCAAGTGGTCACCTACATAAATCCTGCCAATCATGCCTTTAGGGTCCAAATGGGCCACTCCCGGGGCCCCTTAGCTCACATAGACTCGTAATGGAAAAAAAAAAAAGCTTCAAAAATCTTCTACTCAGAAACCACAGGGCCCGGAGCTTAGATATGTAGCATGTAGCAACGGCAAGTGGTCACCTACATAATTCCTGCCAATCTTGCCCCTGGGGTCCAAACGGGCCACCCCCCAGGGCCCTTTAGCTCCTATAGACTCATAATGGAAAAAAGCTTCAAAAATCTTCTTCTCTGAAACCACAGGGCCCAGAGCTGAGATATTTGGCGTGTAGCAACAGCAAGTGGTCACCTACATTATTTCTGCCAATCATGCCCCTGGGTTCCAAATTGACGACGCCCCGGGGCCCCTTCGCTCCCATAGACTCATAATGGAACAAAAAGCTTCAAAAATCTTCTCCTCGGAAATCACAGGGCCCAGTCATGCCAATCATGCACCTGGACTCCAAACGGGCCATCCCCCCCCCCCCCCCCCCCCCCGGCCCTTTAGCTCATATAGACTCATAATGCAAAAAAGCTTAAAAAATCTTCTTCTCTGAAACCACAGGGCCCAGAGCTGAGGTATTTGGCATGTAGCAACGGCAAGTGGTCACCTACATAAATCCTGCCAATCATGCCCCTAGGGTCCAAATGGGCCACGCCCCAGGGCCCCTTTGTTCACATAGACTAATAATTGAAAAAAAAAAGCTTCATAAATCTTCTTCTCTGAAACCACAGGGCCCAGAGTTTAGATATTTGGCATGTACCAACGGCAAGTGATCACCTACATAATTCCTGCCAATCATGCCCCTGGGGTCCAAATGGGCCACGCGCAGGGGCCCCTTTGCTCCCATAGACTCATATTTAAAAAAAGCTTAAAAAATCTTCTTCTCTGAAACCACAGCGCCCAGAGCTTAGATATTTAGCATGTAGCAACGGCAAGTGGTCACCTACATAATTCCTGCCAGTCATGCCCCTGGGGTCCAAAAGGGCCACGCCCCGGGGCCCCTTAGCTCCTATAGGCTCATAATGGAAAAAAAAAAATGCAAAAATCTTCTTCTCTGAAACCACAGGGCCAAGAGCTGAGTTATTTGGCATGTAGCAACGGCAAGTGGTCACCTACATAAATCCTGCCAATCATGCCCGTGGGGTCCAAATAGGCCACACCCCTGGGCCCCTTAGCTCCCATAGGCTCATAATGGAAAAAAGCTTCAAATTTCTTCTTCTCTGAAACCACAGGGCCCAGAGCTTAGATATTTACCATGTAGCAATGACAAGTGGTCACCTACATAAATCCTGCCAATCATGCCCCTGGGGTCCAAATGGGCCACACCCTGGGACCACCTTAGCTCCCATAGACTCATAATGGAAAAAAAAAACTTCAAAAATCTTCTTCTCTGAAACCACAGGTCCCAGAGCTTAGATATTTAGCATGTAGCAACGGCAAGTGTCACCTACATATTTCCTGCTAATCATGCCCCTGGGGTCCAAATGGGCCATGCCCTGGGGCCCCTTAGCTCCCATAGACTCATAATGGAAAAAAGCTTAAAAAATCTTCTTCTCAGAAACTGTGAAGCACAGACCTTAGATATTTAGTATCTAGCAACATAAAATAGCCAACTACATAAATCCTGTTAACCCTGCCCCTGGGGTCAAAATTGGCCACGCCCGAGCTCATCACCTCCAATAGACTTATAATGGAAAAAAACTTAAAAAATCTTCTTCTATGAAACCATAAGGCCCAGAGCTTAGATTTTTAGCTCACCTGAGCCGAAGGCTCAAGGTGAGCTATTGTGATCGGTCAATGTCCGTCGTCCGTCGTGCGTCGTGCGTCTGTCAACAATTTACTTAAATGACATCTCCTCCTAAACCAGTGAATGGATTTTGATATAATTTCACAGGAATGTTGCTTTAGTGACCCTCTTTCAAAATTACCTAAATCGTTCCGCTCCGTTAAACAAAATGGCCGCCAGAGCTAAAAATAGAAAAACCTTTAAATGTCATCTCTTCCTAGGCAAATGGCCCAATTTGAAAATAATTTCACAGGAACGTTCCTTGAGTGACCCTCTTTCAAAATTGCCTAAATCGTTCCGCTCCGTTAAACAAAATGGCCGCCAGAGCTAAAAATAGAAAAACCTTTAAATGACATCTTCTTCTAGGCAAATGGCTCGATTTGAAAATAACTTCACAGGAATGTTCCTTGAGTGACCCTCTTTCAAAATTGCCTAAATCGTTCCGCTCCGTTAAACAAAATGGCCACCAGAGCTAAAAAAATAGAAAAACCTTTAAATGACATCTCCTCCTAGGCAAATGGCCCGATTTGAAAATAATTTCACAGGAATGTTGCTTGAGTGACCCTCTTTCAAAATTACCTAAATCGTTCCGCTCCGTTAAACAAAATGGCCGCCAGAGCTAAAAATAGAAAAACCTTTAAATGACATCATTTCCTAGGCAAATGGCCCGATTTGAAAATAATTTCACAGGAACGTTCCTTGAGTGACCCTCTTTCAAAATTGCCTAAATTGTTCTGCTCCATTAAACAAAATGGCCGCCAGAGCTAAAAATAGAAAAACCTTTAAATGACATCTTCTTCTAGGCAAATGGCTCGATTTGAAAATAACTTCACAGGAATTTTCCTTGAGTGACCCTCTTTCAAAATTGCCTAAATCGTTCTGCTCCATTAAACAAAATGGCCGCCAGAGCTAAAAATAGAAAAACCTTTTAAATGATATCTCCTCCTAGGCAAATGGCCCAATTTGAAAATAATTTCACAGGAACGTTCCTTGAGTGAGCCTCTTTCAAAATTGCCTAATCATTCTGCTCCGTTAAACAAAATGGCCGCCAGAGCCAAAAATAGAAAACCTTTAAATGACATCTCCTACTAGGCACATGGCCCGATTTGAAAATAATTTCACAGGAATGTTGCTTGAGTGACCCTCTTTCAAAATTACCTAAATCGTTCCGCTCCGTTAAACAAAATGGCCGCCAGAGCTAAAAATAGAAAAACCTTTAAATGACATCTCCTACGCAAATGGCCCAATTTGAAAATAATTTCACAGGAACGTTCCTTGAGTGAGCCTCTTTCAAAATTGCCTTAATCATTCTGCTCCATTAAACAAAATGGCCGCCAGATCCAAAAATATAAAAACCTTTAAATGACATCTCCTCCTAGGCGAATGGCCCGATTTGAAAATAATTTCACAGGAATGTTGCTTGAGTGACCCTCTTTCAAAATTACCTAAATCGTTCTGCTCCGTTTAGCAAAATGGCCGCCAGAGCTAAAAATAGAAAAACCTTTAAATGACATCTCTTCCTAGGCAAATGGCCCGATTTGAAAATAATTTCACAGCAACGTTCCTTGAGTGAGCCTCTTTCAAAATTGCCTTAATCATTCTGCTCCATTAAACAAAATGGCCACCAGAGCCAAAAATAGAAAAACCTTTAAATGACATCTCCTCCCAGGCAAATGGCCCGATTTGAAAATAATTTCACAGGAATGTTGCTTGAGTGACCCACTTTCAAAATTACCTAAATCGTTCCGCTCCCTTGAACAAAATGGCCACCAGAGCTAAAAATAGAAAAACCTTTAAATGACATCTTTTCCTAGGCAAATGGCCTGATTTGAAAATAATTTCACAGGAACGTTTCTTGAGTGACCCTCTTTCAAAATTGCCTAAATCGTTCCGCTCCGTTAAACAAAATGGCCGCCAGAGCTAAAAATAGAAAAACCTTTAAATGACATCTTCTTCTAGGCAAATGGCTCGATTTGAAAATAACTTCACAGGAATGTTCCTTGAGTGACCCTCTTTCAAAATTGCCTAAATCCTTCTGCTCCGTTAAACAAAATGGCCGCCAGAGCCAAAAATAGGAAAACCTTTAAATGACATCTTTTCCTAGGCAAATGGCCCAATTTGAAAATAATTTCACAGGAACGTTCCTTGAGTGAGCCTCTTTCAAAATTGCCTTAATCATTCTGCTCCGTTAAACAAAATGGCCGCCAGAGCCAAAAATAGAAAAACCTTTAAATGACATCTCCTCCTAGGCAAATGGCCCGATTTGAAAATAATTTCACAGGAATGTGCTTGAGTGACCCTCTTTCAAAATTGCCTAAATCGTTCCGCTCCGTTAAACAAAATGACCACCAGAGATAAAAATAGAAAAACCTTCAAATGACATCTCCTCCTATGCAAATGGCCCGATTTGAAAATAACTTCACAGGAATGTTCCTTGAGTGACCCTCTTTCAAAATTGCCTAAATTGTTCCACTTTGTTAAACAAAATGGCCGCCAGAGCTAAAAATAGAAAAACATTTAAATGACATCTCCTCCAAGGCAAATGGCACGATTAGGAAATAATTTCACAGGAACATTCGTCGAGTGACGAATCGCTCGTTAAACAAAATGGCCACCAGAGCTAAATATAGAAAAACCTTTAAATGACATCTTCTCCTAGGCAAAGAGCCCGATTTGAAAATAGTTTCACAGGAATGTTCCTTGAGTGACCCTCTTTCAAAATTGCCTAAACTGTTCCGCTCTGTTAAACAAAATGGACACCAGAGCTAAAAATAGAAAAACCTTCAAATTCCACTACAATGAAAAATAACCTCCAAAGAAAAATCTTTGGCCCACATCTCCTTAAAGCAGTGAATCCTTCTTTTCCATAAGCTTTGAAACATCTTGGATTCAGGTGAGCGATTCAGGTGAGCGATTCAGGGCCATCATGGCCCTCTTGTTAATGCAAATCAGCTGATTAGTTTGGTTGCTATGGCAACTTAGAGTTTCCATAGACTTATAATTGAGAAAATTGAAACATGGCATTAACTGCCAAGCCTTTGCAGATATTTTGACAAAACTTTCATAAAAGTGTAATTAATGCAATCTACTATCTGCCATGTGATTTTAGGCCTATTGCTCATTTTTTTGCTGGTTGCTATGGAAACCAAAATGAAAAAAAAAATAGAAAAAAATACTTGAAAAATCATCTCCCCAGAAACCATATGTTCAATGGGGCTGAGACTTTATGAAAATATTCACCATATTTGCCTTTACAGGTTTTGTTTTTTTAGCTCACCTGTCACGTAGTGACAAGGTGAGCTTTTGTGATCACATTTTGTCCGTCGTGCGTCCGTCCGTGCGTGCGTGCGTCCGTATACAATTTCAAATAAGTATATCTCTAATACCCCATGGCCAATTTTGATCAAATTTCACCCCATGGCCAATTTTGATCAAATTTCATGTGAAGCATCATCAGGTAGGGGGAAAGGCTGCATAAGGTTTTTGGGCTGATCAGATGGGAATTCTGGTTGCCATGGCAACATATAGCTCCCATAGACTTATAATGGGAAAAATAAAAAAAAATCTTCTTCTCTGAAACCACAGGGCCTAGAGCTTAGATATTTAGCTTGTCACAATGTTAAGTGGTGACCTACGTAAATCCTGCCAATTATGCCCCTGGGGTCCAAATTGGCCACACCCCGGGGCCCCTTAGCTCCTTTAGACACCTAATGGAAAAAAAGCTTCAAAAATCTTCTTCTCTGAAACCACAGGGCCCAAAGCTAAGATATTTAGCATGTAGCAATGGCAAGTGGTCACCTACATAATTCCTGCCAATCATGCCACTGGGTTCCAAATGGGCCACGCCCCGGGGCCCCTTCGCTCCCATAGACTCATAATGGAAAAAAGCTTCAAAAATTTTCTTCTCTGAAACCGCAGGGCCCAGAGCTTAGGTATTTAGCAGGTAGCAACGGCAAGTGGTCACCTACATAATTCCTGCCAATCATGTCCCTGGGGTCCAAATTTGCCACACCCCTGGCCCCTTAGCTCCCATAGGCGCATAATGGAAAAAAAGCTTCAAAATCTTCTTCTCTGAAACTACAGGGCCAAGAGCTTAGATATTTAGCATTTAGCAAAGGCAAGTGGTCACCTACATAATTCCTGCCAATCATGCCCCTGGGTTCCAAATGGGCCACGCCCTGGGGCCCCTTAGCTCCCATAGACTCATAATGGAAAGAAAAGCTTCAAAAATCTTCTTCTCTGAAACCACAAAACCCAGAGCTTAGAAATTTAGCATGTAGCAACGGCAAGTGGTCACCTACATAATTCATGCAAATCATGCCCCTGGGGTCCAAACAGGCCACCCCCGGGGCCCCTTAGCTCCTATAGACTCATAATGGAAAAAAACTTCAAAAATCTTCTTCTCTGAAACCACAGGGCCCAGAGCTGAGATATTTAGCATGTAGCAATGGCAAGTGGTCACCTACATAATTCCTGCCAATCATGCCACTGGGTTCCAAATGGGCCACACCCCGGGGCCCCTTCGCTCCCATAGACTCATAATGGAAAAAAAGCTTCAAAAATTTTCTTCTCTGAAACCGCAGGGCCCAGAGCTTAGGTATTTAGCAGGTAGCAACGGCAAGTGGTCACCTACATAATTCCTGCCAATCATGTCCCTGGGGTCCAAATTGGCCACACCCCTGGCCCCTTCGCTCCCATAGACTCATAATGGAAAAAAAGCTTCAAAATTTTCTTCTCTGAAACCACAGGGCCCAGAGCTTAGATATATAGCATGTAGCAAAGGCAAGTGGTCACCTACATAAATCCTGCCAATCATGCCCCTGGGTTCCAAATGGGCCACGCCCTGGGGCCCCTTAGCTCCCATAGACTCATAATGGAAAGAAAAGCTTCAAAAATCTTCTTCTCTGAAGCCACAAAACACAGAGCTTAGAAATTTAGCATGTAGCAACGGCAAGTGGTCACCTACATAATTCATGCAAATCATGCCCCTGGGGTCCAAACGGGCCACCCCCGGGGCCCCTTAGCTCCTATAGACTCATAATGGAAAAAAAACTTCAAAAATCTTCTTCTCTGAAACCACAGGGCCCAGAGCTGAGATATTTAGCATGTAGCAATGGCAAGTGGTCACCTACATAATTCCTGCCAATCATGCCACTGGGTTCCAAATGGGCCACGCCCCGGGGCCCCTTCGCTCCCATAGACTCATAATGGAAAAAAAGCTTCAAAAATTTTCTTCTCTGAAACCGCAGGGCCCAGAGCTTAGGTATTTTAGCAGGTAGCAACGGCAAGTGGTCACCTACATAATTCCTGCCAATCATGTCCCTGGGGTCCAAATTGGCCACACCCCTGGCCCCTTAGCTCCCATAGACTCATAATGGAAAAAAAAAACTTAAAAAATCTTCTTCTCTGAAACCACAGGGCCCAGAGCTGAGATATTTAGCATGTAGCAATGACAAGTGGTCACCTACATAAATCCTGCCAATCATGCCCCTGGGGTCCAAATGGGCCACGCCCCATGGCCCCTGTAGACTCATAATGGAAAAGGCGTCTGAAACCACAAGGCCCAGAGTTTAGATATTTTGCATGTAGCAATGGCAATTGGTCACCTTCAAAGTTCCTGCCAATCATGCCCCTGGGTTCCAAATGGGCCATGCCCCTGGGCCCCTTTGCTCGCATAGACTCATAATGGAAAAAAGCTTAAAAAATCTTCTTCTCTGAAACCACAGGGCCCAGAGCTTAGATATTTAGCACATAGCAACAGCAAGTGGTCACCTACATAATTCCTGCCAATCTTGCCCCTGGGGTCCAAACGAGCCATACCCCGGGGCCCCTTAGCTCCTATAGACTCATAATGGGAAAAAAAAGCTTCAAAAATCTTTTTCTCTAGAATCACAGGGCCCAGAGCTTAGATATTTAGCATGTAGCAATGGCAAGTGGTCACCTACAGAAATCCTGCCAATCATGCCCCTGGGGTCCAAATGGGTCACGCCCCGGGGCCCCTTAGCTCCCATAGACTCGAAATGGAAAAAAGCTTCAAAAATCTTCTTCTCTGAAACCACAGGGTCCAGAGCTTAGATATTTAGCATGTGGCAATGACAAGTGGTCACCTACATAAATCCTGCCTATCATGCCCCTGGGGTCCAAATGGGCCACACCCTGGGACCCCCTTAGTTCCCATAGACTCATAATGGAAAAAAGCTTCAAAAATCTTCTTCTCTGAAACCACAGGGCCCAGAGCTTAGATATTTAGCTTGTAGCAACGGCAAGTGATCACCTACATATTTCCTGCTAATCATGCCCCTGGGGTCCAAATGGGCCACGCCCCGGTGCCCCTTAGCTCCCATAGACTCATAATGAAAAAAAGCTTCAAAATTCTTCTTCTCAGAAACTGTGAAGCACAGAACTTAGATATTTAGTATCTAGCAACATAAAATAGCCAGCTCGGGCCACGTGTGAGACGCCAAGTTCTGCAACGGAAGGTCAGGTGGTTTTTCTCCGGGTACTCCGGTTTTCGCCCACCTCTGATTAACGATCGGCTCGATATGAGTGAAATAATCTTGAAAGGGCCGTAAACCCCCCCCCCCCCCCCCCCAAAAAAAAAAATAGCCAGTTACATAAATCCTGCTAACCCTGCCCCTGGGGTCAAAATTGGCCATGCCCGAGCTCATCAGCTCCAATAGACTTATAATGGACAGCTCCAATTGACTTATAATGGAAAAAAAAAACTTAAAAAATCTTCTATGAAACCATTAGGCCCAGAGCTTAGATTTTTAGTATGTTGCAATGTCAGGTGGCCACCTACATAAATCCTGCCAGTTATGCCCCTGGGATCCAAATTGGCCACACCCCAGGGCTCTTTAGCTTCCATAGACTTACAATTGGAAAAACTTGAAAAATCTTCTTCTCTGAAACCACAGGGCCCTTATAATGAAAAAAAAAACCCAGGGCTCATTAGCTTCTATAGACTTATATTGGAAAAAAAAACTTAAAAAAAAAAAAAAAAATCCAAAACCATAAGGCACAGATTTTGTTTGATTTGAGGTTTACTTCCCTGTCAACACTGTAAAGGTCATTTTGGAGATGTCTTTTCCAATTTTGTGGGACTTTTACCCGACATTGAGATGAAATTACATCTCAAGCCTTGTCGCCCAATGAAACCAATAGGGTTTATAAGCATGGACTCTGCTTTGCCTGAGCTTAGATATTTAGCATGTAGCAATATCAAGTGGTCTCATACACTAATGATTTTCTGGTACACAGGTGAGCGATAAAGGGCCATTGGGCCCTCTTGTTATTAAATTTGGCCTTTTAGTTTTGTTGCTATGGCAACTTAGTTTCCATTGACTAAGAATGGGAAAATTGAAAAATGGCATTTACTGCCAAGTCGTTGCAGGTATTTTGACAAAACTTTCATAGAAATGTTCCTTGAGTAAACTTCTTTCAGTCATATGCTTTTATGTCAACCTGGGGGTCCCCTAGGTTGTGCCGGTGTCAGATAATATTTTGACCCGTGTAATATTTTGACCCGCGGGTCAATATATTACAGTAATATTTTGACCCCCCCTATAATATTATGACCCGCCCCTAAAACTTCAGCAAAATAAATCAGAAGAGGACTTTTATCGATAAATAGGTATTGACAAGATAAGAAATGGGTATTGCAAGGAGTCTATTGCAGATCTGACAACATGGGTAGGGGGGTCAAAATATTATAGCTATAATAAAATGCCCCCCCTCCCCCCATACATATCTTTTTTCAACTAAGGAAATGGACTCAAAATAATAGTACTGGACAATAATATCAACAGATTATTTCACATTTGACAAAATTAATGCAGAATAATATTCTCTTTTGAAATGGGTGTTGCTGCCAAGAAAGTGGGGGGGGGGGTCAAAATATTATAGCTGTAATAAAATGACCCCCAGTACAATTTACAAAGTACTGGACAATAATATCATGTCAAGAAAACGGATAAAACAACATATTATATCACATTTAACAAGATAATGAAGAATAATATTCTCTTTTGAAATGGGTGTTGCTGCTTAGAAGGGGGGGGGGGTCAAAATATTATACCCATAATAAAATGACCCCCCCCCCCCCAAGTATCTTTTTCAACAAAGGAAATGAACTCAAAATAATAGTACTGGACAATAATATCAACAAATTATTTCACATTTGACAAAAATATTATAGCTATAATAAAATGACCCCCCCCCCCCCCCCCCCCCAGTACAATTTACAAAGTACTGGGCAATAATATCATTATCATCATTATATCACATTTAACAAGATAATGAAGAATAATATTCTCATTTGAAATGGGTGTTGCTGCTTAGAAGGGGGGGGGGGGGTCAAAATATTATACCCATAATAAAATCCCCCCCCCCCCCACCCAAGTATCTTTTTCAACAAAAGAAATGGAGTCAAAATAATGTAAAGAAAAGGGGATATAGCAGTAGATTATTTCTAATTAACTGGATTAAAACAACAGGATAATCAAGGCAATTGAACGTTGAACTGTTGATGAAATGTAGGGGGGGTCAAAATATTATACCCATAGGAAAATGACCCCCCACACCACGTATCCTTTTCAACCAAGGAAATGGACTCAAAATAATGTAAAGAAAAGGGGATATAGCAGTAGATTATTTCTAATTAACTGGATTAAAACAACAGAATAATCATGACTATTGAATGTTGAACTGTTGATGAAATGTAGGTGGGGGGGGGTCAAAATATTATACCCATAATAAAATGACCCCCCACACCAAGTATCTTTTTCAACCAAGGAAATGGACTCAAAATAATGTAAAGAAAAGGGGATATAGCAGTAGACTATTTCTAATTAACTTTGTTAAAACAACAGGATTATCATGACAATTGAACGTTGAACCCCCCATTTAAAGTCATTAAGTTACAATCCCTCCAACATACTGAACCAGTGAACCTTACTGAATCTAGTGTATTACAATCCATCTAATTCAATGAAAAGTTTAATTAATTGAATGAACTCAAATACCAATATATCAATAACAGATAATAAGGGTGGGTCATTATATTATAACTATAATAATTTGACCCCCCCCCCCCATTTCAGGTCATTAAGTTACAACCCCTCCCACATACTGAACCTTACTGAATCTAGTGTATTACAAGCCATCTAATTCAATTAAAAGTTTAATCTATTGAGAGAACTCAAATGCCAGTATATCAATAACAGATAATAAGGGTGGGTCATTTTATTATAGCTATAATAATTTGACCCTCCCCCCCAATTTCAAGTCATTAAGTAACAACCCCTCCCACATACTGAACCTTACTGAATATAGTCTATTTCTAGCCATATAAAGCAATATAAGTTTTAATTTAACTGTGTAAACGCAAATACCAGTACACTAATTACAAATAGTAAGGGTGGGTCATTTTATTATAGCTATAATAATTTGACCCCCCCCCCCCTGCCAATTTCAAGTCATTAAGTAACAACCCCTCCCACATACTGAACCTTACTGAATATAGTCTATTTCTAGCCATATAAAGCAATTCAAGTTTTAATTTAACTGTGTGATCTCAAATACCAGTACACTAATTACAAATAGTAAGGGTGGGTCATTTTATTATAGCTATAATAATTTGACCCCCCCCCCCCCTTATTTTTCTAGTCATTAAGTTACAACCCCTCCCACATACTGAACCTTACTGAATCTAGTGTATTACAAGCCATCTAATTCAATGAAAAGTTTAATTAATTGAATGAACTCAAATACCAGTATATCAATAACAGATAAAAAGGGTGGGTCATTTTATTATAGCTATAATAATTTGACCCCCCCCCCCCCCCACGTGCATAGGCTGGTTCTCTCAATACCACTTTAGTCATGTGTTTTTTTTCTGTTATTTTTTATCTTTTTTGCTGCTTTTTAGCCATTTCCCTTTAAACATGATTGCCCTTTCTTATATATTATAGTCATTTTTCTTGCTGTAGATTTTCAGATCTAGAACTATCCCACCCCACCCCTCAGACAATGCCCAAGTGTAAAAATCAGCAGGAAAAACCACCACAATTGTCATAGTTTTACTGCTTAACAGTTACCTCACCATATTTGGTCATTTAAATGTAACTTTTGTGAAGTTAGGGAGGGGGGTCAAAATATTATAGGGGGGGTCAAAATATTATAATAATATATTGACCCGCGGGTCATAATATTATGACCCTCGGGTCACTTTTTAGGCGAGTCAAAATATTATATGACACCGGGGCCATACCCCGCCCCCACAACTTCATAAAATGCCTTATATCTAAGAAACCTTACAGATCCCAAGGCCTAAACCATATATATTCTTGTTCCTTATGACAAGATGCATCAAGTGACACCAACCTGGAGGTCCCCCGGGATGTGCCGGGGACATGCCCCACCCCCTCCACTTCATGAAATACCATTTATCTCAGAAACCATTCAGATCTCCACCCCTAAACCATATATATTCTTGTTCCTTATGATAAGAAGCACTCAGTGACACCAACCTGGGGGTTCCCCGGAATGCGCTGGGGCCATTCCCCACCCCCTCCACTTCATAAAAGGCCCAATATCCCAGAAACCTTACAGAGCCCACCTGAAAACCATATATATTCTTGTTCCTTATGATAAGTCACATTCAGTGACATCAACCTGTGGGTTCCCCTGGATGTGTTGGGGGCATGCCCAACCCCCTTCGCTTCATAAAAGGCCAAATATTCCAGAAACCTTTCAGATCCCCGCCCCTAAACCATATATATTCTTATTCCTTATGATAAGACACATTCAGTGACACCAACCTAGGGGTCACCCAGGGCGCGCCCGGGCCATGCTACACCCCTCGACTTCACAAAAGACCATATATCTTAGAAACTATTCAGGGCCCGCCCCTAAGCCATATATACTCTTGTTCCCTATGATAAGACGCAATCAGAGACACCAGCATGGGGGTCCCCCTGGGTGCCACGGGCCATGCCCCACCCCTTTAATTCATTAAAAGCCATTATTTCAGAAACCGTTCAGATCCCCACCCTTTAACCATATATGTTCTTGTTCCTTATTATATGACTCCACTTCATAATAGGCCATATATCTAAAAAAACATTCAAATCCCCAGCCCATAATCACATATTCTTGTTCATTGTTATTTGACACATTCAGTCAGCTTCGTCTTGGGGGCTCCGCAGGGGTCATTTCTCTCCCATCCACTTCATAAAAGGCCTCATAAAAATTATGTCAGAAACCATTCAGATCCCCACCCTTTAACCTTATATATTCTTGGTCCTTATGATAAGACACATTCATTGACAACAATCTTGGAATTTTCTGGGATCTGCCATGCCCGAATCCCTCCACTGCTTAAAATGCCTTACATCTTAGGAACCATACATATCCCCACTGCTAAACCATATAATTATGTCTTTGTTCCTTTTGATAAGATGCATTTAGTGACACCAACCGGAGCTCCATTGGGCCTCTACTTTATAAAACACCTCACATATTTCAGAAACAGTCCACATGGGTGCTCATTTGGGTATGAAGTTTGTTTGGGAGGCTTTATAATTGGTAGATTAAAATCATATCATGTTAAAATACATGGCTGCTATTGGGCAGTAACCACCTGAGCTCTGGTTTACTGAATTCGACTCTTTGGTTTGTTTGCTATGGCGAGTTAAGAGTTTCCATTGACTTATAATGGGGAAAATTGAACAATGACATTTATGCCTTTCAAGATATTTTGTCAAAGTTTCATAGAAATGTTCCTTAAATAATGTTCTTATAGGCCTATTGTTGCCACAGATGGGAATTTGTCAATTGTCATCTGTTGTCCTGCAACAACACATTCAAGTGACATCAGACCTCTGAAACACTAGGCTGATTGGGTCCAAATTTTATCTGTAGCATCCTTGAGAGCAGGGCTTCTGTGGTTAATTAAAATACACTGCTGCCAGTGGGCAGTGCCCCACCTGAGCTCTGGTGAGCATAGTGGCCCATGGGCTTCTTGTTAGGATTTTTACAGTAATTCTGCCCAGGAAGTCTGTGGTTAGTTAAACTGAACAGCTATATGTGTCCTAAACAGTGTTGACTGGGCCTTTAAACTACAAGCAAACATGTAAAGACTCCCTACCTTCATATGGGCCTGGGTCAGCTTAGACACTGCATTGGATGGTAGAAATATACTGATGTTAGGGTCATTAGATGAGGACAGCCAGCCACCTTGTGGTGTCACTGTGAATGTTTCTGTTGCCATGGCAACCAGATTCTTCCCAGGGTCATTTCTGTCCTCACTGATACGCCACAAGCCACTCGGAGTCTCGATGATGGCTTTCTCTGAAAAACTATAAAGATAAAAACGTAAAATGATAGTCATATTTCATAAATAAACTAAAGCACTAGTCACAAAATAGAAATGTCGAGCCTGACTTTTCCTGAAAAAATAATACAGAAGATTTTAGATGTCATCAGCTCCAGACATTTCATGTACGGGGATGAAATGGGCTCTTGGAAATAATTTTTGTTATGATAAAACAAATGGTAAATGTGAGTTGAAACCTCTGCTCGGCAACGTATCACAAAATAATTTATATAATTTGACCCCCTTGAACCCCATAGTAAATATAGTAAAACTGGGGGTTTACAGGGGTAAACCTTATTTTCTTATTTCTGTTCTAAAATATAGACTGTGGGTATTCATTAGAACCGCCTCATTGAGGCGGTTCTAACGAATACCCACAATCTATACTTTGAGCAGAAATAAGAAAAATCTCACAAATTTTCATTTCAAAATGTTCATTTTTTTGGCAGTAAAGTTTGCAATGCATTTATATAGTCTTGTTTTCGTAATGACATATGAGAAGTAGAAGTGAATGCAATAATCAGGAATTGACACAATTAATGAGACATCAAGGGAAAGAAACACAAACATGAAACAACTAGATCCTAATGGAAACATCACTAGCCGAAAGCCAAAAGGACAGTTACTTTCATACAAGGTCTGTTCCCCAAATCAAAGTCAGTGTTGTTTTATTTCACACCAGTTTTGCAATGTGTTCTCAAAACCACCTCGTGTTTAAAAGAGTGAGCACTTAAGAGTTACATAGGTAAATAACTTGCTCACGACTTCATTGACCTTTGTACAGTGCCTAAATGTATCCATTTTACTATACACAAAATGACTGGGAAAAGAGCTAACAACGTGTTGAAATTAGGGCCTACATTACAGGTAGGTCACAACTCAGTATTAAAGCTTTAGCCAACGGCCCCCGCCCATCGGGGCTTGAAGAAATAGATGGGCTGCATGATGCTTCCCAGCAGAGCTGAAACCGACCCCCACACGAGTACTGGTACCGCTTAGAGGATCTAAGTCTGCCCAGGCAAAGCGGTGCGAGTGTTGGACTGTCCATGCTCATAAACCCTATTGGTTTCATTGGGCAGCAGGGCTTGAAATGTCATTTCATCTCAATGTCGGGTAAAAGTCCCACATAATTGTAAGCAACGTCTCCAAAATGACCTTTACAGTGTTGACGGGGACATTAAACCTCAAATCAAACAAACAAAAAAAACAAAAGCTGTAGCCATGCGATATCTATGGGGAGGACACAATGTCTTACAAACTGATTTGGAGTGGGTACTTGGTAGTTTAATTTGGGATCAGGCAGCAGCTACTCAAAGATGCTGCTCACACAGGTTGCCCTGTAACAAAAACAACAAAATGTAACTTCGAATAAAAAATCTGCAATATCCTACAAAAAGATGCCCGATTCACGGTGAGGTGATTAGCCTGGTTGACAAACTTGGAGTTAGCTTGAGTTCATGGTGCTTCAAAGAAGTATTTTTAAAATAGGAAAATAAATGCAAGATTGATTTGTTGACAGATGAACAAAAGAGGACCCGTATAGCCAATGCCAAAACTATTCTGAATATGTATTCCAAATATAGCAGAAACCCTTTCGACAGTTTATCACAGGTGATTAGAGCTGGGTTTACTATTTTGAACCAAAGCAGAAGTAGCAGACGAGATTTAACCTATCTCATGAATGAATTGATGAGATAGGTTATGAGACAAATGTCTCACAAACCTTGATGTTTGGGTTTTCATATACTTTAATTGTACTTCTCCTGTAATGTCAAGCTCCTGAATTGTTAATAGAATGTATGTTTTATAAAAGGGTAATCCTTTTGAAGCAATGACAACAGAACTGAAAACTGCAGAGTGTTCAAGTTGTTTCTGGGCCAGACTAGCTAGTTTAGACCAATTAGGCCTCATCAGTGACCCTCAGATATTTTCGAAACTCTGTAGTGGAATCAATTATAAATATAATCCACTCAATGATGAAGGGCAGGGAGACTTTTTACGGCCGCCACACATTCCCTTAATGGCTGCCGAACATTCCCTATGGTGAAGTTAAATATGTTCTTTAACCCTTATCCCGCTGCATAAATTAATTAAGCGACTCCAATTGCTGATTATCAACCAATCAAATTACTTGACATAATGTATTTGTTCAAGTCATAAACTGCATGACAAACATTGTAGATCCTGATCAGATGGCTTCTTCAGAAGCCATCTGATCTGGATCTGCACTGTTTGCAAAGCTATGGGTTGTTTTGAGCAGCAGGATATGGGTGAAAAGGGTAATTAATCCTTGTCCTGCTGAATATTTTAATCTGCCACACCTACTTCCGATTATAAGCCAATCAGATTAATTGATGCCAATTATTGCAACAAATTCACAATCCGAATGAGAAACAATGTAGATCCTGATCAGGTGGCTTCTTCAGAAGCCATCTGATCTGAATCTACATTGTTTGAAAGATTTGACATATATCCGGGCTCAGCAGGACAAGGGTTAAGTCTTGGACAATGAAACATATCCATAGACTCACTTGCGCTTGATGTGTGATTATGTTGTCATGGTTACCATACCTTTTTCCCATGTGGTTTCCTCTCAATGACAGCACTGGTTGTAGGAGTTGCTTATTCAGCAACATTTCCACCTGGTTACATATTCCCAGAAGCTGGTAGTCCGTTGCAGCCGCAGGAACTTCGGAAACTGAGAAGCTATCAATATTAGACACCAGTTCTTCCCCATGACCTAGGTATTTGTGACGTGATGGCAGTGATTGAGAATGTGGAACAAGATAGAAATTGTCATTCAGTATCGTTGGTTGCTTTTTCTTCAAATAAGCAGAGCCAACAGTGTTGTTGAGATGCCTTTCAGAGAAGCCATTTTCTAGAAGATCACCGGAGTCCCACATTTTGTGACTCATTCCAGCGCTTATTGACAGTGGCATGTCTTCAGGACTGATGTTTTTCTCTGATCCACTTTTGGGTCTTTTACTAGCACTGTCATATTTTTGTCGAATATTTTGAAAACGTCTCCTCTTAGCGTAGAAATCTGTCTGAGGAATTATTTCTCCATTATACAAGGAAATCTTGCTTTTGATTTTGTTTCCTCTGACATTGAAGAAGTCCAGGCGATTTAACTTTTGTACCACTTGGGGAAAACTCATAAGTTCATTGTTCCCCAGATCTAACACCTTGAGACGTTTCAGAAACACAATGTCTGGTGAGACATACTGTATCTGGTTCCCGTTTAGTCTAAGTGCCTCAAGCTTCTGTAGGGAATAAACTCCCATTGGAATGTTCTCAAGATGGTTGTTGTTGGCATTAAGGGAGCGTAACCTCTTCATGTGGACCACAGAGAAATTGTACAGTTTATTGTTGGATATGTTGAGATACTGTAAATTAGGCATAGTATCTGGTACTTTCTCAATGTTATTTCCTTGAACATGTAAAACCTTAAGGTTTTTCAGCATTGTTATGGCAGGGGGTAGATAGTGAAGTTTGTTTCCTGTTAAATTCAAATAGAGTAAAAGTTTAAGTTGAAACACAGCTTGTGGTATGATCTCAAATTTATTGTAGGCTAAATTCAGCTCCTCCAAATGACAAAGACTGTCAAAGTCGGGTAACAAATTCATCAGAGCATTTCCACGCAGATTTAAAATGCGCAATGACATAACTTTGCAAACAGGAAGAGGCAGATGCTCAAATCTATTATTAGCCAAGTTGAGATACTTCAGTCTGTACAGTTTACCAATAGAAAATGGTAGATACCACAGTTTATTGCCATGAACATCAAGGTATCGTAAATTATCCATGTGTCCAATTTCATGTGGTAAACACTCAAACTGATTCTGTCCTATTCTGAGAACTCGAAGACTTTTAAGCATGCCAATACTAGTTGGAAGTGAAGCTAGCTGATTTTTGGTGAGGTTGATCTCCAGTAGGTGTATACAGTTACTGAGTGTTTCTGGTAGAAATGTCAGGTTATTCTCTTGTAAATGAAGGTATCTTAGGCTCCGCAACCTTGAAATAGCAAGCGGAAGCTCTTCGAAACGATTGCTGGCAAGTTTGAGAATTTCAAGTCTCCGAAACATAAACACTTCAGCCGGGAAAGCACTCAGATTTCTGTTTGATAGTTCCAGTTGTGTTTGTCCTCGTGAAGTTTGAACAAGTTGCAGACGCAAACGTTTCTGGTCGTATGGTCCAGAAACACCATTCTGGTTTTGTGAACTGTGAATGTCATTCTGGTCATGTGACCTTGATATGTCGTCTGTTGGCTCTTCCTGGTCTGATGGCCTGTCTTGCAAGTTTTTATTTGACCATGATCTGTAGCCAGAGCTTCTGAATGTTGAAAGTGTCCCAGACGTCATTTTTGAATTGCCTTGGTCTTTCTTTAAGTGATAGCACTGTTTGGTGACTACATGTGTGTTACAGAATATAAAGAATATTCCTGAATCTGCCTTGGGCCTTTATTTCATCTATAGTTCCATTGAATAACACTGTTCCTATTAATCCTGCCAAAGTTTCACAGTATACAAGGACTCTCAACCATCACCATGCTGAACCAGATATATCCTTTTCTTTTTTTTTCTTTTTTTTTGGAAAACAGTAAAGATCCTGATCAGCTGGCATAAGCCAGCTGATCAGGATCTAAACTGTTTTCCTTTCTGCTTCAGAATCCACGGAAAAATTGAAATCATGCATCACAAATTGCTAAAAATTGGGGAGTGAGTGAGTGTTTGAGTTTTACGTCTCGCCAACAGCTAAGGTCATACGGAGACGGCTAAAAATTGGGGAGGAGTGTAGCATATTGAAATATTCAGAATGGTGAGGGTTAAGACACCTCTAGAATAAGCCATACCTTCTATCCAAAATGCCCTTAAGTTTCAGACATAAATGTCTCTTCAAATGATAGACTAAAATCAGGCTGCTCTAAATGAGTATTTGTGCAGGCTCGCTGCTCTAAATGAGTATTTGAGCAGCCTCACTGCTCTAGATGAGTATTTGAACAGGCTGTTCTTTAGTTCAAGACCAGTCAACTGTGGGTCAGCACTCATCAGGCTTGAATTTTGGAAAGTTTATGGTAGTAAACACAGTAACCTAAACATTTAATCCATAAAATGCCAATCGCAACAATTGTCGTCTGCTTTGTCGTCTGCCGATTACTTTAAAACTCATTTTTGCAAACAGTATGAACCCAGATCCTAGAGGAGCAGTCTGATCTGTGCTCACACTGTTTGCAAAAATATTTTTAAAAAGTTTGCAAGAAGATTCAGCAGATGACAAAAGCAGACAAGATTTTCAGATGTAGATTTTCTTGTCCTTTTAAGGGTTAATATACCATGTGGCTGTGTCCACACAATCAAACTGTTGAAATCAACAAAGTTTGCTCTTGCGGGCACTATCCAACTTACAAATTTGACAGTTCCGAATTTGATCACTAAATTTGGCAGACTACAGTACTGAATTCGATGACTGAATTTGACAGTACTGAATTTGACAGAACTGAATCTGACTACTCAATTTGATAGTACATAGTTCACCAAAGTTGGCCATGTTGAACTCATATAATCCAAATCTGTAAATCCAGAGCAAATAAAACAATTGGAAATGTAGAAACTGATATACAAGCTGCATCAGCAATAATGATTGCTCAAAGATCTCCATTCATTATCATATCTTTGTGCTTTATCCCTTTTTGTACCAAATTGAATCTTCCTCCTTATATATAGCACAAGTCCGTTTCAATAGTTAGGGGTGTCAGGATGTGTTTTCATCAAAATTTATTTGGAAAATGACTGAACGTTTAGCAAACAGTGGAGGCCCTGATCAGACGCCGCAGAACGCGGCTTCTGATCTGGGCCTCGACTGTTTGCCAGGGTACCTGTTTTGGAGTTTCTGGTACTAAATGGATTAAGCATCATTGCTATGTTGGTAATCAATTCCCAGTAGATTTAACAGTTTATACATAATTTATGAGGCAGGGAAATCTTTAGTTTGTGTAATTCAGAAGTCAATAAGTTGATTTTGTTTGTTTGTATTGGAGTTTAATGGCCCATTCAACACTATTTTAGGTCATTTTTGAGCCGGTCAGTTTACTTACCCACTCTTTTCCTGGGCAGGCTTATACGTAAGAGGCTAATCGGTACAGTGCGCATTCTTTCGCCAGAAACTGACAACTGCCCTTCTTGAATCAGCAGAATGGAGAAAATGACTATAGAAAAGATCTCATGATCAATCTCCACGAAAGAATGTTGCCGACCCCGGAAGGTATCGAATCCGCATCCTCCTGATCACCAGTCAGACGTGCATCCGTCTGAGCTACCTAGGTCGGCAATAATAAGTTGATCTGTGCCATTTGCTAGCATCAGTGGACTATTCCATATTTGATTTTGGGCCAAGCCCATTTGGTCCTACAAGGTCTGAGGCCCCATAAAACATCACAATAACAACACTCTTGGAAACCCCCAAAAAGTGGAGTCTGCATTGGTTTACATTATTTTCCTTAATTAAGCTCACAAATATAGATTTTTAGTACTCATTGAGGTAGTTCTTTAGAGCACCTAAGTCTGTGTTTCAAGCAGAAAAAAAATACTGTGAATTTTCATCTGTTCAATCCATTTTTATATGCCCTTTTGAAAAAAGGTCTTATTATGTTATTCCCCTCCGCTTCTGTCCCATCCATCCATCCGTCTGTTTGTCCATCTGTAAATGTTTGTTTCCGTGTAACTCCTCCTACATTTTTTATCCGATCAAGCTGAAACTATATATATAGTTAGACCATGATGTGGAGCAGCGCATATTGTTTCGAGGTTACGGTCTGCCAAATATTATATGGCTAGCCTACAAAGCATTATAAACATTGACATGATAATTTATTTTGACTGTTTGTTTTGGAGTTTAAGTGGAATGGATACACCTTCAGGGGAAGAAACTCCTCGAAACCTATATTTGGTTTCCATATCAAAAGGTGTCAACTCTTAAAGGAAAGAATTTGCTCCTGAGGAGCAAATTCTTTCCTTTAAGATTAGACCCCATTTTCAGTGGGACAGCAAACAGGAATTCCTGAAAGTTGTCTCCCTCTGAATACCTGGGAATGCCAGTCCTGATAACCAGTGCACTGCACTTTCTTTCACCCAAAACTGACATCTGTCTTTGCTGAATCAGCAGAATGGAGAGAATGACCATTGAAAAGATTTCATAATCTATTTCCCCAAAAGAATATTGCCGACCATCTAGGTATGGAACTCATGACCTGATCACCAGTCAGACACACATCAAACAGCTGCTGATTTGTTAGTTTGAATTGAGGTCTAATTTAGGTCATTTTGGAGACATCACTTCCAATTTTGTGGGACTTTTACTTGACTGGCCCCGGCCATCGGGGCTTGAAGAAATAGATGGGCTGCATGATGTTTCCACGCAGAGCTGGAACAAACAGCAAACGAGTACTGGTAAACCACTTAGAGGATCTAACCCTGCCCAGGCAAAGCAGTGCGAGTCGGACCGTCCATGCTTATAAACCTTATGGTGTATTGGGGGACAGGGCTTGAGATGTCGTTTCATCTCAATGTCGGGTAAATGTCCCACAAAATTGGAAGCAACATCTCCAAAATGACCATACAGTGTTGACCTGGACGTTTAACGTCAAATTTTACCTGACATTGAGATGAACAGCTGCTGAGACTGGCCACCTGAATATATTACAAATCTACACACACCTTAAATAATTTACTTACCCTTATCCTGGTTGAGAGATTACATTAATATTTAATTTGTTTGTGATGAAACAGAAAACCTTAAGAAGTGTACTGGAATTTTCTTCAGTGATGTGTTTAATTATTCATCATTTCTCTGGTACATAGATCTCGTATTTATTATATGTATTCGTACAGATATTTATCATATGTATTCAGACAGACAGGCCGGCCAGAGCAAACAGTGGAAACCCAGATGAGATGCAGCAGAACGCTGCATCTTACTAGGGTCTACACTGTTTGCCACTTTTCCAGCATTTTTCGGACGCAGCATTTGGCAGTAAGTTGTACTTGATCAATTTAAGAACATGTATGGTAAGGAGTTGATATGTTAAGGACTTGAGGTGTCCCAATATTTAGGGTAAATATGGTAGATAGATAGAATTGTTTGTTTGTATTGGAGTTTAACAGCCCAGTCAACACTATTTTAGGTTATTTTTTAGCCGGTCACCTTATCTGATCTGGGTCTGCACTGTTTGCTTAGGCCTGTTTGTGCCAGTACTTAGGACCATTAATGTAAGCCAGCTCTGGGGCCAGTTGTTCAAAACTAATGATGTTGTTAGTTAACGAATCGTTTAAACTTTGATCATTACATATGGCAAATTTGCTGAAAAAATTTGAGCAGCTTTTGTAAATGCAAAAGCTGCTCACATTTTTTCAGCAAAAATACCAAAATTTTAGATATTGAACTGGCTAGAAGAGTCAACAATATGACCACTAACGAGCTCGTTAAGCTAACGATGCTTTGAACAACTGGCCCAAGAAAAAAGAACTACAGATCAGCCTGCACATTCACACAGTCTGATCAGCACCTTTGTTGGATAGAACAATACCTCTAGTTTCTGTTTCTAAAATGTCAAATTCCAACTACAGAAAAAAAGATGGAATGAGCCACAGCCTGGCTTTAACCATATGCGAACAACAGGTGTAGATCAGCACAAAGAGCCATTAGCTAACTTTAGAATCATGAAGCTTGCTTTAGAACCATGAAGCTAGCTTTGAAACCATTGAGCTATCTTTAGAGCCATGAAGCAAGTTTTGGAACCATGTAGCTAGCTTTAGAACCATGTTGTTAGCTTTGAAAGCTAGCTTTAGAGCCATAAAGCTAGCTTTTGAATCGTATAGCTAGCTTTTGAACCATAAAGCTAACTTAAGAACCATATGGCTGGCTTTAGAACCACAAAGCTAGCTTTAGAGTGAGTGAGTGTTTGAGTTTTACGTCCCACCGACAGCTTAGGTCATACGGAGACGGGACCTCGGTTTAAAGACTCATCAGAAAGTCTGGAGAAGCCCGGGATCGATCCTGCGATCCCTGGTTTACAAGGCTAAGCTAGCTGTAGAACCATATATCTAGCTTTGGAACCATTAAGCTAGCTTTGGGACCATTGGGCTATCTTTAGAACCAGAAAGCAAGTTTTGGAGCCGTGTAGCTAGCTTTAGAACCATGTAGTACTTTAGAACCATAAAGGTAGCTTTTGAATCATGTAGCTAGCTTTGGAACCATAAAGCTAGCTTTAGAACCATAAGGCTAGTTTTAGAACCATAAAGCTAGGTTTAGAACCATAAAGCTAGCTTTGGAACCATAAAACTAGCTTTGGAACCATGTAGCTAGCTTTTGAACCATGAGTGAAGCGATCTTTAAAATCATAAGCAAGCTTTAGGACCAAGAAGTAGCTTTGCAATGATGACTTGCTTAGGAACCATTAAGCCAGATTTGGAACAATGAAGCTAGCTTTAGAACCATGGAGCTAATTTTAGAACCATTACTTAAGTTATTTTTAGGATCATTAAGCTAGCTTTAGAACCCAGAAGCTAGCTTAGCAAACATGATGCTAGCTTTGGAATAGTGAAACTATCTTTGGAATGATGTAGCTGCTTTGAGAACCATGAAGCTTGTGTAGCTTTGGAACCATGAAGCTACTTTTATAACCCTGGAGCTTATTTTAGATCCATTACTGAAGTTATTTTTAGGATCATTAAGCTAGCTTTGGAACCCAGAAGCTAGCTTAGCAAACATGATGCTAGCTTTGGAACAGTGAAACTATCTTTGGAATGATGTAGCTGTCTTTAGAACCATATTGAAACCATAAACTAGCTCTGATACAATGTCAAAATCTTTAGAACCATGTAGGTAACTTTGAAACCAGGAATCTAGCTTTGGAACCAAGAAGCTAGCTTTGGAACCAAGAAGCTAGCTTTGGAACCAAGAAGCTAGCTTTGGAACCAAGAAGCTAGCTTTGGAACCATGAAGCTAGCTTTTAAACCATGAAGCTAGCTTTTAAACCATAAAGAGCTTCTTTTAGTTGTCTCGAAACATACTTCGACATTCAGACATGTCTTGTAAGAAATTCCTCGGTCCAGTAAAAAATTGGTAAAATTTTATCGCATTTAAATCATTCTGGAAAAAATCTCCAAACTTTGTGAAATCTTTGTGCGGATTTATAGTCACTGTGTATCACATATTTCAGATGCGAAGAAACAATCACAGATGGCAGCATTGTCAAAGGAAAGAGATAATCTACAAAGTGCAATAAAAACCTACAAGTCATTGTTTGAAACCACTGAACAACTCATAGAGGAACTTAAAAGTAAGTAATATATCACAGAAAGTGTTTTAACTCTTCATGCAGTAAGGCATGTTGTGCTCGCAGCAGGGGCAGGTTGGGTGGGGTGGGGTGTGTGGGGGGGGGGGGGGGGGGTGGAGATTATCTGCTATATCCTATCTTGACAGTTGTTTTAGGTCAGCAGTTGACAGTTGATGACCCACCAGCTGTTGTCAGTTACTGTCAGGGGGTGATCTTACTAAGTACTTGTAAACTGCTCAGAGTGTCTAAGCCTGTCCAGGAACAATGAAGGTACAGGTAACTGACGGGCCTGTTACTTTCATGTCATCATAGTGAAACGATGGCCCCCACCATCTGACTTGAAGAAATAGATGGGCTGCATGATGCTTCCACGCAGAGCTGAAACCAATCGCACACAAGTACTGGTAAACCACTTAAAGGCATTTATTCTGTAACAGTAGAACACACCGTGTGTTCATAATTACTTTATTGCCCCTGTGATATACTGACTATATCAGATCAAAGGCGGCCCTTAATAGGGTGATTAGTAGCTCTTGTTGTATCTCCTGACTGAGGCACTTAAGAGGAAAATCAATAATGTACACCAGTCAATAGCAAGTAATTTATTGATTTTCCCCAAGGAGGCCCCTTACCAGTTGAAGACAGAGGACTTCTCTTCAGTCAGCTCTGAGGGCTACATAATATTATGCAATGAAATGATAGTCCTCAATAATCAAGAATAAATGCCTTTAAAAGATCTAAACCTGGGCATAGCGATGCAAGTCAAACTGTCCATGCTTATAAACCTTATTGGTTTCGTTGGGCGACAGGGCTTGAGATGTCATTCCATCTCAGTGTCGGGTAAAAGTCCCACAAAATTGTAAGCAATGTCTCCAAAATGACATCCCTTGAACCCGACCTTCCTATAGTAAAATCCTTACTTTCCTTATAACTGCTCTAAACTATAGATTGTGGGTACTCGTTAGAACCGCCTCAATGTTCTAACATGTACCCACAATCTATATTTCGAGCAGAAATAAGAAAAATATCACAATTTTTATGCCCCCGCCTTTCGAAGAATGGTGGAAAGGGCATATAGCGTTGCCCCTGTCCGTCTGTGCGTCCGAAACTTAAACGCAGTCAATAACTTCCTTATTTCTTGATGGATTTTAAAATTACTGGGCAGAAATGTTAACCATCATGAGACGATGTGTCACGTGCAAAACCCAGGTCCGTACCTCCAAGGTCAAGGTCATACTTAGAAGTCAAAGGTCAAAAAAAGGGTCCGAAACTTAAACGTAGTCAATAACTTTCTTATTTCTGGATGCATTTTGAAATTACTTTGGAGAAATGTTAACTATCATGAGTCGATGTGATACGTGCAAAACCCAGGTCCGTACCTCTAACGTCAAGGTCATACTTGGAGATCAAAGGTCAAAAAAAGGTTCCCAAACTTAAACACAGTCAATAACTTTCTTATTTCTGGATGGATTTTGAAATTACTTTGTAGAAATGTTAACCATCATGAGTCGATGTGTCACATGCAAAATCCAGGTCCATACCTCCAAGGTCATACTTGGAGGTCAAAGGTCAAAAAAGGGTCTGAAACTTAAATGCAGCCAATAGCTTACTCATTTTTTGGATGGATTTTGAAATTATTTTGAAGAAATGTTAACCATCATGAGACAATGTGTCACATGCAAACCCAGATCCGTACCTCCAAGGTCATACTTGGAGGTCAAATGGCATAAAAAGGGTCCAAAACTTAAACACTGTCAATAACTTTCTATGGATGAATAAGAACATAGACATATTTTCGGGCGGGGGCATCCGTGTCCTATGGACGCATTTCTAGTTCATCTTAAAATCTTTGTTTGTTTGTTTTTTGGTAAAATTTACAATATATTTGTATAAATATTTGTTAAAAAGATGCCATCGTATTTACAACATGTATTGGAAAAAATAGTAAACAGAAAAGACCAAAATGAGACACCCCAGAATAACCTCCAATTTCCTCGAAGGTGTGTGCAAATACTGCTTTCAACGGAAATCTCATAGAAAAACGGTATCCGGACAAAACACCCCCCGGACATAACACCCCCTGCTCATTTTGGCATAGGTGGACGAAACCCCCCTCAAGTTTTTTACAGGGTGGACATAACACCCCCTGCAACTTTTTACAGGGTGGACAAAATCCCCCTCGTAAGTTTTGCAAGGTGGACAAAATCCCCCCTATCATGTGGACAAAACCCCCCTCGGACAAAATCCCCCTGATGCTAGATTGGGCACCTCATCAGTAATTAAGAGACAATTAGCTCTAATCAGCTGATTAAAAGTATAATGATCTGGAACTTATACAATCACAATTCATATTAGAAAATTAACTGAACAATTACAAACTGAATATAGCAATCAAGAACTTATACAATCACAATTCATATTAGAAAATTAACTGAACAATTACAAACTGAATATAGCAATCAATTAGCATACTTGTAGAAGAAAAATTTCACAATAAAGTTTATTTAATACTTAATAGCCCCATTAATTTCTTCATACTTCATGCCCTCGTACATTTTTGAAACAAAGATATTGTTGATAAGTATACATTTATGTTCATATCTTGGAAGGGATTTTGCCTACTGTACCATTGCAAGCAGATTATTACTCAAGGGACCAGAGTTCTATAGCAATAATAAACACAGAGGATTCTGTCTGAGGGGGATTTTGTCCACATGATAGGGGGGATTTTGTCCACCTTGCAAAACTTACGAGGGGGGTTTTGTCCACCCTTTCATAAGTTGCAGGGGGTGTTATGTCCACCCTGTAAAAAACACGAGGGGTGTTTTGTCCACCTATGCCAAAATGAGCAGGGGGTGTTTTGTCCGGGGGGTGTTTTGTCCTACATTCTAGAAAAACGCCATCTGTGCTACATAAATTTTCTGCTTTATTTTCCATCACAGTTGACAGCAGTGGGGGAAACAAAGCCTTATTAAAAAAAACATGGCTACAATTGATTGACACGTGTATAAATAACAACGGTTCAAAAATTGCTATATTTTTAATTGAAAGGGAGATAATCTGAGAATTTCACAAATTAAAACCTTGCTTGTAGTGCAAAATCATGAGATGGAAAGGTAAAGTGTTATCCAATGTTCATTGTTTATGGTCTTTCATCTTAGACACAAAAAAGATGGTCTGAGCATGAGCAAAAACCATTTTATCATATGACGTCGCATCTGAGAGTGTAATAACGCCATGTAATATTTTCGATAATCCACTAGTGGATTAAATATGCAAATTAGCTAGATACGTCCGGTAACGTTACATGTACGACGTCCTTAACAACGTCGCGTTACTTCCGGCGGAATATTGACATTTTTGTAAACAATCGTGAATAAAATGCGTTTTAAATGTCATATGATAAATAGAATCTTGCATTCCTGCTCATGTATTATTGCATTTTATCCCTTTTCCTCAACTCGTTTAATAAATTCAATAATACATGAACACTCATGTAAGATCCTCTGTTTCATGCAAAATCTTTCTTGGCACATGTGGGCAAATGCAAATTTGAGCATTCTCTAGCTAAACAAGGGATTCACATGTCTAGAGCCATCTTTTGCTCAGTAGCTACAGTAACAGGATATCTAGTGAGTTTTACCAAGAAGTCTGTATAGTTAATTTTTTGACTAAGCATATTTCTCTGTTTCAGTCAGTGTACGTGAAGCCCAGTCTGATGAGAACAAGGTGAGAGCAGAACTGAGAAAATATGGAGTTATGGGATCACAGTTAAGCTCGGTAAGAGACTACATGAGCCTCACCATGTGATGATGTTTTTGTTGTGCCTGCTATTAGCATGGCAAGACAGCGACATAGGGGCCCAATTTTCTGTCCATCAGTTTGTCGGTCTGAGCGAACATTTAGGGTTTAGGGGCTAGGGCTAGGTTAGATAACAATAGAAAATGATTGAAAATAATAGATTTATTCCGTAAACAAAAGGTTTAGGGGGTTAACCCCTAAACCAAACAAAAGAAAATAACAGAAGAAATAGCCCTTAACCCATTGAGTACCAGAAACCCCAAAACGGGTAATTGGCAAACAGTGCAGGCCCAGATAAGACGCTGCAGAACGCGGCGTCTGATAAGGGTCTACACTGTTTGCAAAAAGTTAAGCCATTTTTGTCGCGCCTGCTATTAGCATGGCGCGATATAGGTGCCCGGTTTTCCGTCTGTCCGTCCGTTTGTCATGGCGTCAACATTTGCGACCACCCTAGCGTTCACCCTGAGGTTCAAGTTTATTTCTCAAGAACTATAAGAGCTTCATTAATGATACTGGTGCAAGCTTGTATCTGGGGATGACAACTTACAAGCAAGCATCCATATTTGACCTTGACCTACATTTCATGGTCCACTGACTTTGTAAAATATTGCGACAACCCTAGCGTTCACCCTTAGGTTCAAGTTTATTTCTCAAGAACCATAAGAGCTTCATTAATGCTACTTGGTACAAGCTTGTATCTGGGGATGACAACTTACACGCAAGCATCCATATTTGACCTTGACCTACATTTTATGGTTCACTGACTTTGTAAAATATTGCGACCACCCTAGCATTCACCCTGAGGTTCAAGTTTATTTCTCAAGAACTATAAGAGCTTCATTAATGATACTTGGTACAAACTTGTATCTGGGTATGGTAACTTAAATGCAAGCATCCATATTTGACCTTGACCTATATTTCATGGTTCACTGACTTTGTAAAATATTGCGACCACCCTAGCGTTCACCCTAATGGTCAAGTTTATTTCTCAAGAACTATAGGAGCTACATTAATGATACTTGGTACAAGCTTGCATTTAAGAATGGAAACTTTTGTGCAAGCATCTATGTTTGACCTTGACCTACATATCATGGTTGGGTGACTTTGCGCCCCCACAGGCGTGACATAGCCTTCGGCGGAATTCTTGTTTAAATCAATTTTAAATAAAACACAAACTGACACCCCTAAATATGAAATGGACATGTTCTGTATATAAGTAGGAAGATTCCATTTGGTACAGAAAAGGGTTAAACCCGAAATGTTGGAACGTCTGTAAAGGTGTCAACGTTTGTGACAACCCTAAAAGTCATTCACCCTAAAAGTCAAGTTCATTTCTTAAGAACTATAAGAGCTTTATTAATTATACTGGGTACAAACTTGCATCCAGGGATGGTGTCTTTAATGCAAAGCATCCATATTTGACCTTGTCCTACATTTCATTGTTTACTGACTGTGTCAACTCTAGCATTCACCTTAATGTTCAAGTATCATTTCTCAAGAACTTGAGAGTTTCATTAATGATTCTTTGTACAAGCTTTTATCTCGGAATGGCAACTTTTATGTAAGCATCCATGCTCGACCTTGATTTAGATTTGGGCTGTCACGATACAGTCACCCCAGGATTTGATACGTATCACGATACTTGCCTCACGATACGATACATATCACAATACTACTTTCTTGCTTAAATCACAGCTTGAAAATTTTCTAACTGGCTCAAAGCCATCTCAGAGTTCAGTCTTGTGTACCAAAGCCTCTGTAAGATGCACATATTTGTCATAGAAGTGATCAAAGTATCTCAGTAACAATTAGATCTTTGCAATTTGTTATGGAAATGGTCTTGAAATATGTTAAAGCTGTCATTTTCTTTGGAAATTGTACTTTTTGGCGATACGTGATATTAGCCCCATGATATCGTGATATTAGCCCCATGATACGATACGCATATCGTCAGCAAAAGTATCACAATACAATATGATTTCAATGAATCGTTTCACCCCTAATTTAGATTTCATAGTTCGGTGACTTTATGCGACATAACCTTTGGAATTCTTGTTCTGATTTGGTTGGTATTTTTCTAGAGATGTCCTGGTTGTGAATCCTTTAAAGGGAATGGGAACACCTTCAGGGTAGGCAACTCCTGCAAAAGTATTTTTGTCTACCATGTCAATAGGGGTCAATTCATAAAGGAAAGAATTTGCAAATTCTTTTCTTTAAGAGTAGACCCCTTTTTCAGTGGGACAGGGCTTATTGAAAAGTGAACAGGAGGTCCCGAAACTTGTCTCCCTTTGAAAAAATGGCGGAAAAATGTGCTAGATGTTCCCATGCTCCTTAAGCCAGATGAGACTGGCCCTTCACTCCTTGTCATCCAATAAATGATTTAGACTTAGCCTTCTCTTTACAAGACATATCCATCACAAAAACATGCCTATATAATGTTGACCCCCTTAAATCCCACTTTTATATAGTAAAACTTGGGTTTGCAGGGGTAGACATTATTTTTCTTATTTCTGCTCAACAATATAGATTGTGGGTACTCGTTAGAACCGCCTCCGTGAGGCGGTTCTAATGAGTATCCACAATCTATGTTTTGAGCAGGAATAAGAAAAATATCACAATTTTTCATCTGAAAATATTCATTTTTCTGTGGTAAAATTTGCAATGTATTTGGATAGGCGTGTTTTCGTAATGCAAATTCAAATATGAAGATGGTCCAATATCTGGAAGGAGCAAAAAGCAAATTGGAGTCATCAGTTTGTCCTGGTTCTCCAACAGATAAATTTTCTAAGTGGTTATGATTAAAATTCATTTAATTCTATTGTCTTTAGATGAATCTATTAACCTATATACCTATCTGTCTACCATTTTACCCAAAATATTTAGACAACTCAACATCTTTCCATACTTGTTCTAACATTTGAACATGTGCAATTTATGACCAGATGCTATGTTTAAGAATACCTGGATGAGTGGCCCTGATGAGACATATCATTCTGTAGCATCTAGAACAGGGTATCTCACCAGGGTCTACGCTGCTCAGGCCTGTCTGAAGATATATGGTAAATAAGGTATCTCCTTTCTCCCTTTCTATGGATGGTGACACAAAATGACCCACGTTTATTTTCTTTTATTTTCCATCAGCTGTGTAGTAAATCCAAGATGGCAGACATTGCAATTCAGCAAAGGCAAGTGGAAGAGGGCAATATTTTTTGGTCAAAAGGTATTTGGAAAACAAATGCCTCTTGATGTCCAATCAAAAGCCTACAAATTTCTTTGCAGTTCAACAGTATTAATTATGTCCCCTACTCAAACTTACATGAGACTCATTAGCCCATTAAATGCCAATTACGATAATTGTCATCTGCTTTGCCATCTGCCGATTTCCTTAAAAGTTTTTTTTTGCAAACAGTGTGGGCCCAGATCAGACTGCTCCTGTAGGATCAGTCTGATCTGGGACCACACTTTGCCTGTATGCAAAAACATTTTTAAAAGGTTTGCCAAAAATTAAAAATAAAAAAAATCAGCAGACAACATACGCAGATGACATTTTCAGATGTAGTTTTTCTCGGCATCTTAAGGGTTAAAGGGACAGTTAGATGAGAGATAGATGAGAAGCCCCCATGTTGTATCGGTTAAGCTTCTCTTCTTATAAAACAAATATCCAAACAAAAATGTATAGATTATATAGAAAAATAACCATTTAACCATTTTTAGCTCACCTGAGCCGAAGGCTCATGTGAGGTATTAGTATACCACGAGCCGGCGTCCGTCGTCCGTCGTCGTCGTCGTCCGTCGTCCACACTTTCAAAGAAGTATATCTCCGGAACCAGTGGGCCAATCTTGATCAAATTTCATGTGAAGCATTATCAGGTAGGGGGAAAGGCTGCATACTGTTTTCGGGCAGATCGGATTGGAACTCTGGTTGCCATGGCAACAAATAGCTCCCATAGATTTAACATAGGAAAAAGTTTGTCATCACTCTAGCTCCGTCAATTTTTTTCTGATCGACTTCATTCTTGCAGATAACGAGGACAGGCATGAAATCTCGATCAAGTTCGATTTTGGGCTGAATCGGATTATTCACTCAGGAGTTACGTGCCCTTGAGCGTTAGGAAAAAGCTTGTCATCACTCTAGCTCCGTCAATTTTTTTCTGATCGACTTCATTCTTGCAGATAACGAGGACAGGCATGAAATCTCGATCAAGTTCGATTTTGGGCTGAATCGGATTATTCACTCAGGAGTTACGTGCCCTTGAGCGTTGAAAAAATTGCCTATTGACTTAACATGGGGAGAATGTTGTCATCACCGTAGCTGCTTCAATTATTTTCAGATTGGCTTTATTCTTGCAGATAACCAGCACAGCCATGAAATCTCTGTCAAGTTCGATAACTGGCAGAATCGGATCATTCACTTAGGAGTTACCTGCCCTTGTGTGTTTTTGCATTAGGGTTAATGGGAATTTCAAAAATGTATATCTTAAAGACTACTTGGCCAACTTTGATCAAATTTCATGTGTCGCATTATTGGGCAAGTGGAAAGGCTTCATTAGGTTTTCAGGCAGATCTGAGTGGAACTCTGGTTGCCATGGCAACATCTAGCTCCCATAGACTTCACATAGGAAAAAACTTGTCATCACTCTAGCTCCGTCAATTTTTTTCTGATCAACTTCATTCTTGCAAATAACCAGTACAGGCATAAAATCTCGGTCAAGTTCGATTTTGGGCCGAATCAGATAATTCACTCAAGAGTTACGTCCCCTTGAGCGCCCGAAAAATTGCCTATCGACTTAACATGGGGAAAATGTTGTCATCACTGTAGCTAGTAACGAGGACAGGCATAAAATCTTGGTTAAGTTCGATTTTGGGCAGAATCGGAATATTGACCTCGGAGTTACGTGACCTTGAGCGACAAAAAATTTGCCCATAGACTTAACATAGGGAAAATGTTGTGACTACGATAGCGACTTGAATTTTTTTCAGATCAGCTTCAAACTTGCAGGTAACGAGGACAGACATAAAATCACGGTTAAGTTCGATTTTGGGCCGAATCGGATTATTTGCCTTGGAGTTACCTGCCCTTGAGCATGAAAATATACGTTGTGACCATGATAGCAACTTTATTTTTATTCAGATCAGCTACAAACTTGCAGGTAACGAGGACAGGCATAAAATCCCGGTTAAGTTCGATTTTGGGCCGAATCGGATTATTTGCCTTGGAGTTACCTGTCCTTGAGCATAAAAAAATACGTTGTGACCACGATAGCAACTTTATTTTTATTCATATCAGCTTCAAACTTGCAGATAACGAGGACAGGCATAAAATCTCGGTTAAGTTCAATTTTTGGCCGAATCGGAATATTGACCTCGGAGTTACGTGACCTTGAGCGACAAAAAATTTGCCCATAGACTTAATTAGGGAAAATGTTGCGACTACGATAGCGACTTGAATTTTTTTCAGATCAGCTTCAAACTTGCAGGTAACGAGGACAGACATAAAATCTCGGTTAAGTTTGATTTGGGGCCGAATCGGAATATTTGCCTTGGAGTTACCTGCCCTTGAGCATAAAAAAATACGTTGTGACCACGATAGCAACTTTATTTTTATTCATATCAGCTTCAAACTTGCAGGTAACGAGGACAGGCATAAAATCTCGGTTAAGTTCGATTTTGGGCCGAATCGGAATATTGACCTCAGAGTTATGTGACCTTGAGAGACAAAAAAATTGGCCCATAGACTTAACGTAGGGAAAATGTTGTGATAGAAATAGTGACTTGAATTTTTAGCTCACCTGAGCCAAAGGCTCCAGTGAGCCGATAGTATACCAAGGCTCCGGAGTCCGTCGTCTGTCGTCCGTCCATCCGTCGTCCACACTTTCAATGAAGCATATCTCAGAAGGCAGTCGACCAATCTTGTTTAAATTTTATGTGTAGCACCATTGGGCAAGGGGAAAGGCTGCATTAGGTTTTGAAGCTAGTCTGGTTCATTTGTTCCTTCATTCTTCTTTCTCTCCATATAGAGACAATAGACCAATGTTAAATTTTCAATCAAAGATTTCTCAGGAACTATAAAAGCTAGAAGCATCAAATTTGGTATTCAATAGAATAATGATGACTTATTTTGTGTAAGAGACATTGGGCTTTCTCAGCTTATTTGTTCATCTGTTCTTCCATTCTTCTTTCTCTCCATTTTGACCAATGTTAAATTTTCGTCAAAGATTTCTCAGGAACTATAGAAGCTAGAAGTCTCAAACTTGGAATGCAATGCAATAATCATGACTTATATCCTGTAAGGGTCAATGGGCTGGATTCTATTAGCAGATTTAGTAGTCAAGTCTGTGAATTGTTAAAACTTAAGTTCCTCAGGTGAGCGGTTTAGGCTCATTGAGCCTCTTGTTTCTATATAACCTATACATTTTGGGGGTTCATCTTTAATCTGTGTTATATCCAAAACTGTTATAATGAACAGTATCATAAAGAGGTCATGATGTACTTTCTATTACAGATTGAAGGCGTTGAAAAGAAACTGAAAGAAGTCAGTGCGGAGAAAGAGAATTTCTCAAAGGTACGACGGAGAATGTGTGGGCTACAGCCGGCGCCAACGGATAAAGAAGTTCTTGGAAAGGTAAAGTCATGTTTTTATGTATCTGTAAAACTCCTCTACCTTAGACGATGAGGTATATTTATGATGTTACTTGTTACAGCACTGTTTAGGATACAACAATCATGGCATGCATCCCAAATATTTATTTGCTTCCCTGAGCCAGCAGGGTTTTTGCCCTACTACTGAATGGTTGACATTGTAAAGTTAACTAATAACCTAGGAACTCATATTTTAAGTATCAGTTTTCATGGTAGAATAGAATTGAACAATATATTTGATTAGCCCAATCATGGGCTATCTTTGGTGTATATAACAAGGAACATAATGAACACAATAAAATACGTTGGGCATAATATGAGCCACATCACTCAAAAGAAATAGAGGATCTTGCATGAGTGTTCATGTATTATTGAATTTATTAAACGAGTTGAGGAAAAGGGATAAAATGTGAGGCTTTGCCGAGCATTTTATCCCTTTTCCTCAACGAGTTTAATAATACATGAACACGAATGCAAGATTCTATTTATCATATGACATTGAAATGCATTTTATGCACGATTTTTCAACAAATATATCAATTTTCCGCCGTTAGTAAACGCAAGGTAGGTAAGGACACTGTAAATGTTACGTTACGGGACGTTATCTAGCAAATTTGCATATTTAATCCACTAGTGGATTATCGAAAATATTACATGGCGTTATTACACTTTCAGACGCGAAGTCATATGATAAGATTTGTTATGACATACGCAAACAACAAAGGCTCAGCCAGCTAAGCCTGCACATTGTGAACAGTCTTACCAGAACCTTTTCTACTCACTTAATAAGCCTGTGCCAAGGTAAACATTCAAAACCCAAAGTTCAAGTTTCAGCAAGGGGTTGATTATGTTCACTGAAATAAAAACAGTATGGACTTTCTGAATGACACTCTTTCCATGCTGCCATTAACACTTATCTTGCTGTTCACGACAACCCCTATCTTTGCAAACAGTGTAGATCCAGATCAGATGGCTTCTGAAGAAGCCATCTGATCAGGATCTACACTGTTTGACATTCAGTTTATGAATTTGTAGGAATAAATTACATCAAGTAATTTGATTGGTTGATAGACAGAAATGGGTGTGGCTTAAATGAATATTCAGCAAGATAAGGGTTAATATGAAAAAAGAACAAGACCCTGTAACAGTACCATAATGAACATACCTATGCAGTATCATGGCTTCTAGAATGAACATACCTATGCAGTTTCATGGCTTCTAGAATGAACTTCTTTTCAAGATAAAAAAAATGCTCATCCCACATCCACTCCAATGAATTTTACATTACAAAACTACGCCTATATAATTTTGGCCCCCTTGAACCCCACATTTATATAGTAAAACTGGGGTTTACAGGGGTATACCTTATTTTTCTTATTTCTGCTCTAAAATATAGATTGTTGGTACTCGTTAGAAGCGCCTCGATGAGGCGGATCCATCGAGTGCTCACAATCTATATTTGGAGCAGAAATAAGAAAAATATCACAATTTTTCATCATAAAATTTTCATTTTTACGGCGATAAAGGTGACAATGTATTTGTAAAGGCGTGTTTGCGTAATGATGTTATGGATAACTGTATGAAAGATAGTCATTTGGGGAGGTAAATCGGCAATTCTACAGTTGGAACTTTTGTTTTAAGGTCATGCCGTAAAATGGAATTTCCGACTGCAAAACCAACAATGACATTTTTCCATATTAATAATCCCTATTCTAATGCACTTATTATGTTGTTTTATTAAAAAATTGTACTTCTTTGCATAAAGCGGCAGTCTTTATGAACTGTGTATTTCTTCGGCAGATATTCTCGTTAATGACATGATGTTCTCCACTAAATAACAGAGATGTCATATAGAGAATACCAGGTTCGTGTCTTTTGATATCAAAATTATCAGGCAAGGCTTCGAGAACGCTTGTAGAATCATGAGGCTTGCTGAGCGATTCTACATGCGTTCTCGAAGCCGAGCCTGATAAACTTGATATCAAATGACATGAATCTGGTATTCTATTTATCAGTTCATCCCCTTGCACACTCTTAAATTAGCAATTTACGGTCAGTTATTATAGTCCTCAGTGCGTCCAAGCATTCTGGTGGTCTGTATATTGAGTATCAGCTGACCATGTTTTTCCTATGATTTTTTTAAGTAATTTTGACATTTTTTCCAAGTACAGTAACATTTTTGTCATTTTCCAGTAGTCCGCTTCATTCATAAAAATGCAATGTCACGTTGATGTGATAAAGCTCACTTGTCCTGAGATAGCCTATCCTTATCAGGTCAATGCAATATATACAGGGGGTAACTGATAAATTATGATAATTGTTCTTATCATGGTTATTTGTGTTACAGATTGGTCAGTTAGCTCTGATTACTGATGACGAGTGCGCCAGAGTTCTCTCGTGGCATATGTCTTCTGATATGGACTGTGTAGTCACTATTACCACTAAAAAGGTACATATTTTTCTTAGCATCCATTATGATTACACATACAGTCGAACTTTGATGGCTCAAACCACCTTTGGACCATGAAAATTTGTTCGAGACAGCGGTAGTTCAAGCCACAGAGGGATACTATTAGTACCATACCAGGAGACATAATGAAGATAATTGTGGATATCTTTTTGTAGTTCTGTATGATAAATGTACGTTGTGTGTACTCATTAGAATTGCCTCATCGAGGCACAACATACATTTGCAAGGTAAATTGAGAAAATCTTCCTAAATTACCCCTATATCGTATTTGGAGGAACTCCCTACGGACTCAAGAATGGGTTCGACTCATCCATGGTAAACAAGCCATCTGAGTTCGAGCCTTCAAAGTTTTACTGTACATGTGTGACATAGTGTATTTTAAACTGTTATTTTTTCTGATTTAAATTGGTTCCATCTTTATACCCCCGCAAACGAAGTTTGAAGGGGGTATATAGGAGTCAGCTTGTCGTCTGTCGTCGTCGTCTGTCGTCGGTCCAAAAAACTTTAACATTGCTCATAACTTCCTTATTCTTTGACCGATTTCTTTAATATTCACACACCACACACCTTGCCACTAGTACTTAAGATTGATATACACAAACCTGACCTTGACCTTTACGTTGACCTTCCTCAAGGTCAAATACTTGTAAAAATTTGTCGGTACAAAAAAACTTTAACATTGCAAATAACTTCCTCATTCTTTGACCGATTTCTTTAATATTCACACACCACACACCTTGCTACTAGTACTTAAGATTGATATACACAAACCTGACCTTGACCTTCACGTTGATGCGGGGGTATAATTGGCGCCCGTTAGGCGGCAGCTCTAGTTCACATTGTAAACTCCAAACATAGATTGTAAGTACTCGTTAGCCAGGACAGTGCACATTCTTTTGCCAGAAACTGACAACTGCTCTTCTTGAATCAGCGTAAGGGAGAGAATGACCGTAGAAAAGATTTCATGATCTATCTCCACGAAAGAATGTGGCCGACCCCGGCAGGTATCTAACCCACGTCCTCCTGATCACCAGTCAGACGCGCAACTGACTGAGTGAGGCTGGCTCCTTAAATGGTAAGTTCAATTTTAGGAAGTTTTGTCATTATATCGAAGTTTAAGAGGGTTGACTTATCCAATTTATCTTATATGTTAATTGACTGATCTTATATGTTAAGAGGGTTGACTTATCCAATTTATCTTATATGTTAATTGACTGATCTTATATGTTAAGAGGGTTGACTTATCCAATTTATCTTATATGTTAATTGACTTATCTTATATGTTAAGAGGGTTGACTTATCCAATTTATCTTATATGTTAATTGACTGATCTTATTTGTTAAGAGGGTTGACTTATCCAATTTATCTTATATGTTAATTGACTTATCTTATATGTTAAGAGGGTTGACTTATCCAATTTATCTTATATGTTAATTGACTTATCTTATATGTTAAGAGGGTTGACTTATCCAATTTATCTTATATGTTAATTGACTTATCTTATATGTTAACAGGGTTGACTTATCCAATTTATCTTATATGTTAATTGACTGATCTTATGTGTTAAGAGGGTTGACTTATCCAATTTATCTTATATGTTAATTGACTTATATGTTAAGAGGGTTGACTTATCCAATTTATCTTATATGTTAATTGACTGATCTTATATTTTAAGAGGGTTGACTTATCCAATTTATCTTATATGTTAATTGACTTATCTTATATGTTAAGAGGGTTGACTTATCCAATTTATCTTATATGTTAATTGACTGAGCTTATATGTTAAGAGGGTTGACTTATCCAATTTATCTTATATGTTAATTGACTGATCTTATATGTTAAGAGGGTTGACTTATCCAATTTGCCCTAAGAACTGCAATGTGTGCTAAAGCTTTTCAAAAAGAAAATTCAAAATCGCTGAAAAAAAATGTATTAAAAATATTTTGCTTATCATAGCCCCTCTTTGAAAAAGTTGGGCTAACTGGATTTGCCTTCCGTCATTGCTTCCAGCCATCATTGATAGGTTTTAACCCTTGTCCTGCTGAGCCCGGATATGCCTTATTTTTCAAACAATGAAGATCCAGATCAGATGGCTTCTGAAGAAGCCATCTGATCTGGAATCTGATCTGGAACTTCATTGTTTGTCATTCAGATTGTGAATTTGTTGCAATTATTTGCTTCAAGCAATCTGATTGGTTGTTAATCGGTTGTTAATCAGTGGTGGGTGTGGCATATTTAAATATTCAGCAGAACAAGGGTTAAAATTTGCCAAATTAATAAAATATTTTCGCCACACTTTTCTAAAAAACTGTAGGGGTTTCAAAGTTGAACCCTGGCATAAACATGGACAATGGGCTGATGTATTGTGTATACTAATCAGTGCTAAGGGCCCATAACTCCTGATGTTAAATCTCTTGATAGGTTTAATTATTTGCCATAAATGAAACTTTCTATTGCAGATTTTTCATAATATGGCTGTAAAGTTGATACCTGGTTAACACGCAGACAGTGGGCCAATGTATTATGTATACCAGAATCAGGGCCAAGGGCCTATAACTTTGTGTTCCTCAATTTGCCATTAATAGAAAATTTTCGTCACACTTTTCTCAAGAATTGTAAGGATTACCAAGTTGAAACCTGGTCCACACATGGACAGTCTGTTGATGTATTGGGTATACTGGAACCAGGGCTTTTGGCCCAGAACTCATGGAGTTAAAACCCTTGATAGGTTTTATGCTGCCATGTTTCCATGTCCTACAGTAATGTACTTCAAACTATTAAAGTATTATGAGGACTCCTGAGCATAGTGTGGGTTTCTCATTTGAATTACCTCGACAATTTTATATATGTTAGTTTGGTTTATACTAATTTATTATATACTGAACCGAAAAAGAAACGCAACTCCAAATATAAATGCAAGTATTTGCAGAAATAATCATGTTTGCAGAAAATCAATTTAATGACGCAATAATATAATCATTCCTGAATGTAACTACCATAGAGAGTTCAATTTCCAGTGAGAATGTTTGGAACACAAATCCATTTTGTCATAGAGGTAGTCATTTCACAAGTTCAAAACATAAGCAGTTAATAGCGAGTATGTCCTCCATTTGCATTCAGTCCTGCGCGCACACACCTGGTCATGGACAGGATTAAACGCTTGATCTCTGCCTGAGGAATAGCATTCCACTCCTCTATGAGCGTGAGATGCAAGCCTTGACGCATTGTTGGCGGTTGGGGGCTGTTACGTACGCGCCTATCTAAGACGTCCCATAAATGTTCTATAGGAGAGAAATCTGGACTATACAGAGGCCAGTGCATCACATCAGCGTTGTTTTGCTGAAGAATTGCCATGCTGAGCCTTGCTACATGCGCCGAGCCTTATCCTGTTGAAACATAACGTTGTGCTGTCGTACATATGAAACAACTACCGGTCGTAAAACGATGTCAACATAACGCTGAGCCGTCAAAGAGCCATCAATGAATACCAGGGGCATTCTATGACCTTTAGATATGCCAGCCCACACCATCAACCCACCACCTCAAAATCGATCACATTCAACCAAACAGTTGTCATGATATCGCTCTCCGTCACGCCTTTACACAAGTTGACGGCTGTCAGCTCTGTACAACAAGTACCTGGACTAGTCAGAAAACATTATGTTACGCCACTGACGAAGGGGAAACAGGCTTGGCCAATGTTGTGTGAGCCACGCCATTCTAACCTGATGTTGTCGCGGTGTTAATGGCATACCAACATACGGACGACAAGGACGTAAGCCAAACTCTCGAAGGCGATTCCAGACAGTATCTGCACTTATTCGATTGTTGTGCGTTCCTGGTGTCACCTGAGACGTCTCGACGGCTGTATGGAACCGATTACGAAGGTGTGTTAGAAGGATGTATCAGTCCTGTCAACATGTCATGACGCTTGGAAGTCCACTTCTGGGCCTGTCATTTGTCTTTCCCGTTTGACATAGACGCTGGTACAAGAGAGTTATCGTCGATTTACTCACTTGGCAGTTCCTAGCAATGACAGCCCGAGACGTTCCACATAGAAGCATTTGGACCGCTATGTTACGTTGATCTTGTGTCAAACGTACCATATTCTGTAGAGAAATTTTACCGGACTTTTGAAACCTAAACTCCAGGTAACACAATATGCCAATATGATGAGGTTTCTGTATACATTTAATGTACTGCACGAGGAAATGTTGAAAACAACGAATTGCCAAGTAGAGGGTTAATCTGTACAGATATCGCCCAAATGTTTTCTGCATAAGAAAGTTTACAAAGTATGAAAGTAAATCCCAAAATGATTTTTCAGTCAACCGGCATGAAAATCTTTTGGGTAAAAAAGTTACGTTTCTTATTTGGTTCAGTATAGATTGATTGTGATGAAAGCTTCAAGCTTAATTTGAATCCCTCTCAAACACTCATTCTGGATATTATCACACAGGCGCGATAGAGGCAGTGAGTTTTACACCACTGCTACCCATTTACACCTGGGTGGAGGTGGGGAAGTGGCATAACTTGTTTTGTTTACATAGGTGGCGGATTCGAACCCACATCCTCTTGATCATAAGTCAAACGCACTAACCACTGAGCTATCGAGGCTGCCAAAAAGCATATGTTGTTGGTACTCATTTGAATGCCTCAACTGGTCAATGCATTTAAATAAGTACCCACATCATATGTTTTTGGTCGAGGCAAGTCAAATGAGTACGCACAACATATGCTTTTTAGCTCACCTGAGCCGAAGGCTCCAGGGGAGCTATTGTGATCACTCACCGTCCGTCTGTCGTCGTCGTCCGTCCGTCCACAATTGTTTTAAACGACATCTCCTCATAAACCACTGAACAGATTTTGACCAAACTTGGGAGAAATGATCTTTGGGTGATCCTCTCTCAAAGTTGTTCAAAGAATTCCATTCCATGTAGAACTCTGGTTGCCATGGCAACGAAAAGGGGAAAATAAGGAAAAATCTTTAAAAATCTTCTTGTCTGAAACCAGAAGGCCCAATTCTTTGATATTTGGTATGAAGCTTCATCTAGTGGATCTCTAACAAGATTGTTCAAATTATAGCCCTAGGGCCAAAAATGCCCCAGCTCCGGGGCCCACAGGTTTTACATAGGCTTATAATCAGGAAAACCTTTAAAAATCTTCTTGTCTGAAACCAGAAGGCCCAGGTCTTTGAAATTTGATATGAAGCTTCATCTAGTGGACCTCTACCAAGATTGTTCAAATTATAGCCCTGGGGTGAAAAATGCTCCTGCGCCAGGGCCCACTGGTTTTACATAGGCTCATATAGGGAAAACCTTTAAAAAACATTTTTGTCTGAAACCAGAAGGCCCAGGTCTTTAATATTTGGCACGAAGCTGCATCTAGTGGACCTCTACCAAGATGGTTCAAATTAATGCCCTGGGTTGAAAAATGGCCCCGCACCGGGGCCCACTGGTTTTACATAGGCTTATACAGGGAAAACCTGAAAAAATCTTCGTCTGAAACCAGAAGACCCAGGTCTTTGATATTTGCTATGACGCTTCATCTAGTGGACCTGTACCAAGATTGTTCAAATTATAGCCCTTGGGCCAAAAAAGTCCCCGTGCCGGGACCCACTGGTTTTACATAGACTTATAATGGGGATAATCTTTAAAAATCTTCTTGTCTGAAACTAGAAGGCCCAGGTGTGTGATATTTGGTGTGAAGCTTTGTCTAGTGGACCTCTATCAATATTGTTCAAATTATATCCCCGGGGCCAAAAATGCCCCCGCCCCCGGGCCCTTTGGTTTTACATAGGCTTATATAGGGAACAACTTTAAAAATCTTCTTGTCTGAAACCAGAAGGCCCAGGTTTTTAGCTCCACTGGCCGAAGGCCAGCGGGGCTATTGTCATGGCCCTGTGTCCGTCGTGCGTCCGTCCGTCCGTGTGTCTGTGCGTTAACTTTTTCTTTAAACATCTCCTCCTAAACTACTGGGCCAATTGTAACCAAACTTCACAGGAATGTTCCTTACATAGTCCTCTTCTAAATTCCTTCAAAGAATTTTGTTACACCCAGAACTCTGGTTGCCATGGCAACAAAACCAAAAAAAAAAATAAAAATCTTTAAAAATCTTCTCCTCCAAAACCACCTGTTGGATTTCATTTTTATTTTGCATGACTGTTCCTTGGGTTAACCTCTTTCAGAATCTTTGAAAAAATTTTGATCCGACAAAAAACATGGCCGCCATGGGCGGGGCTTATTTTCCCTGTTTAACATATAGTGTAATGCTAAAACATCTTCTCCTCCTAAACTATTGGGCCAATTGTAACCAAACTTCACAGGAATGTTACTTACTTAGTCCTCTTCTAAATTCCTTCATAGAATTTTGTTACACCCAGAACTCTGGTTGCCATGGCAACAAAACAACACAAAATATTAAAAATCTTTTTAAAAATCTTCTACTCCAAACCACCTGTTGGATTTCATTTTTATTTTACATGAATGTTCCTTGGGTGGACCCCTTTCAGATTCCTTGAAGAAATTTTGATCCGACAAAAAACATGGCCGCCATGGGCGGGGCTTATTTTCCCTATTTAACATATAGTGTAATGCTAAAACATCTTCTCCTCCTAAACTACTGGGCCAATTGTAACCAAACTTCACAGGAATGTTCCTTACTTAGTCCTCTTCTAAATTCCTTCAAAGAATTTTGTTACACCCAGAACTCTTGTTGCCATGGCAACAAAACCACACAAAAAATTAAAAATCTTTAAACATCTTCTCCTCCAAACCCACCTGTTGGATTTCATTATCCCCTCGCACAACATCTCTAGCGCAACGTACGTACATACTTTTGTCATCGCTCTAGCGCCACGTACGTACGTACGTACTTTTGTCATCGCTCTAGCGCCTACATTTCTTGACCGATTTTAATATAACTTAACACAAACGTTCCTTACGACAATATCTGGAGCAAGATTGACTTTCAAGGTCATGACCTCAAGGTCAAGGTCACTCTGGCTATTTTTTGAAAAACTTTGTCATGGCTCTAGCGCCTACATTTCTCCCCCAATTTCAATATAACTTCAAACAAATGATCCTTATAAAAATATCTCAAGCGAGTTGGACTTTCAAGGTCATTACCTCAAGGTCAAGGTCACTGTGGCTATTTTTAGAAAAACATTGTCATCGCTCTAGCGCTTACATTTCTTCACCAATTTCAATATAACTTCACACAAATGATCCTTATAAAAATATCTTGAGCGAGTTCCACTTTCAAGGTCATGGCTTCAAGGTCAAGGTCACAGTGGCTATTTTTAGTAAAAATTTGTCATCGCTCTAGCTCCTACATTTCTTCACTGATTTCAATATAACTTCACACAAATGTTCCTTATGACAATATCTTGAGTGAGTTGGACTTTCAAGTTCATGACCTCAAGGTCAAGGTCACTGTGGCTATTTTTAGAAAAACATTTTCATCGCTCTAGCGCCTACATTTCTTCACCAATTTCAATATAACTTCACACAAATGTTCCTTATAAAAATATCTCCAGCGAGTTCGACTTTCCAACTCATGGCCTCAAGGTCAGGGTCACTGTGGCTATTTTTAGAAAAAACTTTGTCATCGCTCTATCACCTATATTTCTTCACTGATTTCAATATAACTTCACACAAATGTTCCTTATGACAATATCTCAAGCGGGTTCGACTATCAGTGTCAAGGCCTCAAGGTCAAGGTAGGTCAAGGTCACTGGCTATTTTTTAGAAAAACTTTGTCATCGCTCTAGCGTTTACATTTCTTCACCAATTTCAATATAACTTCATACAAATGTTCCTTATGACAATATCTCTAGCGAGTTCCACTTTCAAGGTCAAGGTCACTGTGTCTATTTTTAGAAAAACTTCGTCATCCCTCTAGCGCTTACATTTCTTCATCGATTTCAATATAACTTCACACAAATGTTCCTTATGACAATATCTCACCATTTCGACGTTCAAGGTAAAGGTCACTTTGGCTATTTTTAAAAAACTTTGTTATCGCTCTAGCGCCTACATTTCTTCACTGATTTCAATATAACTTCACACAAATGTTTCTTATGACAATACCTCAAATGAGTTTGACTTTCAAGGTCAAGGTCACTGTGGCTATTTTTAGAAAAACTTTGTCATTGCTCCAGCGCTTACATTTTTTTCACCAATTTCAATATTACTTCACACAAATGTTCCTTATAACAATATCTCTAGTGAGTTCCACTTTCAAGGTCAAGGTCACTGTGGCTATTTTTAGAAAAACTTTGTCATGGCTCTAGCGCTTACATTTCTTCATCCATTTCAATATAACTTCACACAAATGTTCCTTATGACAATACCTCGAGAGAGTTTGACTTTCAAGGTCAAGGTCACTGTGGCTATTTTTGGAAAAACTTTGTCATTGCTCTAGTGACTACATTTTTTCACAAATTTCAATATAACTTCACACAAATGTTCCTTATGACAATATCTCGAGCTATTTAGACTTTCAAGATCAAGGTCACTGTGGCTATTTTTAGAAAAACTTTGTCATCGCTCTAGCACCTACATTTAATGATGGATTGTAATAGAACTTCACACAAATGTTTCTTATGATAATATCTCGACTTACTTCGACTTTCAAGGTCATGACCTCAAAGTCAAGGTCACTGTGGCTATCTTTAGAAAAACTTTGTCATCGCTCTATCGCCTACATTTATTAACAGATTTTAATATAACTTCACACAAAAGATGCTTATGATAATATCTTGAGCAAGATCTACTTTCGTGGTCATGGCCTCAAGTCAAGGTCACTATGGCTATTTTTAGAGAAACTTCATCACTCTAGAATGTACATTTATTGGGAATTTTTAAACAAACTTTACACAAATGTTGCATATGATAATATCTCAAGCAAGTTGGACTTTTGCCATTTTAGTGTTTTCCACACACGAAGTTGTCTAGTGCGAGGGGATTTGTATCGCATGCGATGCCTTGTTTTTATTTTGCATGAATGTTCCTTGGGTGGACCTCTTTTAGATTCCTTGAAGAAATTTTGATCCGACAAAAAACATGGCCGCCATGGGTGGGGCTTATTTTCACTATTTAACATATAACGTAATGCTAAAAAATCATTTTCTGCAAAAGTACTTGTGGGATTTCATTGTAGTTTGCATGAATTGTCCTTGGGTGGACTGTTGTCAGATTCCTTGAAAAAAATTTGATCTTACAAAAAAACATGGCCGCCATGGGCAAGGCTTATTTTCACTATATAACATATAGTGTAATGCTGAAAATATTTTCTGCAAAAGTTCTTGTTTTATTTCATAGTTATTTGGCATGCATGTTCCTTGGGTGGACCTCTGTCAGATTCCTTGAAGAAATTCTGATCCGACAGAAAACATGGCTGCAGTTGGCGGGGTTTATTTTCACTATATAACATGTAGTGTAATGTTAAAAAAGTCTTTTCTTCTTCAAAAGTTCTTGTTTATTTATTTATTTATTTATTTAAAAGTACCTTCCTGTATCTGAATTAATCTCCTCCAATTTTGCTGACTATCACATATCTATAGAGGTCCACCTACAAATTGTCATTCTAAAATTCAAAACATCAGAAATTTCACATGCCCATCACACTGGTGATAGAACTGATGTTTTCAACACAAACTCTATTTATACGACTTGATGTTTCAAAATAAATTCAAAATACTGAGGGAGATTGATTTATTAGACCTAATTATACTACAGTGTCAACAGTTCTCCAGATCCCTGAGGGTTAAAATGGCTTAGTTGAAAAGGGAGGCATACCGAATCCGACGGAGGAAAGGAAAAAATAAATAAATAAATAAATAAAAACATAAATCTATTCATTTTTTAGCTCCACTGGCCAAAGACCGGCGGGTCTTATGTTATGGCCCTGTGTCTGTTGTGCATCCGTGCGTTAACTTTTTTCTTTAAACATTTCCTCCTTAACTACTTGGTCGATTGTAACCAAACTTCACAGGAATGTTTCTCACATAGTCCTCTTCTGAATTTCTTCAAAGAATTTTGTTACATGCAGAACAAAATGGCATCGAAAGCAAAAAAAAATATTTAAAAATCTTCTCCAAAACCGCTCAATGGATTTTATTCTTATTTTGCATGAATGTTCCTTGGGTGGACCTCTGTCAGATTCCTTGAAGAAATTCAGATCAGGCAAAAAACATGGCCACCATGGCCATGCCCCACATGACTGCCATGGCCATGCCCCTTGGCTCATTAGCTTTCAAAGACTTATATGGGGAAAAGTTTTAAAAACCTTCTCCTCCAAAACCGCTCAACGTAATGGATTTCATTCTTACTTTGCATGAATGTTCCTTGGGTGGACCTCTGTCAGATTCCTTGAAGCAATTTTGATCAGACAAAAAACATGGCCGCCATGGACACGCCCATTGGCTAATTAGCTTCCATAGACTCATAAAGAGATCTTTTTTTTTTTTTAATCTTCTCCTCCAAAACCGCTAAATGGATTTCGTTCTTAATTTTCATGAATGTTCCTTGTGTCTACCATTGTCAGATTCATTGAAGAAATTTTGATCAGACAAAAAACATGGCCGCCATGGCCACCAGCTTTGGCTCATTAGCTTCCATAGACCAATAAACGGAAAAACTTCTTCTCTGAAACCATAAAGCCTAAAGCTAAGACATTTACAGTAAAACCTGTCTTAGTGGCCACCTCTATTAAGCAAGCAACCTGTCTTAAGCAAGCAGGCATTCAGTTCCCAAGAAAGGCAGATGTGTTAAATTTCACCTGTATTAAGCAAGAACCTGTCTTAAGCAAGCATATTTTGACTATCCCTTAGGCACTTGCTTAATACAGGTTGAACTGTAGTATGTAGCAAAGTTATGTGGTCACCTACTAAGTCCTGCAAACTATGACTCTTGAGTCCAAATTGGCAACGCCCCGGTGCTTAGTAGCTCCCATAGACTAATAATGACAAAATCTTGAAACTTTTCTCCTCTGAAACCATAAGGCCAAGAGCTTAGTATGTAGCAACTTGAAGTATTCATCTGCATAAATCCTGCCAACTATGCCCCTGGGGTCCAAATTGGCCACACCCTGAGGCCCATAAGCTCCCTTAGACTTATACTGGGAAAAACTGACAAAAATCTTCTCTGAAACCATCAGTGCCCAGAGCTTAGATATTAAGTATGCAGCAACGTCAAGTGGTCACTCAAATAAATCCTGCCAACAATGCCCCTGGGGTAAAAAATTGCTCACGCCCAGAGGCATATTAGTTCCCATAGACTTATAATAGGAAAAACTTAAAAAAGTCTTCTTCTCTGAAACCATAAGGCCCAGAGCTTTAGATATTTAGAACGGAGCAATGCCAAATGGTCAATCACATAAATCCTGCCAACCATGGCTCTGGGGTCCAAAAAATATAGAATGGACATTCCTTGGGTGGATCACTTGTTTCTTTTTTACCCATTGCATGCGGGAAAATCCTAAATGGGTACCTTGGCAAACAGTGCTGGCCCAGATCAGACCCCACAGAACACCATGTCTGATCAGGGCCTGCACTATTTGCTAACAGAATTTTCCATCAAAAATAGAAAAAAAAATAGGCCTGACACCCCTTATATGACAAATGGACTGGTCCAACATATAGCAATAGAAGAGTCCACTAGTATACCATTGGTTAATGTAATAAATATGACAATTGTCTGAAGTTAGCCGGTGGAGCGACAGGCCCTCTTGGGCCTCTTGTTTATATTTGCTATAAAGATTGTTCAAATTATAGCCCTAGGACCAAAAATGCCCCCCTGCTGTGGGACCCACTGGTTTTGCATAGACTTATAATGGGAAAACCATTAAAAATCTTCTTGTCTAAAACCAGAAGGCCCAGGCCTTTGATATTTGGTACGAAGCTTCATCTAGTGAACCTCGACCAAGATTGCTCAAATTAATACCCTGGGGCCAAAAATACCCCTGTGCCAGGGCCAACTGGTTTTACATAGGCTTATATAGGAAAAACCTTTAAAAATCTTCTTGTCTGATACCAGAAGGCCCAGGTCTTTGGTATTTGGTATGAATCTTCATCTAGTGGACCCTTGCGATGGGGCCCACTGGTTTTACATAGGCTTATATAGGGAAATCCTTTGAAAATCTTATAGTCTGAGGTCTTTGATATTTGGTACATAGTTTCATCTTGTGGACCTCTACCAAGATTGTTAAAAAAATAGCCCTGGGGCCAAAATGCCCATGCACCTGGCCAACTGGTACATAGGCTTATATAGGGAAAACCTTTAAAATCTTCTTGTCTGATACCAGAAGGCCCAGTTCTTTGATATCTGGTATGAAGCTTCATCTAGTGAACCTCTACCAAGATTGTTCAAATTATAGCCCTGGGGCCAACAATGCCCCCACGCTGGGGCCCACTGGTTTTTACATAGGTATATAGGGAAACCTTTAAAAATCTTCTTGTCTGAAACCAGAAGGCCAGATTTATGATTTTTGGTATGACGCTTCATCTAGTGGACCTTTACCAAGATTGTTCAAATTATAGCCCTGGGGCCGAAAATGCCCCTGCGCCGGTGTCTACCGAGATTGTTCAAATTATAGACCTGGGGCCAAAAATTGCCCCACCCTGGGACCCACATGTATATCTCTTAGCTCAGGTGAGCGAATTAGGACCAGCATGGTCCTATTGTTTAAAAGAATCAGATGAAACTATAGTGGCTGTAATCTGATGACCAAGATATTGCTTGACTGTGGGCTTTCAGGTGTATGTTTTGTTTGTTTGAATTGATGTTTAATGTCCCTGTCAACACTATTTAGGTAATTTTGGAGACATTGCTTACAATTTTGTGGGACTTTTACCCGACATTGAGATGAAATGACATCTTAAGCCCTGCCGTGCAATGGAATCAAAAGGCTTATATGCATTGGATGTGCTGACTCACACCACTTTACCTGGGCAGGCATAGTCCTTCTGAGCAGTTTACCAGTACTCATGTGTGGTCACCAGTGCTTATGTGTGGTCAGTTTCAGCTCTGAGTGGAAGCACGATGCAGCCCATCTGTTGCTCCAAACCCTGATGGGCAGGGGCCAATGTACAATTATTAGTTTGAATACAGTATATGCCAATTCCTATCTTGTGACATGTTCTTTCAGGCCAAGGATATTTACCGACAGACAAATGGCAGACAGCAAGTTCTTCCCCTTGATTCTATTTATAAGAAAAATCTTACAGAATGGAAAAAGTAAGTAATTCCTGGCAATATTTTTTACGAGTCATCTCCATCAAATTCTCTCAACTGACCAAATTTTCCTAAGTTTTGGCACTGATAGGCCAAAGCAAACCGTGCAGACCCTTATCAGACTGCTCCTGAAGGAGCAGTCTGATCAGGGTCTGCTCAGTTTGCCATTTGGTCTGTACTTTTTGGACTCCTTGCTGGATTATGAAACAGATTTGTCAAAACTTTAAGAGAATTACAGCAAGTCCTCAAGGAGTCCGAAATTTTAGGATTTTTACGGTATTTTTATAGAGGATTGTATACTCATGGTCATTTCATGTGAAATAATTGAAACAAGCTTCCAGCAAGTTGTAAAAAAATTTCATATGAACTGAGCACTAGTGTAAGATTCTGTTAATGATATATATCAATTTAAATCAGATTTTATTGACCAAGAAGTCGGGCCCCCATCCATCCGGGCTTGAAGAAATGGATGGGCTGCATGATACTTCCACGCAGAGCTGAAACCGACCACACATGAGTATTGGTAAAACACTTATAGGATCTAAGCCTGCCCAAGTAAAGTTGTGCGAGTCGGACCATCCATACTTATAAATCCTATTGGTTTCATTGGGTGACAGGGCTTGAGATGTCATTTTCATCTCAGTGTCGGGTAAAAGTCCCACAATATTGGAAACAGTGTCTCCAAAATGACCTATACAGTGTTGATAGGGACGTTAAACCTCAAATCAAACAATTGACCAAGAAGTTCAAGTTATAGGTTTTAAATAATATCTTTTAGGAAATCGGGGGTGTTTTGAAAGACATAATTGAACAATTAAGAAAAATGATGCCCTGCGTTGGAAAACAGCAGTGTTTGTTTACTGATGTCACTTTTGGCAATGTAAAACACCATTTTCACATTGACACCATTGCGCATGATTTTCATTGTGTAAGAAGGTACTCAACAACCTGCATTTTCTTTGATTTATTAGTTTGTTTGTATTAGAGTTTAATGGCCTAGTCAACACTATTTAGGTCATTTTTGAGCTGGCCAGTTTACCTATCCATCCTTTTCCTGGGCAGGCTTAAACATAAGCGGTTAACCAGTACAGTGCACATTCTTTCTTGCCAGAAACTGACAACTGCCCTTCTTGAATCAGTGGAAGGGAGAGAATGATCATAGAAAAGATTTCATGATCAATCTCCACGAAAGAATGTTGCCAACCCTGGCAGGTATCGAAACTTCGTCCTCCTGATCAACAGTCAGGCGCGCATCCGACTGAGCTACTGAGGCCGACTTTCTTCCATTTAAAACCACTTGCAGATATATAATCTAATGTCAAGTTCAAATTTCTATGCCAGACAAGGTTTGTCAAAAGTTTGTGTTTTATCAGGATGTATCAAGAAGTCAATACGTTAGCACTAATGCTATTTATTTCTAAATACTACGATAATATGATTATATGCTATCAGAGAGAATGTTATAGAGAGAAAGCGCCCTGCAATGTTTTCCAGGTATATTTATACTGCAGCTTACAAGCATTTTCAAATGCGTATCATGTTCCCTAGTTTACCGAATATATACAACAGTTTGGGTATATGATAAAAAGGTTTTTGACTTCATATTGTAAAATACTCGGCTCTAATTCATATGACAGAGACACACTCTCAAGCTCATACATTGTTCGCCACATGAAATTGTGCCAAATACAGTAAAACTTCTATATTAAGACCACCTTTGGGACTGTTCAAAAGTGGTCTTTAAGACCACTTTTGAACAGTCCCAAAGGTGGTCTTTTGAACAGTCCCAAAGGTGGTCTCTTTGTTAGGAGACACTGGGTGTAGAAAACACAAAGAAAGAATAACTGAAACCTTCTGAATAAGCTTTTTAAAGCAGATTTAGTCTTAACCTTTAACCTGCTGAATATTCAATTAAGCCACACTCATTTCTGACTTTGAACCAATCAGATTACTTGATGCAGCTTATTTCTACATATTCATAAACTGAGTGTCAAACTGTGTAGATCCTGATCAGATGGCTTCTTCAGAAGCCATCTGATCTGGATCTACACTGTTTGCAAAGATAGGGGTTGTCGCCTACAGCAGGGTAAAGGTTAAATTTAGGTGGTCTTAATAGCGGAGTTTTACTGTATTTCACACTATAATGTCAGTAACTTATAAACATTATCTTACAGACCATTGCCTCACGTGAGATTCAAGCCCACCTGGAAACCAGCCGGGAACCCTGTGTACGCTAGAGAACTTCTCAATTTTAATAAAGATGAAGACAATTGTAAAATAGGTAAGTTGGGATGGATGAAAGACTGTCAGAGAATTGTATACTCCTTTTATCATTGTAGTGAAACCATTTGTAGCCCTATTAACACTTAAGTATTATGAAAGCACGCTTATTCAAATATATTGAAAATTTTACCACAAAAAAATGAAAATTTTCAGATGAAAATTCTGATATTTTTCATCTATCTGTTCAAAACATAAATTGTGGATACTCATTAGAACCGCCTCACACATAGATTGTATGTACTCATTAGTGAGGCGGTTCTAACAAGTACCCACAATCTATGATTTTGAGCAGAAATAAGAAAAATATATACCCCTGTAAACCCTGGTTTCACTGTGTAGAAGTGGGATTAAAGGGGGTCAAAATATAAAGACATGTTTTCATGATGGTTTCTGACCTGGTCTCTTCCATCTTTGAATTTGGACATATCCATTCTTGTAAAATGGAAGCATAGTCAATATCATTCAAGCTTTGGTTGACTGACTGTTGTTTTTAAGGTAACCGGGCGCCAAGGGCACATAGGGGCTACCCCCAGTTCGCCAGCTGGGATTAGTTGTAGGTACTGCTCTTTTCACTAGGCTGCCAGTATGCTGACTCCTGTCTGCTTGACGGTTATCAGCTAGCCGATTGGGAGTTAGGTGACTTCTTTCGCGGAGGACGTAAGAAGTAGGTCAATCCCACCTCTCCCATACCCCATAAGCCTGGGTTTTATTGTCATCTGGTTAATAGCAAACACACGAAGTGTTTGCTTTACTGTAGAGAGGCTGGAACAACATACTTAGGCACCCAAATCTCGCCTGGATTCTCAATCAATTTCGCGCGATAATCCGCCATCTTTACAGAGTTAATAAGAATTGTATTCACATCCAAAAATTGTTTCTCAAAATCAAAAGGAGTCAAGTCCCATTACAAAAGAAACACAAAAAGCGTCGAAATAATTTTTAAAAGCTCTTTTCGATGACCGCTGCATCAAACGCTGAAGTTTGATCGCGGGAAAGTTTCGAAACTACGTCCCGGGTTTTAAATGAACTGAAACGTACCGCACTGAGCCGAAAATGTTAGCCGGTAAAAATCAAGAACCGCGCTTGGACCAACGAGTTACCGAAGCATTTACCGAAGTGGAAAGCGCTTCTCGTCTGGCCAAGCAATTACAACTTTTCATAAATAATTACTCAGATATAAAATAAAACCCTGGGAAAAGTAATATTTGGCTACCATTGCATCAAACGCTGAAGTTTTGTCGCGGGAAAGTTTCGAAACTACGTCACGCATTTAGATGAAATGAAACGTACCATACTGAGCTGAAAAGGTTAGCCGGTAAAATCCAGCACCGCAATTGGTCCCACGAGTTACCGGAGCATTTACCAGAGCTTCTTGGTTGGGAAGAAAGCGCTTCTCGTCGGGCCAAGCAATTAAAACTTTTCACAAACACTCAGGGGTGTAGAATAAAGCCCTGGGAATAGTAAGAGACACGATGAGCTATCTGTCTACCTGTAGATTTCTATCTTCCTTAGATTTACAAAATGATGATGAGCTCCAAATCCATAGCATAACGCTAGTGCTTCAGGATACTTTATATGTGTTCATGCTGCAAACTTACTGAGTCACCCTATCTAATTTTCTTCCCATGAAGTGCACACAGGACCAACACTGGAGCATCATCATACTAAGGTTATGTGCATAGCCGCGCTGAAGCTCAAACAATTGTTTTGGGTTTAATGACACGCCAACACTGGTGGGTCATTTTGAGTCGTCTCCCAGAGAAAGGGACCAAAGAGATAAAGGAGGTAGTAGATGAGAAGATAGGTAGGTGGGGGACGAGGGAGAAAGGGGAAAATGAATAAAAGTGTACAAACAGAAGCAGTAACAATGCTCCCCTGTATCCCCACATGCTGCAAGGACAGCAGGCCTTGCCCTCCTGTAAGTCAATATCCATTGGACTCCCGTCACCTTTGCCTCACAAAAGAGCATATCAAAACTTTTAAAAACAGTTTTTATTTAGTTCAGAGAAGATCGCTTTTAAAGCACTCAAGGATCCCAGAAGTGGCAATATTCTGTGAAAGATGGCCCTTAAGTGTGATGCCCGTGCCGATGAAGGAGAGTTGAAGAAGATTTTGGTCCATATACTCTGGGGAGTATCCTCTACTGTTTGCCGCTTTTGGGTAGGAGAACCGGCAAACATGGATGTCCGCTTAGCCCAGAGATACATGTAGACCATGCCCCCATGCTGGTGGGTTTGCCGGCCAAGGTGCTGTATCACTTGGGAGGTAATGCTGGTTGTGTGGTAGTCATCTCTGACAAACCAAGTTGCTCGCCGTTGCACCGTATCGAGCTGCTGGATACTGTATGTGGGCCCCATACTGATGGGCATAATCCAGGATAAGTCTAATCATGGTCTCTACCATCATGCTTCAACATCTTCAGACCAGCTGGTTATCTCGCTTCCAAAGAAACGCCAGACTGCTGTTTGCCTTTTTACAGGTGCATCAAAATGGATTCCCATGACATGTTTCTGAAATAAATGATGCCCAGGTACTTTAAAGTCTTTAAGATTGATAGTTCATGACTGTGTATCTTTAACATGTAAGTTGCTCCAAATCTTCGGCCTTCACTTACATTCTCCATTTTTTTACCCTGACTGTCGCACATTTGGTTGGATTGAGAAGACTTTTGCTAGTCCGTATTCCATTATAGGCATTGCTGTAGTCTGTCAAGATCCCTCTGAAGTGTTCAGTATGTCATGCTTTAGACCTCGTGATATAAAAGGCTGGCATTAGCAAAGAGGTGAACTCCAGGGCTAACTTTCTGTGGCAGGTCATTAATCCATGCGCAGAACAACAAAGGTGTACAGACACTTGTGATTTGCAAGACACATGCCTACTTGGTAATTATGGCATTACGGTAAGGATCTTTGACCTGCAGAGGGGATTATTCTTTCTGCTCAGGGAGTCTCCAGTTAACGCCCCACGCCGAAGGATGGTGCACTTTTGGCATTCATCCCTACAACTAAATTGCCAATGGAACATGTTCGGATACCAAACTTTATTTCACTGCCTGGAATCGAACTGGGGGTGTCGAGCATCAGAGGCAGGTGTACTAACCACTGGTATTTTTGATGTTCTACACCAATATTAACTACCTAAGTCCTCCATAGGATTCACTCTCGATAAACATAAATACTCGACCACTGTTACAGTTTCAACTCAAACAATCGCATCAAAAGTAAATAACACACAACACCATAGGTACCAGGCCTATAATGATGCCCTAAAGCATTTTTCTCCCAGAACTATTCCTCAGTGGAATAGTATTCCCGCGTCTGCTGTAGATGCCAAGAGCGCAGAGAGGTTCAAAGACCTGCAGAGGAGCTTAAAGACCGTACAGTATAGATTGGGACTCGGAGATACATGCCTTTTTGTATACCTCTGCCAATCAGATTTTAAATAGTTTTAAGAACCCATCCAACATACCCCACCCGACCCCTCCCCTTTTTGTTTAGCCAAATATGACCGACTCAGTATATGAAGATAGATAGGGGTGTAAATGAGTGTGTTTGCTCAAAAGGCAGTGCCTTTATTTCATATTATTGCCTGGATATTGCCTTAATGAACTGAATATTGATTTGCATTGGTCATGAATCAACCAATTACCTGTTACCTGTCAGCTAGAATAAAAGCAAAATGAAAAGACCTTGGAAGTTGGAAATCCATTGAAGGCTGTAATGTTTATATAGATTCGGCAAGCCTTTCCAAGGATAGCAAACATTATGAGCCATCTCATCTGGATTTACACTGTTGGCTTGAAGGAGCAGTTTGATCTGGGTCCCCACTGTTTGCAAGTACAACTTTAAAATTTACCAGCAGACAACAAAGCAGATGACAATTGTTGTGATTGGCATCTTAAAAGTCAACTAACATAGTTCCTGCTTTGGACCCTAAAAATAGTGCTGTGAAGAGGTAAAGTGCATTTCTCCTTAATAACTGAAGGGACAAATGTTACAGACGTACGTAAGAAACACCTCTCCAAGGTGATTCTAACAAATATCTGTAACATTTGTTGTCATGGGGATTCTAAAAAATCTCTAGAATATATGTTTGTTTGAGTATTACAAGAATCTTTTATGATAATGGATTCCATTCAGGCATTTCCAACCAAAGTGATGCCCGCACCTCACAACTGAGGCTTAGCCTTGAGCTTCCATTCCATTGAAATTGTCGTTAAATGTGTTTTGTCATCTCAAAAGGAGGTTTACTGCTTTATTTCAGTGTTTGCCATGTTGCTAGGTGACACAATATTCCTAAACACCTTAGATGATGCTAATGCCTACAGACAGGAGGTAAGATTTAGGGGATAACTGACTTCAAAGTTGTCATTTTGCATTATGATAACATACCCGTGTGCCATAGTGCATTTTTCACATCCCCAAAATGGCTACTTTTCTGGTGAAAATCCCTGATATATTTTCTTATTTATACAGCAAACGTAGGTTGTGTGTGCTCGTTAGAACCGCCTCATTGAGGCAGTTCTAACGAGTACCCACAACCTATGTTTTTTGAGTAGAAATAAGAAAAATAATGTATACCCCTGTAAACCCCAGTTTTCTCTATATAAAGTGGGGTTTAGTGGGGTTTTCGTTTCACAGACTTGTTATCGTGATGGGGAGGTAAATAATGGTTTTACAGTAGAAAAAAAAAAATGTTTTACTATAAGGTGTCAGCGGAGCCATAAAATGAAATTTGTGACCGGCCATTTCTCAAGAGCTATTGGAGCTACATTGATGATACATGATGCAAACTTCCATTTAGGGATGACAACATTAATTCTAACATCGATATTTGACATAGACCTACATTTCATGGTTAACTGATATTTTGAACTTTTATATCAACCCTAGTGTTCACCCTGCTAAGTCCATTTCTCAATAACTATCAGAGCACCATTAATAATCATGGTGTCTTAACCCTTATCTTGCTGTTCACGACAACCTCTATCTTTGCAAACAGTGTAGATCCAGATCAGATGGCTTCTGAAGAAGCCATCTGATCAGGATCTACACTGTTTGACATTCACTTTATGAATTTGTAGAATAAATTACATCAAGTAATCTGATTGGTACAAAGTCAGAGATGGTTGTGGCTAAAATGAATATTTTGCTGCTGATTGCTAAAGGATCTTACACGAGTGGTCATCACATGTGAAACAAGCATGTGGCAAGTTTCGTAAATTCCATACGAAATGACCACCAGCGTAAGATTCTGTTTATCATGTGACAGTTTTAAATCAGATTTTATTGCTGAAGAAGTTGAAAAGCATTTCAGTAGTTTGTTCTTGATTTAACATCCACATCAACACTATTTAGGTCATTTTGGAAAAGTTGCTTCCAATTTTGTGGGACTTTTACCCGACATTGATGAAATGACATCACAAGCCCCGCTGCTCATGGAAACCAATAGGGATTGTATGCATGGACAGTCCAGCTAGCACCATATAGGCTTGTCAGGGACAGCATCATGACATTGTATGAGCCCCCCCAAGCGAATTTGTGTCTTCGAGCATTCCGTCATGACAAATTTTAACTGCGCATGCCCAGCCATTCAGAGGGGCCAGGGATATGGCTTTCTGTCTGAAGGTTCCTCTTGATTCACTGCTTGTATGAGCGAGCAGCGAAGATTCTGGCAAGACTGCACATATGCGCAGGCTTGCCTGAACCTTCGCTGCTCGCATAGGCGATAAGTACCAAAATCGCTTGACAGGGCCCACATGCTAGTGTTATTAGCTCCACTGGCCGAAGGCCAGCGGGGCTATTGTCATGGCCCTGTGTCCGTCGTGCGTCCGTGCGTTAACTTTTTCTTTAAACATCTTCTCCTCCTAAACTACTGGGCCAATTGTAACCAAACTTCACAGGAATGTTCCTTACATAGTCCTCTTCTAAATTCCTTCAAAGAATTTTGTTACACCCAGAACTCTGGTTGCCATGGCAACAAAACCAAAAAAAAATAAAAATCTTTAAAAATCTTCTCCTCCAAAACCACCTGTTGGATTTCATTTTTATTTTGCATGACTGTTCCTTGGGTTGACCTCTTTCAGATTCCTTGAAGAAATTTTGATCCGACAAAAAACATGGCCGCCATGGGCGGGGCTTATTTTCCCTATTTAACATATAGTGTAATGCTTAAACATCTTCTCCTCCTAAACTATTGGGCCCATTGTAACCAAACTTCACAGGAATGTTCCTTACTTAGTCCTCTTCTAAATTCCTTCAAAGAATTTTGTTACACCCAGAACTCTGGTTGCCATGGCAACAAAACCACACAAAAAATTAAAAATCTTTAAACATCTTCTCCTCCAAACCCACCTGTTGGATTTCATTATCCCCTCGCACAACATAGTTGTGAGGGGGGATATAGCATTTGTCCCGTACGTACGTACGTAAGTACGTACGTAAGTACGTACTTTTGTCATCGCTCTAGCGCCACGTACGTACGTACTTTTGTCATCGCTCTAGCGCCACGTACGTACGTACGTACATACTTTTGTCATCGCTCTAGCGCCTACATTTCTTGACCGATTTTAATATAACTTCACACAAACGTTCCTTACGACAATATCTGGAGCAAGATTGTCATGGCCCTGTGTCCGTCGTGCGTCCGTGCGTTAACTTTTTCTTTAAACATCTTCTCCTCCTAAACTACTGGGCCAATTGTAACCAAACTTCACAGGAATGTTCCTTACTTAGTCCTCTTCTAAATTCCTTCATAGAATTTTGTTACACCCAGAACTCTGGTTGCCATGGCAACAAAACAACACAAACTATTAAAAATCTTTAAAAATCTTCTCCTCCAAAACCACCTGTTGGATTTCATTTTTATTTTGCATGAATGTTCCTTGGGTGGACCCCTTTCAGATTCCTTGAAGAAATTTTGATCCGACAAAAACATGGCCGCCATGGGCGGGGCTTATTTTCCCTATTTAACATATAGTGTAATGCTAAAACATCTTCTCCTCCTAAACTACTGGGCCAATTGTAACCAAACTTCACAGGAATGTTCCTTACTTAGTCCTCTTCTAAATTCCTTCAAAGAATTTTGTTACACCCAGAACTCTGGTTGCCATGGCAACAAAACCACACAAAAAATTAAAAATCTTTAAACATCTTCTCCTCCAAACCCACCTGTTGGATTTCATTATCCCCTCGCACAACATAGTTGTGAGGGGGGATATAGCATTTGTCCCGTATGTACGTACGTAAGTACGTACTTTTGTCATCGCTCTAGCGCCACGTACGTACGTACTTTTGTCATCGCTCTAGCGCCACGTACGTACGTACGTACATACTTTTGTCATCGCTCTAGCGCCTACATTTCTTGACCGATTTTAATATAACTTCACACAAACGTTCCTTACGACAATATCTGGAGCAAGATCGACTTTCAAGGTCATGACCTCAAGGTCAAGGTCACTCTGGCTATTTTTTGAAAAACTTTGTCATGGCTCTAGCGCCTACATTTCTCCCCCAATTTCAATATAACTTCAAACAAATGATCCTTATAAAAATATCTCGAGCGAGTTGGACTTTCAAGGTCATGACCTCAAGGTCAAGGTCACTGTGGCTATTTTTAGAAAAACATTGTCATCGCTCTAGCGCTTACATTTCTTCACCAATTTCAATATAACTTCACACAATTGATCCTTATAAAAGTATCTTGAGCGAGTTCCACTTTCAAGGTCATGGCTTCAAGGTCAAGGTCACAGTGGCTATTTTTAGAAAAACTTTGTCATCGCTCTAGCTCCTACATTTCTTCACTGATTTCAATATTACTTCACACAAATGTTCCTTATAACAATATCTTGAGCGAGTTGGACTTTCAAGGTCATGACCTCAAGGTCAAGGTCACTGTGGCTATTTTTAGAAAAACATTTTCATCGCTCTAGCGCCTACATTTCTTCACCAATTTCAAAATAACTTCACACAAATGTTCCTTATAAAAATATCACCAGCGAGTTCGACTTTCCAACTCATGGCCTCAAGGTCAGGGTCACTGTGGCTATTTTTAGAAAAAACTTTGTCATCGCTCTATCGCCTATATTTCTTCACTGATTTCAATATAACTTCACACAAATGTTCCTTATGACAATATCTCAAGCGGGTTCGACTATCAATGTCAAGGCCTCAAGGTCAAGGTCAAGGTCACTGTGGCTATTTTTTAGAAAAACTTTGTCACCGCTCTAGCGTTTACATTTCTTCACCAGTTTCAATATAACTTCATACAAATGTTCCTTATGACAATATCTCTAGCGAGTTCCACTTTCAAGGTCAAGGTCACTGTTCTATTTTTAGAAAAACTTCGTCATCCCTCTAGCGCTTACATTTTTTCATCGATTTCAATATAACTTCACACAAATGTTCCTTATGACAATATCTCACCATTTCGACTTTCAAGGTCAAGGTCACTATGGCTATTTTTAGAAAACTTTGTTATCGCTCTAGCGCCTACATTTCTTCACTGATTTCAATATAACTTCACACAAATGTTGCTTATGACAATACCTCGAACGAGTTTGACTTTCAAGGTCAAGGTCACTGTGGCTATTTTTAGAAAAACTTTGTCATTGCTCTAGCGCTTACATTTTTTTCACCAATTTCAATATTACTTCACACAAATGTTCCTTATAACAATATCTCTAGTGAGTTCCACTTTCAAGGTCAAGGTCACTGTGGCTATTTTTAGAAAAACTTTGTCATGGCTCTAGCGCTTGCATTTCTTCATCCATTTCAATATTACTTCACACAAATGTTCCTTATGACAATACCTCGAGCGAGTTTGACTTTCAAGGTCAAGGTCACTGTGGCTATTTTTAGAAAAACTTTGTCATTGCTGTAGTGACTACATTTTTTCACAAATTTCAATATAACTTCACACAAATGTTCCTTATGACAATATCTCGAGCTATTTAGACTTTCAAGGTCAAGGTCACTGTGGCTATTTTTAGCAAAGTTATGTGGTCACCTACTAAGTCCTGCGAACTATGACTCTTGAGTCCAAATTGGCAACGCCCCGGTGCTTAGTAGCTCCCATAGACTAATAATGACAAAATCTTGAAACTTTTCTCCTCTGAAACCATAAGGCCAAGAGCTTAGTATGTAGCAACTTGAAGTATTCATCTGCATAAATCCTGCCAACTATGCCCCTGGGGTCCAAATTGGCCACACCCTGAGGCCCATAAGCTCCCATAGACTTATACTGGGAAAAACTGACAAAAATCTTCTCTGAAACCATCAGTGCCCAGAGCTTAGATATTAAGTATGCAGCAACGTCAAGTGGTCACTCAAATAAATCCTGCCAACAATGCCCCTGTGGTAAAAAATTGGTCACGCCCAGAGGCATATTAGTTCCCATAGACTTATAATAGGAAAAACTTAAAAAAAGTCTTCTTCTCTAAAACCATAAGGCCCAGAGCTTTAGATATTTAGAACGGAGCAATGCCAAATGGTCACTCACATAAATCCTGCCAACCATGGCTCTGGGGTCCAAAAAATATAGAATGGACATTCCTTGGGTGGATCACTTGTTTCTTTTTTACCCATTGCATGCGGGAAAACGCTAAATGGGTACCTTGGCAAACAGTGCTGGCCCAGATCAGACCCCACAGAACACCATGTCTGATCAGGGCCTGCACTATTTGCTAATAGAATTTTCCATCAAAAATAGAAAAAAAAATAGGCCTGACACCCCTTATATGACAAATGGACTGGTCCAACATATAGCAATAGAAGAGTCCACTAGTATACCATTGGTTAATGTAATAAATATGACAATTGTCTGAAGTTAGCCGGTGGAGCGACAGGCCTTCTTGGGCCTCTTGTTACCCTTGTGGTTATTTTTTGACATGAAGCTTTTTGTTTGTTTGAATTGAGATTTTACATCCCCTTTCAAAGTATTTAGGTCATTTAGGAGATGTTGCTTCCAATTTTATGGTTTTTACCCGACATTGAGATGAAATGACATCTCAAGCCCTATCATCCAAACAAACCAATGGGATTTATATGCAGAGACACTCCAACTCGCACCACTTTGCCTGGGCTGGCTAGGACCTTCAGTACTAATGTGTGGTCAGCTTCAGTTCTGCATGGAAAGGTCATGCAGCCTAGTCATTTTCTCCTATCCCCAATTGGTAGGGGCTAATTGACGTGAAGTTATATTTTAAATAACAGAAATGTTATTTGATAAATCATTTTACTCAGTGATTACTTACAACTGATCACATATAAGATCATGATCCATGACCGAATAAACTTTTGTCTCCGTATACATTACTAGCTCTTTTTTGGTTGAGTTTTTATCAACCTGGATCTGAGTTATGCTGCTAATGTTGATTCAGGTACACTACCACCTCGTTTTAATGCGGTTCATTATAACACGGTTTTGGTATAATACGGTTTCAAGATGTATCCCATAAATGGTCATTTTTCTATATAATCTACACATTTTTGTTTGGCTATAACATGCTTGTTTAACTAACAAAGTTTCTGCTTATGACCCCATTAATAGTCACTTAGTGTTATAAAGAGGTTGTGGTGTACTAATCACACTGTTGTTATTGTTGTGGCATTAGCAGTCTTTGTTGTTGTGGTGGCGTTAGCAGTCTTATGTAAAAAGGGTTATCTGTAAAATGGAGACTTGACATGTTTTGGGGTAGGCAAACAGTGCCAAATAAGGTATCTGATCAGGGTCAACATTGTTTGCTAAAAACAGGCCTCATATTTTTTTCAGGCATTTGCAGGATTTCATGCTTTTAGAGCTTGATTTTTTCTTGATTTCAGGCTTTCAGAATTTTTCTTCCAATATTCTGTTTAAAATGACTATTTGACTCTTATCTTGCTGAAAAAAGTTATTTAGCCACACCCATTTCTGATAAATTACTTGATATAATGTATTTGTTCAATTCACAAACTGCATTACAGTGTACTTTTTAGCTCACCAGAGCCGAAGGCTCCGGGGGAGCTTACAGTATAGGCATTGGTCCGTCGTCTGCGTCTGCGTCGTCAACATTTTCAAACAACATCTCCTCTGAAAATACTTGGCCAATTGAAACCAAATTACATGTGGAGCCTCTATGGGAAGGGGGAACTAAAGTTTGTTCGTGAGGACTGGTTCACATTACCAATATGGCTGCCATGCCCATATATGGTAAAAACCTTTAAAAATCTTCTTCTCAAGAACCAACTGGCCGATGATCTTGAAACTTGGTATGCAGCATCGGGGACTCGGGCCCTACCAAGTTTGTTCAAATGATGACCTTTGGTTGACCTTGACCTGTCAAATTTGGTCACTTAGACATTTGTAAGGAAAAACGGCAAAACAGAGGATTTTTCTGATTGTATGTTAGCTAGAGGCATCAGATTTGCAATCAGCTGAATGGAAGTTTATCAGTTTCAGAGGTCAAGGTCATTTACCGACCTTTGTCCAGGACGGCTCAGATTCAGTATTTTTATCTTCTTCTTCACTTAAACTACTTGGCCAATTGAAACCAAATTACATGTGGAGCCTCAATGGAATGAGGGAGCAAAAGTTTGTTCGTGAGGACTGGGTCACATGACCAAAATGGCCACCATGCCCATATATGGTAAAATCCTTTGAAAATCTTCTTCTCAAGAACGGAATGGCCGATGATCGTGAAACTTGGTATGCAGCATCAGGGACTCTGGCCCTACCAATTTTGTTCAAAGATGAGCTTTGGTTAACCTTGACCTGTTTTACGTCAAGGTCAAATTTGGTCACTTAGACATTTGTATGGAAAAATGGCAAAACAGTAGATTTTTCAAATTGTATAGTAGCTAGTGGCATCAGAAATGGTATTTGCAATCGGCTGAATGGAAGTTTATCAGTTCCAAAGGTCAAGGTCATTTACCTACTTTTGTCCAGGACGGCTCAGATTCAGTATTTTTATCTTCTTCTTCACTTAAACTATTTGGCCAATCGAAACCAAATTACATGTGGAACCTCAATGGAATGAGGGAACGAAAGTTTGTTTGTGGGGACTGGGTCACATGACCAATATGGCCATGCCCATATATGGTAAAAACCTTTAAAAATCTTCTTCTCAAGAACCGAATGGCTGATGATCTTGAAACTTGGTATGCACCATCAGGGACTCTGGCCCTACCAAGTTTGTTCAAATGATGACCTTTGGTTGACCTTGACCTGTTTTATGTCAAGGTCAAATTTGGTCACTTAGACATTTGTATGGAAAAATGGCAAAGTAGTGGATATTTCTGATTGCCTGGTAGGCTGTGACATCAAAAATGATATTTACAGTTAGCTGAATGGAAGTTTATTAATTCCAAAGGTCAAGGCTTTGTCTTGGATGGCTCAGATTCAGTATTTTTATCTTTTTCACCAGAAAAAGAGCTGTGCTGATTGAAACCAAATTACATGAAAAGCCTCTATGGGGGGTGAGGCAATTAAACATTATTCGTTGTCACATGACCAAGATGGGCACATTGCCTGTATATGGTATAAACTACATGACCTCTGGTGAGCGTAGTGGCCCATGGGCCTCTTGTTAAGCCATCTGATCAGGATCTACACTGTTTGCAAAGGTGGGGGTTGTCAAGTTCAGCAAGATAAGGGTTAAAGCTGCAAAATCTGGCCTTCAATGCATGGAAAAGCTTGGTCAGTATAAAATACAGTACAGTCTAACCTGAACTTATGACCACCTCTGTTAAGCATGCACCTGTCTTGTGCGGCCAGTTGGCATCCCAGGACTGTAATTTAGGTCTAAGATCCTGTTCAGGACCATCTTCCTGGTCTCTTTTATTACACTTAACCCAGCAGTGCTCTCAGTGCTTTGATTATACTGTGGTTTGGATCTATGAATACAGAGGATCTTACATTAGTGTTCATGTATTATTGAATTTATTAAATGAGTTGGGTAAAAGGGATAAAATGCGAGGCTTTATCCCTTTTCCTCAACAAGTTTAATAAATCCAATAATACATGAGCATGAATGCAAGATTCTATTTATCATATGACATTAAAAACAGATTTTATTCGGGATTTGTTGACAAAAATGTCAATATTCCATCATTAGTAAGTGTGACGTCGTCAATGATGTCCTATATGTAATGTTAAGGGGCGTTTCTAGCTAATTTGCATATTTAATCGGCTAGTGGATTATGGAATTTATTACTTGGCATTATTACACTCTCAGTTGCGAGGTCATATGATAGATAAGAATCTGATATGGGGTTGTAGATTGGCAATTCCAACTCGAGGCATGACTGTACTGAAACTGAGGCTATACCGAGGTTTCTCTCAGTACAGTCATCCCAAGGGTTGGAAACGCCTATCTACATATGGGGTTCTGTTGTAGATGGGCGTTCCCAACAAAATGGAAAGCAGCTTCTCCAAAGTGACCTAAATAGTGTTGACAGGGACATAAAACCTCAACACAAACAAACCAGGGCCTGGGCAGCCACACAGATTAGCAAGAGTCTTGAAAGTTTAGATACAGAAACTGAGGTATTGTACTAACCAAGTTGCAAACAATAACCTGCAGACCAGACTGCACAAAAGTGCAGTCTGGTCTGCACGTTATTGTTTGCAACTGGCAAGTTGGGTTTTCTCATGATGTGACAAAATGACCTAAATAGTGTTGACAGGGAGGTTTTGTTTTGTTTGTTTGTATTGGAGTTTAATGGCCCAGTCAACACTATTTAGGTCATTTTTGAGCAGGTCAGTTTACCTAGCCACACTTTTCCTGATCAGGCTTATACAAAAGCAGTTAACGAGTACAGTGCACATTCTTCCATCAGAAACTAACAACTGCCCTACTCGCATCAGCGGAATGGAGAGAATGACCAAAGAAAAGATTTCATGATCAGTGTCCGCGAAAGAATGTTGCCTACCCCGGCAGGTATCGAACTTGCATCCTCCTGATCACCAAGGAGGTTAAACCTCAATCAAAACAAGAGCACCGCATGTGGGTGGGAACGCTCGCCTGCAAAAATTCTAAGTCAAAAAAGGGGCATAACTGTGCCAAAAATATTTTGAGGGTTACCTCACCTATTGGTATGAGTTCCCTTTTTCATAATGAACAACTAGTCAGAGTTTCAAGTAAATATGTTCAGTAATGACAGAGATATTGCAAAATGTTCAAGTTTTTGCACGACGACGCAGAAGACTATGCAGACGACGCCAGAGCTATGACAATACCTCGTCGTTTTCTTAGAAAACAGCCGAGCTAACAAACAAACTGCTGATGTGGCCCATATTCTCTTGATTTCTGCTTTGAAGAGCATGTGTGGTAAATGGAAAATTTTTTATTGCAGCTTGTCAAATACACCCACTGTCCCACTATCTTAACCCGGGAGGGAGACAGGATCCGGAGTAATGGCAAATTTGGAGGCCTCATGAACAAAGCGTTACCAGTCGAGAAATTACGTGGAGCAATATTTGGAGCACCTTTGTCCGACAACTTCAGAACAGCTTGTACTGTTTTAGGTAATGGAAAATTTCTGTTTTGTGAACACTCCTGTAATAAGCCTAAAATGGGGAAAACCACTTTTATTATCCCCCGCCGAAGGCGGAGGGATATAGTTTTGGCGTTGTCCGTCCGTCCTTCCGTCCGTCCGTCCATCCGTCCGTCCGTCCGTCACACTTTTTTGTCCGGAACCGTTTCTCAGCAACTATTGTATGGAATTAAATGAAACTTGAAATAAATTTGTATTATTATGCTGTGGTGATGCACGCACAATTTTTTTTCGGATTGACTTTTTACATCCAGAGTTATGGCCCCTTGAATGATTGAAATTCTGGATTTTTCGTCGTCTCACTTTATCCGGAACCGTTTCTCAGCAACTATTGCATGGAATTAAATGAAAATTGAAATAAATATGTATTATTATGCTGCAGTGATGCACGCGCAATTTTTTTTCGGATTGACTTTTTACATCCAGAGTTATGGCCCCTTAAATGATCGAAATTCTGGATTTTTCGTCGTCTCACTTTGTCCGGAACCGTTTCTCAGCAACTATTGCATGGAATTTAATGAAACTTGAAATAAATATGTATTATTATGCTGTGGTGATGCACGCGCATTTTTTTTCCGGATTTACGTTTTACATCCAGAGTTATGGCCCCTTAAATGATTGTAATCCTGGATTTTTCGTCGTCTCACTTTTTTGTCGGGAAGTGTTTCTCAGCAACTATTGCATGGAATTATATGAAACTTGAAATAAATATGTATTATTATGCTGTGGTGATGCACGCACAAATTTTTTTCGGATTGACTTTTTACACCCAGAGTTATGGCCCCTTAAATGATTAAAATTCTGGATTTTTCGTCGTCTCACTTTGTCTGGAACCGCTTCTCAGCAACTATTGCATGGAATAAAATGAAACTTGAAATAAATATGTATTATTATGCTGCTGTGATGCACGTGCAATTTTCTTTTCGGATTTACCTGGATTGACTTTTTTATCCAGAGTTATTTCCCCTTAAATGATTAAAATTGAGGAATTTTGTCTATTCGGTGATTATATCGGGGTTTTTTAATATTCGCGCATTTTATTTTGGTATCCTTGAAACCACATAACAGGTAAATAAACCTCAACTTTGACAGACAAGTTAATCTCTACTGATAATTAGGTCAGTAGGTCAGGGTACAGCCTCTCATCCAGGGAGTAAATGTTCAGCGGGGCCCTTCCTCATTGTCTCTAGTTTGCTTCTTAGAACCATCCTCAATTTTGGCCAGATATATTTTCTTGCCATTCTACACGAAAAACCCATTCGGCGGGGGATATCAATTCAACGAATTTGCTTGTTTTATACTTTTCAGTGAAATCAATGCATATCTGAAACAAATGAAAATGATATTTTCACACTGTGAAAATATATGACATTTTCACACTGTGAAAAATAACATGATCTTGTTATTTTCACAGTAGCAGCCCGGACTACTTTTTCTCGTTTAAAGTCATGTTATAGATAAAATAATTCTGTAAAATACCTTGAAAAGCACTCTTTGAACTGTAAAAATGCTGTATTCAAAATGGTGATCTGGTTATGTTTTGAAAATGACAGTTGTGAGCTCATAGCAAGGTCAAAATTGTGACGTACGATACGGTCAATCAATTACCGTAAGTGTCCTTATAAATCATAAAATAAAAAGAAAATTTACATTTTTTGGTGGGTACCAAAACTATTTTCAACACCCTCGATGAAATATTTTTGATACCCACCTCAAAAAAGTAAATATCTTCTTTTTATCTCATGGTAGTAATACTGTACAATGTATGTCATACATTTGCTTGTCAAAAATCACATACCCAGCAATATTTTTCATGCTCATCTGAAAAATAAAGTTTGTCCTGCTCATAAATTTTAAAATGCCAACAGTTTCAGGACAAATAACATTCTGTGCTTGTCTAAATAGTCGGCCCCCACCCATCAAGGCTTGGAGAAATAGATTGGCTGCACAATGCTTCCACGCAGAGCTGAAACTGACAGCACATGAGTACTGGTTAACCGCTTAGACGGATTAAGCCTGCCCAGGCAAAGTGGTGCAAGTCAGACCGTCCATTGCATAGAAGCCTTATTGGTTTCATTGGGCATCAGGGTTTGAGATATCATTTCATCTCAATGTCAGGTAAAAGTCCCACAAATTGGAAGCAACGTCTCCAAAGTGACCTAAATAGTGTTGATGGGGATGATAAACCACAATCAAACAAACAATTGTCTAAATAGCAAAACTGCCCTCTTTGTAGAATGACGATATTTTAGATACAGCCTTATTTATTAAATATAATGTTGCAAGCTTATTTTATTGCTTATCAGTATGTCCAAATATTTGCGTGTTGAAAAGCACAAACATGGACCTGAGGTTATAAGATTTGTATGCCCCTACTAAAAGACATTCTGCCATTCTGTTAATGGCTAGTCCCTAACCATTAACAGAATGGCGGAAGGTCATTTAGCTTTAGTGTATGTCGGCAGTGTCCAGGCTATAATCCCTAAACCATATGGAATATATGCATTAAATTTCACAAATGACTGCATATAGCTTTTAATAGTGTCTATCAGCAGTGTAGTGGAGTTTAACAGCCCAGTCAACACCATTTAGGTCATCTTTGAGTCGGTCAGTTTACCTATCCACACTTTCCTGGGCAGGCTTATACATAAGCGGTTAACCAGTACAGTGCACATTCTTTAGCCAGAAACTGACAACTGACTTCATCTTTTTGACAAGACGATGTACTGAAATGAAAAAAAAAAAATGCTGTTTCTTTTGAATCAGCCGTGGTGAACAAGACATATTCATCACATGAACAAGTCTGTGAAATGACACCCCCCTATACCCCACTTTTTATAGAGAAAACTGGGGTTTACGGGGTATACATTATTTTTCTTATTTTTGCTCTGAGACATAGGTTGTTGGTACTCTTTAGAACCGCCTCAATGAGGCGGTTCTAACGAGCACCCACAACCTATGTTTGCAGTATTTATAAGAAAAATATCACAGATTTTCATCAGAAAAATGGCCATTTTGGAGATGTGAAAAAACGCATCTTTGTCGCACGGGAATGTTATCGTAATGTGTGTCATTGAGTTTTTGGTGTATTCTGTTGCAGAAACTCTAAACAGCCTCAGGTCAGCAATGCAGGCCCGACAGACTGCCGAAGAAGAACTACAAGAACAACTTGACAACATGGCAACACCAGAGATGAAGGCTAAATACAAGGAGTGCCGTGAGGCTGAAGCTCAGCTTGCCAACTTGGAGCAGAAACTAGGTAATTTTTTTATGCCCCCGTAATCGAGATTCGGGGGGCATATAGGTTTTGGTCTGTCTGTCTGTCTGTCTACAAAAACCTTAACATGGGGCATAACTTTTGAATGGTAAAAGATAGAGCTTTGATATTTCACATTTATATACCTTATAACAAGATCTTTCCAGCGGTACTATAAATTTTGATCTCGTGACCTTGACCTACTTTTTTCAAATTGGCAACATTGGGCATAACTTGTGAAAGGCGCTGTCCCGGGGCATCAGTGTTTCACAAACACATCTTATTTCTTGCTTCCTATCCCAATCTTTTGGAGGATGTGACCTGTCCTGCCTGATATTTACAAAATAGAATGCGACAACAGTGTCAAGAACATGTGAGAAAGAATTGCCACACCTTACCTCTTAAGGGGAATGGGAACACCTGGCAGATTTTTCTGCCATTTTTCAAAGGGAGACAACTTTCAGTAATTCTTGTTCGCTTTCTTACAAGCCCTGTCCCACTGAAAAGGGGTCTACTCTTAAAGGAAAGAATTTGCTCCTATTGACATGGGAGATAAAAATGCTTTTGCAGGAGTTGCCTCCCTGACGGTGTATCTATTTCCCTTAAGTCATTTTAAACCGGAAAACCACAAAACAGGACAGGACATTGCTAGACAATGTAGGCCTAGATCAGACACCACAGTTGCAGCATCTGATCATCATTTAAACTAGTCCGTGAAATGAATACTACCTCTCTAAACCCCACTTTATTTAGAGAAAACTGGAGTTTACAGGGGTATATATAATTTTTCTTATTATAGCCCCGCTTTGAAAAAGTGGGGGCTATATTGGATTTGGCTTGTCCGGAATTCTGTCTGTCTGTCTGTAATATTTGATAGTGGGTACCTTGTGATCACAACTCCTCTTATAGTTCTAGGTCAATCCTTTTGAAACTTTACAGGTGTTTTCATATAGGTCTGAAGATGTGCATGTGCTTTTTTCATTATCCTTAAATATTTTTTTTCACTTATTTCACCTTTTTTAACTTAGACAATTTTTGAGATCTACTAATGTTAAAATGTATAGTGAGATTTAACCCTCTCACAAGTCTTTACCTTTAATTCATGAGTCTTTCTCCTCTGACAGGGCTATAGCGGGGCTATAGTCAGATCTTCTGACAGTTCTAGTTTGTACTCCAAGACATAGATTGTGGGTACTCGTTAGAACCGCCTCAGTGAGACAGTTTAAACGAGCACCCACAACCTGCTTATAAAATGAGTGCCAAATCTTCTGCCCCTGGCGGTGGGTGGTTTGGGCCATGACGGAACGGTTTTGTCACACGCGGTTAGCTCCCCAGACAGGACTCATACAAGTTTTTGGTATCTTATATTTTATATGCTGTTTTCTAAGACTATCCTGTATTGAACGGAGATCATCCGTATTAACACCAGGTAAACCAATATCAACTGACAGAGGTTAATCGGTAATCACGTTCTTTAGTTGTGTCAATTAATAGGATTGTCATTAAAACAAGTAATTTCGTATTGACTCAGTTACGGGCCCCCGGTCAGCTGTATTGGCCCTGGGCCTTCGGCCTCGGGCCAATGCAGCAGACCTCGGACTTGTACCTGGGCCAATACGGAATTATCAAATTGATAACATTATATTAATGTTAAGTACTGTTCGTGGCCGCAAAATATGGTCTGAAGCTATTATGTGTCATTGTATTTTTGCCGTTTCCTAAAATATAGGATAGTGAGGTTTAGATGCCTTCAAATGCTCGCGAAATAAAGTAATATAAAATCATAAAAGCATTATATACCTGCAAACTCTAAAACTGAGTTTAGATTTTGATCATGAAACTGTTTGATCGAAATTATCAAAAATGGAGTATTTCGGAGTAGTAGAGCATAAAGATTTTAGGTTTAACGTCCCCGTCAACACTGAAAAGGTCACTTTGGAGACAGACGTTGCTTCCAATTTTGTGGGACTTTTACCCGACATTGAGATGAAATGACATCTCAATCCTTGCCGCCCAATGAAACCAATAGGATAGGTTTCATTAGTATGTACGGTCCGACTCGCATCGTTTTTCCTGGGCAGGCTTAGATCTTCTAAGCGGGTTACCAGTACTTGTGTGCGGGACGGTTTCAGTTTTGCGTGGAAGCATCATGCAGCCCATCTATTTCTTCAAGCCCCGGATAAACCAGGTCTATATTGTATAACTTAGGTCTTTTGTTTGTCTGTATTTATTGCTTGTCTGTATTGTGACGTGGTCTGCCTTTTGGGGGAGAGAGAATTGTAAAAAGAATTCCTGTGTCTCGGTCAAAAACCATTGAAACAATCTTATATTTCGTTTCGTTAAGATTGTCTCTTAGGGATCCGAATATTAACCCTTTTTGTACCGGATGTAATGTTTTCCCCTTTATGTATAGCGGGAATCCACTTCAGGGTTTGGCATTGCGTTTTCTTCAGAAACTACTTGGAAAATGGCTGGACTTTTGGCAAGCAATGAGGACCCTGATCGGGCGCCGCGTTCTGTGGCGTCTGGTCTGGGTCTGCACTGTTTGCCAAGGTACCCGCTTTGGGGTTTCTGGTGCAAGATCGGTTGATATCTCCAAAAGGATAACACAAATACCTACTGCCGAACCCCTTTCTTCATAAGAAGGAAGGGATGAAAGCATGTGGGCCGATAATATCATCTATCAGGGGTGATCTATAGACCACTTCATACAAAGTATACATTTTTACAGACGAGAAATAGTCCCACATAAACCGTTGTACAAGGAGCACTAATAGTGTTATGCTTGTGATTTGACCTTTACCCTGCTGTAGGCGACAAGCCCTATCTTTGCAAACAGTGTAGATCCAGAGAAGCCATCTGATCAGGATCTACACAGTTTGACATTCAGTTTATGAATATGTACAAAATTAGCTGCATCAAGTAATCTGATTGGTTCAAAGTCAGAAATGAGTGTGGCTTAATTGAATATTCAGCAGGTTAAAGGTTAATGATTACAGCCTTGTCCGGTGCTAAGTAAGATGTTGGACAACCAAACTATTCCGGTTGACTCTGTGCAGGTATTTTCTGCAGCTACATAATGTTTTATATGCACACACGTTGGCTTTTCACTATATTCGGCATTTAAAAAGATAATACTGTTTCTAGAAAAAGCAACAAATAATAAGGATGCACATCAGCTGCCCAAAAGGGCGGCCTTAATCATCGCAGAAACACGCCTATATAGTTCTGACCCCGCCCCCCCCTCGAACACCACTTTCATATAGTAAAACTGGGGTTTATAGGGTGTACATTATTTTTCTTGTTTCTGCTTTGGGTGAATTGTGTATGCTCGCTGGAACCGCGCCTCGATGAGGCGGTTCTAGCGTGTACCCGCGGTCTATATTTGGGGCCGGGATCGGAAGAATATTAAAAATTTTATCCGAAAATGTTCAAATCTTTCGGCAGTTGAATTAACAATGTATTAGTATGGGCGTGTTTTCGTGATGGGTGCCTTTGGTGGTTGCTTATTTCAGTGGTTCTGGAGGATACTCTGCTTTTAGAGGTCTAGTTTCGCAAGTTTCGATAATTTTGCTTTTCAAGAACAGGTTACAGGAGACAGGAAACCGCTTTAGAATTGAACAGGCGCGTGACGTGATCCACAATGATGTTTCTATGTTTAAGAAAAGACATAGATCGGACTTGGCATCAGTTCAGACTGACCGAGGTTGTGTCTGTTCGCTCAGTTAAAGCTAGAATACACAAAAACCGGCTTTGCACATACCAGAGTCTCTGATAAGGCATTCGCCTGGTCCGATATCCACTGCTGGTGTTGTCACGCGGTGGTTCGTGTCTTAACACGTGTATCACAGTGCAGGCGTGCGTTACATTTGCGCAGCGTTTTGGGAAATACTCATTGATGAGACGCTTCAATTGTATTTTACCTGAACGCTACGCAAATGTTTCAACGACCATACGAAGCTATAACATGATTGATTGACAAAATAGAAGTAGAATATATGAGCTAAGCCCAATGACTCTATTTCAATTTTTGGGTCGATACCCCTTTTTCAACAATGTTTAAATGTTCTTTGTTCTATAAACATTTTTTCTTACAATATCTCATTCGTCATCGACTTTCCGTCGACCTTTGCCCTAATATTTACAATTTGACATCGTTTAACTAATGAGCATTAATTTTTGCTCATATAATGTACGCGGTTTAGGCAATACCAATAAAAGAGAACAGATCTTTGCTTGGTTAAAGGACAAAAAATTCGATATATGTTTACTACAAGAAACTCATTCGGGAGAGGAAACACGTGAATTATGGAAACAAGAATGGGGAAATACATGTTTCTTTAGTGGTAAAAAGACCAATAGTGAGGGGGTGGGTATATTAATTAATCCAGATCTTTCTTGTGAAATATTAAATTATTCCGAACTAATTAGTGGCAGACTACAAACACTAGAAGTAAAATTACAGGACAAAATAGTAACAATCTTAAACATATATGGGCCGAATAAAGATGAAATAGGTATTTTTGAATGTCTTGAAACATATATTAGCGCAAACGAGGAAAAAAGTTTTATCATTGGGGGCGATTTCAATACTATCCTAGATATACATTTAGATAAGAAAAACGGAAAAAATGATACACATAAACACTGTAGACAGAAAATTATTCAGATACTTGAAACATATGATCTTGTAGATATCTGGAGAGATAAACATCCGACACTCAAACAATTTACATGGCATTCTTCGCATAAACCACCAATTTTATGTAGGCTAGACTATTTTCTTATATCAAAGAACCTTGCAAACATAGTCGAATCCAGTGAACACATAATTAGTTTTAAGTCTGATCACAGCATAGTTAAATTAAAAATTGACCCAAATACGTATGAAAGAGGTCCTGGGTATTTTAAACTGAACAATAGCTTATTACTTGACAGCGAATACCAACAAAATATAAAAGAAAAAGTCAAAGAATTAGTTGAAATAAATAAGGATGCCAACCCAAACACATTATGGGAAATCATAAAAGGAACTATAAGGAATGAAACAATTAAATATGCTACAATGAAGAAGAAAAAGAACATAGAGACTGAAAATAATTGCACAAATGATATTCAGCGTTTAGAAAAACAGTTAAGTAACTCAGATAATCCTGACCTCAGCGTTAGATTAAAATCTGAATTAGATGATAAAAGAAATGAATTAAATAACATTTTGGAAAATAAACTGAACGGCTATATCACACGCTCTAAAGCTCAAGTCATTGAACAAAATGAAAGGAATAGTAAATTTTTTGCCGGCCTAGAGAAAAAAAATCTGAAACAAAGGTAATAACAAGATTAAAAATAAACGAACAAATCATCACAAACCAAGAATCCATTTTGTTGGAGGAGAAAAATTTTTATGAACGATTATATGCAGAAAAAGAGCAACTTGGTTCAATATTTGAATTTTTCGATGAGTCCTTGCCTAAATTAAATGAAAACGAGAAAAATATTGGGGGAGGAGCTATTACAGACCATGAGTGCATAAAAGCTTTAAGAGAAATGAAAAATAAAAAAAGCCCAGGTTCTGATGGTATAACCACAGAATTCTATAAACTATTTTGGAATGACATTAAGGATTATTATTTAAAATCTATCAATTTTTCCTTTCAAAACGGCGAACTTACAGAACTTCAAAAACAAGGCATTATTACTCTTTTACCAAAACAAGGGAAGGATATTTCACTTTTAGAAAATTGGAGACCGATTACTTTACTTAATGTTGACTATAAACTTGCGGCAAAAGTTATTGCAAATAGAATTAAAAATCGTCTACCAAAACTTATACACGAATCACAAACAGGATTTATGAACGGGCGCTATATAGGGGAAAATATAAGATTGATACTTGAAACATTAGACTATGCTGATGAAAACAATATACCAGGACTAGTATTCTTTTCAGATTTTGAAAAAGCTTTTGACAGTATTAATCATGATTATATGTTCCAATGTCTTCAACATTTTAATTTTAGTGATGACCTGATAAATTGGGTCAAATTATTATATAAAGATGCTAAAAGTTGCGTTTCAAACAATGGACATCATTCAGATTTTTTTCAAATATGGCGTGGTGTTAGACAAGGATGCCCCTTGTCACCATATCTATTTATCTTATGTATTGAATTGTTGTCAAATCAAGTAAGGAAGAACTCAGACATCAATGGTATAAATATTGCAGGCAATGAATTCAAAACATCTCTTTTTGCAGACGACGCGTCATTTTTGATGGATGGCTCAAGGAAATCGTTTGAAACTCTAATTAGAGTAATGGATAACTTCACAAACATCTCCGGTCTCAAAGTAAATGCAAAAAAATGCCAAGTTCTTCAAATAGGTCTTTTAAAATCAAGAAATATAGAATTTTTGAAACATAGGAAATTCTCTTGGAACTCAAATGAAGCAAGCTGTCTAGGTATGACCTTCACAACAAATAAGGAACACGTATTATCTTCTAACCTAGAATCAAAAATTAAAGAGTTTGAAACATGTCTTATGCAATGGCATCATAGAAAACTGACACTGATGGGTAAAATAGTTGTGATAAAGAACTTCGCACTTCCTAAACTTATTTATCCACTTACATCATTGCAAAATCCACCAAAGGAAACTATTAAACGCTTGGAAAAGATAATGTATGACTTTATATGGGACGGTAAGCCAGACAAAATAAAACGAAACACACTAACCACGGATTACGATAAGGGAGGGCTTAGAATGATTGATATTGAAAAATTTATATGGTTATTAAAAGTAAGTTGGATAAAACGACTTTTGCAAACCGAAAACAAAAGTCTTTTGAAAACATTATATGAACATGATTTCAAACTGTTTGGTGGTACTACCCTGTTTGAATGTAATTTTAATGAAGCAGATATCAATGCGCATTTCAACAAAAAGCCATTTCTTAGAGACATATTATTGGCATGGTCAAAACTTCAGTACACACCAGTCATATATAACCATTACAACGAGATCATCTGGAACAATTCCAATATACGAATAGATGAAAGTACGGCCTTCTTCAAGGAATGGTTTCGGTCAGGAATTAAGTACGTAAAAGATATTTTCGACACAGAAAACATGAATTTCTATACATTCAATCAATTACAAGAAAAATTTAATTTACCAAATTCTGAATTTCTAAAATACATGAGCCTTCTTAATAGTATTCCAAAGGACTGGAAAGGTAAGCTTAGACGTGAAAACCCTGATGTACCGATTGAATCAAAGTTACTTAACCAAGTTAAAGAAACTCCACACATAAATCAACTTATTTACAGTTGTTTTATGAGGAAAAATCAATTAAACGAAGTTAAATCAGAGAGTAAATGGAACGATATATTTTCAAATGAAACACTGCAATGGAAAAATATTTATATGACAGTATTTAAATCCACAAATGATATCAAATTACGCAACTTTCAGTACAAGTACTTGATGCGTATTGTTCCAACAAACCAGTTCTTAACCAAATGTAATATTGTTGGTTCGTCTCTTTGCGAGTTTTGTAATATGGAGGTGGAAACTGTTTCGCATCTGTTTTGGGAATGTCTATACGTACAGCAGTTTTGGACATCAGTGTCAGATTTTCTCAGCCAGTGTGGCATAAATACAAACATAAATAATAAAACAGTAACGTTCGGAATTTGTCAATATAAGCTGAAACAAAATGAACTGGTGCAGAATTTTGTTCTTTATTTGGCAAAATATTTTATATTTAGAAACAAGCAAAGGAAACAAGTTCCTAGCATACGGCACTTTAAGATATATTTGGCCAACAGAATCAGAATAGAAAAAGAGATAGCTTTGCTGAATGACAAATTAGCCTTTTTTGAATACAAGTGGAGGAACTTTTTAGATACTCTAAACATGCAATAAATTAATAAGGGCACAGGGTCGACGGAACTACCATCACTTTTCATCACTAAAACACACCTATATAACTTTGACTCCCTTGAACCACACTTTTATGTAATAGAACTGGCGTTTACAGGGGTAAACCTTGTTTCTCTTGTTTCTGTACTGGGTCATGGATTGTGGGTCCTCGTTGGAACCGCCTTGATGAATGCTGTTCTGGCGCGTGCTCGCGGTCTGTGGTTTGGGCAGAGATGAGAGTGAACGTATTTGTATGGGTGTGTTTTCGTGATGTTATAATCCCACCATCTTTTTTTTTTCTTTTAAACTTATTGCGACACTTTGTAGAAAGGCTTTTATAAAAATAAATTGATTGCATGGCTGTCATTTCGAAACGCTATTTGTAAGCTGTAACTATAATATTGGTAATAGTCCATGTGTACATTAATGTATGTATTTTATGTATCGCTTTTGTATACAGTGTTGTAATAAGAAACAATAAATTAAGAAAATGAGTATAAAATAAGAAAAATACCAAATTTTCATCGGAAAAGGAACCATTTTGGAGAAATGAAAGAATGCCCTATGTCACACTGGTGTGTTATCATAATGCAAAGGCTTTCACAGTTTGCAGACATTTCAGCCATTTACGCGGCCCCCGCCCATCGGGGCTTGAAGAAATAGATGGGCTGAATAATGCTTCCACGCAGAGCTGAAACGACCCGCACACAAGTACTGGTAAACCGCTTAGAGGATCTAATTCTGCCCAGGCAAAGCGGTGTGAGTCGGCCAAACCATGCTAATAAACCCTATTGGTTTCATTGGGCGGCAGGGCTTGAGATGTCATTTCATCACAAGGTCGGGTAAAAGTCCCACAAAATGGAAGCAACGTCTCCAAAATGATATTAACAGTGTTGACGGGGATGTTAAACCTCAAATCAAACAAATTCATCCATTTACTTGACAAATTTCTCAAAATTGCTCAACCTGAATTTCAAAATGGACTCCTGCAGCATATAGTGAGGAGATTCTATTCAGCATAGAATGTGCTTGAATGAAAGCAGATTACCTTTAAAAACCTAAAAATTTGAACACCTTGAGGACTTGCTATAATTCTCCTAAAGTTTTAACAAATTTGTTTCACAATCCAGCAAGGAGTCCAAAAATTGTAGACGGAATGGCAAACAGTGTAGATCCTGATCAGACTACAGTCTTATCTGGGTTTGCACTGTTTGCTTTTGATGAGTCTTTAAGACAAGGTCCCATCTCTGTATGATCTTAGCTGTTGGTGGGACTTAACCCTTATCTTGCTGTTAACGACAGCCCCTATCTTTGCAAACAGTGTAGATCCAGATCAGATGGCTTCTGAATGAAGAAGCCATCTGATCAGGATCTACACTGTTTGGCATTCAGTTTATGAATTTGTAAAAATAAATTACATCAAGTAATTTAATTGGTTGATAGACAGAAATGGGTGTGGCTTAAATGAATATTCAGCAAGATAAGGGTTAAACTCACAAGACACAGCTCATTTATTGATGCCCTGTAATATATGAAGATATACATACACAAAGACAGGTGTTGGTAGGCATCTGAAAATCATTCCTTCATTATTTACTGGCTGGCCTGGATAGCTCAGTTGGATATGTGTGTCTGACTGGTGATCAGGAGGTCACAGGTCCGATACCTGCAAGGGTCAACAACATACATGTACTTTCATGGAGCTTGATCATGAAATTTTTTCTACGGTCATTTTCTCCCTTTTGCTGATTCAAGAAAGGCAGTTGTTATTGTCTGTCTAAAGAATATGCACTCTACTGGTTACTGCTTATGTATAAGTCTGTCAAGGAAGTGTTGTTAAGTAAACTGACAAGCTTGATTTGGCTTAAATAGTATTGACTGGGCTGTAAAACTCAAAAACAAACAGAAAACATCATTTTACTCAACTGTAACCTACCCTTAAGTGTTCAGACAGGCATCCATGGCCTAGGGGTAAATAGTTACGACACTTAAATATTAGGTTGCTCACCACTCTGATGAGCCTTTGGTCACATGTGAGATGCCAATGATTGCAAGAGAAAGGTGACATGCTTTTACTTTGTGTACTTTTGTTTTTGCCCATTTCTGATTAACAATCGGCTTGGCGTAAACGAAACAATTTTAACCCTTATCATTTTAACCCTTATCATGCTGTTCAGGACAACCCCTACCTTTCCACCTTCGCAAACTGTAAATCCAGATCAAATGGCTTCTGTTTGCCATTTAGTATGTAAATTTCAATGAATAAATTACATCAAGTTATGTGATTGGTTGAAATGTAAATGGGTCTGGCTAAATAAATTTATGCAGTGGGATAAGAGGTACAGTTTAGGCAATAAAACCAAAATAAAAAAATACAAGACTTCATTGTACTTACAAAAAAATTGTAATTTTTCTGCCATCAGGTGTGGGGACCCCTGCACGGCTACCAGTCAGCTCCCGAGACCCCAGAAAACAGAAAGGTAGTGATGTCACAGAAGATGATGGACCGCCTGTCAAGAAATCAAGGACCGGTGGGGGATCATCAGCTGATGCAACAGCCAACACAAACTCAGTGCTCAGTACACCGACAAGACAGAGTAGAAGAATAGCCGCAATGACACCAGACTCAGACGAGGGCAAGAAAAAGTTGAAAAGATCGTGAGGCTACTTGATCAGCTGCCAGGATTATTCAGTCTAAATAATCAGTAGAATTTTGTTTGATAATCTGAAATCAAAACGCTTTTTATCCAAGCAGTTTTGTTGTTAACCCTTAAGACACTGTGAAAACTACATCTGAAAATGTTGTCTGCTTATATCGTCTGCTGAATTTTTTTTTTTTTTTTTTTTTTTGCAAACTTTTAAAAAATATTTTTGCATACACGCAAACAGTGTGGGCCCAGATCAGACTGCTCCTACAGTAGAGAACACCCCTATAGACCCCACTTTATAAGGGAAAATTGGTGTTTAGAGTGACATTCTTTATTCTTTTTAGTTCTGCTCCAAATCATAGAATGTAGGTACTCATTAGAACCCCCTCATTGAGGTGGTTCTAATGAGTCCCCACAGTTTATGTTTTAAGCAGAAATAAAAACAGTGTTAAAGTTTTCATCAGAACGATATCAAATTCCTAAATCTGAAAGAATGCACTGTATCACACGGAATTGTTATCCTAATGAAAAGATCTGAACCCTTAAGATGCCGAGAAAAACTACGTCTGAAAATGTCGTCTGCTGAATCTTCTTGCTAACTTTTTAGAAATATTTTTTTCATACAGGCAAACAGTGTGGACCCTGATCAGACTGCTCCTGATCTGGGTCCACACTTTTTGCAAAAATGACTTTTAAAGTAACCGGCAGACAACTAAGCAGACGACAATTGTCATGATTGGTGCATTATGGGTTAAGGCTACTTGTAAACCTGATAAGACTTGTCATTCTGAAATATGCTCGAGCTGTACCACGAAAAAAACTTCAGATTCCTCAAACAGTGATGTCACAGGTCGGATATGCATCTGTAGAGTCAGCTAGGACCATTGCTGCTAACACTAGGGTTTTATTTATTTGTTTTGAGGTTTAGTGTCCCCCTCAACACTATATAGGTCATTTTGGAGATGGTGCTTCCTATTTAATGGGACTTCTACCCAATATTGAGACAAAATGACTTCTCAAGCCCTGCCACCCAATGAAACCAATAGGGATTATATGCACAGATGGTCAAACATCCACTACTTTGCATGGGCAGGCTTAAACCATCTGAGTGGTTTACAAGTATTTGTGTGCAGTCTATTGCAGCTGTGTGTGGAAGTACTATGCTACCCAATCTATTACTCCAAAGTGGGCGGGGGCATAACTAGCTAGTGCTAGGTTAAGATCTGGATATATTGATCCTTCCTGTGGACAGTAAAGGCTGAGATCAGACTGCCAAGATGGGCCCAGATGGGCAGTCTGATCTGATCCTTTGCTGGGCATCCATGTAGTAGATCACACTACCTGTGATCTACTGCATTTCTTGCTTGCAAATCAACCAGGGGCAGTCATTCAAAACTAACGGCATTGCTAGTTAATGTATCATTAAAACTTTGATCATTCAATGTGGCAAATATGCTAATATTTTTGCTGAAAATAAAATGTGAGCAGCTTTTGCAAATATTTTTGCTGAAGAAATGTGAGCAGCTTTTGCAATTGCAAAAGCTGTTCTCATTTTTTCAGCAAAAAAATTTACTATATTAGACATTGTACTTACTAGAACTGTTGTTAGAAGCCTCCGTGGTGCAGTGGTTACGCTACTCGCCTTGTAAACCAGGGAACGCAGGATCGATCCCTGGCTTCTCCAGACTTTCGGATGAGTCTTTAAACCGAGGTCCCGTCTCCATATGAACTAGCTGTTGGTGGGACGAAAAACTAAAACTCACTCACTCACTAGAACTGTTAAACAGTTTGACCACTAAAGAGCTCATTAAGCTAACAACACTTTGATCAACGGGATCCACAATGCTGTATATTTATACTTCGAACAATTCGACATGAGACTGACCTTTATGCAAGGAATATGTTATCGCCTAATACGTCGGCTTTCGTAAACTTCTTGTGAATTTTCGGCATCTCCTGAATAGCGACCGATTACCGACCTCTATGTTTTGTATACCAATACCGCCATTTTCGGAAAACAACGAAGATAAATACCTTAATTCAGTTGGGTGTGAAATTATGTTACATCACAAAAACACGCCTATATAATTTTGACCCCCTAGAACCCCGCTTTTATATAGTAAAACTGAGGTTTGCAGGGGTGAACCTTATTTTTCTTATTTCTGCTCTAAAATATAGAGTGTGAGTACTCATTAGAACCGCCTCGGTGAGGCGGTTCTAACGTGTACCCACAATCTATATTTTGAGCAGAAATAAGAAAAATATCACCTTTTTTTTTCATCTTAAAATTTTCATTTTTTCATCGATAAAGGTTACAATGAATGTAGGACAAAACACCCCCCGGACAAAACACCCCCTGCTCATTTTGGCATAGGTGGACAAAACACCCCTCATGTTTTCTACAGGGTGGACATAACACCCCCTGCAACTTATGAATGGGTGGACAAAACCCCCCTCGTAAGTTTTGCAAGGTGGACAAAATCCCCCCTATCATGTGGACAAAACCCCACTATGACAGAATCCTCTGTGTTTATTATTGCTATAGAATTCTGGTCCCTTGAGTAATAATCTGCTTGCAATGGTACAGTAGGCAAAATCCCTTCCAAGATATGAACATAAATATATGCTTATCAACAATATTTTTGTTTCAAAAATGTATGAGGGCATGAAGTATGAAGAAATTAATGGGGCTATTAAGTATGAATAAACTTTATTGCGAATTTTTTCTTCTACCAGTATGCTAATTGATTGCTATATTCAGTTTGTAATTGTTCAGTTAATTTTCTAATATTTTCTTGATCACCCACAAACTGTTTAATAACACCTCAAGTGATAATGGGTTTAAATAACCCTTTTCTGCTTTTCAAATAGATCAATATGCTAATTACTGTCAATAACTGTTAATTAAATGTACCATCATACAAACTGCAAAATTGCATTTGGCAGTAAATATCAGAATTGGGTGTAAAGATACTAAAACTTCAACCACTCTAACATTTCAGAAGCTGAAAAAGTTGCTGTAAATATTTCAGAATTAATTTTACATCGCAATACAGGGTCCAAAAAACAGCAAAGTTTCTGGGTCTGCACTTAGGATTATTACCATAGGCTTGATCTGTTACATGTATGCCTTCTTATTGATGTACATTTGTTCATTGCTAAATAAAATATAGAAAATATTCATCGTTTCATTGAACCCAAGTTATGAAATTGGACAAAAAGTACTGGTTTTTGAAGAAATACCAGCATAGAATATAAAGAAACTTAAAGATGCATTGATGAAGGGATATTATCATTATTCAATTTCTTCAAAAATCAGAAACTTGAAGTATGACCAAGTATTGATGGCTGTTTTTCTATATAATCTAAACATTTTTGTTTGGACATCACACAGTGATTTAACTTACATACCTGGTTTATGTGTGTAACAGGAACACCCTTCAACTACTGGTGAGGTGCCCAATCTAGCATCAGGGGGATTTTGTCCGAGGGGGGTTTTGTCCACATGATAGGGGGGATTTTGTCCACCTTGCAAAACTAATGAGGGGGGTTTTGTCCACCCTGTCAAAAGTTGCAGGGGGTGTTATGTCCACCCTGTAAAAAACTTGAGGGGGGTTTCGTCCACCTATGCCAAAATGAGCAGGGGGTGTTATGTCCGGGGGTGTTTTGTCCGGATACCGGTTACAATGTATTTGTATTGGCCTTTTTTCGCAATGATTGAGTTCACTAGTCTCAGGTCAATTTGTTCGAACTATGCACTGCCTTATAAATCACAAAACAATTAGCAAGCAAATAAAAATGACTAGATTTAGTAGAAAACGTTTATTGAGAAAATGTGTTGTGTATTGCTGTACATACATGTACAGCTAAGTTCCGACAATTCGACCTCCTAAGAATAGAACTAATTCTGCTTTTAAAAGCATAGATGTATGGTTTTGGCTGTTCTTTCCTAACATTTTCTAAATCAAGTGTCCTCCAGTAAAGGACCACCTTTGGAACTGTTCAAAAGTTGTCTTTAAGACCACTTTTGAGCAGTGCCAAAGGTGGTCTTAATATAGGAATATTACTGTACATATTTGTGTCACTTAGGGTAATGTATATAAAATATGATCTCGTGTACATAGAATGTTCTACTACCAGCTTTTCATTCATTGTAATTTCATTCATAAATTTCTTTTTGCATACACAACATACATGTACATGTTCTAGAAAAATAAGTACACCATAACCTCTTTGCCCCTGCCCATAGGGCTTGAAGAAATAGATGTGGCCGCATGGTGCTTCAACGCAGTGCTGAAACTGACCACACATGAGTACTGGTAAACGACTTAGATGGATTGAGCTTGCCCAGGCAAAACGGTTCGAGTCGGACCGTCCAGTGCATATAAGCCTTTTGGTTTCATTGGGTGGCAGGGCTTGAGAAGTCATTTCATCTCAATGCGGAGTAAAAATGCCACAAAATTGGAAGCAACATCTCCAAAATGACCTAAATAGTGTTGAAGGGGATGTTAAACCTCAATTCAAACAAACAAACACAGCAGCCTCTTTTTAACTGGACCATCAGGGCTTGAAGAAATAGATGTGGCTGCTTCCACACAGAGCTGAAATGACCACACACGAGTGGTAAACTGCTTAGGACTAAGCCTGCCCAGGCAAAGCAGTGTGAGTCAGACCACCCAGTGCATATAAGACTTTTGGCTTCATTGGGCGGCAGGGCTTGAAAAGTCATTTCATCTCATTGTGTGGTAAAAGTCGCACAAAATTGGAGGCAACATCTCCAAAATGACCTAAATAATGTTGAAGGGGATGTTAAACCTCAATTCAAACAAACAAACAAACACCACAGCCTCTTTATAACTGTCGTTGGAATCCAAAGCAAAAACCGTTGTTTTATAGCCAGACAAAGATACATTATAATGGAAGTTTTATAGCCAGACAAAGATATATTATAATGGAAATATTACCTTAATAGGTAAAGAACCATTGTACAGAAAAATTCTCATTCTCACTTGTCATATGGTCACTTTTCTATATACATGTAATCTATATATGATTTGAATCCACTTTTAAACCGTGTTATATCCAAAACCATCTTATAATGAACATTATTAATTAACCCATAAAATGCCAATTGCAACATTTGTCGTCTGCTTTGTAGTCTGCTATAACTTTAAAAGTTTTTGCAAACAGTGCAGACCCAGATCGGACTGCTCCTCTAGGAGCAGGCTGATCAGGGTCCACACCGTTTGCCTTTATGCAAAAACATGTTTTACAAGTTTGCAAGGGGCCCCGCCCATAGGGGCTTGAAGAAATATATGGGCTGCATGATGCTTCCACGCAGAGCTGAATCCGGCCCACACTAGTACTGGTAAACCACTTAGAGGATCTAAGCCTGTCCAGGAACCACTGTAAAGGTCATTTTGGAGACGTTGCTTCCAATTTTGTGGGACTTTTACCAGACATTGAGATGAAATGACATCTCAAGCCCTGTCCCCCAATGAAACCAAAAGGGTTTATTAGCATGGAAGGTCGGCCTCGCACCGCGGTTCCTGGACAGGCTTAGATCCTCTAAGCGTTTTACCAGTACTAGTATGCGGGCCGGATTCAGCTCTGCGTGCAAGCAGCCCATATATTTCATATTTCTTCAAGCCCCTATGGGCGAGACAAAAATGGGTATGGCCCAGTTAATTTATTCCGCAGGATAAGGATTAACTCATTTTATCTAGTTTGATTTGAGGTTTAACATCCCCATCAACACTGTAAAGGTCATTTTGGAGATGTTGCTTCCAATTTTGTTGGCCTTTTACCCGACATTGAGATGAAATGACATCTCCAGCCCTGTTGCCCAATGAAACCAATAGGGTTTATAAGCATGGATGGTCCGACACACACAACGCTTTGCCTGGGCAAGCTTAGATCCTGTAAGAGGTTTTCCAGTACTCGTGTGTGGGTCGGATTCAGCTCTGTGTGGAAGCATCATGCAGCCCATATATTTCTTCAAGCCCCGATGGGCGGAGGCTGGAGTTTTATCACAAATGAAATTATCTACTGTATATATTGAAAGTCAATTTTACAATTTTATGAGTGTTGGTTTGAATTATTTATGGAAATTTATTAAGAAAATGGTGGGAACTTTTTTTTTTTTTTTTTTTGGCAAACAGTAATGGCCTTGATCAGAAGCTGCAGAATGTGTGTCTGATTGGGGACTGCACTGGTTTGGTTGCTAGAGGTACATGTTAGGGATTTCATATCTGAAAATGACTTGACCCATTTTGTACCAAATGGAATTTTCCACCTCATATAGACCCATTTTGTACCAAATGGAATTTTCCACCTCATATAAACCATAAGTCTATTTCAAAATTTAGGGGTGTCCAGTTGTGTTTTCTTCAAAATTTATCTGGAAGGTGGCTGAGCTTTTGGCAAACAGTGTAGGCCCTGATCAGACGCTGCGTTCTGTGGCGTGTGATCTGGGCCTTCACTGTTTGCCATTGACCCGTTTTGGGGTTTCCGGTACAAAATGGGTTAAGAAACATTGCCATTATTTGCAAGAAACCTGTCTGATGATAAACAGAATTTTACAGCAAATTTTATATGAAATTTATGAAACTCAAAGTAGACTCATTTCATAAATGGGCCTCGTCAAGGGATTTTGGTACTTATCGCCTATGCGAGCAGCGAAAGTTCAGGCGAGCTTGCGCATCCACGCAGTCTCGCCAGAACCTTCGCTGCTCACTCATACAAGCAGTGAATCAACAGGAACCTTCAGACAGAAAGCCATATCCCTGGCCCCTCTGAATGGCTGGGCATGCGCAGTTAAAATTTATCATGACTGAATGCTCAAAGACACAAATTCGCTTGGGGGGGCTCAAATATTTTTCATATGAAATGACCACTCAGGTATGTTGTCATAAATTTTTGTATTATTCAATAAGATGTCATGTTATATTTGCTAGTGCATAACCATTAGAATAATATGGGACCATTGATGGCTCAGATCTGCCACTCCATCCTCACTGTTTCATTAGGTTTATCTGGACTACATCACGTGAAAAAGTCTGTGTGATAAAGACCCCCCTAAACCCCACTATATATAGAGAAAGCGGGGGTTTATGGGGGTAAACATTATTTTCCTTATTTCTGCTCCAAGACATAGGTTGTGGGTACTCATTAGAACCACCTCAATGAGGCAGTTCTAACGAGCACCCAAAACCTAAGTTTTGGAGTATAAATAAGAAAAATATCAGAAATTTTCATCAGAAAAATTACCTTTTTGAGGTTTGAAAGATGCACTTTATCACACGGATGTGTTATCGAAATGATATTTTCAATAGAGCAGTCATTTATTTCCTGCATACCAGATAAGGAAATTCTGGATTTTATGCTTGGGTAGAAATTCTAATCCTTCCCATGTTGTCTTATCCAGGGACAAGATAAAAACCAAATTTACTCATGTTTTATGTGTACTGCATGAATACGACCTTGTACACCATCGTAAAGGTTGACGTCACTAAAAATCACAGGGTTGTCGACAACATAATATGGTGGGCATCGGCAATTGAAGTGACATTTATATTTAAAAAGTTTGTCATCAAATACTGCGCTATACTAGGGAAAAGAACATTTTTACTTTTGGAAAGATTTTCAGCTTTTTGGAAGTCTAACCCTTATCCTGCTGTACACGACAATCTTTACCTTTGCAATCAGTGTAGATCCTGATCAGAGGCCATCTGATCTAGATCTACACTGTTTGTTATTCCGTTTGGGAATTTGAATGACTAAATTACATCAAGTAATTTGATTGGTTGAGATTTAAATAGGTGTGGCTAAGTTAATTTATGCAGCAGGATAAGAGTTAAGGGGAGGTTACACTTAACCTTAAGATGCCAGTCACAACAATTGTTGTCTGCTTTTTTGTCTGCTCGTTACTTTGAAACCAAAATTATAAACAGTGTGGACCAAGATCAGCCTGCTCCTCAAGGAGCAGTCTGATCAGGTCCACACTGTTTGCCTGTATGCAAAATTATGTTTCAGAATTTTGCAAGAAGATGCAGCACAGGTCATTGTCACCTGCAGTTTTTGTTCCCAACTTGGCATCTTTAGGTTCCATGTACGCAACTACCTGTAATTTGTGAGCAGTCCAATAAGAATTTGAACCATTTGAAACAAAATATGAAAGAAACAAAATTAGTGGAGAATAGTGTAGTGTTGATAGTACAGAACAATTTCTCTGTAGAGGAATGTATATTCCTTTTGGATTTCATGTTCAGTTTGCAATATCAAACTCTGATGTTTTGATCATCATTGTATATTTCATTGTTTGTTTGTTTGATTTGAGGTTTAACCTCCCCGTCAACATTGTAAAGGTCATTTTGGAGACTTGCTTCCAATTTTGTGGGACTTTTACCCGACATTGAGATGAAATGACATCTCAAGCCCTGTCGCCCAATGAAACCAATAGGGTTTATTAGCATGGACGGTCTGCCTCGCACCGCTTTGCCTGGACAGGCTAAGATCCTCTAAGCGGTTTACCAGTACTAGTGTGCGGGCCGGATTCAGCTCTGCGTGGAAGCATCATGCAGCCCATATATTTCTTCAAGCCCCTATGGTGTATATTTCATGCATTTGGTGTTTGGATAATGGTTCATTTTCATGTTAATATTTATATTGCAATTTCATGTTCGGATGTCAGAATTTGATGTTTCCATCCTTGTATAGTTTCATGTTCATGTATTGGGATTTCATGTTCATGTATTGGAATTTCATGTTCATGTATTGGAATTTCCTGTTTGGGATTTCATGTTCATGTATTAGGATTTCATGTTCATGTATTTGTTTTTTTGTGATCATGTATTTATACTAATTAATGTACAGTCGAACTTCGATGGCTCGAACTCGCCGGGACGGCCGTAAAAAATTCGAGGCATCGGTAGTTCGAGCCATTGGAGTCCAACTCGGCAAGATCCATCTTTGTGTACTATGATTTTTTATCATAGCTGCGGCGATTTTGGTGACTTCCGGTACATTTATCGGTCATAATTTAAGCCACGTAGTATACCTTTCGCACTTTCACGTAGGTTACCTTTCTTATGATACTGCGTGACTTGACCGATAAAACTGGAATGTTTAAAAAGGTAATTAGTGCGAGCCATCAGTAGGATTTTACATAGAAAATGCACTCTTGGGACCAGGCTTAGAGTTCGAGGGTTCGAGCCATCGTGGTTCGAGCCAAGGGTGGTATGTTTAGTTAAAATGAATAGGGATTTTGCCGGGACTGAAAAGTCAGTTCGACCCAAACGTGGTGTTCGAGCCTACCGAGTTCGACCCATCGAAGTTCGACTGTATTGGGTTTTCATGTTCATGTATTGGGATTTCATGTTCATGTTGCAGTTTCATTCATGTTCATGTATTTGAATAATTGTTTATTTCATGTTCATGTTCCGATTTCATGTTCATGTTCTGGTGTCAGAATTTGATGTTTCGATTCTTGTATATTTTCATGTTCATCTATTGGAATGGTTGCTTATTTCATGTTTATGTTGCTGTTTCATGTTCATGTTGTGGTATCAGAATTTGATGTTTTCGTTAACATATATATTGTCTTCGTATTGCGATATCATAATTTGATGTTTGGATATCTCCTTCTTATATTGTGATATCGTAATTCGATGTTCAAATCATGATATTTTGTCTTTGTGTTGGATTATCAGCTGTTTGGATCATCTTTTATTTGGTCTTTGTGTTGCAATATCAAAATTTAATGTTTACAGTATTGCATATTTCCTATTCATATTGCAATATGAGAATTCGATGTTTGAATGTTTGCATACACTGCAACCTCTTTATAACACTGAGTTTGGGTCCAAAGCAGAAACCATGTATAAAGTTATACAACCATGTTATATCCAAAGAAAAATGTACAGATTTATGGTCATTTTTCTATGTAATCTATACATTTTGGGGATCCGTCTCTGAAACATGTTATATCCCACACCGTGTTATAATGATTTTTTTTATAAAGCAGTTTAGGTGTAGTTCATGTTCATATTGCAATCTCAAAATTGCATTCATATATTGGAATAACAGAATTTGAAGTTCAGAACATGGCATATTTCATTCTCATTGTGATCTCAGAATTTTTTTGTGTAGATCATTGCGTATTTCATTTGCGTATTGCGATATTAGAATTTGAAGTATAGATCATTGCATATTTCACATATTGCGATATCAGAATTTGAAGTATGCATCATTGCATATGTCATTCTTATACTTTCATTCTTCCTGGTGTATGAATGTCATTTGACTTGTCACCAGTAACAATTCAATTCAATTCTGATGTGTGGCTCATAGCATATTTCATTCTCATATTGCGATACCAGAATTTGATGTGTTGATCATTGCATATTTCATTCTCATATTGTGATATCATAATTTGATGTGTCGATCATTGCATATTTCATTCTCATATTGTGATATCATAATTTGATGTGTCAATCATTGCATATTTCATTCTCATATTGCGATACCAGAATTTGATGTGTTGATCATTGCATATTTCATTCTCATATTGTGATATCATAATTTGATGTGTCGATCATTGCATATTTCATTCTCATATTGCGATACCAGAATTTGATGTGTTGATCATTGCATATTTCATTCTCATATTGCGATACCAGAATTTGATGTGTTGATCATAGCATATTTCATTCTCATATTGTGATATCATAATTTGATGTGTCGATAATTGCATATTTCATTCTCATATTGCGATACCAGAATTTGATGTGTTGATCATTGCATATTTCATTCTCATATTGCAATACCAGAATTTGGATGTGTTGATCATTGCATATTTCATTCTCATATTGTGATATCATAATTTGATGTGTCGATCATAGCATATTTCATTCTCATATTGCGATACCAGAATTTGATGTGTTGATCATTGCATATTTCATTCTCATATTGCGATACCAGAATTTGATGTGTTGATCATAGCATATTTCATTCTCATATTGCGATATCAGAATTTGGATGTGTCGATCATTGCATATTTCATTCTCATATTGCTATATCAGAATTTGATGTGTCGATCATTGCATATTTCATTCTCATATTGTGATACCAGAATTTGATGTGTCGATCATTGCATATTTCATTCTCATATTGGGATATCAGAATTTGATGTGTAGATCTTTGCATATTTCATTCTCATATTGTTATATCAGAATTTGATGTGTCGATCAATGCAGGTTTCATTCTCATATTGCGATATCAGAATTTGATGTTAAGATCAATGTGTATTTTGTTTTTGTGTTGCAATGTCAGAGTTTAACATCATTATAAATTTCATGTTGCTATTTTTGTATATAAGATGTGCTCAGTGCCATTTGTTGTGCAACAGAATAAATAGAACAAACTGATCATTGTCTTGGATTTATCTACACAGGGTGGTTGGGTATTGTGAAGTGTTGTGTACTTTACAGAGATCCGGGCACCCAGCTGATACTCATGATAACAAGTCTGTGTAGTGAACACCCTTGTATACCTAACTTTATACAGAGAAAAATGGGTTTTACAGGGGTATACATTATTTTTCATAGTTCTGCTCCAAGAATTTAGACAAAGGTTATGGGTACTCATTAGAACCGCCTCAACCCATGTTTGGAGTAATACTAAGTGGCTTGAATAAATAGACTGGGCTGCATGTTGCTTCCACGCAAATGTATAATAACACTTCCCAGGAAAAGTGTGGTTAGGCAAATTAACGTGCTCAACATGACCTAAATAGTGTTGAAATGGGGTAACTGATTTAGAATTGGGATAAACACCCAGATTACAGTGCATGTTTTTATAGCTCTAAATGACTTTTTCTGTTAAATTATTTCATGGTTTCTTCTTTTAAATTTTTATATCAAACAGAGATTGTTAAAAGTGCCTCATTGTGGCTGTTCTAATGAGTACGCACACTGTCCCACAGCCTATGTTTTTTAGCAAAAGTAAGGAAAATAATACCCCTGTATATAACACTGTTTATCATATGACGTCATGTCTGAGAGTGTAATAACGCCATGTAATAAATTCAATAATCCACTAGTGGATTAAGTATGCAAATTAGCTAGATACGCCCGTAACGTTACATGTATGACGCCCATAACAACGTCGTGTTTACTAATGGCGGAATATTGACAGTTTTGTTAAACAATCGTTAATAAAATACTTTTTAACCCTTGTCCTGCTGAGCCCGGATATGCCTCATTTTCCAAACAATGAAGATCCAGATCAGATGGCTTCTGACAAAGCCATCTGATCAGGATCTACATTGTTTGCCATTCAGATTGTGAATGTGTTGCAATAATTTGCATCAAGTAATCTGATTGGTTGATAATCGGTAGTGGGTGTGGCATATATGAATATTCAGCAGAACAAGGGTTAAATGTCATATGATAAATAGAATCTTGCATTCGTGCTCTTGTATTATTAAATTTATTAAACTCGTTGAAGAAAAGGGATAAAATGCTCGGCAAAGCCTCGCATTTTATCCCTTTTCCTCGACTCATTTAATAAATTCAATAATACATGAGCATTCATGTAAGATCCTCTTTTTATAAAGTGGGGTTTAAAAGGGTATTCATTTAACTGAATTTTTAATGTGATGATGAGGTGACCTGATTCGTAAAAACACAAATCATACTGTAAAAGTGTGGTTGGGTAACTTTACTAACTGTCCCTTCATGACCTTTGGTGTACATCTGTTCTTTCATTTCGTATCTCCAAAATGGTTACTTATCAGATGAAAAATTTGTGATATTTTTCTTATTTATACTTCAAACATAGGCTGTGAGTGCTTGTTAGAACCACCTCATTGAGGCTTTGCCAAGGAGTACCCACAACCTACACATAGGCTGTGGGTGCTTGTTAGAACGGCCTCAATGAGGCGGTTTTAACGTGTACCCACAACCTGTGTCTTGGAGCAGAAATTAGAAAAAAATATTGTATACCCTGCAAACCCCACTTTTCTCTACATAAAGTGGGAATTAAATTGGTGTTCTTTGCACAGACTTGTTATGGTGATGGTTCACTGGTCCATTAAACTATAAAAAAAAAACATAAACATAAAAATACTAGAGGTCAATTCTTTAAGGGGGCTTTTCTAATCAGCTTTTCCAATCTTTATCAGGTGTGAATTGGATTTTCTTAAGCCAATATCATGATACCCCAAAAAATTAAGATAGGCCAAGGTACTGGATTTCTTTCCATTCCTTAGTTTAGTCTTGAGGGGGACAAATCCATCATGTTCAACCATTCCTCACAAGGGAGCTAACTTTTGGGATGTCGGGATAAAATCTTAACCCTTACCCTGCTGAATATTTTAATCTGCCACACCCACTACTGATTATCAACCAATCAGATTACTTGATGAAAATTATTGTAACAAATGCACAATCTGAACGACAAACAATGTAGATCCAGATAATATGGCTTCTTCAGAAGCTATCTGATCTGGATCTACATTGTTTGAAAGATAAGGCATAACCGGGCTCAGCAGGACAAGGTTTAAGGGAAAAGATTTGCTGCTGAAGGGCAAATTCTTTTCCTTGAGGCGGTTGGATACAATGTGGGAGGTGGGGGTTTCACTCTTTCAAAATCCTGTTTGTCTTCCATGTCAAGAGGGGTTCACTCTTAACCCTTATCCTGCTGTTCACAGCAACCCCTACCTTTGAAAACAGTATAGATCAAGATCAGATGGCTTCGGAAGAAGCCATCTGATCAGGATCTATACTGTTTGATATCCAGTTTCTGAATGTGCAGTAATAAATTACATTAAGTAATCTGATTGGTTCAAAGTTAGAAATGGGTGTGGCTGAATAATTTAAGCAGCGGGATAGGGTCAAAGAACCAAATTATTTCCTTTAAGAGTAGACCCCTTTTTCAGATGATGAACAACTTCAAAATGTCATGTATATTTATTTTCACAATGTTTTAGCCTTCAATGACCCTCATCAGGGGTAATAAACAAGTAGACAGGAAATGATGTCAGTGACACAGAGTAAACAGGAAGGTGCAAGGGTTATATCGCAAACGAATATCAGAGGTGCGTTCAACAACGCGGGCACCCACCAAGCATTCACTTTGTTGCCTACAGAACATAGGCAAAGCTGGCCCTGGGCATGCGCGATGTTGTTCTTTGGTGTACATCCGTGTAGATAGACAAGCGTTATGCTGCATGAAATTGTGGCTTTTCCCCTTAAAACATATTAACAACATGATAACTAAATATCATCAGTCCACAAGACCAGGATTAGAAAAGTACAGGCTAATCACCGGATTGAAGAGTGTGAACGGACTTTAACCCATTTTGTACCAGAAACCCCAAAATGTGTAACTGCCAAACAGTGCTGGCCCAGAGACACCACAGAATGTGGCATCTGATCAGGGCCTACACTGCTTGCATTTTCCAAACAAATTTTGAAGAAAACACAACCTGACACCCCTAAATTTTGAAATGGAGTCCTGCCATATATAAGGAGGAAGATTCCATTTGGTACAAAAAGGGCTAATAAGGTCTTCTCTGAAAGAAAAGTTTGCTCTTGAGAATCGGATTATTTCATGATACATGTAGTTTCCTTGGTGTTGAATGATGTAAAAAGAATTTGTCCTCTGTTTTTAACCCCAGTCTGCAAAGTACTTCGAAGAATCAAAGCAGTGAAAGTACTTACTGGCTTATTGTCTCTGAGTGAAGCCTGGAAAAATAGCCCTGGGGCGTTGAAACTTTGATCATTCAGTATGGCGAATATACTATAAATTTTGCTGAAAAAATGTGAGTAGCTTTGCATATGCAAAAGCTACTCACATTTTTTCAGCAAAAATACCAAAATATTAGATATTTTACTTGCTAGAACAGTTAACAATTTGACCACTAACGAGCTTGTTAAGCTAACGATGCTTTGAACAACTGGCCCCTGGACTGAGATTTTAACTATTTCTTTTAACCCTTAAATTCCATTTTTCAAAACAAAACAAATAGTGCAGACCTGGATCAGATGCCACATGTGGCGTCTGATCTGGGTCTACACTGTTCTCCTAGCCCAGCCCATGATTCCATTCTGTAGATAACCCTCTTGCACAACCCTCTGACCTCACATTAGCTATTTTCTGTAAATAACCGTTACCTGTCAGTGATAGTCATGTGGACTTAAGCACTGAAGAGCTTTTATGCTTGGTGACTTTGGGTCAAATGACAATCGATCGAATAAGTAGAGGTTGTATGCGCAGGCTGATCTGCATCTTTGCTGGGTGCACTAATAGTTACTTGAAGACAGTTTTGTTTTGTGCATTCTGGGGTCCAAATTGGCCATCCCCCGAGGCACCATAGCTGCCATAGACTTATAATGGAAAAAACCTCAAATGTCTTCTTCTCTGAAACCACAAGACCCAATGAAACACCGTTAAGCGGTCATCTTCATAAATCCTGTCAATCGTGCTCCTGGGGTCCAAATTGGCTACGCCCTGAGGCTCATTAGCTCCTATGGACTTATAATGGAAAAGAAACTGTAATAATCGTCTTCTCTGAAACCGTAAGACCCAGAGCTAAGATATTTAGCATGACTCAATGTCAAGTGGCAACATACATAAATCCTGCCAAACATGCCCCTGGTGTCCAAATTGGCCATGCCCTGGGGCTTTTTAGCTTCCATAGACTTACAATGGGAAAAACTCATCAGTGCAACATCTCCGTGAACACAAAAATCAAACAACCACAGAGATGAAACAACGGTGAGGACTCGACAGCAAGAAAACACTGAAATGCTGGAGCAAAAGAAAACCAACAATTAGACTCCGATGGGCCCCTTCCAACCATGCCCCTGGGGTCCAAGTTGGCCACACCCTGGGGCTCATTAGCTCCCATAGACTTATATTGGGAAACACTTAAAAAATCTTCTTGTCTGAAACCACAAGACCCAGAAATAAGATATTTAGTGTGATGCAACGTCAAGTGGTCACCTACATAAATCCTGCCAATCATGCTTCTTCGGTTCATATTGGCCACGACCTGGGGCTCATTAGCTGCCATAGATTTAGAATGGAAAAACTTCAAAAATCTCACTCTCTGAAACCACAAGGCCCCAAGCTAAGATATTTAGCATGAAGCAAAGTCAAGCGGTAACCTACTCAAATCCTAGTAACCATGCCCCTGTAGTCCAAACTGGCCATGAACTGGGGCTCAGCTCCCATACACGTATTATGGGAAAAACTTCAAAAATCTTCTTCTCTGAACCACAAGAGCCAACGCATTACAAAACCTTTAATAAGACCGGTGAGGCCAGTAGAGACATAAATCAACCTGTGCACCCATCCACTGGTGCTCATTAGTTCACATGCACTTAAAATGGGAGAAACTTCAAGAATCTTCTTCTCTGAAACCATAAGACCAAAAGCTTAGATATTTGATATGTAACAATGTTAAGTGGTCACCTATACAAATCCTGCAAATCATGGCGCTCAGTGGGGTCAAAACTGGTTACGCCCTGTGACTCGTTAGCTCCCATAGTCTAGAGAATGGGAAAAACTTTTAAAATCTTCTCTGAAACCATAAGGCCCAGAGCTTAGATATTTAGTGTGTAGCAACGTTAAGTCCTGCCAACCATGCCCCTTTAAAGGGTCCAAACTAGCCAAGTCCCGTGGCTCATTATATATAGCTTCCATAGACTTATAATGGAAAAAAAACTTCAAAAATCTTCTCTGAAACTATAAGGCCAAGAACTTAGATATTTAGTATGAACCAAAGTTAAGTAGTCACTACATAAATCCTGCCTACCATGCCCCTAGGGTCCAAATTTGCCATGCTCTGGGGCTCATTGGCTCCCATAGACTTATAATGGGAAAAAATCTTCTTCTCTGAAACCAGTGGTCACCTACATAAATCCTACCAACCATGCCTCTAGGCGTTGCCTACAATCTTGGCTCATTAGCTCCCATTGGCTCAAAGGAAAAAACTAAAAAGAAAACTTCTTCTCTGAAATGATAAGGCCAATTCAGTATGAAGCAACATTAAGTAGTCACCTGAATAAATCCTGCCAACCATGCCCCTGGGGTCCAAACTGACCATGCCCCAGGGATTCCTAAGCTTCCACAGACTTATAAATGGAAGGACTTCAAACAATCTTCTTCTCTGAAACCATGAGACACACAGCTTTAACCCTTATCTTGCTGTTTATGACAACCCCTATCTTTGCAAACAGTGTAGATCCAGATCAGATGGCTTCTGAAGAAGCTTATTCTTGCTGTTCATGACAACCCCTATCTTTGCAAACAGTGTAGATCCAGATCAGATGGCTTCTGAAGCCATCTGATCAGGATCTACACTGTTTGGCATTCAGTTTATGAATTTGTAGCAATAAATTACATCAAGTAATTTGATTGGTTGATGGACAGAAATGGGTGTGGCTTAAATGAATATTCAGGAAGATAAGGGTTAATATTAAAATGTTCCTCAGGTGAGTGATTTATGCTCATTGAACCTCTTGTTGTATTTGCATCAAAATTGATATTCTTAGCAAGTGTATTCAAAGGATAACCTTTGGTTGACTTTGATTTAACTTATGTCAAGGTTGATTTGGTCACTTGGGCATTTTTATGCCCCCGGAATCTAGATTGGGGGGAGGGGGGCATATTGTTTTTGGTCTGTCTGTCTGTTTATCCATTTGTGTGTCTGTTTGTCTGTCTAACATTGGGCATAACTTTTGAATGGTAATAGATCGAGCTTTCATATTTCACATGCGTATACCTAATCGCAAGACCTTTCCAGTTGTACCTTAATTTTTGATCTCTTGACCTTGGCCTTTGACCTATTTTTTTTTTTTTTCAATTCTTTTAACAACATTAACATTGGCCATAACTTTCGATTGGTAAGTGACAGGGCTTTCATATTTCACATGTGCATTCCTTGTCACAAAACCTTTCTAGTGGTAAAATAATTTTTGACCTGGTGACCTTGACCTTGATGTTTGACCTACTTTTTGAAAACTTTAACATTGGCCATTACTTTTGATTGGTAAGTGGTAGGGCTTTCATATTTCACATGTGCACTTCTTGTCACAAGACCTAACTAGTGGTACCATGATTTTTGACCTCGTAACCTTGACCTTGACGTTGGCCATAACTTTCGATTGGTAAGTGGTAGGGCTTTCATATTCCACTTGTGCATTTCTTGTCACATGGTTCTAGTGGTACCATGATTTTTGTCCTCGTGACCTTGATGTTTGACCTACTTTTTAAAAAAACTTTAACATAGCCCATAACTTTTGATTGGTAAGTGATTGGGCTTTCATATTTCACATGTGCATTCTTTTTCACAAGACCTTTCCAGTGGAACCATATTTGTTGATCTCGTGACCTTGACGTTTGACCTACTTTTTAAAAACTTTAACATTGGCCATAACTTTCAATTGGTAAGTGATAGGGCTTTCATATTTCACATGTGCATATTATATCACAAAACCTTTTCAACAATCCCATAAATTTTTACCTTGTGACCTTGACCTACTTTTTTAAGACTTGAACATTGGCCATACCTTTCGATTGCTTACTGATACTGCTTTCTTATTTAACATGCGCTGTCCGGGGGCAACCGTGTTTCACAAACACATCTTGTTAATGTGAGAAATGCAAAACAGTCGATTTTTCCGATTCAGTTGTAGCCTTGATGTCAATAATTGATATTTGCGGTCAGCTAATTATGGTCAAGATGGCTACCATGCCCACATACGGCAAAAAGAACTTAAAATTCTTCATTTTAGGAACTGAAAAAGCATATGACCTTGAAACTTATATGCATCATTTGGACCTAAGGCATCAGATTTGAAAATGATTTGGCATCAGCGATCCCTGTCTGGACCTGTACTTAAATTACTCAAGCCATCAGGAGGGAGCAATTGCCTAGGGAAAAATGATGGTCATGTGACCATGAACTATCATGGAATACTATGGATTACCATTGCAATTCATGGTCATACAACCTTTGAAAAACCACGGTTAACCATGTTTTGTAAAATGTACCCATGGGATTTGATGACCATAAATACAATTTTGTTCCATTATAACACTCTTTTAATAACAATATTGAAAATCACCTTAATGCTGATCAAAGTATTGATACAAATGTAGGTGGTAAGATAGATGGTAAATATTACATACTTTCTTATCCATGTTATCTGCAAAAACATTAATACAAATAAATTCAAATAAATAGATTTTCTACCTATGAAGATAAATGAATATAAATATCAAAAGATTAACAAATATTAATTATAAATTTCAAGGGAGGCTACTGAAACTTCAAACTTGATAAACCATGGTCAACCAGAGTAGTAATTTTTACCCTTTTTCAAACCACCGACAACCATGGTTGACAGTGGTTGACCAAGAAAGAATGTGATACAGATTTTCTTTTTTCCATAGTATTTGACGACTGACCATGGAATAAAAACATGGTAGACCATCAAAAACCATGATGGCCATGGTCAACCATAGTTACTATTTTGCCTGGGTTCTCCCATTTAAGCTCTGGTGAGCATGGGGCCCCTTTTTCTGATGGGTTTTTCTTTCTTCTACAAAGTGTGATTCTTAAAAAATATCTACAACGAACCATACTTCCCCCTTTCAAGATCATTACGCACATTGCGAGATGATGGTTAATCAGAGGTGGGCGAAAACCGGAGTACACAAAAGAAAACACCTGACCTTCCGTCGCAGATCTTGGCGTCTCGCATGTGACCCGAGCGAGGCTCGAACCACAGCGCTGAGAGACCTACGATTAAAATTCAGTGATCTTACCCACTAGGCCATGGAGACCCGTACATACCATGATTTCAACGAAAATCGAAAAGGCGTAATACAGAGGACCCGTGTTTAACGACGGTATTTGTTATTGTGCGGTTATAATGAATTTGCCATGATAAAGAGTATGATAGGTAATAAAGTCTTTTCCACAGCATTACTCTCAAGAAAAAATGTTATAGACATTTGTTAGAATCGCCTCGAGGCGATTCTAACAAATATCTATAACATTTGTTTCTTGGATTATTAAAATTACAAGAATCTTTCATGACCATAGATTCGATTTGGGCATTTCCAACCCGAGGGAAGCCCAAGCCGCCGCCGGAATTGAGGCTAAGCCTTGAGCTACGAGTTCATTCTATTGAAATTGACGTTATAACGAGTTTTGCCATTATAACGAATGTCGGTATAAAGAGGGTTGACTGTTATGCATCCTAACATTACGTTTTGATTACAATAACACATCCGTCTGCCATAATGCATTCTTTCATGCCTCCAAAACGGTTTATTTTCTGATGAAAGATTTGTGATATTTTTCTTATTTTTACCTCAAAGCATATATCGTGGGTGCTCCTTAGAACCGCCTCATTGACGAGTACCAAAAACCTATATATTGGAGAAGAAATAAGAAAATGTTTACCCCTGTGTGTGTCAATTTCTCGGAATTGTTAACCAGACGTGATTACACTCCACCGACCCCCCCCCCCCCCCCCCCACCACCACCACCACCACCACACCCCCAGCGACCTCGAACTGCCCATGTCTCAAAAAGTTTTCATGGTTTCAGATATGACTGCATGACTGAAGTTTGACTATTTTCTAGCAAAACTAAAGAAAATTAAGTAGTCCCCACGTTTGCCTTAAACAAGGTTTCATTGTTAAAGAGGGGACTGGAAGTCCAGGGCTGACAGACTCTCTTAGTTTAATCAGTTATAATGACATGGACGCCCAGCATGTTTATGTTGTGATTTGGACAGAGGTGCTCATCAGGTCAATTTAATGTGCCTGCAAAACGTGTTTTTGCAAGGAATCAGCCTCTGCCATGGAAGGTTATGTTATGCCTATGGGACGTAAGGTGTTAAAGGAACGTAAAATTGTAACACACATACACAGTGAACCTCACGTGCACGACCTTGCACTAAAGACCGATGTCTAACCATGAGACATTCGCGTGTCCCTCTGATAAGCCTGCAAGTTTGTTGAGTTCATACAAACTTCTTCCAAAGGAAAAATTCGATATTCATAGATAAAACAGTTCAAAATTAGCCACAGATCATTAATTAACCCATTTAGTGCCAGAAACCCCAAAACGGATGCCCTTGCAAACTGTGCAGGCCCAGATCAGACGCCGCAGAATGCGGCGTCTGATCAAGGCCTCCACTGTTTGCAAAAAATTCAGTCATTTTCCAAATTAATTTTGAAGAAAACACAACCTGACACCCCTAAATTTTGTAATCGACTCCTGCTATATATAAGGAGGAAGATTCCATTCGGTACAAAAAGGGTTAACAGCACCACGCGAAAACCTGCCCCTCGACATTTTCACTCGCCATAGATTCCTGTCACGCTGCATTCTGGAATAGGATCAGAACACTGTGCGTGGTCTGTGTGGAAGCAACACTTCCATGAAGAGCTGGTCTGTGGACATACTGTGACGAGTCTAAGCCTGTGCTGCCCATGCAAAATAGAGTAAAATTCCTATGATAAGACCACCTTTGGGACTGTTCGAAAGTGGTCTTTAAGACCCTTTCGAACAATGTCAAAGGTGGTCTCTTTCTAGAAGACACTGAGTGCAGAAGACACACAGAAAGAATGACTGAAACGTTTAACATACGCTTTTAATAACAGAGAATTGGTCTTAATTTTAGGTGGTCTTAACAGCGGAATTTCACTGTATAATATATAAAAATGAAATAACCTCAATACACTGGGAAGAATTCGCGATGTGTTTTCATGCAATCATTTTTTTTTTTTTTTTTTTGTTACTTCATAATCTTATAAGTGATTTTTTTTTTTACCAATTGTTTGAAATACAAAGCACAGATGATCTTCAGTGCTGATGTCCACGTGACTATCACTGATTTGTAGGGAAATGCGGGTAAGTGTGATTTATAGCAGTCAAATTCTTCTCCCTGTGATGTGAGAGGGCTGTGTAACCGAATAAAAGATTACATGATAATGTTTGCTTTGTTGTCAATACTGCTGTTAAGTCGAAATTATTGTCAGACGAGCAAATAGTTTAAATAAATAAATAAAATCAATTTAGTCCATTTTGCAAGTTATTTTATGCCAGGAATGTAAGCAATCTTACTTGTACAGTAAAATTCCTATATTAAGACCCCCTTTGAGACTGTTCAAAAGTGGTCTTTAAGACCACTTTTGAACAGTCCCAAAGGTTGTCTCTGACCAGAGTACACTGTATGCAGAAAACGCAAAGAGAGAATAACTGAAGCCTTCTCAGTAAGAGTTAAAAAGCAGAATTAATCTTAATTTTAGGTGGTCTTAATAGCGGAATTTTAGGTGGTCTTAATAGCGGAGTTTTAGGTGGACTTAATAGCGGAATTTTACTGATTTTAACCAAAAAAATGACTAATTCGACAATTCGACAAACTGGAACACAAAATTTATTTTATACATTGACACGTATTCCCCACTGTTACAATGCGTCAGCGTTGTTTGAACGTACCAAGTGATAGTAGACCAACAAGTCATGGCACCGTTCCATTTTGGATTAAATAAAAGTTTATCAAAGTAAAATTTGATCAGACAAATTCCTCGACTCTGTGCAAATTCAAAGCTAGAAAAGATAAGTTTCACTATTTAAATAGCTTATTAATCGATGATTATTAATCCTTTGCCCTCTTTTTATGCCCCCGGCATTCGAAGAATGGTGGAAAGGGCATATAGCGTTGCCCCTGTCCGTGCGTCCGTTCATCCGTGCGTCCGAAAGTTAAACGCGGTCAATAACTTCTTTATTTCTTGATGGATTTTAAAATTACTCCGCAGAAATGTTAACCATCACGAGACGACATGTCACGCGCAAAACCCAGGTCCGTACCTCCAAGGTCAAGGTCATACTTAGAGGTCAAAGGTCAAAAAAGGGTCCGAAACTTAAACGCAGTCAATAACTTTCTTATTTCTGGATGGATTTTGAAATTACTTTGTGGAAATGTTAACCATCATGAGAGGATGTGTCACATGCAAAACCCAGGTCCGTACCTCCAAGGTCACGGTCATACTTAGAGGTTAAAGGTAAAAAAAGGGTCCGAAACTTAAACGCAGTCAATTACTTTCTTATTTCTGGATGGATTTTGAAATTACTTTGTAGAAATGTTAACCATCATGAGACGATGTGTCACGTGCAAAACCAAGGTCCGTACCTCCAAGGTCAAGGTCATACTTAGAGGTCAAAGGTCAAAAAGGGTCCGAAACTTAAACGCAGTCAATAACTTTCTTATTTCTGGATGGATTTTGAAATTACTTTGTAGAAATGTTAACCATCATGAGACAATGTGTCACATGCAAAACCCAGGTCTATACCTCCAAGTTCAAGGTCATACTTAGAGGTCAAATGTCAAAAAAGGGTCCGAAACTTAAACGCAGCCAATAACTTACTTATTTCTGGGTGGATTTGAAATTATTTTGAAGAAATGTTAACCATCATGAGACGATGTGTCACGTGCAAACCCAGATCCGTACCTCTAAGGTCAAGGTCATACTAAGAGGTCAAATGGCATAAAAAGGGTCCAAAACTTAAACACGGTCAATAACTTTCTATGGATGAATACGAACATAGACATATTTCAGGCGGGGGCATCCGTGTCCTGTGGACGCATTTCTAGTTTATATATGAAATGATCTTCATGAAGTCTTTTCTTTTTTCTTTTCTTTTTTTTTTTTTTTAGTGGCAGGATTGATAATTCAATTGCCCGGATTATATCAAATTACCTAAAAGGAAGCAAAGCTGCTGCAAATTCGAATCTTTCTAGCACACTTTCAAAGAAAAAAAAGAACTGTCCTTTTTATTTGGTTGATTGTTTGCCAAAGTTTCTAAGCACGGAGGCTCTCCAGTGCTGATATCCTCGTGACTATCACTGATTTGTAGGAAATCCAGGTATCGGTTATTTATAGAAAAATAGCCATGGTATTCTTCTCTCTGTGGGGTTAGGGTGTTGCCTAAGAGGGTTATCTATAGAATTTGGACTGGAATCATGCGTTGGACTTGGCAAACAGTGTAGTTCCAGATCAGACGCCGCAGAACGAGGCGTCTGATCAGGGACCACACTGTTTGCTAACAGTACAGTAATTTAAGGGCTAAATCCGCGTTCATGATTATTTTCCCGACCTAAATTCACCGAGACAATCGACTCACCAGTACTCTCAGTGCTTTGATTTCAATATTTTCAGCCCTTGCCAGTTTTTAGGGGTATATACTACAAAGGAGTACTCGGTATACACTGGACTATATTCTGTTTTCGAGTTGGCTCCTGGAAGAATAGGGAAATACAAAAGCAGAGTCCCACTGGAATTGTTTTTTTTTTTGTTTTTTTTTGTTGTTGCTTTCGGTTTTAAGGCCCTTTCAAGATTACATGTATTTCACTTATTTCGAACCGATCGTTAATCAGAGGTAGACGAAAATCGGACTACCCGGAGTAAAACCACCGGCCTTCCGTTTGTGAACTTGGCGTCTCACGTGTAGCTCGAGCGAGTCTCGACCTACAGCTTTGAGAGACTAAAGATTGAGAGACAACGCTTTTATCCACTAGGCCACGGAGGCCCGATTGCTTGTTAAAATGTCGAGAAAATGTATGTGCTTTATCCATTCGTCTAAACCTTAACAAAGCAAAGCACACTGACAGCACTAGTGGGTCGATTGACATATTTTCAAAGAAAATGAGACTTATTTGACATTACATGTGAATTGTCTATTGGGTGTACCTGATACACATGAAATGCCTAGCTCTTTTTTCTTTGATAAAAAAAGAGAAAACAATCAAATTTGTGGCTGCTGGTAAAAAAAAAAGATAATGCTATTAGAAATTCAATATTAGATTTCACACAGCTTTCACATTGTCCTTTTCAACCCTTTTGGTACCAAAACATATTGAAATGGAATCTTCCTCCTTATATATAGCAGGACTCCTGGAGTCCACAGGAGTTCATTTCGAAATTTAGGGGTGACAGGTTGTGTCATCTCCAATAAAATTTAATTGGAAAATAGCTGAACTTTTCGCAAATAGTGTAGGCCCTGATCAATAGCCGTGTTCTGCAGTGATTGGCATGTTAGGTTATTAAGCAGGAAAGTAACCCTGTTACACCGTTTTATTCCTGTACACTAACCAAACTTTTTCTGATCAGACGCCACCTTCTGTGGCTTCCAATCTGGGTCTGCAGTGTTTGCCAATGTCCCAGTGCACGAGCCCAGTCCAGATTTTATTTACGTCAAAGGGACTAGCCTAGTTTCGTATCTTTGTTGTTTGTATATTTATTTATTTTTATTTTTAGTTTTTATTTATTTGTTTTGTTTTACGAGGCCTTAACTTACAGCGATGAGAGACCTTATTATTAAGGGGAATGGGAATACCTAGCACCTCTTCCGCCATTTTTTCACTGAAAGGGGGATAACTTTTGGGTCTTCCTGTTCGCTTTTCTATAAGCCCTGAACCACTGAAAAGAGGTCTACGCTGAAAGGAAAGAATTTGCTCCTTAGGAGCAAACTCTTTCCTTTAAGAGTTGACCCTTATTGACATGGCAGACAAAAATAGTTCTGAAGGAGTTACCTGCCCTGAAGGTGTATCCATTCCCCATAAGAGTCAGCGCCCTTATCCACAATGCCACAGAGGGCAGTGAGAAGACGTGTGCTGCTATAAATAACCGTTACCTGGATTTTGAACATGGTCAGCAAAAGTCATGTGGACAACAGCTTATGAGAAGATTATGTAATGTGTTACTTTGGGTCGATTGTCCACAAATATGTTCTAGAAAGGGTTATCCTTTGCATGGCAAACTTTCGATAACTGAGTTAACCATTGTCCTGCTAATCCCAGATATGCCTTATCTTTGAAACAATGTAGATCCAGATCATATGGCTTCTGACGAAGCCATCTGATCAGGATCTCCATTGTTTGCCATTAAGATTGTGAATTTGTTGCAATAATTTGCATCAAGTAATCTGACTGGTTGATAATCGGTAGTGGGCGTGGCATATATAAATATTCAGCAGGACAAGGGTTAATCTAATACCTGGACGACCGATACACAAAAATGCATTGATTTAGATAGGAGATTGCTTTTTAATGATCTATTTCAAACGTATTGTTACAGAAAGAAACTTTTTTCAGTCGGCATTGAATGCTACATTATATCCCAAGTACGCTGATATCTTTTCCGCGATTTTATCGCCACAACAATTTGGTCCCTTTTCGGGTTATTTGTTACAACCATTGAAATAATTAAAATATATAGCAAAATGAAGAAAAAATGACGATGAAATAAAATATAGATAAAGATAAGTACGTGCTTTTCAGATTTGATCGATCATTTTCAGTCGGGGTGGTTTTTTTTTCAATATCAGACGTTTATATTGATGTAAATTTTGTTTAGTTAAATGCACAACTTTTGGTCCATTTTAAGTTTGAAATTAATAACCCTATTCTCAAACTTGGTTGAAACAGTAATCCGGGAATGTACGATAAATCTCGGAAACTAACGAGCAGCCGAGATTCCAAATGACTTATGACTGAATTGTTAATGTCGTATGGTTAATTGTATCGATTCCGTATCATTGCCTTCATGCAATTTATTTTACCTACCCCGCACCACCCAATCACGCACCAGCTGCCCCCCCCCCCCCCCCTAATACCCTCGAAATTTGTTTGATTTGAGATTTAACGTCCCCGTCAACACTGTAAAGGTCATTTTGGAGACGTTCCTTCCAATTTTGTGGGACTTTTACCCGATATTGAGATGAAATGACAGCTCAAGCCCTGCCGCCCAATGAAACCAATAGGGTTTACAAGCATGGACGGGCCGACTCGCACGGCTTTGCCTGGGCAGGCTTAGATCCTGAAAGCGGTTTACCAGTACTCGTGTGCGGGTCGGTTTCAGCTCTGCGTGGAAGCATCATGCAGCCCATATATTTCTTCAAGCCCCGATGGGCGGGGCATACCCTCGAAAATGTGTTATTATTATTTAGGTGGTGAAAATGCCTAAATATGCGTGATTTCATAATGAGGCTTCTCTTATCAGACTACCCATCACAAAATTATAGACTGTCACGCTACGCAACTCTGTTGACCTTAAGGTATTATTAACGAAGCTTCGTTAATTCCCCTGGTTTACCTTTATTTGCCAGTATTAAAATAGTTTGAGATGGAAGCAAGGAATACACCACATAACTGGAAAATATGGGATGTGCGTGTTTTCTGGGCCAGACAAGCTAGTTTCGGCCAATTAGGCCTCATCAGTGACCCTCAAATATTGGAAAAATTCAACAACAGAATCAATGGTCCCAAAGGACAAGAAAATATAAACTGCACTATGATGTAGGGCAGGGACACTTTTTACGGCCGCCACACATTCCCAGACACCAGCTGTAGTGACGTTAAATATATTCTAGAAAAGCCAGAAAAGATACTATCTAGCTCATTTTGGAGATGTGCTTCCAATTTTGAGATGAAATGACATCTCAAGCGCTGCCGCCCAAACAAACCAAAATGGTTTATATGCAGACTAAAAAGGTTTATATTATTGTATACAATTTATTGCGCCTTAAGCGGAATGTATACGGCTTCAGGGGAGACAAATCTTCCAAAGATTTTGGCTTCTACTTATCAAGGAAAACGAAATGCCCCTGATAAGCAAATTCTTTCCTTTGAGGGCAAAGGGCCCCAACCCATCGGGGTTAGGAGAAATAGATTGGACTGCATGGTGCTTACTGCCTGGGCAAACTTAGATCCTCTAAGCAGTTTACAAGTACTCGTGTGCGGTCGGATTCAGCTCTGCGTGGAAGCATCATGCAGCCCATCTATTTCTTCAAGCCCCGTCGGGCGGGGGCCGATTGCAATCAGTGAAGGCCTAGATTAGATGGATTCTGATAAGGATCAACGCTTTTGTCAAGCATTTTTTGAATTGAACGAATACATTGTATCAAGTAATTTGATTGGTTGATAGTCGGAAATGGGCGTGTTCAAAAAAAATTATTCAGCAGGATAAGGGCTGAAAGCCTCGAAAGTTTTCTCCCTTATAAAACAAAATGGCGGATGAATCTAGAAAGCATCACGAAAACACACCTTTATAATTTTGACCCCCTTGAACCCCCTTTTAAATAGTAAAACTGGGGTTTACAAGGGTATGCCTTATTTTTCTTATTTCTACTCTAAAATATAGATTGTGGGTACTCGTTAGAACCGCCTCAATGAGGCGGTTCTTACGAGTACCCACAATCTATATTTTGAGCAGGAATAAGAAATATATAACAATTTTTCATCTTAAAATTTTCGTGTTTTTTTTTCGGAGGTAAAGTTTGCAATGTATTTGTATTACGTATTACTTGCTTTCGTCATGGTGTATCTATCGGGCTTAATATCTTATTATCAGAACGGTAAGCAGATGAACTGCTCAAGGTTTCGAAAGCTGGCCTACTTGAACTAGTTCAAGAACTACTTTTACATAAACGAGAAAACTTCAATAATTAGATATGTATTCCTACATATTAAATCTGCCACTAACAGCAATTATACTTTGCTCTTCTTGATAGATTATACTCTGCAATATAAATTGTAGACCAAGGCGGTAATTGTGCAGTGTCAATATTTACCTGTCTGTCTGCACAAATACATTTAAATGCCTAAAGAGTATACACAATACTTTAGATTATTTTACTCAAAAGAGGAACTTCAAAAAATGGTAAAATCGGAAGCTTAACCTTTAACCCTCCGCAGAACTTTATAAAAGCAATTTAGAGCCGCGATTAGTAAAAATATACCTTCAGGCATACAAATATGTTCTATAAAAGGGTTATCCTTTGGAAGCAAGAAATACACCACAGAAATGGAACTTGATGATGATGATGATATGAAGTGTACATGTTTTCTGGGCCAGACTAGCTTGTTTCGGTCAATTAGGCCTCATCAGTGACCCTTAAATATTTTCAAAATTCCACAATGGAATCAATGATCCCAAAGGACAAGAAAATATATACTACACTATGATGTAGGGCAGGGAGACTTTTTAGGGCCGCCACACATTCCCACACATCAGCTGTAGTGACGTCAAATATGTTCTAGAAAGGGTTATCCTTTGGAAGCAGGAAATACGCCACAGAAATGGAAAATATGAAGTGTACATGTTTTCTGGGCCAGACTAGCTAGTTTCCGCCAATTAGGCCTCATCAGTGACCCTCAAATATTTTCAAAATTCCACAAAGGAATCAATGATCCCAAAGGATAAGAAAATATAAACTACACAATGATGTAGGACAGGGAGACTTTTTACGGCCGCCACACATTCCCACACATCAGCTGTAGTGACGTTAAATATCTGAGCAGAGTCTTCGCTGTGGACTATATGGATGCTCGTGGATTAGAACATTTCGAACCACGCCTATTCAAATATAGTTTAACCCTTTTAGTACCAAATGGAATCTTCTTCCTTATATATAGCAGGAGTCTATTTCGAAATTTAGGGGTGACAGATTGTGTTTTCTTCAAAATTTATTCGAAATATGGCTGAACTTTTTGCAAACAGTGTAGACCCTGATCAGACGCCGTTCTGCGGCGTCTGATCTGGGCCTGCACTGTTTGCCAAGGTACCCCTTTAGGGTTTTCTGGTACTGAATAGGTAAAATTTTATCACCAAACAAAAACAATTATCAGATGAACAATTGCGATATTTTTCTTATTTCTGCTCACAATATAGATTGTGGATACCCGGTATACATTAGAACCGCCTCGATGAGGCGGTTCTAATGTATACCGGGTACCCACAATCTATATTTTAGAGCAGTAATAAGAAAAATAAGGTTTACCCCAGTTTTACTATATAAAATCGGGGTTCAATTGGGGGGGGGGGGGGGCATCATTGTATAGGCGTGTTTTCCTGATGGATTAAACTAGACTTACCAAGTAAGTCAACGTTTGATCTACATTGCAGAGATGACGAATCGCTAATTTTAGGAAAACCTAAGTCTTCAGAGAAGCCGAACTTTTGGCTAATAACCCCGAATGTGTAATAAACAACGAAATCTCCACTGAACCTCGAAGTCCAGTTTAATATTCTAATTTCATTGCCCTACTCACATTCAGGGCATACAAAGATTTAAGAGTTGCTTCTTCCATGTGTAAAGGATATAGACAACATGATAATATATTGAAAAATCTGATCGAATAGTGACTGTTTGAAACTAAAAGCTTACATGTATTATAATGTAAATTAAGCATGACAACCAAGTTCTGCAACGGAAGGTCAGATGGTCTTTTTCCGGGTATTCCGGTTTTTCCCACTTCTGATTAACGATTGGCTCGATATTAGTGAAATAATCTTGACAGGGCTGTAACCCCCCCCCCCCCCCCCACACACACACACACGATAACCCTGATTAAGAGGTTTAGCAGTAAAAATTTATTATGAGTGTTGAAGACAGTAACATGATGGGTGTGGGTGGGTGTGTGTGTGTGTGGGGGGGGGGGGGGGGGGGGGGGGGGTTGACGGGGACGTTAAACTTCAAATCAATCAATACAATACCAGAATATAACACTTTTGGGGCACCATGGCTGGTAGATTTAAAGGCCGAATGAACATTGTTTGTCTGATTCATTTGCTGAGCATCAAAATCATATTTGTTTGACTTCAATTGTCTAGATTTATCTTTAGTATATAGGAGCAAATTTTACCCTTGAAACACTATACACCTTGTTACCTATCAGGTGATTGACAGTTGTTTGGCTGCTAAACCTTTCTTACACAGATATACCAGAATGTCCACTGAACTGTCATATTATCAGAATTTAAAACAAAACCTATATATGTGTAGGTTGGAAAAATGATATGTCAGGATGTGTTGTGAGACCTGGGTCACCCTTAAGTCGGGTTGTGTTCAAAACATTGTTCATGCATTGTGGAGCCCGACAAACAGTAGTCATCAATGTAAATGCAACTGAGATGCCCCTCTTCTCTTAATTAATCGACCGCGTGTGGCACAAAGGCCTCTTATTTAAGCTGAAAGCAGCTGGTATCACAGGCACTCTTCTTGACTGGTTCGACGACTACCTTAAACAAAGAAAACAGCGTGTCGTGTCTCCTGGTGCGACTTCCGACTGGAAATTCATCAAAGCCGGTGTCCCACAAGGCTCTATCCTAGGCCCTTTGCTTTTTTTAGTATTCATCAATGATATAGTTACTGATATTCAGACAAACATACGGTTATTTGCCGATGACACATCATTGTATATTATTGCTGAAGACCCAGTTGCTGATGCTTTTCTTCTCAATACTGACCTCCAAACTATCTCTGACTGGGCACGTAAATGGCTGGTCACCTTTAATCCCGGTAAAACCGAGTCACTTTTATCTCGCAAAGTTAACAAACCTTGGCATCCTCCCGTCTCTATGGAAGGCCGTCAGATCAAAGAAGTGCAGTCACACAAACACCTTGGTATCTACTTCTCAGAAAATGGCACATGGCACACACATATTGAAATCATCAAAGAGAAAGCTTGGCATAGGTTAAATGTAATGCGCAGACTTAAATTTGTTTTGGACAGGAAATCTTTAGAAGTCATTTACATATCGTTTATTCGGCCACGGTTAGAATAAGGAGATATTATTTGGGACAACTGTACACAATATGAAAAGCGCGAACTAGATAAAATTCAAAAAGAAGCAGCTAGGATAGTTCCAGGTGCTACAGCTTTGGTTTCCTTACAATCTCTAAACGAAGAAGTTGGATGGGAATCATTGCAAACTAGGAGAACCAATCATAAGCTTATTTTATTCTTCAAGATGCAACACGATTTAGTTCCAACTTATTTATCAAATCTTGTTCCTCCGTTAGTTAGTGAAACTACCATGTACGGCCTCCGAAATGCCAATGATTTTACAACTATTCAGTGTAACACACATAACTATTATTTGTCTTTCTTACCTTCGGTTGTCAGGGACTATAATAACTTACCGAATCAGGCTAAAGAAACTACTTCACTGGCGTCTTTTAAAACAGCCCTAACTGGAAGCAGGGTCCAAATACCAAAATTTTATTACCGGGGTAAGAGAAAATGGCAAGTCATGCATACTCGCTTGAGAACCAATTGTAGTATTTTAAAAAGTGATCTTTTTTCAAAAAACATGACTGACTCACCATCTTGTACTTGCGGGCTCGTTGAAAACGCTTACCATTTTTTCTTTCGATGTGCTAGTTACAAAATCAACGCAACCAACTACTCCGAGATCTATCGTTTTTACCCAACATCAATCTGAATATACTCTTATATGGTGATGCATCAAGATGTTTTGAAGATAATGAACATTTTCCGTCACGTATTGGCATTTATAGAAGCCAGCAAAAGGTTTTAACATAAAACACTTTTATGTGATTAAAGGAAGCATTCTCCCCGCCAATCTGCACATGAATGCAGCAAGGGTCGGTGGTTGAATAATCGCTTCAGATAACCATCTTTGCCTACCTTCATTTTCATATGCTGTACCTGTCTCATCATCCTCTCTCATACATCATGCTTGTTTGCTCTTTTTTCTCTGTTTCGTTTGATCTTTTCTTCATTCATCCATTGCCTTGGTTAGTACAACTATGTATAGTCGTCTACGTATAACTGTATTCAAGTGAACCCGCCAATATATGTACAAACGCTCTCATTATCACTTATCAGGAGATGAACTTCATAAGCTACATTTAGCTTCCGTTCAAATCCTTTAACATATTGTAAACATTATTATTTGTCTTGTCATGTATCGCTGAAACTAATACAAAAGCTGAATAAACACGGACTAGAAATAATAGGGGTAACAACCTACGTCATAGCAGAGATGTCGTACCCATTTCAGAAGCGGCCATATTGGTGTAAATAGGGTAAATTAAATGCTTCAAACTAGATGTGTACATAATGAGTCTTCAGAAAACACACTTCAGCTGGTAATGAACAATATTTGCATCCCATCAGTGAGCTATTCTACCTAGAAACATTGAAATGGCTTCGATAGCTTCGTCACAAGATTTGATTCGGCGCTGTAAACAATGGTAGTTCCGACATCATTGCGAAGTTAGCTTGTGTCGAGTTATTTAAAGAAAGGGCCACATTTCTGAAACATATTTCAGTATGTTTGATTCTTTTATAACCTAATGCACCGACTGCGCCTACTTGATGTGACAATTGCCTTTTGTGTAGTCACCGCCGACAAACCTACGAATGGTTATGACGTCACTGCTCTGACGTAGGTTGTTCCCCCTGTTTAAACCAACCGAGGGGAGATTTAGTTTCTTCGGAGGCTGATATGTACTTTCGCGAGCGGACATGAAACATTTACATCTACTTATTCTTAGTTGTTTTTATACTCGTTTTTCACATAAAAACGTTAAATAGACACCAGCTTTTGTGAAGTGGTGAGAAGGTTTTACCTACCCGTCAACTCTATTTATGTCATTTTGGAGACGTTGCTTACGATTTTGGGCCTTTTACTCGACATTGAGATGAATGACAAAGCTCGGGCTCAATAAACACGGACTAGATACTGTGCTATATAAGTGATGCTATTTATCGGAAAATGCTGGCGTGGCTGCGCAAGGTACAATTTCATTGCTAGAGATGTCCCTTATTTTAACAAAACTCTATTAAATGCGGCGTCTGACCAGTGTCTACACTGTATGCTTAAAGTACAGAATTTAATAGGTCAGACGCCGCAAAACGCAGCGTCTGATCAGGGCCTTCACCGTTTGCTTAAAAACTGGAATTTAAAGAGTTAAACTAAACAGTTCAAATCTCAGTCCAAGACTGTTTTGCCAGCCTACCCAGCAACAATCGGCCTACCAGTACAGTCAGTGCAGAAGCCTCCGTGGTGCAGTGGTTACGCTACCCGCCTTGTAAACCAGGGGTCGCAGAATCCTCCAGACCTTTGAATACGAGTCTTTAAACCGAGGTCTCGTCTCCGTATGACCTTAGCTGTTGGTGGGACGTAAAACTCAAACACTAAGTACAGTCAGTGTTTTGATTGATGAAATCACAGTGTTCGGGTCAAGTCATATTTCAGAAGAATAATGACGATGAATTAACGCATTTTTAGTCATTTCAATAGAGGCGTGTGTCGGTCCTGAATTTTTGCCAGACAGCTGGACGAACTGCTAAATTTAGAGCATTTATCTATCAAGCTGGGGTTCATTCTTAGAGGGGGTGTTAAACAGACGTCAAATCCTGCCAAAATTTGAGATATGTTCATTTCATAATCAGGTGTTAATTTGCAACTATGCAAATTGGTACAGTATGTCAGTAGGTAAAAATAAGCGTGCCTGCATTTAAGGGGAATAGGAACACCTTCAGGGGAGGCAACTCCTCCAAAAGTATTTTTGTCTCCCATGTCAATAGGGGTCAACTCTTAAAGGAAAGAATTTGCTCCTCAGGAGCAAATTCTTTCCTTTAAGAATTGACCCCTTTTTTCTGTGGGACAGAGCTTATAGAAAAGTGAACAGGAAGTCCCAAAAGTTGTCTCCCTTTGAAAAATAGCAGAAAATATGCCAGGTGTTCCCATTCCCCTTAAGGAGAATGAAACACATCGTATATTTTTTGCCATTTTAGCTCACCAGAGCTGTAAGCACAGAAGGAGCCATTGTGATCCAGCCGTCTTCCGTCCGTCCGCCTTAAATAACTTATCTTCCAAAACTAATGAATGGATTCTTGACGAAACTTAGCGGTGGTCCTCCGATTTTGTTCCCTAAGCCCACAGCAGTAAATCGCCACAGTGTAAGAGTCAGTTATCTTAACATTTAAACGGGGGTAGCTGGGTCGGGCGAATGTGTCGGGTTTCTAACGCCACTGGAGCGCCGAACCGAAATTGGCTTGTTACAGTTGGACAAGAACAGCTGCCGTTGCAATAGGTAAGGGTAGATGGGAAATGTTCTTACTTCTTCTGTTTTATCACTTTCTTTCATCATTCCTTTTCTCCATATCTCCTTTACTATCTTTTGAATCTTTTCTTTCCTTTTTCTCTCTTTCTCTGGCAGACAAAAACAAAATGATCCACAACTGTTAGCGTGTCGTCAAACCTCAAAACAACCAGCTAACCCACAAATAGTGGACGGCATGCTATGTATTTCTTATCTAAGCAGAGAAGATATTCGTATTTCGACAATATGTGTGAATCAAAATGTCAAACCTTATTTTCTTTGAATAATAACTTGATTATAACTGTCGCCTGCACCAGAATTTACCTAGGCGCTTTAACCCATAGCAGACAGGAAACCCCTAAAGGGGTATCTTGGCAAACAGTGCAGGCCCAGATTAGACGCCGCAGGACACGGCGTCTGATCAGGGCCTGCGCTATTTGCTAACAGAATTGTCCGTCAAAAATGGAATAAAAATATGCCTAGCACTCCTTATACGACAAATGGGCTTGTCCAAAATTTAGCAATGGAAGAGTCCACTGATATATAGTGAGTTAAGGGCTTATCACTCTCTGTTTCGTTTGTTTGATTGATTGTTTGTTTGTTTGTTTCTTTCTTTCTTTCTTCTCTTTCTTTCTTTCTCTCTTTTTTTCAAATGCATATACACAACCAACAAATAGGGCTGGGAATACGAATTCTATTTAAGAAAAAGATCAGCTCTAGCAGGTGTACATGTATTTTTGAGTAATAAATCACAGTTTGATTTTGTTTGATTTGCGGTTTTACGTCCCCGTCAACACTGTAAAGGTCATTTTGGAGACGTTGCTTCCAATTTTGTGGGACTTTTACCCGACATTGATATCAAATGACGTCTCAAGCCCTGTCGCGCAATGAAACCAATAGGGTTATTAGCATGGACGGCCCGCCTCGCACCGCGGTTCCTGGACAGGCTTAGATCCTCTAAGCGGTTTACCAGTACTAGTGTGCGGGCCGGATTCAGCTCTGCGTGGAACCATCATGCATCCCATATATTTCTTCAAGCCACTATGGGCGGGGGCCGAATAAATCACAGTTTGTAGCATATCACTCATATGATTTGGAAAATATGAGCTCTAAATACATTTAACATCAAACATTTATTAAATATGTGACCTTGACCTTGAGGGCAGGGGCGGGCATATGCCTGAATTGACCTTTGAACCTGTTACTATCATCATACCAAATATGACGCAAATATGGTTTAAAAAATGTCAGCTCTTAACATACTTTAAATTAAAAAAAAATGTGTCTGTGACCTTCACATTGAGGTCATGTGCATGGGTGGGGTATTGTTGAATATCATCAAAATTTTCACTCGTGCACCGCATGCGTTAAATTTCTGATATTTTAACACACTCGATTTCATCTCAAACAAAAAGGGCAGATAATTATCCTGTATTAATTATCTCACGCAGAAGCGATGCGAAACGTAATTACTTCGGCCTTGACAACGTATTGTTTTCTATAGAAATTTATTCCAAATTTCCAGTTAGGGGAAAAAAGGCTGCATACACTCAAGGTAATTCATATATGAAATTTATGAAATTCGCCAAAATCAATCATAAATCCCCTATATACCACTTTTTTTTTTTTAAACAAAAATGAACTTCCCTGTCGATCGGGGCTTGGGGATGAAACTGCCAATAGATGAGTACTGGTAAACCGCTTAGAAGTGCTACGCCTGCCCAGGCAAAGTGGTGCGTATCTGACTATCCCTGGTTAGAGGGCTAAGCCTGCCCAGGCAAAGTGGTGCGAGTCTAACCATCCCTAGTGATTTCTTTGGGCGATAGGGCTTGAGATGTCATTTCATCCCAATGTCTTGTAAAAATACCATAAAATTGAAGCAACGTCCCTAAAATGACCTCAATAATGTTGACGGGGACGTGAAACATCAGCTCAAACAAACAAAACAAAACAAAAGTTTAAACCAACCACCGTGCTTCAGAGTTCCAGTGGATTATTTGCGATTTGGGCGAAGACTATGTCAAGGCCACCTTTAATTATTGCATGTTTAACGCTTTTTAAACTAATTCAATGTAAAGATCAAAATCTATTTTCTGAAAATTACCTAAACCGCTTGACAGAAAAACGTACCTTTTCCGACCAGCGAAGGCTCAGATCAGACTCTGCACAGTCTAATCTTAGCCTTCGCTGTCCGCATTATTGGCCCGTGACTTTCATTATATATAAGACTGATGTTTTATTGAACAGACGCAAAGCCAATCTAAATCTGCTCTTGTTGGACAACCAATAAAAATGTTTTCAAAGGATCGGGCTCAAATATAATCTTATCGAAGCCACGAGAAATATTATGTTTGACCAATCTAATAATGAATATTTTTTTTTAATTCTGCCATAACTGGGTGTGTGGGTATTCTGCTCCTCGTGCCCCTATGATGAAGCATGCGATCAGAACAAAATGACCAGATCGTGCGGCTGCGCGGGCTTAATCTTCAGTGATAAGGTCTTATATCAGGGCTCATATAGGATCAATGCCCTATTGTTCTGTGGGGGACTTGTTATATAATCTGATTGGCATAGATGAATCGTGCGATTGACAAACACAATGGAAATGTACTATAACAATCATTTTTCATAATCAACATTTTCAATGGTTTTACGATCAAACAGAATATGAATTGTCTTTATTATTAGTAGGCATCGTATTGCGCCACATTTTAAAGATACTTGGTGTCAAAAATGTCGATGGCTTCTGTTTCAATACGTGCAAAAGTACACGGACGTCGCTGATGGATCGATGCGTTCGTTGATGTTTTCGGTTGGTTTCCATTTAATTTGATGAAATGAATAAACATACAGGCAACGTTTAAATGCCGTCTGTGACACCAGCCATTGTTTCAACGAAGATTGGTTTCGTGTCTTTTGGTCAACAGAAATGGCTGCGTATCTCCAAGGACAATAATATAATGTTATTAATCAAGTAATTTCGAAGTGGCCCAGGTACAGGTCCGAGGCCCAAGGCCGAAAGGCCGAGGGTCAATGCTGCTGACCGAGGACCTCTAACAGGGTCAATACGAAATTACTTGATCAATGACAATTTTATTAATAGACATAATTAAAAAAAAATGATTTTTTTTTTATATTTTTGACCTCACTTGACCTCAGTTAATATTGGTTGACCTCATGTTTATACTGATGATGTCCGATCAATACAGGATAGTCAATTAATAACATTTTCTATTAATTTAAGGCGATTCTTTAATTCCTGTGGACTTAATAACGAACTACCACTTATAATCCCCATGGATATGGTACAACGGATAGGTTTCACTAAATCGTTTGATGTTCTTGACTTAAATGCTGGAAAGACTGTACAGCATTTAGGTCAATTATATCAAATAACTGAGTCAGTCGGACTGTCACTCGGATTAGAAAATTACAAAATAAATTGCTATATCCATGAAGAAAACTGTAAAATCCCACTCCGTGAATATTTTAAGACCTCTTTATTAAGACCTTTACGGAGACTGTCCTAAAGCGGCCTGAAAAAAAAGCCAGGAAACGATTATTTATAACATCACTTTTCTTCTCCCTGTGACGTCAGAGCCCTGTGTAATGTTTATGCGTTGGGTATCTGTCAAAATCTGGATTGGTTTGGTGTCCTGGTCATTGGCAAATAGTATAAAGACAATATAATACAGTGTGTGATCAGGGTCTACACTGTTTGTTTAAAGTATAGGACTTCAAAAGTTAAAAGCAATTATAAAGAAAATTTAAATATTCTTAGAATTGAACAGGGTGAAAGCAGACCCAATAGTATCATTTTACTGACAACCGCATGAAAAATTCCATTCCGTTTAAAGGTCTGCTAATTTATATCAGATACATACGTATTTTTCTCCAAGTGTAGCCTACCAGAAATTCTTTTTAACTTAGACCCACAATTCAATATTCTGCGATGTCATAGTGGGTAGAAATAGAAACTTTTTTTAAAAACAATTTTAAACTACCATGGTTTTCATCATATATTTTCTCATGCGCTTTGGTTATTGTGTATGCTGTCATAATTAAGGATATGAATGAGATGTTTGATTTAGAAATTCAAACTTAAATTTAAATTAAAAGTACTGTTTCAATGTTTAAAACTACCATCTGATTCAAAATTCCATTTAAACTGATTGAAGTAAGTATTTTACATGCCTTTCAAACAGATCAGTTAGTCCTGCATGTTATTTCACCTACTTATAAACATAGAAACTGGAATTTTGAAAATTTCAATATACGAGTATCATTTAAATTTTGAATTTAATGCTTGCGATTGATGATAGGAGGACATATCATATCAGTTGAGATCAAATTGAATAATTAAAATAGGTGACTAAACAGGTCACGGGTACCATAAAACATAATATATTTCATATATTTTATAAATATAAAATATCTTGTGTTTTCTTATCTTCTGAAATCCCATAATCAGCTATTTCAATTTTTGAAACCGATTTCCACTGAAATGCTAAAGAGTTTGCCCCTATTTTTAACTACAAACATTTGATTCAAAAAATATTTAATTAATGTAAAAGATAGAAGTGAAGGCAATGATCAGGAATCGATATAATAACCCCACACCTCCTACCAGAGACACCAAAGGGAAAGACACACAAACATGAAATAACTAAACCCAAATGAAAACATCACTAGCGGAAAGCCAAAAGGACAGGTACTTTCCATCAAAATGGCCAAATGGCCAAATAAAAAGATGATAAGTAATACATACATGCAAAGACAAACTATAACAAAAATAAACCGCGATAGAAGAACCACCTATGAACGGTCTATCTATCTATCTATCTATCTATCTATCTATCTATCTATCAGTCTCAATAAGGTATTTCAGCTACACAGGGGATGACTCTCCCTGCACAGGGGACCGCCAGGTAACGTCCCGATTCGATGAACGGTGCACTTTTTTACATTAATCCCTGCCAAGGATGCCAAATGGATCGTGTTCGGACCTCGAAATAATCACCGCCGCCGGGGATCGAACCGGGGGTCTCTAGCATCAGAAGCAATTGTACTAACCACTGAGCTATCACAGTCAGTAGCGCTTAAATCGATTTTACGTGGCCACATATTTAGACAAAATAATTTGTTTTGTCCGCATAAAGGTTTTCTACTTTTCTTCTTATCAGTGTTAAATCTCCGAGAACATAAAAATCACGATTACGGAGATGAAACAACGTGAAGACTCGACAGCATGAAATATCTGAAATGCTTGAGCAAAAGAAAAACCAACAAGTATTAAATTTCATTTGTCGTGTTGTAAGTACATGTAGATAAAAATAGCATACATAACATATTTGTTTTAAAGGCATGTTAAAGGCTTATCTGAAGTCGTCAAAAAGACATTTTGAATAAAAAGTTAGTTTTAAACATTTAAATATATCTTAAATACAAGCTTTTTTTTTAGCTCACCAGAGCCTAAGGCTCCCGTGGAGCTTACAGTATAGGCATTGGTCCGTCATCTGCGTCTGCGTCGTGAACCTTTTCAAACGAAAGTTCCTCTGAAACTACGTGACAAATTGAAATCGAATTACTTATGGAGCCTCTATGGGAGGAGAGAACAAAAGATTGTTCGTACGGACTGGGTCACATGACCAATATGGCCGCCATGCCCATATATGGTAAAAACCTTTAAAAATCTACTTCGCACGGACCAAAAGGCCAGTGACTTTGAAACTTGGTATGCTGCATTTGGGACTCGAGCTCTATCGAATATTTTCAAATGATGACCATTGGTTTAAACCAAGGTCAAATTTGGTCACTTACATTTGTATTTTTTCTGATTTTATTGGTGTCTGTGGCATTAAACTTGATATTTGCAAACGGCTGAATAGAAATTAACAATTCTAAAGGTCAAGGTTATTTACTGACCAGATTCAGTATTTTTAACTTCACCACCATTTTAACCGCTGGGTTGATTGAAACCAAATTACATATGGAGCCTCTATGGGATGAGCCAATGATTTTTTTTTTGTGAGATTGAACCCACATGACCTAGGTGGCCACAATGCCAATATATGGTAAAAACCTTTAAAAATCTTCTTACCAGGAACCAAATGGCAAATGACCTTCAGGCTTGGTTAACATCATTAGGGACTTGGGGCCCTACCAAATATTTTCAAAGGCTGACCTTTGATTGACCTTGACCTGGTTTGCGTCAGGGTCAAATTTGGTCAGTTAAATATTTGTATAGCAAAATGGTAAATCTCTGGATTTCTCTGATTCTTTTGTAGCCTGTGGCATCAGAATTGATAGTTTTGCAAATCAGCTGAGTGGAAATTTATCAATTCCAAAGGTCAAGGTCATTTACTCTCTTTTGTCCTTGCTGGCTCAGGTTCAGTAGTTTTAGCTTCCTCTCCACTCAAACTGCTGGCTGATGGAAACAAAATTGCACGAAGAGATGAAAACGTATTCGTGGGATTGGAGTCACATGGCCAAGATGGGCTCCATGCCTGTAAATAGTAATAAAAACTTTTAGGAAATCTTTTCAGGGTACCAAAAAGCCCATGGCCTTAAAACTTGGTGAGCAGCTTTTGGGACCTGTGCCCTACCAAGTTTTTTGAAATGGTGACCTTCGGCTGACCTTGACCCGTTTTATGTCAAGTTTAACTTTGGTTACCTAGACTTAGTATGGGTTTAAGGCAAAACAGTAGTAGATTTTTCAATTCTGTTGTAGACTATGGCACCAGAATTGATATGTGGAGTAAGCTGAATGGAGGTTTTTCAATTCCAAAGGTCAAGCTTATTTACTGACCTTTGTCCTGGATGGCTTGGATTCTGTATTTCATCTTCTCCACTTAAATTGCCAGGCTGATTGAAACCAAATTACATATTGACTCTCTATGGGATGAGGCAATAAATTTTTTTGTGGGATTGGAGTCACATTGCCAAGATGGCTGCCATACAAACCCTTTGGGAACCTTCTATTCAGGAACCAAATGGCCGATGACCCTGACACTTGGTATGTAGCTTTTGGGGACTTAGGGGCAACACGAAAGTTTGTATACTGGTGACCTTTGTTTACCTTGACGTATTTTAGGTCAAGATCAACTTTGATCACTTAGACCTTTGTAATGGAAAGAGGCAAAACCATGGATTATTACTATTCTGTTCTAGCCGGTGACATCGAAATTGATATTCCTGGCGAGTGTGCTCAGATGGTGACCTTTGGTTGACCTTAAACTATTTTATATCAAGGTTATATTTGGTCACTTGGGCATTTCTAATAGGAAAAAGGCAAACCACGGATTTTTCGGATTCTCTGGTAGCCTATGGCATCAGAATTTATATTTGCAGTCAGCCAAATGGACGTTGTCAGCCTCGATAGCGCAGTGGTTAACGCTTTGTTTTATTTGGGGGTTTAACGTCCCGTTAACACTGTAAAGGTCATTTTTGAGTCGTTGCTTCCAATTTTGTGGGACTTTTACCCGACATTGAGATGAAAAGACATCTCAAGCCCTGTCGCCCAATGAAACCAATAGGGTTTATTAGCATGGACGGTCCACCTCGCACCGCGGTTCCTGGACAGGCTTAGATCCACTAAGCGGTTTACCAGTACTAGTGTACGGGCCGGATTCAGCTCTGCGTGGAAGCATCATGCAGCCCATATATTTCTTCAAGCCCCTATGGGCGGGGGCCTTAGGTTAACGCGTTCAACTTATGATCGAGAGCTTATACGTTCGCACCCGGTCCCAGGTATCGAGGTGTGTCCTTGGGCAAGACACGTTATGGCGCTGCCCCACTTAAAACAGGTGTAAATTGGTAGCAGTGGTGTAAAAGCCATTCTCTCTCGCACGCGTGAAAACACCCGAAATGAGTGTCGGAGAGCGAGCGATTCAATAAGCATCACAATCGAACTAAAATAAATTAAAAAGTTAAAAACACTGTCATTTCATAATTAAATGAAGTAACAGTGTCCCATTCTTTCTCCGAAATTCCGGCCACCGCGCATCGGGGCTTGAAGAAATATATGGGCTTGCATGATGCTTCCACGCAGAGCTGAACCGACCGCACACGAGTACTGGTAAACCGCTTAGAAGATCTAAGCCTGCCCAGGAAAAGCGGTGTGAGTCGGCCCGCCCGTGATTATAAACCCTATTGGTTGCAATGGGCGGCAGGGCTTGAGATGTCATTTCATCTCAATGTCGGGTAAAAGTCCCACAAAATTGGAAGCAACGTTCCCAAAATGCCCTTTACAGTGTTGACGGGGACCTCAAATCACACAAAACAAACTTTCTCCGAAATGGGTTTTAGACAGACAAAAACAAAACAATAATAAATAACATTATTTACTTTTTTCTTCCGAATTCAGGAGGGACAGTGGTCGGTTTCTGGCGAAAGAATGCACACTGTAGTGGTTAAGCGCTTATACATAGGCATGCCCAGGAAAAGTATTTTTTAAATCTGACGAGCCCGACTTGACTTGAACTAGGGGAGACCGGGGCCAGTTGATGCACGGGGTAGGTTAATGCAGGCTTGATAAATAAGCCAATATGCAATTTATGATGTCATAAATGACGAAATAAAGACGCCACTGATAGCCGCCATCTTTTCCGGAAGTTTCGACGAATTTGGATGACAAATGCGCCTTTAGTGAAGAAAAGTTCATTTTTGAGACATGTGAGTAAATTTACAGATTTTTTGCACTTTTTCGTTTCGCATACATTTATTTCTGCTAGATTATACCAAGTTATGCACACGGGTAGCTAGATCCTTCATCTTTCAAACGACACGCTCATTTGAATGAACACATCATATATAAGTTGCCTCCCTTGCTGAATGTCACGTGGGGGTGGCTGGGGCAGGTTGATGCATTGAGAACGGGGCATATTGATGCGGTGCATCAACCTGCCCCGTTGTAGTTTCTAAGCCATAATTGATATGAAAAAATCACGTTTCTATCAAAATTAAAACATCTTAAGGCCGTTTATAAGTTTCATCTCTATATTTATCCTAAAATTAGCCATCTGCTCGTTTCAGAATGGTGAGAAACTATATTAGGAAAACCACCCTTCCTGAAACGCCGATGGACATAATAGAGCATGTTGTAAATGAAATCATTTTCATGGGACGGTCCATTCGTTCGGTGGCAACGGAAATTGGGGTGAATAACTGTACACTGGGCCGTTATGTGAAGCAAGCTGAAGTTAATGGCTCACGTAATTTGAATATTGGATATAGGTCCGCAGGTATTTACTGATCAGTTAAAGATCAGTTGATTTCCCGGGTTGATTTGTATGTTCTTCTTGTCAATGTTCTAAGTTTCAGAAATAAATGCATTAAAGTAGTTTAGGTCAAAGCGTTAATCCAAAATCATTAATCCATAGACAAATGGCAAATATCAATGTTCAGACCAACAGAGATGGACTCCAGAAGAGTGAAATCAGGCGTCCTGGGACAGTAAGCATTACTTGGTAAGCAAGCTCCGCCCACCATGCCTAACGGCCTGAACGAAGAAGGGGAGTAAATGCCGAGATGGGTATGTCCGAGATTTCGGAAAACTTCCTATGGCTTTCCATTGCCAAACACATCAGAAATAATTCTAGAAATTGCCACATTGTACGGATCAACAATATCACGGTGCCTCCCATAGAACTTCTTTAGTGTTGATACCAGTTTGGTTTTTTGATACCCCTGCATTAACAACCTGGTAGTGAGCACCTTCCAACGTTCCATAAAGTCCTGATACTTGGAACAGGCTCTAGCATAACGGATTAACTGTGAAACTCCATATGATGGTGCAGACGGGATATTACTGCTCAGGAAGGGAAAGTTAACAATGGGAAAATTGAAGTCATCTCGTTTATCGTACAGCCTAGTTGTGAGCTTCCCGTTGTTAATATAGAGATAACAATCCAAGTATGAGGAGGAGGTTGTTGTTTCCTTAATTTCAAGTTCACGTGGATAGATGAATTCCAAGTACTCTGCTAATTTAGCATTTTTTCAGAGACAGTAAATCATCTATATATCTGTAGGTGAAATTGAATTGTTGTGCAAGACGTTTCTTGCCTGCTTTGAGGAGACCTTGTACAAACTCCGCCTCATACGAGTACAAGAACAAGTCGACAAGCAACGGTGCACAATTAGTACCCATTGGTATGTCAATTGTTTGCTGAACTATTAGGCCACTGAACTCCACGAAAATATTGTCAATTATATATTCCAGCATCTTTATGACATCTGCATTAGTGTACTTTTGTGGTGCATCAGAGTGATCTCGAACGAAGTATGTGTCTTTGAAGCCAAGGGCAACATACTGGTAGCGACGGTTACCATTCTTGTGGAAGAAATATTGAATAAACGCATTCCCAATTTTATTGGTGCCATTTTACATTTGCAACCATTCTTCTGATAGATTTTTGTCAATGATAATTTTAATGAACAACAAAAAATTAAATCCTATCTTATCCACACAAAATGGCCAGTTTTCTGTTGTATCTGTTGTATGAATTCATAAAAGCGAGAAAAAAAATATCGCATCAACTTACCACAAGCGTTGCATCAACTTGCCCCACTACTGGGGAAAGTTGATGCAGTCGACCTGCTCAAGAAATCTATTGAAAATGAAGATAAATAATCCAAAAATTCGGGATTGCAATTCAATTTTGAATGCAGAAAAGATGGAGCTTTAAGAATATGCAAAAAATAACAAAATCGGTTGGTCCAGTGAAGAGATATGTCAAAAAGTCTAAAAAGTGCATCAACTGTCCCCGGTCTCCCCTAAGTAAGCTGTTTTTAGGTCGATGTTTGTCAATCGACCGGAAAATACCAAGCGCAGTAGCTGCACGTAACGGATGTCCTTGTGACTCTCAGAAATCGAGGTAATTGTTATCCAAAGCCGTCGCTATTTTTGTCGTTATGACATCAATGGTGCGTAGTGTCCGTGTTAGATAATAAGAATCTTACAGTTTTAGGGGTGGATGGAAAAGTCCGTCCCGTGGGTCACTGTCCCGCATCACGAGGCTTGCCGAGTGATGCCGGACAGTCACCCCGAGCGACGGGTTTTTCTAACCCCCCCCCCCCCCCACACACACACACACACACACACACACCCCAACCAATGTAGGATTCTTTTTCCTGCGCACCGGCCTTTCATTTCTGAGCGTAGATTTGTGATATTACAGTCACCTCGGTTGCAGACGTCCGCCATATTGTCAAGATCATGGTGTGATGTTTAATGACGTCACGTAACGTACCGTGTCGTCAACCTTAACGCCGGCGCATACGATTGTTGATTGATTGATTTGAGGTTTAACCTTCCCGTTGACACTGTACAGGTCATTTTGGAGACGTTGCGACATTGAAACTTCTCTAGCCCTGTCGCCCAATGAAACCAATAGGGGTTATAAGCATGGACGGTCCCTCTCGCACCGCTTTACCTGGGCAGGCTTAGATCCTCTAAGCGGTTTATCAGTACTCGTGTGCGGTCGGTTTTAGCTCTACGTGGAAGCATTATGCGGTCCAGCTACTTCTCCAAGTCACGGTGGGCGGGGGCCGGTGGCGCATATGAGGTCTTATTCAGCCAGTGCATTTATCAAACACGCGAGAATGTTTGATTTTGGTAAGAACACCAGCGTAGGACCCGATTAAACGCCACATGACGCGGCGTTTGATCATGGTCTACAAAGTTTGCATAGAATGTAGGTATTTAAGGGTTAAACGAAACCGTCTAAGTCATTTTGCCGTCACTCCCACCGGTGTTGTTTGTTATTCAAACTTAGTTGCTATTCAAAAGTTCTGCTTAAGCCTGGGTATTGTAACTTATTTTGTTGTTTTATGTAAATGTATAAGGGAATTAGGGGGCTTAAATTGTTTATCATATAGTGAAATATGGGGAAAATATTTACTCAAATCTTCACTTACACTAGAGGATTTAAATATTTTACAAATCTTCATTCATTGACGGCCTCTCTCAAGTTCAGTGTTATCGTTTTGAGCTTATTATTGCCGTAATGGTATAAGAAAGACGTCATTCGTCCACATATGCCTGGTTTTCCTTAAAGGGATATACTGAAAAAGAGTGAAGAACCTGATCCGACGCCGCAAAACGCGGCGTCTGATCAGTGTCTTCACTGTTTGCTTAAAGTACAGCGATTGTGAAGTTTACAACCAATTAATCAAACACCCCTAAAATTTGAAATGGACCTGTTCAAAGCTATGATAGATAGGGGAGTTCATTCGTCATAAACGGGTGGAAGGGATATTTGTCGGTTTCAAGCTGCCTACACTTTGATTTTTTGTTCTTAATCAACCGTGTACGGATTAGTGCTCGTTAAAATGCATATTCATTCATTGATAAAAATATATATATACTCTGAGTATATATATACATGTATATTGATAATAATAATAAAAAAAATAATAAATATGAGACTCTTTGCTTTTTCTTGGCACCGCCGCCAGGCCTTTTTTCATATTGATAAAAAATAAATAAATATGAGACGCGTAGTATGGAACCCAAGAAGGGACATAATTTTTTTTTAATATGTTGTGCGAACAAGATATTAAGTTATGCGAACAAGATATTATCTTGTGCGCACAAAATTATATGTTGTGCGGACAAGATATTATCTTGTGCGGACAACATAATCTATGTTGTGAGGACAACATATTATCTTGTGCGGACAAGATAATATCTTGTTTGCACAACTTAATATCTTGTGCGGACAAGATATTATCTTGGTTGCACAACATATTATCTTGTTTGCACAACATATATCTTGGGAAGTTGTGCGAACAAGATATTATCTAGTTCGCACAACATATTATCTTGTGCGGACAAGATATTAAGTTGTGCGAACAAGATAATATCTTGTGCGGACAAGATTTTATCTTGTGCGCACAAGATATTATCTTGTCCACACAAGATCTATGTTGTGCGGACAAGATTTATCTTTTGCGGACAAGACAATATCTTGTTCGCACAACTTAATATCTTGTGCGCACAAGATAATATGTTTTGCGGACAACTTCCCAAGATATATGTTGTCCGCACAAGATAATATCTTGTGCGAATAAGATAATATCTTGTCTGCACAAGATAATATATTGTCCGAACAAGATAATATCTTGTCCGCAGAAGATAATATGTTGTCCGAACAAGATAATATCTTGTCCGCTCAAGATATTATCTTGTTCGCACAACATAATAAAAATAAAAAATCATGTCCCTTCCCGGGTTCCGTAGAAACGCTTTGCCTTTTTTTTCGTGGCACAGAAGCCAGGCTTTTCTTCTTTTTTTTTCATAGAAATTTCGTCATGCTTTTTATTCTTACTTCATGGAACCAAAGCTGGGCCTTTACCCGGGGAACCGACGCTATGCTTTTGTACGGAACCGACGTCATCCTCTTTATGGACCCGATGTCATGCTTTTATGTTTCTCTGGCCTGTGTGCAGCCAGTAAAGATAAAAAGATGAGGCGTATTTAGGTGTGTCTTCGTGATGTGTTTCCCAGCCGACACGTCGCTCAACTGAAGGTTTGACTGTACGCAACAGCCGGCCTCGGTAGCTCAGTCGGATGTGCATCTGACTGGTGATCAGGGGGACGCGGGTTCGATACCTTCCGGGGTCGGCAACATTCGTTCGTGGAGATTAATCATGCAATCTTTTCTGCGGTCATTCCACCCCCCCCCCCCCCCGGCTGTATCTGCCGAAAGAATGTGCGCTGTACTGGTAAACCGCTTACGTATAAACCTGCCCAAGAAAAGTGTTGATAGGTAAACTGACCGGCTCAAAAATGACCTAAATAGTGTTGACTGGGCCGTTAAACTACAATACGAACAAACAAAACTGTAGCATCATATAATGGAGGAAATCATGAGGTGTCATATACCGCATAAGAATGTTCCCATAGGTCACAGTGTAAAACACGGGACTTTAGCACTCCCCCGACTGACGTCCCTCGAAGTTACATGGCCAAAACGATATAGAAATCACTGCCCTACCGAAAGGTAGTTTCCCGCTTCTTTGAGCACTGGAATACGCCTTGGTTATAGTTTTTACCCTCAAAGACTGCCCAGCAGACATCCAGAGGAGCAGGAATTAATCCATAGCGCGATTAAATATCATTCCGAGAGGCGCGCTGTGTTAGAATATAGGGATCAATCATGGCTTTTCATGCAATAACATTCGCCGGGTCCCGAGGAAGCTGTTTGAACATGAGGCCGCAAGGCCGAATGTTCAAATATCTTCCGAGGGATTCGGCAAATGTTAATGCAATGAAATAACTATGGATGATCGTTGTTCTTGCATAACTTACGAATCCGACAGCAAATTTTGACGAAAATACCCAAAAGCTCTCTATAAACTCCATATAAACTCTTCAAATGCGATCGGCGAACCAACATGGCGGCCAGTTCAGAATGTTGTTTACAATGACCTTGTCATGCAGTGGCGTCATCATAGAACCCTAAAACGCTGTGTTCATGGCGATAACGTTACCGTAGTCGCTCAACGTAAGTAAATAAAGCAAGGCACGTCTTGTGATATCAAAAGCTCAAAATCCATGTTCAAACAGCACTCGAAATTCATGATTTGAACATGGTTTTTGCTGTTTGAGCACGGCTTTCGGTCCATTTGACTATAGGGATCAACCATGGTTTTTCATGCATTAACATTTGCCGGATCCCGAGGAAGCTGTTTGAACATGAGGCCGTAAGGCCGAATGTTCAAATATCTTCCTAGGGATCCGGCAAATGTTATTGCAATGAAATAACCATGGATGATCGTTGTTCTTGCATAACTTTTACGAATCCGACAGCAAATTTTGACGAAAACGTCCAAAAGCTTCATATAAATTCCATATAAACTCTTCAAATGCGACAGGCAAACCAAAATGGCGGCCAGTTCAGAATGTTGTTTACAATGACGCTGTCATGCAGTGACGTCATCATAGAACCCTAAAACGCTACGTTCAGGGCGATAACGTTACGTCGCTCAACGTAACGCAAACAAAGCAAGGCCCGTCTTGTCATATCAAAAGCTCAAAATTCATGTTCAAACAGCACGCGAATTTCATGATTTGAACATGGTTTTTGCTGTTTGAGCACGGCTTTCGGTCCATTTGACAATGGCTTCAAACAGCCATGCGCATTGGTATTTATGCAAGAAAATAGCTTCAAACAGCCATGCGCATAGGTATTTATTCAAGAAACCGTGTTCATACTGCAAAACCCATGTTCAAGTGATGAAATTCACGTGCTGTTTGAACATGGGGTTTGGGCATTTGATATCACAAGATGGGCCTTGCTTTATATACGTTACCTTGAACGACGTAACATTGTCGCATTGAACGTAGAATTTTAAAGTTTTATGATGACGTCAGACCGTCATAGCAGAACTGACGACATTGTTAAGGTCAAGAATACGTAAATGACGTCGCCGCCAAAATTTACGCGCCTTGACCGGCAACGTCATTGGATACCAAACAAACGTTTTCATTAGAAACGTCCTTATTCTCCTATGCCATGTCGGTTTAACGATAAAATCTCGAGCTTTACCGTAAAAACATGATACAGTAAATGTATTTATTTATTTAAATATTTATTTATTTATTTATCATATAACAATGCTTAGTTCACCAATACCAGGGCACCCGCCCATCGGGGCTTGAAGAAATAGATATGTTCCGACCGCACACGAGTACTGGTAAACCGCTTAGAAGATCTAAAACTGCCCAGGCAAAGCGGTGCGAGTCGGTCCGTCCGTGCTTATAAACCCTATTGGTTTCATTGGGCGATAGGGCTTGAGATGTGATTTCATCTCAATGCCGGGTAAAAGTTCCACAAAATTGGAAGCAACGTCTTCAAACTGACCTATACAGTGTTGACGGGGACGTTAAACCTCAAATCAAACAAACCAAACAAAAGCTGCAATCTTTCAAATAAATTGGCTTAAATAAAAATTAAACAGACATGAGCATTACGAAAATACGCCTATACAAATACATTGTAAATTTTACCACCAAAAATGACAATTTTCAGATGAAAAATGGTCATATTTTTCTTATTGCTGCTCAAAATAAAGATTATGGGCGCTTGTTAGAACCGCCTCGATGAGGCGGTTCTAACGAGTGCCCACAATCAACACTTTATAGTAGTAATAAGAAAAGTAATACTTACCCCTGTAAACCCCAATTTTACTATATGGAAGTGGGGTTCAAGGGGGGTCAGATTTATATAGGCGTGTTTTGTGATAAAATGTAAAATAGCATGAACACGCAGCGACAAATGAGATGAATTTGCATACTCCTGTGGTCTATTCATAGTCTTCACAGTACCAACTAATTGTGTTCCCGCTTCAAATGACATTTTACATATTTTGATCAAATTCCACCGAATTAAATTTAAGAGCGTAGACACAAAGAGGAGTGAAGTGTACAGTAGTGGTCTTTCGATTATTTTCATTATTTATGCAGAAGAGAAAAAAAATATTGTCGGAATAATTCTTACTTAGCCTCTCTCACAGGCACAGATTCTAAAGGTACAGTAAAAATTTCCTTTATTAAGACCACCCTTGGGACTGTTCAAAAGTGGTCTTCAAAACTACTTTTGAACAGTGCCAAAGGTGGTCTTTAAGACCATTTTTGAACAGTGCCAAAGGTGGTCCCTTATTGGGAGACACTGGGTGTGGAAAACGCAAAGAAAGAATAAATACGCTTTCAACAGCAGATTGTGTCTTAATTTTAGGTGGTCTTAATAGCGGAATTCTACTGTATGCTTGTGGAGCATTAACGTGAGAATAAAGATGCCCTCGAGTTAAAATACAGAAAATGCCCCTAACTAGCGTCTCAAGAAGTGCTGTTGACATCCTTGCTAATTCACCAGTCATTTGTAACCACTGCCCCCCCCCCCCCCCCCCCCGCACCTACGGGGAAAGCGGGGACAATGACTTTTCACAGCCCCGCTAGAAGCCCTGCACTGCGGGGGACCTCCAGAAGGTCAAAGCCACGCTGTTTATAATAGTTCATTCCACTGGGGGTATATTTGCATTATAATATCAAAACCCCCGCATTAACCCGGCACTGCGGGGGAACACAGAGGGTAACTACCACGCACATTAGCCCCGCTATCCCCCGCCTATCCCCGTAGGTGTGTGTGTGGGGGTGGGGGGGGGGGGGCAGTGGTTACAAATGACTAGTGCAGAATGCATGATGTTTGGGTCGCTCTTTATGGAGGCTACAGCTTAAGGAACATTGACGGTACATTTCACACCATATACTTTTTTACGCTGCTATAGCGGTAGTCAAGGACTTTTTTTCTCCTCATTCTAATCGACAATAAATACGACACATTTTTTTTAAAAAGCCATGATATTTTCTATGAAAATTCGGCGATTTTCGTCGGAGTCTCATTGCTTTCTATACAAACGATTCCGGTTTTTGCGCCGTCATGGCGCCTAAACGAACCCTGTAAAATCATTGTTATTGCATGTTTCAATGCAAACTATTGAGATGTACTCGCATGTGTTCGCGCAGTCTGGTCTGCATCTTTGTTTTCGCTGCTTGGATAGTATATATATATATATATGCTGGTCCTCGCCCATCGGGGCTTGAAGAAAAAGATTAGGTTGCATGATGCTCCCACGCAGAGCTGAAACCGACCGCACGTGAGTACTGGTAAACTGCTTAGAGGTTCTAAGCCTGCACAGGAAAAGTGGTGCAAGTCGGACCGTCCATGCATATAAATCATATTGGTTTCATTGGGCGGCGGGGCTTGAGATGTCATTTCACCTCAGTGTTGGGAAAAAGTCCCACAAAATTGGAAACAACGTCTCCAAAATGACCTATACAGTGTTGACGGGGACGTTAAAATCAAAGGAAACAAACAAAAGTACATATATGCAGTGCATACATGCAAAATATTAAGATGAACAGTAAAAAATCCTATATTGAGACCACCTTTGAACAGTCCCAAATGTGGTCCCTGACCAGAGGACATTTTGTGCAGATGACACGAAAAACCGAATAACTGCACCCTCCAAATAAGCTTTTTAAAGCACAGTTAGTCTTAATTTTAGGTGGTCTTAACCCTTGTCCTGTTGAATATTTAAATATGTCAAACCCACCACTGATTATCAGCCAATCCGATTACTTGATGCAAATTATTGCAACGAATTCATAAACTTGATGGCAAACAATGAAGATCCTGATCAGATGGCTTCTTCAGAAGCCATCTGATCTGGATCTACATTGTTTCAAATATAAGGCATATCCGGGCTCAGCAGGACAAGGGTTAATAGCGGAATTTCACTGTAGATCGGGGCTGGGAGAAATAGATGCTTCCACACAGAGCTGAAACCGACCGCACATGAGTGCTCGTATCTAAGCCTGCCCAGGAAAATGGTGCTAGTAGGATCGTCCATGCATATAGCTTGCGTATAAACCCTATTGGTTTGTTGGGACGATAGGGTTTCAGCTCAATGCATAGTAAAAGTCCAACAAAATTTGAACGTTTCCAACATGACCTAAATAGTGTTGAGGGGTGGGGGTGTGTTTATTAGCCTCAATTGAAACAATACCTCGTTTCTATATATAAGATTTAGTTAGCGGACCAGGCCGACACGTGTCTTACCTGCTCGCAAGCCCTGAAAACAGGTTCATATTTGTCATAAGCGGCATAAGTGATCTCTGAGTTCCATGTAACCAGTTTCAGAAAGATCATGAGTGTAAAACTTAAATTAGTGTCTTCAATAAAAACATGTTAGATCATGCTAGTAAGTAGGTCACCACAGTAGTAATATACATAGATTGAGGTTTAACCACACGTCAACAGGGGCTTGAAGAAATATATGGGCTGCATGATGCTTCCACGCTGAGCTGAATCCGGCCCGCACACTAGCACTGGTAAACCGCTTAGAGGATCTAAGCCTGTCCAGGAACCGCGGTGCGAGGCGGACCGTCCATGCTAATAAACCCTATTGGTTTCATTGGGCGGCAGGGCTCGAGATGTCATTTCATCTCAGTGTCGGGTAAAAGTCCCACAAAATTGGAAGCAACGTCTCCAAAATGACCTTTACAGTGTTGATGGGGACGTTAAACATCAAATCAAACAAACAAACAAAACGACACGTCAACCCTTGTGGGTCATATTGTGTCATTTCCCAGAGAAAGGAAGAAAAAAGATAGACAAAATGAACGTAAGGGACAGGGGAGTAAGAGGAAAATAAAGTAAAGGGTAAAATTGACTTCTGTATGTAACCAATTGGGGAGAGGCATATTGATTTGTTTCCGTCGGCTTTAGCGTTGAACTGTATTTTCTATGGGATCTTACCAAATTTGTTTGGTTGCAAAAGTAAGATAGATAAACGCCGTGATTGGGTTTTGATGGCCTTGACCTCATTTGCAACGTCACATGGCCCAAAAGAAAACTGTCAAATGGCATGCACCCGATCAAATGAACAGATTTGTTACTTGTGGTATAGATTTTATACAATGTACAAAGACTTGATTGTGGGTGGAGTGAGCGAGTGGTTTGAGTTTTACGTCCCGCCAACAGCTAACGTCATACGGAGACGTATCCAAAGACTAGATAAGACTATGGTGAGTTAGACCATATTTCAAGCGCACATTTTATGCGGCTAGTCTTAGCAACAGTATGAGATTTGCTTAGATAACACACTGTCATACAAGTTGCATGTTCAATGCATAATCCCATATTCTATAAGCGTATTAAATAACTATTGCCCTGTCAATTTATACATTTTAAGTAAAACATTTTACATTATGAGCCGTGGCAAGAGAAAATATGACCTCGATCCCCTGTGCTCAGTGAAGACTCAGATAAGTCTCCATAGTCAGAATAAAGCCTTCGATTTGTGCATGAAGACGGGCATCCATATGGCTTTTTTGTGGTTGTTGTTGTTTGTTTGAATTAAGGTTTTACGTCCCCGTCAACACTATTAATTTAGGTCATTTTGGAGACGTTGCTTCCAAATATGTGGGATTTTCTCCCGACACTGAGATGAAATTTCATCCCAAGCCCTACCACCCAAGCACACCGATAGGGTTAATGTGCAGGGACGGTCCAACTCGCAAGATCTTCTTTTAAAGCGGTTTAACAGTACTCAGGTGCTGTCGGTTGCAGGTCTGCGTGGAAGCACCATGCAGCCCAGTCTATTTCTCCCAGCCCCGATGGGCGGGGTCGAGCATCCATATTTGACACAGCAAAAGCGCTGGTCAGCCTGCGCAGTCGCGCAGGCTGACCAGCGTTTTTGCTGTGTGCCTATATACGGAGATACGTTGTCGCGTGTCGAGGCCATATTTTCGATCTAATCGAAATAGATCTGAATGGTTCTGACACAGTGACATAGATATGACTTTTTGGATACATATCAATCATTCAATTTCAATTTAACACTGGCCCACAAAAAGTATGTTATATAACAGATATATCATTTATGGAGGTCTGTTGTTCACAGTGTTTGGTATTGAACATTTGTTGACAACGGTCAACCTTATGATCATACCGATATTATTTTAACGCAGTCTACAAGGAACCTAAATCCATAAAATAAGCCTAATCCTTTATTGCAGTTATTTCCCCGTTGACCGCTGACCGTTCATCGATAAGAATCGGGACAAGTGGTCTCGCTTACAATTGACCCAAAAAGGTGTCTCCCATCAGCCTTTGTCATATGGGTCATATGACAAAGCAAAAAGGTGTCTCCCATCAGCCTTTGTCATATGAGTCATATGACAAAGGCTGATGGGAGACACCTTTTTTGGTCAATTGTTTGGCAATGTTACTAAGCACAGAAGCTCTTCAGCGCTGATGACCACGTGACTGTCACCGATTTGTAGGAAATCCAGGTAACGGTAATTTATAGAAAATAGTCGCGATTTTCTTACCGATATAAGTTCAGAGTCTTGCACAAGAGGTTATCTGTAAAATCGGGACTGGAATGCGTATGGTTGGCCCAGAACAAATTCCACATCTGATCAGCATCTACACTTTTTGCTTACAGTCATGGAAATTTAAGGGTTACACGAAACAGTTAGAGGCCTCCGTGGGGTATTGGTTATGCTACTCTTATTGTAAACCGGGGGTCGCAGGATCGATACCGTGCTTCTCTAGATTTTCGGATGAGTCTTTAAACCGAGGCCCCGTCTCCGTATGACCTTAGCTGTTGTTGAGACGTAAAACTCAAACAATCGCTCGCTCGCTTATAAACACAGCCGAACTTCAGTGGGTCGATCGAAAACGTTTGGGACCGTGAAACTTGTTCGAGTTATGGATAGTTCTAGCCACTGCCGCAATGTCAGGCGACATAATGGCGATTATTTTAGGGATATTTTTTCGATCTTGTATTAAATAAAGCTATGTTGTGTGTACGCATTAGAATCGCCTCATCGAGGCGATTCTGACGAGTACACACAGCATACCTTTTCAACATTGTGTGAACGCATTAGAATCGCCCCATCGAGACGATTTAAATACACACCTCATACTTTTTCGAGATTAAACAAGAAAAATTGTGTGCATACTCGATGAGGCGACTCTAATGAGTACTTACAGCATATCTTTTTAACATGACACGAAACAAGAAAATCCCAAAGTTATCCCTTTTAATTGAAATTGTGTGAAGAATTTCTCGGGGCAGAAGAGGGAGTTAGAATAAGACACAATGTTCGAATTTTCACTGGTTTATTTTCCTTGTTGTTTGTTCGAAAATCATATATTGTGAGAACATACAGCCTACGTTTGGTTTTGATTTTGCCAGCACGGTTTGAAGAAGAGGGGACGTGCAAGAATGCAACAATGTAACAATGTTCTATTTATTATTTTTCTCATACAATGCACTCACCTTTTTTTTTTTTTTTTTTTTTTTTGCATCTTACGTATTATATCGGACAAATTGGCTCCTCCGAAAGTCAGTCAACGTTTTTTTTGGTTTTTGTTTTTTTTTTATTTTCGCGGAGGCGTGTAAGTGACCTGACTAGTTAATATTTTCATCGGGCATGTCAGGATTACTCTCTCTGTTGTGGCATAGTAACTTTCTTGTATGCCACCGAAACCGACATTTTCTATGATACTAATATTTAATTTCTGCTTCAATCATTGACTGTGGCTGCTCGTTAGAACCGACTCTAATGAGTACCCACAACCAGTATCTTCAAGAGTAAACAACGAAAATAATGACTGTATACCATTGTCCCTACAGAAACTGGGTTTTCATTTTTTTTTTTTGGTGGGGGGGGGGGGGGGTTCGTTTATATTCGCGGCCTTGTCAATGTCCAGCACCACTAAAAATAAAACAAACCCAGGGATGGACATATTGTGATTCTTCTTCGTTGTCTCATTCAGTTTATTATTGTGGGTTTATAAAACAATACTTCCGCATTGTGATGGTACATGGATACTTATATGTGGACCGCGCCATGAGAAAACATATCTTTACATTCCATGATTTGATGGAAATATCTTTTGCGGAGCAGCCATATTTCCGTCTTAAATCGCCATTGCAGAGAATCTCGACATTACGATAACACACCCGTGTGACATAGTGTATTTTTTCACATCTCCAAAATGGCCATTTTCCTGATGAAAATCCGTGATATTTTTCTTACGAATACTGCAAACATAGGTTGTTGGTGCTCGTTAGAACCGCCTCATTGAGGCGGTTCAAACGAGTACCCACAACCTATGGCTAGGAGCAAAAATAAGAAAACTTCAATTGTGTATACCCGTTAAACCCAAGTTTTCTCTATATAAAGTGGGATATAGGGGTGTTCATTTCACGGACTTGTTCACGTGATGATGTGAATATATAGTGAAATAACGACACCTTGCCGTTGGTGCCGGGGCTCCACTGCATTATGCAGGCCAGGAAGCGTAGACGTGTGGCCATAAAAAGGTCTGTTTGATAATCGGAACAGCCTAGCACTGACGCCAGCAACAGCCAGATGACCCAACGCAGATAGATGCCAAGGTTAGCCTGCCTTTTGCCACCTCGGTCAGATATTCTGACGGGCACTTGTTATCACGGGAACACGATTTGCAGGTCGGAATTGAAAACGTTCCATAGCCGCAATTTGCTACCTCGCCTATCGAAATTTGTTTAACTTACAGCACAGACCACTTTCGTTTTTATTGCACCGTGCCTGAGGTGAGAGCGATGCCTCGGTCCCGATGAATCACTCCATGCGAAAGCCTTTAAGAAAGTGGGGAACTTTGCTTGATTGATTGATTTGAGGTTTAACGTCCCAGTCAACACTATTTAGGTCATTTTGGACACGTTGCTTCCAATTTTGTGGAACTTTTACCCGACACGGAAATAAAATGACATCTAAATCCCTGCTGCCCAATAAAACAAAAAAAGGCTTATATGAATTGGACGGTCTGCTTCACTCAACTTTGTCTGGGCAGCTTAATCCTTCTAAGCGGTTTATCAGTACCCATGTGTGGTCCGTTTCAGCTCTGCCTGGAAGCACCAATATATTTCCACAAGACCCGATGTGCGGGGGCGAAAGTGGAAAACTAATCCTGGATATGTTCTAGGGGTAGCCCCTATGTGCTTATAGCGCCCGGTTAGCTTTATAAAACCTTTAATAACGACAATTTCAATAGAAAGAATGAGACGGGAAATGGGGATATTCAGGAATATTGAAATGATTTAATACTCCTAGAAACAAATGTTGTGGACTAATGTTAGAATCGCCTCGTCGAGACGATTCTAACATAAGTCCACAACATTTGTTTCTTGGCGTTATTCAGAGAATAAGACCATAATAAGCCGTCATACTACGTCTTATTGAGATTCTTTATAGCGACAAATTCGCTATAGTGGCAAACTGTAAAGCAACAACTACTGTCGTTATAGCGAGGGTCCTTCAAATCCCGCCATCGGGGCTTGAAGAAATATATGGGCTGCATGATGCTTTCACGCAGAGCTGAAACCGACCGCACACGAGTACTGGTAAACCGCTTAGAGGATCTAAGCCTGTCGAGGCAAAGCGGGGCGTGTCGGACCGTCCATGCTAATAAACGCAATTGGTTTCATTGGGCGACAGGGCTTGAGGTGTCATCTCAATGTCGGGTAAAAGTCCCACAAAATTGGAAGCAACGTCTCCAAAATAACCTATATAATGTTGACGGGGATGTCAAACCTCAAATCAATCAATATAGCGAGGGTCCTCTGCACAATAAATTTTCGACGGCTGGAACATTGATGTGTCGTCTATTATGGCTGAATCGAGCATGCCGCCGTGGCCTAGTGGATAAGAACGCTGGGTCTCGCCCAATGCTCCTTCATGCAGCAAGAGATGTCTCTGGTTAGACTATATGGATGCGCAGGCTGATCTGAGTCTTCGGTGGGCGCACATGTCTTATTGTAGGTTTTGTCGTGCGCTGGCTCATTTGTCTTCACATTTTAGCCGTACTTGAGCATACGAATTTCGTCGCGCGCTATGTTGGCGCCCCGAGTCGAAACCAACAACAGTCAGTCCCAAAATGGTGATTAAAGTCGGAATTGGTAACCGTGTGACGTAATGCTAGAAGAATAGGAAAGTCAGGTAATAAAATAATAATAATAACAATAAAAATAACTATGGTGGTGTGATGACAAATGCAAAATGGTTCTCACTGATGGGTATTAGAAAAGGGAAAAATAAATAAAAGTGACCTTATAAGATTATATGATTTTATATGACTACATGTCACACCGTATTACGTAAAGGAAATAATAAATACAATCATATGATTTTATTGACTATATGTCACACCGTATTACGTAAAGGAAATAATAAATACAATAATATGATTTTATTTGACTATATGTCATACCGTATTACGTTTGCTGTATGATAAAAATCTCGCGACGCAGTTCAAATATAAAACATCAATAAATAGCAACAACGTTATATATGATTACATATTAAGTATGACTATAAATGATAAATTGAGGAACGAACCGCGCTAAGTGGGAATTTTGTGCTTGTAAATTTTGATTGACTATCTATAAGCACGTATGTGTTAGTAAACAATGGTAGATTATATTATTTATTTTACCCCATGTCCCCTCTTCTTCAAACCAACGTTTACCATTCCAAACACTTATTTCAAGAGAAGGTGACCAACGTTTTTCATTCATAAACACGTATATCCTTTTGGTTTCATTGGGCAACAGGGCCTTGAGATGTCATTTCATCTTAATGTCGGATAAACGTCCCACAAAATTGGAAGCAACTTCGCCAAAATGACCTATACAGTGTTGCTGTGGACTTTAAACCTCTAATCAAACCGCTTGGAAGGTCTAAGCCTATCCAGGAAAAGTGGTTCGAGTCGGACCGCTACTTAAACCCCAGCGTTTTCTTTGGACGGTAGGCGTAGATATGTCATTTCATTAAACAAATAATTATTCGAATGTCCAGTAGGTTTCAGCTCTGCGCGGAGCGACTCCATGCAGCCCAATCTATTTCTCTAAGCCCCTTTGTGTGGATCGCAAAATGCAAGTAAAACAGCATAGTTGGGATATTTAGGTACATCTTTTATAACTTCTATGAAATGAACGTATATTCCGTGTACTTATTAGAATCGCCTCTTCACACGACACTAGTAACATAACTTAAGATAATCTCCCACACATAGGCTTTGTCACTGTGACATCCTGTCTGTATGACATAATCAATGAGATGCCAGTGTTTAGAGCGAGGATGAGTCATCATGTTTTGTAAGGATTTTGCAGACGAAATACTGTGTTAGTGCTCTGTAAAGGAGGAGATTATTCTTGCACACCAGACAAGGAAATCCGCGATTTTACCCTGGGATAGAAATTTATGTTCTGACCCTGGTGTTTCGACCCCAAATCGAATATAATCGCGAGTTTGATAAATGCACTGGTTGATTACGACCTCGTGTGCGCCGTCGTTAAGGTTGACGTCACAGCAACGTCACTAAACATTCCTGCAGTGTCAACACAATATGGCGGACGTTGGTAACCGAAGTGACTGCAGCATTAAAAATCCGAGCTAAAAATGGAAGGTATGCAAGAAAAAGAATCCAATATGGGTGTGAGGGGTGGATGGAAAAATCCGTCCCTCGGGATCACTGTCCGGCATCACTCGGCAAGCCTCGTGATGCCGGATAGTGACCCTCGGGACAGATTTTTCCATCCACCCCTCACACCCATATAAGATTCTTATATTCTTGCACACCAGACAAGGAAATCCGTGATTTTACCCAGGGATAGAAATTTATGTTCTGACCCTGGTGTTCCGACCCCAAATCGAATATAATCGCGTGTTTGATAAATGCACTGGTTGATTACAACCTCGTGCGCGGCGTCGTCATGCGTGACGTCACTAAACATTCCTGTTGTGTCAACATAATACGGCGGACGTTGGTAACCGAAGTGACTGCAGCATTAAAAATCCGCTTTAAGAAATGGAAGGTATGCAAGAAAAAGAATCCAATATGGGTGTGAGGGTTTGATAGAAAAATCCGTCCCTCAGGATCACTGTCCAGCATGACTCGGCAAGCCTCGTGATGCCGGATAGTGACCCTCGGGGCGGATTTTTCCATCCAACCCTCACACCCATATAAGATTCTGATATTCCACGTTCCTACTCCTCAGTCCCGATCACTCATTCCCATGCAGGTTTGGTGGTCCGTGCGTCATCAATTTTGATTTTCTTTTCTCTTCTTTTTTCTTCAAAAGTAGCCTCAGACAAATGATGGTGAAGATACTGAAATATTTCAAGTAGTTATCTCGCAAATACTGTTGCCATGGTAACAGTATTTTTACACAGAGGACTGTGAAAGAAAACGAAGCAAGAGGGACAAAATGGCGCCGCTTCTGGAAGTCATGTGGATAACTGACAGCCACCATTCCATGAAGCATAACTAATGCACTTATGCTGATAGGTGATCACCTAGGCAACATTTTGCAAAGTTTTAATGAAATTGGCTTAAGGGTTATTTGAGTTTAGTTTGTATCGGAGTTTAACGGCCCAGTCAGCACTATTTAGGTCATTTTTGAGCCAGCCAGTTTACCTAGCCACAATATACGTAAGCGGTCAACAGGTACAGTGCACTATCTTTCGCCAGAAACTGACAACTGAATTTCTTGAATCAGCGCAAGGGAGAGAATGAGCGTAGAAAAAAATTCATCATCAATCTCCACGAAAAAATGTTGCCGACCTCGGCAGGTATCGAACCCGAGTCCTCCTGATCACCAGTCAGACTTAAAGGTTATGAAGTTGCCATTTAAAGGTTTTTTTCTACTGTAATTTGGGCCCCGCATAGCGATTTTGGTACTTATCGCCTATGCGAGCAGCGAAGGTTCAGGCGAGCCTGCGCATCCGCCCATTTCGCCAGAACCTTCGCTGCTCGCTCATACAAGCAGTGAATCAAGAGGAACCTTCAGACAGAAAGCCATATCCCTGGCCCCTCTGAATGGCTGGGCATGCGCAGTTAAAATTTGTCATGACGGAATGCTCGGAGACCAAAATTCGCTTGGCGGGTCTCATTTAATGATATTTCTATTCTAAACTATGGCAGCCCATCTTTTTCATTGGGGCAAGTCCATTTCAGCTCAGTATTTTCGAAAAGGATCACATGAGCATCGTTCCTGTGAAGTTTGAATGAAATTGGACCAACGATATTCACCTTATTTGCATTATCTACTGGTTCCTAGTCTGAAGGTTATCAGTGTTGGAAAAACAGGTAACCAGACCCCCCTGACCTTGAAAGGTCAGGGGGGTCTGGTTACCTGTTTTTTTTTCTCCATTATTGATAATGTGCAAGCTGGGAGCCAGCAAATAATGCAAATATGGTGAATAAGAAGGACTGCCATTTAAATGTTTTTGTTTTTTCATTGTTGTTGTTTCTGGTGACCATCGTATTCTTTGGGGCAGAACCGTTTTAGTTGTTTTGGTAGAGTGTTCCCTGAGCAACATTTCTACGAAAATGGACCAATTGTCCTCTAAAGGTTTTTCTCCTTTTAGGTCTGGCGAACGACGCCCTTCTATTTCGCCATTATTATGTGACGTTACGTCATGCGACTCGATTGCACACCCATCCACTAACTCTTGAAATGCTAATCCCTCTGGCAAATTATTAGAGTTTTTCTTTTCATATATTTCAGAGAGGGTGAGGCTAGACATTAGGCCTGCATGGTAATCGATTTACGAGGGATGTTCGAAAACAATTGCTTAGTGTCCTCTAGCTCGATATCCACGTGAGGTACGAGCAAAGCCAATACTTACTTGTATAGGGCTATGCAATATCTACACAATGGTGTATAAATGTACACGGCAGGATTTGTTTTCAAATCCTGTTATTGCAATCTGTACATGTACTGTTGTAACTTGCCTATTTATTTAAAATGAATAAATATTGTTTAAACCAAATCAAGTTAGACTAAGTGTAAGACATAAAATTTGCCATTTGAATAACGTATCTATTGGCCACTCCAATAAAAATGGTTGGTAGAAGCGTGGACTAAAAAGATGAAATACGGGCTTACGTCAAAGCTTGCTCAAAACTTGATTGTTCTTCGAAGACGCTGATGACTAAAATTTCTACTTCTTTTGGACCTTCTTGTGTGACTTGTGACACAGTTCGGTGGTGGGAAAAGAAATTTGAGTCTGGTGTAGAGTCCATCAAACCGAAATCAGGTAGGCCAAAATCTGCATCTCGTAAAGAAATCGTTTCGAAAATAAAGGAAATCATTGAAGGAAATGCGAGATTTACAGATTGTGGTATTGCACGAAAGGTAGGCATATCACTATCAACGGTTTACCTTATTTTGAAGAAGCATTTGAAAGTCAGAAAGAATTCTGCTAGATGGTGCCTAATCTGCTAACTGACGAGCAAAAGAGGCAGCGGGTTAAAGTAGCCAAAAAAGCTGCTTCAAATGTTTCCAAAATATGACAAATCAGCGAACCGTGACGCTTTCAAGAAGTGGATACATCGGCAGAAACTTTGCATTTCTAGCCACGGGGAGTACTTCGAGGGCATGAAATGAGCACTTTCTGGCTAACTTGAAATTTGAAGTCTCCAGATAGAAATAAGCAATTCTTTTCGAACATCCCTCGTACCTTATGTCCGTAACATTAGAAAACAAGACTGTCATCTGATTCGAATTTTACTTAAGAAATAGATCAGCTCTAACTGTGATTTGTTGAGTAATAAAGTAGACAAACCACGAGCGCGTAGCGCGCGTGATTTGTCTACTTACAACTGACCTCCAAACTGTGATTTATTACTCAACAAATCACAAACTAGAGCTGATCTATTTCGATTCTAACAGACTGAAAATCGGCAATAATTCTGTTGTTTCCTTCAAAATCTCACAACTTTTCGCCACTGTTAGAAGAAATCCCGCTAAAATTATCGACTGAAACACACGCATTTATACCCTTTTCAAACGTTTTCGATGCGAGAAAATGACGTTATGCCGTCTAACGTCAAAGAAATCGACTAGTGACGTCATAAATTAGCAGTTTTTAATGACGTCACTCGTCACGCTCTTCCTTGCCGTGATTTGTTGTAGAATAAAACACAGTTATTTTCCATTGCCTATATAGGCGCGCTGTGTTAGAATTGGCATTTGAAAAAGGTTAACCCTTGACAACAACTACTTTTGCAAACTGTGTAAATCGAGATCAGGGGCCAGTTGTTCAAAACTAACGACATCGTTAGTTGACATATCGTTAAAACTTTGATCATCTAATATGGCAAATATGCTTATATTTTTGCTGAAAAAATATGAGCAGCTTTCTCATTTTTTCAGCAAAAATAACACTATATTTGTTATTTTACTTGCTAGAAGAGTTAACAATTTGACCACTAACGAGCTCGTTAAGCTAACGATGCTTTGAACAACTGACCCAAGATGATCATTTTATCAGGATATTATATCAGATAAGAATCTTCAGTTAGTCATTTAATTTGCGAATTTAAATGAAACATTATATCAAGTTTTTTGATAGATGGGTGCGGGAAACTTAATTTATTCAGTAGGATAATTGTTAATGCATACTCTCACGTTCTCACGACCGACTAATATTAATCCTTGCCTGTTCAAATAGTCAGTGGTGTCCTAAAATGCGGCTACTTTTTAGGTCATTCGCATTTTTGTGATAATTAAAAGGAATTTGTCATTTAAACGACTAAAATAAAATGAACCGCATCCAACCAAAAGGAACCCAATCTTCTGCAAAAAAACGCGATCGTGAATAGCGTATTCGCGATCGCCTCTGAAACATTGCTGTTCGCAGACAATTTTAATTGACACAGAGTTGGCAATGGACAAAGGACTAGGGCACAGGTCCCAGTCACGTTTTGCGCATACGCGCTGAAGTAGTCACCGACCTCAATCAGAAACACTAAGTACATTTTTTGCGTGTCGCGGTATTCCTTTAATGGAAATGTTGCTAACATTGACCGTTACCAAATTCAGCATTTTAAGACTAAATGTAAACTCTTAAAAGAAGAAAATAGAAAACCCCATTCCGATTTTATGTTCTAATACGAATTGGTTCATGAATGTTAAATGAGCTTCGTTATGACAAAGCTTGTTTTGGGCTGGTGCGAACAACTAAGGCGTTGATCAGACTGCGCATTTGCGCAGTCTGATCAATACCTTAGTGTTCGCCACTTGGATAGTAAATTACTTCTAGTTTTTAAATCTAAAACTCCAAGGCCCTTGCTTGTCTATTAAGCTCAGATGGCGGGTTTGTTTCTTACCGGGTAGCAGGTTTGTTCGTGGCGGGCTCAAATTGCCACTTATCTCTATGCGTTTAGCGTTTCTATTTAAGATTTGAGAGGATGATTAACACCTGTATATCAGGAATTGTTGAAATGTGCACTTGGGGGCCGGGTTAACAGCACTGTTGGAGAGATTTGAAGCCATATACAATGAAAGGGCTTCTGTTATGACTCATTCGAAAAACTTGCTTGAAAAGGCAAAAAAAAAAAAAAAAAAATCAAATAATAAAGCTTGAAAATGCCTCCCTCGGAGGCTTCAATTGTCGCTAATTATTGCTTGTAAATCCTCGCCTTCTTCTTCTTCTTCATTGTCGCCGTCGTGTGGTCTTCCGGTTTTCTTTTTTTATGTTTTTTTATTTTTTTTTTTTTTCAAAAAAAAATAAACACACAAAAAAACGTCCATTAAAATAGCGATTTCCGGGCGGGTGTTGGGCGTCGTCGGAGGTTTACCTTTTAGTTAACCTTTTTCAAAGTGATATGTTACCTATTTTTTAGCGCATTGTTTTCATCTGAGAACTATCGCTCCATTGATGAGACCGGCCCTTTCAAATACTAATAATGACTCGTAGGACCCAAATTTTGGTTGAAAATATTGCCGTTTTTTTCCAACTTGCATTTATTTCAGTTTTATTTTTTTATCAGTTTTGGTTAACTTTTATTCAGAATGTTTTGTTTCCTGTAGTTTTCAGAAGATTGCTTCAATATTTGGCGTGGTGCCTCATTAGACGTGGTGCCTTCAGTATACACACCAGTGACTCCATCAGTCATCTACATTTTGGTTTGAGAATAGCTTTTTTGTATTTTTTACTAGGGACAAAAAATAAGGGAACCCCCAAATTCAAATAGAAAGAAGCGAAACTTCAACGTCACAGGGAAGATTATATATGCAAAGGGGATCAGTATCTGGTCCATGCACCACGAGCATTGATGCATGCACGACACCTTCTGGGCATGCTAGTGATTGTGCGACGGATTATCTCCCTTGGTATCCGTCGCCATTCTTCTTGCAATGCTCGGCCATGCTGTTGCAGATTGTTACAACGCTGCGGTTTGTTGCGCACGCGGTGACCCAAGATATCCCAAATGTGCTCAATCGGTGGCATGTGGGGGATTTGGCTGGCCACAACAGTGTCCTTACACCTTGTAGTCTCAGAAATTCGGCGGCAACACGAGCTCGATGTGGGCGTGCGTTGTCGTCTTGGAACTCGAAGTTCCCACCAATGCGCCGGGCGAATGGGACAACCACTGGGCGTAAAATTTAGTCTATGTATCGCTGTCCAGTTAAGTTACCTTGAACGATCATGGTAACTTGACTGGCCAGCGTTACGTAGACCGAATTCCAAGACGACCGTGTTGCCGTCGAATTTCTGAGACAAAAAGGTGTAAGGACACTGCCATGGCCAGCCAAATCCCCCGATATGTCGCCAATTTAACACATCTGGGATGTCTTGGGTCGCCGCTTGTGCAACAGACCGCAGCATTGTAACAATCTGCAACGACGGATACCAAGGGAGATAATCCGTCGCACAATCCCATTCTGACATTGAAGTTTCGCTTCCTTCTATTTGAATTTGGGGGTTCCCTTATTTTTTGTCCCTAGTATATATATGCAAGTTTGAAAGCAAAGTTTTTTTTTGTTAACCTGTTTCCAAAGTGCTATGCTTCTACATTTCCAGTAGGGTATTACATATGCAGGTTGTAGCTTGAGTTTCCGGGTCTCTTCTTCATAGTTACCAGTGACCACATCAGTAATAGTGCTCTTACACTATGGCGAATGCACTTGCGAATGAGCCTACGAATGCCATTCTTCACCAATTCGTAATGATCGTAAGGTCGGCGCCAAATATTGGTAAGAGTTCGCAGGTATTCGCTGACGTTTTTTTTTGTTTTTTTTTTTTTTTTTTGGGGGGGGGGGTTACGAATATTAGAAACATGCTCCTAATATTCGCAAGAAAAACGTATTCTCATAGATTTCGCAAAATATTCATAAGCAATCGGAAGCCATTCTTATTGTTGACAAGGCATTTGCATTGGTCGTAAGACATTTGCAAGAATTTACTAATACCTTGCAAAGTGTTAACGAACTGTTATGAATACTAGCAAATCCATTGCGAATAAAGAGAATGGAATAAGTGTTTTTGTAGTTTTATGCGAATAAATTGCGAATGTATGCGAACGGCTTGCCAACGATTGCGAGTACTTGCAAATGGTTCAGAATGGCTTTCAAATACTAAGATTGTCTTACAAATGATACGGTATAAAAGGTGCCGTTCCCCTTGTCCGATATGCATTTCTAGTTTGACAATGGCCGATGCTGTGACGAGGCAACTGGCAACACTAGCCGTGATTTTTACCCAACAAGCTGTTATGACACACAATGCAATTGTTGCTCTGCAGTGAGAACAACAAAGTCAACAACAGCGGCAACTCCGGCGCAGACTGAGACGCAGACAAAGACGACAAAGGCCATGCTGGAACCCGACGAATAACTGCCGGCAAGCACACGCAGTATAATCGTTTTAATCATAAACACTCGTAAGCATTGGCAAGATTTGCAACAGCGTTTTTGTACATTCGGAAAGGATTCGTAAGAATTCGGAAAAATTGTCGTTACTGATAAGAAATTCTTAAGGATTGGTAAGGATTCATAACATTTTCGCAAACATCCATAAGGTTACACTTTTTCTTAGCTTTTCTTCTGACCTGTGGTACTAAATTCGGCAATTTTGCCGCGAATTTCAAATTTCTCATATTTTTCATATTCTTTCATATTCGTAAGGATATTCGCCAACTTGTAAGAGCAGCATAACCAGCATTTCTTGGGTAAAAATGTATTTTTTTTTTTTTTTTTCAGAAAAAAAAGACAATTTCTTGGTGCTACATGATTGCTAGACTATACTTTTTGGACCTCTTTCAGATGGCGAAAACCATTTTGCCATATCATTCTTAACTTTTCCGACCATTTTTAGGAAGAGTCTATTGCCAGACGTATGTCAATAGCACAAAGTCGGAAAATGTGTTATTGCCAGACGTCTGTCAATAGAACAAAATGGGGTAAAATCTGGCAATTGAAAAAAATACGCATGTTCAACGATATTGAAAACTTTACCACTAAAAATGGAAATGGCGAGATAAAATTCTGAGAGAGAGAGAGAGAGAGAGAGAGAGAGAGAGAGAGAGAGAGAGAGAGAGAGAGAGAGAGAGAGAGATACAATATTTTATCCCACCCAAAATATCAATATTATTTTTTATAAATTATGAAACAGGATTTTGAGAGAGATATTGATATATAAGAGTCGGCGCTCTTTTCCACCAGGACGAAGAAAGTGCATTGATCATATTTTAGTTTGTTTCTAATGATGTTTTGCGCCCCAATCATCACATTTGGGCCATTTTAGAAACGGCTGGTGCATGGTATTTATCACAATTATCCTGGACAAGCTATGGACTTCTAAGCTGTTCGCCATCCTTCTGCATGCTAGCTACAGTTGTCCTACTTGGGACCAACGGATGGAGGAATGTTTTCCCGCGGAAAGAAAACGTGCCGGGCCGGTGGATCGAACCCGCACCATTCTTGTCTCTAGTCGAACGTAAATCCGACTGCCTTGAATAAAGTAGAAAGACTGTTTGTTTTGAGGAAGACCATGTTCGCTTCTATGTACCTATTTTCACGAACACCGGTTTCATTGCAGTCTTAGAGACGTTTGGCTTCTTCAGCATCCGTTTTGGTAAAATGTTGCTCTACCGACGAACATACATCCAACTAAGTTTCGTAAGTAAAAGCAGAAAAACGCTTTTCATAATCTAACTTCTGAATTACTTCGGCCTCGGTACCGTAGCTCAGTCGGATGCGTGTCTCACTGGTGATCAGGAGGACGCGGGTTCGATGCATGCCGGAGACGGTAACATTCTTTCGTGGAGATAGATCATGAAATCTATTCTACGGTCATTCTCTCCCTTCCGATGATTCAAGAAGGACAGTTGTCAGTTTCTGGCAAAAGAATGTGCACTGTACTGGCTAACCGCTTACGTATAAGCCTGCCCAGGAAAAGTGTGGATTGAAAACTGACCGGCTCAAAAATGACCTAAAATATATTCGGTTTCTGTCAGAAAAGAAAGGACAGAAACCCATGAGTCAACAAAAAATCACTTACTTTCGAATTTCGACTATGGAAGAATCAGCATAAACCCGCGACATCTACTTATTCTTTGGCCCGCACAGATCACTTCATAAAACTCAGGCGTCTGTCAATAATATTTTACCCAGTTTCTGCTATTGCCAGACGTCTGTCAATAGCATTTTTACCGAGTTCCTGCTATTGCCAGACGTCTGGCAATAGACACTCCATTTTTTTTATCAAAATTGAATTTGTGTTTACCGATTTGATCAAAACAAATGTTTTATTATAACATAAAATTCTTTTGTTGGCTGTTGTGCTTTGCAATAGCCTTTCATCATGCCGTGAAAACCCTTTTGTTAGATTTGAAACTAGCTTTTTTTGTATATGTATATAAAACTTTCCAAGTTAAATTTCTGTAAGGCCTGGTAGTTTTTTATGTAATAATGTAGATTTTGGCTTTTCTTCTTCTTCTTCTTCTTCTTCTTCTTCTGTTTTTGCATTATTTTGCATAAAGATTCACTTAATTTGTTTATATACCTACTTTTTGATGTTCACGAGGTGAAATTATCTTTGATTCTATCATAGATGGTTTTATTGTGGCTATTTAATTCTCATTACGAAAACACGCCTCTACCAATACATTGTAACCTTTATCGCCAAAAATTAATGGTAATTTTAGGATGAAAAAGTGTGATATTTTTCTTATTTTTGCTCAAAACATAGGATGTGGGTGCTCGTTAGAACCGCCACAATGAGGCGGTTCTAACGAGTACCCACAACCTATGTCTTGGAACAGAAATAAGAAAACTAATGTTTACCCCCGTGAACCCCAATTTCCTCTATATAAAGTGGGGTATAGGGGGTCTTTATTTCACGGACTTGTTCACGTGATACCGGCCCCGATAGCTCAGTTGGTAGAGTGTCCGCTCCGGGGAACGGGAGGTCTCGGGTTCGATCCCGGGCCGCGACATACCAAAGTCGTTAAAAATGGTACTAGCTGCTCCTCGCTTGGCACTCAGATTTACGGGGTAGAGCTAGGACTGGTAGATCCAGTGTCAGGATAATGTGACTGGGTGTGGTATCATGTAATTTGTCTGGGACATGATACTTCAGTGAGGCAGCACTATAAACGTGAGCATTGAGCTCCCTGTCGCAACCAGACACCGTCGTGATATGACTGAAAAATTGTTGAAAGCGACGTTAAACCCGAATTCACACACACACACACACACACACACACACACACACACACACACACTTGTTCACGTGATGTAATTCTGTACTTTATTGGTCTGGATTGAAATATTCTAGCTACTATCAAAACTGTTTTGCTGGACCGATAGTTTTCTTAGAAATTGTGATCGCTAATTTTGTGAGAAAAATGCATTTGTTCTGCCGCAGTACGTAGCATGTGAGTGAGTGAGTGTTTGAGTTTTACGTCCCACCAACAGCTAATGTCATATGGAGACGGGACCTCGGTTTATAGACTCATCCGAAAGTCTGGAGAAGCCCGGGACAGATCCTGTGATCTCTGGTTTACAAGTCGAGTAGCGTAACAACTACACCACGGAGGCTTCAGTACGTAGCATGTAACAAAATTGTACTGAGAAAAAAAAGTCCATAATTTCTTTCTGTCTTTTTCTTTCTTTCTTTTCGTCGTTATCGCTGTCTCTTCTTCTTCTTTCTTCTTCTCTTATTCTGTCCTCATCGTCTTTTTCTTTTTCTTCTTTGAACCAATTTACGACTTCTTATTTTTAACAACTTGCTTTTTAGTTTGAAATTTAGCCATTCATAGAGAAAATAATGTTTTACGTCACGATTCCTGTTCCTGTCGGGTTACGAAAAACCTAAAGAACATATCGGGCTTTTCAAGTTTGTACCGAAGTATTAAAAATCTGTGAAATCTGTTTGGTGCAATTGAAAAATATAAGCGAGCAAACAAACCAAAAAACTCGTTTATGGTTAACTAGATTGAGTGATTCATTGTTTTGGGTTTAACGACACGTCAATCCCTATGTGTCATTTTTTGTTTCGTCTCTCTTAAAAAAGGGAGAAAAGAGATAGAAGAGATAGTAGAGGAGATGAAAGCGAGGGACAGAGGAGAAAGATGAAAATGAATGGAAGTGTAGAAACAGAAGAAATAACACCATTCCCTCTCTACCCTTACCTGCTGCAAGGAGAGCAGGCCTTGCCCAATTGTAAGCCGGTATCAGTTGGACGCCCCAGTGACACACACTCTCATCGACCCACCTCATTCTCGGGTCGTGCAATTCAAGACCTTCCACCATCATAACTCCAAATTAAGTTATGCTTAGTCATTGAAAATATCGTAAGTATGGGCACTAAAGAAAACGTCTGCGTACCATGAGTGCCTTTTACCTTTGAAATGTCATTTGAAAATTTGAAAACCTGTTTTTTTTTTTTTTTTTTTTGCATTTGCAAACAACAAAAATGCAGATCAGCCTGCGCATCCGCGCAGTCTGAGCAACTTCTTTGTTGTTCGCTGCTATGCTAACACTATATAGTAAGTGGTCATATCTAAATTACAAGACCTTTGCCACGAGCAGTGTAGTTGAGCAAGCCAGTTGTTCAAAACTAACGACGTCGTTAGTTAACGTATCGTTGAATCTTTGATCATGTATTATGGCAAATTTGCTTATATTTTTCCTGAAAAAAAATGTGAGCAGCTTTTGCTGAAAAAAAAAAATGTTTGCAAAAGCTGCTCACATTTTTTTCTTTCAGCAAAAATACCAAGATTTTAAATATTAAACTTGATAGAACTGTTAACATGACCACTAACGAGCTTGTTAAGCTAACGATGCTTTGAACAACGGTCCCCTGATCGCAAACCAGGAAGACACGCTCTCTCGTGACGTGGCGCACTTGACAATAAATAGATTTTAATAACACTTGTGACAGTTATCAAAAAGACAAGCATGAAAAAGCAATTTTTATTGCGTGGTCGCCCATTACTTTTGACTGCCCAGAGATTTTTTACTCGTAGCCTTCGATTCATTTTATTCGTTTTTATCGAAAAACCATTTCAATCCATACCTCTAATCAATTTTTCAAATTTCTTTTTGAAAACATATCTTGAAGATAGCTCCTAGGTACTTTGATAATCCATTACTGACTTATTTAATTTCAAAATGACCTCAGTTCATAATATATCGTAACTATGGCCCACTTAATAGTAATCATTAATAATATTTGGGTTTAGGGTTTTTTTCTTTGCTTTTTGTGCTCAGAAAAAAACAGTAGTTTTTGGTGTGAGTTACAAATGTGGTTTTGGAAATGAACTGATAAATAATCAAACAGTATGTATATTTTTTTTAAAATACTTCATTTGATTTTTTTGTTAGATTTTGGTTGTACGGTCCTTTCAAGATTATTTCACTTTTGTTGAGCCGATCGTTAATCGGAGGTGGGCGAAAACCTCAGTCGGTCAATTTAGTTACAGTCGAATTTCAATGGCTCGAACACCTTTTGGACCTCGAAAATCTGTTCGAGACAGGGGTAGTTCGAGCCAATGAGGTTATTGTCAGAAGGCATAACGAGATACTTTTAGACATCTTTTCGATGTACTATAATGAAAATGCATGCTGTGTGTACTCATTAGAATCGCCTCATCGAGGCGATTCTAATGAGTACACACAGCATACATTTGCAAGATAAAAGACTAAAATCTCCTTAATTATCCTCCACTATTTCTTATGTAGAGGATTTCGCTAGGGGCTCAAGAATGGGTTCGACACATCCAGTGTAAACGAGCCATCGGTGTTCGAGCCATCGAAGTTCTACTGTAGTTGCCGACTGACCGGCTGGTTGGTTAGAAAGGTGATTGATTGTCAAGCGAATGAAATATAAAGAAGGCTTCCACAAAAAGTTCATTAATTTGCTTAATCCGTGCACCGCTGAATTACGAAAGTGAGTACATTGATCTTTGACTTTGGACCAGTTCATTGTTGTCATAGATGGTTATTTACTTATAAGGGCTATATTTCTCATTGACCATATGAGCCCCGCCAAGCGAATTTGTGTCTTCGAGTATTCCGTCATGACAAATTTTAACTGCGCATGCCCAGCCATTCAGATGGACCAGGCATATGGCTTTCTGTCTGAAGGTTCCTCTTGATTCATTGCTTGTATGAGCGAGCAACGAAGGTTCTGGCGAGACTGCGCGGATGCGCAGGCTCGCCTGAACCATTGCTGCTCGCATAGGCAATAAGAACCAAAATCGCTTGACCAGGCCCATATATGAAACTAGTCTCTCTTTTCGTAGAGATATCGGTCAAAATCATTTAACAGAGCAGCAAATAGTATGGATCCTGGTAACAGTCGGCTCATCTAGATCTAAGCTGTTCACACATATATCTGTATCGGCCGGTTGAGGCAATGCGAGAAACCGAATAATTTTAAATAGTCTTTCATGTCTTTTTAGTGCAACGTGCCCTTATTGGCAGAAGGTCGTAGGCATAAAAACAAATGAAAACTTCAGTATTATTGTGATTTCAAAACTTGGGTCCATTCTACGGTCTCCTTTATAACTAAGCCCTGAGGCAGTTCAAAGCAAGATATTCGACAAGTCCATTACAACGAGGATGGCATGTTGACGAACTGTAACAAAAGTCTACAGACCAGGTGAAACATGAGAAAACGCCTCTTTGCATTTTCCGACTTAAGTTCTTTTTCAAATGCGCACGCGCAGCCAAGTAATAGGACAAAGGGATAGTACTCTCCAACATTGGAGTCAACCTATACAAATAGGGCCCTTAGTATTCTCTGATTCATGTTATTTAAGGGGAATTGGAACACCTAGCACTTTTCCGCCATTTGTCAAAGGGAAACAACTTTCGGGACTTCGTGTTTGCTTTTCTATAGGCTCAGTTCCACTGAAGAGCGTGGAACGTGATAGCTCAGTGGTTAGTGCGTCATTGGCAGGGACGAATGTCATAAGGTGCACCGTCCTTCGGATCGGGACGTTAACTGGAGGCCCCCTGTGCAGGGAGAACCGTCCCCTGTGCAGGTTAAAGATCCCTACCGTAATTACATGATTTCTGTGTAGGCTTTCGTCCTGCAAACATGGAGTGTATGAAATGTACACCTGCGGCAATGGTCAAATGTGACTGACGCAGTATCAGTAGAAAAAAAAAGAAAGATAGAAGAAGCAAATTCTTTTCTTTAAGAGTTGATCTCTATGACATGGGATACAAAACTACTTTTACATGAGTTGCCTCCCCAGAATATGTATCCATACCCCTTAAATGTACGTGAGTTAATATTCAATAATACATGGGTGTGTTAATACATGAACACTTATGTAAGATCCTCAAAATATACCTCTGTTGGAGCCGGTACTACTGGCGACGTAGACAGGATGGTCGGCCGCGTTGATTGACTTCGTGGATGACCCAGCAAACGCTTCATTTGGTGGCAGCGGTAGGATTGTGGACGACAATGTCCTCAGTCTGGCCTCGAGTCTGCCTTGTGAGGCGTTATGACATCGGAACGGAGTCAAGACATGATTGGGAGAAAACGTAACGCTTATTGATATACATGAATATGACTTCTACATCTTTGCTGTGGAAGCCGACTCTTTCAGCGACGTCGGCTTATTTCGGCTTACTTTTGTCTGAGTGTTTGTATCGCTTATATTATTTTGTTTTGGATAGCCATTTGACCATTTTGTGGGAAACTAACCGTCATTTTGGCTTTCCGCTATAAGGGTCTAGTAGTTTCATGTTTGTGCTTCTTTCCCTTTGGTGTCTCTGATGGGAGGTGTGGGTTAATTGTATCGATTCCTGATAATTGCCTTCACTTCTGTTATTCACGAAGTTAAGCAACGGAGAGCGCGGTTTATATCTGGATTGGTGACCGCGTCGCTTGTCTTCGTGGACGACTCGGCCAACGTTACATCGCGCAGTCCGATTTGCGAGTCCGGTGAGTAAAAGTATGGTTTCGTTTTACGCGGCTTAATGCTGTCAACCGTCGAGACACCACCTTGATTGTAAGCTGTTTACGTAACCGTTACACTCTCCAAAATCATCAAAGGACTGCCAACTTTTAGCTCAGCAGAGTTTATGCCTTGTAATCTTCGGGACGTGACATTTTAATAAGAAGTAAATATCCTTTTAATGGTTTATGCGCAAAAATATTTAATAAAATAGATAATATGTTGACTTTGCGAAAATAAATATGGCCCGGAAAAGATAAATACCCACTAATAGTATATCATTGATGCAGCATATACATGCATTTGTAAAGAAGTTTACGCAGCTGTATTTAATATTCAAGCTATATTTGCAAACAGTCAATTGTAATTGCAACAGTTGCTCATCATACTGCACAGATTTAAAGCCGAACTTGAATGTCCAGAACTTTGAAAAGAAAAAAAAAACATTACGCAAACACGCCTATTCAAATACATTGCCACCTTTATCGCCGTAAAAATGAAAATTTTATGATGAAAAATTGTGATAGTTTTCTTATTTCTGCTAAAATATAGATTGTGGGCACTCGTTAGAACCGCCTCATCGAGGCGGTTCTAATGAGTACCCACAATCTATATTTTAGAGCAGAAATAAGAAAAATAAGGTATACCCCCGAAAACCCCAGTTTTACTGAATAGGAGAAAGAATCCAAGAGATCAGTTTTTGACCATCCGCTCTACCAACCGTAAGAAAGCTCAACTGACCCAAGTATCCGTGATAATGTCGAACATCTATGGCTCAAGAACTTCGGGGAACATAAATAGAGAGTACCAGTTTCGTTTCATCTGGTATCAAGTTTATCAGGCAATGCTTCGAGAACGCTTGTAAAATCGCTACTACATGCGTTCTCGAAGCCGAGCCTGATAAACTTGATATCAAATGCCACGAATCTGGTATTTTATTTACATGTATCAGTTAATTCCCTTGTACACTTTTACAGTTTTGCCACGGTTTTTTTTTTCCAGTAGTCCATTTCTTAGAAGTGCAATGTCACGTTGACCTGATAAAGCTCTCTTGTCCTGAGATAGCACATGTTTATTAGGTCAATGTGCTACAATGCAATTAATATAGGGGGTGACTGATAATAGTATATCATTGAGGTAGCATATACATGCATTTGCAAAGAAGTTTACGCAGCTGTATTTAATATTCAAACTATATTTGCAAACAGTCAATTGTATTTGCAACAGTTGCTCATCATACTGCACAGATTTAAAGCCGAACTTAAATGGCTAGAAATTTGGCAGTATAATATCAAAGCACTGAGAGTGCTGGTGGGTCGATTGTCTCTGGGTGTAAATAAGGGAAATGGGTCTGAACGGGGACTTAAACAGTTTCGTTTAACCCTTAAATCCATTTACTGTAATCAAACCGTGTAGACCCTGGACAGACGCTGCGGTTTTCGGCGTCTGACCCTTAAATTCCAAGACTGTAAGCAAGCAGTGAAGACCCTGATCAGACGCCGCGTTCTGCGGCGTCTGATCTGGGTCTACACTGTTTGCCAAGCCTAAACCATGATTCAAGCCCAGATTTTAAGGCAAACACGCTGACCTCACTACGATAAAATTCTATAAATAATGTGCGTGGAGTGATAGTCACGTGGACTCGAGCACTAATAGAGGTTTTGTCCTTTATAACTTTGGGTCGAATGATAAACAATCGGCCCAAAAATGAGGAGAATGAATCCAAGAGATCAGATTTTGACCATCCGCTCTACGAACCGTAAGAAAGCTCCACTTACCCCAAGTATCCGTGATAATGTCGAACATCTATGGCTCAAGTAACTTCGGGGAACATAAATAGAGAATACCAGTTTCGTTTCATCTGGTATCAAGTTTATCAGACAAGGCTTCGAGAACGCTTGTAGAATCGCGAGGCTTGCCGAGCGATTCTACATGCGTTCTCGAAGCCGAGCCTGATAAACTTGATATCAAATGACACGAATCTGGTATTCTATTTACATGTATCAGTTAAAGCCTGATAAACTTGATATCAAATGACACGAATCTGGTATTCTATTTACATGTATAAGTTAGTTCTCTTGTACACTTTTACAGTTTTGCCAATTTTTTCCAGTAGTCCATTTCATAGTGTGCAATATCACGTTGACCTGATAACTGATAAAGCTCACCTGTCCTGAGATAGCAAATCTTTATCAGGCAAATTTGTTACAATGCAAATAATATAGGGGGTAACTGATAAAAATGTTCGAGACAGTGGGATAATTCGGACAACTAAAGGTTCATCCCAGCGCCAGGTCACAAAGGCAAAAATAAGTTGTTTTTATTATTATTTTTTTTTTCAGATATTTTTGATCATCTATAAATTAAAGTTATGCTGAGTGTGCTGATAAGAATCGCCCCTAGACGCTAAAAATACATTTTCAAAATAATATAAGAAAAAATCACTCCAAAATATCCCAAATATCGTATACGAATGTACAAAAATACATTTAGTTTAAAAAGACAGTGATTCAAGGAATCGTAGGGCGAAAACCGAATCCAATTATCTTTATTAGTCTCCGAGGTATTACAATTTGAAGTGTAAAACCAGTGCTTCAGCTGAAGTGCACGACCCGCCAGATGCTTTTAGCTTTATGAGTGTTACCATATATGGGTATGGCGGCCATTTCGGTCATGTGACCTGGACCTAAAACGGTTCCCCCAATAAATGCGCCTTATCGTAAGGAGCAAAAATATATCTTATATTTTAGTACTGTATTCTGAATCGTTTGCAGGATAAAATGCATTCTCACTTTTCCAATACAAAAGCATATGTGTCAAAGTTTGACCTAGTTTGACCTAGGCACAAAGAAGGTCAAGGTCAACCCAGGGTCATCATTTTAGCAATTTATGATGGGCCTACGTCCCAGATGCTATTTATCAAGTTTCGTGGAAATCTGCCAAGTGGTTCTGGAGAAGACTATTTTGAAGGGGCTTGTCGGCCATTTTGGTAATGTGACCTGGACCCCCATGAGCAAATTTCGGTTTCCCCCATCCCATAGAGGATCCATAGGAAATTTCACTTCAATCGGCCCAACGGTTTCCGAGGAGAAGCAGTTCGAAAATTTTCACTATTGGAATGTAATATTTCGCAAGTTCATGGGTTAGATCTCATTGATATCTATCAGTATGCCAAAAATTGTTTAAATATTCAAAGCGGTTAAGTCACTATCACCAATTTTCACAAACGGGTTACGGACGGACAGACAGAATGACACGGTGATTTTAGGGCACTCTTAGAAAATCAACCGACTTCAGTCGGTCGCTTTTTCTGCGGGCCGTGCAATATTTCAAGAAAATAAAGCAACTTCAAACCGCCTCATTAATATTCATGAGGTTTATGTGATGTCATAGATGCCCATTAAAATGATTACACTTTCTGTAAAGTCAACGTTTTGAATTATTGAAACTGATCTCAGCCGATATGCTAAACCAGTTTTCACAAACCTTAAATTCAAAATTTAAATAATTAAAAGTATTTAAATTCCAGTTTCTGTATTTGTAAGTGATGAAATAACGTACAGAACTTACTCATCTGTTTAGGCATGTTAAACACTTACCCGCAGTAGAATATAAGAATCTTAAATGGGTTTGAGGGGTGGATGGAAAAATCCGTCCCGAGGGAGACTGTCAGGCATCACGAGGCTTGTCCCGAGGGACGGATTTTTCTATCCACCCCTCACACCCATATTGGAAGCTTTTTCTTGCATACCTTCCATTTCTTAGCGCGGAGTTTTAATGCTGCACTCACTTCGATTACCAGCGTCCGCCATATTGGAATGTTTAGTGACGTCGCGTAACGTGCTGTGACGTCAACCTTAACGACGGCGCATACGAGGTCGTAATCAACCAGTGCATTTATCAAACACGCGTTTATATTTGATTTTGGGTCGGAATACCAAGTCAGAACATAAATTTCCATCCCAGGGTAAAATAACGGATTTCCTTGTCTGGTGTGCAAGAAAAAAACTTTAAACTTCAATTGAAGTTTGAATTTTGAAATCAAATTTCTAATTTCTCTCCTAAATTATGAACAACATATACACTAGTCAAAGGGCATGAGAAAAATGTATTAGGCAACTGCTAAATGAAAAAAAAAAAGAGTTTGAAACAACAATGACATCACAGAATATTGCATTGTCTTTCTTTCTTTCAACTTATGCTGCGATCGGTCATATTTGGGGTAGGGGCGGGCGACTTTTTGGCATTCATCCCTGCAAATGATGCCAATGGATCGTGTTCGGACACCGAAAAAATCACCGCCTCCGGGGATCGAACCGGAGGCCTCTAGCATCAGAGGCAAGTGCGCTAACCACTGAGCTGGAGGCTAGATCAAAGAAAATTCAAGGGATGTTACTCTTAGAGGAAAATAGGCATCGATCAGAAATAAATGAGCATAACTTTAATAGCTCGGCAAAGCCTCGCATTTTATCCCTTATCCTCAACTCGTTTAATAAATTCAATAATACATGAACACTCATGTAAGATCCTCTATATACAACACACTGTCTGGTACGTGTTGGTCGTTTATTTTCATTGCGCTGTTTATTAAACAGTACAGAAGATCTTTACTTTGCGTGAGTTTAGTGCCAATCACACTGACATTAGCAGTGAAGATGCTGCAGGCTCGACTGACAAAAACAATCCACCAAAAAAGTGGCATATTTAAATTGGGCCCCGTCAAGCGATTTTTGTACTTATCGCCTATGCGAGCAGCCACGGTTCAGGCGAGTCTGCGCATCCGCGCAGTCTCGCCAGAACCTTCGCTGCTCGCTCATACAAGCAGTGAATCAAGAGGAACCTTCAGACAGAAAGCCATATCCCCTCTTAATGGCTGGGCATGCGCAGTTAAAATTTGTCATGACGGAATGCTCGAAGACACAAATTCGCTTGCCGGGGCTCATATTACAGTTTACAACCAGACACTCGTAAAATTAAATGGATTTTTCCTACAGTTAATTTGTCCCGGGTTTACTTCGGAGACACACTAATGAGGTTATTAAACCGAGAGTTTTGATTTTAGAAATTTTCAAATTGCATAATTATAGATATTTAAAGATTGCGGATATTAAAGAATGCATTATGATCACATCATAGCATTTCAATCGGCATTAATATGTACATAAAAAGGCATACTTATTTATCATATCTATTTGGTGCATTTCGCGGTAAGTCTTTTAAGGAGAATAGGAATCCTTACAGGGGAAATAAATAGAGAATACCAGATTCGTGTCATTTGATATCAAGTTTATCAGGCAAAGCTTTGAGAACGCTTGTAGAATCGAGAGGCTTGCCGAGCGATTCTACATGCGTTCTCGAAGCCGAGCCTGATAAACTTGATATCAAATGACACGAATCTGGTATTCTATTTATCAGTTTATCCCTTTGTACACTCTTAAACTAGCAATTAACGATCAGACAATGGTGGTTCTCAGTATGTCCCAGCATTCTGGCGGTCGATATATATAGTATTAGCTGACCATAATTTACCTATGATATTTTTTTCAAGCATTTTTTTACATTTTATCCCAGTAAAAATTACATATTTTGTCATTTTTCTAGTAACGACGGTTCATTCATAAAAGTGCAATGTCATGTTGACGTGATAAAGCTCACCTGTCCTGAGATAGCATATCTTTATCAGGTCAATGCGTTACAATGCAATATATATAGGGGGTAACTGATAACAACCACGAATGATTTCATCACGAAAACACGCCTATATAATATTAACACCCTTGAACCCCACTTTTCTATAGTAAAACTTGGGTTTACAGGGATTAACCTTATTCTTCTTATTTCTGCTCTAAAATATAGATCGTGGGTAATCGTTAGAACCACCTCGATGAGGCGGTTCTAACGAGTACCACAGTCTATATTTTGAGCAGAAATACGAAAACTATCACAATTTTTCAATTTAAAATTTTCAAATTTTCGGCGACAAAGGTTACAATGTATTTGTATTGGCGTGTTTTCGTAATGTTGCGTCTGATATCAAATAAAGGAATTAGCTCCTCTACTCGTAAAGGAAAGAAATTGCTCCTCAATAGCAAATTCTTTTCTTTAAGAGTAGACCTGTCCAGAGGGACTCAAATTACAGACAAATAACAAAGACGTCACGCCAACAAGTCCATGCTATGAAAATCCTTGTAAACCCAACTTCATATTGAGAAAACTGGGGTTCAAAATCAAATATTTTGAATTCACTCTGATTACAAATAAATGTAATAACAAGAGGAGCGATACAAATATGCACCGTTCGGCGGCAAAGTATAAGTCAAAAAATAAAACACATACAAACAAAACAACCAGAGTGCAACATTAAATTTTACGAGATGAAATCAGTACTCTCTCTCTCTCTCTCTCTCTCTCTCTCTCTCTCTCTCTCTCTCTCTCTCTCTCTCTCTCTCTCTCTCTCTCTCCTCTCTCTCTCTCTCCTCTCTCTCTCTCTCTCTCTCTCTCTCTCTCTCTCTCTCTCTCTCTCTCTCTCAGAGTGTGTGTTTTGAGCGCGCAACGCTGAAACAGCACCGAATCTATGGCATTGTGTGCTTCGAGTGAGTCAATCAACAAAAGTCAAATCAAATTTATTTCTCTCAGCATCGCGAAAACACACCTATACAAATACACTGCAAACCATATCGCCAAAAAAAAGTTTTTGCTGACAATTTTCCAATCTCTGGATATATTATTCAACTTATTTCTGCTCAAAACATAGGTGTTTAGGTCAGGCTGTCGTTGGAACCGTCTCATTAACATAGGTTTTGGGTAATAGTAAGAACCGTCTCAATGAGGCGGTTCTAACGAGTATCCATGACCTATGTTAGGGATTAAAAGAAATATCACAACTTTTCATTAAAAATATTTTCTAGAGAGGAGTGGGTGAGTGTTTGAGTTTTACGTCCAACCAACAGCTAAGGTCATACGGAGACGGGACTAGACAGAAGACATGAAAGAATCTTCAAAGTCACATGGCTGGATTATCATAATGAAGTCCCTTTTAAACTGACTTACAATAAGCAAGGTCATGTGACTCAGTACTCCTTAAAATATGGTGTGACCATATGACTGTACAAATTAAGTTGTCAAATATGAAAACTGGAAGAAAGAAAAAAAAAACGATGAAAAGTTTTAATTGACTTGCTGTTTTGTATAAATCTAATTGAGCTGACCTGTTCAAACAGAACATATACTTACATATCTGTTAATAACATGACACTGGAATTCGTCTTTTTTCACCAGATTAATAATTATATTTGTAAAAGGTATTATAAATGTTAAATTAAACATAGATAAGTCAGCACCTGGTATCGATTAGTAGGTGATAATTTGTTGGATGAGTCAGTGCAACCAAAACAGTAAAAATAAAAATGAATAAATGAAAATGATAATAAAGAAAATAAAAAATAAAACTAGAAACAAAAGTGGTGTGTTACAAACCCACACAGATCGTTAACCCTTATCTTGCTGTTCACGACAACCCCTATCTTTGCAAACAGTGTAGATCCAGATCAGATGGCTTCTGAAGAAGCCATCTGATCAGGATCTACACTGTTTGACATTCAGTTTATGAATTTGCAGGAATAAATTACATCAAGTAATCTGATTGGTTCAAAGTCAGAGATGGGTGTGACTAAAATGAATATTCAGCAAGAGAAGGGTTAACACAGGGCGACAGTGAGTTGTAATGCATTTTTTCATGGCAATTTTCTGATAAAAAAGAGAGAAAAAAAATCGCGTCCTGACCTGGCTCTCAGTATGAGTAAACCACTGTGGTACCACTGTGGTTCGGTGGTTACACTGATTGTTTTTTTTTGTTTTTTGTTTTTTTTTTCTTTCTTTCTTTAACGGCCCGCTCAACACTATTTAGGACATTTTAGCCGGCCAGTTTACCTGTCCACACTTTTCCTGGACAAGCGTACATCACGTGAACAAGTCCGTGAAATAAAGACCCCCCTAAACCACACTTTATATAGAGGAAACTGGGGTTTACGGGGGTAAACATTATTTTCCTTATTTCTGCTCCAAAACATAGGTTGTGAGTACTCGTTAGAACCGCCTCAATGAGGCGGTTCTAACGAGCACCCACAAACTATGTTTGCAATATAAATAAGAAAAATATCACAGATTTTCACCAGAAAAGTAGCCATTTGGGAGATGTGAAAAATGCACTATGTTGCACGGGTGTGTAATCGTAATGATATGCAGTGCACATTCTTTCGCCAGAAACCGACAACTGCCCTTCTTGAATTAGCGGAAGGGAGAGAATGCCCTTAGGATTACGCTGACTGACCCGTCCAGAAAAATTTTATAGTCCAAAAGGTGTTCGAGCTGTATGTGGTTTGAAATTCCCCCATGACAGGCATTAAGATAAAACACGTGCGGCATAGTTCTACGGACACTGTTATTTTTTTCGGCAATTTCGGGCGAATGAAGGAAAACGTTCAACATGATTAGGCGAAATCAAAAGCACAATGAAACCAAATAAGGAAATAATAATAATAATATTAAAACATATGACGGGTGAGAAAAATCCCAACCACTACCAAATGTGACGTTACTTAACATCACATCACGTGAACAAGTCCGTGAAACGAACACCCGCTAAACCCCATTCTATATGGAGAAAAAATGGGGTTTACGTGGGTATACATTATTTTTCTTATTTCTTGTCCAATACATAGTTTGTGGGTACTCGTTAGAACCGCCTCAATAAGGCGGTTCTAACGAGCACCCACAACCTATGTTTGTAGAATAAATTACAAACATATCACGGATTTTCATCAGAAAAGTAGCCATTTTGGAGATGTGAAAAAATGCACTTTGCCATACGGGTGTGTTATCGTAATGGATAGAAACGTCACTTTCTTCCAGTCTAGTCTAATGAGAATTACCTTTATGGCAAACAGATTCATTTATAAACTTGTGAAAGGAAATTATCTTTCTAAGTATAACAAAATAGAAACTAAATGTCGTCTGTGAGTATGGCCAAAATGAAGCCAAAAATTAAGCGTACATCTTTTAATCCGATAGCTTTTGCTAAAAATAGATCAACTTTTAATTACGTGTTGCGGCAAATTGTTGATCATAATTATATGTCATGACGTCAACAAGTATATGGAATTCTAATGCACTTGCGTATGTAACAAGACGTCTGATTGGATAACGTCAAAAATTTGCGACAGTATATTTAGGGGATAACTGTATTGAAAATTGTTTTTTGGGGAGGTAAATCGGAGGTTTTACGGTCGGAAACTTCGTTTTACGGCGACGCGTTAGCGGAGCCGTAAAACGTAATTTGCGACCGTAAAACCGACGATTTACCTCCCCAAATGACAGTTTTCAATACAGTTATCCCCATTCTAATGCACTTATTCGGTTGTTTAGCTAAAAAAGGTACTATTTTGCACAAGGCGGCAAGCGCTGTGAGCTGCGTAAAACCAAATGCCAGCCAATGAAAAGCGACGTTACGTGATGACGTCGGGTTTCCGACAGTATATCGCAGAATATACTGTCGCAAATTTTTGACGTTATCCAATCAAACGTCGCGTTACATACACAAGTATTCTAATGCACTTACGTATGTAACGAGACGTCTGATTGGATAACGTCAAAAATTTGCGACAGTATATTCTGCGATATACTGTCGGAAATCCGACGTCATCACGTAACGTCGCTTTTCATTGGCTGCCATTTGGTTTTACGCTTCACTCTGTCGCTTTGTGCAAAATAGTACAATTTCAAACAAAAAACACAAAAGTGCATTAGAATGGGGATAATGTATTGAAAATTGTCATTTGGGGAGGTAAATCGTCCGTTTTACGGTCGAAAATTTCGTTTTACGGCTCCGCTGACGCGTCGCCGTATAACGAAATTTTCGACCGTAAAACCTCCGATCTACGTCCCCAGATGACAATTTTGAATACAGTTATCCCCTAATTAATTGCCTTATGAAACCTCACTTTATATGGGAAGCGGTTTATGAAGCTAAATGGCTCTTTACTTATGTTTTTAACATACATTGTGAGTACTCTATCAGGGCTGCATCTAACGAGCCCCTTTAATGTATGCTCTATCAGAAAAGATTATGTGTGTCAGTACGTTATTTTTGAACATTTGCAAACAGTGCAAACCCACATCAGATAACGCAAGGCACTGCTAATGTATAATACACGCCTTTGGACAGATATTTTATTGATTAAGGTAGTGTCAGGATTGTTTTATTTATTGTAAGTTTTGCCAAACTTCCTGTCCTTCGAGCAAACAGTGGTGATCTGATGAGACGGAGTTTCCAGAAAAAAAAAAAAAAAAACGTTCGACATTATCATTCCTCGTCTGACGTATGAAAATTATGATCCCATTCAAGAAGCATTCCGATTGTTTTACTTAATTCGCCGACAAAAGGCAAAAGGATAAGTAAATAAGCAACTTTTCCTTAAATTCTGTTCTGCTACTATTTTTTTTTTTTTTTTTTTTTTGGTTTTGGTTTTACGGCCCTTTCAAGATTATTTCACTCATATCGAGCAGATCGTTAAACAGAGGTGGGCGAAAACCGGAGTACCCGGAGAAAAACCACATGACCTTCCGTTGCAGAACTTGGCGTCTCACATATGACCCTTTTATCATATTATATGTTGCACATTTGTTTCGAAAGAAACACGTTTTATAAACCCCCAATCTGAATAAAATACTCCGGCCAGCTTGTTCATATCCATAATTCAGCCATCTTTTATGCCGTGATTAAAGTTTCAGGATGACACTGTTCCGAGGCATACGTTGCTCTTTGTTTGTTGTTGTTGTTGCAAATGGGTGTTTTTTCGTGGCCTGACTCATATTAAACGTCTGAGTCGTTTCTGTTGCACATTTGCATTTTGCAAGCTCATAAAAAAAGTTCTGGGTTGTTGCTTTTGCACATGAATTAGGGGATAACTGTATTCAAAATTGTCATTTGGGGAGGTAAATCGGTGGTTTTACGGTCGGAAATTTCGTTTTACGGCGACGCGTCAGCGGAGCCGTAAAACGGAATTTGCGACCGTAAAATCACCGATTTACCTCCCCAAATGACAATTTTCAATACTGTTATCCCCATTCTAATGCACTTATTCGGTTGTTTTGTTAAAATATTGTACTATTTAGCACAAAGCGGCAGGCGTTGTGAGCTGCGTAAAACCAAACGTCAGCCAATGAAAAACGACGTTACGTGGTGACGTCGGATTTCCGACAGTATATCGTGGAATATACTGTCGCAAATTTTTGACGTTATCCAATCAGACGTCGCGTTACATGCGTAAGTGCATTAGAATGTTTTGTCGTGTCCCGTCTCATATTTTAGGTATTTGTTTGATTTGAGGTTTAACGTGAGTGAGTGAGTGAGTTTTAGTTTTACGTCCCACCAACAGCTAAGGTCATACGGAGACGGGAGCTCGGTTTAAAGACTCATCCGAAAGTCTGGAGAAGCCCGGGATCGATCCTGCTTGACGTTTAACGTCCCCATCAACAATATTCAGGACATTTTGGAGACGTTGCTTCCAATTTTGTGGAAATTCTACCCGAAATTGAGATAACATGATATCTCATCCCCCCCCCAACACCCCCACCCCCATTGACACCAAAAGGGTTCTATGCATTGAGCGGTCTGGGCCGTTGCACATGGGAGTTTTGCCGTGCCTCAATTCATATGTTGCTGTTTCACATGTGCATTTCGCCATCCCCCCGCTCATGTTTAAGGCCTGTGTCATGTGCGTTTTGCTATGGTCCGGTTCATATGTAAGTTCTGGGTCTGTTGCTGTTTCACGAAGTGTTTTGAAGTCCCCCGGCTCATTTATCAGGTCTGTGTCGTTGTTGCACAAATGCGTTTTGCCGTGCCTCGGCTCATATGTTTGGTATTTAAACGTGTATACTTTGCAGTGCACACGTATTATGCGGTGGTAGTGCAGATCACCCATTAATAACGGTATTATTATTATTATTATTATTATTATTATTATTATTATTATTATTATTATTATAGTAAACAGAAAATATGGCAGTAACAGCAGTGACTAAGAAGAAAAAAAAAAGGTTGAAAAAAAAACAACTCCGAGTCCTACATCCAAATAAACCTACCCAGCGAGGCCGTTCAGGGTACTGCTATTTATACCTTCATATATCAGGCAATCAATCGTTTGTGGGAAATCGTTAGTATAGTAAGTGTTTCCGAAATGAAGCATCGATGATCAAAGTATGTCGTACACCAGGGACCCATTTTAATCTGAACAGAATCTCGCACACTATACAGGACGAGTACATTTCGCAATTAGGGCGTTTCAGGTCCAGTTATCTATAGAAATTATTTTGAAACTGACTGAAAGATTTGGCAATTGATGCAGACCCAGATCAGACGCCGCACCCTGCGGCGTCTGATCTGGGCCTGCACCAATTGCTAATGTCCAGTTTTGGGGTCGTCCGTCTAAGATGGATTCAAAATTCAGTTACGAAAGGTCTAAGGCCTATATATCCCCGTGGGGTCATGTTTACATACTGCAGAAGTTCCACAATAGAATATGTACTCTTTAACTTAAAACAAGTCGAAAAGGTGAGAAAGTTATGGTGTTATGATGCAAAGCTACGAAACATCTATCATTTCACAATAGAAGGATAATTTTATCATTTGACCATATATGCTAATCCCCCAAAATCGAAAACATAGTTACTATATGGTATATGTTTGTTTTTAGTATCCATTTAAGAAGACGATGAACTCGGTTGAATATTTACTTATGTTTTAAAATGGTTGTTGGGCAGATGTGTCCATACTGAGAAATCTTATTTTCGATTGCGTGTTATCATGTATATGTTTTACAAAATTCCATGTAAACCCCGCTATATGAAGTTAAAAGTGAGATTTACAAACTAAATGTCAGCCCCCGCCCACCGGGGCTTGAAGAAATAGATGGGCTGCATGATACTTCCACGCAGAGCTGAAACCGTCCGCACACTAGTACTGGTAAACCGCTTAGGGGATCCAAGCCTGTCCAGGTACCGCGGTGCGAGTCTGCCAGTCCATGCTTATAAACCCTATTGGTTTCATTGGGCGACAGGCAAACCTGCCCAGGCAAAGCTGTTCGAGTCGGACCGTTCATGTTTATTAACCAAGGCTTGATATCTCATTTCATCTCAATGTCGGGTAAAAGTCCCACAAAATTGGAAGCAAAGTGTCTCCAAAATGACCTATACTGTGTTGACGGGGACGTTAAACCTCAAATCAAATGAAACAAAAACTATATGTATATTCCTCGTTATTCTTTTCGTCAAACCATTGATTGCAGGTTTTCGTTACAACTGCCTTAGACGTTCAAACGAACAGCCATAATCTGTATTTGAAAAGCAAACACAACAAAATTTTCACTGAAAAATGCTTCTCTGAAAAATGCCATTGATAATGTGTTTGTGTGCATTTTTACACTCTTAATTAACAAAAAGCAGGTCGGTATTTTATTTTCTTCTTTGTCCAACTTAGCATCACGAAATCACGCCTGTATAATTTTGACCCACTTGAACCCCACTTTTATATAGAAAAACTGGGGTTTACAGAGGTAAAATGCATTTTTCTTATTTCTGCTCTAATATATATATTGTGGGTACTCGTAAGAACTACCTCGATCATGCGGTTCTTACGAGTACCCACAATCTGTATTTTGAGCATGAATAAGAAAAAAAATCACATTTTTTCATCTTAAAATTTTCGTTTTTTTCGGCAGTAAAGTATTTGTATAGGCGTGTTTTCGTAATGAATTCAAAACAACCGTTTTGCATTTTGCCTAAAACCGGTTAAATGCTAGCAGTGACTATTTTGTTAGAAGTTCAATCTAGTTGAAAAGGTCAGTTATTATTATTATTATTATTATTATTATTATTATTATTACTATTATTATTATAATTATTAAAGAAAAATACGCAGGAAAAAGTTGCTTCTCTAAACAAAGGAAACTATCTACAAACTTTTAGGTGTTAATGGACCGTGTGGTCGAACAATTTTCAGATCCTTGCTTCTATAGTTTTGTTTGTTTGATTTGAGGTTTAACGTCCCCGTCAACACTGTATAGGTTATTTTGGAGACGTTGCTTCCAATTTTGTAGGACTTTTACCCGACATTGAGATGAATTGACATCACAAACCCTGTCGCCCAATGAAACCAATAGGGTTTAAAACCCCAGAATTCCGTGTATCCACAATAAACCCATATTTTACGTCACTAAGTTGGTAAAAAGATGTCAGTTTCAACTTTTAACCATCTTGTTTATTGTTCCTTTGGGTTGGTTTGGAGTTTAACGGCCCAACCAACACTTTGAATGATATTTTCAGATTTTGTTTTCTGACCGAATTTTTTAAAATTTATTCTATGTTTAGAAGGGAGTTAACTTCTGATACTTCAAGTTTCTTTTCCTATCAAATAAATACCTCCGGAAAAGGAATTAACTCTAAGAGGAATGAACTAGCGCTTCAGGGGCGAATTTTTCTTTTTATAATTGACCCATATTGCTAAGGGAGACTAAATATTTCTGGAAGAGTTAATTAGACAAAGATATACTGTGATAAATCCAAGTATCATCCTATGAGTAATGGTGTTGTAAAAGCGACTAACAATACGGTTGTTACTTATATAATACCGAGTTCATTCTGTTTGAATCCTCCGATATGTATGAAATCGAATTATATTATTATTATTTTTATTATTATTATTATTATTATTAAAGTTTGTTTTGGCTTCATGTTAAATTTAACTTAACCTTCTAGATATTTTGGTATCTAGAAAAGTACGACGCATTTAATATAATTCGCCCCTTAAGTTCCAAATGAACATATTCTTTGGAGTTTACCTTAAACTTATAACGGATCTTGAACACTGGAGTGTCCAGAGCCAGGTCTGGATGTGATTTTTGCGTACGTTGTGGGCGTTATTAGCACATACGCCGTTGTGTCGGTTTTTTATCTGTGTGTAAATAAATATATGTCTTGCACCTAGAAATGTTTAAATTGAACTGGCAATGTCACTTATACAAGTACTCATGACATTGTGCCTGCAGAGCTTACCTAGGTCCAAAATGATGGTAAGTTTTCTGACAAGCCGGCTTAAGCAAAGCTGTGTACAATCGCCAACTCTGTTCAGCATAATGTTTTCGGCCATGCTCACAAATGCTTTAATACTATACCTATTAGGAATCAGTTTGATGGGAACCTTTCAACCTAAGAAGGGTGCGCTTAAACCTAAGACGGTTGCAAGTTTATCCTCTTTGCTGATTGTTTGTATGGCAAAGGCTGCTCTAACAGGAGAGAAGATGTGAATCAAGTATTGATTCATGTGACAGCTATTGTAACAGTACTTGTGAAACAGTCAACATTTAAAAGACTGCAGTGGTATGAGGCAATGATCAGGAATCGATACAGTTACCATATATCTTCCTTCCAAGACACTAAAGGGAAATAAACCCCTACATGCAGCAACGTCACAGTAATTATAACAACACGAGCAGAAAGTAGAAACGTCATTTTCTATCCCACAAAATGGCCAATGAAATCTCAAAGACTGCAAGTTATAGATAAGTAGCATACTGTCTACAGTTGTGCGCATTGAAGAAGTCAATGCCATGATTGCTACAACTAGTGCAACGATTTGACGACTTCATGGAAGTATTTGGAATCGAAGTGGAACCAGTCTGGATATAAAGCTGGATGTCTACAGACTGTTATAGATGAGTTTAGGACGCCATCGGTCGCTAAGGAAGTGCTATCCCACGATTCCGTATTTTTGCGCATGCGCAGTTTTGTGTGGCAAAAAATAACCGTTGTTCAGACTGATCCGATAGCAATTATTAATTTCTTTGAATTTGACAATTTTAAATAGAGCGAAAGGTAAAGGTGACGTATGCCTTGCGTCACTGTGGCGTCCAACTGATATTGGCTGACGACTGGGTAAGACCTGCTATCCTTGTAGAAGGTAAGGGTAGAGGGGAGTGCTCTTATTCCTTCTGTTTCTACATTTCCATTCATTTTCCTCTGTCTTTTACTCTAAACTACGATCTATTCTATATTTTCACTCCCTTTCTCTGGGAGACGAGACAAAATTATCCACATGGGTTGACGTGTCGTTAAGCCCAAAACAATTAATAATCAAATAATCAACTGACAATGGTCGCGTCATGTTGCGCTAATCGCAAGACAAAGTATGCGACAGTGAAGATGATTGGTTGGTTGGTTGAATTATGGTTTAATGTCCCCGTCAACACTATTGAGGTTATTTTGGAGACGTTGCTTCCAGTTTTGTGGGACTTTTACCCGACATTGAGATGAAATGACTTCTCAAGCCCTGCCGCCTAATGCAACCAAAAGACTTATATGCATTTGACGGTCTGGCTCACATCACTTTGCCTGGGCAATCTTAGTCCTTCTAAGCGGTTTACCAGTAGTGCTCATGTGTGGTCAGTTTCAGCTCTGCGTGGAAGCACCATGCAGCCCAATCTATTTCTCCAAGCCCCGATGGGCGGGGGCGAGACAGTGAAGATGAATCGAAGGATTACCAACCTGACGGATTCAACATGTGGGTTATAAAGATCAATCGTTTACTACCAGTAACAGGGTTGTTTGAATATTGAAATTTACCGTTCCCGCGACCCCCGCCCATCGAGGCTGGAAGAAATAGATGGGCTGCATGATGCTTCCACACAGAGCGGAAACCAAGGCATACGAGTACTGGTAAACCAATTAGAGGATCTAAGCCAGCCCAGGCAACCGGTGCGAATCGGACCGTCCATGCTTATAAACCCTACTGGTTTCATTGGGCGACAGGGCTTGAAAAGTCATTTCATCTCAATATCGGGTAAAAGTCCCACAGAATTTGTAGCAACGTCTCCAAAATGACCTATACAGTGTTGATTGGGACGTTAAATCTCAAAACAAACAAAAAAATCACCGTCCCCGTTAACAATATTTGGGTCATTTTTGAGACGTTGCTACCTATGCCCACATTGAGATTAAATAACATCACACGCCTTGCCGCCAAATAAAAAAGATGTGGTTTATAGTGTTTTACCAGCACTCATGTGCGGTCAGTTTTAGCTCTGCGAACCCAGGGCCTCTCGTATACCGTACACTCTACCATCTGAGATACCGAGCCACATATTCGACCTTTTACATTCCCCCCCCCCCCCCCCTGCCTAATGAGATTCGTCTCGAACCTCTAAGTGCTATCCAGTCTGGATTCGGACATGGTATCTGCTAAGTACTGTTGTGATTCAAAAGATTGTGAACTGCAGTTTTTGTTTCTTTGATTTGAAGTTTAACGTCCCCGTCAACAATGTAAAGGTCATTTTGGAGACTGGAGACGTTGCTTCCGATTTTGTGGGACTTTTACCCGACATTGAGATGAAATGACATCTCAAGCCCTGCCGCCCAATGAAAGCAATAGGGTTTATAAGCATGGACGGTCCGACTCGCACCGCTTTGCCTGGGCAGGCATTGCATCCACTTCTATTTTAGATCCTGTAAGCGGTTTACCAGTACTCGTGTGCGGGTCGGTTTCAGCTCAGCGTGGAAGCATCACGCAGCCCATCTATTTCTTCAAGGCCCGATGGGCGGGGGCCGCTGAACTGCAGTATACAAGTCTATGAATGTTGTGGATGAAATGACAAACACTCTGCTTAAAAAATCTTAGTTTTCCTTAGTTTACTGTACACACACGTACTCGATTGATTTCTTTTTGCCACACAAGACTGCGCATGCGCAGCGTAACCAAGGAAGTTAATCAGCCTAAACTCATCTATACCATGTGAATCTTGGACATTCTACCAAGCGCAAACTATTCCATAGAACATTTAAAGATTAAGTGGCAAGACAGAAGTCCGGACATAGAGGTCCTGACAGAGCATGCATACTCTTCTGAAACTGGCACAATTAAGACAGGCAATATTAAAAGAACGCCTGATGAACGTTTACCACAGAAAATGGATAAACGCTCTCATTGTGGTCAGAATAGCAATGAAGGCACTGACCAAGAATCGATACAATACACCCACAGCTCCCATCAGAGACACCAAAGGGAAAGGAACACAAACATGAAATAACTTTACTCTAATGGTAACGTCAAGAGCGGAAAGCCAAAAGGACAGTTACTTTCCTACAAAATGGACAACTGGCTACCCAAAACAACAACAACAACAAACAAGAGGCCCATGGGCCACTATGCTCACCAGAGCTCTGGGGGCACTGCCGACTGGCAGCAAAGTATTTTAATTAACCATGGAAGCCCTGCGCCCAAGGATGCTACAGATAAAATTTGGACCCAAACAGCCTAGTGGCTTCAGAGGTCTGATGTCGCTTGAATGTGTTGTTGCAGGACAACAGATGACAACTGACAATTTCCCATCTGTGGCAACCAATAGGCCTAAAAGAACATTATTAAAGGAACATTTCTATGTAAGTTTGACAAAATATCTTGAAAGGCATAAATGTCATTTTTCAATTTTCCCCATTATAAGTCAATGGAAACTCTTAACTTGCCATGGCAAACAAACCAAAGAGCCAAATTTAATAAACTGGAGCTCAGATGGGCATTGCCCAATGGCAGACATGTATTTTCACATGGTATGATTTTAATATACCAATTATAATGTCTCCCAATTCCCAAATGAGCACTCATGTTGACTGTATCTGAAATATTAGGTGTTTTGTATAGTAGAGAGGGTGGGGCAAGAACCCAATGGAGCCCTGGTTGGTGTCACTAAATGTGTCTTATAAAAAGAACAGGGGCATATATGGTTTAGCGGTGGGATATGTATGGCTTTTGAGATGTAAGGCCTTTTAAGCAATGGAGGGATTCGGGCATGGTGGATTCCAGAAAGCCCAAGATTGTTGCAACCTAATGCTGAACAGTTTCTGAGATATGAGGCCCTTTTATGAAATGGATGGGAGAGAAATGGCCCCTGCAGATCCCACAAGATGGGTTGACTGAATGTGTCTAATAACAATGAACAAGAATATATGTGATTATGTGGTGGGGATTTGAATAGTTTCAGAGATATATGGCCTATTATGGGGTCTTATCATACGGAACAAGAATATATATGGTTAAGGGGTGGGGATCTGACCGGTTTCTGAGATATATGGCTTTTAATGAAGTGAAGGAGTGGGGCATGGCCCGTGGCACCACAGTTGGGGGGACCCCATGCTGGTGTCACTGATTGCATCTTATCATAAGGAACAAGAATATATATGGCTTAGGGGTAGGGCTCTGAACAGTTTCTCAGATATATGGTCTTTTGTGAAGCTGAAGAATGGAGCATGGCCCGGACGAGCCCTTGGGGAACCCTATGTTGGTTGGTTGGTGTATTTGAGGTTTAACGTCCCCGCCAACACTGTAAAGGTCATTTTGGAGACATTGTTTCCAATTTTGTGGGACTTTTACCCGACATTGAGATGAAATGACATCTCAAGCCCTGTCGCCCAATGAAAGCAATAGGGTTTATTAGCATGGACGGTCCGCCTCGCACCGCGGTTCCTGGACAGGCTTAGATCTTCTAAGCGGTTTACCAGTACTAGTGTACGGGCCGGATTCAGCTCTGCGTGGAAGCATCATGCAGCCCATATATTTCTTCAAGCCCTATGTTGATGTTGTTGATATTAGGGGTGGGGATCGGTAAGGTTTCTGGAATATTTGGCCTTTTATGAAGTGGAGGGGGTGGGGCATGACCCGGGCACATCCCGGGGGACCCTCAGCTTGGTGTCACTGAGTGCGCCTTATCATAAGGAACAAGAATATATATGGTTTAGGGGTAGAGATCTGAATGGTTTCTGAGATAAATGGCATTTTATGAAGTGGAGGGGGTGGGGCATGTCCCCAGCACATCTGGGGGGCCCTTAGGTTGGTGTCACTTAATGCTTCTTCTCAGAAGGAACAAGAATATATAGGGTTATGGGATGGGGATTTGTAAGGTTTTGGAATATTTGGTCTTTTATGAATTTTTGTTTGTTTGTTTGATTTGACGTTTAACATTCCCGTCAACACTGTAAAGGTCATTTCGGGGACGTTGCTTCCAATTTTGTGGGACTTTTACTGACATTGAGATGAGATGACATCTCAAGCCCTGCCGCCCAATGAAACCAATAGGGTTAATTAGCATGGACGATCCACCTCACACCGTGGTTCCTGGACAGGCTTAGATCCTCTAAGCGGTTTACCAGTACTAGTGTGCGGGCCGGATTCAGCTCTGCCTGGAAGCATCATGCAGCCCATATATTTCTTCAAGCCCCTATGGGCGGGGACCAACCTTTATAAACAGGAGTGGGTTGGGCATGTCCCTGGCACATCCCGCGTGTCCCCCAGTTTGGTGTCACTGAATGCAACTTATCATAAGGAACAAAAATATATTTCAATTAGGGGTTTGGATCTGTTAGGTTTCTGGAATAATGGGCCTGTTGGGAAATGGAGGGGTGAGACATGGCCCAGGCACATCCTGGGGGACCCCAAGGTTGGTGTCACTGAGTGCATCTTATCATAAGAGACAAGAATATATACCCTTTACGGGTGGGGATCTGAATGGTTTCTGAGATAAATGGCATTTTTTGAAGTGGAGGGGGTGGGGCATGTCCCCGGCACATCCGGGGGGATCCCCAGGTTGGTGTCACTTAATGCACCTTATCATAAAGAACAAGAATATATATGGTTTAGGGGTGGGGATCTGTAAGGTTTCTGAGATATAAGGCATTTTATGAAGTACTGGGGGCAGGGAATGGCCCCGGCACAACCCAGTACTGGACCCCCAGGTTGACATAAAAGCATTTTGCTGAGAGAAGTTTACTAAAGGAACATTTCTATGAAAGTTTTGTCAAAATATCTGCAAAGGCTTTGTAGTTAATGCCATTTTTCATTTTCCCCGTTTTAAGTCTATGGAAAATTTAAGTTGCCATAGCAACCAAACTAAAGAGCCGAATTTCATGAAAAACACAAAACCTGTAAAGGCAAATATGGTTAATTTTTTCAAAAACTCTCAGCCTCATAGAGCATACGGTTTCTGAGGAGATGATTTTTTAAGTATTTTTTTTCTTTTTTCAATTTGGTTTCCATGGCAACCAATACAAATGAGCAGTAGGCCTAAAATCATATGGCAGATAGTAGATTGCCTAAGGAATATTTCTATGAAAGTTTTGTCAAAATATCTGCAGCGGCTTGGCAGTAAATGCCATTTTCAATTTTTCCCCATTGTAAGTCTATGGAAACTCTAAGTTGCCATAGCAACCAAACTAATGAGCCGAATTTCATAAAAAAAACACAAACTTTCAATCCCCCAACCCAAGGATGCTACAGATGAAATTTGGGCTCAATCGGCTAAGCGGCTTCAGAGGAGATGTCGTTTAAAAGTGTTGACGTCACCAGACGCAGACGCAGACGCAGACGCAGACACAGACACAGACGCAGACGACGCAGACGCAGACGACGGACAACTGCCTATCCTATAAGCTCCCCCGGAGCCTTCGGCTATGGTGAGCTAAAAATTACAAGCGATACACACTCCCAAAGACAAACCATAACAAAAATAAACCGCGACAGAAGAACCGCCTTGGAACGGTAAGTGAAACGAATTCCACCGGGAGGCTTAAATCGATTTTACGCGGCCGCAATCCTCGCACTTACGTCCGTCGCGATTCAGACAAATAATTTGTTCAGTCTGCATAAAGGCCTCCTAACACATCAGTGCAACATCTCCGAGAACCAAACAATCACACAAGAATTCCTCAAAGCCTCGCTCAAAGAAATTTTGAACATTTTAACACATTCAAGTATTGAATTCATCGAACGAGTAGCTAAGCGCTCGAGAAGCTATCGATGAGTGATCGAGTACTTGTTAAGTAAAGGTTTGTTGATCTTGAAACGATCGTGCAGAGATTTAGAACTCGGAATTGGTGTTGGGTAAAGGTCGTGATGCTCATGAGATTTAGTTCGGACTCTGTCGCTCACGAGCTCTAAATTCTTGGCCAACAAAGTCAACTGCTCTACCTCCATGTTGCTTCTGAAATCAAATGAATGTTAAATCAAAATCTTCGAAGTTTAAAGAAAATTCTCCGTACACAACTACAATTCTCATGGCCCATGAAGGTTGAGTCGAAATAGGCGTTTGTCATTATCGAGATGAGATTGAGTTAACGTAAAGTATTTCGAGTAAGGATATTGTAGGGATTGTATAGACGTCGAGCTATTTGAGATCTTGTAGGTATTATCGAGTAGAGATCGGGGTATCTGTGGGTTGAAGTTATGGAAATTTTGAGTGATCGTGTTGCTGTCCAGCGGTCGGGCAAATGTCGTGTACAGTGAGTGAGTGTTTGAGTTTTACGTCTCACTTACAGCTAAAATTATATGGAGACCTCGGTTCAAAGACACATGAAGCCCGGGATCGATCATGCGACCCCTGGTTTACAAGGCGAGCAGCATAACCACTACACAACGGAAGCTTCTAAAAGTCGTGCACAAGCCGTTGGTCGCATTTGGCGATCGGAAAGATCGAGTTGATGTGATCGGCAGTGTGAACACAGCTTTAGTGAAAACTGGTGGAATGAGAGTTCGTGACTACAGTGGGTACGGAGGCCCTATTCCAGACGAACATTAGCGATTCATATGAGACTCCATTATTTGTTTAGAATCAAATGGGTATCAGTGCAGATTTTATCAAATATAAAACAGGGTTAATAACTTTAGTACAAAAAGTTCATAAATTAACTGTCTCATTCAATAACTAATAACAGTTAATTGGTTGTAAAAATATTATAAAATCAATTTTATTTTTATCTCTAGAAAGAATAGATAGAACATACGCATAATCTTCCTCGTTCAGATACTGATCAACCTTTTGGTACCTAATCACAAATAACATTTTATTCAACAGAAATTGTCGGAAGTTTGCTTTACAATGTACATACAGGATCTAACATGACTGTTCATGTATTATTGTATTTATTAAACTCGTTGCAGAAAAGGGATAAAGTTCAAGGCTTCGCCAGCAATTAATCCCTTTTCCGCAACGAGTTTAATAAATGTAATGATACATGAGCACGAATGCAATATTCTATTTATCATATGACATTTAAAACGCATTTTATTCACCATTTATATATAAAAATGTCAATAGTCCGCCATTATTAGTAACTTTTAGTAACGATTGAGACTTCGGACGTATAACGTTACTAGACGTATCTAACTAATTTGCATATTTAATCCACTATAGTGAATTTATTACATGGCGTTATTACATTCATATGATAAACAAGGATAACAGTTCATCAGGCCACCTACTCATCATTTCCTGTCCGCCTTTCAAGTTTCAAGGCAAAAGCTTAAACCGTTTTGAGATATCTTGCTAACAAGTTTAAAATGCCTCAATATTCAAAGGACCATAACTCAGAATTTTGTTTTCAAAAGTTAATTAGGTCATCTACTCATCATTTTCTATCAGTCTGCCAAGTGTCAATGCAATAGCTTAAACGGGTTTTGAAATATCTTGCTAACAAGGTTAAAATGGCTATATTTGCAAAGGGCCATGACTCTAGACAAAAAATCAGATTTGCTTAAAAAATAATCAGTTCATCTCCACACCAATCCCTATCAGCCTGTCTAGTCTCGAGGCACTAGCTTAAACAGTTTTCAAGATATCTTGCATACGTAATTTTCAAAGGGCCATAACTCAAGAGGAAAAGTTTTTTTAAAAATTTAAAGGTGCATTATTGAGCTATCTGGAAAAATGCTTCCAAAAATAAAATGCATATAGCCGGTATTTTTCTTGAAAAAAAAATACAAATGAATGCATTTTATGCCAAAATGCGAACAATTATGTTGACAGGTAAACGAGTTTGAGAGGGATTCCCTAACTAGGTTTCGAACACTAGTTAGATCTATTTTTAGTTCGTGACAAAAATAGAATCCCCATATATGACGTTATGCGACGTTCATTTTTGGCCTTGTTTTCTTAGGCCATGCCTGAATCGGAAAAAAATATGACGCTGAATACCATGCCATAAGTAATGACACTCAGATACGATACTGTCGCTATGTAAGTGTAAAGTGACAGATTTATTTTTAGAACAAAAATTCCGAACACATGTCTGGCAGAGGGAAAGGTAAACACGAATGAAAACGACCATTTTCACAAAGTTCTGAAGCTGTATTTGGATTCAAAAGTGTACACATGACAAAGGAGTATGCATTGAAGATAAAAACCAGAAAAAATTGAGACCCGGTAGCTCAATAATGCACCTTTAAAAGTTAATCAGTTCATCTACTCGCCATCTCCTATCAGCCTTTCGAGTTTCATTACAATAGCTCAAGTTGTTTTGGAGATGCTTTGCTTTTAAAATAATTAACCCTTTTTGTACCAAATGGAATCTTCCTCCTTAGGTATACCAGGAGTTCATTTCAAAATTTAGGAGTGTCAGGTTGTGTTTTCATCAAAATTTATTTGGAAAATGACTGAACTTATAGCACACAGTGGAGGCCCTGATCAGACGCCGCGTTCTGCGGCGTCTGATCTGGGCCTGCACTGTTTGCCACGGTACCCGTTTAGGAGTTTCCAGTCTGAAATGGGTTAAAATGCCTATAACAGTATAGGATTGTTTTTAAGTTGATCAGGCCATATATACTTATCCTTCCCTATCAGCCTGTAAAGCTTTAACGGTTGCTTACAAGCTTAAAAAACCCAGTCTTTAAAAGGGCCATAACTGAAGAAAAAAAATCGGATTTTTTTCGGATCATTACGAAAACACGCCTATTCAAATACATTGTAGACTTTACTGCCGAAAACACGAAAATTGTAAGATGAAAAATTGTGAAAGTTTTCTTATTTCTGCTCATAATATAGATTGTGGGTACCTGTAAGGGCCGCCTCATCGGGGCGGTTCTAACAAATACCCACACTCTATAGTTTAGAGCAGAAATAAGAAAAATAAATTTTACCCCTGCAAACCCGTATTACTGTATAAAAGTGGGATTCAAGGGGGTTAAATATATATAGGCGTGTTTTCGCGATGATTAAACAGTACATCTTCTATCAGATATCTTGCTTACAAGCTTTATTGCAGTTTTTTTTGCATACAAAGGGGCATAACTGAAGAAAGGGGCATAATCTTGATAAGGCAAAAATATGGGTCAACTATTTTTACATAAGGAATCCGTATATGAAATTTAAAAAATATAGCATGCACGGAATTTTTAGTTTCAGAAGAAACTAGAACAGCATCCCAGAGATAACGACTGCCTAAAATTTTTAGTTGCAGAAGAAACTAAAAACAGTATCCCAGAGATAACGACTGCCTAAATTTTTTAGTTGCAGAAGAAACTAAAACAGCATCCCAGAGATAACGACTGCCTAATAACTAAAACAGTATCCCAGTGATAACGACTGCCTAAAAACTAGAACAGCATCCCAGAGATAACGACTGCCTAAAAACTAAAACAGCATCCCAGAGATAACGACTGCCTAAAACCTAGATAACGACTGCCTAAAAACTAAAACAGCATCCCAGAAATAACGACTGCCTAAAAACTAAAACAGCATCCATGAAATAACGACTGCCTAAAAACTAAAACAGTATCCCAGACATAACGACTGCCTTTTAGGCAGCCGTTATCCCTGGGATGCTGTTTTAGTTTCTTCTGAAACTAAAAGTTCTGATTTCAACGGCCTCTGATTCTTTGAATATGACAGACATTCATCACGATGAAAAACAAGTGCGATCGAAATAAATTAAGTTTAAACACTTTTAATTGCGCTTTGAATAATACATTTAGTCTAAGTTTCTTAATTGAGTTTCCCAATACGATCTTAGTGTGCAAATTCTTATAATGGAAATCAATGCTTAAAGATAAAAAGTGTGGACCATACGGCAAAAACAAATAAATGAAAATTGATTTCAGAAACTCAGATCAGCCTGTTTAGTGTTTTAATTGCCATGGATACAAACATCAGAGACTGAAGGAAATAAAAGCGGAGCAAGGAACATTCTGATCGGTCAAGTATTTCGGAGTGTCGCAAACTTCCTAGTTGTACGGTATTTCTGTGACTCGGCGTAAATTCTCGTTTTACAGCCATGTTTACATTGTGAAGGGTAATAACTTCGTTTGATATGTACCTGGATATCTTTTATACTTCAGTTATATTTGTTTAAGTTGCTTTATATGTATCCGGTAAGGAGTCGTGATTTAAGTTGCTTTCATTCGGCGTGCTTTTGTACTGGTCCGGGCTCTTTGCATTCAGTTTAAGACTTTTGAGTTTGCGAGACTTCAGTTTTTTTTTTCAAATTAGTGACTTCTTCGAAGTAACAGGACTGAAAGGTGTAAGTGTGTTTGAAAAATATTTGGATACTTTTTTTCTTTTCTCATTACGTGAATTGTTCCGCAGAGAAGAACACAGAACAATTTGCAAAGGTGTGTCAACATATTACAGTTTCGTTAACCCATATTATGCCTAAGAGTCTTTTTTTTTTGGGGGGGGGGGGGGGATGGGCAAACAAAGTAGACCCAGATCAGACGCCGCAGAACGCAGCGTCTGATCTGGGTCTACACTGTTTGCTTAAAGAACCTTCATTTTTGTAAAAATTTTCCACCTGACACCCTTATACAGTAGAACTTCGATGTCTCGAACACCGATGGCTCGTTTACCATGGATGTGTCGAACCCATTCTTGAGCCCCTAGCGAAATCCTCTACATAAGAAATAATGGGGGATAGTTAAGGAGAATTTAGTCTTTTATCTTGCAAATGTATGCTGTGTGTACTCATTAGAATCGCCTCGATGAGGCGATTCTAATGAGTACACACAGCATACATTTTCGTTATAGAACACCGAAAAGATATCTAAAAGTATCTCGTTATGCCTCCTGACAGTAACCCTCAGTGGCTCGAACTGCCTCTGTCTCGAATAGATTTTCGAGGTCCCAAAGGTGTTCGAGCCATTGAAGTTCGACTGTAATTGGAAATGGATCACTTCAAACTTACTAGATGGAAGATTCTATGGTCATATTTGACATGGGTTAACGTGACTTATGTATGTTGACGTAACGAAGGCATTTCCATCTATGAAAAATATCATTACGAAAACACGCCTATACAAATACAGCCGAAAAAAAAAACGAAAATTTTTAGATGAAAAATTGTGATATTTTTCTTATTTCTCCTCAAAATATAGATTGTGGGTACTCGTTGGAACCGCCTCATCGGTTCTAACGAGTACCCACAATCTGTAATTTAGAGCATAAATAAGAAAACTTATGGTATACCCCTTTAAACCCCAATTTTACTATATAAAAGTGGATTCAAGTGGGTCAAAATGATATAGGCGTGTTTTCGTGATGTGTGATCGTAATGGAATTATGGTTACTTGGTGTAAACAAATGGGCTGATGTTTAACCACGGTGACGATGGTAAATGTTTCATTATCCCAGACAAGAAATGTGGAATTTACGAGGGTATACATATTTTAGATATTCATTTCTGTTAAAACTGAGTTTTTACTAAGTCACAAAAAGCACCTTCTTTCTATGTTCAAAACAATGACAAGAACACTCCAAATTTGGTGAAAGAATGCCATTCTTAGAGCTCTTGAAGATAACGTTATAAATATGTGTTTTTTCCAGAACATTACCATGTTTTAAATCTCCGAAAAGGTGATTTTTGTCTTATGAAAATGTGTGACATTTTTTCTTATGTATACTCCAAATATAGGTTGAGTATGCTCGTTACGAGTAGAACCGCCTCACAAAAGTTGGTTCTAGCGAGTACCCACAATCAATGTCTTGATGCAGAAATAAGAAAAAAATATCCTCCCGTAAAACCCCAGATTTCTCTCAAAAAGAGGGTTTACGAGGAAATCCATTATACGGACTCGTCATCACGTGAACAAGTCCGTGAAATGAACACCCCTAAACACCACTTTATATATAGAAAACTGGGGTTTACAGGGATAAACATTATTTGTCTTATTTCTGCTCCATGAAATGGATTGTTGGTACTCATAGGTTGTTGGTACTCGTTAGAACCACCTCAATGAGGCGGTTCTTACGAGCACCCGCAACCTATGCTTGCAGTATAAATAATAAATAATATCACGGATTTTCATCAGAAAAGTAGCCATTCAGTTTGAGATGTGGAAAAATGCATTATATCGTATGGCTGTTTTTATCGTAATGTAAACGTGATGAAAATATACAATTATGGTCATTATTGTATTGTATTGCATTAATTAAATATTTATTTTATTATAATTGTGATAGTCATTATTACTTTAATTATTGTTATAATACTAAGTGTACTACTACTACTACTTCTTCTTCTACTACTACTACTACTACTACTACTACTACTACTTATAAATATATTAATAATATTTTATTATTATTATTATTATTATTATTATTATTATTATTATTATTATTATTATTATTATTACAGTCGAACTTCGATGGCTCGAACTCGCTGGGACCGCCGAAAAAAGTTCGAGCCATCGGTAGTTCGAGCCATTGGAGTCCAACTCGGCAGGATCCATCTTTGTGTACTATGATTTTTATCATAGCTGCGGCGATTTTGGTGTCTTCCGGTACATTTATCGGTCATAATTTAAGAGTGGATGATGAGCCGTATTTTTGGTCCGTATTATGATACTGATCACGCGCCTGCGTGACTTATCGATAAAATTGGAATTTTTAAAAAGGTAATTAGTGCGAGCCATCGGTGGGATTTTACATAAAAAATGCACTCTAGGGACCAGGCTTAGAGTTCGAGGGTTCGAGCCATCGTGGTTCGAGCCAAGGGTGGCATGTTTAGTTAAAATGAATAGGGATTTTGCCGGGACTGAAAAGTCAGTTCGACCCAAACGTGGTGTTCGAGCCTACCGAGTTCGACCCATCGAAGTTCGACTGTATATTCAAATTCAATATCATTTATCCCTTTAGTCAGAAGTTTGCTATGGTTCGGGCACAATCTTAAGCATTTGAGAAAAGTTTTTGACATTTTCGAGGCCAGCATTATGGTAAAAAGAAAATGCAAGATTTTGAAACAAGTAGCCAATGCCACAATCGCACTCCTCATCCACGCCCAACCCCCACATTTTCCCTGTGCAAGAATGCCACTTAAGAACCCAATGTTTCCTCAACTTACATACTCGCCAACACCTTCAAACTTTTAAGTTAATGGATTATAGCTTTGCCTTAAAATTGGAAGCAACGTCTCCAAAATTACTTTTACAGTGTTGACGGGGACGTTAAACCTCAAATCAAACAAAATAAATAGCGCCAAGACCAACCTTATTATGTTGTAATAAAAACTACTTGAACTTTTAAATAGGCACGTCAAACAAGTATATTTTTTTTTTCATATGGACATTAGCGCCTTGCGAAGCCTATGATCAGACTTCGCTACACATACGCTAAATGGACAGTCATTAGCCCCAAATGAGGGCAACTCCACCTTGACTATTTGTTTGATTTGAGGTTTAACGTCCCCGTCAACACTGTAAAGGTCATTTTGGAGACGTTGCTTCAAATTTTGTGGGACTTTTACCCGACATTGAGATGAAACGACATCTCAGGCCCTGTCGCCCAATGAAACCAATATGGTTTATTAGCATGGACGGTCCGACTCGCACCGCTTTGCCTGGGCAGGCTTAGATCCTCTAAGCGGTTTACCAGTACTCGTGTTCGGACCGGATTCAGCTCTGCGTGGAAGCATCATGCAGCCTATATATTTATCCAAGCCCCTTTGGGCGGGGACCGACCTTGACTAACTGGATCCGCAGACCGATCTGGGTCTTCGCTGTAACGCGTGTCTAAAGATACTTTTTCGATGTCGCGGCTCTAGTTATATTTCTGCTCTTGTTTGTCGAAATCTGGTATAATCTAAAACATTTTTTTCCACTTGACCATATTTTTCTTGCAAGCTCGGTAAGTCAGAGTAATAATGTATTATGTTGTAATTGTCATTGTTACTCTTCTTCTTCTTCTTCTTCTTCTTCTTCTTCTTCTTCTTCTTCTTCTTCTTCTTCTTCGTTTTCTTCTTATTATTATTACTATTATTATTATGGTCGTCATCATTATTATTATTATTATTATTATTATTTACAATTATTAAAAATGATGATGATACTAATAAAATTATTAAATTAATATAATTATGTTATTATTATTGAAAAGGATGTTCGGCGCTTTTTGAATTTTTTCCAAGCTGCATGAAATCCTAGAATAGTTACAAACCTATTTTTTTTAAATTATTTTCAGCAAAAATAAGGCTTCACGTTACAAAGAAATATATCATGCCTTATTTGACCAGCAGACGATTCACATGTAATTTTAAGCAGAAGAATAACCTGAAAAAATCCCCGCCTATGGTGGGATTCGAACCCGGGCCGCTCAGATGATAGTCCAGTGCTCTAACCGCTGAGCCAAAGAGTGGACTCTCTGACGCCGTTGTAAGAGAGTGGTTATAAACCTAGAAGCTATGCATATGATCTACCAAGGTAGATAATGGCAGGGAGGTAACAGTTCGAACCCACGGCGGTGAGAGACCTAAACGCTCTTAACATAGGGTACCTGCATATCAAATGCGCCTGCGAATGATAGGGTGTAGTTTGCGATACACTGTCGGAAACGCACAATCGTTTTTCATTGGCGACCCTTTTGTCAAATGCAGCTTCTAGAAGTTTCAAACTAAGTGTATAAAAAGGGGAACGCATCGAAAATTGTCATTTGGAACATCGGCGTTACTTCTATTGCCAATCGCGTTTTCGGAGATACAATACAGTATAATTCCGCTATTAAGACCACTTAAAATTGAGACAAATTCTGCTTTGAAAAGTGCAGATATATTTACTATATGTTTTCTTCATACAATGTCCTCTGGTCAGAGACCACCTTTGGGACTGTTCAAGACCACTTTTGAACAGTCCCAAAGGTGGTTTTACTATAGGAATTTTACTGTAGTAGGGCGACGATTTACCGATCAAAATGTAAGTTTTGAATACAGTTACCCACTAAAAGTACAAGCAAGTCATCTTTATAAAATATTTTAAAAGGCAAACTCGATAATCGTAAATTATGATAAAAATGAAAACACATGACTCATCCAAGGTATATTTACCTCACCGAGACTTAATTACAACGAAGTTCTTTTTTGTCACGTAAAGCAAATCATTGTATAAAACTATAAATAATTGAAAGGTGTTAAATTTCAAAAAGAAACAAAACTGTTTAAGCTCTGTTAGCTCTATAACTCATAAACTTCAAATAAAAAGTACAAAGCGTTTATGTTTTCCTCCAAAAACTAGCGACATCTAAAACCGAGCAGGAGGTAAATGTTTTGAAATATGCTACTTAGCCCATTTAGTACCAGAAACCCCAAAACGGGTACCCTGACAAACAGTGCAGGACCAGATCAGACGCCGCAGAACGCGGCGGTCTGATCAGGGCCTCCACTGTTTGTTCAGTCATTTTCCAAATAAATTTTCATGAAAACACAACCTGACACCCCTAAATTTTGAAAAGGACTCCTGCTATATGTATATAAGGAGGAAGGTTCCATTTGGTACAAAAAGGGTTAAAGCGAAAAGAGGATTTCGACCATGTCCGTTCAATAAAGACGAACATCAGTCTCCGTACCGTCATTTAGTCAGAATACATCACTATACATGAAAAAAACTTCCATACAGTACACAGCGCAAACTCAAGATACGCAGCGCAGACTCAAGGGCCTGCGCGGATAGTCTTCGCTTGGCGCATGTTCGATGACCCCGTTTTGCTTACTTTACGTACTTTAAGCAAATAGTGAAGTGCCGGGGTTGGCAACATTCTTTTGTGGAGATTGATCATGAAACCTTTTTTACGGTCATTCCGCTAATTCAAGAAGGGCAGTTGACAGTTTCTGGCGAAAAATGTGCACTATACTGGTTAACCGCTTACGTATGAACCTGCCAAAAGGTGAATTGACCGGCTCAAAATGACCTGGATAGTGTTGACTGGGCCGTTAAACTCCAGTAAAAACAGTGAAGACACCGACCACACGCAACATATTGTGGCATCTGATCAGAGTATTCATTGTTTCCAATAATGGGGATGATTGGCATTTATATCAAAACCCTAGTATTCTAATACCATACTAGAAGAAATAAACATGCTTTATATTTTGAGAGTTCATTTTTGTTTTCTTTTTGCCAGACTAGTTAGTTTCGGCCAATTAGCCCTCTGGTAATTTCACAGTACCAGAAATTATAAGAAGAACATAATAATCAGGCCATCCTTAAAACAATTTTGTTTGCTGTGCTCCTACCCATCATATGTGAGGTGGGTAGGAAGGTAGGTCTTATTTTTTTCAGATCTGAAAAAAATATTTGACCCTCGAAGCACCATACAACAACCGGAAACATCATTTCAAACACTTATTTTCTGATATTTCAGAGAAAATCAGGCTTGACATTTCATTTGAATGGTCTGGCTTGACATTTCATTTCAAATGTCAAGCCTGATTTTCTCTGAAAAAAAAATAAAACAGCAAAAAAATAAAAAAAAAAAATAAAAAAAAAAAACAAGAATGTCATCTTCTTGAAATTTGGCTTAGTGTTTTAAATTTGAGTTTAATCAGGATTTCAAAAAAAAAAAAAAAAATCTTTTCCTCAGAATGGTAAAAAAATTTTTTGGGTAGGGGCAATCAGTGTGGGTAGGTAGGAGCACAGCAAACCAAGAATTTTTTAAGGATGGCCCCAATTATAATAATAATTATATGTATTGGCATCGTGGGTCTCATTCTTAGGTAAAGAACTAAAGTATAACTATGATGAAAACGATTGAAAAATCTGTTTAGACATACGAAACCATAGAAATTCTCCGACAAAAACCCCACAAAATTATACGAACCGAACCAATCAATACGGTCTTATTCAGTGGCAACCTTACACTCTATTGAGTGCATGGTTTTTTGTTTGTTTGTTTGATTTGAGGTTTAACGTCCCCGTCATCACTGTAAAGGTCATTTTGGAGACGTTGCTTCCAATTTTGTGGGACTTTTACCCGACATTGAGATGAAATGACATCTCAAGCCCTGCCGTCCAATGAAACCAATAGGGTTTATAAACGTGGACGGGCCGACTCGCACCGCTTTGCCTGGGCATGCTTAGATCCTCTAAGCTGTTTACCAGTACTCAAGTGCGGGTTGGTTTCAGCTCTGCGTGGAAGCATCATGCATATTTCCCATATATTTCTTCAAGCCCCGGTGGGCGGGGGCTGCGAGCGCCTGGTATATTGTTAGCAATAAAACCAATGCCCAGTGGTTGAAAAGTAACGAAGTTGTATGGCAACGTAAGTCAACATAATATTGAAACTTTACTGTCGAAAATAACATATTTTTGTGTGCAAGTAGCTTTTGCGATGTGTAAACTATTTATATATTTACAGTAAAATACATATATTACATGAAATTGCCTTACTTAGTAGAGGGGACCCTCGTTATATGCCCAATATGGTGCCGTTATAAGGATTTCGCCGGTATAAAGAATCCCAGTTAGGAGTTTGACAGAAAATTAAGGGACTTTTCACCTTAATTTACTCCAAGAAACGAAACATTTGTTACAGACATTTGTTAGAATAGATTCTTTCATGACTATGGATTTGATAGACGCATTTCCTACTGAAAGGAAGCCCACCGATCGGAACCAAGGCTGCCAAGCTTGAGCAAAGCATTGAGCAAAGCATTCAACATAAAGCTTGAGCAAAGCATTCAACATAAAGTGTCGTTATAATGAGTTTTGTCCTTATAACGAATGTCGGTATAAAGAGCGTTGACTTATATTGCTGTCATTACTCATAGTTTGACTAGGATTCCTTTATTTCTTTATTATTTTGTAGGTATCTACATTGAAATCGCGGGCGATGCTTGGTTTAGTAGGCTTCGGTACTCTGTCTCTGGTCGGGCCCATTGGAGTCTAACTGTTGGTTTTCTTTTGCTCCAGAATTACTGTTGTTTCTTGCTGTCGAGTCCTCATCGTTGTTTCATCTCTGTGGTTGTTTGATTTGTGTGTACACGAAGATGTTGCACTGGTGAGTTAGGAGGCCTAAATGCGGACTGAACAAGTTATTTGTCTTGATCGCGACGGAAGAAAGGGCGAGGATTGTGGCCGCATGGGGTCGATTTGGGACCCCAGTGGAATTCGTTTCCGCTGACCTTTCCAGGGCGGTTCTTCTGTCGCGGTTTATTTTTGTTATGGTTTGTCTTTGGGTGTTTGTGTCGCTTATATTATTTTACTTTGGATAGCCTTTGGGCCATTTTGTAGGAAAGGAACTGTCCTTTTGGCGTTCCGCTGTTGGTGTTTCCGTTAGGGTCTGTTGCTTCATGTTTGTGTTTCTTTCCCTTTGGTGTCTCTGATGGGAGCTGTGGGTTAATTGTATCGATTCCTGATCATTGCCTCTACTTCTATTTCGGAGTTGACTGAGGCCCGATCTGTTTTTATTTATTTATTCCTGTTTACGGTTCCCAGTCGGTCGCTAGTTTTCAATTACATTGTGTGTACTTTCGTGTTTGTTGGGCACATCTAGTGTTTCTGGGTAAGCCTTCGTGTCATGGATTCTATTCTTCTTCTTTTTATTGTTTGCGTGGGTCGGGGGCTGGATTGAGATGGCTATTTCATCACGTGAACAGTTCCGTGACATGAACAACCCCTAAACCCCACTTTATATAGAGAAAACTGAGGTTTACTGGGATATGCTTTATTATGCCCCCAACTTTGAAAAAGTTGGAGGGGCATATTGCTTCTGCCTCGTTCGTCCGTTCGTCTGTTCGTCCGTTCGTCCGTCCGTTACGCTTTTGATGCATAGCATATCTTTAGAACCGTGTATGCTAGGGTTTTGAAATTTCATATATGGATTCCTCATGGAAAATTAGCTGACGCGTATTTTTTTTCTAGTCCAGATTATGCCCCCTTCAAGAGTTATTGCCCTTTGAATTTTTTTTTAATAAAATCTTGTCAGCAAGATATCTCAAAAACTATTGGAGCTAGAGCCTTGAAAGTTGGTGATTATATTGGTGGTGATGAGTAGATGAACTGATTAACTTTTAACAAAATTCTGAAAAATACTTTGTGAGTTATGGCCCTTTGTCATTTTGGTAATTTGTGCCCATTGTAATGTATGCTAAAAGTGATGCATAGCATAACTTTAGAACCGTGTATGCTTGGGTTTTGAAATTTCATATATGGATTCCTCATGGAAAATTAGCTGACGTGTATTTTTTTTCTTGTCCGGATTATGCCCCTTTTAAGAGTTATTGCCCTTTGAAATTTTTTTAATAAAATCTTGTCAGCAAGATATCTCAAAAATTGTTAGAGCTAGAGGCTTGAAAGTTGGTGAATATATTGGTGGTGATGAGTAGATGAACTGATTAATTTTTGACAAAATTCCAAAAAATACTTTGTGAGTTATGGCCCTTTGTCATTTTGGTAATTTGTGCCCATTGTAATGTATGCTAAAAGTGATGCAAAGCATATCTTTAGAACTGTGTATGCTAGGGTTTTGAAATTTCATATATGGATTCCTGATGGAAAATTAGCTGACGCGTATTTTTTTTCTCGTGCGGATTGTGCCCCTTTTAAGAGTTATTGCCCTTTGAAATTTTTTTAATAAAATCTTGTCAGCAAGATATCTCAAAAACTATTGGAGCTAGAGCCTTGAAAGTTGGTGAATAGATTGGTGGTGATGAGTAGATGAACTGATTAACTTTTGACAAAATTCCGAAAAATACTTTGTGAGTTATGGCCCTTTGTCATTTTGGTAATTTGTGCCCATTGTAATGTATGCTAAAAGTGATGCATAGCATAACTTTAGAACCGTGTATTCTAGGGTTTTGAAATTTCATATATGGATTCCTCATGGAAAATTAGCTGACACGTATTTTTTTTCTTGTCCGGATTATGCCCCTTTCAAGAGTAATTGCCCTTTGAATTTTTTTAATAAAATTTTGTCAGCAAGATTTCTCAAAAACTATTGGAGCTAGAGCCTTGAAAAGTGGTGAATAGATTGGTGGTGATGAGTAGATGAACTGATTAACTTTTGACCAAATTCCGAAAAATACTTTGTGAGTTATGGCCCTTTGTCAGTTTGGCAATTTGTGCCCATTGTAATGCATGCTAAAAGTGATGCATAGCATATCTTTAGAACCGTGTATGCTAGGGTTTTGAAATTTCATATATGGATTCCTCATGGAAAATTAGCTGACGCATATTTTTTTTCTCGTCCGGATTATGCCCCTTTTAAGAGTTATTGCCCTTTGAAATTTTAAAAAAAAAATCTTGTCAGCAAGATATCTAAAAAATTATTGGAGCTAGAGCCTTGAAAGTTGGTGAATGGATTGGTGGTGATGAGTAGATGAACTGATTAACTTATGACAAAATTCCGAAAAATACTTTGTGAGTTATGGCCCTTTGTCATTTTGGTAATTTGTGAAAAACTTTGTCATCATTCTAGCGCCTACATTTCTTCACCAATTTCAATATAACTACACACAAATGTACCTTATAAAGAAAACTCGAGCGAGTTCGACTTTCAAGGTCATGACCTCAAGGTCAAGGTCACTGTGGCTATTTTTAGAAAAACTTTGTCATCGCTCTTGCGCCTACATTTCTTCACAAATTTCAATATAACTTCACACAAATGTTCCTTATAAAAAAATCTCGAGCGAGTTCGACTTCAAAGTCATGACCTCAAGGTCAAGGTCACTGTGGCTATTTTTAGAAAAACTTTGTCATCGCTCTAGCGCCTTCATTTCTTCACCAATTTCAATATAACTTCACACAAATGTTCCTTATAAAAAATCTCGAGCGAGTTCGACTTCCAAGTCATGACCTCAAGGTCAAGGTCACTGTGGCTATTTTTAGAAAAACTTTGTCATCGCTCTAGGGCCTACATTTCTTCACCAATTTCAATATAACTTCACACAAATGTTTCTTATGACAATATCTCAGCGAGTTCGACGGTCAAGGTCATATCCTCAAGGTCAAGGTCACTGTGGCTATTTTTAGAAAAACTTTGTCATCGCTCTAGTGCCTACATTTCTTCACCAATTTCAATATAACTTCACACAAATATTCCTTATAAAAAATCTCGAGCGAGTTCGACTTCAAAGTCATGACCTCAAGGTCAAGGTCACTGTGGCTATTTTTAGAAAAACTTTGTCATCGCTCTAGGGCCTACATTTCTTCACCAATTTCAATATAACTTCACACAAATGTTTCTTATGACAATATCTCAGCGAGTTCGACTTTCAAGGTCATGACCTCAAGGTCAAGGTCACTGTGGCTATTTTAAGAAAAACTTTGTCATCACTGTAGCGCCTACATTTCTTCACTGATTTCAATATAACTTCAAACAAATGTGCCTTATGACAATATCTTGAGCGAGGTCGACTTTCAGGGTCATGACCTCAAGGTCAAGGTCACTGTAGCTATTTTTAGAAAAAAATTGTCATCGCTCTAGCGCCTACATTTCTTCACCGATTTCAATATAACTTCACACAAATGTTCCTTATGACAATATCTCTAGCGAGATCCACTTTCAAGGTCAAGGTCACTGTGGCTATTTTTTTAGAAAAACTTTGTCAATGCTCTAGCGCTTACATTTCTTCACCGATTTCAATATAACTTCACACAAATGTTCCTTATGACAATATCTCAAGCCATTTCAACTTTCAAGGTCAAGGTCACAATGGCTTTTTTTAGAAAAACTTTGCTATCGCTCCAGCGCCTACATTTCTTCACCGATTTTAATATAACTTCACACAAATGATCCTGATGACAATACCTCGAAAGAGTTCGACTTTCAAGGTCAAGGTCACTGTGGCTATTTTTAGAAAACCTTTTTCATTGCTCTAGCGCTTACATTTTTTCACCAATTTCAAAATCGATTCACACAAATGTTCCTTATGACAATATCTGTAGCGAGTTCCATTTTCAAGGTCTAGGTCACTGTGACTATTTTAAGAAAAACTTTGTCAATACTCTAGCGCTTACATTTCTTCACCAATTTCAATATAATTTCACACAAATGGTCCTTAGACAATATCTCGAGCGATTTCGACTTTCAAGGTCAAGGTCACTGTGGCTATTTTTTGAAAAAAAAAAACTGTCAACGCCCTAGCGACTACATTTCTTCACTGATTTCAATATAACTTCACACAAATGTTCCTTATGATAATACCTCGAGTGAGTTTGACTTTCAAGGTCAAGGTCACTGTGGCTATTTTTAGAAAAACTTTGACATGGCTCTAGCGCTTACATTTCTTCACCGATTTCAGTATAACTTCACACAAATGTTCCTTATGACAATATCTCGAACTATTTCGACTTTCAAGGTCAAGGTCACTGGGGCTATTTTTAGAAAATCTTTGTCATCACTCCAGTGCCTACATTTATTGATGGGTGTTAATAGAACTTCACACAAATGTTTCTTATGGTAATATCTCGAGTTGCTTGGTCATGACCTCAAGGTCAAGGTCACTATGGCTATTTTTAGAAAAACTTTGTCATTGCTCTACCGCCTACATTTATGATTTTAATCTAACTTCACACAAAAGATGCTTATGATAATATCTTGAGCAAGATCTACTTCGCGGCCATGGCCTCAAGTCAAGGTCCCTATGACTATTTTTAGAGAAATATTGTCATCACTCTAGAACCTACATTTATGGATGGATTTTTAAACAAACTTTACACAAATGTTGCATATGATAATATCTCAAGCAAGTTGGACTTTTGCCATTTCAGTGTTTTCCACACACGAAGTTGACTTGTGCGAGGGGATTTGTATCGCATGCGATGCCTTGTTTTTTTTTAATAAAATCTTGTCAGCAAGTCCATATCTTGAGAACTATTAGAGCTTCATTAATCATTCTTGGTACAAACTTGCATCCAGGCATTGCAACTTCAACGCAAGCATCCATATCTGACATTGACCTATATTTCATGGTTCACTGACTTCGTGAATTATTGCGACCACCCTGACTTTCACCATTTCTCGAAAACTATTAAAGCTTTTTAAATTATAATTGGTACAAACTTGCATCTAGGAATTCCAACTGCAACGCAAGCATCCATATTTGACTTTTACCCATATTTCATGGTTCACTGACTTTGTGAATTATTGCGACCACCCTGACTTTCTATCTAATGTAAGAGTCCATTTCTTAAGATCTATTAGAGCTTCATTAATTGTATTTGGTACAAGCTTGCATTTAGGAATTGAAACTTCAATGCAAGTATCCATTTCTGACCTTGACCTACATTTTATTCTTCACTGACTTTGTAAAATAGTTTGACAACCCTAACTTTGACCCTGATGTAAGAGTCTGTTTTTAAGAGTTAACTTGGTACATGCTTGCAACTAGGAGTGAAATTTTTATGCAGGCATCCATGTTTGACCTTGACCTAGATTTCATGGTTTGGTGACTTTGCGCCCCCACAGGCGCGACATAGCCTTCGGGGGAATTGTTGTTGTATGTTTTTGAGTCTTTAACAATATTTGTTGAATACTTTGCCAGCTAAGGTCAAGCAAAGGTTGGGGGCATTGTGTTTTACAAACACCATTTCTAGTTTTTCTTATTTCTGCTCTGAGACATAGGCTGTGGGTACTCGTGAGGCGGTTCTAACGAGCACCCACAACCTATGTTTGCATTATAAATAAGAAAAATATAACGGATTTTTCTTCAGAAAAGTAGCCATTTTGGAGATGTGAAAAATGCACTATGTCGCACTGGTGTGTTACATAATGTTCAGTAATTGAAACAATTCCTGAAAATAACATTTCACTCTTTCTGATTTGCATTAGATATCCCAGCAGACACTCTGTGTTGAATCAAACGTTGAAACAAACGTTGTTACAGTGTTGAGTTCACTTTGGTGCATTAACACGCCTGGTAGACTCGTAAAGGGTGGCCAGCGATTAAGCACTCACAATCCTTACGGGAACTCCCGGCCATCAAAATGTCAACAAATAGGTGCGTGTTCCCGATTTATGATTTTCAGTCAACTTTGTAAACGTATTTTGAAAAAATCGGGCAATGCTATTTTCAACAACTTTCATTTCTGCATCGGAAAAGATAGGTGTGGACATGAGTTTTAATTAAATATGAGGAAAGTAGTCAGATATTTCTGTTTTGACCAGTTTTCTGGTGCCGAATTAAGACATTTTCAGCTACCTTGGCTATGCAAAAACTCATCAAACATGTCAAATAAGACGTAATTCGAACTAATTTCATGTTGAAATACGTATTCTAACACAGCGCGCCTATATAGGCAATGCAAAATAACTGTGTTTTATTCTGCAACAAATCACAGCTCGGGAGAGCGTGACGTGTGACGTCATTAAAAACTGCAAATTTATGACGTCACTAGTCGATTAACTTGACGTTAGACGGTGTAACGTCATTTTCTCACATCGAAAACGTTAGAAAAGGACATAAATGCATGTGTTTCAGTCGATAATTTCAGCGGGATTTCTTCTAACAATGGCGAAAAGTTGTGAGATTTTGAAGGATACAACAACATTATTGCCGATTTTCAGCGTGTTAGAATCGAAATAGATCAGCTCTAGCCAGTGATTTGTTGTGTAATAAATCACAGTTTGTCGGTCAGTTGTAAGTAGACAAATCACGCGCGCTACGCGCTTGTGATTTGTCTACTTTACAACTGACCTCCAAACTGTGATTTATTACACAACAAATCACAGTTAGAGCTGATCTATTTCTTAAATAGAAGTGACGGCATTGATCAGGAATCGATACAATTAACCCACAGCTCCCATCAGAGACACCAAAGGGAAAGAAACAAAAACATGAAACAACTAGGCCCCAACGGAAACATCACAAGCGGAAAGCCAAAAGGACAGTAACTTTCCTACGAAATGGCCAACTGGCTATCCAAAACAAAATAATATTAGCGATACACACACTCAAAGACAAGCCATAACAAAAATAAACCACGACCAAAGAACCGCCTTGGAACGGTCAGTGAAACGAATTCCACTGGGGGTGGGGGGAGCTTAAATCGATTTAACGTGGCCACAATCAAAATTTCCGCAGAATTTGTTCCAGGAGCTTAAATGTTTCTGCCGGTTATAACTTACGAGGCCCGATTAACCCTTAATGGAATATTTTACGGGAACAGGAAAAGCCAACTAATGGGCGTCTGATTACAATCGCCTTTTCATTAAATAACACACACAAACATTTAATCAAAGCCCTGACGTATTTATACTCTTTTAGATATAAGGTAAAGAAGGTCTAGATCACATGGTTCTCGTGTGAACCGTAATATTAAATGCAAAGCTCGTTGCACTATGACTCTTTCGGATATAAATACTGTTCTGCCACAGTCTGGGTGACATTTTATGCTTTCGGTTCCTTCCCCTTTTAGTTTCCTCAAAACGTAATTTGGACAAAGCAGTTGATAAGTATTATGATTCTAAGCACCAGTTTTATGCTGCACTAAGTAAGTACTTCGTATTCGTTGCTATACTCAACATGCTTTATGCCCTGATTAATCATGTGAGACGTTCCTTTTGTCAATAAGGGTAGTGACTTCAAAGATTTACTCAGCATATTTTGAGATAAAAAAAAAAAAAAAAAAAAAAAAACATTATATCTTCCCAACCAGCTTATTTCAGAAATACTGAAACGTCCATCATTTGCTATAAATACAACAAACATATAAGAAATACAATATTCTAATGCACTTACGTATGTAACGCGACGTCTGATTGGATAACGTCAAAAATTTGCGACAGTATATTCCACGATATACTGTCGGAAATCCGACGTCACCACGTAACGTCGTTTTTCATTGGCTGACATTTGGTTTTACGCAGCTCACAACGCCTGCCGCTTTGTGCAAAATAGTACAATTTTTAACAAAACAACCGAATAAGTGCATTAGAATGGGGATAACAGTATTGAAAATTGTCATTTGGGGAGGTAAATCGGTGGTTTTACGGTCGCAAATTGCGTTTTACGGCTCCGCTGACGCGTCGCCGTAAAACGAAATTTCCGACCGTAAAACCACCGATTTACCTCCCCAAATGACAATTTTGAATACAGTTATCCCCTAATTCATCTTCAATGAAATTGTTTCTATGTTGATATTCAAGCATGTTGAGACTACTGCTTTGAATAACTGGAATCTTTGTTGATCGACGTTTATCGATTAGCTTTGAAGTATAAGTTAGGGGACCGTGAAAAGTCTACACATTCAATTAAGATATGTTTAACAGTGAATGGCTGATCACATCCCACACAATAAGGCTGATCATCACCATTTAAAATATAAGAATGAGTAACTCTTGCATGGCCAATGCGCAGTCGCGTTAATACTCTTATGTTCGATACTCCAGTGGAACTGAGGGCGGGGGAAATTTAATAAATTCTTATGTTTTGCGGCGTCTGATCTGGGCCTTCCCTGTTTGCCAAGGTACAACTTTAGGGGTTTCCCGCCTACAATGTGTTAACAATAATAATAATGGATGCAACTGATATTTTAAAGTAAATCACATAAAAATGGCTAGACAATTTACATGCATATTACAAATATGTTCTAGAAAGGGTTATCCTTTGGCAACAAGGAATACACTACAGAACTGGAAAATATGGAGTGTACATGTTTTCTTGGCCAGACTAGCTAGTTTCGGCCATTTAGGTCTCATCAGTGACCCTCAAATATTTTCAAAATTCTACAATGGAATCAATGATCCTAAAGGACAAGAAAATATAAACTGCACTAAGATGTAGGGCAGGTTGACATTTTACGGCAGCCACACATTCCCAGACAACAGTTGTAGTGACGTTAAATATGTTCTAGAAAGGATTATCCTTTGGAAGCAAGGAATTCAAATTTTGGTAAATAAATAAATAAGTTTATTAACATACTTATCAATAAATTATTCAACCAACTAATAGATTAGCAAACCAATCAATCAGCCAACTGATTAACAAAATCTATCAACCAATCAATCAATTTATCAATCAAATCACTCAATTAATCAGTCAATTAATTATTCAGTAATTCAAAATAAATAAATAAATAAATAAATAAATAAATAAATAAATAAATAAATAAATAAATAAATAAATAAATGTGTGTCATCTTCGAGAATGCAGAGAGGAAAAGCAACCGTTCAAAAAAGCTTAAATAACCCATTAAGTCTACAATTAGTTGAGATTACTAACTCTTCATGTGTTTTTTTTTTTTTTTTTTTTTTTTACATATCTCTGAACTGCATCAAAGAGAATGATATTTTCGTTTTCAGCTAAATGTTCACCACCATTAAGTAGTTTATTGGAGTTTAAAGGTGTTCTGAAATAAGATGATACGTTCCACACACAAATGAAGTGCTCTACTCTCCACAACTGCATGAGGGATTGGCACTCAGGTGATTCAAATAATGCTCTTTTTTTAAGATTACTACAAGTATTTCGAATTCTAGCTTGTAAACTGAATCCATTACTTGCTGAAATACTTTTTGAAGACTTTAATTATGACCTGCTATAGACTTTTGTTCAGTTATTATTATTACATTTATAATTATTATTGTTATCATTATCATTATTGTTGTTGTTCATTTCGAAAACGCATCCGTGCCGCAAAGTACATTCTTTTATATGTCGGAAACTGTTAATTTTCTATTGAAAATTTGTGGTGTTAATCTTACTTATACTGAAAACATATGTTGTGTGTGTTCGTTAGAACCGCCTCATTGAAACTGTTCTAACTGGGACCTATAACCGACGTCTTGGAGTAGAAATAGGAAAAAATACTTTCTGTAATTTCCTTTATATAAAGTGGTATTTACGGGGTGTTTATTCCATGGACTTGTTATGGTAATTATTATTATTATTATTATTATTATTATTATTATTATTATCACCACCACCACTACCAATTACACTATTTTTCGCAATAACTTTATTTGCTTATGATTATAATAATTGTTCTCAATATTGTTCCATTAATTCTCTTTAGCTTTTGAAAAGTGACAGCAAGGGGAATTTTATGACCAATCTCGATTCGAGTGTTATCTTGTCTTTTAGATTCCCCGTTAACCATCCCCGTGAGTCAGTATGTTTCCATGAAAAACTCCAATCAGTCACACACCGTTGACTCAACATTGAATCAACGTTCAAACAACGTTTTCAACGTTGTATGAACGTTGATTCAACGTTGAGTGCCCGCTGTGATGCCTACTGAAGGAACAGTTTTAACAATAGACTACAAGCTATTGGTTTTTACATTTTCTTGTAAAATTACCAGTTTTCACTCGTGTGTTACCAAACGTTTATTTCCAACGTTTTTAACGTTATTTAAACGTCGCTTCAACGCTGAGTGAACGCTGTGATGCCTACTGTTGGTGAACAATAGTTTACAAGCTTTTTGTTTTGACATTTTTTCACAATTGAAGACATCTGTTTATCGCTTGAATATTACCAAAATGCGCATCGATTACGACATCTTATAAGCAAACTCATTTTTCTCAATATAGTCTTTACAAATTTCTATAATTTCATTAAGGGGGTCACTGGTTCATAAAATTCCCCGTTCAATAAAGTATGTGTCAGTTGAGTACAAGACCTCGGTTATTTACCGACAGTATCTAAGAATTACAAAGAGATTACAGTCCCACCGATTTCAATATTTACTTAATTGACTATTTGATTTTGCAGGTTTTATTTTACATGCCATACCTGGTGTTCAGTTGGTTTTTACCTTGAAATCTTCGATCGGATGACGGGCTTTGGTCTGATCACCAACAACCTGCATGATATGTGACGTCGCCAAAATGTAAAGGCGGAATGCTGCCAAAGAATAAAAAGATTATTGGCAAAGGACTTAAAACTGTGAACGATAAAGACAACAACGCTCTAAATACTTCTTTTGAAACATATCAAAAAGAACCTATCACAGAGCAAAGTAATACCCCACGCATGCGCACCATGGTTCGTTCAGGTAAACTAGAGTCGTCTGCTTGTGACACTTCACAGGTAATAGGTACCAGATATATCAAAGACCAGTGTACCGGTCAATTGGTATCGGCTCGCTATAACAGACGAAGGCTCACTGCAATTGCCTATAATCTTCGTGAAAGTGGAAATGATATAAGTAATGGAGAGAACGGACCAAACGCTGACTTGTTTTCTAGGAGAATGAGTGCACCAGAACTCCCGCCAATTTCATCTAATGGAAAAAATTCTGCGATTATAAACAATTCAAACTTGACATCACGGAGCAATACTTTTCACAGTTACAAATTTTCTCACAAAAATCGGAAGATAATTCATAGTGATTCGTCGCTACAGGGGATAACAAGTAGAGCGTCATCTGCATCTAGTCAGGCGAGTCGGCATCGAGTGCAGTCTGCTGGTGCTGAACGTGCGTTGCAGACGACAAATCACGTGATCATAACACAACCAATTAAGGAAACCGTATCAAGTAAGTTTTTAATTTCTGTCTAACATATTATTATGTTCTCTTTTTAAATTGTGCACATCGATTTATTCATATAATTTCCTATTTAGGCCGAAGTCATCACTTTTAGGGGAATGGGAACACCTTCAAGGGAGGCAACACCTGCAAAAGTATTTTTGTCTCCCATGTCAATAGGGGTCCACTCTTAAAGAAAAAAGTATTGCTCCTGAGGAGCAAATTCTTTCCTTTAAGAGTAGACCCCTTTTTCAGTGGGACAGGGCTTATAGAAATGATAACAGGAAGTTCCGAAAGTTGTCTCCCTTTGAAAAATCGCAGAAAAATCTATCAGGTGTTCCCATTCCCCATTCCCCTAAAGAGCAAATATGTTTGTTTCGATCAGAACAATACTATTCCAAGGCGGCCCCAGCCCGTCGGGGCTTGAAGAAATAGATGGGCTGCATGATTCTTCCACGCAGAGCTGAAATCGATCCCAAACAAGTACTGGTAAACCGCTGCCCTGGCAAAGCGGTGCGAGTCAGACCGTCCAAGCTCATAAACCCTATTGGTTTCATAGGACGACAGAGCTTGAGGTGTCATTTCATCTCAATGTCGCGTAAAATCCCCACAAAATCGGAAGCAACATCTCCAAAATTACCTATACAGTGTTGATGGGGACGTTAAGCCTCAAATCTAACAAACAACTGTGTAAGATAACATGGCTAAACTTTAGAATCTGTTCGTCACTGTTTTACTAACTTTAGTAGGCGTTAGGTTAAGGTTAGGTTAGGTTTGTTTGTTTGATTTGACGTTTAACGTCCCCGTCAACACTGTATAGGCCATTTTGGAGACGTTGCTTCCAATTTTGTGGGACTTGTACCCGGCATTGAGATGAAATGACATCGCAAGCCCTGCCACCCAATGAAACCATACTCGAGCAGGGCTTATATGCATGGGCGGTCCGATTCGCACCACTATTCCTGGGTATGTTTAGAACCTCAAAGCGATTTACCAGTACTCGCATGCGGTCGGTGTCAGCTCTGCGTGGGAGCGTCATGCAGCCTATCTATTTCTTCAAGCCCCGAGGGGCGTGGGGCCTGGGTTAGGTTAGGATCATTAGGGTTAGGGTTAGGGCAAGGGTTAGGTAATATGAAGTGGAGGACAGATTCTTAAGCCGCTCCGATAACATTATTGTTTATGGGTGCATTATTCTGACAGTGAACGAAACTGAACTTTCGGTTACCTATTTAAGTCATATGTGGCTATTTATTAAAATGTTCTTTCAGTTTTATGTTTTCATCTGTAAAAATACTGCATTTATTGTATATGAAGAACTCAGAAGAACCCTTTTTGAAAGAGGGGTCGTTTCGTTTTTTGATGGATAAACATAATGCTCATAATATAGCTATACCGAGATACCTTTCATGACTGGAGCCGACCGTTCCAGGGCGGTTCCTCTGTCCCGGTTAATTTTTGTTATGGTTTGTCTTTGAGTGTGTGTATCGCTTTTTTATTTTGTGTGTATTTTGTTTTGTTTTGGCTAGCCAATTTTCCATTTTCTGGGAAAGTACCTGTCCCTTTGGCTTTCCGCTATTGATTTTTTCATTAGGGTCTAGTTATTTCATGTCTGTGTTCCTTCCCTTTGGTGTCTCTGATGGAAGCTGTGGGTTAATTGTATCGCTTACCGATCATTGCCTTCACTTCTGATTTATAGGGCCAACCAAAATCATACAATAAAGAACAACAGCATAAACATTTCTAGCAGTTTCATTAGGCGATCATCGGTCACTGCTTAAGGGGAATGGGAACACCTTCAGGGGAGGCAACTCCTGCAAAAGTAATTTTGTCTCCCATGTCAATAGGGGTCAACTCTTAAAGGAAAGAATTTGCTCCTGAGGAGCAAATTCTTTCCTTTAAGAGTAGACCCCTTTTTCAGTGGGACAGGGCTTATAGAAAACGAACAGGAAGTCCCGAAAGTTGTCTCCCTTTGAAAAATGGCGGAAAAAATCTGCCTGGTGTTCCCATTCCCCTTAAAGACACATTTTTTTCCTTATATAAAAGGGGTGGCCTGTCTAATGATCTCCAATTAACATGTCCTTCGGACCATAGTGCACATCAAAGGCTTATCTTATCTAAATGATTATGAGGTGATTATGAGCAGATGTCTTGTTTAATAGGGGGCTCAATAAGGGTACTTAAGTGATAGTATAATTTACTGAGATTGTTTCCAACAACATATTGTTTAAATAACTTCTTTTTCATTTTAAAATAAAGTAAAGAAAAACACTGATATCCATTGTTTCCTATACTCAAAATTGCAAAGAAGTAAACACACAAGGTAAATGAATTGATTAACCTCAAAATTTAATCAATCAATTTACCTTTATTTATTTATATTTTTTTTAATTTATTTATTTATTTTATTTTGGTTGAAAGTATGTGATACACAATTCATATAATGTCTAAAACATTAGCATTTTATAGTTTCAGTCAAGGGAACTATAAAATGTTCTTTGTTTTAGACACAATCATATCAGAAAAAGAGAGAGAGAGAAAAAAAAAAGATTTTTTTTAAATATTTTATATTTCACCTTTTCAAGTTTAAAACTAAAATAACAAACACAATTAAATTTATTTTTCTCATTTATATTGCAAACATAGGTTGTGGGTGCTTGTTAGAGCCGCCTCATTGAGGCGGTTCAAACGAGTACCCACAACCTATGATTCAATAAGACGATTCTAACGAGCACCCGCAACCTATTACTTGGAGCAGAAATAAGGAAAATAATGTATACCCCCTTAAACCCCCATTTTCTCTATAGAAAGTGGGGTTTAGGGTATGCTCCTTTTTCCTCAAAAACATATAGTGTGTGTCCTCGTTAGAACCTCCTCATGGAAGCAGTTCTAACGAGCAGTCACACTGTAAAAACAAATTGTGGGTCCTCGTCTGAACCGCTTCGCCGAGGTGGTTCTAATGAGTACCCACAATATATGTTTAGAGCAGGAATAATAAAGTTATCAGGATTTTATCTGAAAAAAAAATATTTTTGGTGAAAAAAATTCACCAATATATTTGAATTGGCTTTTTCTGTAATGATTATAAATAATGGCTACTAAATATAAAATCGGGAAAAAGTGCTGTTGTTTCTTCCATGCAAATCAAAATAAGGACTTAGGTGTAAATGAATAGATGTCATTTGTCAAAGTCATTTCCCTAGGTAATTTATTACCCTCTGTTGGTCCCCTACCTGTATGACAGCCTGAATACCCTAAGTGTATTTTATCTCAATGCTGGATTCTTTAATAAACGGTCATTAGGATGTTATGTAATCGAAAAATGTGTCTTTAAGGTGATGACCGACCATAATTTTAGCCGAATCCAGTCATGATCGTTTTGTTGTCTCAGTCACAGTGACAGTTTTCATTCTAAAACTGTCCGACGGCGTGGGGGGGGGGGGGGGGGGGGGGGGCGGTTCTGAATGAATCAACGACGATGTTAACCTAAAGCTTTGTAATTATTGTGTATCAGCAATAAGCATCGTTTCACCTGTTAAAATTATTTTTTGCTGGCATTCCAACAGTATGATTTATAAAATACCATTTTGAGCCGTTTTAAATTCTGCTAAAATTCAGCCAGTGCGCGCCCGGCATGTGTGCTTCTAGAGATCTTATTACTTATTTCTTTCTGTTATTTTGAAATGGGGTTTTATTCTTTGCATGGGTTTGCTTCTTGCTTACATTTGAATTGTCCATTTTATGTTGCAATCAGCTTTTGAGAGGATGGGAGACCTTTCTGTAGTGGTTCAAAGTGTACCGGAGTCTCTTGTTGCCATTTATGATCTTTCATGGATATCTTGTAGTACACCTCAGAAGAAAAAAAATCGTTCGAAGCCATTTTGTACCGGAAACTACTAAAGAGGTAACTGGCAAACAGTGTAAGCCCAGATCAGACGCCGCGAAACGCGGCGTCTGTTCACGGCCTACATTATTTGCAAAGAGATCAGCCATTTTCCAAATGAATTTTAAAGCTAACACAACCTGACACCCCGAAACTTTGAAATGGACACCTGCTTTCTATATAGAGGAAGATTCTATTGGTACAAAATGGGTTAAAGGGTTTGGGTTTGGTTTGATTTGGAGTTACACGCCACTGTCAACACTATCATGTCAATTTATCTAATACATTATTTGAGTACATGCAGTCATTAATTCGTTAGAAACTGACACCCGCCCTTATTCGCCCCCGTCCATCGGGGCTTGGAGAAATAGATGGACTGCATGATGCTTCCGCACAGAGCTGAACTTGTGACCTACCACACATGAGTACTGGTAAACCGCTTAGAAGGTCTAACCCTGCCCAGACAAAGTGGTGTGAGTCAGACAGTGTAATGCGTATAAGCCTTTTGGTTTCATTGGTTTGAGGTGTCATTCCATCCCAGTATCTGGTTAAAGTCCCAAAAAATGGAAGCAACGTCTCCAAAATGACCTAAATAGTGTTGACGAGGACGTTAAACCTCAATTCAAACAAAACAGGCACCGGCCCTTATCAAATCGGCGGATGGGAGAGAATGGCCGTAGAGCCGACCAAAGCCGGTAGGTTAATATCCCGCACTCTTACATGTTTTCTCTGTTATTCTAGCACAAAAGATAGCCGACAGACGCAACTCGAAAGAAGACATGCCTGCGGCAGTTGCCCCGATTGGTCGTTGTCCTCCGGCACCTGCCTACAGGCGGTCCAAGTCGAAGATCAGTGCCAACGGATACAATAACAACTTGACAACGCCCAGAAAAATTGTGCATTCTCATAGTGAGACTCAGCTAAATCCACAGAAAACGGATACAACTAGAAGACAGCATGTGGGCATAAAACGGATTAATTCTGACAACAGGCTCGCTGAGCTCAACAAAAGAAACGCTAAAAATTCCAGTTCCGGTGCTCAGAGTGTCAAAAGGGACGGTCAACCAAATGGTAAGGGCTCGTCTAGTAACTTGAACGGTTTGAGAAAATATTCATCAACACTTGGTTTAAATTCGAACGACAAACAAAGTGATGAAAGTGACTTGAAAAAGGATGTTTATGATTCGGATTCTGATACTGATAAAGACAGTCGAGTTATTGACTGGATTATAGGTGTAAATCAAGTAGCAGAGCCTCCGGAAGAACAGGTTATTGAGTATGTAGATGAGCCACCACAACGGGATACTGCAATAAGGATTATTTATGAGGGGGACACTTGATTAAACCTCGTAGTCCCTGAGACATTGTCTTTCAGGAGAGCTATCTATAGTCTCTTCCCTTTTCGCAATTGTCAAAATGGCTGACGAAAGATGGCGTTCATGCTTCTGTGATAGATGACCTGAGGTGTTCATTGACTTTGCGCTTAAATATTAAACTATGCGATGGATGGGCGTGATCTTGCACGCTGTCGAGTCCTTAGTAAGGGCCAAATTTTACCGGTTACAGAATAGTCCCAAAATGGCAGTTTTCAACTAGACACTAAAGTGATAATTGATTATGATATATACTGAAACTAAAAGGCATTACGAGAACAAACCTATACAAATGCATTGTAATCTTTACCGCCGAAAAAAAAATGAAAATCTTACGGTGAAAAATAGTGATATTTATCTTATTTTATAAGAAAAAATAAGGCTAACCCCTATAAACCCCAGTTTTACTATATAAAAGTGGGGTTCAAGGGGGTCAAAATTATATAGGCGTGTTTTCGTGATGGAATTTATACGCCTTCAGAACTGGCAACATTTCAACACGATAACCATGACGAAAACATGTCTATATAATTCTGACCCCTTTGAACCCCACTTTTATACATAGTAAAACTGGGGTTTACAAGGGTAAATCTTATTTTTCTTATTTTGCTCTAAAATATAGATTGTGGGTATTCGTTAGAACCTCCTCGAATCTATATTTTGAACAGAAATAAGAAAATATCACAATTTTTCATCTGAAAATTTTCTTTTTTCGGTGGTAATGTTTACAATGTATTTGTATAGGCGTGTTTTCGAAATGCCTAACCTTTGCAAACGGTAAAATCAGTGTAGATCCGGATCAGATGGCATATGATCAAGATCTACAGTGTCATTCAGCTATCAAATTATGTTACAACATATCAAGCAGGTTGATAAGTTGATAATCAGAAATGGGCATGACAAATGTATTTATTCAACAGGACAAGAACAATAAACCAATATGTTAGAATTCGCTCCAGGGATGCGCCATTACAATAACACATCCATGTGACATGGTGCATTTTTTCACATCCCAAAATGGCTACTTTTCTGATGAAAATCCGTGATATTTTTCTTATTTATATTTTAAACATAGGTTGTGGGTGCTCGTTAGAACCGCCTCAATGAGGCGGTTCTAACGAACATCCACAACCTATGTCTTGGAGCAGAAATAATAAAAATAAGGTATTCCCCAATAAACCCCAGTTTTCTCTATATAAAGTGGGGTTTAGGGGGTGTTCATTCCACGGACTTGTTCACGTGATGAATCTTTCTTTTAAGAGTATACCCACAAAACATTACGAAAACACGCCTATACAAATACATAGTAAACTTTACCACTGAAAAAAAAAGAAAATTTTTAGATGAAAAATTGTGATTTTTTTCTTATTTCTGCTCAAAATATAGATTGTGGGTAGTGGTTAGAACCGCCTCATCGAGGCGGTTCTAACGAGTACACACAATCTTTATATTAGAGCAGAAATAAGAAAAATAAGGTTTACCCCTGTAAACACCAGTTTTACTATATAAAAGTGGGGTTCAAGGGGGTCAAAATTATATAGGCGTGTTTTCGTGATGAAGAAAAGATAACGAACTCGAAACTTTGTTTTCCTTGGAAAATGGACAGAAAAAAATGTAAGCTTTTTCCATTCCCCTTGTTCCGCAGAATCACTTTTGTCATGCCCATTTCTGACTGTCAGCCAATCAAATTACTTGATATAATGTTTTCATTCAAATTTGCAGACTGTATGACAAATACTGTTGATCCTGATCAGATGGCTTCTTCAGATCTTAGCCTATACTGAAGAGGCCATCTCTTTTAGCAGGATAAGGGTTGAATGTGTACAGTGTGGTCAACAAATATACGCAGCAACAAACTTTTAGTAGTATAGCCGAGGTTCAATTATTGTGTGTACAATTAAAGATTTATCAGTCCCTAAAGTAGCTAAACATGTGCACAAGCCAATCAACAGACTTCAATTTCAAACATTTTTGTCTCATTTATCAAAAAGGGGCACAGCCCGAAGAGCAAATTCGTTCGTTAAAGAAGGATTTATTTACAGCAAAATTCCGCTCTTAAGACCGCTTAAAATTAAGACTAATTCTACCTTAAAAAGCTTATTTAGTATGCTGCAGTTATTCTTTCTTTGTATTTTTGCATACAGAGTCCTCTGGTCAGAGACCACCTTTGGGACTGTTCAAAAGTGGTCTTAAAGACCACTTATGAACAGCCCCAAAGGTGGTCTTAATAGAAGAGTTTTACCGTATTTAGGTTTAAATTTCAAGATATTTGTATCAAAATTTTATGGATAAAATGCACACTATGTGTAGATCTTTCTATCTTCATAGTCGGTCACATTTGGCCATTACCTCTGGGCAGGCTTAGTCCTTCTAAGCGGTTTACCAGTACTCGTGTGTGGTCATATTCAGCACCATGCAGCTCAATGTATTTCTCCAAGCCACGATGGGCGTGGGGGGGGGGGGGGGGGCAATCCTTTAACCACGTGTATTTGTACATGCGTATGTCCTGCGATTTTAATCCTCGGGGGAGTGGGCTTATTCCTTTCTTTTTAGAGATTATATATTTCCTTACAATTAGGTTATTCTTACAAGGTGACCATTTTATTGAGCCTTTATTAATCTGATTTGGATATTCAAGCCTCTTTAAAAGAATTAGCTGGCAAAATCCACAACTCTGCCAATTGTTTAGTCATTGTAACATTCTTTTTAACACGGTCAGCGATGTTAAACGTGAACATTTGTCCAAACAACCGGTAAATAAGACTTTTTAAGGGGAGCCTATTTCTACCAAGGGAGACAACTTTTATTTCATACTGTTTATTTTTCTGTAAACTTAACCCCATTAAAAAAAGGGTCTACTCTTAAAGGAAAGCATTTGCTTTTTAAAAGCAAATGTTTTCCTTTAAAAGCAGACCCCAAAGGTAAGGTATGCAAGTACATTTGTATTTTAATATACGACAGAGGGAATTAATCAGGGAGCGAATTCTTTCCTTTAAGAGTGGACCCAGATGGTAAGGGATGCAAGTATTTCCACGACTGAGCGAATTCAGCAAGGAACAAAATATTTCCTCATTACGATAACACACCCGTGCAAATTGATGCATTTTTACACATCTCCAAAATGGCCATTTTTCTGTTGAAAATCCGTGATATTTTTCTTATAAATACTGCAAACATGGGTTGTGGGTGCACATTAGAACCGCCTCATTGAGGCGGTTCTAACGAGTACCCACAGCCTATGTCTTGGAGCAAGAATAAGAAAAATAATGTATACCCCCATAAACCCAAGTTTTCTCTATATAAAGTGGGGTATAGGGGGGTCTTCATTTCACGGACTTGTTCACGTGATGTGTACGAGTAGACCCTTATGATAAGGGTTGCTAGTATTTCCATGATGAGTTCCCTAGAGGTTGATGATTTTATTCTCGGTTTCTTTAAGAGATTTTTTCTAGTTATGTTGGTTTGCGATGCATTGCTTTCGTTTTCACCACTTTCGTTTCGTTTGGTGAGATTCTGGGGCGATTTCGATTTAAGAACTGTGACAAAAGTAAGATCGAACTGTATTTGGTTAGAGGAAATGGGACCAGTTTAGTTTCGGGGACATAGTTGACTTGTTCCCAGTTTTCCGTAAAACACTGCAGAACACTAGAACCAGTAATTTCTTTCGCAGGCATAGATTGTAGACTGCTACACAGACTTCTATTTAAAAATAGCGACCTCTATTCATTAATAGATGGTCTGTGTAGCAGTCTACATAGATTGTTGTTATATGGCAAAGGGGGGGGGGGGGTGCAATAAAAGTAACAGCAACCAAACGATCGAACTTCCTCCTTATGTGATCTTAAGTCCAAGCGCATTCGGTTGAAACCTTTAAGCGTTGTCCGAATAAAGATCACATAACTCTTGCTTGCATCAGGACAAGTCTATTCATTGAGCAATGTGCATTTAGAGATGGTAACGTGGCATCGCCGTTGATACTGCCGTTATTTTAGTGTTTTAAATATAAAAATTATGCTTTATTTGGACGGGACTTATTTTTTTAAAACGATCCGACACAATGCATTCTTTCATATCTCCTGAACAGTTATTTTGCTGTCGAAAATGTCTGATACTTTTTTGTATAAATCTCAATGCTCCAAACATTGGCTGTGGGTGCTCGTTGGAACTGCCTCACTGAGACATTCAGAAAACAAGAATCAAAGAAGTAAGTTAATATTAAAATATTGAATTGTGCGCATTGAAATATACGTAGGTGCGAGGCGGACCGTCCATGCTAATAAACTCTATTGGTTTCATTGGGCGACAGGGCTTGAGATGTCATTTCATCTCAATGTCGGGTAAAGTCCCACAAAATTGGAAGCAACGTCTCCAAAATGAGCTTTACAATGTTGACGGGGACGTTAAACCTCAAATCAAACAAACAAACAAATTGAAATATACACAGAATAGTGTTATATGATAATATAAGTACATTTCTTGTATGATTTCATGATTTAGAAACGACCCATATGTTCTTATTCGTAACACTGATCCTTTTTGCTAATTGCCAAATGGACCGCAACATGAGAAAACCTGGCTTTGTCATTTGCGAACAACAAAGGGGCAGATCAGCCTGCGCGCATGCGCAGGCTGATCAGCGCCTTTGCGTTCGCTGCATGTGTATTTGGATACCTCTAGTTGCTAAATTTAAAATTTCAAAACTCTAGCTTCTCTGTGTAGCTGAGCAGACTGGTTTGTGTCTTACCAGGTCGAAAACCCCGAAGACTGATTTTCTCGCGGTAGAGACCAAAATGTTCTGCGGTAAAGTGGTATGAAATCGGTTGGGTGAAGTCACCCCGTTATTGTTGGTTCAATGTAGCCTGACCCACGCAGACAAAAGCCTTTTATTTGATGAATACTAATGATCCAAATCTGTTAAATATGATAGGTTGACAAATGTATTTCTGATTGCAAATTAACGGCTTCAAGTCCAAGATAATTTGGCAGTACCTCAAAATAGAATTTGCTACGTCGCCTTTATCAACTTGTTTCTATATTTATCTACCTTTAACTTAAGTTTATTATTGTTGGAATGAACATGATACTGCATAAACTTTGACAGTTAAATCGATTTCAACCCCAAGAAATGTTTTAATTTTTATGACCGCCCCCACAAGGTTCTCTGAAACACCGGCGTCTTTGTTTGTTTTAAGACTCATTTGTATATTTTTGGGGATCTAAAGGTACTCTTGCCTGCTATTGTCCACGTGACTATCGGCATTGCTCAATATCCAGGAAACGGTTATTTATAACATCGGTGTTCTTTTCCCTGTGACGTCAGAGCGCTGTGTAAAAGCGTTGGTTATCTGTGAAATCTGGACTGGTCTTTAGTACTGGGCCAATGACAACCAGTGAAGTCCCAGATTAGACGCCGCAGAACGAGCCTCTGATCACGGTCTACACTGTTTGCTGGAATTACAGGAAACAGTTCCAGTTCAGAACCATTTTCTCAGCCTACACTCAGAGACGTTCGACCCGCCAGTGTTGTGTATATACTTTGGTTATTAATTGAGCCCCGCCAAGCGAATTTGTGTCTTTGAGCATTCCGTCATGACAAATTTTAACTGCGCATGCCCGGCCATTCAGAGGGGCCAGGGATATGGCTTTCTGTCTGAAGGTTCCTCTTGATTCACTGCTTGTATGAGCGAGAAGCGAAGGTTCTGGCGAGACTGCGCGGATGAGCAGGCTCGCCTGAACCTTCGCTGCTCACATAGGCGATAAGCACCAAAATCGCTTGACGGGGCCCATTATTGGAAATGTTGTTTTTTGTCTGCAAAATATTGTACAGTTTCAATGAAGCTTCAATGATTCAAACCCCGAAGGATCGTTTACCATTGCTGCTTCAAACTCCTCTTGAATCCCTAATTTTATAGACGATAGAGGTGATGTCCCTAATGCGCCTTATAGTTCGTTATGGCTTGAACTGTCCCATGGCTTGAACTGTCCCTGTCCTGAACATTTTTTTTCATGTCAAGCCATTGAAATTCGGCTGTTTTGAAGTAGTTTTTTTTGTATAAAATAGTGTTATCGCTAGATAGAAACCTACTTTGAAAAGACTAAAAAGGAATTCGTTGAATATTTCTCATCTACATTTTACTGGCTGACTGACTGACTGACATTTCTGATCTCTATTAACGTATTCAAAGAATGACTGGCTGACTTAGTGACTGAATAAATGAATGAACCGTTTATGCCCATGATTTAAGCCAGGGCATGTTATTTTGTCGTTTATTTATTCAATTTGTCGTTTATTTATTCAATTTTTTCTCATCTTCTCTACATATCACTCCCGTTGTACACCATAAAGATTTTTGGCATTTTATCTGACAAAGTTTGCAGTTTAGTCACTGCAAATCCGAAAAGCAATTTATTTTTGTGATATTATGAGAGATGGGAAATTTTCAACGTTTTTCCTTCGTATTTCTACAAATTATATACTTAACACAGACTCGCATTGTTTCGTAACTAACGTTCCAGCGTGATGTTGCGACGTGTTTCGTTAGCTAGTTGTAGTTTACAATACCCATGTAATGTGCGGCCGTGACATTTTGTAAATTTCCAAATGGACTCTAAGCTGGGTACCTACTTTTTATTAAGGTTTTTATTTCGCGTTGCGTAGCAAATCAGCCGTATATGATTTGTCAATCAACTTCCTATTTGACCACTTTGTATGACTGGTATTGCTGATCTTTTTTTTTTTCAGACCTTTCAGTACTTTGATTCTGGTTTCGCTGACCACAGTAAACCTTGAGGGAGACGAACACCGATGTCTTACTTGGCTATTTCGATCTCATTCTTGAGTACGTTGAGAATTCTTCCCGAAAAAAAAATTAAAAAAACAGGGATAGTTTAAGGAGACCTTCTCATTTTATCTTGAAAAGGTATGTTGTGTGTACTCATTAGAATCGCATCAATGAGGCGATTCTAATGAGTACACACAATATACCTTTCATTTCGATAACTCGCCCGTGAAATAAAATGACATATTTCATATATTCAGAAGTAACATTTTTTTCAAATGAAAATAAAAAATAATCTTATTTCTAGTCCAAACATAGCTTATGTGTACCTGTTAGACAACCTCATTGAGGCGGTTCTAACGAGTACTACGTCTATGTTTTGAGCACAAAATAAGGACAATAATGTATAGCCCTGTAAACTCTACTTTTCTCTAAATAAAGTGAAATTTACAGGGTTGTTCATTTCATGTACGTGTTGACAATGATTTTGACTGCATGGCCACTCTAATTGCACGTTTACAATTCTCGGCAGGCTCCGCCTACCGCGCATTATAAACACCAGCGGCACCGCTTAACGCGCATTGTAAACAGCGGCTCCGCCTACCTCGTATTGTATAAAAACAACAAGAACTTGTTGACATGTAACATAACTGTTACTTAAAATGATGATATATTGGTGCGTCTTTTGATAGTACGATATCTTTAATTTGAAGATAGAAAGAATTGTTTGACTATCCCTGGTCATGAATATATTATTTTCAAATAAGTAAACAACCCTTTCTGTCTTATGACGCAAACCTTTTCCATAACAAATATGTTAGCTAGTGTAAACCAAGTTCACTCGTACATGTAAGTTTCGTACCCTGTGTAACCTATTTAATCTTACATTACGTCAAAATTCTGGTGCGCCTAGGTTGTTAAAACATAGCAAACAAATAATACTGGTCTTGTAAGCACTGGCTTATTTTTCTAGTTTTGGAATGTAAGAAAATATTACTATATATTATGCAAGGGTGTACTCGGTCTGATCAAACGTATCCGTTGTTTTCTATTTACAAATAACACTTTTGTCAACAGTGGTCATTTAGCAAAAGTACAGTAAAATACACCTAAAATTAAGACCGATTCTGCTCTGAAAACCTTTTTTAGTAGGTTTCATTCGACATTTCTTTGTGTTTTAGGCATACAGCGTCCTCTGGTGATAGACCACCTTTGGGACTGTTCAAAAGTGGTCTTAAAGGTGGTCTTAATAGAGTAATTTTACTGTATACACTAAAATTGGTTTGTAACAAAACGAAGAGGCGCGCAATGGGAAAAAAGGGCTTCCTTGTCTACAGGTCTCTGATAGCACAGACCGGTCTGTTCGTCGGCGGCGCCTGGTAGGAGTCGCCGATAAAGACTGAAGAGTACTTAAGCTACATGTGGACACCAACTGTTCGGACCAGACTGCGCAGTTTGATCCGAGCCTTTTGCTATCCAACTATGTTATAAAGTATGTTTTCATATGTCACGATGTCGGTCAAAACTTTTTCCCATACCACTTTTTATAAGTGCAAAAATGGCTATTATTTGTAATCAAGGGGAATTCATATAAAAGTTTAAACTTGCCTTGTTTACAATGTAAAATTAAACTTATTGTATATTTGTGTAAAATTGTTTAATATATAGAAGGCATTGAAGCAGGGACAAAGTACAACCGACATAATACTTCTATCAGTGAAAACACGCCTGAGCCTCATAGAATGCCGGGCAAACATCGGGGCGATAGCGCTATCGGCCCGTCGTTGGCCCGTTGTATTGTGCTGGCCGAATGTAAAGAGCGCAGGATGAATCGGACAACATGGGGGCGGACATGATACATGTATTTTGTAAGTTTACTTTGTCCCGGTGCATTTTATGGTCAAGAGCCGGTTTCTGACCAAACTTAGTTTAGATCTGACCCACCGAGCACACATTGCAACAACGTCATCTAACATCACGTCAACAGTTTGGCGTATTTGAAATGATGCTGATGTACTGTTTCAACAGGCACATAACGTTGAAAGACGACGTGTCACCGTCAGTTTGAATTTAACGACGCAGTAATGTTGACATGATGTTACCTTGAGAGCCCGGAAAGGTGACGCTTAAAGATTGGGTAACTCTGCCATGTTTGCATCATGTTAACAAGTCTGTGAAATGAACACCCCCAAAACCCAACTTTATATAGAGAAGAAAACTGGGGTTTAGGGGTAAACAATATTTTTCTAATTTCTGCACCAAGACATAGTTTGTTGGTACTCGTTAGAACAGCCTCATTGAGGCGGTTCTAACGAATCCCCGCAACCTATGTTTGCCGTTTAAATAAGAAAATTATCATGGATTTTCATCAGAAAAGCAGCCATTTTGGAGATGTGAAAAAATCACTATGTAGCACGGGTTTGTTATCCTAACGGGCTTCCTTAGAAATATATATAGATAGGAAACTCCCCTAAACGTCCTGTGCCTGTTGAAGAGTGTGTGTTTTGGAGATATAATATTTATAAATTATTGTTTGATAATCAGACTTTTTTGAAATTGTTCGGCTTCCTTTGGTTGTTATTATAAGTACTTTGTTATCTGAATGATGTTTAATAGATAAATGAATGGAAAGGATTCCGTAGTTGTTTTGTTTCTGATTTCCATACTTCCCGCTTGTACCCTTTCAAGATGAACCCTTGCATTGACCCTTTCCATCTTCGCATATGGACACGGCCATTCTTTACGGCCACCGCCCATCGGGGCTTGAAGAAAAAGGTGTGCTGCATGATGCTTCCACGCAAAGCTGAAACCAACCCATACACGAGTACTGGTAAACCTCTTGGAGGATCTATTAAGCCTGCCCAGGCAAAGCGGTGCGCGTCGGACCGTCCATGCTTATAAACCCTATTGGTTTCATTGGGCGACAGGGCTTGGGATGTCATTTCATCTCAATGTCGGATAAAAGTCCCACAAAATTGGAAGCAACGTCTCCAAAATGACCTATGCAGTGTTGACGGGAACGTTGAACATCAAATCAAACAAATTTTTCATCTTCGCATTTGGACACGCCCATTCTTTAAAAGACGTGGTTTTGTCCATCATAATTTACAATATGAAAATGTGTGCTATTTTTCTTATTTCTGCTCAAAGTATAGATTTTGGGTACTCGTTAGAACCGCCTCATCGAGGCGGTTCTAACGAGTACCCACAATCTATATTTTAGACCAGAAATAAGAAAAATAAGGTTTACCCCTGGAAACTCCAGTTTTCTATATAAAAGGGGGTTCAAGGGTGGGGTCAAAATGGTATAGGCCTGTTTTCGTGATGAGTGCCAATCATACTGATCGATTGATTGATTGATTGATTGATGGTGGACCATTTTGTGTCGTCTCCCAGAGGAAGGGAGAAAGATATAGAATAGATCGTAGTTGAGATAAAAGTGTGGGAAAGAGAAGAAAGAGGAAATTGAATGGAAGTGTAGAAATAGAAGAAATAACAACAGTCCACCTCTATCCTTACCTGCTGCAAGGACAGAAGCAGGCTTTGTCCAACTAGGAGCCACCCCAGTGTCACCATTGCCTCACCCAACCACCCCGATCATACTGAGCCGTCTCATCTGGAACGTCACTGTATAAATATTTGTTCCGAAATATGCACGCAGTACGAAAACACCCCTATTCAAATACATTGCAAATTTTACCGCCAAAAATGAAAAAATTCAGATAAAAAATTACGATACTTTTTCTTATTTCTGTTCTAAAATATAGATTGTGAACCTATATTTTGAGCTGAAAGAAAAATAAGGTTTACTTCTGTAAACCACAGTTTTACAATATAGAGGTGGGGTTCAAGGGGGTCAAAATTATATAGGCGTGTTATCGTGATGATAATTTTCAAGCAAAAACGTTTGTCAGACTCCGGGCAAGCTGACGCAAGTTATTCAGATTGCTTCCAAGAGCCTGGCAAGTGATGCTAACTACTCATGTGCAATTTATGGAATGTTTGCATTTTAAACATTTATCATCCGTATCAAAAGGCTGTTCTTTAAATGAGTAGGAATAATATCGAGTCATTAGCAAAGTTTAAGTTAACCACGTGTACTGATAAAAATGAGTCAACTTTGCTCGTGACCCAATGTTCTTGCATAAATACCTATGCACATGGCTGTTTGAAGCCATTGTCAAATGGACCGAAAGCCGTACTCAAACAGCAAAAACCATGTTCAAATCATGAAATTCGCGTGCCGTTTGAACATGGATTTTGAGCTTTTGATATCACAAGACGGGCCTTGCTTTGTTTGCGTTACGTTGAGCGACGTAACGTTATCGCCCTGACGTAGCGTTTTACGGTTCTATGATGACGTCACTGCATGACAACGTCATTGTAAACATCATTCTGAACTGGCCGCCATTTTGGTTTGCCTGTCGTATTTGAAGAGTTTATTTGGAATTTATATGGAGATTTTGTGCGTTTGCGTCAAAATTTGCGGTCGGATTCGTAAGTTATGCAAGAACATTGATCATCCATGGTTATTTCATTGCATTTACATTTGCCGGATCGCTCGGAAGATATTTGAACATTCGGCCTAGCGGCCTCATGTTCAAACAGCTTCCTCGGGATCCGGCAAATGTTAATGCATGAAAAACCATGGTTGATCCCTATATTATTAACGTTAAATAAATTAACTTTATTAACCCTTAAAATGCCAACTGCCGTCTGCTTTGTCTTCTGCTGGTTACTTTAAAAGTCATTTTTGAAAACATTGTGGACCCAAATCAGACTGCTCCTCTAACGTCCACACTGTTTGCCTGTAATCCAAAATATTTTTTAAAACGTTTGCAAAAAAGAATCAGCAGACGACATAAGCAGACGACATTTTCATATCTAGTTTTTCTCGGCGACTTAATGGTTAATAATATGAGTGAGTGTTTGAGTTTTTACGTCCCACCAACAGCTAAGGTCATACGGAGACGGGACCTCGGTTTAAAGACTCATCCGAAAGTCTGGAGAAGCCGGGGATCGATCCTGCGATTCCTGCTTTACAAGGCGAGTAGCGTAACCACTACACCACGGAGGCTTCCGTGGTTGATAATATTAAAAATATTTTCCAACCATTATTTGACGAAAATTCTGGGTTTTTACCTGTTCCCGAACATGAGGTTGTAGTCGAAGAAAGACAATCCAGTGCTGCGTTTTTGTCTGAATGTCCCAGTTAAATTGGCCATGCAGTGGCACTGGGGTTCACTTTAACTTCGCTCTTGGTCCTATGTTATTCATGCTGCAATGAACGTTAATTCTAATACAGCGCGCCTATATAGGCAATGGAAAACAACTGTGTTTTATTCTACAACATATCACGGCAAGGAGGAGCGTGACGAATGACATCATTAAAAACTGCAAAGTTATGACGTCACTAGTTGATTTCCTTGACGTTGGAAGGTGTAACGTTATTTTCTCGCATCGAAAACGTTAGAAAAGGATATAAATGCATGTGTTTCAGTCGATAATTTTAGCGGGATTTCTTCTAACAATGGCGAAAAGTTCTGAGAATTTGAAGGAAACAACAGCATTATTGCCGAGTTTCAGCGTGTTAGAATCGAAATATATCAGCTCTAGTTTGTCGGTCAGTTGTAAGTAGACAAATCACTACGCGCATGTGATTTGTCTACTTTACAACTGGCCTCCAAACTGTGATTTATTACTCAACAAATCACAGCTAGAGCTGATCTATTTCTTAAATAAATTACCGGTATTAGCTCACCTTAGCACGAAGAGCTCATGGTTAGCTTTCGTGATCAGTGTGTGTAGTAGGAGGAGAAAAATCTGTAAAGAAAAATCCAGTCGAGTGCCCCGACCGGGAATTGAACCAACGACCATTGGGTTACAAAGCGAGTGACAAAACCAATAGGCTTAAAGATCCGGACCAGTTAGACTGGTAAGTTATGCACTCTATATATCTATATGTATATTTTTATAGCCGTTCCGCTGCAAGAGAATGTCCGTCGTCCGCGGTGCGTCGCCCGACCTGCGCCGTCAACAATTTGCTTTAAATTCGAACTCCATGTAAATCCTTCGGCTAATTTGATTCAAACTTCACAGGAATGTTGCCCAGGTAGCTCCATACAAAACAGCAAAAACCGGTTTGCTCCTTTGAACAAGATAGAGCTTAAAATAGAAAAAACTTTAAACGACAACTCCTCCTATACCCTTAGGCCAATTTAATTCAAACTTTATAGGAATGTTGCTTAGATGACCATCTACCAAAGTAGCTATATGGTTCTGCTCCGATGAGTACACATGGCCACTAGAGCTAAAAATAGAAAAAAAATGTAAATTTGCTTCAAACTCCTCCTAAACAATTTGTTTCAAACTTCACAAAAGACTCCCTACCAAAATAGCTAAAATCGTTCCGCTCTGAAGAAAAAGATGGCCGCAAATGCTAAAAATAACCAAAAAATCTTTAAAGGACAACTCCTCTACCCTTTGACCAATTTCATTCAAACTTCATAGGAATGTTGCTTAGGTGACCCTCTAACGATGGGCAAACTGGCCACCGGAGCTAAAAAATAGAAAAACGTCGTTAATTTGGTTCTAATGCGAACTCCTCCTCAATCCTTGAGTCAGTTTAATTCAAACTTCTCAGGAATGTTGCCTAGCTGGCTCCCTACCAAAAGAGCTAAATTGTTCCGGTTTGATGGACAAGATGGTCGCCAGAGCTAAAATAGAAAACGTCGTTAATGTGTTTAAAATGCGAACTCCTCCTTTGGGCCAATTTGATTCAAACTTCCCAGATATGATGCCTAAGTGACTCCCTACCAAAATAGCTAAATTAGAACAAGATGGTCGCAAGAGCTGAAATTGAAAAATATTTAAATGACAACTCGTCCTGTATCCTTGAGCCAATTTCATTCAAGCTTCATAGGATTGTTGAGGTGACTCTCTACTAAAACAGAAAAACGGTTCTGCTTCGATGAGCAAACAGGCCGCCAGAGCTAAAAATAGAAACAAAAATTCGTAAATTTGCTTCAAGTGTGTACTCCTCCTAAACCATTGGGCCAATTTGGTTCAATCTTCACAGGAAAGTAGCTCCCTACCAAAATTGCTAAAATCGTTCCTCTCTGGTGAACAAGATGGTCGTAAGAGATAAAAATAGAAGAAAAAAATCTTCAAACGTCAACTCCTCCTGTACCCTTGGGTCAATTTCATTCAAACTTCATAGTAATGTTGCATAAAACGGTTCCGCTCCGATGAGCAAAACGGCCACCAAAGCGAAAAATAGCTAAAAGGTTTCCGCTACGATGAACAAGATGGCTGCCAGAGCCAAAAATAGAATGCCTTTAAGGAACAACTAGTTCTGTATGCTTGGCCCAATTTCATTTAATCTTCATACTCAAGTGACCCTCAACCATTGTTGCCTAGGTGGCTATCTACCCATATAGCTAAAATCAGCCCGTTCAGATGAACAAGATGACCACCAGAGCTAAACATATAAAACTTTTTAAACGACAACTGGAGCCAATTTCATTCATACTTCACAGTTGGGTTGCTTATGTGACCCTCTACCAAAATAGCTAATCAAACATCTACAGTGAAGACTCGACAGCATGAAAAAACTGAAATGTTGGAGCAAAAGAAAACCAACAGTAGACTCCGATGGGCGCGACCAGAGACAAAGCATCAGGCCAGGCACCAACCGACATGACCTAAAAAATTTAAGTAAGCCTTTACGCTAGAAGCGTCATAGAATCTGAGGCCTGAACCGACGGCCTGCAATTAACTTTGTATGCAGTCTGTCGTATAACGTTTATATTGTACCAAATCGAAGAATGTTTTTACGAAATTGGGTACTGGAATCATTGCCAGTATATATTTTTTGGAATTTATATACTAAGTCACCACAGAATTCGGGTTCCGACAGGCCTTTGCTCAGGCAAAGTGGTGTGAGTCGGACGCCCCTGAATATAAACAGTAGCGGTTGACACACCTGCTACGTATAATGAACTTTATTTCTCTTGTAAACGTGGCTTTAGAATCTGGTGCCGTGAGGGAGTCCGAGGTATTCCGATGTTTCTTTAGTCTTTTCAGACACCAAGAACTTGAAAGAAAATAAGAAAAATAACATAGCTACAGATGAGCTAAGTAAAAGGTAGGTCTTGTCAATTCTGCATTCAAATCTATGCTGTGGGTATTCATTAGAACCGCCTCGGTGAGGCGGTTCTAATGAATACCCACAACATAGGTATATGGAGAAACAACTATCCTTCAATTATCACAAAATAATTGCCAATTATGGGGAAATCAACACCACCAGCCTATTAGGAAAGGAGTGTTCGGCTGGAATGTACGTATATACCAGATTTTCTCGCATCCAAATACTCTATTCATGATGGTCCCCGCCCATCGGGGCTTGAAGAAATGGGCTGCATGATGCTTCCACGCAAAACTGAAACCGACACGCACACGAGTACTGGTAAACCGCTTAGATGATCTAAGCCTGCCCAGGCAAAGCGGTGCGAGTCGGCCCGTCCATGCTTATAAACCCTATTGGTTTCATTGGGCGACAGGGCTTGGGATGTCATTTCATCTCATTGTCGGGTAAAAGTCCCACAAAATTGGAAGCAACGTCTCCAAAATGACCTTTATAGTGTTGATGGGGACGTTAAACCTCAAATCAAATCAAACAAATTGAAAGGTAGGTCTTGGCAATTTTCCATTCAAATCTATCTTGTGGATATTCATTAGAACCGCCTCGGTGAGGCGGTTCTAATGAATACCCTCAACATAGGTATATGGAGAAACAGCTATCCTTCAATTATCACAAAATAATTGCCAATTATGAAAGGAGTGTTCGACTTGAATGTACGTCTTTACCAGATTCTCGCATCCAAAAACTCTATTCATGGTGGTTCTAGTGGTTAAGAGCGCTGACTCGTGATCATTAGGTCTCTCACCGCTGTGGTTCGAGCCTCGCTCGGGTCACATGTGAGACGCCAAGTTCTGCAACGGAAGGTCAGGTGGTTTTTCTCCGGGTACTCCGGTTTTCGTCCACCTCTGATTAACGATCGGCTCGATATGAGTGAAATAATCTTGAAAGGGCCGTAAAACCAACCCCCCCCCCCCCCCCCAAAAAAAAAAAAATGAAAAACAGCCACCGCAAATTGACATGCTTTGACTATACAATGAAAAACAAACGGCTTAACATACAAATCCATTTTCAAAGCGGATATGAAGGACTTTGTATCACGTTACATTGTATTACAAATCTCAGTAAAGTACTTTGTTTACGTGTTTTGAAAATCTGGAAAACCTGTATCCTCTATTATTTGGAAATGGACGGGATGGTCTCCTATAAGTGCTATGTTTGAATAAATACATATTATATGAGCCGGGGCCAACAAGAACACTGGTACAACAAGAAACACGCACATCGCTCTCTCACCGGTGTAGTTCGAGCCTCGCTCGGATGAAATGCGAGACACCAAATTCTGCAACGGAAGGTCAGGTGGTTTTTCTCCGCCTACTTCGGTTTTCGCCAGCCTCTGATTATGTTGTTGTTGATTTGAGGTTTAACGTCCCCGTCAACACTGTATAGGTCATTTTGGAGTCGTTGCTTCCAATTTTGTGGGACTTTTACCCGACATTGAGATGAAATGACATCTCAAGCCCTGTCGCCCAATGAAACCAATAGGGTTTATAAGCATGGATCGCTGTGCCTGGGCAGGTTTAGATCCTCTAAGCGGGTTACCAGTACATGATGGAAGCATCATGCAGCTCATCTATTTTTTTTCAAGCCCCGATGGGCGGGGGGGGGGGGGGGGGGCAGCCTCTGGTAAAAGATCGGCTCGAAATAAGTGAAATAATCTTGAAATGGTCGTAAATCCAAATCAAGAGTCTCTATTTCTCGCCCTTTTAATCGCCAAAGAAACTACTGGAACTTCTTGAGCAGAAAAAGACTCAGATACGACTGCGCAGATCCGCAGGCTGATCTGAGTCTTTGCTAGTTATTCAAACTTTCTTGTAGGTCTGCGTTACGACAAATTTTTTGTAACACTATTTTTAGGTGAGTGGGAGGGGTGGTGGCAGGGGTTTGGTTCTACGAGCATTCCACATTTTGAGTTGTTCGTTTATCAGAGATAGGCAAAACCCGGGGTAGCCAGAGAGATACCAACTGACCATCTGTTGCAGAATTTGGCGTTTCGCATATGACCCTCGAAGCGACAGCGTTGAGAGACCTAGTGATTAAGAGTCAGCGCTTTTACCCACTAAGCCACAGAAGCCTTCGTGGTGTAGTGGTTATGCTACTCGCCTTGTACACCAGGGTTCGCAGGCTCGATCCCAGGCTTCTCCAGACTTTCGAATGAGTCTTTAAACAGAGGTCCCGTCTCCGTATGACCTTAGCTGTCGGCGAGACGTAAAATTCAAACTCTCACTCACTCACCCACTAAGCCACGGAGGTCCTGTTCCATATACAAAACGCTATGCGATGTTGTTTGGTATCATATGTGCGGCCAACCTCAGACCAATATGGGCAAGCGCACAGTCTGGTCAGAGCATTTGCTGTCCGTGTGATACTTGTACGTCTATTGACCCAATGCATATTAACCCTTGTCCTGCTGAATATTCATATATGCCACATCCACTACCAATTATCAACCAATCAGATTACTTGATGCAAATTATTGTAACAAATTCACAATCTGAATGGCAAACAATGTAGATCCTGATCAGATGGCTTCGTCAGAAGCCATCTGATCTGGATCTTCATTGTTTGGAAAATAAGGCATATCCGGGCTCAGCAGGACAAGGGTTAAAATCCCAATCATGCTGAACAAAGAAAAAGATTGGTCTGCATCTACAATTACCAGAGGATCACAAAGACATATTTCTAGATGACGTGACTCACATATAAGTATACATATTCGCGTCATAGTCAGACAAACAGGGCCATTTATAATAATCCAGAGACAGGACCAACATGGAGAAGAAGAAACAAAATCTAGAACAACAAAAGCAGTTGTCGGAAGTGTGTAGGAGTGGGTGGAAGGAATATAAATGAGTGGCTTCGGATGTGAAAATAATACATACTGCCTATTGTATGAATATATTAATCATGTTAATCCTTATCTTGCTGAATATTCATTTAAGCCACACCCATTTCTGTCCATCAACCAATCAAATTACTTGATGTAATTTATTGCTACAAATTCATAAACTGAATGCCAAACAGTGTAGATCCTGATCAGATGGCTTCTAAAGAAGAAGCCATCTGATCTGGATCTACATTGTTTGCAAACATAGGGGTTGTCGTGAACAGCAAGATAAGGGTCAATATACACGTTGCTGTTATCTAACATGTCACCCCTCGGTCTTCATTGACCTTCGGAATATTCTGAAGGTCCGAAGAAGACTGAGGGATCACCGCTGTCAAGGACTTTGTGGAGAATCAAAGTACTGATAGTACTGGATGGTCGAGTGTCTCTGAGTGTAGGCTGGGAAAATAGTCCTATGCTGAGAACCGCCTCGCCGAGGGATATCATTCTTTCCCCAGTAACTAACAACTGCCTTTTATAAAACAGGAGAAGGGAATAAATGTGGATCTTAAATTTAATAGCCCAGTATACACTATTTAGGTCATACTGAGCTGGTCAGTTCACCACTAAACTTCCTGGGCAGGCTTATATATAAGCAGTTAATCAGTACAGTGCACATTCTTTTACCTAAAACTGACAACTGCCCTTCTTGAATCAGTGGAAGAGAATGACAACAGAGATTTCTTTGGAGTTTAATAACAGCCCAGTCAACACTATTAAGTCAATGTTGAACCTCTCAGTTTATCTAACGACACTTTTTCTTCGACAGACTTAAACATAAGCAGTTAATCAGTACAGTGCACCGTACAGTAAAATTCCTATATTAAAACAACCTTTGGGACTATTCAAAAGTGGTCTTAAAGACCACTTTTGAATAGTCCCAAAGGTAGTCCATTACCAGAGGACAATGCGGGCAGAAAACACAAAGATTAAGTGCACCTTTAAAAATAAGCTTTTAAAAGCAGAATTAGGTGGTCTTAATAGCGGAATGTATAAGCAGTTAATCAGTATCCGGTAGTGTTAATTGTTCTACCAGAAACTGATAAAAAGTGTCTTGCTTGCTTGCTTGTATTAGAGTTTAACGGTCCATTCAACACTATTTAGGTCAATTTTGAGCTGGTCAGTTTGCCTGTCCACACTTTTCCTGGGCATGCTTATACATACCGGTAAGTGGTTAACCAGTACAGTGCACATTCTATTGCCAGAAACTGACAACTGTCCTTCTTGAATCTGCGGAAGGGAGAGAATGACCATAGAAAAGATTCCATGATCAATCTTCACGAAAGAATGTTGCAGACACCGGCAGGTATCCAACCCGCGTCCTCCTGATCACCTGTCAGACGCGCATCCAATTGAGCTACCGAGAACAGCTGATAAAAAGTGTCCTTCTTGAGTCAGTGGAAGGGAAAGAATGACTGTAGAAAATATTTCATGATCAATGTTGCCAAATAGAAGTGAAGGCAATGATCATTCTAACAACTATTCTTCATAAAAACACAAAAGGGAATGACTGTAGAAGATACTTAGCCCTTATCCTGCTGTTCATGACAAAGCATATATCCTGCTGTTCATGACAAAGCTCTTATCCTGCTGTTCATGACAAAGCTCTTATCCTGCTGTTCATGACAAAGCTCTTATCCTGCTGTTCATGACAACACTCTAATCCTGCTGTTCATGACAAAGCCCTTATCCTGCTGTTCATGACAAAGCCCTTATCCTGTTCTTCATGACAAAGCCCTTATCCTGCTGTTCATGACAAAGCCCTTATCCTGCTGTTCATGACAAAGCCCTTATCCTGCTGTTCATGACAAAGCCCTTATCCTGTTGTTCATGACAAAGCCCTTATACTGCTGTTCATGACAAAGCCCTTATCCTGCTGTTCATGACAAAGCCCTTATCCTGCTGTTCATGACAAAGCCCTTATCCTGCTGTTCATGACAAAGCCCTTATCCTGTTGTTCATGACAAAGCCCTTATACTGCTGTTCATGACAAAGCCCTTATCCTGCTGTTCATGACAAAACTCTTATCCTGCTGTTCATGACAAAGCTCTTATCCTGCTGTTCATGACAATGCCCTTATCCTGCTGTTCATAACAACACCTACCTTTGCAAACTGTAGATCCAGATCAGATGGCTTCTGAAGCCCTCAGAAGCCATCTGATCAGGATCTACACTGTCATGCAAACATAATTTGTGAATTAAACAAATTCATTGAATCAAGTAATTTGATTGGTTAATAGTCAGCAGTAGGTGTGGCTAAATATGTTTATTCAGCAGGATAAGGGTTATGGATCAATCTCTATGAAAGAATGTAGCTGGACCCAAACAGGATCAAACCCTTGACTGTTTGATCGCCAGTCAGATATACAGTATCCCATTGCATGCGCGAAACCTCTAAAGGGGTACCTTGGCAAGCAGTGCAGGCCTAGATGAAATGTCTGATCAGGGCCTGCACTATTTGCTAACAGAGTTTTCTGTCAAAAATGGAATTAGAATGAAAACAAGAGGCCCATGGGCCACAATGCTCACCAGAGCTCAGGGGGCCACTGCCCACTGCCCACTGGCAGCAATGTATTTTAATTAACCATGGAAGCCCTGAGCCCTAGGATGCTACAGATAAAATTTGGACACAATAAGCCTCGTGGCTTTAGATTTGATGTCGCTTGAATGTGTTGTTGCAGGACAACAGATGACAATTGACAATTTCCCATCTGTGGCAACAAATAGGCCAAAACAGAACATTATTAAAGGAAAATTGCCATGAAAGTGTGACAAAATATCTTGAAAGGCATTAATGTCATTTTTCAATTTTCCCCATTATAGGACAATGGAAACTCATATCTTGGCATAGCAAACAAACCAAAGAGCCAAAGTTAATAGACCAGTGCTCAGGTGGACACTGCCCAATGGCAGCCATGTATTATAACATGATATGATTTTATTATAACAATTATAAAGTCTCCCAAACAAACCCCATACCCAAATGAGCACCCATGTGGACTGTATCTGAAATATTAGGTGTTTTATAACGTAGAGAGATCAGGGCATGGACCCAATGGAGCCCTGGTTGGTGTCACTAAATGCGTCTTATTAAAAGGAACAAAGACATTATGGTTTATCAGTGGGAATATGTATGGTTCCCGAGATGTAAGGCCTTTTAAGCAATGGAGGGAATCGGGCATGATTCCAGAAAAGCCCAAGATTGTTGTCAATGAATAAGTCTTATCATAAGGACCAAGAGTATATACGGTTAAACGGTGGGGATCTGAATGGTTTCTGAGATATGAGGCAATTTTATGAAGTGGCAGGGAGAGAAATGGCCCCTGTGATCCCCAAAGACGGGGTGACAGAATGTGTCTAATAACAATGAGCAAGAATATATGTGATTATAGGATGGGGATTTGAATGGTTTCTGAGATATATGGCCTATTATGAAGTTGAGTCTTATCATAAGGAACAAGAATAAATATGGTTATGGGGTGGGGATCTGAACGGTTTCTGAGATATATGGATTTTAATGAAGTAAAGGGGTGGGGCATGGCCTGTGGCACCCCGGGGGGACCTGCATGCTGGTGGCACTGATTGCGTCTTATCATAAGGAACACGAATATATATGGTTTAGGGGTGGGGATCTGAACGGTTTCTGAGATATACCGGTATGGATTTTCATGAAGTAAAGGGGTGGGGCATGGCCTATGGCACCCCGGGGGGACCTGCATGCTGGTGTCATTGATTGGGTGTTATCTTAAGGAACAAGAATATATATGGTTTAGGGGTGGGGCTCTGAACAGTTTCTCAGATATATGGTCTTTTGTGAAGTCAAAGGGTGGAGCATGGCCCGGGCGCAAACTGGGTGACCCCTAAGTTGGTGCCACTGAATGTGTCTTATCATAAGGAACAAGAATGTATATGGTTTTGGGGTGGGTATCTGTAAGGTTTCTGGAATATTTGGCATTTTTCGAAGCGGAGGGGGTTGGGCATGGTCCAAGCACATCCCAGGGGACCCCAAATTTGGTGTCACTAAATGCAACTTATCATAAGGAACGAGAGTATATATGGTTTAGGGGTGGGGATCCCAATGGTTTCTGAGATAAATGGCATTTTATAAAGTGGAAGGTGTGGGGCATGTGCCTGGCACATCCCGAGGGACCCACAGGTTGGTGTCACTTAATGTGTCTTATCATAAGGAACAAGAATATATATGGTTTAGGGGTGGGGATCTGAATGGTTTCTGAGATAAATGGCCTTTTATGAAGTGGAGGGGCCAGGGCATATCCCCAGCATATCCCGGGGGACCCCCAGGTTGGTGTCACTTAATGCATCTTATCATCAGGAACAAGAATATAAATTGTTTAGGGGTGGGGATCTGTATGGTTTCTGAGATGGATTTTAATGAAGTAAAGGGGTGGGGCATGGCCCATGGCACCCAGGGTGGACCTGCATGCTGGTGTCACTGATTGCGTCTTATCATAGGAACAAGAATATATATGGTTTAGGGGGTGGGGCTCTGAACAGTTTCTCAGATATATGGTCTTTTGTGAAGTCAAGGGGTGAAGCATGGCCCAGGAACACCCTGGGTGACCCCTAGGTTGGTGTCACTGAATGTGTCTTATCCTCAGGAACAAGAATATATATGGTTTAGGGCAGGGGATCTGTAAGGTTTCTGGAATATTTGGCCTTTTGAAGTTGAGGGGGGTTGGGCATGGTCCCGGCACATCCCAGGGGACCCCCAGGTTGGTGTCGCTTAATGCATCTTAGCATTAGGAACAAGAATATATATAGTTAAGGGGTGGGGATCTGTATGGTTTCTGAGATATATGGCATTTTATGAAGTGGAGGGGGTGGGGCATGTCCCCGGCACATCCCGGGGGACCCCCAGGTTGGTGTCACTTAATGCATCTTAGCATAAGGAACAAGAATATATATAGTTTAGGGGTGGGGATCTAAATGGTTTCTAAGATAAATGGCATTTTATGGAAAAGAGGGGGCAGGGCATGTCCCCGGCACATCCCGGGAGACCCCCAGGTTGGTGTCACTCAATGCATCTTATCATAAGGAACAAGAATATATATGGTTTAGGGGTTGGGATCTGTAAGGTTTCTGAGATATAAGGCATTTTATGAAGTGGAGGGGGCGGGGCATGGCCCCGGTGTCAGATAATATTTTGACCCGTGTAATATTTTGACCCGCGGGTCAATATATTACAATAATATTTTGACCCCCCCTATAATATTTTGACCCGCCCCTAAAACTTCAGCAAAATAAATCAGAAGTGGACTTTTATCGATAAATAGGTATTGATCAGATAAGAAATGGGTATTGCAAGGAGTCTATTGCAGATCTGACAACATGGGTAGGGGGGTCAAAATATTATAGCTATAATAAAATGACCCCCCCCCCCCCCCCCCAATACATATCTTTTTTCAACTAAGGAAATGGACTCAAAATAATAGTACTGGATAATAATATCAATAGATTATTTCACATTTGACAAAATTAATGCAGAATAATATTCTCTTTTGAAATGGGTGTTGCTGCCAAGAAAGGGGGGGGGTCAAAATATTATAGCTATAATAAAATGACCCCCCCCAAGTACAATTTACAAAGTACTGGACAATAATATCATTATCATCATTATATCACATTTAACAAGATAATGAAGAATAATATTCTCATTTGAAATGGGTGTTGCTGCTTAGAAAGGGGGGGGGGGGGGTCGTCAAAATATTATACCCATAATAAAATGCACCCCCCCACCCCCCACAAGTATCTTTTTCAACAAAGGAAATGGAGTCAAAATAATGTAAAGAAAAGGGGATATAGCAGTAGATTATTTCTAATTAACTGGATTAAAACAACAGAACAATCATGACTATTGAATGTTGAACTGTTGATTAAATGTTGGGGGGGGGGGGGTAAAAAAATTATACCCATAATAAAATGACCCCCCACAGCAAGTATCTTTTTCAACCAAGGGAATGGACTCAAAATAATGTAAAGAAAAGGGGATATAGCAGTAGATTATTTCTAATAAACTTGGTTAAAACAACAGGATAATCATGACAATTGAACGTTGTAGCTATAATAATTTGACCCCCCCTCAATTTCAAGTCATTAAGTAACAACCCCTCCCAACTACTGAACCTTACTGAATCTAGTCTATTTCTAGCCATATAAAGCAATTTAAGTTTTAATTTAACTGTGTGAACTCAAATACCAGTACACTAATTACAAATAGTAAGGGTGGGTCATATTATTATAGCTATAATAATTTGACCCCCCCCCCCATTTAAAGTCATTAAGTTACAATCCCTCCAACATACTGAACCAATGAACCTTACTGAATCTAGTGTATTACAATCCATCTAATTCAATGAAAAGTTTAATTAATTGAATGAACTCAAATACCAATATATCAATAACAGATAATAAGGGTGGGTCATTATATTATAGCTATAATAATTTGCCCCCCCCCCATTTCAGGTCATTAAGTTACAACCCCTCCCACATACTGAACCTTACTGAATATAGTCTATTTCTAGCCATATAAAGCAATTTAAGTTTTAATTTAACTGTGTGAACTAAAATACCAGTACACTAATTACAAATAGTAAGGGTGGGTCATTTTATTATAGCTATAATAATTTGACCCCCCCCCCTTATTTCTAGTCATTAAGTTACAACCCCTCCCACATACTGAACCTTACTGAATCTAGTGTATTACAAGCCATCTAATTCAATGAAAAGTTTAATTAATTGAATGAACTCAAATACCAGTATATCAATAACAGATAAAAAGGGTGGGTCATTTTATTATAGCTATAATAATTTGACCCCCCCCCCCCACATGCATAGGCTGGTTCTCTCAATACCATTTTAGTCATGTGGTTTTTTTTTTTCTGTTATTTTTTATCTTTTTTGCTGCTTTTTAGCCATTTCCCTTTAAACATGATTGCCCTTTCTTATATATTATAGTCATTATTCTTGCTGTAGATTTTCAGATCTAGAACTATCCCACCCCACCCCTCAGACACTGCCCAAGTGTAAAAATCAGCAGGAAAAAACACCACAATTGTCATAGTTTTACTGCTTAACAGTTACCTCACCATATTTGGTCATTTAAATGTAACTTTTGTGAAGTTAGGGAGGGGGTCAAAATATTATAGGGGGGGTCAAAATATTATAATAATATATTGACCCGCGGGTCATAATATTATGACCCGCGGGTCACTTTTTAGGCGGGTCAAAATATTATATGACACCGGCACAACCTAGGGAACCCCCAGGTTGACATAAAAGCATATGGCTGAGAGAAGTTTACACAAGGAACATGTTTATGTAAGTTTTGTCAAAATATCTGCAATGACTTGGCAGCAAATGCCATTTTTCAGTTTTCCCCATTGTAAGTCAATGGAAACTCTAAGTTGCCATAGCAACAAAACTAAAAGGCCAAATTTCATAAAAAACACAAAACCTATAAAGGCAAATATGTTGAATATTTTCATAAAGTCTCAGCCTCCTAGAGCATATGGTTTCTGAGGAGATGATTTTTTAAGTAATTTTTTGTCTATTTTTTTGCATTTTGGTTTCCATGGTAACCAATAAAAATGAGCAGAAGGCCTAAAATCATACGGCAGATAGTAGATTACCTATGGAACATTTCTATGAAAATTTGTCAAAATATCTGCAGAGGCTTGGTAGTAAATGCCATTTTTCTATTTTCCCCATTATAAGTCTATGGAAACTCTAAGTTGCCATAGCAACCAAACTAATGAGCCGATTTTCATTAAAAACACAAACTTTCAACCCCCCTGCCCAAGGATGCTAAAGATGAAATTTGGGCTGAATCGGCCCAGTGGCTTCAGAGGAGATGTTGTTTGAAAATGTTGACGAAGACGTCGCAGACGACGACGGACAACTGCCTATCCTATAAGCTCCACCGGAGCCTTCGGCTCTGGTGAGCTAAAAAAGGTCTGACACCCCTTATATGACAAATGGACTTGTCCAACATATAGCAATGGAGTCCACTAGCATACAATGGGTTATGATATACCCATATGCCAAAATGGCATTTTTCATGTCTCTAGAACTAACATTGTTCGATATTTTGCTCAAATATAGATTGTTGGTGCTCTTTAGAACTGAGGCAGTTCTAACCAGTACCCACAATCTGTTTTGAGCAAAAATTAGGAAGTTACTAAACACCCCTATAAAGCCCAGTTTTTCCCACAAAAAGTGGGGTTTGGAGGGGTGTTCATTGCACAAACATGTTAACCTCACGTATTATAAAACTGTTTTCATCATGAAATTTGTCTTATAAATTTTAAAATGCCAACAATTGTTGGCATTTTAAAATTTATAAGCAGGACAAATATTATTCTATGGTGACTTGAGCAGGAAAATTGCCTCTTTCATTTGTATTTTAATATTTATGAGCATTATAAATTCAATGCTCAGCTGACTTGAGCAGGGAAAAAATTTTATAACCTCGGGGCCCGATATATCTGACCGAGACTGGGCCACCATATTGAAAACAGAGTAAGGGGAAATAAAAAACATAAGAGCATCTCTGGAATGTGGATTTTAATTTAACATTTGTTGACAGCAACAGAAATACATGTAATTTGCATACAAGATCTTAAAGCCTTTAATTAGCCCTAAAAAGTCAAAACATTTCATAACAAGAGTTGTCAGAAGACAACATAGCTCGCCTTTGGGGGCCTAAGATGGATGAGGGCAAGTTATCAAAAAAGAGCCACAGTGACCTTGACCTTCAGCCCCAGACCCTGAAAGTCAAACTCGCTCGAGATATCATCATACCCAACATTTGTGTAAAGTTATATTAAAATCCATTCATAAATGTAGGCACTAGAGCGATCACAAAGTTTTCTAAAAATAGCCACAGTTACCTTGACCTTCAGCCCGGAACCTGAAAGTCAAAGTCACTCGAGATATCATCATACCCAATATTTGTGTGAAATTATATTAAAATCCATCCATAAATAAAGGCGCAAGAGCGATGAAAAAGATTTTCTAAAAATAGCCACAGAGACCTTGACCTTCTGCCCCAGACCGTGAAAGTCGAACGAGCTCGAGATATCATCAAACCCAACGGTTGTGTAAAGTTATATTAAAATCCATTTATAAATGTAGGCACTAGAGCGATCACAAAGTTTTTTCGAAAAATAGCCACAGTGACCTTGACCTTCAGCCCGAGACCCTGAAAGTTGAACTTGCTAGAGATATCATCATACCCAACATTTGTGTGAAGTTATATTAAAATCCATCAATAAATTAAGGTGCAAACCCGATGACAATGTTTTTCTAAAAATAGACACAGTGACCTTGACCCAGTGACCCTGAAAGTAGTGACCTTGACCTTAAGCGCCAGACCCTGAAAGTCAAAGTCACTCGAGATATCATTATACCCAAGTTATATTAAAATCCATCAATAAATGAAGGCGTTAGAGTGATTACAATGTTTTTCTAAAAATAGCCAGTGACCTTCACCTTGAGCCCCAGACCCGCTATGTTTCTAAAAAGAAAAAAAAAAAAAAAAAAGAAAAGGAAAAGAAAAAAAAAAAAAAAACATGCCTCCCCCGGGATTTGAACTCACGCAGCTTGCAGGTAAACTTTAACACAGGATTTCAAGGTTGGTAATACAGAGGAAAATATTAACTTCTCAAAAAGACCAATTTAAGCCAAAAAACCTGTAAAATGAAGTAAAATGATAATGTTAAATATTGTTTTTTACCAATTGTTAATTATATATTCAAAATAAACTTGTAAAACATCACATATAAGAGCTTGCAGGTAAACTTTAACCAAATGCGGATGCCGACGCCGACGCTGACGCTGACGCCGGACGCCCGGGGGTATGGCAATAGCTCCCCCTTACTTTCGTAAGGCGAGCTAACAACAGGAAACTTGTCAAACATAAGCAGATGCAAAAACATAGGCCCAGTTGATCTATATAAAAATCCCTTCAATCGGAGTGGATAGACACCCCTCCCAAACATCCCACTCCAAACTATGAGGGATCCATCTTTTAAACAATTTAAAACCCAAACTGTGAGGGATTTCTTTTACATAATTTAAAACCAATGAACAAGATGGGAATCCATCCTTGCACAATTTAATATCCAAACTTGTAATAAACTTCATATTCAACAATTTTAAAAGCTTTTAACAACTGGGCCCGGAGACAAAACAGCTTTTTATCCTTCATATAAAATTCATGTAAACTTACATAAGCACTTCAAGCACGGCCCCAGACAAGGGGAAAAACTGAGAATAATTATGAATTTTTTTTTTCTAAAAATTTCCATAAAAAATCATGTGCTGAGCATTCATATGGGTTGTAGAAGCCTCAGTGGTGTAGTGGTTTTGCTACTCGCCATGTAAACCAGGGGTCGCAGAATCAATCATAGGCTTCTCAAGATTTTCTGATGAGTCTTTAAACCTGTCTCTGTATGACCTTAGCTGTTGATGGGACGTAAAACTCAAACACTCACTCACTCATATGGGTTGTTTTTAATTCAGCATTTTTTTTTTTGCTATTTTCAGAGAAATAAGGCATGACATTTCATGTGAATCATCTTCAGATGTCAAGACTTATTTTGGATTCACATGAAATGTCAAGACTTTATTTTGGATTCAGATGAAATGTCAGGACTTATTTTGGATTCACATGAAATGTCAAGTCTTATTTTGGATTCACATGAAATGTCAAGACTTATTTTGGATTCACATGAAATGTCAAGACTTTATTTTGGATTCAGATGAAATGTCAAGACTTATTTTGGATTCAGATGAAATGTCAAGACTTTATTTTGGATTCAGATGAAATGTCAAGACTTATTTTGGATTCACATGAAATGTCAAGTCTTATTTTGGATTCACATGAAATGTCAAGTCTTATTTTGGTTTCACATGAAATGTCAAGTCTAATTTATGATTCACATGAAATGTCAAGTCTTATTTTGAATTCACATGAAATGTCAAATCTTGTTTATGATTCACATGAAATATCAAGTCTTATTTTGGATTCACATGAAATGTCAAGTCTTATTTATGATTCACATGAAATGTCAAGTCTTATATTGGATTCACATGAAATGCCGGGTCTAATTTTCTCTGAAAAACAAACAAAAATGTTTGCTTCCATCTTGCTCAGAACATTAAGGGCTAAAGATTAATCCATGTGTATTTATTTGAATGTAGTATGTTGAGGTGATATTAATGAGTACCCACAACATACAAATGCAACATATATGGAGAAGACTTATTAAAATTGCCTTGGCGAGGTAATTCAAACAAGTTGGTTATTTTTGTTTCTTTTTGTTTTATGGACCTTTCAAGATTATTTCTCTTATTTCGAGCTGAAACTTAATCAGGTGGGCAAAAACCTGAGTACACAGAGAAAAACCATCTGACCTTCTGTTGCAGATCTTGGCGTCTCACATATGACTCAAGCCCAGCTCGAAACCACAGCAGTGAGAGACCTAATAATTCTGAATTAAGCGTCAGCGCTCTTACCCATTAGGCCACGGAGGCCCATAGAATTCAAGCGAGTACCCAGAAATATGAGTACAATAATATGCTGATAATCGCACTAGAAAACCTTGGCAAAGTGAATCAAATCAGTATCCACAGCATATATTTCTTTATTTGAGTATCCAACAACTAAGGTCATATGGAGACTTGGTTTAAAAAACGTCTAAACAGTCTAAAAGTCTGCAGAAGCCCCGAATCAAACTCATGATGCCCAGTTTAAGTGACAAGTAGCTTAACCACTACACCACAGAGGCAATAAAAAAACATGCTGGGAGTTCTCAATTGGATCACCTTAAACAGGAGAGCATCATGATTACCTACGTCATACACTTTTAACCCTTTTAGTACCAAATGGAATCATCCTCCTTACATATAGCATGAGTCCATTTTGAAATTTAGGGGTGTCAGGTTGTGTTTTCATCAAAATTTATTTGGAAAATGGCTTTCCTTTTTGCAATCAGTGGAGGCCCTGATCAGACGCTGCAGAACCTGATCTGGGCTTGCGCTGTTTGCCAACTACCCGTTTTGGGGTTTCTGGTACAAAATGGGTTAAATATCGCGGGGAAAAAAATGAAAAAAATTATCCTGATTTTTTTTTCAAATTATCCTGGGATTATCTTCAATTCTCCCCCTTGTCTTAAGCTTTGATAAGAGTATTTGTTATCACATAAAAATATAGAAAGACCTCAGTTTATACCTGAGAAACTAGCAGACTCTTAACAAATCCAGCTGCGGAGGAAGATAAAGGGTAATTTTGAGAATTTTTTTCTTATTTCATTATTGAAACACATGTTGTGGGTACTTTTAGAATCGCTTCAAATAGTCAATTACAACAAGTACTTGCAACATATGTGATAATTTTCCTTAATTCTTTATTAAAATATGTGTTGTGGGTACTTGTTAGAATTGCCTCTGAGAGGCAATTCTAACAAGTACCCACAACAACTATTTTTGATAAGAAATATGGAAAATTATCCCTTAATTATCCTCTTCACTCCTCCTTATCTGAAAATATGTATTTTAACATTGCACTATAATATTTTAACAGGCAAATATGACAGAAGTTATCAAAACTTACTCAACTGAATCTAACGTCCATAGAACCATTATCAGTTATATCCAAAATGAAAAACTATTGATTTGAAGTCAAAAATCATAGTATAAGATGGAAAAAAAACCATCATAAAGAATGAGTATTTTCCCATCTTATCCATCTTAAAGAATAAGACATTTTTCCATCTTATCTGAAGTTCGCAGTTCTTTCTTTTTCTTTTTGGAGGACGGAAAAACCATCTTATGAGGAAATCATTGGAAGAAAATTCATCTTATAGAATAAGATGTTTTTTTTTTTTTTTTTCACCTTATCCATCTTACAGAATAAGATATTTTTTCCATCTAATCTGCAGTTCACATACATATTTCTTTTTGGAAGATGAAAAAACCATCTTATAAACATGAAATCATTAGAAGGAAAATCCATCTTATGCGATACAGATGAGATTAAAAATGAAATTTCAGAGGTTCCATACTCATAAAAATGTAAATCTGAAGTTGTTCACATGCAAAATACAGGCATTTTTCATGCCTCTCAAATCGGCGATTTTCATCATAGGAGCTTGTTTGTGTGAAGTATGGTCAAGATCGTTACACAAGACTTACAAAACAGATATTAAATATAAGAGGGTGGAAAGATGAGCTTTAAAATTAGGCTTTCATCATAACAAATAATAACAAGTACATTAACCTATATATGCCTAGTTTTCCTTTTTCTCGGACATAAGACAACAGTGCAGATCCAGATCAGGCACCTAAGAATGCAGCATCTGATCTGGGTCTTCACTGTTTGCTTAACCTTTAACCTGCTGAATATTCAATTAAGCCACACCCATTTCTGTCTATCAACCAATCAAATTACTTGATGTAATTTACTGCTACAAATTCATAAACTAAATGCCAAACAGTGTAGATCCTGATCAGATGGCTTCTTCAGAAGCCATCTGATCTGGATCTACACTGTTTGCAAAGATAGGGCTTGGCGCCTACAGCAGGGTAAAGGTTAAAGAACATTCATTTTTGTAAAATTTGCTACAAACAAAAACAAACCAGACACACCTATAATCAGAAATGGACCACTCCAAACTTATTAGGTGGAAGATTCCACTGTCATATTTGGGTTAAGAATTTATACTCGGAAAACAAGTATTACAGGGATAAGATGGATTTTCCATCTAAAACATTAAGATGGTTTTCCATCTCAGATCTGACTGTTTATGAGGACATCAAAAGCTCATTTAAGGGCTTGATGTTATACACCTTTTTTAAATGCTCAACTCACTTGAGCATGAAATTTGTCCTCCTCATAAATTTTAAAATGCCAACAATAGCTGGCATTTTAAAATTTATGAGCAGGACAAATGAAATTCTCTGGTCATTTTTCTATTTAATTTTTTTATCCATCTTGAAATCATTTTATATCCAAAACCATGTTATAATGAACCTTGTTATAATGAGGTTGTGGTGTACACTGAAAAAGTCTATTTTCAATGTTATGGAGGTCAGTTATAAAATGTTGGCCCTGATCAGACACCACAGTGTACAGTGTCTGATCAGGGCCTGCACTGGTTGTCAGTTTCCCTAATGGGGGTTTCCCATCCAAAGTAAGATAAATTATACAAATTATAGTAGTCGCAGATAAGAATGGGAGGGCAGGAATTGTCTATACACAGTCGAACTTCAATGGCCTGAACACCTTTGGGACCTCGAAAATCTGTTCGAGACGGGTAGTTTGAGCCACTGCGGTTACTGTCAGGAGGCATAACGAGATACTTTTAGACATCTTTTCGGTGTTCTATAACGAAAATGAATACTGTGTGTACTCATTAGAATCGCCTCGACACATCCATGGTGAACGAGCCATCGGTGTTTGAGCCATCAAAGTTCTACTGTAATGTATATGTCAAACTCGACAAGAAGATTAGGTAGAGTGCCTTTCGCATGCTTTTTGCAAGCGAACCAAATGGCTTTATTACACACCATATGTTTTTGTGTTACACAGTTGAATTCACATAATCGTTTGACTAGCTTTAAATTTACCTGTTTGTTAATGGAATATTCCTGAGGCAGGTGAAAATGATAGCTCCGCCCTGCCAATCTAATCTGCCACTACTTCATAACAAATATAAATGCCAATTTATATAAATCAAAAATACAAAAATTATTTTGAATTCTAACACAGCGCGCCTATATAGGCAATGGAAAATAACTGTGTTTTATTTCGCAACAAATGTCAGCTCGGAAGAGCGTGACGAGTGACGTCATTAAAATTCCCAATTTATGACGTCACTAGTCGATTTCCTTGACGTTAGACGGTGTAACGTCATTTTCTCGCATCGAAAACGTAAGAAAAGGATGTAAATGCATGTGTTTCAGTCGATAATTTTAGCGGGATTTCTTCTAACAATGGCGAAAGGTTGTGAGATTTTGAAGGAAACAACAACATTATTGCCGATTTTCAGCGTGTTAGAATCGAAATAGATCAGCTCTTGTCTGTGATTTGTTGAGTAATAAATCACAGTTTGTCGGTCAGTTGTAAGTAGACAAATCACGCGCGCTACGCGCTTGTGATTTGTCTACTTTACAACTGACCTCCAAACTGTGATTTATTACTCAACAAATCACAGCTAGAGCTGATCTATTTCTTAATTCAAATGTATATATTCATGACAGCATTTAAGCTTCTTTTTTTTTAGGCAGATAAATAACCCATAAAATGCCAATCATGACAATTGTCGTCTGCTTTACCGTCTGCAGGTTATCTTAAAAGTATTTTTTTTTTGCAAACAGTGTGGAGCCAGATCAGACTGCTCCTGCAGGAGCAGTCTGATTTGGGCCCACACTGTTTGCTTGTATGTAAGAATATTTTTAAAAAGTTTGTAAGAAGATTCAGCAGACGACAAAAGCAGACGACATTTTCAGATGTGGATTTTCTCGGCATTTTAAGGGTAAACAAAGCAAATACAAAAAATTATTTCAAATTCAGTTGCATGTATACATGAAAGCATTTAAGCTTTGGCTTTTTAGCCTGTATGCTGGTGTAGCAAATAATTAACAAAGCAAATACAAAAATTATTTCAAATTCAGTTGTATATATACATGATAGCATTTAAGCTTCAGCGTTTTGGGCTGTATGCTGGTGTGGCAGATAATTAACAAAGCAGTGAGACAAAAAATATTGTTCATTTCAAAATACTTTGACTCCCATTATGTCAAACACTGGTATCTCAAACTGTTGTTTTAATCCAACAAAAATTTTGGCAACCCCGTTTTAGTTTTGTTGTATGTTTCTTACTCGTAGATCATCATCATCAATGGATTTTTGATTAACGTGCAGGTACAGGGGCAACGTCCACATAAGTGGGCCCCCTTCCAGGTAGCTACCTGGAAGGGGGCCCACTTATGTGGACGTTGCCCGGCTTGCTGCACGCATGGCAGATCTTACACCAGATCTCCAGGCTTGTCTATCATGAGGATCGATAGAAGATACTGAAAAAATCCTAAAAACTTGGACACCTTGAGGACTTTCTGTATTTCACCTAAAATTTCAACAAATTTGTTTGAGTTCAACAGGGAGTCCAAAAAGTGCAGACTGAATGGCACACAGTGTAGACCCTGATCAGACTTCTCCTTCAGGAGCAGTCTGATCTGGGTCTGCACTGTTTGCTTAGGATCATTATGGCAACACCTTTTACTTCAAACTGTATGCATCATTATTTCTTATAAAAGTTCTAACCCTTTGAAGTTTAAAGACAATAAGAGTCAATTGAATATGCATATAGGTGACCTGCATTATCTCAAAGTCCAAGAGGTTAGAATTTTGCTTTGAGATAGTAGTTTTTATAGCAGATGAAACAAAACACAAAAGAAACCAAACAAACACTCCAGTAAATTCAGTTGAGTGAGTGTCCCAATTCTATGCCCCGTCAACAGCTACAGTCATTTGGAGAGGGGACCTTGGTTTTAAGACTTATCCAAAAGTCTGCAGAAGCCAAGACTCAAACCGGCAACCCCCGTCTTATGAGGCAAACATCTTATGGATAGCACAACAGAGGCTTCTAAAATTCAGCTGAGCTTTAGCAGTAGTAAGAGATATCAGAGTTTGATGTAATGCAGGCCAATAGTAAATTTTATTCATAAATTCACAGACAATTATTAGTAAAATAAAATATTGTTATTCATAGACAATTAGCATATAAACATCAACCTCTTTATAACACTATTGTTGATGTCCAAAGCAGAAACTGTGTCAACCCATTGCATGCTGGAAGCCCCTAAAAGGGTGCCTTGGCAAACAGTGCAGGCCCAGATCGGACGCCGCAAATGCGGCGTCTGATCAGGGCCTGCACTGTTTGCTAACAGGATTTTCCGTCAAAAATAGAAAACAAAAAAATAGGCCTGACACCCCTTATATGTCAAATGGACTTGTCCAACATACAGCAATGGAAGAGTCCACTAGCATACAATGGGTTAAACAACAGTGCTATGGAAAGATTAAATAGAAAAATGACCATTTATGGTCATTTTTCTATATAATCTTTACATTTTTGGGATCCATCTTTAAACCATGTTATATCCAAAATTATGTTATGACATACATAGTTATAAGCAGGTTGTTGTTTATAACATATATATGAGTTGGTGAACCAGACTCAATTAAGAAGAAGAGATAAAGCATATATATGAAGATAACTGTATTAACCCACAAGAAGCCAATCACGGTAATTGTCGTCTGCTTTGTCGTCTGCCGGTTACTTCAAAACTCATTTTTTGCAAACAATGTGGATCCAGATCTAAAGGAGCAGTCTGATCTGGGTCCACACTGTTTGCCTATATGCAAAAATATTTTAAAAAAGTTTGCAAGATGATTCAGCAGACGACATAAGCAGACGACATTTTTAGGTGTAGTTTTACAGCATTTTAAGGGTTAAGACGGTTTATCTCATTCTAACAAAGGGGGAGTTCCAGCCTATGGTAAATTTTCATAGGGTTCTGCCCACGCACAGATGTACATAATATTGTGCATAATTAATACCTGGTAAATGACTGTTCGTTATTTAGCTATTTCACTCTCATATCTGTGTTCATTATAAATCTACAATGTTTTGTTTATTTCTGCATCTGAAAATAGGGGTACCCCCAAACAAGTAGACATATACACAACAGCTTCTTATGTTTTGGAGTTATTTTAGTCTCAGGCATCACTGTAGTCATTTGAGATTATTTTTGTATCACATTTACTATTGTTCAGGTAAAGTTCTATAGACCATGCTCAATTTCATATGGAGGAGACCCTAGACTTCACAACCATAAAATCTTTTGGAATATGTTTGACTTTTGATTTCATACTGTTGCAGTTCTTGTCACCTCATCATTTTAATATGAAAATTGCCCGTATATGTGTAGAACATTTTATCAAATTTTCTTGAAAATCTGAGACCAGTAACATACTGCATTTGAACATTGAACAGTAATGGTCAGATTTTTATTTTTTTTCAAACCATTTGTAGATATGGTATAACATTTTCAATCAAGAAATTGCTCGCAAATAATATATATATAAACATGAATATTTGTATGTCAAAACCATGATGTGTATAGTATGAGCTCATATAATCAGCAGCTGTATCAAATATGGTACCCTGGGGGACACCAATAACACAATTTATTTTGAGCGTTCATTAACAATTCAATAAAAATATATTTCATTATATAACAAGAGTTTTTGTGTTTAATGTAATCTTAAAGCTTGCTGAAGCTTATTATGACAAAGACTGTTGAATTGGCAAGTAAAATGGATGGTTCTGTAAACCAGACAATTTTCTTGATTCTGTAATAAGTATGTATTATGCAGTATTATAAGTATGATGCAGTCAACTTAAAATGTTTAAAAAGTCTGGCATACCGGAATGGCACAGCTTGCTTGAATAGCCAAGATTTATGATGTTTTTATAATGGTGTGGCAGGTAGTTCATAATACCACAGACTTTTGGCCCACTGTATACACAGATTACTGTAGACAAAATGGAAACACTGTTGTTTTTGGCTCTTTTGCCACTCTGACAATGTCCCCTCAAAATCTGAACTAAGCTACAGTCTACTTAAAACATAACGAATGTCGCCTGCTGTGCAAATCCGTGTAAGAAAGTTATATTCTTAAATGATCTGGAAAACAACCAGTTATTTTGAGTAACATGATTTAATATAATAGAGAAGACTATTCATACTTTCAAACGATTTCAGAGGAAGAAAAGAGCCAACAGTATATTTGCTATCAGTGCTATAGAAAAATATAAAGCCAACTGCAGATTTTGGCTCCTCAAATATGCTAGTAGTACCGCTAACAGCAGATTCACCACATTTGTAAAACTGATGAATACAGAGCTAGAAAGCTTAACATTGATGGCAGGTACTGCATACATATGACTAAATATGCGACTGGTATAACTACATCTAAATATAATATCAGCTATAAAATAAATTTGTTACAGCAACTTGCCTTCCACCTATTTCATTTAGGGAAGTGTATGCCAAATGCCAATTTTACAACTAGTTCCAGTGTGACTAGCTCTGCATTTATTTTGAAGACTAAAACAGTGTACCTTATACTTTTGCAGATGTTATAATGAACCTAGAAAAAAATGCAGAAAATTCTTTCCATGATCTCACAAAACTGTTGTGGGGGAGGGGAGTGTGAGTCTCTTTGACCAAGTAATGTAAGAAAACATCAACAATCATAAGAACAAATCAGAAAATCAGTCTGTCCCTTCAAGTTTGCAAATTATTGACTGCTGTTTTATTTTAAAGAAGAAAATGACACCAACAAAAATAATTAAGGAAAAAGTAGGATTATGAAAGTAACTAATTAAGCAAATCCATAACGTCATTGAGTAATACTGACATCAAGTGTCTTTTTATTGCAGGGTTTAAAATGTACAAGAAGGCCAAATAAAATAGGGTAAAAAGATCCACCATATCTTATTCCTATTGTGTCATAATGCATTTTTTTTTTCAGCAATATTGTCAACACTAACATTCATCATGGACAGCGCATGAATGCATTTTATTTTTCTCTTTAAAATTTTTGGATAAAACTTGACTTGTATAAATCGCGACAGAAGTAAGGGCGAGGATTGTGGCCACGTAAAATCGATTTAAGCCCCCCAGTGGAAATCTTTCCACTGACCGTTCCAAGGCGGTTCTTCTGTGGCGGTTTATTTGTTGTTGTTTGTTACTTACTGTGTGTATCACTTGTGTCTTTTTATTTTGGATGGTCATGTGGCCATTTTGTGGGAAAGTGACTGTCCTTATGGCATTCTTTGTTTAGGTTTTCATTATGGTCAGGTCGCTTAATGTTTGTGTTTCTTTCCCTTTGGTGTCTTTGATGGGGGGAGTAAGTTAATTGTATCGGACCCTGATCTTTGTTTTACTTCTACTTTGTATACGTTGATAATGTATGTTCTCATTTACTTTTTATGTTTTCATTTATTGTATTTTATTTTTATTTATTTATTTTTTTTTTTTGGGGGGGGGGGGGGGGCGGGGGAGTTTTTATTATATAAATGCCTATGCTAAGCTTTGTATGATAAGGTGGCCCTAAATGCACATAAAACACAATAAAAATACACTTTATGGAAATCTTGTCCCCTGGTATTGAAATTGATTTTAGCACAAAAATTGACCTGAACCCATATCTAGCTTTCAAAAACATTGTTACCGGTTTCTGAGTTTATTGAAATTTGTTTGCTATATAGAGCACGTATGTGGCCTATTTTATATGCAATATCTGGGGGTGACAAGATCAGTAACACATCTAATACTTATAATGAACATCTTAATCTTTGCAAATTTTCATGAAAAATAGAAGAAATGTTGTAAATAAATTGATCAGGAAGATTAAAAGACATAGACACATTTACATTTTTTGTATTAGATTAATCCTTATGAAGTTCTATTGCCAATCAAAGCAACAAAATTTGAAAATAATCATACCTATTGATTTAAGACTGAAAAGTTCACAGGTGTGTATGACCTCTACAGGGGATTACCTCAGGGATCTCTCCTGAGACCTATAGTAATTTATCAAATGAAACAAAGTTATTTATATAGTTGATAGACCTCAAGTAAGCAACAACTGAAGTTTCAAGAAAATCTGTGCGTGGGCAGATTTGGAACTCCCCCTTTCCAATGAAACTTACGTTGTTGGTTCTTGTCAATATTACCTCACAGAAGTGATTTTAAGGAGGATCTTCTATGTATTTTGTTTATGACAAAAAGCATCCGAAACTATTTCAGAAAGTTTAGTGAAAATTTCTTTTTTTTTTTTTGTCATAATAAAAATTTGAGAAAACAGAACATCAAATATATACCTATCACTTCCCCTGAAAAATGGAATGAAATTCATTATTAGAGGAGATTGTGAAGTATCAGAATAAGTTAAATGAAAATATACAAATGTGAATACATATGTTTAAGAAAAGAAATCCAATCATGGAGTGCCCCATCCATCGGAGCTTAGAAATAGATTGGGCTGAATGATGCTTCTGCACAAACTGAGAAGCCTCCGTGGTGCAGTGGTTACGCTACTCGCCTTGTAAACCAGGGATCGCAGGATCGATCCCGGGCTTCTCCAGACTTTCGGATGAGTCTTTAAACTGAGGTCCCGTCTCCGTATGACCTCAGCTGTTGGTGGGACGTAAAACTTAAACTCACTCACTTATAATTGAACTGCTTAGAAGGTCTAAGCATGCACAGGAAAAGAGGCGTGAGTCCCTTACTAGCTGGCAGTTTCTTTGGGCAGTGGGGCTTCATATGTCCGTTTCCTGGCACTGGGTCGACCAGTCCTAGCTCTACCCCGTAAATCTGAGTGCCAAGCGAGGAGCAGCTAGTACCATTTTTAACGACTTTGGTATGTCGCGGCCCGGGATCGAACCCGTAACCTCCCGTTCCCCGGAGCGGACACTCTACCAACTGAGCTATCGGGGCCTGTATACCCAAATAGTGTTGACAGCGATGTAAAACCTCAACATAAATACACAAAATGTTTAAAGTGGAGGTTTGATAATACTCCCGGGGAAATAATTGTTTCCTGAAGAACATTTAAATGCGTACCCACAGGTCATTTTTGTACCAGATAAACATAAGATAGGGTACTAATTAGAACTGCTTTTCCCAATACGAAAACACGCCTATACAAATACATTGTAAATTGTACTACTAAAAAATGAAAATTTTCAGATGAAAAATTGTGATATTTTTCTTATTTCTGCTCAAAACATAGATTGTGGATACTCGTTAGAACCACCTCTGCGAGGCGGTTCTAACAAGTACCCACAATCTATGTTTTTGAGCAGAAATGAGAAAAATAACGTATACCCCTGCAAACCCCAGTTTTACTACATAAAATGAGGTTTAAGGGGGTCAAATTATAAAGGCATGTTTTCGTGATGTACGAAAGTACTAGAGCCAACAGAATCACGGTAACTTCAATAGTTCAAAACTCTTGTATGCCCTTTCAACAATTCTTGGAATGGCAGGGGCACAAAACTCGAAGAAACATTTGGTCAAGTATGAAATACAGTCAACCCTCTTTATACCGACATTAGTTACAACGGCAAAACTCGTTATAACGACAATTTCAAAGGAATGAATTCTTAGCTCAAGGCTTAGCCTCAAATCCGAGCGACGTGGGATTCCCTCAGCCTGGAAATGCCCAAATAGAATCAATAGTTATGAAAAGGTCTTGTAATCTAATACTTCAGAAAACAAATGTTATAGATATTTGTTAGAATCGCCTCACCGAGGCGATTCTAACAAATGTCTATAACATTTGTTTCTAGGAATAATAATGGAGAAAATGCCTTTTATTACTTATCCCACTCCTAATTGCGATTCTTTATAATTGAAATTCTTTATAATGGCACAATAATAGGGATATAAAGGCGGTCCTCTGTATTTCATAATGGTTGCCCTTTCAACCACTTCTTCAAATGACAGGGGCATAAAACTCAAAGAAACATTTGGTCAAGTATCAAATATCTATGTGAATACAATCCTAGGAAATGCTGAGACAAAAACAATTAACATAAGAACACTCAAATTTCAACTCACAACACGTTTTAGTACAGAAATAAAGATTAACATGATCTGACTTAACCCTTGTCCTGCTGAGCCTTAACAGTGTAGATCCTGATCAGATGGCTTCTTCATGGTGAGTGAATGTCATCTGTTGTGTCACCAGTAACAATTCTGATGAGGCTAACAATTCTGATTCTGAGTCTTCAGAACCCATCAAATCCAGATCTACACTTGACATTCAGTTGGTGATTTTCAATGATTATACTATATCATGTAATTTGATTGGTTGATAGTCAGCAGAAAAAATGGGTTATCAACACTGAATTTATTCAGCAGGACAAGGGTTCAAAAGAATGGATACACCTAACATATTTTCTGCCCCCCCCCCCCCCCCTCCCCTCCCCCCCCCCCCACCACCCAACTCCCCATCACACCTTTTTCATACAAGGGAGACAACTTGTGTGACATCCCAATGGCTCTCCTGTACATCAAACCCCTTTGGAAAAGAGGTCTAGTTTTAAAGGAAAGAATTTGATCCTTTGGAGCAAATTCTTTCCTTTAAGGGTAGACCTCTATTTTTTTCCTTTAAGAGTAGACCTCTTAATTAATTCTTTCTTTTTAAGAGTAGACCTCTAAAATCGTTCCTTTAAGAGTAGACTTCTCTGTTCTTTAAGACTAGACCTCTAAATTCTTTCCTTCAAAAGTAGACCTCTAAATTCTTTCCTTTAAGAGTAGACCTCTTAAATTCCTTCCTCCTAGAGAACAGTCTGATCTGGGTCCACATTGTTTGAAAAAAATAATTTTAAAGTACTTGGCAGACGACAAAGAAGACGACTGGCACTTGATGGTTAAGCATAATTTAGGCAGATTTTTCTTATTCTATCCAGAAAATGTATGCTGTGTGTATTAATTAGAATTGCCTCTGGGGCAATTCAAATGAATACACAGGACATACTATTACATTTTATAGAAGACTTAAAGGATGTTCCAACATTATTTTCATAAGGTCTCATTATGTAAACAAGTCTGTGTAATGGACACCCCTGTAAACCCAAGTTTATGTAGAGAAAATGGGTTTACTAGGGTAAACATTATTTTTCTATCTCCTCCAAGACATAGTTTGTGGGCGCTCATTAGAACCGCAATGAGGCAGTTCTAACAAGCACCAACAAACTATGTTTTTGAGTATAAATAAGAACAATACCACAAATTTTCATCAGAAAAATGACTGTGGAGCGTATTATGTCCCATGGTGTGTAATTGTAATACCGTATTTCCCTATGGATTCGGGCAGACAGGCCTGAGTAAATGGTGTAAACCCTGATGAGACGCCGCAGGATGGGACGTCTCATCAGGGTCTAGACTGTTTGCCAATCATCCAGCTATTTTAAGACACAACATCTGGTAGTAAATTGTACTTATTAAAATCTTAGAACAAGTATGATAAGAAGTTGAGCTGTCCGAATATTTAGGGTAAATAGGGTATCCTGACCTGGGGCCAGTTGTTCAACGCCTCATTTGCTTAACCAGCTCGTTAGTGGTCGAATTGTAAACTGTTATAGAAAGTAAAATATCCAATACACAGGTATTTTTGCTGAAAAATTTGAGCAGCTTTTGCAGATGCAAAAGCTGCTCACATCTTTTCAGCAAAAATATTAGTATATTTGCCATATTAAATTACCAAAGTTTTAATGATACGTTAACAAACAACGGCCTTAGTTTTTAACAACTGACCCCAGATGTTATGATTAACCTTCTGTGATTCAAACTACCCCTGACTCGAACAAATCTTAAATGTTGCAAAGGTGTTTGAGCCAGTGAACTTCGACTGTGTAATAATTTTGAAAGAGTTCCCTCCCCTGAAGGTTTGTATCCATTCACCTCAAATTCTTCCAAAACTCTACATTTTCTTACGTCCTTATCACAGGTTCTGAGACAGCCAGATATACTTCTACACAAACATACTACACTCTGACACATACACAATAACTGTCTCCGGCAAATGAATCGCATAAATCTCAATGAATGATGGCACAACGCTATGTCATGTATAGCTCCCGGAAAAGCACCCTGACATGACTGACAGTACCAGAGAATGAGTCAAGGGAAGTAAATCATGACAGCTCTGGGGTGTTTTGTTTTACTTCTCCATTAAAACCAACGTTGTGGCTACTCATTAAAGTCGTAATAGTGTAATTCTAATTTTTCAAAATACATGTACTCCATATCAAGTTTGCAAGCATGATGTGTTTATTCCTCAGTTTGTTGTGGGTAGTCATTGGAAGGATTTTGGTGTGTATTTAGACTACAGAGGCTTGAGAAAGGTTTTTGGTATTTGGTAAGATGATTCTTAACAAATACTCAAAACTACATAGCTCCTGTAGAGGCAAACCTCATGAGTACCCACAACATAGCATTACAAAGAACTGGCCTATTTCTGTCAAAAAGTTGTTAAGGCAATTCTTAAAGTACCCACACCATATATCTTTTAGGAGAAATGGAGAAAATTGCTCCAGAATTTTCATGAAATACTCTCCTTTTGTACTCCTCTGAGCAAGTAACATTTGATCACAGTAAATCAGCACTAGATACCACTAGAACAGGTACCACTTTAAAGTGTAGTCTTGGATACCAACAGAAGTGGCAACACTAGAAACTGTAGTCCTGGACACCACTAGAAGTACTATATGTACCACTAGAAACTGACTGGATACCACTAGAAATTTTAGTCTAATGCATAGCTTGAGATAAGGACGAAAAAGAGGATAATTTTAATTTCTTTTCTATATAAACATATGTTGTGGGTACTTGTTAGAACCGCCTCACCGAGGCGATTCTAACAAGTACCCACAACATATGCCTAAAAAAAAAATAAGAAAAAAAATCACTTAACTACATGTATTCATATTTTGCCTTATCTGTAGTAATGTTGATAGTAATAGATATGGTATCACAAGAAAAAGCTGGCTACCACTAGAAATGATAGTTTGACTACCATTAGACATGGCAGTCTGGATACCACTAAAGATGTTGGTCTGGATACAATTAGCATAATGGTAGTCTGGATACCACTAGTGATGGTTGTTTGGCTGCCACTAGTGATGGTAGTTTGGCTACCACTACACATGGGTGTCTGGATACCACTTAAGGTGTTAGTCTGGATACCAATAAAATGGTAGTCTAGATACCACTAGAAATTGTAGTATGGATACCACTAAAATTGTAGTTTATATACCACTAGAAATGGTAGTATGAATACAACTGGATGAGATGGCCGAATGCATCACACTAAAAATGGTAGTCTGGTTACCACTAGAAATGGTAGAATGAATACCACTTTCAATGGTAGTCTGACACCACTATAAATGATAGTCTTGATACCACTAGTGATGGCAGTCTGGATACCATTAATATTTTTAATCTGGATCTCACTGGAAATGATAGTTTGGATACCACTAGAGTGATTGTCTGGATACCACTAGAAATGGTAGTCAGGTGGATTTGCATAAGAAGCATGTTGGTGGCCACTGTTTGTTGAACTGTTTGTAAGTGAGCCATTACTTCTATAGTCTTGTTTATAGTCTTCTTTTGTTCTTGCCTGTTGATGTTCGTATAACTTGGCTTTGTTGATACCGGGACCTGACGATGAAAAAACGCAGTTAAAAATTAACCCTTGTCTTGCTGTTCACGACAACCCTATCTTTGCAAACAGTGTAGATCCAGATCAGATGGCTTCTGAAGAAGCCATCTGATCAGGATCTACACTGTTTGGCATTCAGTTTAAGAATTTGTAGCAATGAATTACATCAAGTAATTTGATTGGTTGATAGACAGAAATGAGTATGGCTTAAATGAATATTCAGCAAGATAAGGGTTAAGAAATAGATTAGCTTTAGTAGCAAATTATTGAGTTTTATCATACGACCTCGCGTCTGAGAATGTAATAACGTCATGTAATAAATTTGGTAATCCACTAGTGGATTAAATATGCAAATTAGGTATGTCCCATAACATTACACATAGGACGTCCTTAACAAAGTCGCATTTAATTAATGTGGCATATTGACTTTTATGTACAAAAAATGTGTATTAACTGCATTTGTAATTGTCATATGATAAATAGAATCTTGCATTTGTGCTCATGTATTATTGAATTTATTAAACACGTTGAGAAAAAGGGATAAAATGCTCGGTGAAGCCTCACAATTTATACCTTTTCCTCAACTCCTTCAATAAATTCAATAATACATGAACACTCACGTAAGATCCTCTATATAAATCACAGTGTGGAGGTCTGTTGAAACGTAGATCATGTCTACTTGCAACTGACCGACAAACTTATTTATTATACACTAAAAATCTACAATACAGTAGAACTTTGATGGCTCGAACACCGATGGCTCGTATACCATGGCTGAGTCAAATCCGTTTTTGAGTCCCTAGGAAATTCCTCTACATAAGAAATAGTGGGAGATAATTCAGGAGATTTTCGTCTTTTATCTTGCAAATGTATGCTGTGTGTACTCATTAGAATCGCATCAATGAGGCGATTCTAATGAGTACACACAGCATATATTTTCATCATAGAGCACCGAAAAGATGTCCAAAAGTATCTTGTTATGCCTCCTGGCAGTAACCGTTAGTGGCTCGAACTACCCCTGTCTCGAACAGATTTTCAAGGTCCCAAAGGTGTTCGAGCCATTGAAGTTCGACTATAGTTTGTTGTAAAGTGGATCATGTTCACTTTCAACTGACCAACAAAATTTTATTTATTACAATTCACTGCTACAGTTGATTTATTTAAATTCCAAAACAGTAAACATCTACAAAAATTTGTTCTTTCCATCAATTCTCCCAAACTTTCGCTGTTGTGAGAAAAAAAATCCTGTCATCGCTTTTACCATTAACATATGCACTAAAGTCCTTTTGTAAAGTTTTTGATTAGATATAAAATTAAACCATCCGATGTCAAGACTAACATGATACATTACGGAAACACATCCGTGTGACATAGTGTATTTTTCATATCTCCTAAATGGCTACTTTTCTGGTGAAAATCCGTTATATTTTTTTTATTTCTACTCAAAACAGATCGTGGGTACTTGTTAGAACTGCCTCAAGGGGGCGGTTCAATATAGCACCAACAGCCTATGTCTTGGAGCACAAATAAGAAAAATAATGTATACCCCCCCCACCCCCCCCAACATACCAGTTTTCTCTATAACGAAGTTGGGTTTATGGAGGTGTTCATTGTTTTTATTGTGTTGTTTTTTTTTTTTTTTTTTGGGGGGGGGGGGGGGGTTGGTTTACCGCCCTTTCAAGATTATTTCACTCATATCGAGCCGATCGTTAATCAGAGGTGGGTGAAAAACAGAGTACCCAGAGAAAAACACCCTGACCTTCCGTTGCAGGACTTGGCGTCTCACATGTGACCCGAGCAAGGCTCGAACAACAGCAGTGAGAGACCTAATGATTAAGAGTCTGCTCTCTTATCCACTAGGCCACCCAGGCCCGTATGTGACCTGAGGTAGGCTGAAACAACAGCGGTGGGTGACCTAATGATTAAGAGTCGGCACTCTTATCCACTAGGCCACGGAGGGCCGTATGTGACCTGAGGGACGCTGAAACAACAGCGGTGATAGACCTAATGATTAAGAGTCAGCGCTCTTATCCACTAGGCCACAAAGGGCCGTATGTGACCTGAGGGAGGCTGAAACAACTGCGGTGGGTGACCTAATGATTAAGAGTCGGCACTCTTATCCACTAGGCCACGAAGGGCCGTATGTGACCTGAGGGAGGCTGAAACAACAGCGGTGATAGACCTAATGATTAAGAGTCAGCGCTCTTATCCACTAGGCCCCGAAGGGCCGTATGTGACCTGAGGGAGGCTGAAACAACAGCGGTGGGTGACCTAATGATTAAGAGTCAGCGCTCTTATCAACTAGGCCACGAAGGGCCGTATGTGACCTGAGGGAGGCTGAAACAACAGCAGTGATAGACCTAATGATTAAGAGTCAGCGCTCTTATCCACTAGGCCACGAAGGGCCGTATGTGACCTGAGGGAGGCTGAAACAACAGCGGTGAGAGACCTAATGATTAAGAGTCAGCGCTCTTATCCACTGGGCCACGGAGGCTGGTATGTGACCTGAGGGAGGCTGAAACAACAGGGTTGAGAGACCTAATGATTAAGAGTCAGCGCTCTTATCCACTAGGCCACGGAGGGCGGTATGTGACCTGAGGGAGGCTGAAACAACAGCGGTGAGAGACCTAATGATTAAGAGTCAGCGCTCTTATCCACTAGGCCACGAAGGGCTGTATGTGACCTGAGGTAGGCTGAAACAACAGCGGTGAGAGACCTAATGATTAAGAGTCAGCGCTCTTATCCACTAGGCCACGGAGGGCTGTATGTGACCTGAGGGAGGCTGAAACAACAGCGGTGAGAGACCTAATGATTAAGAGTCAGCACTCTTATCCACTAGGTCACAGAGGCCTGTATGTGACCTGAGGGAGGCTGAAACAACAGCGGTTAGCGACCTTATGCTTAAGAGTCAGCGCTCTTATCCACTAGGCCAAGGAGGCCTGTTAGAGGTGTTCATTGTACTTGTTAATCTGAGGCATCATAAAACTGCTGCTTTTCATGACAAGATCTTCTGCCCATAGTATTTTTGCGGATATAAATCACATTACGGTAACACACCCGTGCGACATTATGCATTTTTTCCGACCAGAGTATTTTTGCGGATATAAATCACATTATGGTAATACACCCGTGCGACATAGTGCATTTTTTCACATCTCCAAAATGGCTACTTTTCTGATAAAAATTCATGATATTTTTTCTTTCTTGAATTGCAAACATAGGTTGTGGGTGCTCGTTAGAACCGCCTCATTGAGGCGGTTCTAACGAGTACCCACTACCTATGTCTTGGGAAAGAAATAACAAAAATAATGTATACCCCATAAACACCAGTTTTCTCTATATAAAGTGGGGTTAATGGGGGTGTTCATTTCACAGACTTGTTCATGTGATGACAGTTCCTTTCCATTACCTATATAGGACACTGAAAACTGCAGCTTTTCACCTCACACTCTTCTGTCCCGTGATTTGTTGCAGAATATATTACAGCTACTTTCCATTGCGGCCCCCATTATACCGTTATACCACTGAGAAGAAATAGATGGGCTGCATGATGCTTCCACGCAGAGCTGAAACCGACCTGCACACAAGTACTGGTAAACCGCTAAGAGGATCTAAGCCTGCCCAGGCAAATCGGTGTGAGTCGGCCAGTCCAATGCTTATAAACACTATTGGCAGGGCTTGCGATGTTATTTCATCTCAATTTGGGTAAAAGTCCCACAAAATTGGAAGCAACGTCTCCAAAATGACCTTTACAGTGTTGACGGGGACGTTAAACCTCAAATCAAACAAACAAATCCATTGCCTATATAGGCATGCTGTGTTAGAATAAGAAATAAAACCATCACTTACCTATATAGCTGAGTAAAACTGGCAAGAAAATGAGGCCGTGAGTGGCCCCAAACACAACCATTCCTAGGTACATACGGAAATAAAACACTTGAAACAGCTGAGACTTAGCAAACGCTAACACTATTATACCTCCTAACTTTGTTAGCGTTATACCGCTGAGAACCTGAAATAAATTAATAAAATTCCACAATTTATCAGGCCTCATACGGACTCATTTTTTCATGCCTGAAAGGCCCGATTTCTCAATGTTTTAAATAGTCATTTTAAACAGAATATACCGTCATGGTTCTAAGTATTGGGACAGATAGGCCTGAGCAAACAGTGCAGACCCAGATCAGAGTCTACACTGTTTGCCATTCTGTCTGAAACTTTTGGACTCTTTGCTGGATCATGAAGCAAATTTGTTAAAATTTTAGGACCTGAAGGTGTCCGAATTTTTATGATTTTTACAGTAGGAGAAAAAATTTCACACTTTTACAGGCCTCATCCTGACTTTGCAGTCTTTTAAATAGTCATTTTAAACAGAATATACCGTCATGGTCCTAAGTATTGGGACAGATAGGCCTAATCAAACAGAGCAGACCCAGATCAGACTGCTCCGGGTCTCCACTGTTTGCCATTCTGTCTGAACCTTTATGCCTGCCTGCTGGGTCATGGAGCAATTTGTTAAAATTTTAGGACCTGAAGGTGTTCGAATTTTTAGGATTTTCACGGTAGGAGAAAAAATAAAAATCTACAAGCCCGCATTCCAGACAAAATCATGCTCTAAAAGCCCAAAATCCTGCAAATGCCCAAAAAATATATATGAGGCTTGAATTTATAAGGGGAATGGGATTGTCGAGCAAATTTTCTGCAATTTTTATAAGGAACAAATTGTGTGTTCTTTTTCATCTCTCTTAATGCTTATCCTGCTGAATACGATGTCCCCATACTTTTGCAAACAGTGAAGATCCAGATCAGATGGCTTCTGTAGAAGCCATCTGATCAGGATCTACACTGTTTGTCATGCAGTTTGTGAATATGAATTATATCACATTATATAATGTGATTTGATTGGATGATAGTCAGAAATGGTTATTTCTAGATAATTTATTCAGCAGGATAAAGAGTTAATATTGTGCGGGTTATGCCACTCAGAACCTGTAACAAAAATACAATCTACTGTAAATGGGCCCATCAGCTATTTTTATTTTGGTTTTATGTCCCTTTCAAAACTAGAACTGTCAGAGGATCTGACTACAGCCCCTCTAAAGTGTTTTCAGCTTTCAGCCTCTAATTAAAGGTGGCAAAAAGGATTGAAATTGGTAATTGGTAAAAAAGGGCAATAAATCCAAAAGTAGGCATTCTGATGCTATTTAGTTATAGTCTCTACACCAATAAATTGTGCAATAAACTGAAAAGAATGAAAAAAAAAAATTTTAGAACAAGCATGGTACGGAGTTGAGGTGTCCGAATACTCAGGGTAAATACGGCACTTCAACATTTTTCCTGGGCAGACTTATTCATAAGTGGTTGACCAGTACAGTGCACATTCTTTCACCAGAAATGGACAACTGCCGTTCTTGAATCAGCAAATGGGAAAGAATGACTGTGGAAAAGATTTCATAATCAATCTCCATGAAAGAATGATGCAGACCAGACAGGTATCAAACCCGTAATCTCCTGCACCACACGGTGAGTCCAATGAAATCCTGAACATGAGGAAAACAGACTTACCGAGCTTCCCATATGAGCTAGGGCATCTTTTGCTCGTAGAACTTTGGTTGGCTCTACAGACACAGCAAAGGCTCGAGTAATGTGAGAACAGAACTCTACTGATATACCTATGGCCTGAAAAAGGGGAAACATACACATTATGTAAAAGATGTACACTGTAACGTCGTTATAACGCTGTCATTGGGATCCATCGACGTCAACAGCGCTATACGCGGTCCAGCCCTATATCGATCCCGAAAAAAAATCGGGTTACCCAACGAACTTTTTCTGCATGCATGGCTACTATTTCTGCCAGTTAATTATGAATATTACATATTGCATGTATTTTATAAATTATATACTTACTACATTAAATATTAATCCGATTCTATACTTCTTGTGGTCATTTTGCTTTTCATTTAAACCATTTTTGTATTTATTTATTGCTGTACTTTCGTTTCTGTATCTCCGGCCGCCATATTTATGTACCTCTTCCGGTCTCGCGAAGGTATCACTAAACGGTATAGCTAAACAGCGAAAGGAAGCCTCCTTTCGCGAAAGGAAGATTATTTCTACGAAAGGAAGGAATTTCTGAGGTACCAGGAGTGCATTTACATATAAAAGGGTATCATATTTAGTGGTTTGATTGGAATATGGTATTTTACCAAAGTTGGGGCATATGGGGATTGACTGGACCTTTTATTTCGACTGGAACTTTTATTTCCCGAAAGGAAAGTTCATTTCGTGAAAGGAAGGTTTTGTCTACAATAGGATGGTTGTGTTTGCGAAAGGAAGGTTTTGTTTATGAAAGAAAGGTTTTATTGTTATATATTATTGTATACAGCGTTGCACTCGTATATTTTCTACAAAATTACCAAATTTCGAAACGAAGGCTTTGTCTACGAAAGGAAGTTTTTGTCTGCGAAAGGAAGGTTTTGACTACGAAAGGAAGGTTTTTCCACACAAAATATGTTTAATAATAATGATAATATTTTTTTTTTCATTGGAAATTACCAAATTTCAAAATGAAAGTTTTGTCCACGAAAAAAAATAGTAAAGTAAGAGATGTTTTTATTTTTTGGTTTTTGAAAGAAAAATCCGTGCAATTTTGTTAGAACATAAACTTAATTTGATATTTGAAAGTAGAGTCTCCTTGTTTTCAAAAAACATTTACCCCAGGCCTTATTTTCCGTACTTTGATTCTTTTGCATTCGCGCAGTCTGGTCAGAAGTCAAATCAACAGACAGAAATCATCCCTTGCTACGGGTCTAATCAGACGCACCGGTAAAGAGCTCCGGCTCAGTATATAATACCTTGATTGTGGATTAACGAGAATACCTGTTAAAGCTTAAGCATATTTAGATAATTGGATCAATTATTGACATGTGTATCCATATACACATAAAATACCACCATAGGCCTCAAAAATATCTTCCTTTCGTAGGAAAATCTTCCTTTCGCGAAAGGAACATTCCTTTCGCTGTTTAGCTATACCCATCACTAAATAGTGAAGTAAAATGCAACTTGACAATTCCGAAATGAAAGAGGGGCAATTAATGTAAGCGAACCAAGATGGTGTTTCTTTCTTTTTATCTAGTGAATAATAAATAAATAATCGGATGCATAAGCGCTAAAAAAAAAAAGTCTGCTATCCTCTGTTTTGGTGGGAAAAATATTTAACGTCTGCACATGACAATTACAAAGGGATTAATTGAGTCATAACTGGTACAAATATCTTGATTACCTAGTTTTCACACCTAATCACACTGTTAATTGCCGGCATATCGATAAGCCTTAGGGGATTATTCACAGTTTAATAGTGTTGACAACTTGAGCAAATAAGCGAGTATACAGTATTGTCTTAGCTAACGATGTTTTGACTGCCGAGTTCCGAGGAAAAACGGGAAAACATTTTGACCGTTTTCAAAACTGGGGGGAAAAGGAAATAATTGGAGCCACATACCAACAGCGTTATAACGAATTCCCCCCACCAAAAGACCCCCCGGAAATACCGCATGCAGATGCACCACAAACAGCGTTTGCATTGCTCTGTTTGGGCGCGAAAAATACTTAGTGTATACAGTGTCAATTGGAAAGTGTTAAGATTACTATCCTTAAGGATGTAACTGGAAAACAACACATTGATGTTTTTGAATTATTAAAAATGTAGGGTACCAAGCACAGCACCCTGCAGTATACCGCATTGTATTCAAAATTACGGCCCAACTTTATCGGCTGACGATATTTTGACCGCCGAGTTCCACGGAAAAAGGGCAACAATTTTCAGCCAAACTTTCAAAACTGGGGGGAAAACTTAAAAAAAAAAAAAACGGGAGCCACAGACCAACAGCGATATAACGATTTCCGCGTTATAAGCATCAGTGTTATAACGCCTCTGCAGTGTATATTGTTTGTTTGTTTGATTTGAGGTTTAACATCCCTGTCAACACTATTTAGGTCATTTTGGAGATGTTGCTTCCAATTTTGTGGAACTTTTACCCGACATTCAGATGTAATGACATCTCAATTCCTGCCATGAAATGATACCAATAGGGTTAATATGCATGGATGGTCCGACTCGCACCAATTTGCCTGGGCAGACCCTCTAAGCAGCTTACCAGTACTCATGTGCAGTCGGTTTCAGCTCTGCACGGCAGCATCATGCATGCCAATCTATTTCTCCAAGCCCAGATAGGCAGGGGCCATTAAAAGACATATGGGCCCCGTCAAGCGATTTTGGTACTTATTGCCTATGCGAGCAGCGAAGGTTCAGGCCTGCCTGCGCATCCCCGCAGTCTCGCCAGAACCTTCGCTGCTCGCTCATACAAGCAGTGAATCAAGAGGAACCTTCAGACAGAAAGCCATATTCCTGGCCCCTCTGAATGGCCGGGCATGCGCAGTTAAAATTTGTCATGACTTATTGCCTATGCGAGCAGCGAAGGTTCAGGCAAGCCTGCACATCTGCGCAGTCTCGCTAGAACCTTCGCTGCTCGCTCATACAAGCAGTGAATCAAAGTTCTGAAATTGAAAAAAAAATGCAAGTGCACACAGTTTCACTGGACATGCGCAGTTAAAATTTGTCATGACGGAATGCTCGAAGACAAAAATTCGCTTGGCGGGGCTCATATGATTTTTTTTCTGTAAATGCACTGAGAATGTAAGTATTTATATGTGAGCCCCGCCAAGCGAATTTGTGTCTTCGAGCATTCCGTCATAACAAATTTTAACTGCGCATGCCCAGCCATTCAGAGGGGCCAGGGATATGGCTTTCTGTCTGAAGGTTCCTCTTGATTCACTGCTTGTATGAGTGAGCAGCGAAGGTTCTGGCGAGACTGCGCGGATGTGCAGGCTCGCCTGAATCTTCGCTGCTCGCATAGGCGATAAGTACCAAAATCGCTTGACGGGGCCTATATACTTTACTATTGCGACGTAATGATGTTCATACTTCAATGATTACAATGACTCACGTAACATCAGTGACCTCAAAATAAACAATGATTTTCTCCAACATACTTGAAGGATGGGGATGTTATGGCGCCGCCAAGACGCTGTTCCACTGGCAACAGTGAAACTGTGTGCACTTGCATTTTTTTCAATTTCAGCACTCAAACAAGAACTTTTAGACAAATAACTGATGGAAAAATAAGATGAAGTAAAGATTATTTATTCATATAAAGGTAATAAATTTACCATTCACTTCAGGTTCACTTAAAACTTTGCTCATGATCCAATGTCGTTCATACTTCAATGAGCGGTAAGTTCACTGAAGCCAGTTCAGTGGGGTTCACATACTTTACTCATGGCCCAAAGTTATTCATACTTCAACGAACGGTAAATATTTATTTACTTATTTATTTACATTCATTTCTTAAGTATGCAGGGAAACTTCGATGGGTCAAACACTGACACTCGTTTACCATGACTGATTCATGCTCATTCTTGAGTCCCTAGAAAATGCTTTCCATAGACAAAACTTCAATGGCTTAAAGACTCATCTGAAAGCCTGGAGAAGCCTGGCATTGAACCTTTGACCCCTGGTTTCTGATGCCAGTTTATCACCCACTACACCACAGAGGCTTCTCTAGGGTAGGGAAAAGAGGACATCTCCATTACGATAACACACCTGTGCGATATTGTGTATTTTTCACATCTCCAAAATGGTCATTTTCCTGATGAAAATCCGTGATATTTTCTTTATAATTACTGCAAACATAGGCTGTGGGTGCTCGTTAGAACCGCCTCATTGAGGCGGTTCTAACGAGTACCCACAACCTATGTCTTGGAGCAAAAATAAGAAAAATAAGGAAAACCCCCATAAACCCCAGTTTTCTCTATATAAAGAGGGGTATGGGGGGGGGGGGGGTCTTCATTTCACGGACTTGTTCACATGATGTCGGAAACTTACCATGACTAGATTAACCAATGAGAGAGCATTTAGATTGACATTCCACATCCACATCAGTCCCATAATGTCAATCAGAATCATCGTTATCACTAATAAGGCAATGAGAGCCGAGACCAAATCAAATCCAAGCAGTACAAACGTCACAACAAAGATGGCTCCCAAACAAATGGACAGGTTTATCGCAGTATTAGCTACTATAGTTAGGTACTGTTCGTAGAATACGTAAAACACACTGAAACACAAGAGAAATTTAAGTTAACAAATTCTGTCCTAAATAAAATTGTCTAACTTTAACCCATTTTGTATCAGAAACCCAGAAACAGGTGCCCTGGCAAACAGTGCAGGCCCAGATCAGAATTCCACATCTGGGGCCAGTTGTTCAAAACTAAAGACCTTGTTAGTTAACATTGATTAAAACTTTGATCAATGGATATGGAAAACATTCTAATATTTTTGCTGAAAAAATGTGAGTAGCTTTTACATATGCAAAAGCTACTCACATTTTTTCTGCAAAAAATAGCAAAATTTTAGATATTGTGCTTACCAGAACAGTTGGTTGGTTGATTTGAGGTTTAACGTCCGCATCAACACTGTAAAGGTCATTTTGGAGACATTGCTTCCAATTTTGTGGGACTTTTACCCGACACTAAGATGAAATGACATCACAAGCCCTGTCGCCCAATGAAACCAATAGGGTTTATTAGCATGGACGGCCCGCCTCGCACCGCGGTTCCTGGACAGGCTTAGATCCTCTAAGCGGTTTACCAGTACTAGTGTGCGGGCCGGATTCAGCTCTGCATGGAAGCATCATGTAGCCCATATATTTCTTCAAGCCCCTATGGGCGGGGGCCGTTACCAGAACAGTTAACAATTTGACCACTAATGAGCTTGTAAAGCTAACAAGACTTTGAACAACTGGCCCCTGATCAGGCCTTACACTATGTGCAAAAAATTCAGCTATTTTCCAAATTTTAAAGATAATACAACCCGACACCCCTAAATTTCGAAATGGACTCCTGCCATATATAAGGAGGAAGATTTTATTTGGTATAAAAAGGGTTAAAACATGTAGAGCAAGAGTCTATTTCAAAATTTAGGCTGTGAAGTTAAGTTATTTTAGCTGTATTTTAGTTGAAAATGGTTCAACTTTGTGAAAACAGTGAAGGCACAGATCAGATGCCGTTATTTCGCGGCATCTGATCTGGGCCAGCACTGTTTTCCAGTATCAGGTTTTGGGGTTTCCGGTATAAACTTGGTTCAACCTAGAGCATGATGTATGCAGCAATTTTTAATGACATATGTTCTTTCTATTTTTTGGAGTGCTGTAGTGCACTGGATCTTGAGGTACCAGATTCGATCCCCACTAACATCAAGTGTTGTTTCCTTGAGCAAGAGACTATCCACGGTTTCTACCCGGAAAAAAAAGAGGGCCACATGGAAGATTAGTAATAATGTACTAAATGTGCTACCCTCTGTATAAAGTCGATGATTATTATTATTATCACTCTTGAAAACAAATGAACTTTTTCATGTTTTATGTACCATCAACAACTAAGGTTACATGGAGATTTGAGCTTGGTTCAAATTCTCATGTGAAAGTCTAAAGAAATCCAGAATTGAATCAATGACCTCTGGGGTTTATAACCTATTACATATATAGAGGATCTTACAGGAGTGGTCATTAAATCTGAAATTAATGAAAGAGCATTTGGCGAGTTTCACAAATTCCATATGAAATTACCATGAGTGTAAGATTGTGTTTATCATATAACAATTGAAATTGGATTTTATCACTGTTTGAAAAAATTAAAAAGAAAACAGAGTTGTGACGGATGGCGTCATGCAGTGCCATGATGTTACGCACCAGTAACTATGTGTTATTATATGTGTTGTCATATGATTTTTATTACATGACATTATCCACAAAATAACAGCGTCGTTATGTGATATAGAGGATCTTACATGAGTGCTCATGTATTATTGAATTTATTAAACGAGTTGAGGAAAAGGGATAAAATGCGAGGCTTTGCCGAGCATTTTATACCTTTTCCTCAACGAGTTTAATAAATTCAATAATACATGAGCACGAATGCAAGATTCTATTTATCATACGATATTTGAAACACCTTTTATTCACGATTGTTTACAAAAATGTCAATTTTCTGCCATTAGTAAACGTGACGCCATTACGGACGTCGTACATGTAACATTACGGAACGTATCTAGCTAATTTGCATATTTAATCCACTAGTGGATTATCAAAAATATTACATGGCGTTATTGCATTCTCAGACGCGACGTCATTAGATAAAAAGAAATATTCATGTGGAGGAAGTGTTGGAAAGGTAACATTACAATCTGCAAATCTGCCCATGGGAAATGCCAAAAACAGTACATATCCCCAGCACTAAATTCAAATTTTGTTGACATGGTCAACAGAAATGAGCTGAGTGAACATACAGGCACACAATATTGTGTGCCTGGCTGAGAGAACATACAGGCACACAATATTGTGTGCCTGGCTGAGTGAACATACAGGCACACAATATTGTGTGCCTGTATATATTCACTCAAATCATTTCTTTCTTTGGTTGTTTTCATTTGTGTTGAGGCTCAATATTTAGGTCATTTAGAAGACATTGCTTCCAGTTTTGTGGGACTTTTACCCAACATTGAGATAAAATGACATCTCAAGTCCTACCACCCAAACCATCCACCAAGCTTTATAAGCAGGGATGGTCCAACTCACATCACTTTATCTGGGCAGGCTTAAGCAGTTTACCAGCAATCAAGTGTTCTCACCTTGCAGCCCAATCTATTTCTCCAAGCCCTGATGGTTAGACTGGTAATGTCATAACATTACAATCTGCAGATTTGCCCATGTGAAATGTCGCAAACAGTACATTGGATTAAATGTTCCCAGAACTGAACTCATTTTTGCTGGCACAACGAAAGAAATGATTTGAGTGAACATACAGGCACACAATATTGTGTGCCTGTATGTTCACTCAAATCATTAATTTCTTTGGTTGTTAATTTGCCAAATAAAATTCAGGGCCCAGTTGTTCAATGCACTGTTAGCTTTATGAGCTCATTAATGGTCAAAATGATAACTCTTCTGGCAAGTACAATATCTCTTGTGGCGGTATTTTTACTGCAGAAACGTGAATGCTTTACTCACTTTTTTTCAGCAAAAAATATTATAATATTTACAACATTAAATGATGATACACCACAACCTCATTATAATGTTGTTCTTTACATCACAGTTTTGGCTCAATGTCGGGTAAAAGTCCCACAAAATTGGAAAGAAAATCTCCAAAATGAGCTTTACAGTGTTGATGGGGACGTTCAACCTCAAATAAAACAAACAAAAAACATCACAGTTTTGGATATAACAGTTTCAAGATGGATCCCCAAAAATGTATAGATAATATCTCATTTTTCTGTATAATCTATACACTTTTGTTTGGATATAACATGGTTGTTTTACTAACACCGTTTCTGCTTTGGACCCCATTAACTGTGTTATAAAAAGGTTGTGATAACTAATGAGATCATTGCTTCTATGTTCCTTTACTTATTATGAGCAGTGTATCTATGGCATAATAACAGCCAAATTATAAAACTTACCTATAGGGAAACACTTCACCTTCCCCAGTTCCATTAAATCTTTTTGATATATTTTTAGCTATTTCCCTCGCTTCTTTAAGGGCATTTATGTAGTCCGAGGAATTCTTACACACACTGTGATATGTCATAAAATATGTGGCTGAAAAATGGAAAAAAAGGTCACACCTGTATTACACAGTTCATTATGGCAAGACATTGATATAATAGCATTAAATGGCGGGCCTCCGTGGTCTAGTGGGTAAGAGCCCTGACTCTTAATCATTAGGTCTCTCATTGCTGTGGTTTGAGCTCTCATTGCTGTGGGTTTGAGTCTGGCTCAGGCCACATGTGAAACAACAAGTTCTGTAATGGAAGGTCAGGTGGTTTTTCTGCAGGTTGGCCAGTTTTCACCCAGTTCTGCTAAACAATTGACTAAATGCAAGTGAAACAATCTTAAAACGGCCATAACCAAACCCTCATCCCAACCCCCAAAAAGTAATATCATTTAATCATTACATATTCTGTTTCAAGTTTTACCCCCTGGTGGACTCTTCAATTTTAGATATTGGACAATTCTATTTGTCATTTTATTTTTTCGTTTATTCCTTTTCCGACAGAAAATCCTGTACAGTCAACTCTCTTTAGACCGCCATTTTATACAAAGACAGAACTCCTCATAACAACAATTTCAATAGGTGGAATGAGTCCTAAGCTCGGGATGAGACAGATTAATTAAGATAGTTGAGAATATTTAGTTTGATACTCCAAGAAACAAAAGGTGTGGGCATGGCCCAGGCCATCTGGGATCCTCTCTAGGTGGTGACTGTATCCAGCCTATTTATACTGCCAGAAATTAATACCAACAGAGTAGGGGTGGGGGTGGGGAATAACTCTTACCTCCTACATCAGTATCATTTTGTATTAAGTTGACTCCCGCTCCATATGCCGGTTTTCCCCTGAAAAATAAAAGCAAAACTGATACAGAAAAGAAGCTTTATTTAAAACTGTATATTTTAAACAAATGACATAAGCTTTGCAAACACTGTAGATCCTGATCAGATGGCTTCTGAAGAAGCCATCTGATCAGGATCTACACTGTTTGTCATTCAGTTTGCATACTTGAACGAAAACACTATTTTAACCCTTATCTTGCTGTTCACGCCAACCCCTATCTTTGCAAACAGTGTAAATCCAGATCAGATGGCTTCTGAAGAAGCCATCTGATCAGGATCTACACTGTTTGGCATTCAGTTTATGAATTTGTAACAATAAAGTACATCAAGTAATTTGATTGGTTGATAGACAGATATGGGTGTGGCTTAAATGAATATTCAGCAAGATAAGGGTTAAGTAATTTGATTGGTTGATAGTCAGAAACAGAAGTGACAAAATTAATGTATTCAGCAGGAAAAGGGTTTATGTAACAAAGTAACCACAAACTTCATTTTCCTTTCTAAGACAACCACTGACACAATTTCAGCGACAGCCAATGGAACTCCTCCTACCAGTTTCACCCCTTTGGTATGACACAGCCAGGATCAGGAACAGTGAGCTCCTGCTTCCAGAGTCAGACACTCTATCACTGAGCTAAATGAGTGGTAGGGCTACATGGGCATAGATTTCATTTGCTTTGAGTTTTTAAGCTACATTCTCACACTGACTGAGGCTGCATGATGCTTCCACACAGAGCTGAATCCGGCCTACACACTAGTACTGGTAAACTGCTTAGAGGATCTAAGCCTGTCCAGGAACCACGGTGCGAGGCGGACCGTCCATGCTAATAAACCCTATTGGTTTCACTGGGGGACAGGGCTTGAGATGTCATTTCATCTCAATGTCGGGTAAAAGTCCCACAAAATTGGAAGCAATGTCTCCAAAATGACCTTTAGAGTGTTGACGGGGAAGTTAAACCTCAAATCAAACAAACAAAATCACACCGACTGACTACTGACTGACTGACTGACTGACTCACTCACTCACTCACTGGCTGACAGACTCACTTATAGACTGACTGTGTTGGGGTTTATCAACACATCAACCCTGGTGGGTCTTTTTGTATTGTGTCCCAGAGAAAATGTGAAAAGAGATAGAAGAGATCAGGATCTACACTGTTTGCTTAATATTGGACCTTAAGGGTTAAATGAAACACTCTAAGTCTCGGTTCAGGACCATTTTCCCAGCCTAAACTCAGAGATAATCGCCCCTACAGCGCTGTCAGTGCTTTGATTTCTATTAGGTAAGACACAAAAGGGCCTGCTCGGCTACACAGATTAGCAAGAATCTTGAAATTTTCATCACGAAAACAGGCCTATATAATTTTGACCCCCTTGAACCCCACTTTGATATGGTAAAATGGGGGTTTCCGGGGGTACACCTTATTTTTCTTATTTCTGCTCTAAAATATAGATTGTGGGTACTCGTTAGAACGGCCTTGATGAGGCGGTTCTAACGAGTACCCACAATCTATATTTTAGAGCAGAAATAAGAAAAATATCACAATTTTTCATCATAAAATTTTTCATTTTTTCGGTGACAAAGGTGGCAATGTATTTGTATAGGCGTGTTTGTGTAACGTAGATCAAGAAAGGAGACGTATTTCACTGTAAAGATCCTAAGTATTGGGACAGCTAGGCCTGAGCAAACAGTGCAGAACCAGATTAGACTCCTCCTGAAGGGTCTACACTGTTTGCCTTTCTGTCTGCAACTTTTCGACTACTTGCTGGATCGTGAAACAAATTTGTTAAAATTTAAGGAACAATTACAGCAAGTCCTCAAGGTGTCCCAATTGTTAGGAGTTTTACAGTACTATCCAGACAGTGAACAAAAAGGTCTAATCTGCACATTTGTTGTTAACAAATGTGCAAAACGTGTTTTCTCATGTGCTGCTCTAAATATGTAGATTAACACTGGCTTACCCTTTTGCACATTTCAATCCTGGTATATCTTCAAGGAACATGGGCAGGTATTTCACAAAGTCATGAGATGATGGTCGACCCTTGTCTTTCGGCTCAAATGGACATTCCGTGCAGTTGGCATGTTCCACTGAAATGCAGAATTTTTAATAAATGTGTGTGTGTGAATTCGGGTTTAACCTCGCTTTCAACAATTTTTCAGTCATATCACAACGGTGTCTGGTTGCGACAGGGAGCTCAATGCTCACTTTTATAGTGCTTCCTCACTGAAGTATCATGTCCCAGACACATTACATGATACCACACTCAGTCACATTATCCTGACACTTGGTCGACCAGTCCTAGCTCTACCCCGTAAATCTGAGTGCCAAGCAAGGAGCAGCTAGTACCATTTTTAATGACTTCGGTATGTCGCGGCCCGGGATCGAACCCGTGACCTCCCGTTCCCCGTTTTAATAAATGTAGGTAAAGAAATTAGCTTGCTTGAAGTATGAACAACATGACAGTAACTGAACCCAAAAGTGAATCAATGTACATGTAGTGTGTATGAATTTTACATCCCACCAACAGCTAGGGTCACACGAAGACAGGACCTCAGTTTTAAGACTCATCAGAAAGTCTGGAGAAGCCCGGGATCAAACCGACTACCCCTGGTTTATGAAGCAAGTAGCTTATCCACTACACCATGGAGGCTTCTTATGTACATGTAGTCATTAAGGAAAGATTAACACTGTGTCCTAATAGATAACTATAGCGATTTTCTGTAAATGCACCTAGAAAATATATATAAATTATTAACATACATGTTTCAAAGTTTTTACCATAGTTGTCTGGGTTCAATACACGGCATCAATGCAGCAAAGTGGTGGTCAGTGGCAAAAGCCGCTTCCTTTCATCAGTTCGAAATGACCACAGTATTTGTTTGATGCGTTGATATTTTATTTCCCTGCCAGCACTATTTTGGTCAATTTGGAGATGTTGCTTCCAATTTTGTGGGACTTTTACCCAATGTTGACATCTCAAGCCCTGCCACTCAAAGAAACCGCTGTGGACAGTATGACTTGCACCACTGCTTGGGCAGGATTAGACCTTCTAAGTGGTTAACCAGTTCTCATGTTTGGTCAGTTTCAGCTGTGCGGAAGCACCATGCAGCCCAATCTATTTCTCCAAGCCGGCGGAAGGGTCACAGTATATCCCACAAGTACTATTGAAGAAACTTGTTTTCATTTTTCAGCATTTTATAAATAATGTACAATAAATAAACTGAAACCCAATTATCCTGGCAGACATAGGGATATTGTGGTCATTTTTTTTTTCTTTTTTTATTTCAGTTTTACTGCCTTTCTAAGATTTACTCACTAATATTGAGCCATTGCAAAGCCAAGGTTGGCAAAAAAATGGATTATCAGGAGGACTTTCTAAAGAAAAAAACACCTAGCCTTCTGTTGCAGTATTTTACATCTCGTATGTGACCCGAACGAGGTTCGAAGTCAAAGTAGTGACAGACCTAATATTTTTCAGCCAGGGCTCCTAACAAGTAGGTAGATGGTATGTTTCTCTTGACTGCTGTGCTTACCTGTAGATCTACAAAAAGTTCCATTCTGGAATAATCTACAACACTGATCAGAACCAGCAGAGTTGATCCAATCAAAATAATCATCTATCCAGGAAGATGCTGGCTGAGCTATGTAAGTGCTGAAAAGAGTAACAAATTTAACATATAGCTGACTTCAGGCACAAAGGCACATGAAAATAATGACCCAACAAAACAGACACTCGAATATAAAAACTACTTTTGACAAAATAAAAAATACCTCTCAGAAGAGATGGTAAATCCCCTGACAGTCAATATGGTATTCAGGAGATTGTACACATTGTCATCATCATCAACAGATTTTTGATTAACGTGCAGGTACAGGGGCAATGTCCACATAAGTGGGCCCACTTCCAGGTAGCTGGCTTGCTGCACGAATGGCAGATCTTACACCAGATCTCCAGGCCTGTCTATCATGAGGATCGATGCAGAAAAAGCATAAGCACATAATCCTCAAGTACACTGCTGCAAATTATTAGCCAAGCATATACAAGATATTGTATAAATTAAGTGTTGTTCAGGGTTTTCATGACCAACCCATTCTTAACACAATTTCTATCGTAGATCTTTACAAGACAATGTACTGGTTTATCAAAGGGTATATAAGTTATGGAAGTCAATATCAAAGGTATGCTCTCTATGAAAGTTATTGGCTCTTTGCTATGTGAATCACCTGCTCTTGTACTCAGATCTCAATTCTTATTTCAACATTGGGTCTAACTGTCTAACTGTACCAAATATATGGAGATCACAAGCTATGGGAATCACAAGCTTATATTATCATGAGAGACTTTTGGATTAAGAGTAGCTGTGAGAGTTTGTTTGATTTGAGGTTTTACATCCCCTTCAACACTATTAAGGTCATTTTCGAGACACTGCTTCCAATTTAGTGGGACTTTTACTCAACCTTGAGATGAAATCATATCTCAAGCCCTGCACGCACAAACAAAACAAAAGGGTTTGTATGTAGGGGCGGTCTGACACATACCCCTCTGCCTGGGCAGGCATAGACCATCTAAACGGATTACCAGTACTCATGGACGGTCAGTCTCAGCTCTGTGTGAAAACATCATGCTGCCCAATCTATTTCTCCAAGCCCCCAAGCATGGGGGATAATATAACTGTGAAAGAAAGGTAAAGAGAGCTAGATTTGTTTTAAAGTATGGAAGGTAACCGCCCTTGATTTTGTATCCAACTTTCATCAAACTTACTAGTTAGAAATCTGCGATGCTCTGAAGACCTGGCCAGCCAGTGAGTTCTGGGGACATCCTCTACCCCCACATACATCGTTCTGTCCTGCAGTTGTCTTGTAGTTATGTCCCTTTGGTACAACAAAGTATACTGGAGCACCCACTGATAAATAAGCTGTTATGTTTCCAAAATAATCCAACACATAGGAGTCCTGTTATATGAACAAATATATGAATCATAAGTTTTAAAACAGCATAAATACATCAGGGCCCAGTTGTTCAAGGCATCGTTAGCTTAACGAGCTCATCAGTGGTCAAATTGTTAACTGTTCTAGCAAGTGCAATATGCAAAAGCTACTCACATTTTTTCAGGTTTTGCCTTATCAAATGACCAAAGTTTTAACAATTCGTTAACTAACATCTTGTCTTTTGAACAACTGGACCCAAACTTTTAAGCAATCATCAAGTAAATTGGATTATAATTTTGAAAACCAATTTAATATGATCAACCTGTGCATCTGTGTATGATGAAGTCTTCATTGTGCCGGCAGTGCCAAAGCTTCATCATGTAGGCCTGGAATGCTGCATTCTAAAGAAATTTTTTGGTTTGGTTTGGTTTACCGTAATGGTCCTAAGTATTGGGACAGAAAGGCCTATGCAAACAGTGCAGACCCTGATCAGACTGCTCCTGAAGGAGCAGTCTGATCAGGGTCTACACTGTTTGCCATTCTGTCTGCACATTTTGGACTCCTTGCTGGATCATGAAACAAATTTATTAAAATTTTAGGAGAATTACAGCAAGTCCTCAAGGTGTCCCAAGTTTTAGGATTTTTACGGCAAAGTTCAACAGACCAGTCGAAAATATATAGCTCATACTGAGCCGGCCAGTCTACCTAACCACACTTTTCCTGGGTAGGCTTATACATAATCAGTTAGCCAGCCAAGTGCACGTTCTTTCGCAGGAAACTGACAACTGTCCTTCCCAAATCAGCAGAAGGAAGAGAATGACTACAAAAAAGATTTCATGATCAATTTATACAGACCCGGCAGCAGTCAAACCCACAACCACCTGATCAGCAGTCAGACACACATCCCACTAGGCTACCAAGACCAACTGTTAAGTTGGTGTTGTGTGAGTTTTCTGCCCCATCAACAACTAAGATTTGACCTGAGATTCAAGACTCCTCTGAAAATCTGGAGAAACCCAGAATTGAACCCATGACCCCTGGTTTGGTTTACGGCTTCCTTAACCACTACACCATATAATAGGCTTCTCTGAAGTTGGTGTTCTTTTCAAACAAGCTTAATTTAAACTTGTTTAAGTCCATGACCCATAATTACAAACTTCAATTTTTTTTTGTTAAAGCTAGCCACTTGAACTGTAACACTTACCTCCGGCATGGACAGAGCCTGGTCTAAACCAATCTCTAGATGACATGTCATGGCTATAGAGGCCAAGAAATAACCAACAAATACCACGATCTGAAAATAAGAAATCAAATATCAGCCAACAACATCAACCTTTTATTTTATTTTGTTTGTTTAATGTCTGTTTAATGGCCCAGACAATTCTATTTAGGCCATTACAAACTTATCAGTTAACCCTAACCACACTCTTCCTGGACATGCAGTCCAACCTGTATTAAGCAAGCACCTAAGGGATAACCAAAATGTGCTTGTTTAAGACAGGTGCTTGCTTAATACAGGTGAAATTTAATGCATTTTCCTTTTGGTGGAACCAAATGGTTGCTTGCTTAAGACAGGTTGCTTGCTTAATAGAGGTGGCCACTAAGACAGGTTTTACTGTACAATGCACATTCTTATACAAGAAACTGAATACCGTAATGATCCTAAGTAGTGTGACAGATAGGCATAAGCAAACAGTGCAGACCCAGATCAGACTACTGCTGAAGGAGCAGTCTGATCAGGGTCTACACTGTTTGCCATTCCATTTGTGCCGTTTGGACTCCTTGCAGGATTGTGGAGAAAATCTGTTAAAATTTTAGGAGAATTACAGCAAGTCTAAAAGGCATCCAAACTTTTCTGATTTTTTCGGTATTCTACCATTCTACTATTTTTTTTTTTTTTTTTTTTTTTTTTAATCTTATCTTATAGTTCATGAACCTGACTCTCTTTTCATATGAGCTATTCTTTCCTTAAATTCCTAACAGAAATTTAAAATCAAAGCACCAACAGCTCTGGTGGGTTGATTGTTTATGACAGTAGGCTGGAACAATGGTCTTGAACGAGGCCTAACTATTTCCTTTCACCTTTCAATTCCTATTCTTTAAGCAAAGTGTAAACCCTGATCAGACACTGCATTCAGCGGCATTTAATCAGGATCTATACTCCTTGCCCAAGCCACATATTCTCAAACCTGATTAATACAACTTTTAGATTTAGCACATTTCCAATTTCTCTAAAGGGAGCTCAAGTGATACCTTTATTCAAAAAGAAAGATCCTCTAAATAAAGAAAATTTCCGTCCTGTAAGTATTCTTCCAACTATATCAAAAGTTTATGAGCGGAGCATGCATGACCAGCTATCTGAATATTTGGAAGACAAATTACACCCTTTTCTGGCAGCCTTTAGAAGGGGGTATGGGTGCCGGTCTACTCTCCTGAGACTGCTTGAGGACTGGCGACAGGCATTAGATAGACAGGAATATGTTGCAGCCATACTGATGGATCTGTCCAAGGCGTTTGACTGTCTCCCCCATGAGCTCTTGATTGCCAAGTTAAGAGCTTATGGTTTGGCAGAGGGGGCAGTCAGGCTCTTGGACAGCTACCTCAGTGAAAGGTCTCAGCAGATTAGACTGGGCTCACATACCAGTACTTGGGAATCCCTCACTAAAGGAGTACCACAAGGGTCTATACTTGGCCCTTTGTTATTCAATGTTTTTATAAATGATATTTTTTACTTTATAGTCCAGTCTGTTTTATATAATTATGCAGATGACAATACTCTGTCTTTTACACATAAGGATTTTAATTTTCTTAAATCTGTTTTAGAAGAAGAAAGTCAGATTCTTATTTCATGGTTCCATGACAACCTTATGAAAGCAAATCCAGACAAGTTTCAGGCAATATGCATAGGAAAAAGAACTAATGACCTTATTGATTCTTTCAAAATAGAAAAAAGCACTATAAAATGTGATGAAAATGTTACCCTGCTTGGCATAAACATAGATTTCCAGTTAAAATTTGATGACCATGTTTCTGACATCTGTAAAAAGGCATCAAAACAGCTAGCAGTTTTAAAACGAATAGGAAACTTCTTAACTAAACAAGGGAAATTAATTATATATAATTCTTTTATTGTTTCAAATTTTAATTACTGCCCCTTAGCCTGGCATTTTTGTAGTGCATCAAGCACAAATAAAATTGAAAAAATTCAGGAGAGGGCACTACGGTTCATAAACAATGATTATACATCTCTTACAGACCTGTTAAAGCAGTCAAAAACTACAGCACTACATGTAAGTAGACTTAAACATATGGCCTGTGAGGTCTGTAAAATTGTTAATGGGCTCTCGCCTAAATATATTCAAGACCTTGTCAATATCAAGGCTACAAATTACAATTTTAGATGTGACAAAAAAGCTGAAGTGCCCAGAGTCAACAGTACCAGGTATGGCCAAAGGTCTTTTAGATTTGAGGCAGCCAAGGTATGGAACAGCCTTCCAAATGAGCTTAGACAGGCAGAATCCTATCCAGGATTCAAAAGGCTGCTCCGTGCATTGGATGACCTTGGATGTAAGTGTCCTTTATGCCAGACATAATTTTTCTTAGACACTCTAGAGATTTTATTTCTTATCCTTACGAAAGTATGCCTGTTCTGATGAGGGATTATTGGTGTTTTTTCTCTTTCTCTGCTTGGGGCTTGGATTGTGGGTGCTCGTTGGGGTCGCCTCAGTGGGGCGACTGTAGCGAGTACCAGCAGTCTTTGCTTTGTGGGGGGATTAGGAGTAATATGTATGCCCCTGGCATCCCTTTTTCTACTTAGTGGGAGTGGGGTGTAGGCGGGACGGGATTGCACAGGCGTGTTTTTGTGATGTTTCCCCAGCTGAGCTCTTGTTGTTTCGCTTTCGGACCTAGCCCATTTTTTATTCAATCTCTATTCAGTCTCTATGTTCTTTTAATTTGTGTACACATTTATATGTACTTTAACATTCATCTTTTTCAGCCATCTGTGATTATATATATATATATAGTTTTTTTATCTTGAAATGCATGTTTCTGTGATAATTGTTATTTTACATTTGTTTGTCGAAATACAAGCCCTACTGGGCTTATGTTAAGTATGTTGCTATATTCGACAAAAAAAAAATCTTCTATGTCTATGTCTATGTAGCCTAGTCAATATTTTACTGATAACTCTTTTTACATTGCACTCTGACATCACAGCGACATGACGTCACGGTGTATTCTATGCTTTGTATTCTTCCCTTTTATAGAACATACAGTCAAACCTGTCTTAAAGACCACCTGCGAACAGAGACCACCTGTCTACAAAGACCACTTCCAATTCCTCCCATCCAATTAGACTATATAATGCACCTGTCAACAGAGACCACCTGTGCACTAGGACCAGAGGACAGTCAAAATCCTTCCCAAATGCATATTTTTACCCTGAACAAAGACCACTTTGTGCTTTGAATAGCATTGACCAAAGTTTTAATTGGGCAATTAATTGTTTGTTGACATCCTTTAATGAGCCAAATTATTTATTTTGAGTGATTCATTATTAAATACTAACTTAGGTGATTTAATCAGTGAATCAGTCAGGTGTTAGTGGGATTATCCAAAACATATGTGCATAAATGCTCTTAAGTAATCCTTGTCTTCTAAAGAGGTAGAGCAGTTGATGCAAAACTGACCCTCTGAATAAAAGACCACATGTGGACAAAGACAATATTTCTTCTTTCCCTTGAGTGGTCTTTGTAGACAGGTTAGACTGTATATGAATAGCGTGGCTATAACCATGACCTGGATTTTGCATGTGGACAGCGATGATCAGATGGACAACAGCGGGTGGGGATTTTAGGAGTACTCGTACAGGCATATAGTGGTTTACAAGAGTAGTTTCCTATTAATTTGTATCAATCCTCACCACACTGAATGTTTCAATATACTACACGCCTCTCCAATTTTCAACCATTTATGTTGCGTAAATTCAATTTTTTATCACGGATTCAGAGGCAGAACGGAAACAATATAGATCCTGATCAGCTGGCTTCAAAGAAGCCAGCTGATCTGGATTTATATTGTTTTCAAATAGGATATATCTGGGTTCGGCATGGTGAGGTCCAGACTTACTACAATAGGTCTAAACCACCGGGTTAACAGTATTTCAGAATAATGAGGTTCAGACTTACAACAATAGGTCTAAGCCACTGGGTTAAAAGTATTTCAAAATAGTGAGGTTCAGAATTACTACAATAGGTCTAAGCCACTGGGTTAACAATATTTCAGAATAGTGAGGTTCAGACTTACTACAATAGGTCTAAGCCACTGGGTTAACAATATTTCAGAATAGTGAGGTTCAGACTTACTACAATAGGTCTAAGCCACTGGGTTAACAATATTTCAGAATAGTGAGGTTCAGACTTACTACAATAGGTCTAAGCCAATGGGTTAACAATATTTCAGAATAGTGAGGTTCAGACTTACAACAATAGGTCTAAGCCACTGGGTTAACAATATTTCAGAATAGTGAGGTTCAGACTTACTACAATAGGTCTAAGCCACTGGGTTAACAATATTTCAGAATAGTGAGGTTCAGACTTACTACAATAGGTCTAAGCCACTGGGTTAACCATATTTCAGAATAGTGAGGTTCAGACTTACTACAATAGGTCTAAGCCACTGGGTTAACAATATTTATGCCCCCAACTTTGAAAAAGTTGGAGGGGCATATTGCTTCTGGTTCGTTCGTCCGTTCATCCGTTCGTCCGTCCGTTACGCTTTTGATGCATAGCATAACTAAAGAACCGTGTATGCTAGGGTTTTGAAATTTCATATATGGATTCCTCATGGAAAATTAGCCGACGCGTATTTTTTTTCTCGTCCGGATTATGCCCCCTTCAAGAGTTATTGCCCTTTGAAATTTTTTTAATAAAATCTTGTCAGCAAGATATCTCAAAAACTATTGGAGCTAGAGCCTTGAAAGTTGTTGATTATATTGGTGGTGATGAGTAGATGAACTGATTAACTTTTGACAAAATTCCGAAAAATACTTTGAGAGTTATGGCCCTTTGTCATTTTGGTAATTTGTGCCCATTGTAATGTATGCTAAAAGTGATGCATAGCATATCTTTAGAACCGTGTATGCTAGGGTTTTGAAATTTCATATATGGATTCCTCATGGAAAATTAGCCAACGCGTATTTTTTTTCTCGTCCAGATTATGCCCCCTTCAAGAGTTATTGCCCTTTGAAATTTTTTTAATAAAATCTTGTCAGCAAGATATCTCAAAAACTATTGGAGCTAGAGCCTTGAAAGTTGGTGATTATATCGGTGGTGATGAGTAGATGAACTGATTAACTTTTGACAAAATTCCGAAAAATACTTTGAGAGTTATGGCCCTTTGTCATTTTGGTAATTTGTGCCCATTGTAATGTATGCTAAAAGTGATGCATAGCATATCTTTAGAACCGTGTATGCTAGGGTTTTGAAATTTCATATATGGATTCCTCATGGAAAATTAGCTGACGCATATTTTTTTTCTCGTCCGGATTATGCCCCTTTTAAGAGTTATTGCCCTTTGAAATTTTTTTAATAAAATCTTGTCAGCAAGATATCTCAAAAACTATTGGAGCTAGAGCCTTGAAAGTTGGTGAATAGATTGGTGGTGATGAGTAGATGAACTGATTAACTTTTGACAAAATTCCGAAAAATACTTTGTGAGTTATGGCCCTTTGTCATTTTGGTAATTTGTGCCCATTGTAATGTATGCTAAAAGTGATGCATAGCATAACTCTAGAACCGTGTATTCTAGGGTTTTGAAATTTCATATATGGATTCCTCATGGAAAATTAGCTGACGCGTATTTTTTTTCTTGTCCGGATTATGCCCCTTTTAAGAGTTATTGCCCTTTGAAATTTTTTTAATAAAATCTTGTCAGCAAGATATCTCAAAAACTATTGGAGCTAGAGCCTTGAAAGTTGGTGAATATATTGGTGGTGATGAGTAGATGAACTGATTAACTTTTGACAAAATTCCGAAAAATACTTAGTGAGTTATGACCCTTTGTCATTTTGGTAATTTGTGCCCATTGTAATGTATGCTAAAAGTGATGCATAGTATATCTTTAGAACCGTGTATGCTAGGGTTTTGAAATTTCATATATGGATTCCTCATGGAAAATTAGCTGACGCATATTTTTTTTCTCATCTGGATTATGCCCCTTTTAAGAGTTATTGCCCTTTGAGTTTTTTTTTTAATAAAATCTTGCCAGCAAGATATCTCAAAAACTATTGGAGCTAGAGCCTTGAAAGTTGGTGAATAGATTGGTGGTGATGAGTAGATGAACTGATTAACTTATGACAAAATTCCGAAAAATACTTTGTGAGTTATGGCCCTTTGTCATTTTGGTAATTTGCGAAAAACTTTGTCATCGTTCTAGCGCCTACATTTCTTCACCAATTTCAATATAACTTCACACAAATGTTCCTTATAAAAAAATCTCGAGCGAGTTCGACTTTCAAGGTCATGACCTCAAGGTCAAGGTCACTGTGGCTATTTTTAGAAAAACTTTGTCATCACTCTAGCGCCTACATTTCTTCACCAATTTCAATATAACTTCACACTAATGTTCCTTATAAAAAAATCTCGAGCGAGTTCGACTTCAAGGTCATGACCTCAAGGTCAAGGTCACTGTGGCTATTTTTAGAAAAACTTTGTCATCGCTCTAGCGCCTACATTTCTTCACCAATTTCAATATAACTTCACACAAATGTTTCTTATGACAATATCTCAGCGAGTTCGACTTTCAAGGTCATGACCTCAAGGTCAAGGTCACTGTGGCTATTTTAAGAAAAACTTTGTCATTACTCTAGCGCCTACATTTCTTCTCTGATTTCAATATAACTTCACACAAATGTGCCTTATGACTATATCTTGAGCGAGGTTGACTTTCAAGGTCATGACATCAAGGTCAAGGTCACTGTGGCTATTTTTAGAAAAACTTTGTCATTGCTCTAGCGCCTACATTTCTTCACTGATTTCAATATAACTTCACACAAATGTTCCTTATGACAATATCTCGAGTGTGTTCGACTTTCAGGGTCATGACCTCAAGGTCAAGGTCACTGTAGCTATTTTTAGAAAAATTTTGTCATCGCTCTAGCGCCTACATTTCTTCACCAATTTCAATATAACTTCACACAAATGTTCCTTATGACAATATCTCTAGCAAGTTCCACTTTCAAGGTCAAGGTCACTGTGGCTATTTTTAGAAAAACTTTGTCAACGCTCTAGCGCTTACATTTCTTCACTGATTTCAATACAACTTCACACAAATGTTCCTTATGACAATATCTCAAGCCATTTCAACTTTCAAGGTCAAGGTCACAATGGCTATTTTTAGAAAAACTTTGTCATCGCTCCAGCGGCTACATTTCTTCACCGATTTTAATATAACTTCACACAAATGATCCTTATGACAATACCTCGAAAGAGTTCGACTTTCAAGGTCAAGGTCACTGTGGCTATTTTTAGAAAAACTTTTTCATTGCTGTAGCGCTTACATTTTTTCACCAATTTCAAAATCGATTCACACAAATGTTTCTTATGACAATATCTGTAGCGAGTTCCACTTTCAAGGTCAAGGTCACTGTGGCTATTTTTAGAAAAACTTGGTCAATGCTCTAGCGCTTACATTTCTTCACTAATTTCAATATAACTTCACACAAATGTTCCTTAAGACAATATCTCAAGCGATTTCGACTTTCAAGGTCAAGGTCACTGTGGCTATTTTTAGAAAAACTTTGTCATTGCCCTAGCGACTACATTTCTTCACTGATTTCAATATAACTTCACACAAATGTTCCTTATGACAATACCTCGAGTCAGTTTGACTTTCAAGGTCAAGGTCACTGTTGCTATTTTTAGAAAAACTTTGACATGGTTCTAGCGCTTACATTTCTTCACCGATTTCAGTATAACTTCACACAAATGTTCCTTATGACAATATCTCGAACTATTTCGACTTTCAAGGTCAAGGTCACTGTGGCTATTTTTAGAAAATATTTGTCATCACTCTAGTGCCTACATTTATTAATGGATGTTAATAGAACTTCACACAAATGTTTCTTATGGTAATATCTCGAATTGCTTTGACTTTCAAGGTCATGACCTCAAGGTCAAGGTCACTATGGCTATTTTTAGAAAAACTTTGTCATTGCTCTACCGCCTACATTTATGATTTTAATCTAACTTCACACAAAAGATGCTTATGATAATATCATGAGCAAGATCTACTTCGCGGCCATGGCCTCAAGTCAAGGTCCCTTTGACTATTTTTAGAGAATTATTGTCATCACTCTAGAACCTACATTTATGGATATATTTTTAAACAAACTTTACACAAATGTTGCATATGATAATATCTCAAGCAAGTTGGACTTTTGCCATTTTAGTGTTTTCCGCACACGAAGTTGTCTTGTGCGAGGGGATTTGTATCGCATGCGATGCCTTGTTTTTTTTAATAAAATCTTGTCATTAAGTCCATATCTTGAGAACTATTTGAGCTTCATTAATCATTCTTGGTACAAACTTGCATCCAGGCATTGCAACTTCAACGCAAGCATTCATTTCTGACCTTGACCTATATTTCATGGTTCACTGACTTCGTGAATTATTGCGACCACCCTGACTTTCACCATTTCTCAAAAACTATTAAAGCTTTTTAAATTATAATTGGCACAAACTTGCATCTAGGAATTGCAATTGCAACGCAAGCATTCATATTTGACTTTTACCCATATTTCATGGTTCACTGACTTTGTGAATTATTGCGACCACCCTAACTTTCTATCTAATGTAAGAGTCCATTTCTCAAGATCTATTACAGCTTCATTAATTGTATTTGGTACAAGCTTGCATTTAGGAATTGAAACTTCAATGCAAGTATCCATTTCTGACCTTGACCTACATTTTATGGTTCACTGACTTTGTAAAATAGTTTGACAACCCTAACTTTCACCCTGATGTAAGAGTCTGTTTTTAAGAGTTTCATTGATGATACTTGGTACATGCTTGCAACTAGGAGTGAAATTTTTATGTAGGCATCTATGTTTGACCTTGACCTAGATTTCATGGTTTGGTGACTTTGCGCCCCCACAGGCGCGACATAGCCTTCGGGGGAATTCTTGTTGTATGTTTTTGAGTCTTTAACAATATTTGTTGAATATTTTGCCATCTAAGGACAAGCAGAGGTTGGGGGCATTGTGTTTTACAAACACCATTTCTAGTTCAGAATAGTGAGGTTCACACTTACAACAATAGGTCTAAGCCACTGGGTTAACAGTACTTCAGAATAGTGAGGTTCAGACTTACTACAATAGGTCTAAGCCACTGGGTTAACAGTATTTCAGAATAGTGAGGTTCAGACTTACTACAATAGGTCTAAGCCACTGGGTTAACAATATTTCAGAATAGTGAGGTTCACACTTACAACAATAGGTCTAAGCCACTGGGTTAACAGTACTTCAGAATAGTGAGGTTCAGACTTACTACAATAGGTCTAAGCCACTGGGTTAACAGTACTTCAGAATAGTGAGGTCCAGACTTACTACAATAGGTCTAAGCCACTGGGTTAACAGTATTTCAGAATAGTGAGGTTCAGACTTACAACAATAGGTCTAAGCCACTGGGTTAAAAGTATTTCAAAATAGTGAGGTTCAGAATTACTACAATAGGTCTAAGCCAATGGGTTAACAATATTTCAGAAAAGTGAGGTTCAGACTTACAACAATAGGTCTAAGCCACTGGGTTAACAATATTTCAGAAAATTGAGGTTCAGACTTACTACAATAGGTCTAAGCCACTGGGTTAACAGTACTTCAGAATAGTAGTTTTTCACGAGATGGTACAGGTAGCCATCAACGTTCTTCTGTTTCTCCTTCTTGGGAATTTTCACGCAGCAGCACAGGTCAAACCGTTGGCTCTAAAAAGAAGATGTTTTACGTAATCATAAGTTCAGCTATATCATAAGAAAACATATATATGGCATTTAGGAACAACAAAAGGGCAGAACAATAGAGGTGAAAAGATAATTGAATATCAGTCCTGTTATTGCTTTCAATACTGAGTCAAAAAAGTAACTATACCAACTTCCGGGTGAAACTTACAAAATATCAGATAGCTAATGAGTTAAATATAGCTTTAGGCATGGGAATCGGACGTTTAGCAAGAAAATGCTCAAACTTGTATTTGCCCAGACCTTTCTATCCAAGAGTTGTCTTGCAATATGTGCCTAAAACGATTTTGGAAGAAATTGGCATTGCGCATGCGCAGATAATCTCTTTTGTGTCTATGATGGAAGACGTTATCCATCGGATAACACTTTAATTTTACAATATTTCGTGAGCTAGCATTATAAGCAAGGTTTTAATTTGTGAAATTCTCAGATTATCTCCTTGCAATTAAAAATATAGCAATTTTCGAACTGTTGTTATTCTTATACCTGTCAATCAATTTTTGCCATTTTTAAATAAAACGCCTTGTTTCCACCATCGCTGTTCAACGAGATGGTAAATAATGCAGAAAATGCATGTAGCCTGTAGCACTACCGATTGCGATTTTCTATGAAAGCAGCATTTGACAACTTCTAATAATCGGAGGTCAATACGTGATCGCCTGTTTCTCGTAGCCGATGCAACTAAAGTTCCTAATCTTTTGTGAATCGACGCAAAGGGTATCTAATGATATGTAACATGTATCAAATTTTAGAAATCTGGGGTAAGGTGAATTTTTTATGATATTAAATCATAGCATCTTCATGATTTTCTCTGCGAAAATGACATAGTGACCCCTTGGGTGTTTAGAGCAATACTTTACGATAATGGGTTTAAGTAAACAAAAACAAATGGAGCTTTTGCACAGAAAAATGAGTCCTATTACCAAAACATAACAAATTTTGTGTTGTTTTCATCTGTAGTAACTATGGCAACAGAAGCAATTTTAGGTATAGGAACTTTTTTGACTGAGTATATAATCGATTAGAAAATTTTATCATGATCTTACCTATCTGGCTTTCTGTCTGAGCATGACTCTTACAATACTGTAATGATCCTAAATATTTGGGACATATAGACCTCAGCAAACCGTGCAGACCCAGATCAGACTGCTCCTGAAGGAGCAGTCTGATCAGGGTCTACAGTGTTTGCCACTCTATCTGCACCTTTTGGACTCCTTGCAGGATCATGAAAAAAAAAAAATGTTAAAATTTCAGGAGTATTACAGAAGTCCTAAAGGTGCAAAATTTTTAGGATTTTTTATGGCATGTTATACTTTACTGTATATATCTGGACAGACATGCCTGAACAAACAATATAGACCCAGATGAGATGCCACAGAATGCAGGTCTCATCAGAGTCTTATAAAGAATCTTATAAAGATTCTTAAAAAGAATCCATATTTCTTGCTGTTTCATCAACATGTTTTTGACAGATTCATTATTGTAAGCTGTCATCCAGCTATTTTAGACACAACATTGCGAAGTAAATTGTACTTATCAAATAATCGATTACTAGCAAATAAATAACGATAATCATTTTTGTGAAATTTTTTGACTGATTAATGGATTATCCGATTAATCATGCCAGCCTTATAGATCAAGCTGCACATCTGTGTCCTGTACAATACATCTCGTTTCTATCCTTAACTCTTATCTTGCTGTTCACGACAACCCCTATCTTTGGAAACAGTGAAGATCCAGATCAGATGGCTTCTGAAGAAGCCATCTGATCAGGATCTACACTGTTTGGCATTAAGTTTATGAATTTGTAGCAATAAATTACATCAAGTAATTTGATTGGTTGATAGACAGAAATGGGTGTGGCTTAAATGAATATTCAGCAAGATAAGGGTTAAAATTTCAAGACTGTGTAGCCGAGCAGGCTGGTTCGTATCTTACTTGGTCAGAAACCCTGTGACATAGCTCATGTTTCTGTATATTTTTATAATTGTCTTGAAATTAAAACTACAGTACTGCCATGAGAAAGTGACTGAAATTGTGCATTTACAGAACAAAATCCTTTAGCATATTATTGGAGCTATGCATTACATATCATTGGAGCTATGCGTTATTCAGCTGTTAAGTTTCATGAAATGTCCATGAAATTTCTTATATGAGTGTGTCATCTTCTAACAGCCGGTCCCATGGTCCAATCAAATACAAGTTATTTTTCAAGTTCATAAGCTATCATGAAGCATGAGTCTCTTCACCGGAAACAACGAACCTCCTGTGCATTACGATCGGTTCAGAGCTTGAAACAAATAAAAAAATTTATTTGAGTATGTATCTCAATCACTCAGATTTGCTAAGACAATGTGACAGGCTATTACAAGAAGATACCACACTCCTAGATGGAATTTCACAGAAATTTCACAAAATTTAGCAGTCAAATATGGCTATTGACTCACAATATTCAATACCATTAAGTGACATCAAAATGAACCATGGTTCTCTCCTACAGGATTTGTCAATTGAGACTTTATGACACTGTTCTGCTGTTAAAGTTACCAACTGTGTTAGTTTTCAACTGCCTGATCAAGATTATTCCTTTAAGGAATCTGTACTATTTGCTGTTTCATCAACATGTTTTTGACAGATTCTATATTGTAAAATGGTAAAATTAACTTTACGACAATTCAATTTTATGAGAAATATAGTTATCCCTGTCAACCCAGACTTAGTAACGTTAAATTTGGATACAGCTGTTCATGTTAATGGGTGGTTTAGTCAATAATTATTAAATACGATGACAAACAGTTTGTTTGATTTGAGATTTATAACTGTATCGAGACATTGCTTCCAATTTTGTGGGATTTTACCCAAAATTGAGACATCTCAAGACCTGCTGCCCAATGAATCCAATAGGGTTTAAGTGCATGGACAGTCCAACTCACACCACTTTGCCTGGGCATGCTTAGACCTTCTAAATGGTTCACCAGTACTCATGTGCGGCCAGTTTCGGCTCTGCATGGAAACGGCATGCAGCCCAATCTATTTCTCTAAGCCCCCAAGGGCAGAGGCCCAACAAACAGTGTAGATCCTGATGAGATGGCTCACTATGAGCTGCTCATCTGGATCTACACTGCTTGCACAGGTATGAGTACCATTCTACAGGACTGAAAGAGTAAATGAAATACCCAGAATTCATGAAATACCCAGAATTCCAAGAGATTACTTACTTCTTGCCTTTTAGCATCGAGGGTCATAAGACTGACAAAGCAAGTAATTTGGAAAAAGAAGTCAAACAAAACAGCCATAGCAGCATAAAGCGCAAACTGGCGTACTGCGGGCATCGTGGTTAAGGCACCTGTAATATACAACATAATTTATTATTAATTTACCTTCACCATGTTGACCCTGATATATCTTTTATTTTCTTTCTTTTTTTTTAAAAACAGTACAGATCCAGATAAGCCCGCTGATCTGGATCTATACTGTTTTCCATTCTGCCTCTGAATCTGCAGTAAAATTTAAACCATGTGACACAAATGACTGAAAATCGAGGAGGAGTGTAGTACATTCAAGTATTCAGCATGGTGAGGGTTAACACAGAAGCAATGAATGGGGACAGTTGTTCTTATTTATCTTTTAAAACATACAGTCAATCTTTCACGTCTTCAACACCAGCACCAGCTTCAGGATTTTGACAACTTTTACTGAAACAAATTGCGGCCCCCGCCCATTGGGGCTTGAAGAAATAAATGGGCTGCATGATGCTTCCACGCAGAGCTGAATCCGATCCCACACGAGTACTGGTAAACTGCTAAGAGGATCTAAACTTGCCCAGGCAAAGCAGTGCGAGTTGGACAATCCATGCTGGACAGTACAGATCCAGATAAGCCCGACATTTTGTCGTCTGCTGAATTGTTTTGCAAACCCTATTGGTTTAATTGGCTTGAGATGTCATTTCATCTCAGTGTCGGGTAAAAGTCCCACAAAATTGGAAGCAACCTCTCCAAAATGACCTTTATAGTGTTGACGGGGATGTTAAACATCAAATCAAACAAAACTGAAACAAATTGAGTGTTTATCATAGCATCCTGCTAGAAGGCACAATAAGTTTGTTTGGAAGGCCCCCTCCCATCGGGGCTTGAAGAAATAGATGGGCTGCATGACGCTTCCACGCAGAGCTGAGACCGACCCCCACACGAGTACTGGTAAACCACTCAGAGGATCTAAGCCTGCCCAGGCAAAGCGGTGCGAGTCGGTCCGTCCATGCTTATAAACCCTATTGGTTTCATTGGGCGACAGGGCTTGAGATGTCATTTCATCTCAATGTCGGGTAAAAGTCCCACAAAATTGGAAGCAATGTCTCCAAAATGACCTTTATAGTGTTGACGGGGACGTTAAACCTCAAATCAAACAAAACTGAAACAAATTGAGTGTTTATCATAGCATCCTGCTAGAAGGCACAATAAGTTTGTTTGGAGTTTCACGGCCCAGTCAAAATTATGTAGATCACATCAAGCCAATTAGTTTACTTAACCACTTTTTCCTGGGCAGGCTTATCTAAAGTGGTTAATCAGAACAGTGCACATTCTTTCACCAGAAACTGACAATTGAATCAGCAGAAGAGAGCGAACGACCAGGAAAAGATTTCATGATTGCTCTCGACCAAAGAATGGCGCAATGAGGATACTTTAGATAAATGTAAACTTTTATTCATATGTAAAGAAATAACAGGCCAAAAACCATCTATCAGGAAATGAAAAAGGCCATAACTCTGTCAAATGTTAACAGATTTTGCCCAGTAGCAATCCCAATCCTCGCAGCCCCAATAAAAGTTTGAATGCAAAATTTAAACAAAACCTGTTGAAAACTATTAAAGTTATACAGCAGAAATGAAGCACTAACGGACAGTCCAAGAGGCATTTAAAGGGTATATTATAATAACCGGCAGGGTAAAAAACTCCATCAGATTATCATCTGCTGTTAACTTTTTTCCATTGCTCTGAGGGTTTTCAATAATTGTTACTATGGCAATGGAATGATGACATTAACCAATATCAGGGCTTATTACTTACCTAGAAAGAAGGCTAGTGACTCAGACACACTGGTGAGCAACATACTGGGTCCAACTTTGCCGAGAATTCTACCAATCTGCTCTTCCAGAGACTCATGGCTGGGTCTTTTGTCTCTCTACAGAAAGATAAAGATAGTTAAAATTAACCCACAGATGTCCAGTACCTAAGTGTTTAAGTGAGCTCTTTCATCAATCAGGTTGTGTAAGTCCATTTAATATAACATAAACTTAATTGTAACACTGCTGACTAAAAAAACGATTTTGGATATTACAGGGTTTAAAGGGGTTCCCAAAATGTATAGATTATATGGAAAAAAATCACAATAAATGTATTTAAGTTATCATCTGGTAAGTCTGTACTAGTATTTAAGTTATCATCTGGTAAGTCTGTACTAGTATTTGTTATCATATGGTAAGTCTGTACTAGTATCTAAGTTTTCATCTGGTAAGTCTGTACAAGTAGCTAAGTTATCATCTGGTAAGTCTGTCCTAGTATTTAAGTTATCATCTGGTAAGTCTGTCCTAGTATTTAAGTTATCATCTGGTAAGTCTGTCCTAGTATTTAAGTCATCATGTGGTAAGTCTGTACTAGTATTTAAGTTATCATCTGGTAAGTCTGTCCTAGTATTTAAGTTTTCATCTGGTAAGTCTGTCCTAGTATTTAAGTTATCATCTGGTAAGTCTGTCCTAGTATTTAAGTCATCATGTGGTAAGTCTGTACTAGTATTTAAGTTATCATATGGTAAGTCTGTACTAGTATTTGTTATCATATGGTAAGTCTGTACTTGTATCTAAGTTATCATCTGGTAAATCTGTACTAGTATTTGTTATCATATGGTAAGTCTGTACTAGTATCTAAGTTATCATCTGGTAAGTCTGTACTAGTATCTAAGTTATCATCTGGTAAGTCTGTACTAGTATTTGTTATCATATGGTAAGTCTGTACTAGTATTTAAGTTATCATCTGGTAAGTCTGTACTAGTATCTAAGTTATCATCTGGTAAGTCTGTACTAGTATTTGTTATCATATGGTAAGTCTGTACTAGTATCTAAGTTATCATCTGGTAAGTCTGTACTAGTATTTAAGTTATCATCTGGTAAGTCTGTACTAGTATTTGTTATCATATGGTAAGTCTGTACTAGTATCTAAGTTATCATCTGGTAAGTCTGTACAAGTAGCTAAGTTATCATCTGGTAAGTCTGTACAAGTATTTAAAGTTATCACCTGGAGAAGCCCAGACTTGAACCTACAACTCCTACTTCATACAGCCAGTAGGCTTACCACTATACCAGGGAGGCTTCTCTGTACAAATATAAAATTATTACCAGGCAAGTCTGTACAAAAAGTCTGTCCTTGTATGAAATTATTACCTGGTAAGTCTGTACAATTATTTAGATATTACCTGGTAAGTCTGTACAAGTATGAAGATATTATCCACTCCTACAGCCAGCACTAGGAAGGGAACGACCTCTATGATGATTAAGGTCATTGGAACATTCATGTAACTATAGAAACCAACCGAGGCCGCCACTGACAACAGCACTATAGTTACCCCGGTCAGACCCAGGATGATCTTAGAATCAATCTGAAAGAAAAAAATAACATATGAACTAGAATGCTTTTAATTAACCCTTGTCCTGCTAATCCCGGATATGCCTTATCTTTGAAATAATGTAGATCCAGATCAGATGGCTTCTGACGAAGCCATCTGATCAGGATCTACATTGTTTGCCATTCAGATTGTGAATTTGTTGCAATAATTTGCATCAAGTAATCTGATTGGTTGATAATCGGTAGTGGGTGTGGCATATATAAATTTTCAGCAGGACAAGGGTTAAGAAATAGATCAGCTCTAGCAGTGATTTGTTAAGTAATAAATCACAGTTCAGAGGTCGGTTTTAAAGAAGATCAAATCATGAGCCAGTGGTGCGAGTGGTTTGTCCACTTACAACTGACCATAAACTGTGCTTTATTATTCAAAATATCACACACAAGAGCTGATCTATTTCAATTGTAGCACACTAAAATCCGACAATAATTGTTGTTGTTTTCTTCGAATTCTCCCGTCCGAAGAAATGCACTGACATTATTGACTGTATCACACACACGTCCTTGTGTAATGTTTTTGATGCAAGAAAATGATGTTTCACCACCTAACGTCATAGAATCTTGGAGTGACATCATAAAAAGGTGGCTTTTCACATCATGCTCTTCTTCCAAGTAATTTGTTACATAATAAACTAAAGAAAGCGACCAGTGGGTCACGTATACCCCCGGCCAGCACCACCCTCTGATATATCTTTCAAGCTTGCATGTAATATGAATGAAGAAGTCAAGAAGCAATAAGAAACTATAAATGTGCTTGTAAAAGCTAAACCAAACATAAAATTTCTAAATGGACCAAAGGAGTGAGGGCATCAAAGTTACTGAAAGGGGGGGGGCATCAAAGTTACTGAAGCAGCAGGGTGGGGTATGCGTCAATGAAATCTTTGGACTGGTATGCAACATCGATGCAAGTAGCAACTTAATTTGTCTTAAGAGTTTAGAACATACAGGCATCAATAAACTTTGCCATAAGTCCTTGACCTTGATCACCATGGGTGGGGGAAGGGACATGCATCACAAAATCTTTGGACTACTATGCAACATTGATACAAGTATCAACTGAATTTTGACTTAGAGTTTAGAACATACAGGCACCTATAAACTTTTTCATAAAACTTTAACCAAATGAAAAATTTCTAAGTCTGTGACCTTGACCTCAAGGTCACTGTGGGGGGTGGGACATGCATCAATGAAATCTTTAGACCAGTATGTAACTTCAGTGTAAGTATCAACTAAATCTATCAAAGGGTTCAGAAGATACAATCTCTTAAAAACTTTAACACAAAACTTTAACCAAATTGTTAACAGACGGACAGATGGACACGTTTGAACATGTTCTGGCCCATTCAAGAATAGCTTCAAACAGCTATATTCATAGGGTTATATGCAATAATGAATGTTTTGTGTACAGTTTAATAAACAGAGCACAATAAAAATGAATGACCTGCAAGTACCGGAAACAGCTGTTCAGTACTGAAATGGTTCAACAAAATAGTCCAGGGTCAAGTTCAGGACTACTTTTTCCAGTCGACATTTAGAGACAGCCGAGCCACCAATGCTGTCAACGGTGTTTTGACTGTTTATCAGTTACCCCCTATATTAATTGCATTGCAACACCTTGATCTGATATGGAATCTTACCAGAATGGTTTCAAAGCTGTGGAACTGCCCCAGCGCCAGAGTGATGTAGAAAAACATGATGAGATAACTGATGAGAATAGTCAGTCCCGCCACCAATGCTGTCAGAGCTTTGACTATTTTATTAGTTACTCGCTATATTAACAGCATTGCAACACCTTGACCTGATGAAGAAGCTTACCAGAATGGTTTCAAAGCTGTGGAACTGCCCCAGTGCCAGAGTGATGTAGAAAAACATGATGAGATAACTGTTGAGAATAGTCAGAATATCAGACCTGCTCTCGCGATCCAGTTCGTCTTGAATAGAGCGCTGAAAATAAAAGAATATTTGAAATATACAAGTATAGTCATGCTTTTACTATTTCATATGCTGGATACTAAAGATACCGTAACCCTATTTGTACCAAACAGAATCTTCCTTCTTATATAAACAAAAAGACCATTTCAAAATTTAGGGGTGTCAGGTTGTGTTTTCTTCAAAATTTATTTAGAAAATGGCTTAACATTTTGCAAACAGTGTCAGCCCTGATCAGAGACTGACCGTGTTCAGAGGTGCCTGATCTGGGCCTGCACTGTTTGCCAGGGTACCCGTTTTGGGGGTTCCAGTACAAAATGGGTTAATGATCGTAAATATTGGGACAGGTAGGCCTGAGCAAACAGTGCAGACCCAGATCAGACTGCTCTGAAGGAGCAGTCTGATCAGGGTCTACACTGTTTGCCATCCCATCTGCACCTCTTGGACTCCTTGCTGGATCGTGAATCAAATTTGTTAAAATTTTAGGAGAGTTACAGCAAGTCCTCAAGATGTCCGAAGTTTAAGGCTTTTTACAGTGTGTAACTGAGCCTGGGCCCAGTATTTCGAAGTGTTGGTAGCTGGGCCAGACAAGCTAGCTTTGGCCAAGTAGGCCTCATCAATGACTCTCAATATTTTCAAAACTCCACAATGGAATCAATGATCCGAAAGGACAAGAAAATATAAACTACACTATGAACAATTGGCCCTTGATGTTCAAAACCTCCTTATTTTAATTTTATTGTTTAATAAACTCGTTACAGGTCAAAACCTGTATGATTCCTGCAATGTAGAATATAGTGTTTTTTGTATGTTTGTTGTTTTTTTACAGAACAAAAAAAAAACAGTAATAATTCACAAACTAGAGCTGATCTATTTCAATTCTGTCACACTAAAAATCAACAGTAGTTTTGTTATTTCCAACAAATTCTCCCAAACTGTTGTTAGACGACATTCCAACAACACTACTGTCTGTAACACATGCATTTAAGGGGTATAGATACACCTGGCAATTTTTTCCTCCATTTTTCAAAGGGGGACAACTCTCGGGACTTCCTGTTTGCCTTTCTATACACTCTGTCCCATGGAAAAAGTGGTCTACTTTTAAAGGAAAGAATTTGCTTCTTAGAAGCAAATTCTTTCCTTTAAGAGTTGACCCCTATTTACATGGGAGACAAAAATACTTTTGCAGGAGTTGCCTCCCCTGAAGGTGTATCCATTCCCCTTAAGTTCCTTTTGTAACGCCGGCCTCGGTAGCTCAGTTGGATGCACGATGAATGGTGATCAGGAGGATGCGTGTTCAATACCTGCCGGATTCAACAGCATTCTTTTGTGGTGATTTATCAAGAAATCTTTTCTACTCTCATTCTCTCGCTTCTGCTGATTCAAGAAGGGCAGTTGTCAGTTTCTGGCGAAAGAATGTGCACTGTACTGGTTAACCGCATACTTATAAGCCTAAGAAAAGTGTTGATAGGTAAACTGACCGTCTCAAAAATGACCTAAATAGTGTTGACTGGGTCATTAACTCCAGTACAAACAAACAAATGTAACATTTTTTAAGCTAGAAAATGACATCCAACATGCCGTCCAACATCACAGGATCTAGAAATGACGTAAAAACGCCACTTTTCCTGGTGTGCTTTTCCACCTAGTGATTTGCTGCAGAATAACACAGTTTATTTCCTTTGCCTATGTAGGAATGCTGTCTAAAAATAGCCATTAACTTGTAGCCTGCTAACACAACAATGCCTATCTTTGCAAACAGTGTAGATCCTGATCAGATGGCTTCTAAAGAAGCCATCTGATCAGGATCTACACACTGTTTGTCATTCAGTTTGTGAACTTAACAGATCCATTATCTCAGGATATTTGATTGACTGATAATCAGAATGGGAGCGGCAAAATTTAATTTATTCAGCAGCATATGGGTTGAAGGGTTATAACCCTTAAGATGCCATGAAAAACTGCAAATGTTGTCTGTTTATGTCATCTGCTGCAACTTCTTGCCAACTTTTTAAAAATATTTTTGCTCACAGGCAAACAGTGTGGACCCTGATCAGACTGCTCCTACAGGAGCAGTCTGATCTGGGTCCACTCTGTTTGCAACAATGTTTAAATCAACCAGCAGACAACAAAGCAGACGACACTTGTTGTGATTGGCAGTTAAAGGGTTTAATTACCTCAGAGGAGAACGCTATCGTCATGTTGCTGTTCTTATAACTCTTCATAAACTTGATGAATTCTGCCTCCCATGCCTCCGCCTTACCGTTGAGCTTCTCGTCCAGGTGATTGTTCACGACAAACGTGATTACAAATGCTGTTGCGTTCTGGTAGTTAGTTCCTACAAGAGTGTTAGCATGCAGACTAAAAGCATAAATTATGGAGTAAGTGTTTGAGTTTTATGTCTCACCAACAGCTAAGGTCATACGGAGATGGGACTTCAGTTTAAAGACTCATCATAAGTCTAGACAAGCCAAGGATCGATCCTGCAATCCCTGGTTTACAAGGCGAGTAACATAACCTCTGCACCACAGAGGCTTTTATTAATTATGGAAGTGCCCATCATAACTTTGTAGGCAAAATTTTATTTCTTTTAAGAGAAAATAAGGCTTAAAATTTCATGTGAATCCTATGCTGTCAAGCTTTATTTTCTCCAAGGAATGAAGAATAGAAAAGAAGTTTTAAAATGCCGTCTGCTAAGCAGTTTTGTGGAGGTAAATAAAACTTACCATAAAAATCCTTAAAGTTTGGACACTTTTTAGAACTTGCTGTAATTCTCCAAAAATTCTAACAAATTTGTTTCATGGTGCAGCATGGTGTCCAAAAGGTGCAGACGGAAAGGCAAACAGTGTAGACCCTGATCAGAATATTTTGCAAAATATTTTGATTAGAAGTTTGCAAGAAGTTGCAGCAGACGATATAAGCAGACGACATTTTCAGATGTAGTTTTTCTTGGCAGCTTAGGGAAAGATAATCTAAATCTACACTCAATGAATATCTCCTTTCTCTCTCTCTCTCTCTCTCTCTCTCTCTCTCTCTCTCTCTCTATCTCTCCCTCTCTCTCTCGTTATATTATTTTGGTAATCATGATACTTTATTAGATTTTGCCATTAATACCAATGTAGTATATACCTTGACCATAGGAGATGACCTCCATATAAGCGTATCGCTTACTGTCAAATCGTATATATCCTTGTATGTATGATATATGTGTATTTGTGCTTTGAAACTCAAATATTCTTTAAACCAAGAAAAGATATCTGTTAATTATTATCGTGACTTGTCACCTATCTGCAGCTATGATTCATTAAGAACGTACCATCATAGCCTCCTAAGACCACCCAAGGAAAAGCGGGACCACCATAGTCAGCTAAACAGGACATATTCAACTTTGTTGTGTCCGACACTGAGGCTGGAGCTCTGAAATTCAAAGAAAAATAATATAGACACAATCATGTCTATGGCGGGTTACTCTCACATATAGAAAAGCAGTCTTCCTTTTCATATATGGCCAACCCTACAGTATGGTTTGGGATAAACAGAATCTAAAATAATTAATCATGCAAACAGCAAAATCCAAACGCAAGAGTTGACAGATTTTGGTGAACTTACCACCTTTAACTGTAGACACTTGAGCTCAGACTGGAGATGAGTAACGGCATATTGTGGTTGGCATAAGGAGCATAGCCTAATATCTCTTATCCAGCTGAACCGCAATAACCCATATATTTTAACACCCCAGTCAACACTATTTCGCTCCATATCGATCTGGTCAATTTTCCCAACCACACCTTATACATAAGCGGTTAACCAGTGCAATGCACATTCTTTGAATTTCTTTCCAAAGAAACTGACAACTGCCCTTCTTTTAACAAGTAAGGAAACGACCTTAGAAAAGATTTCATGACCAATCCCCACAAAGTAATGTTGCTGACTTGGCAGCTATGAAACCAATTACCTTATTTATCGAATATATTCAGACAGATAAGCCGGAGCAAACAGTGTAAACCAGATGAGATACTGCAGAATGCGGCATATCATCAGGGTCTACACTGTTTGCCAGTCAGTTGGCTATCTTAACCAATAAAATACCAATCATGACAATTGTCGTTTGCTTTGCCGTCTGCCGGTTACCTTAAAAGTTTTTTTTTGCAAACAGTGTGGACCCAGATCAGACAGCTCCTTTAGGAGCAGTCTGATCTGGGCCCACACTGTTTGCCTGTATGCAAAAATGTTTTTGCAAAGTTTGCAAAAAAATTCAGCAGACGACATAAGCAGACAACATTTTCAGCTGTAACAGTGTAAACCAGATGAGATACTGCAGAATGAGGAATATCATCAGGGTCTACACTGTTTGCCAGTCAATTGGCTATCTTAACCCATAAAATACCAATCATGACAATTGTCGTCTGCTTTGCCGTCTGCCGGTTACCTTAAAAGTTTTTTTTTTTGCAAACAGTGTGGACCCAGATCAGACAGCTCCTTTAGGAGCAGTCTGATCTGGGCCCATACTGTTTGCCTGTATGCAAAAATATTTTTAAAAAGTTTGCAAAAAAAATCAGGAGACGACATAAGCAGACGACATTTTCAGATGTAGTTTTTCTCGGCATCTGAAGGGTTAAGGCACAACATTAGTTGTTAATTGTACTTGTTCAAATTTTAGAACAAGTATGGTAAGGAGTTGAGGTGTCCCAATATTTAGGAAATATAAAGTACCTCCTGAAACATCAGAATGGCACGATTAACCTGATAATCGATTAATCGATCGATAAATTCCACAGCAATAATTATCATTACCGAATAGCTAGTCAACGATTATTCGATAAGTATAATTTACAATCCAATGTTGTGCTTAAAACAGCTGAATAAGTGGCAAACAGTGTAGACCCTGATGAGATGCTGCATTATGCAGCATCTCATCTGGGTCTACACTGTTTGCTCAGGTCTGTATGTGCGAATACATAGGGGTAAAGTATAACATGTGGTAAGAGTCATGCTCATACGGAAAGACAGAAAGGAAAAAATATGACCAAATCTTCAGTGATTAGGAATTGATTATTGATCACAATGGCAGGACCGATAATCGATCATCTTTTCATCTCTGATTAGCCAGCCCTAGACACACATCAGACGGAGGTACCAAGACTGACTAGGTGCTATGATTTTTGTTTGTTTGATTTGATGTTTAAAGTCCCCGTTAACACTGTATAGGTCATTTTGGAGACATTGCTTCCAATTTTGTGGGACTTATATCCGACATAGAGATGAAATGACATCTCGAGCCCTGCCACCCAATGAAACCAATAGGGTTTATAAGCATGGACAGACTGACTTGCACCGCTTTGCCTGGGCAAGCTTAGATCCTCTAAGGGGTAAACCAGTACTCGTGTGCGGGTCAGATTTAGCTCTGCGTGGACGCATCGTGCAGCCCATATATTTCTTCAAGCCCCGATGGGCGGGGGCCAGCCAGGTGAATACATGTACAAACTTACTGAGCACAATGTAGAAAATGCTCAAAATAGTCCGCTTCTTTAAACAGATGATACTGGTCCCATTTAATCTCGTCCAGTCTCGTCCCGTTATTCTGCCAGAACTGAAGGACGCTCTCGATAGTACAGAGGTCATAGTCTGGAGCCATGGGTTTGAAGCAGATGTCATTCAGAGTGATGTATTTGCCTTCATACTCGGCCTGGATGTTAGTGATGTTTTCTTGTAGTTGCAGCACCTGTAAGGTAAAATACAGCAAAATTCCTATATTAAGACCACCTTTGATCTTGTTCAAAAGTACTTTTGAACAATCCCAAAGGTGGTCCCTGACCGGACGACATTGTATGCAGAAAACATGAAGAAAGAATAACTGCAGCCTACTAAATAAGCTTCTAAAAGCAGATTTAGTCTTAATTATAGGTGGTCTTAATAGCGGAAGTTTACTGTATATGGGTCGTAGGACAAGAGAAATACACAGACTTCTCTGGCTCAAACACAACCTGCTGATTTTAACATGTTTTCAAGTCACTTAGTTTGTTTGGGTTGGGATTTTACGTACCCTTCAACACTATTTAGGTAATTTTGAAGACATCTCTTCCGATTTTGTGGGAATTTAACTCGACACTGAGATGAAATAACATCTCAAGCCCTACCGCCCAAAGAAGCCTCATGGGGTTTAACCCTTTACCACTCAGATACGTGTTTTTACGTGTCTGCACCCCCCCCCCCCTTTGTTAAGCCCCAGAAGCACCTAAAATCTGCATTTCTACCCCTGGATAGTTATGTTTGCTTTAGGATTTGTTGGGCAAAAAAGTGACCTGTTTTTTCGGGCGCCTCCCCACTAAAATATTCTTGGGGGATTGAAGGAGGGCAACGCCCCCCTCACATCCCGAAAAATTTTGGGCGTATGGCCCAACCGGCTGCTAAAATTTATATCTGAGGGTGTCTGGGGTCCAAAATGCCTGAAAATTGATGCTGATATAACATGCTGCAAACAGTGAAAATGGCCAGTGCCAAACACCTTAGTTGTTGCCTTGACAGCTGTGTGAAGATTAAAATGTGGTCAAAAATTCATGTGAAAACACACTTTTTGCCAACTTTGAGATGCCCCCTCTTTACCATGACAACAATGATCAAGTCATGAAAGGTTGCATTTGAAAGGCTACTGCCCAATGAACATTCATACCAAGTTTGGTGTAAAACAGACCATCCATTATGAAACAATGGTTGGTTGAAGTTGCTGTCAGGTGCAACACTGTGAAAATTAGTGAAATTCACAAAATCCCTGAGTGGTAAAGGGTTAAGGAAGAAAATCCCAACTGACCAAAATAATGTTTTTTCATCATTTTATTGCAAGAAACAATAATTCAGATATGATTAATGCATTTTAGACTAAAATTCAGTTTGTTCCCAGATTTCAGTTAACCCTTTACCACTCAGATACTTGTTTTTACGTGTCTGCACCCCCCACCCCTTTGTTAAGCCCCAGAAGCACCTAAAATCTGCATTTCTACCCCTGGATAGTTATGTTTGCTTTAGGATTTGTTGGGCAAAAAAGTGACCTGTTTTTTCGGGCGCCTCCCCACTAAAAATATTCTTGGGGGGATTGAAGGGGGGCAACGCCCCCCTCACATCCCGAAAAATTTTGGGCGTATGGCCCAACCGGCTGCTAAAATTTATATCTGAGGGTGTCTGGGGTCCAAAATGCCTGAAAATTGATGCTGATATAACATGCTGCAAACAGTGAAAATGGCCAGTGCCAAACACCTTAAGTGTTGCCTTGACAGCTGTGTGAAGATAAAAATGTGGTCAAAATTTCATGTGAAAACACACTTTTTGCCAACTTTGAGATGCCCCCTCTTTACCATGACAACAATGATCAAGTCATGAAAGGTTGCATTTGAAAGGCTACTGCCCAATGAACATTCATACCAAGTTTGGTGTAAAACAGACCATCCATTATGAAACAATGGTTGGTTGAAGTTGCTGTCAGGTGCAACACTGTGAAAATTAGTGAAATTCACAAAATCCCTGAGTGGTAAAGGGTTAAGGAAGAAAATCCCAACTGACCAAAATAATGTTTTTTCATCATTTTATTGCAAGAAACAATAATTCAGATATGATTAATGCATTTTAGACCAAAATTCAGTTTGTTCCCAGATTTCAGTTAACCCTTTACCACTCAGATACATGTTTTTACGTGTCTGCAACCCCCCCCCCCCTTTGTTAAGCCCCAGAAGCACCTAAAATCTGCATTTCTACCCCTGGATAGTTATGTTTGCTTTAGGATTTGTTGGACAAAAAAGTGACCAGTTTTTTCGGGCGCCTCCCCACTAAAAATATTCTTGGGGGGATTGAAGGGGGGCAACGCCCCCCTCACATCCCGAAAAATTTTGGGCGTATGGCCCAACCGGCTGCTAAAATTTATATCTGAGGGTGTCTGGGATCCAAAATGCCTGAAAATTGATGCTGATATAACATGCTACAAACAGTGAAAATGGCCAGTGCCAAACACCTTAGTTGTTGCCTTGACAGCTGTGTGAAGATTAAAATGTGGTCAAAATTCATGTGAAAACACACTTTTTGCCAACTTTGAGATGCCCCCTCTTTACCAGGACAACAATGATCAAGTCATGAAAGGTTGCATTTGAAAGGCTACTGCCCAATGAACATTCATACCAAGTTTGGTGTAAAACAGACCATCCATTATGAAACAATGGTTGGTTGAAGTTGCTGTCAGGTGCAACACTGTGAAAATTAGTGAAATTCACAAAATCCCTGAGTGGTAAAGGGTTAAGAGATTGTCTGAATGACATTTTGCTTTGGCAGGCTCAAACCTTCCAAGCAGTTTATCAATACTCAACAGTTTGGTCAGTTTCAGCTCTGTGCAGGAATCTATTTCTCCAAGCTCCGATGGGTGGGGAATCTTGAGTCTCTAAGAAAATTCCCACAGGTACATCACGAAAACACGCCTAAATAATTTTGACCCCCCTGAACCCCACTTTTATATAGTAAAACTGGGGTTTACAGGCGTAAACCTTATTTTTCTTATTTCTGCTATGAAATATAGAGTGTGGGTACTTATTAGAACCACCTCATTGAGGCAGTTCTAACAAGTACCCACAATCTATATTTTGGGCAGAAATAAGAAAAATATCACAATTTTTCATCTTAAAATTTTCATTTTTTTCGGCAGTAAACTTTACAATGTATTCTCATAATGTCAATATATTTGGGATAATTTTCTTACTTTGTCATTGCAATGAAAGTATATGTTGTGTGTACTCAAAGAGGCAATTCTAATGAGTATACACAACAAATCTCTTTGTTAAAACCATCCAAAAACTATTCCAATTATACCTCCTGTAAATCATTTTAGACTAGAAATGCTTCCATAGGACACAGATGTCCCCGCCTGAAAATATGTCTATGTTCGTATTCATCCATAGAAAGTTTAAGTTTCGGACCGTTTTTTTTATCTTTGACCTCTAAGTCTGACCTTGAACTTGGAGGTACGGATCTGGGTTTGCACGTGACATATCGTCTCATGATGGTTGACATTTCTTCAAAGTAATTTCAAAATCCATCCAGAAATAAGTAAGTTATTGACTGCGTTTAAGTTCCGAACTCTTTTTTTGACCTTTGACCGCTAAGTATGACCTTGACCATGTAGGTACGGACGTGGGTTTTGCACGTGACACATCGTCTCATGATGGTTAACATTTCTACAAAGTAATTTCATAATCCATCCAGAAATAAGAAAGTTATTGACTGTGTTTCAGTTTCGGACCCTTTTTTTTACCTTTTACCTCTAAGTATTACCTTGACCTTGGAGGTATGGGCCTGGGTTTTGCACATGACATGTCGTGTCATGATGGTTAACATTTCTGCCGAGTAATTTAAAAATCCATCAAGAAATAATGAAGTTATTGACCGCATTTAAGTTTCGGACGTACGGACGCACGGAAGGACGGACAAGGGCAATGCTATATGCCCTTTCCACCATTCTTCGAATGGCGGGGGCATAAAAATGTCTGAATTTCAATTTCAAAATGGACTCCTACATATAAGGTGGATTTGTTTGATTGATTTGTGGTGTAATGTCCCCATTAACACTGTATAGGTCATTTTGGAGACATTGCTTCCAATTTTGTGAGACTTTTACCCGACACTGAGATGAAATGACATCTCAAGTCCTGTCGCCCAATGAAACCAATAGGGTTTATAAGCATGGGCTGTCCCACTCACGCTGCTTTGCCTGGGCAGGCTTAGATCCTCTGAGCGGTTTACCAGTACTCGGGTGCTGTCGGTTATAGCTCTGTGTGGAAGCATCATGCAGCCCATTTATTTCTTCAAGCCCCAATGGGCATCATGCAGCCCATTTATTTCTTCAAGCCCCAATGGGCGGGGGCCGGACATAAATTATGTGAGATATTCAAGCTAAAAGGAACCACAGAAACTATACCTGATGCATAAAATCCTTCTCAAACAATGACGTGAAGTTTACACCACCGATAGTTGGCGGGGGATATGGGTGAAAGACCTTTTCCTTGTTGTGTGGCCGAGTGATAATGAGCTGTTCTGTGCGATAAAATGGCCTGTAAAATAGAATTATGAAATATTCTTTTATACTTTGCAGTGAAATCAATGCATATCTGAAACAAATAAAAATGATATTTTAACACTGTGCACTGTGAAAAATAACATGACCTTGTTATTTTCACAGTAGCAGCCCGGACTGCTTTTTCTCGACAAAAGTCATATGTTATCGACAAAATAATTCTGCAAAATACATGTACCTTTAAAAGCACACTTTGAACTGTAAAAATGCTGTATTCAGAATGACAAAGCTGACAGTTGTGACGTCATAGGCAGTTCAAATTTGTGACATATGATACGATCGATCAGTTAACGCATGTGTCCTAATAGATTATTAAAGAAAAAGAAAATTTACTTTTTCTCAGCGAATACCAAAAGTATTTCATCTCGTGTGTTGAAAACACCCGAATTTTCAGCCATGCTTCACACTCGTGAAAATTTAGATGTTTTCAACACACTCGCTGAAATACTTTTGGTATCCACCTCAAAAAGGTAAATATCTTCTATTTCTTATATAGCATGCCTATATAGCTAATGGAAAGGGACAGTGATTTACTCTGCAATAAATCACAGGTAAGAAAAGCCCAATACAAATACAGCACAACTTCATTATAACACGGATAGTTATAACACGGTTTTGGATATAACACGGTTTCCAGATGGATCCCAAAACACGGTTTCCAAAAATGGATCCCAAAAATGTATAGATTATATAGAAAAATGACCATTTTCTATATGATCTATACATTTTTGTTTGGATAAAAAACGTCTGTTTAACTAACACAGTGTCTGCTTTGGATCCCATTAATAGTCTTGTAAAGAGTTTGTGGTGTAGCCACTCTTTTGACATCACTTTTATGTGGTTTACTAGCACTCATGTGCGGTCGTTTCAGTTCTAAGTGGTAGCACCATGAAGCCAAATCTATTTCTTCAAATCCTGACGGGTGGGGACTGAGCAAAGACTTTGATTAGACTCTGCATATGAGCAACCCCAACCATTGGGGCTTGGAGAAATATATTGGGTTACATGTAAGGCTGCCATGATTAATCATATAATTGATTAATCGATTGATAAATTCCACAAAAATGATTATCATTTCTGATTTGCTTTTAATCGATTACTTGATATGTCAAATTTACTACCCAAAGTTATGCCTAAAATAGCTGGATGAGTGGCAAATAGTGCAGACCCTGATGAGACGCCGCATTATGCGGCGTCTCATCTGGGTCTACACTGTTAGCTCAGGCCTGTCTGTTCAAATATACATATGGTTAAGTGCAACATATGGTAAGAGTCATGCTCAGACAGAAAGCCAGACAGGTAAAATAATGACAAAAACCTTAGCGATTACTAATTGATTATGGATCGCAATGACAGGACTGATTATTGATTATCTTTTCAGCTCCGATTAGCCAGCCCTAGTTACATGGTACTTCCGTGAAACGCTGAAACTGATAAAACTTGAGTATTGATTAAATGTTTAGGTCTAAGCCAGCCAAGGAAAAGTGGTGAGAGTCGGACCGTTCCTTAAGACGTAGAGGTTGCTATGGGCAGTAAGGCTTGAGATGTCATTTCATCTCAATGTTGGGTAAAATTCCCACAAAATCATAAGCAAGTCTCCAAAATGACCTACATAGTATCGACAGGGATGTAAAACCTCAACACGAACAAAATCAGTGAAAACTCAAATCCACCTGTACATAAATGTATATCAGGGTCTGCACTGTTTGGTTAGGACTGTCTGTCCCAATATTTAGGATCTTTGCGGTAAAACAATGTTGTGCAGAATCTGGCAATTTTTGCACATGATAACTTCGTTCCATACATAAACAGGAGAAGAGTTTATATTGCATTATATACTTTGGCGTTATAGTAAACATCTCAAGGAGTTTATACTACTATAGGGATCCTGAAGATTGGGACACCTTGAAGGCATGCTGTAATTCTTCTGAAGTTATGACAAAGTTATGACAAATTTGTTTCATGACACAGCAAGTAGGGCTAATTTACAACTGACCTCAAAACTGTGATTTATTTCTTAACACTTCACTGCTAGAGCTGATCTTTTTATCAACCCTTATCCCACTGAATAATTAATTTAGCCACGCCCATTTCTGACTCTGAACCAATCAGATTACATGATGTGCGTGTGTGTTGGAGTTTTACGTCCCACCAACAGCTAAGGTCATACAGAGACCGGACCTCGGTTTAAAGACTCATCCCGAAGTCTGAAGAAGCCCGAGATCAAACCCACTACCCCTGGTTTATGAGGACAGTAGAATAATAGGAGTGTAACGATGCATCGGACCATCGATGCATTGCGATAGGCACTGGGCCGATAGTACTGCATCGATGGTAAAGTTAAACATCGATGACTATCGCCAATAGTGTTTTGAACTATCGATGGTTTCGATAGTTTTCTATATCACAAGTTTGTCAGATAATTCCCGAAATTGTTTTCATTCTAATATAATTTATATTCTTTATTACCACCTACGTCTTGTACCCGGTCAAGCGTCAAACTGTACATTGTCCTAATTATAATCCAATAATCTCCTGTGTCAGTGGGAGACTACGGCTGCTTGTCGCCAGATAAAGGCAATAAAATTACAGCCGAATCGTGATTTGGCGGTAGCCTGCAGGTACACTGTGTTTATGCATCCTATTTTGTTACACATTATCCACTTAGCATATTTCAACAGCACTTTGATGTTAATTGATTTCGAAATAATTGACACGGACGACCACGCATATTTAGATTACGCTAATCTGCAAGGTGTCTGTAAGCCAGTGATAAGAAAAGCGATAATTATTGCATGTTTACAGAGTGGTTTTTATCATCAAAGGGTGCCGCCCGCATTAATTATCACATGAAGCATGGCAAGTCCGCACGTGTCACTACCGCTTCAAAAGATGCAAAAAAAAAATGTTCTGGTTGATTTTTTAGAGGATTCTTATTTTGTCAATAACAGACATCAAAGGAAATGAAATACGTGTCGTCCTGCAAAGAACGTTTTATTATTTGGGCATCCAGACATGTTTATACAGCCGAGGAATTAATTTTGAATCTTGGACACCGTGTAAGGGAAATACCGCACTAGAAAACAATTAAAGAAAATACAAACGTGGTACGATTTTCTGTTTATTTGTATTGCTAAAATATTTTAAAAGATTTTACCAAACATCAAAAGGAAAATAAAAATGGTGTTTGGAAAAAAAAACCCATTACACAATGAAAATGATGGAAAATTAGACAAACTGGCAGATGCAAGAATGTCGGGATGACATTGTAAGATATGTTCGGCACGTTACTGATGACGTCATCGGTCGACCGGGGGCGATTTGGATATAAAAATTCTTTAGCCCTGATCTCAAAGGTGTTCCGTTTAACAAACGCATGCGATCGATTGTGTACCGAAACACTGAGACTTTAAAAATTTCCTCAGATTTTCGGTCTAAACATTCAATTCTAACTTCCCAAAACACAGGTTCTGGTGTATGGATTCGTTTGACGTTTCATCGGTAACAATTCTGATTCTGAATCGTATGCATTGCTGGCATAGCTTTTCAGCTATCTTCTATTTATTTTAATGAAGCGAATTTCTTTCGTAACCGGTAAAACATTTTCTCAATAGCTAAACGGTTGTGGGTAGAGGTGGATAGAAAACAGCGCCCTGCACAATTCGCAATTTATACCCGTAAGCTCGATCCGTGTCACCAACAACAGCATACAGATGTGTTCACACAAATTAAAGCGTTCGACCGTTCTCGCCAAGCATCTGCTATTTTGGCGCCAAAATATAGCCATGCACGAGGCAGTAGAATAGTCTGTTTTTATTAATATGCATACATCTACCAGTAGATGAAGCTAATCGTCTTAGGAGCGATTTGATTGTGGATTAAATTTTATGATTCAGGGATAAATGCAAATTAGAGACAGAACTTGATCTTATTTTCACACCTTGTCACGCGGAACATTATAGGCTTATCGGCAGCGCTGGAGGCTTGTGTTTACAGTGTAATTATAGAATAGACTGCATATCCGGCATTTATTACACGATTCGGTTAACTAACATGGTCGGTTTGGTTGGACCCAAAGTTCAGTGTTATAACAAGGTGAAATTAGTAGTTTTGTCATGTCTGAAGTGTTTTTGAAGACAAGCAAAGATTTCATTGCCTTCGTAAAGAGCTTACATTTACTTTGATTAAGAAACTGATTTCACATTCTCATTGTGAATTGATACATTTTACTTGGCTACTTCTATTACGAGTCTCCCGGCTCTTGCAGAAGGATTTACACTTAAAGGAAAAATGATGTTCCTGGGGAGCTGTTTCCTCTTCATGTAGGGCAGACAGAAAAGCAAACAGGAGTTTACAACAGGTGTCCCTCTTATGTAAATTATCTTGTTTATTTCTTGTATGCAGATAAAGCAAGCATACAGAAAACAGTTTGAAGTATTGAATAGTTTTTATTTCCTTCTCAAACAAGAAAATATGTTTCAGGCAATAGTATCGCAATAGTATTGCAATAGTAGTCAGCAATAGTAATAGTATCGCAATGGTTGTTCCTGCAATGTCAATACTATCGCAATAGTCATTATCTGACTATCTTTACATCCCTATAGAATAACCACTACACCCTAGAGGCTCGTAGATTACTGGATGTAATTTATTCCTACAAATTCCCAAACTGAATGTCAAACAGTGTAGATCCTGATCAGATGGCTTCTTCAGAAGCCATCTGATCGGGATCTGCACTGTTTGCGAAGGTAGGGGTTGTCGTGAACAGCTGGATAAGGGTTAAACATACGAAATGAACATCATTTCTTTATCTGCTTAGTGCTCTATACTCACCCGAAGTGTGAATCAAAATACCCTTTCTGTGTTCTCGCCTCACTGCCGGGGGCAGACCAAAGTTTCACCGGGTCAGTCGTGACATCGTACATAGCTATACCTCCAGCAAAGCATGCCCCAACAACCAGTGACACAATGACGATAATAACAGGATGACTGGCACAGAATTTTCCCCACCATGTAAAGCCTCTCGTCAACATCTTTTCTACAACAGAGCCGAGTTTTTCCAAGCACCAGATGTCGGCAGGAGAAATTGCACGATAAATCAGATTCTTCTGACTGCCAGTGTGAGAATGTTTATCTATACTGTCCGAGTCTGTGGGAACATCAAATGAATTCTCCAGAACAACGTTATAGCAGATTGCATAGGTACCAAAAACAATGAGAAAGGCTGTAAAAATACATCCCATAATGAAGGAAACTCCATCGATACCAAAAATCGTGAATGGTTTTTTAGGAGGCGGCGGCGGAGGAACAGGGGTGCAACTTAGCGAGCAGTCTTGACAGGAACACGGAGAAGAATCATTTGAGTATGTCTCGTTACATCGAGTGTTGGAAACATTCAAGGGCGTTACCGTAATGTTGTCACCAATAACCAGAGGAACGTCGGTAAAAGTGTAGTTGATGGGAAACGGGGCTCTTCCGTTGCCTGTATTCCCCATGTAACTGAGCCACAGGTATGGGGTGCAATCTTTGGCTTTTCTCCCGCAAAACATAGCAATGGCCTTGTCATTTGCACTTGGCATCTGAACATCCTTGCACGAGTTATAGAAACCTGTCGCGTAACCTTCGGTGACAAAGAAATTAACGTAAGGAATTCCCGCTGGTTTGTAACTGTATCCGGGAGGATAAGCTTGGGACATGTCAGGCTGGACGTATTTACTCTGCTGTAAGCCACATGTCATCTCGCAGTAAAAATTGAGGAAATTCTTGTAACAGGACGGGCATCTGGATAACATCTGTTGAGGCAATGCCATGTTCTTGTCTATGCTAACCAGCTGACTCTTTGAGCAGCATGTCCGTGTGTTTGTATCTCCTGAAAAAAACAACAGAATTTAACCCTTCTCTTGCTGAATATTCGTTTTAGCTACACCCATCTCTGTCTTTGAACCAATCAGATATGGGTGTGGCTAAATTGATTATGCAGTGTGCATAATTAAGCATTAACTTAACTATCAAATCGGCCCCCGCCCATCGAAGCTTGAAGAAATAGATGGGCTGCATGATGCTTCCACCCAAAGCTGAAACCGACTGCACACAAATACAGCAGTACTGGTAAACCGCTTAAGAGGATCTTAGCCTGCCCAGACAAAGCTGTGTGAGTCAGACCGTCCATGCTTATAAACCCTATTGATTTCATTGGGCGACAGGGCTTGAGATGTCATTTCATCTCAATGTCGGGTAAAAGTCCCAGAAAATTGGAAGCAACGTCTCCAAAATGACCTTTACAGTGTTGACGGGGACCTTAAACCTCAAATAAAAAACAACAACAAGCAAACAAACAGTGTAGATCCTGATCAGATGGATGCAACCCACCTAATCACCACCAAAAGACATCTGTGGGAAAGTATTGCTCCATATTCAAAACAGTTTCGAAAATTCCACAAGAAACTACCGATAAAACAAAGTATTATAATTTGCACGTTCTATCAATTTACTTAATGAACACAAAAGTCCTTCTCTTTACTTTTCAATTATTATAAATTTTACACAGGCATTTACATCACGTAAACAAGTCCGTGAAATGAACACCCCACTTAACCCCACTTCATATAGAGAAAACTGGGGCTTATGGGGGTATACATTATTTTTCTTATTTCTGTTTCAAGACATAGGTTGTGGGTACTCGTTAGAACCGCCTCAATGAGGCGGTTCTAACGAGCACCCACAATCTATGTTTGCAGTATAAATAACAAAAATATCACAGATTTTCATCAGAAAAGTAGCCATTTTTAGAGATGTAAAAATGCACTATGTTGAACGGGTGTGATATAATAATGTCTTGTAAAAGATTTATGAATGAAGTTGCAGACAAATTTTACCATGACTGCCGGTGTAATGGGAATGGAACAAGACAATTAACCAAAAAGACAGTTCCCCGTCACACTTTTAAGAGACAGTTCACCGGCACATCTGAAGACAGTTCAGGGAAAAACTTTATATTGAGTTTATGTCAACTGAAGCAGTTTTGACTGACAAGTCAAAGAATAGAATTTATATTCGATTGTAATGTTTTATTACGTATGAGGTTTCTTGACAGGTCATATATGGCATTTAAAGATTTACTAACGCACGAAAGTAATGAGGTTCACATGAGAATATTTGTTATAAGCTGACCGAGATAAATGTATCGTTATTCGAGTCAGGGTTTACGATGCATATGCATGCTATGACATCCCACCCACTTACCCAATACATAGCATAATGTGCTGCTTGACAGAATCTCATTTTTATTTGTTAAAAAGTTACAATAGTAATAATCTATTGATTACAAGAGTGGCAGTGTGTTTTAACTTATATGCAGCATTGCAAACAATGTTTGCAGTGAAAAGACACTTTTTCTGAAATAAATTTCAGTTCTTTTCAGTTTGTTAAAGGTCATTCGCTATTGCATGCACTGTCTTCACAAGAATGGTTCTGCGACTACGGTGTGTAGTGTGGGCATTCTTACGTTCTATGACGACTAACGATATGTCCAGTCTATGGCGTTCTATGAATAGAAACTTTTCTATGTGCATATTTATCTGTAGGCATCGATCAGTAAACCGCTGGCATCACCTATAACGTGTGTTATCTTTTATGTTATGTTATATATAAATGATACAAAACGGTTTAAGGGTGTAATGCCAGTAGTGCAAGAGACTTTGCAGAGGCGTAGGGAGAATGGGCTAATATCACATTACAATAGAATATAAATGAGTTACATGTATTTTCGTTTGAGATGAAGGCGAATTAGAACATAACAACACTTACCTTTATACATTTGTGGACAGTATTTTTTCAGTAATCTCAGACCATCTGGGTCAGTCAGTTTAGGTCCGTGTCTGGTTTCATTGGTGGCTGGGCAATTGAGGGTCGTATCTGGATTAAACCCCGGTCCGCACTGGTCATACCATATACATTCACCATTTTTGTTGTCCCCATCTTTGGCGCCGAGCACATTATATGAAACAGCAGGGTCTTCTGGGATACTAGCGTATACAACAGGGGCATCTCTTGTCATAACATTATGTCCGTCTGCTGCCTGTAAGAAATAAACTTCCTAAATCAGGTAAAGTGAAGGGATATACAAACCAACCCTTAAGACGCTGAGAAAAACTACATCTGAAAATGTCGTCTGCTTATGTCGTCTGCTGTTTCTTTTTGCATACAGGCAAACAGTGTGGACCCAGATCAGACTGCTCCTAGAGGAGCAGTCTGATCTGGGTCCACACTGTTTGCAAAAATGACTTTTAAAGTAACCAGCAGACGACAAAACAGGAGACAATTGTCGTGATCGGCAAGTTATGGGTTAAGTACTATTTAAACCATAATTGGCTGTGGATGCTAACAATATTACCAACAATTCATTTGGATAGCTGAAATGTTCCTTCAAGTGCCAAAAAAAATGTTTTCTAAGATGAGAGTTTGTGGCACATGTAGTTTTCTTATTTATGCTCTAAAATATAGGCTGTGGGCAGTGATTACAAACACCTCGCTGAGTCAATTCATTTGTTTGTTTATTTGATTTGAGGTTTAACGTCCCTGTCAACACGGTACGAGAGATGCTGCTTCCAATTTTGTGGGACTTTTACCCGACATTGAGATGAAATGACATCTCAAGCCCTGTCGCCCAATGAAACCAATAGGGTTTATAAGCATGGACGGTCCGACACTCACACGCTTTGCCTGGGCAGGCTTAGATCCTGTAAGTGGTTTACCAGTACTCGTGTGTGGGTCGGATTCAGCTGTGTGTGGAAGCATCATGCAGCCCATCTATTTCTTCTAGCTGTTGGTGAGATGTAAAACTCAAACACTCACTCACTACTCAGATAAAGTTGATCTAAATTTTGCCAGCCAAGCGAGCAAGGAAGAAAATACAATTTCTAAATGACAGTTATCATCACTTTTTGTGACTAAAAAGTAAAAATAGTAGGGCACTTTAGAAAAGTTAGGGTTGAGGGTTGAATCAAAGTGAAAAATATAGGTTTTTTAAATGAAAATTCAGGCTTTTTATAGGTTTTATGAACAAAATAAAGAAATTAAAGTTTTTAAAGGTTTGACACAAAATTACAGGCTATAACAGGTTTGAAAGTTCACTAGGAGGCCCATACACTGTTCTCAATGGCCCCCCGCCCATCGGGGCTTGGAGAAATAGTTTGGGTTGCATGATGCTTCCACGCAGAGCTAAAACCGACCGCAGATGATTACTGGTAAACTGCTTAGAATGTCTAAGCCTGCCCAGGCAAACTTGAAGTGGTGTCAGTTGGACAGTACATGCATATAAACCCTATTGGTTTCATTGGGCAGCAGAGGCGGTGGGGTGTGAGATGTCATTTCAACAAAGTGTAGGGTAAAGTCCTACAAGATAGGAAGCAAAGCAACGTCTCCAAAATGACCTAAATAGTAAAAGGACATTAAACCTAAATTCAAACAAACAAACACTTTTCAAAGGTAGGGTTCATCGTACCTGTTCTGCAGGTTAAGGGTTATTAACCATTTTGTACCAAATAGAAAGCCCCCGTCCATACGGGCTTGAAGAAATAGATGGGCTGCATGATGCTTCCACGCAGAGCTGAAATCGACCCACACACGAGTACTGGTAAACCGCTTAGAGGATCTAAGCCTGCCCAGGCAAAGCGTCGCGAGTCGGACCATCCATACTTATAAACCCTATTGGTTTCATTGGGCGGCAGGGCTTGAGATGTCATTTCATCTCAATGTCTGGTAAAAGTCCCACAAAATTGGAAGCAATGTCTCCAAAATGACCTTTACAGTGTTGACAGGGACGTTAAACCTCAAATCAAACAAAACAAAACCAAATGGGCCCCGTCAAGCGTTTTTGGTACTTATCGCCTATGCGAGCAGCGAAGGTTCAGGCGAGCCTGCGCATCCACGCAGTCTCGCCAGAACCTTCCCTGCTCGCTCTTACAAGCAGTGAATCAAGAGGAACCTTCACACAGAAAGCCATATCCCTGGTCCCTCTGAATAGCTGGGCATGCACAGTTAAAATTTGTCCTGACGGAATGCTCGAAGACACAAATTCGCTTGGCAGGGCTCAAATAGAACCTTCCTCCTTATATTTCAAAATTTAGGGGTGTCAGGTTAAGTTTCCTTCAAAATTTATTTGGAAATTGGCTGAAGTTTTTGCAAACAGTGTGAGTGAGTGTTTGACTTTTACGTCCCACCAACAGCTAAGGTCGTACGGAGACAGGAACTTGGTTTAAAGACTCATCCGAAAGTGTAGAGAAGCCCGGGATCGATCCTGCGACCTCTGATTTACAAGGCGAGTAGTATAATTTGCAAATAGTGTCTATCTATCTGCTGATACTGCGTCGGTCACATTTGACAATTACCACAGGTGTATATTACATACACTCCAGATTTTGCAGGATGAAAGCCTACACAGTAATCATGTAATTACGGTAGGTATCTTTAACCTGCACTGGGGATGGTTCTCCCTACACAGGGGGCCTCCAGTTAACGTCCCGATCCGAAGGATGGTGCACTTTATGACATAAATCCCTGCAAATGATGCCAATGGAGCGTGTTCGGACACCGAAATTTTATCGCCGCTGCCGGGGATCAAACCCGGGACCTCTAGCATTAGAGGCAAGTGCACTAACCACTGAGCTATCACGCTCCTTCTGCGGCATCTGATCTGGGCCTGCACTGTTTGCCAGGGTACCCGTTTTAGGGTTTAGGGATTCTGGTACAAAATGGGTTAAATAGAGTTTATCTCATTTCTCACAGTAAGAGATAGTAATTATCATGTGACATATATTTCATAAGAGAAACAGGTACACATGTACACCGTGTGAGTCCGGTCATGAGACAAGGGTACTTATCACAGATGACCAGCAAAGGTTGAGGCGAGCCTGCGCATAAGGGCTAGACACTGAGGTAGCTTCATGCACGGAGTCAAGCATCTAGTTCTATTACCGTAAAAATCCTAAAATTTTGGACACCTTGAGGACTTGCTGTGATTCTCCTAAAATTTCAACAAATTTGTTTTATGATGCAGCAAGGAGTCCAAAAGATGTACCCGGAATGGCAAATAGTGTAGACCCTGATCAGACTGCTCCTTTAGGAGCAGTCTGATCTGGGTCTGCACTGTTTGTTTAGGCCTATCTGTCCTTAAGATCAATACGGTAGTTGGTTGCACATGAACATTTTGGAGAACAAAAATCAAAGAATAATTAGAGCCCTTTACTCACGAGTCGGCTCTTATGATAAAGTACATGCATTACATAATGCACTATTGCAAGTTTCCCGTCGGTGCCCCGAATATGTGATATATACAGAATGCACCACGTGGCTTGCTTTCAGTCTGTCAGACAACGCGCTCCGCTCTAGTACGACGATCATCATTGAGTACAATGGAATTACAAGTTTTGAAAAAGTTCAGGGAGAATGAAGACCCAGAGTTAAGAAATGTGGCAGGAAAAAAAATTGAAACTTTAAGCACTGACGAGATCAAAAGTGAACTTAAAAAGCTAGGTGTTGATGGGTTGGGTTTATGTGGCTTGGGAGCCATAGATCCCAGACAAGAAAATCTTGCAGTGTTATTACACTACGCGGCGGAGATTAAGGAACAAGAGTCTCCGTCCGGTTCGGGAGAACCGGCGGACAAGGAGCCACCGGCAAAAAAATCAAAGACGGAAAAATCTTCAGATTCAGAAGTAAGTTTTGAATTTTATTTATTTTCCATAATGCGCCAGAGTTCGATCTGTGCGAGTTCATTTTGCCATAATTTGTCATGTTTAGTTGGGTAAGATTGTGAATCTATGGTTAACATGTAGAGTTTGCGTGCAATGTTAATCCTTTTATTTAAGAAGCCAATTTATGTCCTCATGAAAATTATAGCATTTAATTATTTTTGACATTTCGGTTTCAAAGCAGTCAGGGAAGCTTAATGGGCAAGGGCAATTGAGGAGTTGTAACGCGCATGTTGATAATATGACAATACAGGCAGTAAGAGAGAAAAGGCTCGCAGTCGTTAATATGTAGCATTATTGAGAGAAAAAGTAGTGTTTAACACGTCCCTTTTTGATATTTTATATAGCCAAAAGAACAAACAAATTAAAAAAGAGAAGAAAAAGAGGGAATTTTGTAATGCAGAATAACAAAAAAAAAAAAAAAAAAAAAAAAAAAAAAAGAAAGAAAAAAAGAAAATCAGAACAAGAGAGAAACTTAATTCTGGTGTTAATAAGGATGAAAAAAAAAAAAAAAAAAAAAAAAAAAAGAGGACAGAGATAGAAAAAATAAAATAGAAAAGAAAAAAAAAGAGAGCCACCGAGTAAAATTTGGTAGTTAATAAAATAAAAAGAGAAAAGATGTATATATAAATATATAAAAATACCATTGATAAAAAGAGAGAGGAGAAATTTTGTAGTTAATGCATGTTTAAGATAAAAATAGAAAAAAAGAAAAGACAAAGGAAAAGATACAGAGAAAACCTAAGACAAATGATAAAAAAGAGAGAGGAGAAATTTGGCACTTAATTAAATAAAGGAATCACGAATGAAGATGCAAAGGAAACATTGATTTTTGGTATTTAGACAGAACAAAAGAAGAATGTGTTAGCTTTCATTTAATAAAATGTATTTAATTGAGTAGCAGAGAAAAAAAACAGTATTTACAGACACGTTATATTTATAATAATAATAAAACAAGAGGGCCATGATGGCCCTGGATCGCTCACCTGATCCATAGTGTAACAAGTGGGCCCCAGAGAGGGCCATTATTGGCCCCAGGGCTTTAATGTACATAATGTTGAGGGAGGTCTTAAAGGTGAAGCTTCATACCAAACATCAACAAAGGCTAAAATTTGAACAATCTTGTCAAAGGTCCACTAGATGAAGCTACACATCAAATATCAAAGACCTGGGCCTAGCGGTTTCAGAGAAGAAGATTTTTAAAGATTTTGCCTATATAAGCCTATGTAAAATCAAAGGGCCCCGGGACAGGGGCATTTTTTGCCCCAGCACTATAGTTTGAACAATCTTGGTAGGGGTCCACTAGATGAAGCTTCATACCAAATATCAAAGTTCTGGGCCTTGTGGTTTCAGAGAAGAAGATTTTTAAAGATTTTCCCTATATAAGCCTATGTAAAACCAAAGGGCCCCGTGGCAGGGGGGGATTTTTTGTCCCAGCACTATAATTTGAACAATCTTGGTAGGGGTCCACTAGACGAAGCTTCATACCAAATATCAAAGTCCTGGGCCTTGTGGTTTCAGAGAAGAAGATTTTTAAAGATTTTCCCTATATAAGCCTATGTAAAACCAAAGGGCCCCGGGGCAGGGGCATTTTTGGCCCCAGCACTAAAATTGGAACAATCTTGGTAGGGGTCCACTAGATGAAGCTTCATACCAAATATCAAAGTCCTGGGCCTTGTGGTTTTAGAGAAGAAAATTTTTAAAGATTTTCCCTATATAAGCCTATGTAAAACCAAAGGGCCCCGTGGCGGGGGGCATTTTTGGCCCCAGCACTATAATTTGAACAATCTTGGTAGGGGTCCACTAGATGAAGCTTCATACCAAATATATAAGACCTGGGCCTTGTGGTTTCAGAGAAGAAGATTTTTAAAAATTTTCCCTATAAAAGCCAATGTAAAAGCAAAGGGCCCCGTGGCGGGGGCATTTTTGTCCCAGCACTAAAATTTGAACAATCTTGGTAGGGGTCCACTAGATGAAGCTTCATACCAAATATCAAAGTCCTGGGCCTTGTGGTTTCAGAAAAGAAAATTTTTAAAGATTTTCCCTATATAAGCCCATGTAAAACCAAAGGGCCCCGTGGCGGGGGCATTTTTTGTCCCAGCACTAAAATTTGAACAATCTTGGTAGGGGTCCACTAGATGAAGCTTCATACCAAATATCAAAGACCTGGGCCTTATGGTTTCAGAGAAGAAGATTTTTTAAGATTTTCCCTATATAAGCCTATGTAAAACCAAAGGGCCCCGGGGCGGGGGCATTTTTGGCCCCAGCACTGTAATTTGAACAATCTTGGTAGGGGTCAACTAGATGAAGCTTCATACCAAATATCAAAGACCTGGGCCTTGTGGTTTCAGAGAAGAAGATTTTTAAAGATTTTCCCTATATAAGCCAATGTAAAACCAAAGGGCCCCGTGGCGGGGGCATTTTTTGTCCCAGCACTATAATTTGAACAATCTTGGTAGGGGTCCACTAGATGAAGCTTCATACCAAATATCAAAGTCCTGGGCCTTGTGGTTTCAGAGTAGAAGATTTTTGAAGATTTTCCCTATATAAGCCTATGTAAAACCAAAGGGCCCTGGGGCGGGGGCATTTTTGGCCCCAGCACTATAATTTGAACAATCTTGGTAGGGGTCCACTAGATGAAGCTTCATACCAAATATCAAAGACCTGGGCCTTGTGGTTTCAGAGAAGAAGATTTTTAAAGATTTTCCCTATATAAGCCAATGTAAAACCAAAGGGCCACGTGGCGGGGGCATTTTTCGTCCCAGCACTCAAATTTGAACAATCTTGGTAGGGGTCCACTAGATGAAGCTTCATACCAAATATCAAAGTCCTGGGCCTTGTGGTTTCAGAGAAGAAGATTTTTAAAGATTTTCCCTATATAAGCCTATGTAAAACCAAAGGGCCCCCGTGCGGGGGCATTTTTGGCCCCAGCACTATAATTTGAACAATCTTGGTAGGGGTCCACTAGATGAAGCTTCATACCAAATAACAAAGACCTGGGCCTTGTGGTTTCAGAGAAGAAGATTTTTTAAGTTTTTGGTGAAAAAAATCTGTTTTTGGCTCCTGTGACCTAGATGTGCAACGGACCGGAACCATTTGACCCATATTCAAACTTGACCGAGATATTGTCATGATGATCATTCTGAGCAAGTTTGATTAAGATTGGACCAAAATTGTGGCCCCTAGGGTGTTCACAAGGTTTTTATATGATTTGACCCGCTGACCTACTTTTTAACCCGATATGACCCATATTCGAACTGGACTGAAATATTGTCACAATGGTCATTCTGAGCAAGTTTCATGATAATTGGACCAAAACAGTGGCCTTCAGAGTGTTCACAAGGTTTTTCTATGATTTGACCTACTGACCTACTTTTTGACCGGACATGACCCATATTCGAACTTGACCAAGATATTGTCATGATGATCATTCTGAGCAAGTTTGATTATGATTGGACCAAAATTGTGGCCTCTAGGGTGTTCACAAGGTTTTTCTATGATTTGACCCGCTGACCTACTTTTTAAGCCGACATGATCCATATTCAAACTTCACTAAAATATTGTCACAATGATCATTCTGAGCAAGTTTGATGATGATTGGACCAAAATTGTGGCCTCTCGAGTGTTCACAAGGTTTTTCTATGATTTGACCTACTGACCTACTTTTTTACCCGACATGACCCAAATTCGAACTTGACCGAGATATTGTCATGATTATCATTCTGAGCAAGTTTGATGATAATTGGACCAAAACTGTGGCCTCTAGTGTGTTCACAAGAAAAAGTTTACGCACGACGGACGACGGACGACGGACGACGCACGACGACGCCGGACATCTTACTGTCACAAAAGCTCACCATGACCTTCGGTCAGGTGAGCTAAAAAAGCTTGTTTTTGTTGCCGAAAAGATTTTGTTCCAAACACGGCAATAAGAACAATAATACGCTTTTGATTCTAATATATTGGTTTGATGTGACCAGTGGAAACGCAATATATAGATGAAAGCGCTGTTTAAGTCGCTGTCAGACTTTTGTCCGATGTTGAACAGAGTCATGTGCTAAGCCGACAAAAACACCACCCGGCTAACTAAATAAATAAATAAATTAATTCATTATTTATTAATTAAATATCCGAGGTTCGGCTGTAGGTCGGCTACGTTTTCTACGGTCATTATCTTCCTTCCGCTGATTCAAGAAGGGCAGCTGTTAGTTCATGGCGAAAGCATGTTAATCGTTTTCGTATAAACCTGCCCAGGAAAAGTGTGGATAGGTAAACTGAATGGCTTAAAATGACCTTAAATAGTGTTGACTAGGTCGTTAAATTAAAAAACAAATCAACAAACAAAGGTTGGCTGCGTATCGGTGGTGCTTAGCGCCGGTGGTTGAGTTAGGATAACAGTAACAAGTTAATTAATGCATGTCAAAAACATTTAATCCAGACACATGCAGCCTTCCAGTATGTATCAACATTCGAATTTATTTTGTCACATTAGTAAAACAAATAAAAACATAAGGGCGATGAAACTGAACCATTTATCAATTACGCATGCTATATTTCTGTCAAGGTCGGTGTCGCTCAAGGTCCTCTGAGCCTTGAAACATTGTACCGACGTCTAATCGACATTGACTTCAATTTTAAATGCGCTTAGTTTTAGTAGCGGTTATGTTGCTCACCGTATCAACCAGGGTCAGTAGACCCCGGCAGACTCAACTCAACATTTTAGTATATGCCGTAGACCCCGGGCTTCTCCCGGCTTTCGGATGAGTGCATGAACCGAGTTTCCGTCTCCGTATGACCTCAGCTGTCGGTGAGATATACGATTAACACACGCACGCACGAGCGCGCACGCATGCACGCGCTTATTTCAGCAATGGCGATCATTTGATAAGAAAAGGGGTTTAATATTGGTAATCACTCGGCACTAGTAGTGGTGATAATGACTGTTAATGACAATTTTCTCTGCCATATTATTAGATTCGGTTATGAAAATAATAAGGACAATTCGTTTATCATAATTTGAATTATAATTCTTAGATGATCATGAAACCCTCTTTTTTTTTTTTTTTTTTTTTTCATTGATGATGGGAAGGGCTGTTATGATGTGAGCAGCAGTGACTGCTACCATACTACAATCATTATAATGATACTTACGTAACATGATGTTTTCAATATTGATTAGCGCCTTAAGTTTGTGATAGAATAACCAATCGATATTGACGTTTGTGATGATATGATATGTCTCAGTAGCATCTGTATTTGCAATCTAATCTTCGCAAACTACACTTTAGCTTTCAAACGTGATAAATGTAATAATATGTTTTTTTTTGTTTTTTTTTGTTTAGATTTTCGACTTTTGTCATTTTAACACATCAAGTTCTAGTTTTGAACAAAGGTTAAAAAAAAAAAAAAAAAAAAAAAATGGAAAAGAAATGCAGACTGGGGTTTACTGCACCACAGTTGTCTTAGAAAAAAAAAAAAAAAGTCTGTTTCATCATTGAAATATGTTATACCTGATCACTGTGAGCCTGTTGCGTTTTGCTAATTTTTAGCGGGTACATCAGTCGTATGTCAGGGTGCTTACAAGTTTTCTGTTTGGTTCTAGGTTAAGAAATTAGAAGAGAAGCTAGAATCTTTGTCAAAAAAGCTTGAGGAAAAGAAAAAAACGGACGAGGTGGCCGAGCTGGAAAGGGTGCGGCGCGAGGCTAAAGAGGAGGCAGCTAAGGGCGAGTTGGCAAACATGGACGTCCTTAACCAGAAATTGGTACTTCTCGAGAGTCTCGCTGCAAAACTTAACCACTCCTCTAAGAAAGAAATGACCATGATTCTGTCTAGATTTCACGCTAACAAGTATAACCCAGGATTTGCAGCTAGTCTTATACTCAAACTCCTGTCAACTAAAGAAGAGGAGAGTATACTCGACAAAGAACAGAAAATGCTAAAGCAATACGGATATGGTTCCGGTTTGCCACCAAGGCCTTTTGGCTATGGTTTTGACGCGTGGCAAGCACCAGCTTACCCTCCACAGCACGTCACGCCCTTTGCTGCATGGCCGAGGCCTTTTCTTTTGCCTAGGATGAGGCCTTCCGTACCTAGGCCTAGTGGCCTGTGTTTTAAGTGTAAGAAGCCAGGGCATCAAATTAGATTTTGCCCAAACTGACATGCGAATCTTAGTAAGGACACGCGTGGGTGCACAACAATATAAATAGCTTAGTATAGTTTATAACTGTGTATATCTCCTTACGGTGATCCAAAATTTTACAGGTGACGCTCAAGACTTGGGAAAAAGGCATATCGTTACATTTTGATCCTGCTATAATACAACCCAGACACTTGAGTTACAAAGACTTGGGCGAACAAAGAAGACAGCCAGATCCGTCGAAAGTGATGTGTAGAGCTGAAGATGCGTTCCAAAGTTATTTATCAGGCAACCCACCCTCTCTGTCGGATTTAAATTTTCCGGATCCAGACAATTTTGTTTGTGGGCAAATCCATGAGCATGCCGATGAATGGTGTAAAATAATAAATAATGATGAGTTGAGGGGTGAAATTATGTCTTGGGTCCACGACGGAGTTGACATAAACAGATACATTAAACCTTTCAAGGGTTCATTTTGGGGTCAGGAATATGATCACGATTTTCCCCCTTCACGCGTGTTTAACAATTCTACTAAATGCAAGGATTTTATACCTTTTGTCAGTGACACGATTCGAGAGCGGCTTCTTAATGGATCGATAAGCTACGCTGGAAAGGTCGGTGTAGACCCACCCCCCTACATTGTGGCTCCTTTAACTGTTGCCCCTGAAAAGCCTAGACTGTGTCTAAACATGATGTATATTAACAATTGGACTGTTGACAGGCCATTTAAGCTGGATAGTTTAAAAGATGTCTCAAAGATTGCAAAGCAAGATGCATTTTTCACATCCCTTGATGACAAGAGTGGTTATGACAACGTTAAAACAAATTCTAATTGCCACCATCTTCTTGGGTTCCAATGGGCCGGGCATTACTTTGTCGCAAAAACAATCCCTTTTGGTTACAAGCTCAGTGCTTTTATTTATCACAATTTGAACCTGCAGCCTGTTTCCTACATTAGGAGAATATTTAATATTCCCATTTTTCTTTACATAGATGACCGTTTGTCTGAAGAAGTGCGGGACAGTCGTATTTCCCCAGGTTACGATAGCGCTGTGTTGGCAAATTACGTGACATGCGAAATTCTACTTCGACTGGGTTTCTGCATAAACCTGAAAAAGTCTGTTTTTACTCCCACTCAGACACCCATTTTCCTTGGTTTTGTAGTTGACAGCGTTAACAGGTGTTTCAGGCTCACTGATACAAAACGCAACAAGTTTATCGAACTTAGGGAACTCTGTTTAGCAAGTGAGTGCTTATCGGTTTCAATTTTACAACGCTTGTCAGGTAGAATAGTTTCATTCATGCTAGCGGTTCCGGCAGCAAAGTTGTTTGCAAGGGAGATAAACAGGGGCATTTCAATGGCGATAAAATCGGGTGGGAAGATCACGTTGTCTTCCCCGCTAAGGGAAGAAATTTCATATTGGAGGTTCCTTGACACTTGGCAGGGCATGCTTAAATGGAAAAATGAAAAACATACCGTCGTATCGCTGTCATCAGACGCGTCACTATACAAATGGGGTGGGCGTGCCGCGTTAACGGAAGGTAACGTTGAAGTTTCTGACTTCTGGCCAGTCAGCATGAGGCACCTTCCGATTATGGTGCTAGAGGCACATGCTTTACATCGCGTATTAAGTGCCTTTACCAAACAGCTTAGGTCTTCAAGAGTAGATGCTAGTGTTGACAACACATGCCTTATTGCGGCGTGGAACAATGAGGGGTGTCGTTCACCAGAAATGAACGATGCAATCAAGCATATTTTCTCTCTAACTTTAGAAGCTGACATAGTCTTGAACTTAGTATATATTCCGTCGTCAGAAAACCCAGCTGACGTCCCTTCAAGGTCCATTAAAAAAAGTGATGCCACGCTGAGTGAAACGTATTGGCTCTTGATACAGGATCACTTTGGGGGAACCTCAGGTCATACCTTTGACCTAATGGCTCTGGATTCAAATTGCATGAAGGGTCGGGACGGGAAGAACCTTCCCCATTTCACCCCTTTCCCAACTCCGGAATCCGCGGGAGTTAATGTGTTCAGTCAGGATATCAACACAACAGAGAATTATTATGTCTTTCCCCCCTTCAGCCTGACTCATGCCGTCCTCAATTTCATCGTCAGTAATAAAGTATGTTGCTCTGTAGTGCTCAGGTGTGGGAACGTTACCCCGGTTTGGCTTCCAGCGTTACAGGAAAATATCTCTGATGCATTTTTGATTGGGTTAACAGGGCAAAGAGACTGTTTAAAGTTTCCGTCAAAGCATGGCTTCATCAAGGACAGGCGAGGCCTATCAGATAACTTGTGGGCAGTAAGATTAGAAACGCACGTCACTATTGTTTCTTTTGGGAAACTGATGTTTTGCAGGCATCCTACGGTGTCAGTAAGTAACAAATTGCTGTGTATAGGGGATTCTATCGTAAGGGATATGAATACGGTACCTCAGCTGCACAACCCTATGGTAATCGTCTCATCTTTCGGGGGCGCTACAGTGGGAAAAATCATTGAAGTCCTGCCATCTTTGATTCAGCAGTACACACCGTTCATTCTCTTTGTTCACTGTGGCGTAAACAATCTCAGTAAAACCTATAAATTTATGGATGAGTTTCATCAGATGTCTTGTGCCTCTCAGGAGCTTAGCTTACTCGAAAATGCCCTCAAAACAGAGTTCTCTGTTTACTCACCAAGGCTAATCCTTTCTCACTGTCTGATCACTAGAATTCCTGATATTAATGCCCGAGCAACGTTGTTTAACGCAGAACTTATGGATATATGTCAAAGAAGCGGGTGGATATGTGTCGAACACACGAATATAGGCTTACAGCATTTGCGAGACAATGTTCATTTAAATACAGAAGGACGCGCTTTGTTTGTGGAAAATTTGATGAACGCTGTCCAGAGAATCATCTAGACCCTAATGATGAGTGCTTTCTTGTCGAAACTTCCAGGAAGCGCTTGTGAAGTAGTACGGTGTATTACTGGTGCATAATCACTATCGCTGTTTGTTATTATTATTATTTTTATTATCATAACTATTTTTATTAACCTCGTGATATGTAACTTTCATTATTTTAGACAATTTTCTGCCTGAACTCAGTAGTCGCGACTAATATTAGCAGCATGGCTGTCTTTTTGTTTTATCCGTTTTTTTTATTCAGGTGGAGTCATCGCCCACTGGTCCCGTGTGGTGTGGAAGATGCGAAGCACTCCCCTACTCCCCTTCGAGATTTTGCAATGCATGCGGTATAGCTGTCAATTTTCATCGCCAGTCACAGGTAGAGTCGGAAACGAAAATTGACTTCGTCGGGATCAACAAACGTATCGAACATTTAGATAGCTTGCTTAGTGCAAAGAGTTATGACAAGCAAAAATGTGCATTAACGTCAGAATTAAAATCTTTTTTATCCAAATGTGTTCCACCAAAAACTTTAGATAGTGTATCACCTGAAGATTTGAGAATGTTTTTAGTTGCCAAAGAAAGTAAGGGAAGAACTCGCTTGCATTTGAAGGAATGCGCACAAAGGCTTGCGAAAGGGAAGAGTACTTGCGGCTGTCCTTTCACTTTGACATCAAAAACCGTGGATAGTTTAATAGGCAAGTTAAGAGCTATTCTCAATGAGCATGGCAGGACAGGTGAGTGGAATCCTGCGTCCGGAACCGGCAATCCGGCGGCAGCACCTATCCTGAGAAAACATTTGCGGAGCATAGCCATCGAGCAAACTGCTGCAAATGTTGTTCCAAAGCAAGCTGTTCCTTTGATGTTTGATAAATTGGTGCGTCTCTGTCGTTACCTTAATTACAAAGGATTTAAGGAAAAAAATCCCATATCAAAATTCCTTTTTACTAGAGATTGTGCATACTTCTCATTACTGAGCCATACTGGGGGTCGCGGGGGCGACATCGGATTGCTTAAAGCTGACCGGTTATTCCAGTTGCCAGACGATCAGGGTTTACTTATTTCGCAAACAGAAGGAAAAACCGCAAAAATGGATAATCCAAATAATGTTGTTGTTCTCCGTTCAAAAGATCCTGACATTTGCCCTATAAAATACCTCAGGTCATATTTTGAAACTGCCTCCCAAGTGGGTGTGAATTTAACAGAAGGTTTCATTTTCCGTCCTCGTGATGTTAAGAGCCAAGTGATCCTAGACAAGGCCGTGACATCGAGCAGTATGACTGATAGGTTACAAACACATTTAAGATCTATTAATATGTATGCAGGAGAAACCGCCCACAGTAGTAGGCGGGGCTTGGCAATTACTCTGCGTATGCTGGGTCTTGATGATGACAGCATCAACAATCACATTGGCTGGCAATCAAGTATGTTAAACCGCTACGATCGAATAGGTAACTTGATCGGACCACACGCAGCGGCGAAGAAATTAACTAACGCTGCTGAAAGAAAGGGCGACACCTCTCAACTAATGGACGTTACAAGTAAAAGCCTAATTCTGTCCACTTTGGAACCGTTCGTAAATAAACAAAGTTGAAAAAGTCAGATCAAAGTATATTTGATCTTATCGCAGCATGCACCCAATGATGAGTATTGGATAGATTGTTCATTACCTGTATGTGCTTATGATTACTTGTTGCTATGTTGTAAAATGAAGCAAATACTTTTATGGCAGATTGTTGTTTCTACCGGAACTTTCGGCGCCTTTGGCGTTTTGACGTTCCGCTTCTAACATGTGAGGGGTGGACGGGTTACTTGTAATTATTTACTATTGCAAGTTTCCCGTCGGTGCCCCGAATATGTGATATATACAGAATGCACCACGTGGCTTGCTTTCAGTCTGTCAGACAACGCGCTGGGTCAGGTGCAAGATCACAGCGACACACAGGTAGTAGGTGAATAGTTTTATTACAAAAAAAAAAAAAAAATCTAAAACTCTTCTTTTGTAGTGTGGGTAATAACAGACTGAAAGCTCGTCATTCATTATCAAAGTCATACGGAAGACGCAGAGTGTTCATGAACAAAATTTTACCTCCCTAAGCATTTTTGGATAATTATGTCAAAACATCAGTCGTTGTTTTCGCTGAGATTATTTATTGGTTTTGATATTATTCTGAGTTGTCACAGAAAATTTGACGGAAACTGTTAAAGGTTATTGTAACATCACATTGCTGTCATGGTTTTTAAACAAACAAGCTGCGGCCTTCGGATGACGAACATGATTGAGAACACATGAATAATACACGTATACTTTGCTAGTCTTGCATCAGTCCTAGAGACCAGACACGGGAAATTAAAGATCAAACATTTATGATACAACATGGATAAATTGTATCAGAAGGACGCTTTAATCGTTGGTTTATCACAGCTGTGGTTCGCACCTGTGAGGCGCCAGGTTTTGCGGCGGAAGGTTTGGTGGTACAACCGGGCACTTCGGTTTTGGTCCGACTTCGATTCACGAAAGGGTCAAACTTGGACGGGTAAACAAACAATTAACAAAACACACACGCTCACAGACACAAACAAACGTATCAGATAAGCTAGAAGTATCAAAGATATCATGTTGCCTGGTTGTTTCTGGGACTGGAGCAAGTCTAGAGTATTGCGGGACTACAAGGGTATCCAGAGCGACAATGCAGAGAGATTCGAGAACTAATTCGAGAAGCAGGGCGTTGCAATGTTCTATGGCACTGGCGATGCACTTAAAAAAAAAAAAGAAAAGAAAGAAAGAAACATGCACTCTGTTCCCACATCTGTCAGAATTATCTGCACAGCCTAATGCAACGTTTTGTTTGGCCCGCCTAGATCTTTGTTATCATTATTTTTGTTATTCATCGCTTTGACAAGGTCCCGACCCTTGTTGTCGTTATGAAGTGGCTTCGTTCAAGAGACTTTACTGTGATCAGTTAATGTCCGTCACGCATCGTCTACAGAACTACATCATTCAAGGTATAGCAGTGTACATTCATTATTTTACAAGAAACCAGCAGCAAAGGCAAACACATGTTCGAGTGCTCACTTTTCGAAAGGGAGGTAAGGGACGAACGCCCTAACCTGACCGTTTTTCCCCTCTTTTGCAAGCAAAACAGGTGCGAAGTGTGGGAAGCGATAGAACGTGCCTCATGAGCAATTATTTCAACACATCGGGGCCAATTCAGAAGCTTATCATATAAACAAAGATATCAGCCTCGCAACTGACCCATTAATGAACGGCATCATAAACATAAAGAATACAGCTTCTACGTCGATACAATGAACGCTTTATATTTGGAACCCGTTTTTCCTCTCACACGCCTGTCTAACGCCTTTGGCGTTTTGACGTTCCGCTTCTAACATGTGAGGGGTGGACGGGTTACTTGTAATTATTTACTGTGTCAGGTAAGGTTCATTGTACATGTCATCCTCTCTATAACGTGTGAGCAATTTTATGACATTTGTAACGATTTGTTTGATTTAGAGCTTAACCCATTTAGTACCGGAAACCCCAAAACAGGTACCAGGGCAAACAGTGCACGCCCAGATCAGATGCCGCAGAACGCGGCGTCTGATCAGGGCCTACACTGTTTGCTAAAAGTTCAGCCATTTTCCAAATCAATTTTGAAGAAATAACAACCTAACACCCCTAAATTTTGAAATGGACTCCTGGAATACATAAGGAGGAAGATTCCATTTGGTACAAAAAGGGTTAATGGCGCAGTCAAATTTCATGTTACCATAATAATGATCTTAAGTATTGGGAGATACAGGTCTATGCAAACAGTGTAGAAGAACAGTCCAATCAGGGTATTCTGTCTGCACCTTTTGGACTCCTTAAACGCCTGTCACACCAGGGCCACGTTTTCAGTGGTCCCATGGCATCCAAGAAAAATGCCGAATGCCAAGGTGCACGCAGTACAAGCGTAATCATTGCCATAGCAACACAGTGGCCGGGTGCGGATGCATAAAACGCCAAGCGACGGCGCTCAATTTGAGCATGCACAAAACAAATGCCATCGCTCGGCTTTTGGATCTGAGCACAGTGAGGTCGCCATAAGGTTGCCATAGCAGCGCAGTAAAGTCTCCCACAACATGACAGGAGCGCCGTGAGTGCGCCCATAGGTGTCCTACAACTTCCATTAATATATGAGCTCCGCTTGTATGAACAGTGGCTACAGTAGACTTTGGGACGCACAGTTTGACGGAGTACTGTCCCAAAAAGCCTGCTTCTGAGGTGACTCATCCCCGGGTTGATGAGGTAATGGCGATGGACTTGCTCCTGTTTGTGGTGATGGCAGTGGACTTGCTTCTGCTTGCGATGGGCAATTTTCTTTCAATGCCTTTTTCAGCATTTTACCTCTTTTAAACTGTTCAACTATGAAGATGTGTTTATACTCATTGCTATATAGTGCAAATGAACATCTTCAACATGCCATCAGCGAAGTGTGAGCACCGTAAAAGTGCAGTGCAGTCTGATATGGGTTCACACAGTTTGCCTGTACGCAAAAATATTTTTTTAACACTTTGCAAGAATATTGAGCAGCAGACAACATAAGCAGATGACATTTGCAGATGTAATTTTTCTCGGCATCTTAACTCTTGTCCTGCTGAGCCCGGATATGCCTTATCTTTCAAACAATGAAGATCCAGATCAGATGGCTTGAAGAAGCCATCTGATCAGGATATTCATTGTTTGTCATTCAGCTCATGAATTTGGTGCAATAATTTGCATCAAGTAATCTGATTGGTTGATAATTAGTAGTGGGTGTGGCATATATAAATATTCAGCAGGTCAAGGGTTAAGGGTTAATAAACAGGTCTCTCACTGCTGTGGGATCTAGCCCTGCTCAGGTCACCTATGAGACACCAAATTCCGCAACAGAAGGTAAGGTGGATTTTCTCTAGGTTTCCTGGTTTCTGCCAACCTCTGAACAAGTGATGATTCTATAAGAATGGTTTGGTGTACAGCCTACTCTGAGTCTATCCTGATTGCCCACTTCTTTATGTACATGTAGGTTATCTTGTCTGGCACAGATATAATCCCACAGGTTGAATGGTCAAGAATGTGACAATAAAACAATGACCCATTCAATACTTGTGTCACTAACATTCATATTTCGTATGAATTCATTCAAATTTATCATCTCAAATCGTACGATGGGTCAGAAGTCTTCATCGGCAAATAACTGTTATCAGTATGCATATACGAAAAAAGGTGTTCACCATTGATCTACAATATTGACCCTAAAAGTTGAGACTGAAGTTTTGGAGTTTGAAGGCCCAGACAAACCTATTTGAAAATCTGTCAAGAGAAACCAGTCTCCGGGGTTTTAAAGACACAAACTAGCCTGCTCGTCTACACAGACTAGCAAAAGTAATTTTACATACCATACGGATCCTAAGTATAGGGACAGATATCTGTATCTGTATCTGTGCTTCTTAGAGACAACAATCACACTTGATCACTATATATGACTCTGTGGCGATAGAGTGTGTGTGTGAATTCGGGTTTAACGTCGCTTTCAACAATTTTTCAGTCATATCACGACGGTGTCTGGTTGCGACAGGGAGCTCTGTGGCGATAGAAAAAGGGAAAGAGGGAAATATAGGAAAGATAGAAATCAGTAAATAGAAAGGAAGAAAATAGAATGTTTTCAGCCTGCTTTCAGATCTTCATTGGGTATTCAGACCAATCCGGCTACAGAAGCTGCCCCTGGGTATGATCGCCCAACCGGCCCAGCTCTGAAACCCCCCCACCCTATTTGCAGACTGCCCCTACCTAGCTTAAAATTTAAGAGAAGAAAGCTCCTGCTTGAAGGTTACCAAGTCAGGAGCCTCAACCACAATGGCTGGTAAAAAATTCCAAGTCGGGGACAGTACGTGGGAAGAAGATATGCATATTCAGGAAACTGTGCAGACCCAGATCAGACTGCTCCTGAAGGAGCAGTCTGATCAGAGTCTACACAGTTTGCCATTCCATCTGCACCTTTTGGATTCCTTGCAGGACCATGAAACAAATTTGATAAAAATTAACCCTCATCTTGCTGAATATTCATATAAGCCACACCCATTTCTGTCTATCAACCAATCAAATTACTTGATGTAATTTATTGCTACAAATTCATAAACTGAATGCCAAACAGTGTAGATCCTGATCAGATAGCTTCTTCAGAAGCCATCTGATCTGGATCTACACTGTTTGCAAAGATAGGGGTTGTCGTGGGTTAAAGGAGAAATACAGAAAGTCCCCAAGTTGTCTGAATTTTTAGGATTTTTACGGTATTTTTGTTGTGGGGGGGGGGGGGGGTTCCCATGATGTGGCTCATTTGAGGTCATAATAAGGAGGTCAGTTTACCTGATCACACTTTAGATTAGATGTAAGTGGTTAACCAGTTCATTGCACATTCTTCTGCAAGAAAGTGACAATTGCAGGCCTCGGACCCCCTCCTAGTGGCCCATTTTGAAAATATAGGTTTTTATATAGGTTTTTTTCACTCAAAATATAGGTTATTTACAGGTTTTTCAATAAAAATACAGGTTAAAAAAGAGTCTTCCAAACTGACATGAAGATTTAAAACTGAAGAAAAATTTTTTGCTGAATTTTTGTGCCACAATTACTCAGATAAAGTTGATCTGAATTTTACAAAGTCTGAAGGAGCGAAGCAAGCGAGGAAAAAAATTACAATTTCTTGACAGTTTTCATCACTTTTTATGGGACTAACAAGTAAAAAAAAGTAGTGCATTTTGAAGAAAAGTTAGGGTTGAGTCGCAAGAAGGTTCAAAAAGTGAAAAATATAGGGTTTTTTTCATGAAAATACAGGCTTTTTATAGGTTTTATGAACAAAATAAAGGTTTTATAGGTATGGCACAAAATTATAGGTCATTAAAGGTTTTATAGGTTTTGCTAGGAGGCCTGCAATTGCCCAGCTTGAAGGAGACTGCAGAGTAAATTTTGTGTGATCACTCACCAATATATTGATTGATTGATTGTTGGGGTTTAACGGCATGTGAACCCTTGTGGGTCATTTTTTGTGATCTCCCATAGAAAGGGATAACAGAGATTTGTTTGTTTGATTTGAGGTTTAACGTCCCCGTCAACACTGTACAGGTCATTTTGGAGACTTTGCTTCCAATTTTGTGGGACTTTTACCCGACACTGAGGTGAAATGACTACTCAAGCCCTGTCAACCAATGAAACAAATGGACGGTCCTGACTCGCACTGCTTTGCCTGGGCAGGCTTAGATCCTCTAAGTGGTTTACCAGTACTCGTGTGCGGTCGGATTCAGCTCTGCATGGAAGCATCATGCAGCCCATCTATTTCTTCAAGCCCTGATGGGCAGGGGCCGTACAAGAGATAGGAGATAATAGAGATGGACAGAGGAGAAAGAGGAAATCAAAAGTAGAAAGATTGGAAACCAATATCAGCTGAACTCCCATTAGAGACACAAGATACACTACATCTCACCCCCAATATCCATGAAAGAATGTAGCCGAGCCTAGCAGGTATCAGACCAAATACCTCCATATCCGGAGTCAGATGTAAGAAAGCAAGCAGAAAATTATGAAGGATGTCGCTCCTGTAATAATGGTCGAACATTTAATGGTGACATGTGTTTTCTGTTCTTGATTCAGAGTTACGTTAAAAACTTAAGTTTGCATACAATCTTTTTGGTTTCATTGGGTGTTAAGGCTTGAGATGTCATTTTATCTCAATGTCGGTAAAAGTCCAATAAAATGGGAAGCAAGGTCTCCAAAACGACATAAATGGTGTTTGTTAAACTTCAATTCAAACAAACAAAGAAACGCAAGTTTCAACGTTCGCAGCCGGCCTCAGTGGCTCAGTCGGATGCGGGTTCGACTCCCGCCGGGGTCGGCAACATTCTTTCATGGAGATTGATCATGAAATCTTTTCTACGGTCATTCTCTCCCTTCCGCTGATTCAAGAAGGGCAGTTGTCAGTTTCTGGCAAAAGAATGTGCACTGTACTGGTTAACCGCTTACGTATATGCCTGCCCAGGGAAGTGTTGATAGGTAAACTGACCGGCTCAAAAATGACCTAAATAGTGTTGACTGGGCCGTTAAACTCCAATACAAACAAACAAACAAACAAATTCAACGTTCGCAATATTGTGTGACAAAAAAATCACATCAACCAGAGCATTTGCTCGGTTTAGTAAGAGTTTTCTATTTCTGCTCAGATTTGATTTGTTTGATTTGAGGGTTAATGTCCCCGTCAACAATTTATAGGTCATTTTGGAGACGTTGCTTCCAATTTTGGGGACTTTTACCCGACATTGAGATGAAATGTCATCTCAAGCCCTGTCACCCAATGAAACCAATAGGGTTTATAAGCATGGACGGCCCGACTCGCACTGCTTTGCCTGGGCAGGCTTAGATCCTCTAAGCAGTTTACCATGACTCCAGTGTAGTCGGTTTCAGCTCTGCGTGGAAGCATCATGCAGACCATCTATTTCTTCAAGCCCTGATGGGCGGGGCTGGTAGAAACCTAAGCTACAACCTTCACTATATTGTTTGACAAAAATCACATTAACAAGAGCATGTACTTGGTTTAGTAAGAGTCTTCGATTTCTGCTCAGATTTGAAGCATTTGAAGACTGAACAGACTGTGTGGCATCCGTGTCTTGACAGGTCCTACATGTCAACTTGTAAATTGTCATCTGTCATGGCTCATTTACATATGTGGAGCAGAAGGCATTCAATTTTAAAATTGGACTTGACATTTCATGTGAATCAGCTGCACAGCAGATGATTCAAATGAAATGTCAAGCCCTATTTTATCATCAATATATATTTTTTTTATTATTTGTCAGAGAAAGTAAGGCGTGAAATTACCATACATATGAATTGTCTGCCTTATTTAACCTGAAAATCTGCAAAAAAATGTTGAAAATTTGAAATAACTGGCACAAGTTGTGCAAAAAATGCACATAGGCACAAGCACTAAAAACCTATACAGTAAATTCCTATATGAAGACCACCTTTGAGACTGTTCAAAAGTGATCTTAAAGACCACTTTTGAACAGTCCCAAAGTTGGTCTATTACTAGAGGACACTGGGAGCAGGAAACTGAGAAAACGTAAACCTAAAACTTCAAAATATGTTTTTAACTCTTATCTTGCTGTTCACGACAACCCTTTTCTTTACAACAGTGTAGATCCAGATCAGATGGCTTCTGCTTCTGAAGAAGCCATCTGATCAGGATCTACACTGTTTGACATTCAATTTATGAATTTGTAGGAATGAATTACATCAAGTAACTTAATTGGTTCAAAGTCAGAAATGGGTGTGGCTAAACTGAATATTCAGCAAGAGAAGGGTTACGACACAATATAGTCGTAATTTTAGGTGGTCTTAATAGCGGAATTTTACTGTACATGGCTAAAATCAAATGCAATACTTTTCTGAAAATGTACCAGAAAATAAATGTTTGTTTTATTTTATTTATTTGGTGGCTCAGTCGGATGCCCATCTGACTGGTGATCAGGAGGACGCGGGTTCGACTCCCGCCGGGGTTGGCAACATTCTTTCGTGGAGATTGATCATGAAATCTTTTCTACGGTCATTCTCTTCCTTCCGCTGATTCAAGAAGGGCAGTAACCCGAGATCTCTGGCTGTAGGTAGTGACTTAAAGCCGCCAAATCAGAAAATAAACAAGAGGGCCATGATGGCCCTGGATCGCTCACCTGATCCATAGGGTATCAAGTGGGTCCCTGGGAGAGCCATTATTGGCCCTGGGCTATAATATGATTTATCTTGGTAGTGGTCTAAAAGGTGAAGCTTCATACCAAATATCAAAGAATGGAGACTTCTGGTTTCAGACAAGTTTTTTAAACGTTTTCCTTATATAAGTCTTTATAAACCTTGGGGTTCCCGGGTCGGGCCATTTTTGCCCAGAGGCTATAATTTGAACCATCTTGGTAGAAATCCACAAGACAAAGCTTCATACCAAATATCAAAGACCTTGGCCTTCTGCTTTCAGACAAGAAGATTTTCAAAGGTTTTCATTGCCTTGACTTCTATTTCCTAGGGCTATGTAAAACCAAAGGGCCTGCAGGTGGGGGCATTTTTCGCCCTAGGCCTATAATTTGTACAATCTGATAGGGGTCCACTAGATGAAGCTTCACACCAAATATCAAAGAACTGGACCTTGAGGTTTCAGAGAAGAAGATTTTTAAAGATTTTCCCTATATAAGTCTATGTAAAACCAAAGGCCCCGGGGCGGGGGCATTTTTGGTCCCAGGGCTATAACTTAAACAATCTTGGTAAAGGTCCACTAGATAGAGCTTCATACCAAATATCAAAGACCTGGGCCTTGTGGTTTCAGAGAAGAAGATTTTTAAAGATTTTCCCTATATATTAAGCCTATGTAAAACCAAAGGCCCTCGGAGCAGGGGCATTTTTGGCCCCAGGGCTATAATTTGAACAATCTTGATAGAGATCATCTAGATGAAGCTTCACACCAAATATCAAAGACCTGGGCCTTGCAGTTTCAGTGAAGAAGATTTTTAAAGATTTTCCCTATATAAGCCTATGTAAAACCAAAGGCCCCCAGGGCTGGGGCATTTTTGGCCCCAGGACTATAATTTGAACAATCTTGGAAGAGGTCCACTAGATGAAGCTTCATACCAAATATTAAAGACCTGGGCCTTGTGGTTTCAGAGAAGAAGATTTTTAAATATTTTCCCTATTTAAGCCTATGTAAAACCAAAGGGCCCCGGGGCGGGGGCATTTTTGGCCCTAGGGCTATAATTTGAACAATCTTGATAGAGGTCCACTAGATGAAGTTTCACACTAAATATCAAAGACTTGGGCCTTGTGGTAAAAGAGAAGAAGATTTTTAAAGATTTTCCCTATATAAGCCTATGTAAAACCAAAGGCCCCCTGGGCGGGGGCATTTTTGGCCCCAGGGCTATAATTTGAACAATCATGGTAAAGGTCCACTAGATGAAGCTTCATAGCAAATATCAAAGACCTGGGCCTTGTGGTTTCAGAGAAGAAGGTTTTTAAAAGATTTTCCCTATATAAGCCTACGTAAAACAAAGGCCCTCGGGGCAGGGGCATTTTTGGCCCGAGCACTATAATTTGAACAATCTTGATAGAGGTCCACTAGATGAAGCTTCACACCAAATATCAAAAACCTGGGCCTTGCGGTTTCTGAGAAGAAGATTTTTAAAGATTTTCCCTATATAAGCCTATGTAAAACCTAAGGCCCCCAGGGCGGGGGCATTTTTGGCTCCAGGGCTATAATTTGAACAATCTTGGTAGAGGTCCGCTAGATGAAGCTTCATACCAAATATCAAAGACCTGGGCCTTGCGGTTTCAGAGAAGAAGATTTTCAAAGATTTTCAGTAAAAAAATCTATTTTAAGCTCCTGTGACCTAGATGTGCAACAGACCGGAACCATTTGAACAACTTTGAAAGGGGACCACCTAAGGATCATTCCTGTGAAGTCTGGTCAAAATCCGATCAGTGGTTTAGGAAAAGATGTCTTTTGAAGAAAAAGTTTACGCACGCACACACGACATATAAAAAGTGATCCCAAAAGCTCACCTCGTCACTACGTGACAGGTGAGCTAAAAAGGCTTTAAGAACATCAGAGAAGGCTCGGATTAGAAGGGCAGTTTTCAGTTTCTGGCGAAATGTGCACTGTACTGGTTAACCGCTTACTTATAAGCCTGCCCAGGAAAGTGTTGATAGGTAAACTGACCGGCTCAAAAATGACCTAAATAGTGTTGACTGGGCCATAAAACTCCAATACAAACAAAACAAATTTTATTTATTTTCTTTTATCAATTTTACATCTTTGTGTTGTCAAATATATAGGTATTGCTTCCTTATTGACATAACCCACGATACACAAGTTTACTACACCAGCCGATTTTTATCATGAATGTCGTGTGACAATGGATCACACCACTAGTTACAAACTTGTTTAGGGCTGATTAGCTACACTATAATAATTTTTTTTGTGAGCCCTTCATACCCAGTGCCCTAAAAATGGAACAGGTACACACTTAAGATCCAGATCCCATGTGCGACATATGATCTGATCAGAGTCTACACTGTTTATATACATGTAGAAATACAGCTACATGTATATAAAATTATTACAAACCATTATACTCAATTTCTAAATTGTTTTTTTGTTTGTTCAAACAGCCCTGTCCATATAGGCCATATCGGGCTGGCCAATTTTCCTGGGCAGGCTTTACATAAGCAGGCAGCCATTATTTTGCCCGGCAAACTGACAATTCCCCTTTAGAATCAACAGAACTTGATTCCCATCTGTTGATTCCAAAAGACAGTTGTCAGTCTGCCAGGCAAAATAATGGCCGTTTATGAAAGAAAAGCCCTAGAAAAGATTTTGTGATCAATCTGCACGACAGAATGTTACAGACATGGCAGTCATTGAACCCCAGGCCTCCTAATCAACAATAAGCCCTGCATCTCACTGAGCTATGTCCAACTAGTAAACACATATTGCCCCCCCCCCCCCCCCCCCCCCCTGCCCGTATTCCGAAAAGTTTTGGGTGTATGGCCTAACGGCCGCTAAAATTTATATCTGAGGGTGTCTGGGGTCAAAAATACCCCAAAATTGATGCTGATAAAAATGCTGCAAACAGTGAAAATGGCCCGTGCCAAACCCCTTAATTATTGCCTTTACAGCTGTGTGAAGATTAAGATTTGGTCAAAATTTCATGTGAAATCACTCTTTGCCAACTATGAGATGCCCCCTCATTACCATGACAACAATGACCAAGTCAGGAAAGGTTGCATTTGAAAGGCTACTGCCCAATGAACATTCCTACCGAGTTTGGTGTAAAACAGACCATCCATTATGAAACAATGGTAGTTGAAGTTGCTGTCAGATGCAACACTGTGAAAATCAGCTAAATCCACAAAATACCTGAGTGGCAAAGGGCTAAAGGGGTACCTTGGCAAAAATGCAGGCCCAGATCAGACGCCGCGTTCTGGGGCGTCTGATCTGGGCCTGCATTTTTGCCAAGGGCCCACACTGTTTGCAAAAATTTAAGCCGTTTCCCGAATAAATTTTAAAGAAAACACAACCTGACACATCTGAATTGAAATGGACTCCAGCCATCTATAAGGTGGAATATTCCATTTGGTACTAAAACGGTTAAAGAAATTGAAATGGTCTGACAGACAGATAGATGGACAACGAGGAATGGTGACCAATCACAATAGCTCCCAGGGCACCTTCTGCTCAAGTGAGCTACATGTAAAACATATTTCAACTAGAGCCAGTGTTTATAAAACACAATGCCCCCAACTGCTTGACCCTAACACTGTTTGTCCCTAACAGTAATTGAGGTATTATCTTTTTTTATTTGGCTGCAATGCTGAAATTTTAGAAGGAACATAACACAAGAAAAACTGAAGTTAATCAGGTCATTTATTTATCACCCCATACCAGTGTTTTAAGTTACAGGACAATAGCTCATACAGTTTTAGAGATAGTCAAACCTGTCTTAGTGTTCACCTCTATTAAGCGAGCAACCTGTCTTAAGCAAGCATGCATTAAGTTCCCCATAAATGCAAATGCATTAAAATTCACCTAATCAGTTCATCTACTCATCATCCTGAACCAGCCTGTAAAGTTTAAGGGCAATAGCTCAAACAGTTTTTTGAGATATCTTGCTTACAAGCTTTAAACGTGCAAAATTTCAAAGGGGCATAACTCAAGAAAAAAAAAATGGATTTTTGTCAAAAGTTAATCAGTTCATCTTCTCATCATCCTCAACCATTCTGTAAAGTTTCAGGGCAATAGCTCAAACAGTTTTTTAGTTATCTTGCTTACAAGCTTAAAATGCAAAAAAATTCAAAGGGCCATAACTCAAGAAAAAAAATCATTTTTTTTTTCAAAAGTTAATCAGTTCATCTACTCATCATCCCAAACCCATCTGTAAAGTTTCAGGACAAAAGCTCAAACAGTTTTTGAGATATCTTGCTTACAAGATTCCAAAGTATTTTTTTGCAAAGGGGCATTACTCAAGAAAGGGGCATAATCCTGACGAGAAAAAAAAAACATGGGTCAATTATTTTTTCATAAGGAATCCATATATAAAATTTCAAAAATCTATCACCCATGGTTCTTAAGTTATGCTATGCAGTAAAAAAGCAGGACGGAAGGACGGACAGACAAACAGGGCAAATCCAATATGCCCCCACAAATTCTTCAAAGCTGGGGGCATAAAAATTCAAAGGGTCATAACTGAAGAAAAAAATTTCGGATTTTTTTCAAAAGTTAATCAGTTCATCTACTCATCATCCTGAACCAGCCTGTCAAGTTTCAGGGCAATAGCTCAAACAGTTTTTGAGATATCTTGCTTACAAGCGCAAAATTTCAAAGGGGCATAACTCAAGAAAAAAAAATGGATTTTTGTCAAAAGTTAATCAGGTCATCTTCTCATCATCCCCAACCATTCTGTAAAGTTTCAGGGCAATAGCTCAACTAGTTTTTGAGATATCTTGCTTGCAAGCTTAAAATGCGCAAAATTTCAAAGGGTCATAACGCAAGAAAAAAATTTCTTGCTTACAAGATTTCAAAGTATTTTTTGCAAAGGGGCATAACTCAAGAAAGGGGCATAATCCTGATGAGAAAAAAAACATGGGTCAATTATTTTTTCATAAGGAATCCATATATGAAATTTCAAAAACCAAGCACCCATGGTTCTTAAGTTATGCTATGCAGTAAAAAAGCGGGACGGACGGAAGGATGAACAGGGCAAAACCAATATGCCCTTCCAAGTTGGGGGCATAAAAATACCATACTCTTAACCCTTATCTTGCTGAATATTCATTTAAGCCACATATTCATAAACTGAATGCCAAACAGTGTAGATCCTGATCAGATGGCTTCTTCAGAAGCCATCTGATCTGGATCTTCGCTGTTTGCAAAGATAGGGGTTGTCCTGAACTGCAAGATAAAGTTAAGCTGTGACTGGTGAGTGAGGCAATGATTTAAAAACGTGTTGGGTGTAGGGTTTGGGGCAAGGGTACTTCTTCCAAATATTATATTAATCCCATCATACAACCTATCTTCAGGGCTTTTGACCAAGAAAAACACATGCAGACTACTGCACAGCTACAAGCACAAACAAGAGTCTTGTCATTTTAGATAAAGAAACTTGAGACAAAGCCCCATATAAGAGGGGGAATCAACGTATTATTTCTCTTATTTCTGCACGAAAACTTATGTTGTGGGTGCTCATTAGAAGTGCATCAGTTAAGATGCCAGTCACAATTGCCATCTGCTTTGTTGTCTGCTGATTACTTGCAAACTGTGTGGACCCAGATCAGACTGTTCTTCTAGGAGCAGTCTGATCAGAGTCCACACTGTTGCCGTAGCCTGTATATAAAAATATGCTTGAAAAGTTGGCAAAAAGATGCAGACCACACAAACAGACAACATTTTTTTCTTGGAATCTTAAATTAATGGTTTTAACTCTTATCATAAAATTCACGACAACCCCTATCTTTGGAAACAGTGTAGATCCAGATCAGATGGCTTCTGAAGAAGCCATCTGATCAGGATCTACACTGTTTGACAATTAATTCATGAATTTGTAGGAATAAATTACATCAAGTAATCTGATTGGTTCAAACTCAGAAATGGGTGTGGCTAAATTTAATATTCAGCAAGATAAGGGTAAAATTGAGTTATTTGCTATTGTACTTGTATTGCTAATGACAATGTGACTTTAAAGCACAATCAGCCATTCTAAAAACCTAATAAAGGGGGTCGATTATTAAGAATACATGCCCGCTATAATTAGTAGTAACCTATTATACTTAAGAGTTAGGCGTCACTACAGCTGTTGTCTGGGAATGTGTGGCAGCCGTAAAAAGTCTCCCTGCCCTACATCATATTGTTGTTTATATTTTCATGTCATTTGCAGTGATTTTTTTACAAATTTTCAACTATGCGTCCTGGGACTCGCTCAACCAAAAAACTGTGCGTCCCAAATCCGAAAGTATGAGTCCCAATATTTGGAGGGAAAAAAAGAAAGTACAAAAAAGATCGGTTCAGTATAAAATGCCATTATTCTTAGTTAAAAATAATGCGGTCAAGTATCTATTATTTGCAATGAACAGAATCAATCAACAACTTGTGTTGTTTACTAGCCCAAAGTGATCCTGCTAAAGTGTACGTTTTTTAGTCTATTTTCCGTAATGTTTTCTACTTTCGTTTTCGATCAATGCGCACCGCAACATGTGCGTGAAATTTACTTCATGCACAATGGAGATAATATTCCGAACCATTGTCGACAAACGTTTCCTCCCCTGATTGGGAAACCAGCTATCTAGGTTCAGGGGCTGACAAACCCATTGCCCGGCCGCCAGGTACAAGTACCAAATCGCGCTGGGCAGGTGCACTTTGACCTTAGGACGCCCGGTCTTTTGAGTCCTTAAATACAGTAAAACTAGAGTAAGTAAATCACAGTAATTGTGCTGCACTGTCCGGCTTTGTCGACAATTCAGAGTCAAACTGTCTGTGTATTTACAACAGTTCAATTATGACACTAATGTTAATCCCTGTCATATAATTGCCAAGTAAGCTTGATTGCCCTGCGGTGCGTGTCTTTCATTTCTGGCGATAAGCCAACTTGAACGAGGTGTGAAAATATGGTCAAGTTATGTCTCTAATTTGCGTTTATTCCCCAATCATTAAATTTAATCCACAATCAATGTGAAAATGATTTACTCGCACCTCAGACAATTAGCTACATCAAACGGTACATGTATGCATTATAAAAACGGATCGTGAATGGTTATGTTTTGGCGCCAAATAGCAGACGCTCGGCTTGGCGGGAAAAGTCGAAAGCTGTTGTTGGAGCTGCTGGGGATAATTCGGGGGCTGTGCAAAGCGCCGTTTTCTATCCACCTCCATTCACAACCGTTTAGCTATCGAGAAAATATTTTTTACCGGTTCCAAACATTTTTTAAGAACGGGATACAGCTCATTAAAATAGAACAATGGCATTTACCGATCACATGCAGACAACTGGTAGAGTTGGTTTGTGGGCGGCGATTTGGATAGCGGAAAACTTTGATGTTCGCATTGAACGTGCTTGTGTGAAAGTTTGGGCACATTTTGGATGTAGGGGATTCTCGTCTTTTGGTTGGATCATTAAATTGTACCTGTATCGATTTTTCGGTGACTCGTTGGGCAGTTGAAGGTTCGGTAAAAGTGCGGTATTTTATCACTTCCGCCGAAATTTACGGCAGTGAAAACGAAAGTTGGATTTTTCGCCCATGAAATATTTGCGTCCGACGGACGCACATATTTTATGATCGTGCGTCCTCAGTCCTATTTGTGCGTCCTGGACGCAGGACGCAGGGGTAAAAAAATCACTGCATTTGGGATCATTGATTCCATTGTGGGATTTTGAAAATATTTGAGGGTCACTGAGGAGGCCTAAATGGCTGAAACTAGCTAGTCTAGCCCAGAAAACATGTACACTCCATATTTTCCAGTGCTGTGCTGTATTCCTTGCTTCCAAAGGATAACTCTTTCTAGAACATATCTGAAGTCACTACAGCTGTTGTCTGGGAATGTGTGGCAGCTGTAAAAAGTCTCCCTGCCCTACATCATAGTGTAGTTTATATTTTCATGTCATTTGGGATCATTGATTCCATTGTGGGATTTTGAAAATACTTGAGGGTCACTGATGAGGCCTAAATGGCCGAAACTAGCTAGTCTGGCCCAGAAAACATGTACATGTACATATTTTCCAGTTCTGTGGTGTTTTCCTTGCTTCCAAAGGATAACCCTTTCAAGAACATTTATGATGTACCCCATAAAATAATAAGTCCCATTTTTTCATACGGGCAAATTGCTTTCTCCCTTCATCGGACCCCCATGGCAGTGGTAAAGCCTGTGGTCCCTATTCTTAGGTCTCTCACCGCTATGGGCAATCCAGCCTTGCTCTTGTCACATGTGAGATGCAAAGTTCTGCAATGGAAGACCAAGTGTTTCTTGTTTGGGTACTAAGGTTTTTGCCCACCTCTATTTAACAACCTGTTATTCTTCAAAAAATATATGGATTGTCATCCGCTATAAAACGATTCTAATTTTAGTGCTGATCCAATCAAATTAGTCATTATAAAAACTGAATGGACCATTTCTATTTTTAATTCAGAGAAATCAAATACCTAAATGGTCTGGTCCACTATATCATTGCTGGTCCAAGTCAAAAATAGCTGGTCTCAGACCAATTGACACTCTTATTTCAGCCCCTCACATGTAGACAAAAGCTTTCAGATGGCAACAGATTATGTGGGTTTTGTTTGTTTGTTTGATTTGAGGTTTAACATCCCAGTCAACACTGTATAGGTAATTTTGGAGACGTTGCTTCCAATTTTGTAGGACTTTTATCCGACACTGAGATGAAATGACATCTTAAGTCCACCAATGGGATTTATAAGCATGGACGGTCCGACTCGCACCGTTTTGCCTGGACAGCCTTAGATCCTCTTAGCTGTTTACCAGCTCTTGTGTGCAGTCGGTTTCAGCTCTGCGTGGAAGCATCATGCAGCCCATATATTTCTTCAAGCCCCGATGGGCGGGGAACCAAATAAGGTGGGTACTTGGTGATAATTGTAGGATAAATTTCCTTAATTTTTGACATAAACCTATGTTGTGGGAATTCATTATCACATTAAAATCTAGTGGACTCTTCCACTGCTATATGCTGGACAAGTCCATTTGTCATATAAGGGGTGGCAGGCTTATTTTTTCATTTTTATTCTATTTTTGATGGAAAACTTTGTTAGGAAAAAAGGGCAGGGCCCTGATCAGAAGCTGCATTTTGCGGCGTCTGATCTGGGCCTGCACTGTTTGTCAAGGTCTTTAGGGGTTTCCCGCCTACAATTGGTTATAACTGCCTCACTGAGGTGATTATAACGAACACCAAAATCATATATTTTACAGAGAATATACATAAGTATTGTTCAATTATCACGGAATACCCACCTTATCATTCTGATTCTATGCAAACCCAATAGTAAAAAGTGGGTTGTGCTGTGATCTGGCTCCAATATCAAATATAATCTAAAACTTAAGATGCTATAACTCTGATGCACCCCAGAGATTTTATATGAACTTTTTAAAGGACAAATAAAAAAACAGCTGATACTTTTGTTTCAAAAAGAAAACGAAAAGATGCATATCAGGATAAAGTTCAATTTTATCAATACTTGACCAATAACAGAGATATCTCACTATTGGAGCATTCTATGTTCCCTTCACCCATATCCTGCCGAACACGACAACCCCGATCTTTCCAAACAGTGTAGATCCAGATCAGATGGCTTCTGAAGAAACTACACTGTTTGTCATGCAGTTTGCAAATTTGAATGAATACATTATATAAAGTACATGTACACGTAATTATACCCGCTTTTTTGAAGAAAAATTGGGTATATTGTTTTTCGTACCACAGTTCACTCCGGCGTCAGTCCGTCTGTCTGTCCGTCTGTCTGTCTGTCACATTTCTTGTGATTGGATCTCCTCTGCAACCACTGAAGTTACACTTTTGAAACTTTGCATGTGGATAGTACATGGAATGTAGATGGCAGTGGGCAACTTTATTGTGACCTTGACCTCAACATGACCACAAGGTCAAAGGTCAAAAATTATGATTTGCCATATCTCCTAAACTATTGGAGTTACACTTCTGAAACTTTGCTTATTGGATGGTCCTTGGAATATAGAATATGTCAGGTTACTTTTGGTGTGACCTTGACCCCAAGGTCAAAGGTCAAAAAGTATGATTTTGCCATATCTTCTAAACTATTAGAGTTACACTTCTGAAACTTTGGTTATTTGATGTTCCTTGGAATATAGAATACATTTGGATACTTTTGGTGTGACCTTGACCTCAACATGACCCCAAGGTCAAAGGTTAAAACTTATGCAATCGACTGCAGATCAAGTTTCATTTATTGATAGCCAGTATGGGTTTGGCTAACAGATTTATTCAGCAGGATAAGGGTTAAATGGCTACACCTCAAGAGCAGGTAACACTTTCATTAAAACACTATACATGTATAATTTTGTCTCCCTAGGCAATATATAGAGGATCCCATTGTTCATTTCATAAAAAATTTATTAAACCAGCCTCTGGCAAGTTTCATAAAATTCATAAGAAATTACCATGATTGTAAGAGTATGTTTATTCTACTACTTTTACATATAATTAACAGAATAAACAATGTACTATTGCATTTGTGGTCATTTCATTTTTATCTTATTATCTTATCATTTTTATCTTATTATCTTATCATTTTTATCTTATTATCTCATTACGTTACCCGTTTCTTAATATCAGTGAACTCTTGTTTATGACAAGAGTTGATTGTGCCAAAGACCTATGTAAAGTATCAGCATATTCTTGTGCCCTCATCCATTGGGGCTTTGAGAAATAGTTTGGGCTGCATAATGCTTCCACGCAGAGCTGAAACTGGTTTACTGCTTAGAAGGTCTAAGCCTGCCCAGGCAAAGTTGTGAGAGTCAAACCAATCATATAAACCCTTTGGGGCTGCAGGGCTTGAGATCACATTTGAACTCCATTGCGTAAAAGTCCAAAATATTGGAAGCAATGTCTCCAAATTGACCTAAATTGTGTTGACAGGGATGTAAAACCTCAATTCAAACAAACAAATAAGCATATTCTTCTTTTAAGAGTACCATATTTACTAGGGCTGGCTAATCGAAGCTGAAAAATAATTGATTATCAGTCCTGTCATTGTGATCGATAATCGATTAGTAATCGCTAAGGTGTTTTCATAATTTTACCTGTCTGGCTTGCTTCTAATAGCATGATTCTTACCATATGTTGCACTTTATCATATGTATATCTGAACAGACAGGCCTGAGCAAACAGTGTAGAACCAGATGAGACGCCGCATTCTGCGGCATCTCATCAGGGTCTGCACTGTTTGCCACTCATCCAGCTATTTTAGGCATAACTTTGGGTAGTAAATTGTACCTTTCAAGTAATCGATTAAAAGCATATCAACAATGATAATCATTTTTGTAGAATTAATCAATCGCTTAATCGTGTCAGCCTTAATATTTACTTATGTATAGGGACAGTATTTACTGTTTGTATACCATGTTTACTGAATGTATTGCCTGAGCAAACAGTGTAAACCCAGAATGCAGAATGCGGCATCTCATCTGGGTCAACACTGTATGCCTGGCCCCCGCCCATCGGGGCTTGAAGAAATATATGGGCTGCATGACTACCACGCAGAGCTGAAACCGACCCGCACACAAGTACTGGTAAACCACTTAGGGGATCTAAGCCTGCCAAGGCAAAGCTGTGTGAGTCGGCCCATCCATGCTTATAAATCTTATTGGTTTCATTGGGAAGCAGGGCTTGAAATATCATTTCATCTCAATGTCGGGTTTGTTTGTTTGTTTGTTTGATTTGAGGTTTAACGTCCCTGTTAACACTGTAAAGGTCATTCTGGAGACGCTGCTTCCAATTTTGTGTGATTTTTACCCAACATTGAGATGAAATGACATCTCAAGCCCTGTCGCCCAATGAAACCAACAGGGTTTATAAGCATGGACGGTCCGACTCATGCGCACCGCTTTGCCTGGGCAGGCTTAGATCTTCTAAGCGGTTTACCAGTACTGGTGTGCTGGTCGGATTCAGCTCTTGAGTGGAAGCATCATGCAGCCCATATATTTCTTCAAGCCCCGATGGACGGGGGGCCACTCAATGTCGGGTAAAAGTCCCACAAAACTGGAAGCAACATCTCCAAAATGACCTTACAGTGTTGACGGGGATAAAAAACCTCATCTGAAACAAATGAAATCAACATATTATTCCTTTTAAGAGTACAATATATATTCGAACAGACAGGCCTGAGCAAACAGTGTAAACCCAGATGAGATGCCGCAGAATGCGGCATCTCATCTGGGTCTACACTGTTTGCCACTCATTCAGCTATCTTAAGCCACAAAATCGGGTAGTTAATTGTACCTTGTTCAAATTTTAGAACAAGTTTGGCAAAGAGTTATGGTGTCCGAATATTTAGGATAACGATGGCATAGCCCATTTTTGGAATGCTCAGTGTGTGAGAGAGAAAAGTGTTGCCTTTCTAGTATAAAGTGGTGGAAAATAGCATTTTACAATACCATATATCTGTGCCCTTCATTGTCTTTAATGCCCTTTAGACCCATTATGTGTGATGAGGTTCATTGAAACCACATAAGTGCAATTTCATAAGTACTTCAAAGCTTATATCTAGGCCAAAAAATCTTGCTGACTTAATATGCAGCTCTTGACTAAAACTGCAGTTAATGTATCTATCAAAGGAGCAAAGTTTGTCCAAAAATGTGTCAGTACATTTTCCTGTTAAAAAAAATAGGTTTTCCTTTTCTTTTCATTCCCTATTCTTTTTATAAAATTTGCTTTTTTTTGTGTGTGTGTGTGTCTTACATAAATATATGTCATTATGACTCTGTGTGTGCAGGAGGTGCACTTTTGCAATGTCAGGTAAAAGTCCCACAAAATTGAAAACAAAATTGGAAGCAATGTCTCCAAAATGACCTAAATAGTGTTGACGTGGCCGTTAAACCTCAAATCAAACAAATACCAACAATGCCAAAATATGAGAGTTTTTAACCCTTTTTGTACCATTAATGGAATCTTCCTCCTTCTATAAAGCAGCAGTCCATTTCAAACTTTAGGGGTGACAGGTTGTGTTTTCTTTAAAATTTATCGGGAAATGGCTTAACTCAACCCTAAATGGGTACCCTGGCAAACAGTACAGGCCCAGATCAGACAGCAAACAGGCCCAGATCAGACGCTGCAGAACACTAAGAGTGTAGGCCCTGATCAGATGCCGCGTTTTGCGGCATCTGATCTAGGCCTGCACTGTTTGTCAAGGTACCCCTTTATTTGTTTGTTTGATATGAGGTTTAACGTCCCCGTCAACACTTAAGGTCATTTTAGAGATGTTGCTTCAAATTTCATGGGACTTTTACCCGACCCTTTAGGAGTTTCTGTTACTGAAGGGGTTAAGCCAAACAGTGACCAGTTTGATCCTTTGCACATACCTGTTGCTCACCTGAACCATCCAATATATCATCCTCAGGACTCTGTAGCAATGCTTTGTCCGAGTTATTTGTTTTGTTTGATTTGAGGTTTAACGTTCCCGTCAACACTGTATAGGTCATTTTGGAGACATTGCTTCCAATTTTGTGGGACTTTTACCCAACATTGAGATTAAATGACATCTCAAACCCTGTCGCCCAATGAAAACAATAGGGTTTATAAGTATGGACGGTATGACTTGCACCGCTTTGCCTGGGCAGACTTAGATCCTCTAAGCGGTTTACCAGTACTCGTGTGCAGTTGGATTCAAAGCATCATGTGGCCCATTTATTTCTTCAAGCCTTGATGGGCGGGGGTGGTACTGTCACCAAGGTCATGGCTCAAACCATACAACATCAAAGCACTGAGAGTGCTGATGGGACAATTTCCGGTGAACTTTGGATAGCAAAAGGCACATTTTGCATTTGGTTTCAAACGGGCTTAAATATACCTGGTAGTGGTTTAAGTTTGCAGGGTCAATGATGAGGCCTAATTGGCTGAAAATTGCTAGTCTGGCCCAGAAAATGTTTCGTGAAGATAGCGTGAACGGTTTTCAAGTTATAGAGCGGACACGACAGACAGATGGACAGACAGACAAATGCCTGGGGGGAAAAACAATATGTCTCTCCGACAATTTTTTTTTCGTGGGAGACATAAATACATGTACAATCAACAAGGTTCTGTCCCCAAACAAGCAATAGTATATCTATGTTTGAGATTCCTGGATATTGTTTGTTTGAATTTGGGTTTAATGTCCCCGTCAACACTATTTAAGTTATTTTGGAGACATTGCTTCCAATTTTGTGGGTCTTTTATCCAACACTTGGGTGAAATGACATCTCAAGCCCTGCAGCCCAATGAAACCAGAAGGCTTACATGCATTGGACGATCATATTCAAACTGCTTTGCCTGGGCAGGCTTAGTCAGTATTTGTGTGCGGTCAGATTCAGCTCTGCTAGAAGCACCATGCAACCCAATCTATTTCTCCAAACCCTGATGGGCGGGGATAATGATTCCTGGATATACATGTGCATTTTCTTTGCATGCAATAATGCTCAAATGCCACACTGTGATGAGGAGAGGGGAATATCTCAGTGATGGCACGTGCTGTGGTAAAATACAGGAAATTCTAGCATGACAAACTTCATCACAGACACTTGCACATCATTGAGGTAGTACATCGAAAAGGGGTCACTTAGTTTGACAGAAGTGAAATGCACTGGCTAGTGACAGAGTATAATGGTAAGATCATTTGAAGAGCGCTGCTGCTCATTACAAAACATGCCTATTCTAACCCTTCTCTTGCTGAATATTCAGACTAGCCACACCCATTTCTGACTTTGAACCAATCAAATTTCTTGATGTAATTTATTGCTACAAATTCATAAACTGAATGCCAAACAGTGTAGATTCTGATCAGATGCCTTCTTCAGAAGCCATCTGATCTGGATCTACACTGTTTGCAAAGACAGGGGTTGTCTTGAACAGCAAGATAAGGGTTAACCCTTATCCTGCAGAACAAGACAGCCATTATCTTTGCAATCCGTGTGGCTCCAGATCTGAAGAAGCCATCTGATCAGGATCTACACAGTTTGTAATGTAGTTTGAGGAATGAATGAATACATTATATCAAGAAATGGGGTTGGGTTAATAAATTTATTCAGCAGGATAAGGGTTAGATACAGGTAGTTTATAAACACACAAAAATCAAAATCTAAAAGCCTGAAATCAAGAAAAAATCATGTGAGCGTTCCCATGGCTACCTGAATAATACCATAATGACTGTTTACTCGATGTCTATATTAACCCTTGTCCTGCTGAATATTTATATATGCCACACCCACTACCAATTATCAACCAATCAGATTACTTGATGCAAATTATTGCAGCAAATTCACAATCTGAATGGCAAACAATGTAGATCCTGATCAGATGGCTTAGTCAGAAGCCATCTGATCTGGATCTACATTGTTTCAAAGATAAGGCATAACCGGGATTAGCAGGACAAGGGTTAAATGTAAATGTTCTGGCCCTGATCATCACCAAGATTCCAGGACATTTGCCCCCCAGGACATTTGCCCCCCAATGAATTAATCTGAAAATGGACATTTGCCCCCCAGTTGAAAATGCGACCCGGACATTTGCCCCGCAGAGCTTATTTTTGGTATGGACATCTGCCCCCCCAGTGCTTATTTTACAGCTGGACATTTGCCCCCCACTGCTTATTTCAGAAAGGGACATTTGCCCCCCAGATAGACCAGGGCTAACACAAAGGAGGAAAACAATGTATTTAATGGTTTATTATCATCAGAAATACAAAATGTTAAGCAATTAATTACTCCATCTATATAAATATGAATCCCATAATAATCTGCTGTTATGGACAACCCCTATGTAAGAAAGCAGTATGGATCCCGATCAGTTGCCATATCTGATGGGGATCTATACTGTTTGTCATGCAGTTTGTTCAGTTAACAAAAATATACCAAGATTGTGATGATTAATAGTCAACAATTGGAGATGCTTAATTTATTCAGCAGGATAAGGGTTAAGCAAGTCAGCTACAGAACCATATATTGAGTTTGTGCCTCACTGAGGGTCCAGTGTCAGACGCCTATACTAAAGTGGTTTTTTACACTGGATACACTGATGGTTAATTCTTAAAAAAATGAAATGATCTTGAATGGGCTGTAAAACTTTAACCAAAACGTTATCATGTATATTATGTAGCTATATACAAGTCTGTGTAATGAATATCCTTGTCTAGCCAGGTTGGGGGGCAAATGTCCCTTTCTGAAATAAGCAGTGGGGGGCAATTGTCCACCTGTAAAATAAGCACTGGGGGGCAGATGTCCATACCAAAAATAAGCTCTGGGGGGCAAATGTCCGGGTCGCATTTTCAACTGGGGGGCAAATGTCCATTTTTAGATTAAGTCATTGGGGGGCAAACGTCCTGGGGGGCTAACGTCCGGAGACCCATCACCAAGGCTAAATACAAGCCAGATAAACTTTTGCCTACCGTTCAACATTATGATACCATAACTCACTGAAATTATAAACATGTCAAAACAACAGGAAAACCTGAATGTCACCTACAAAAGCCGTAAGTATCACACATATGATACTTTGCTTCTGGTGTTTTAATCCTTATCTTACTGTTCAACCCCTATCTTTGCAAACAGTGTAGATCCAGATCAGATGGCTTCTACACTGTTTGACATTCAGTTTATGAATATGTGGGAATAAATTAGAACAAGTAATCTGATTGGTTCAGAGTCAAAAATGGGTGTGGCTAAACTGAATATTCAGCAGGATAAGGGTGTAGATTATATTTTATTTTCTTGTCCTTTGGGATCATTGATTCCGTGTGGAATTTTGAAAATATCTGAGGGTCACTGTGTGACTCACTGATGAGGCCTAATTGGCCGAAACTAGCTAGTCTGGCCCAGAAAACGAATGTAGGACGATTTGGCCAGCGGACGATTTGGCCCGGACGATTTGGCCTAGGACAATTCGGCCTAGGACGATTTGGCCAGCCAAAAATATTGGGTAGGACAATTTGGCCAGATTAATATAATGACTAGTTTAAACCGAAAATTTAATGTGTTATGTTTGTTTTTAATATACAGTAATGTTTGAATATGTAGAAGGAATATTTTAAGGAAGATTTTAAACAATTAGATTTTTTTTTTTGTTGTTGTTTTTAATTTATAATTTTTGGCTTGAGATATTCTTTATGAGCAAATTAATAAAAATGGTTAACTATAATCCCCCCAAACATAAAAAATACAATAAAACAAAAAAAAAATAAGAAAATAAATAAATAATATAATAAATAAATCTAATGGTTTTGTTTCAAATGGCTGGTTCATTGGCTGATTGATTTGTTCACTGGTCTTGGTTTCTTTAATTACCTTTTTAATTACCTTTTCTCAATCTTTAATTGTTGGTTTTGTTTGTATGTATAAGTGACAACTTTTATTTGCTATTAAAATTAAAAAAAAAAAAAAATCATAGTGTATCCTCACATTTTCATTAATTAGTTTGTTAACACATTAAAATATTTGGTGACATATTTGCAATTACTGAAAAATCATAGAAAATCAAAAGGTTTTGTTTGTTTCTTGCGTCATAAACAAATTGCAAGATAAAGTACATGTATCATGATTTCATGAAGTTAGATTTCAATGATTCCATGCATGTTTAACAAAGGAGATCACTACTACTAATATGACCTAAATAGAGTTGACTGGGCTCAGATTCTACAAATGAGCAGAAAATATCTAATGATGTGTAAAACTGCTAGGAGAAATCAACTTGGCCAAATTGTCCTACCCTGTATTTTTGGCTGGCCAAATTGTCCTAGGCCGAATTGTCCTAGGCCAAATCGTCCGCTGGCCAAATCGTCCGCCCACCCCAGAAAACATATACACTCCATATTTTTCAGTTCTGTGGTGTATTCTTTGCTTCCAAAGGATAACCCTTTTATAGAACATATTAAAAGCCATATGATTTGGTTCTGTGGATAGTATACTAGTTTGTGTATCCCAGTTACTTCAAATCCCCTCCCCAAAGTAACTTGAATGCATTTACACACAGGTAGCTGGTTAAGTTGATGTGGTGCTTGTGTTTAACCCTTATCTTGCCGAATATTCATTTAAGCCACACCCATTTCTGTCTATCAACCAATCAAATTACATGTACTTGATGTAATTTTTTGCTACAAATTCATAAACTGAATGCCAAACAGAGTAGATCCTGATCAGATGGCTTCTGAAGAAGCCATCTGATCAGGATCTACACTGTTTGCAAAGATAGGAGTTGTCGTGAACAGCAAGATAAGGGTTAAAAGTATTCAGTGTTTTCTACTGTTGACAGGCTCTATTGAAAAAAAAAAAAAAAACAAATATCTAGGAAGCTGTTTCAGTAGAAATACAATGTGCATAGGCCATCAGATTTAGGCTATAAAATGTCTGGATGGCTCCCTCCTGACAATTTTCAAAGTGACAGATGAATCTTAAATTTTTCTTGGCTTGTATTTGTTGCCTTTTAATTGGAAAACACTGCAGTGGACAATACATCTCAATCAGTCAAAATGGTTTTGCTAGGATAATGAAATAAACAAATAGCTCCAATCCATGTATCACTGATTTTAAATTGACTAATATGGTTCAGAATCAGTTTTGTTACTGGTGACACGTCAAATGACATTCATACACCAGGACCTGTCAAATGACATGTGATATCTCCCGGATCATCCGGGAGGCTCCCGGAAATGGACACGATCTCCCGGGCTCCCGGAATCTGAATTTTCCTATAACATTTTTTTCTGATCCGTCCAATTTTTGTCCGTTTGGTATATAATGGTACTGACTTGACACAATAAATGGTCAAGAGATTAACTTCATAGCAGGGTGCAATTATCGGCGCTGCAGTAACGGTATATTCACTGATAAGATGCACTGAGGTGTGAAAGTGATTCACGCATTAATAAAGGTACCTGTTTCAGCGATAATTATACCTGGAAAATGTACCTTTTCTAGGGCCATGGATGATTAAAATTGTTTCTGTCGCCGATTAGTGGTAGATGAATTGTTCAACCATTAAGTCTGGTTCATTCATCCGTAAAAAAAAATCGTGAAAGTTGTGGGTAGGTCATCTTTATTAATTCGGATACTGATCAATGCGAAAGTGATTTATTCGCTCCTAAAACGATTAGCTACATCTAACAGTACATGCATGCACAAAAAAAACAGACTTTTCTACTGCATGTGAATGGTTATGTTTTGGCGCCAAATAGCGAATGCTTGGCGGGAAAAGTCGAATGCTTTAATTTGTGTAAACACATGTATGCTTTTGTTGGTGATTGACCCGGATCTTCTTGGAATAAGTCAAGTTCTCTATCCACAACCGTTTAGCTATCGAGAAAATATATTTTACTGGTTCCAAACAAATTTTTTTGAAAGAAATATGTCCCATTAAAATGAAACAATGACATTTAACACGTGTGGGGTAGCTGGGGTCGGATTGACTTCATTTACCAATCCTGTGCAGAAAAATGGTAGCGACATTAGATTCTTTGGCGATGTGGGTGGTGGAAAACTTTGAAGTTCGCATTGAACTTGCTTGTAGGGTGGGTGTGAAAGTTTGGGCTCGTTTTGGATGGAGGGGTCCTCGTCTTGTGGCTGTACCATTAAATTATAAACAAATGCATTCTTTAATCTCTTATCTTGCTGTAAAGCTGACACTTTTGATCTTTTGAGTAAACTGATTGCAGCTCATTTTTATCTTGTGTGAAGTTAAATGAGCTTATATAACTGTATCTTAAATTGCTAATTCCATAGGGTGTTCTGATTTCATGCGGTAATGAATCATGCTATAACGAGGTCTGGGTGTACCTGCAAATATACCTAGTAAAAGCAACGATGAAAATGATGTCAGACTTGTCATCGAATAGTCTCCAGGAAGGAGAACCCAATCTCCAGGAAATGAAAACCAATCTCCAGCATGGTCATCAAAAGATTATCACATGTATGCAAATGACATTCATACACTAGGACCTCAGATATGGAAAGTTAGTCCCTAGCTCTAACCAAAGAGGTAAATTTAACTACACAATCCTCAGAATCTTAAGCTGTCGAAATAATCAAATCGGGAAGAGCATTCCGATCTATAATGGTTTGTGGGGCAAGAGATTCTTTATCAATGTCAGTTCTTGCAGTAAGGGTCTGAAACGCCATTGAATGGTGATTTCTACCATGCCTCACTGGGGGAACAAGGTCATCTGTTGGATTGCTGAGCACCCTTTAGACCTTTGTATAAAAGTGGTTCTGTCTTAATAATATAGTATTTCCCCTAGTCCATTTTAGCATGGCCCTCTTTTTTCATAGCACCATGCCCTTTCCCAAACAGTACATAAAAAGCCCTAGAAGCCTCCGTGGTGTAGTGGTTTTGCTACTCGCCTTGTAAACCAGGGAACACAGGATTGATCCTGGGCTTCTCCAGACTTTTGGATGAGTCTTTAAACGGAGATAGTGTTTCCGTATGACCCTAGCTGTTGGTGAGACGTAAAACCCAAACACTGACTCACATAAAAAGCCCTATTTTTTGGTGTAAATTTGATGAAAATCTGATCAAAATAAAAAAAAATTACAAAATTTTATTTGGATGTCTAGAGTTTATAAACTGTACCTTTAAAAGCAAACTCTGTTTAATCCTTATGTTTATTGATTCGTGAAGGTGTGAAAATACTAGCTGTATAAAGAGAACAATGGGTGACAGTAAAAGTCAATGAATAACATTTGAATAGGAAGGAAACTCCAGGAGACGAATGAATGATCAGGCATCAGTTACATTGACAGTGAATCGGGCATCATTGCAGCAAAACATTTTGCCACTATTGCAATTAGCATTTCTGAAGACTACCGGTAAGTCAGTACTGCTTCGAACCATCATAACTAAACAAACAATAATATTTTATTGGCACAGAAAGACCCTTGAAAAATCATATGCTTTATTGGAATATATGCTAGTAGTAGTAGTAGTAGTAGTAATGTTCTGGTGTTTTACGTCTCCATGGTCCCACGGACTTGCTCCATAGTGGCACAGCAAGACGAGTGGAATATATGCTCAAAAGTGCCCCCTTTTTTATTGGAGTTATGTGTAAAGTGCTCTTTTCATTGGCACACACACTTGTTAAAAATGCCCCTTTTCTACAAATTCTAGACACTGATGAGTTCTTAACAGACTTGCAGTGACTCCCATAAACTAGTCTGTATAATGAACAGTAGAACACCCCTGTAAACTCCACATTATTTTTAATATATCAATATATAGTATATATTTAATATATAGTTTTTGGGACTATTTAGAACCAACTCAATGAGGCAGTTCTAACAAGTGTGAATAACCGAAGTTTGAGCAGACGACAAATTAACCACTTTTGGACGTCTGCCTCGGTAGCGCGGATTCGATTTCTGCCAGGGCGGGCAACATGCTTTCGTGGAGATTAATCAGAAATTTTTCTATGGTCAATCTCTCCCTTCCGCCGATGCAAGAAGGGCAGTTGTCAGTTTCTGGTGAAAGAATGTGCACTGTACTGGTTAACTGCTTACGTATTTCTTTCTTTCTACTGATACTAAGAGGGTCACATTTGACCATTACCGCAGGGGTACATTACATACAATCCAGGTTTTGCAAGACGAAAGCCTACACAGTAATCATGTAATTATGGTAGGAATCTTTAACCTGAACAGGGGGTGGTTCTCCCTGCACAGGGGGGCCACCAGATAACGTCCCGATCTAAAGGACGGTGCACTTTATGGCATTCATCCCTGCAAATGATGCCAATGGAGCATGTTTGGACACCGAAATTTTATCACCGCTGCCGGGGTTTGAACCCGGGACCTCTAGCATCAGAGGCAAGTGCACTAACCACTGAGTTATCACACTCCACAGAGCTATCACGCTCAGTGGAGCCTGCCCAGGATACCACGCTCAGTGGAGCCTGCCCAGGAAAAGTGTGGATAAGTAAACTGACCAGCTCAAAAATGACCTAAATAGTGTTGACTGGGCCATTAAACCCCAATACAAACAAGCAAACAAACCATTTTGGAGGTGTGAAAGAATGCATTATTAAGCAGGGGTGTGTCATGTCATAACAACAGGATAAAATCTCAGCTAAATACATCAGAAAGTGAAATTATTTAATACCTGTGCAAGAAACCTTATATAAACTGTCATAAAAACCACAACTGTGTTCCAGGGTATCTTCCGCATCTTTTGTTTCTCAATTGCTTCTATAAACGTTCAACTGCGTCTGGCGTCGAATGTTTCTTACATTAACTTTCAAACTGTCCCTCACTTTCAATGACTTTTAAGAGTAATTAGAATAGATCCCTAATGAGATGATTAATGAAACTGAATCGCCTGACAGATCAAAGTTGGAGTCAACGAACCAATTAGTGACCTTCAGCATCACCCGAGAGCTCATAAGATAATATGAAGAATAAAGAGCGTCTGCGTCACACAGAATATCGTACGATAGATTGGTTTCATGCAAAACTAAGATTCAATTGTTTTTGAAATTTGAACGAAGACTTTTCTTTTTTCTGTTGTCGATAAAACGAAATATTTTAGCTAGACCCTTTTAACATGCACCTTATACATGTTCAACCTCACAATTTCATTTAGGAAGTGGTTCCGAAATGGCGCCGCACGAGTAAATGTATAAAGTATACACGTACACGCATTGTCTTCTAGCGGTGGCACGATATGGTTTCATTTATTGAGTCTTTTCATGACCAGTACTGAAATGCTAAAGTTGTTACTCTGAGGGTGTGGGGGATAATTTGCAATACATGGTTCACAGACTCCCAAAAATTTGAGGAAGAACAATAGGTATAGAACACATGGGATTCGAGACAGTCCTCTGGGACAAGGATTTTAATTGGAAGTGCCGTTACTAACACTGGTAGAACTCAGTGATTCTGATTCTGAACTCGTGGCACGACCCCATTTGCTGTTCTGAAAGACAATAAAATATGTTTACCATGTTTCGGAGACAGTTCCCCAGCACTTTTGTTCGAAATCCTATGACTTGTGACTGATAATTATAGCTGGTATTTCTGGAATCACAGTTATTTCACTGACACATTTTTATCGCATAATTAAATAAATAGAAGTGGAGGCAATGATCAGAAATTGATACAATTAACCCACAGCTCCCATTAGAGACACCAAAGGGAAACAAACACAAGCATGAAACAACAGACCCTAATGGAAACATCAATAGCGGAATGCCAAAAGGACAGTTAATTTCCCACAAAATGGCCGATAGGCTATCCAAAATAAAATAATATAAGCGACACAAACACCCAAAGAAAAACCATAAACCCGATTATTTCGACGGCTGAAGGTGCTGAGGTATGTGTAGCTAAGTTTACTTCTTTGTTTAGAGCTAGGGACTAACTTCCCATATCACAGGTCCTGGTGTGTGAATGTCACTTGACGTACCACCAGGTACAATTCTGATTCTGATTATAAATATGCAATTTAAGAGTAGTTTATGTCGTGGTACCAAAGCGTTAATCTAAAATCATTAATCCATAGACAAAATGGCAAATATCAATGTTCAGATCAACAGACATGGACTCCAGAAGAATGTAATCTGGCGTCCGCGGATAGTAAGCATTACTTGGTAAGCAAGCTTCACCTACCATGCCCATCGACCCGAACGAAAAAAAGGAGTAAATGCTCTAACAGTGAATTATCGAGTTGCAAATCACAGACCTCTGAGTCTTTGATGGGATTGTACTCCATTGGTCATCACGGGCAAGTGGGTGTGCTCTTGATCTAGTACAGCGAACCTTTTGATTGCCAAAATATTTCAGATAAAAAAGACTCGATCGCTATTCATATCTTTGATGTGAATTGAACATCTTTGATTTTTCCCTCTGCATTGGAAGCGACTTTTCGTATTTTCAACCACAGTGGAGACATAATCAGGGACAAATATATATTTTCGTTTAGCCTCTGATTCGAACCCACGCACAGATGCGGCAACGTCGCCTAGCACTGCAGTGGCCGACTTCCTTGCTGAGGGGAAATGACCATATACGGTTATAATATAGATTGTGGGCACTCGTTAGAACCGCCTCATCGAGGCGGTTCTAACGAGTGCCCACAATCTAGATTTTAGAGCAGAAATAAGAAAAATAAGGCATGGCATACCCCCGGAAACCCCAGTTTTACTATATAAAAGTGGAGTCCAAGTGTGTGTGTGTGTGGGGGGGGGGGGGGGTCAAAATTATATAGCCGTGTTTTCGTGATGTTCACGGACATTTTTGAAGACAGTTTACAGGCATCCGTGACGGTTTCTTCCGAGGTATTTAATCACGTTTTTTCTCTTCGGGCTTTTCAGATTTTTACCTGAAAGATCGACACGGTATTTGGAGACACATTTTATTCTAAATAAAATGAACTCTGACTGATAATTGTTCTAATGTTGTTTATTTTAAATGTATCTTTGTAGCATATTTTATTCTAAATAAATGAACTCGGACTGATATTTTCAGTCATAGATCGAGTTCAATTTAGAATAAGATATAATTTCGTTCGAAATTAAATTAATCTGCATGTAACCAAAGAGGATGGTATCCTGCACACAGCCGGATTTACCTATAAATTCGAAAACCATCATAGAAAAATGGCGAATTACGGACAGGTACACTTCCTGATTTGACACAAATACTTTTTATTTCGATTGGTTAAATACCAATACAGAGTTAATATGTTCGGAAGAGCAAGTAATCTCGTTTGCAATCGTTCTTTGTTTTGCATTTCTTGAACTGTTCAGAAATACGACATCAAATATTGTTTAGACACACCTATTACCGGATCAACTACACAGTGCCTAATGCATTTGATGAGCACGTGCAGATTAGATAGGATGTGATCTAAGGTTCCTCAATACACTTACTTCACTACATCTGCAGTACTGAATAAATCATATTTGCAAATTATAATCGGTAAAAATTTACATCAATTTTTTTTTTGCTATTTTTACAGCCCTTTCAAGATTATTTCACTCATATTGAGCCAATCGTTAATCAGAGGTGGGCAAAACCCGGAGTACCCAGAGAAAAACCACCTGACCTTCCAGTGCAGAACTAGTGTTTCCCCCAGCTCCCAAAAAGGGCATGGTGCTGGTCAGGAAAAAGTGCACTTTTGACACTCGAAAATGGGTGAAAAGGGCATATTCACATGCACAAACTTGCTAAAAGGGCACATCTCTCAACTTGAAAGATCCTTCTCTTACCCTTTGCGAAAAAATGCCTTATAGATATACAACAACAACAACCCTTTGTCTTCAATGCTAAATTATACTGCCTGTTTTATTATGCTAAGTGAAAAGGTATGTCACATTCACAGCTGGTGACAAGAAGTTTAAGTTCTGTAAGCAAGCTGATCACTGATACCAACAAGATAAGTTTGGTACATGTTTTGGCCACAGCTCCCATTCTCTAATACACACAAACACTGACATGATACTGGTGAGGCACACTTTCACACTTCAATTGTTTAATTTGTGACACAGACACTTGTTATCAAAACATAGTTATGACTTCTAAAAGTGAGTTAATTAAGTACAATAAACAAGGGGATTACCAGTCAATCATTAATGGGGAATCAAATAGGCAACAATTTATTTTAGAAATGAATTTTATTTTCCTGCTGCTCATGTAAGTATGAACGCAGTGGGTCACATACAATGTAATTGAAGAGGTTCATGTAGACTTTGCTAGCGACCCACTGTCATTCATACTTTCATGAAAGGCAAAAAATTAAGTTTATTCTTTTATATTTACATTCTTTGGCCATCATTACTGGGGGAAAAAAGGCTTTTATACAGGAGTACAGACTAAGCATTTAAAAAAGGGATGGCAGTGGTATTGCAGAATCAGATCCTGAACGGACAGAAGAATTGAATGGTCAGTTCAAACTGATTACAAGGAGGTTCCATTAACTGAGAGATTGTCTCCTTTCATGGATAAAATTGTAGTTTCATCGGAGGGAGTAAAGGTTTAAATCCAAACTGATAACAAAATTAACTTATCTTTGACTTTTTTTTTTTAAGTATAAAATGATAGAGAACCAGTCTCTTCTGGAATTTTATCACATGTTTCATTGCCTAAAAAGCATCATAAAACTTGAAACGTAGTTGATGCGCCATATATGATGAACGGAAATAAAATTAAAGCAGATATATTTTCTGTCTAAATTTATACAAAAAAGAAAAAATGATTCCAGGCAAACAAGTTTGATAGGACGATGATTAAACAATATTTATTATAGAAAATCATTTGTGCTATATCAACAGTAGAGTATGTGCATGTAACCTGTATTTTTTTTTGCCCACCAGAGAAAATGAGGCTAATGACTTTACTTTGTGTGACATAGACTTTGGATAAATGATAAAACAATTCCCAGACAAGCGATGTCTTTATACATGTACTATATGCAGGAAGGCCACATAGCCGAAATTTCACTGCATATAAATTGATAATGGATAATACACATGTACCGTATATGTGTTTGGATGGCATATTTGAAGCAAATTAAGCCTTTCAGTTTTCCCACATTTTTCAAAAATGGTGTCACCCATGAAGAAAAACATGTCAAAAATTTTTCTGGTTTTCACAGCAGGTAGGCCGGAAAGCAAGTTTTGTCGGAGTCCCTAGTATTTGATGTGAACTATGGATCTGCAGTTGTGCTAGGAACTTTTAAAAAGTCTAGAAAGTGGTTTCATTTTTTTTTCAGTAAAAGTGAAAATTAGAGAAATGCATTTATTTTCGAAGGTAGAGTGATGTTGCTAATGCAAGACAGTTTTTGCTGAAATCACTAGGGATGGGTATTGTCAGAATTTTCACATCATGATATATTGCAATAGGGTTACTGCATATCACGATACACCACAACATTATTTTAACAGGTTAGATATAACGCGGTTTGGATATAACACAGTTTCTAGATGGACCCCAAAAATGTGTAAATTATACAGAAAAATGACCAAAAATGATCATTACATCCCAAAAATGTGTAGATATTATAGAAAAATGACGATACATTTTTGTAAATGGACATTTTTGTTTGGATATAACACGGTTGGGCTGGAAGAAATAGATGGGCTGCATGATGCTTCCACGCAGAGCTGAAACCGACTGCACATGAGTACTGGTAAACCGCTTAGAGGATCTAAGCCTGCCCAGGAAATGTGGTGCGAGTGAGCCCATCCATGCTTATAAACCCTATTGGTTTCATTGGGCAAAAGGGCTTGAAATGTCATTTCATCTCGACGTCGGGTAAAAGTCCCACAAAATCGGAAGCAACGTCTCCAAAATGACCTTTACAGTGTTGACGGGGACATTAAACCTCAAATCAAACAAACAAACACGGTTGTTTAACTAACAAGGTTTCTGCTTTGGACCCCATCAATAGTGTTATAAAGAGGTGGTGGTGTACTTATCACAATATATTTAATATGAAGCAATATGAAGAAAATTGATATGAAAGACACTGGTGATTGGTAAACCCCATTATATATGGGAATAAGTTGGGTTTTCATGGGTATATTTTTGCTCAAAGCATATACACCAAAACCTCTTTATAACACTATTAATGGGGTCCAAAGCAGAAACCGTGTTAATTAAACAACCGTGTTATATCCAAACAAAAATGTATATAATTATATAGAAAAATGACCATTTATGGTCATTTTTCTATATAATCTATACATTTTTGTGATCCATCTTGAAACTGTGTTATATACATAACTGTGTTATAATGAACCATGTTATAATGATGTTGTGGTGTACAAAACGAAGGTACTTATTAGAATTGTCCCAATGTTACAAGGGGAAATATGGAAAAACAAAATGTTGTGTTAGATTGTCGGCCCCAGTCACTTTATTTCTTGCTGTCATCTTTTGGAACCCAAAATGTTGCTTGATAACGAAGTGTTGTTGGCCTTCATGAAGTTTGTTATGGTTTCTCTCGATTAAGCTAAATTGTAAATGTTTGATGGCATACGCTAACAGCAAAAGCCGCACGACTCACTGAAATCCTCGCTGGACCTACACTTTGAAAGGCTTTCCGTCCATTTGTAAGCATTCTTGTGCATGTACACTCCATAACTCAGTAACCATTAGGGATATCTTCATTTAACTTTATACAGGCCTCATATTTTTCAGGCATTTGCAGGATTTCAGGCTTTTAGAGCTTGATTTTTTTCTTGATTTCAGGCATTAAGATTCCAATTTTTGTGTATATAATCTGTTTAAAAAACTATTTAACCCTTATTTCTGACTATAAGTCAACCAAATTACTTTATATTTTCACAAACTCCATTACAAACAGTGTAGATCCTGATCAGATGGCTTCTTCAGAAGCCATCTGATCTGGATCTACACTGTTTGCAAAGGTAATGTAGTTGTGTCTTGTTCAGCAGGGTAAGGGTTGAAGCTGCAAAATTAGGCCTTTGAGGCACTGTGTGGTCAGTATGAGGCCTGTTTATAGGAATATGTATTAGGACAAGACTTTGTCTTGAACATAAGACCCAGGTCGGTTTGCCAAAGGTCAAGGTCATACTTGGAGGTCAATGGTCAAAAAAGGGTCTTTTTTCGTGTCTGATCAATAACTTTATTATTCCTTGATGAATTTTGAAATTTCTTGGCAGAAATGTTAACCATCACGAGATGAAGTGTCATGCATGCCCTAGACCCAGGTCGATACCTCCAAGGTCGAGGTCATACTTAGAGGTCAAAGGTGAAGAAATGTCTTTTTTTCTTGTATCCAGTTGATACCTTTGATATTCCTGGATGGATTTGGAAATTTCTTGCCAGAAATGAAAACCATCATGAGACCATGTGTCATGTGCAATACTCAGGTTGGTATCTCCAAGGTTAAGGTCATACTTAAAGGTCAAAATTAAAGAAAAGTTTTCTTGTATCTGGTCAGTACCTTTGTTATTCCTGGATGGATTTGGAAATTACTTGGCAGAAAGAGACATTAGTCACACTTAAGACCCAAGTCAGTACCTCCAAGGTCATGGTCATACTTAGCTGTCAAAGGTAATAAAAGGGTCTTTTTTCATGTGCAGTCAATAACTGTTTTATTCCTCAATGGTTTTTGGACGGGTTTTTAAAAAAAATCCATTCTTTAAAATAGCGATGTCCGGGCGGGTGGGCGGGCGGGCGGGCGTCCTGCGGGCGGGCGTCGTCCCAGGTTTACCTTTTGGTTAACCTTTTTTTTCAAAGTGATATTTTTCATCTATGCTGTAGCAGATTGTTTTAATATCAGGACTGATGCATAAGTGGAGGTACCGCTTTCATGTATTATCCATAAATGGCGCAAAAGACTAAAATTTTGGCGGAAATTGTCATTTTTCAAACTTGTGTTTTTCAGGTTTACCTTTTGGTTAACCTTTTTTCAAATGCCAGTGTAGTGGATAGAGTGCTGGACTACGAATCCTATTGTTGACTATGAATCTGAGGGGCGTGAGTTCAAACCCAGGTGGAGACATTTTTTTTTTTTTTTTTTTCTTTTTTTTTTTCTTTCTTTTTTCATTCTTTTTTTTTCTTTATTTTTCTTTTCTTCTCCATAAACACATATGAACAATTATTATCTTCCTCCCCTGATAGTTGCTAGTAATAATACATACATGCATGCACAGGCATGGAATTTTTTTTTTTTTTTTTTTTTCGTTCTTTTTTTAGCTCACCTGAGCATGAAGTGCTCAAGGTGAGTTGATGTCCGTCGTCCGTCAACAATTTCTTTAAACGACATCTCCTCCTGTGATAATGGCCTGATTTCAAAATTATTTCACAGAAATGTTCATTAGGTGACCCTTTTTCAAAATTGCTAAAATCAGTGGCCACTAGAGCTAGAGCTAAAAATAGAAAAAAACTTTATTTTTTTTTTCTTCTTAAAACACATAAGCAGATCACCCCCCCCCCCCCTCCACAAAAAGTTGTTACTGGGTTAGGATATTGCATTTGTTCTGTACATACATGCATACTTAGTTTTACATACATACATACCCTACCCACCCCACCCTACCCTAGCATACCCTACCCCACAACCCCACCCCACCCCCATCCCAAAACAACCCCAATCCACCCCCAACCCCACACCATCCCACCACTCCCCACCTTACCCGACCTCACCCCATCCCAACCACCCAAGCCCACCCCACCCGACAACCCCACCACACCCCATCCCACCCCACACCCCACCCCACCACAAATTCCACCCCGTCCCACCAGACTCCTAGCCCATTCCACCCCACCCCACCCTACCCCACACCAGCACACCCCACCCTACCCCACCCATGCCACCACCATCCTAACCGTACTGAAAAAAAAACCCCGTCCATAATGCCATTAGGCATTTTTCTTGTTAAAATTATTTCACAGAAATGTTAACCATTATTAAACAATATGTTGCATGCAGAACTCGGGTCAGTACCTCACGGTCAAGGCCATCTTTGCAGACAATTACTTTCCATGGGCATATAATGCCCCACTTGCAATTGTTCATTTTCTTCATTAGTGATACCTTTTCCCGGCCCGTACTACTCAGTGGCACCCAGTCATAAAGGAGCATAATCAGAGTTCTCACTAGGATTTTGAAAACAGGAGTTTAAGAATCCATCCATGGAAAAAGTTGGATTCAAATCTGAAAAGTTGGAGTCAAATTTTGAAAAGTTGGAGTTTGGCCCTAAAAACGTGTGTCAATTATGGCTAAATGCGTACAGCTGTAGAGTGTGACTCCAAAAGACTTTGGGGCTTGAACCCTTTTCCTGCTTAACATGACAAACCCTTTTCTTGCAGTGGAGATCCCGATCAGATGGCTTCCATCTAATCAGGATTTACACTGTCACTCAGATTGTGAATTTGAATGGATAAATTACATTTGGCTTTGAAAGTCAGGAGTGGACTGGGTTAATTAATTTTTTCACCAGGATATGGGTTTAAATTGAGTGAGAGCAGTTAACAGTAGTACAGGCTCTGATCAGGCTTCACCAACAGGACAAGTCCGTTCAGGCCATGCACTACATCCTAGTTCATAAAATGGCACATGAAACTTTTGGATTCTTTGATATGTTACACGACCATGTCCTGGAAATTTTTATTTTTGACCCCCCCCCCCCCCCCACCTGGGCCCACCCCTAGGGCCGAGATCAAAATTCCGAAAGTGGCATGCACTCCCCAGACCAAAGATCTGTCAGTTCCCAAAGTTTCAAGTTTCTATCTATCGCCGTCTAGGAGTTATCCGGTAAGACGGACGTATGAAGAAGACCATTACAATAGCCCCATGTGGGGACAAAAAAAAACAACAACAAAAAAAACACCAACAGTGCAAGCCCAGATCAGATGCCACAGGTGTCTGTTCCGGACCTCCAGTTCAACACTTGATAATTAATTTCTTTCATTCAAATAGACCTAATCAAGGTAACTCGATAATGCGACAAACTCGAGCCATAATTTCTTTAATCGTAATAAAGACGATTTATATACTAGATTATCGCATCCTTTAATTATGCCTCCGACATTTTTTCAACAATCAAATTACCGATAATCCAACTGTGTATACAAGTATCCGGAAACAAAACAGTCAATTAATGTTAATCAGCCACGAGATTGATGCATCTCGCAAAATGCAAGACTGACCTGCCAATCTTCAAGCCGTGACGCTCTGATTGGCCGAGATAGTAATGCAGACGACTGTCCTCGCCAGGTAATGCTTTAACAAGCCTTGCGGCGACAATTAACGGTAAACTTTTGATCCGCAAGCGGTAGCTAAATTTGGAGATCAATTGGACACCCGCTGTCATCTTTTGATGTGACTGAGGTCATTTTTACGCTGGATTACGGACGCGTCAGGCGAAAAAAAAATTGGCGTAATTAAGAATCCATGACAGGAAATTTTACGCGTACAAAAGCAAAAACAGGCGTAAAAATACGTCGGATTCGGCGTTTCCGAGAACTCTGATAATGTCTGTAAGAAGTGTAAGTCCAAGTTTGAAAAAATTGTCAGGAGTTTCCATGGTAACTCTAGTTCCCTGCAGGTGGGAAAGCAGACGACAGTTGTCGTGACTGGCATTTTATGGGTTAAAAGCAGTCTCCTGTGAATCCAGCTTCTTATTCACCTTTTTTGCTGGTTTCTAGTCTGAAGATTATAAGTGTTGGAAAAACAGGTAACCAGACCCCCTGACCATTCAAGGTTCTGAGGGCGGGGGTGGGTCTGGTTACCTGTTTTTCCAATATTGACAATGTGCAAGCTGGGAGGCAGCAAATAATGCAAATATGGTGACCTATTCGACTTCCCCATCACAGGCAGCAATAACTGGGTTTCAGCCACAACTGTGGCAGCATTTTGATCTAGTCCTGGCTAATCAAAATGTCGTCTGCTTATGTCGTCTGCTGAATTGTTTTGCAAACTTTTTAAAAATATTCTTGCATGCAGGCAACCAGTGTGGGCCCAGATCAGACTGCTCCTACAGGAGCAGTCTGATCTGGGTCCACACTGTTTGCAACATTTCTTGTATGCTGGGGAATATTTCTTCTTCAGTTTCCTCTACATTTCTGCATTGATGTAAGCCAGCATAAGGTCTCAAAACACACATTGCGCCCTTGACTGCTGCTGGGCGAGCTGGGTGAGAGACATGCCTGAGTCACCTTTTTGCCTGCACGTTTTGCACCAGTCATGATTTCACAGCTTGATGTAAGTTAAGTTCAACTTTTTTGCATTATTTTTGTTTCAAAGTTTTGGTTTGTATCACTCAAACTCATAACCACGAGGTAAGATTATCTCGGTTGTTTCCCTTTAGCCCTCTTCAGTGACTAAGTGACCCGGATATTGAGAAAATGAATGTACATGTAGATGAAGTCTCGCTCGGGAGCAATAATTGCTGCTATAGTCGAGATGCCGATGTGCTTAATCGTTCAAGAAGTGAAACAGCAATATTGGTATAACATTTGCTATGATAATATCACACCTGCACCCTGTATTTTGAAATCGCAAAAGACTACACAATAGAAACCAACAATATTTACAGAAATTACTGAAAGTTCGTCTAGACAATCTCTTCATTGTATAGTTGTTTTTCTCAAGCCCTACTTCTCCCTCTTGTCCCTCACTTCGCCCTGTCAGGGCTGGAGGGAGAAGTCACTTCTCCCTACTTTCTGGACCTAGGATGACCCCAGTTAATTTCTGGATAACTCCTATAATTTACATCCTAATTCCAATCAAGTTGAAACTTGGTAAACAGCATGTTGTGGAGCAGGGAATATTGTTGCAATGTTACAGTCCAACAAATATCAGCAGAGATAGGCCAGGGCTTTATCCAGGTATTTTGGGAAAAGGCTCCTGGGAAACATTGGGAAAATAATACCGACAAAATACCAAAATTGGGAGCACAATTTCATCAGAGTAATGCCAGGATGTTAAATTTTGCTCAAGATAGTCTTATGAATTTGATAGTTGAGCAGTGCAATACAGCTGTAGCTTCACTGTGGTGAATTTTCACCTTGACTATCCAGTGTTAACCTCTGACGTTAAGTATTGTTTTCTCTGTTCCTTTTGTGGCTTTTATTTTTTTCATTTTTTGGGGGAAAAATATGATGAATTTGGGAAAAAATTAGGCTATTTGGCATTGGGAATGGGGCCGAATTTCGGCCCTGCTGAATAGGCTGAAAATGCCCTGTATGCCCCCTTTGAAAATTTCTGTAAATTGATTGTTTCTGACTAACTCCTTCTACATTGTTCATCCGATCAAGCTGAAACTTGTTTTACTGTTAGGTCATGATGTGGAGCAGCACATATTGTTTTAAGGCTACATTTTGCCATGTAGCAATAGAGTAATCCCCTATTGAAAACTTTTGTAGACTTTTAGTTAGCCAGCTCCTCCTACAGTTTATGTCTGATGCCCCGCTAGGGGAGTTCTTGTTACAAATACTTCTTATTTTTCTTACAGCCAGCCGGAGGTTACGGTGCCCCAGGTGGACAGTACCCAGGTGCACCTGGACAGGGTTATGGTGGTGCTCCAGCACATGGTCAGCAGCCTTATGGTGCTACACCAGGACAGTCACCTTATGGTGCCCCTCCAGGTACACATTACAAACATGTATATTCTATGATGTATCATAGCCCCAGATAAGATGGGGTTTCCACCTATTATTTGTGCCCAAAAACATACATGTATGTTGTGGGTACTCATTAGAAGCGCCTCATTGGGACACTTCTAATGAGTTTCCAAAACATATGTGTTTGGGCAAAAATAAGAAAAATAATATCAGTACTTCTCGGATGAGTTTGAGTGAGTGTTTTGAGTTTTACGACCCACCAACAGCTAAGGTCATACGGAGACGGGACCTCAGTTCAAAGACTCATTCGAAAGTCTGGAGAAGCCCGGGATCGATCTTGTGATCCCTGGTTTACAAGGCGAGTAGCATAACCACTACACCACGGAGGCTTCTAATTCTTGAAGCTAGATAAAATAAAATGTCTAGATAAGTTAGACAGACTGTATCCACATAGCTCAAGATATACGGTAGATGAGAAATGAGGATAACTTTGGATGGTGTGGCAATTCTAACAAGTACCCACAACATATATATTTTAAATAAAAATAAGGAAAATTATCCGTTAATTATCTTTGTTACAATTTCTTATCTGGACCGGCCCCGATAGCTCAGTTGGTAGAGTGTCCGCTCCGGGGAACGGGAGGTCACGGGTTCGATCCCGGGCCGCGACATACCAAAGTCGTTAAAAATGGTACTAGCTGCTCCTCGCTTGGCACTCAGATTGACGGGGTAGAGCTAGGACGGGTCGACCCAGTGTCAGGATAATGCGACTGGGTGTGGTATCATGTAACGTGTCTGGGACATGATACTTCAGTGAGGCAGCACTATAAAAGTGAGCATTGAGCTCCCTGTCGCAACCAGACACCGTCGTGATATGACTGAAAAATTGTTGAAAGCGACGTTAAACTCGAATTCTTACACACACACACACACACATTTCTTATCTGGAGCCACATAGCCATGATTTTTTTTTTTAAATGAATGAGTCTGGTTGTCCTGATTTTTCATACCCTAAGGTTTTTGCAGGATTATCAGGGTTTTCCCGCTTGGTTGGTTTTTATGTTGGTAATAAACTTCATACCAAAAAAAATTCAGCAAAAATTGCCAAATAAAAAGCTGATTCAAGAAGGGCAGTGGTCAATTTCTGGCGATAGAATGTGCCCACTATACTGGTCAAACGCTTTTGTCTAATCCTGCCCAGGAAAAGTGTGTTTTGGTAAAACGACAAGCTCAATATTGCCTAATAGTATTGAGTGGCCCTGGGCCATGTAACCCAAAACAAAGCATGAAATTTGTCCTGTTCATAAATACCGGTAGCCATGGAAATATTTATGAGCAGGATTAATAGCATTCTCTGCTTTAAGCATGGCGTGATGTACCGGTAGGGGTTGAAATTTCTGTCCGTCCATTTGTCATGCCTATATTTTACCATAACGTTTAAGTCCATTTCTAAAAAAACTAGAAGAAAGTCATTAACCCTTTTTGTACCAAATGGAATCTCCCACCTTATATATAGCAGGAGTCCATTTTGAAATTTACGGATGTCATGTGTTTTCTTCAAAATTTTTTCGGAAAACGGCTTATCTTTTTGCAAACAGTGTAGGCCCTGATCAGACGCCGCGTTCTGCGGCGTCTGATCTGGGCCTGCACTGTTTGCCAAGGTACCCCTTAAGGGGCTTCTGGTACTGAATGGATTAATGATACATGTACTTGGCACAAACTTGCATTTAGTGATGGCATCTTAAATGCAACCCCTGTATTTGACATTGACCTTCATTTCATGGTTCACTGACTTTGTGAAGACTTTGCCCTCACACGTGCAACACAGCCTTCTGCGCAATTCTTGTTTTACTGAATGGGTCCATTTCCTTCAGGTTGAGTTACCATAAAAATCGTTAAATTCGGACAGCTTGAGGACCAGCTGTAACTCTCCTAAGATTTTAACCAATTTGTTGGACAATCCAGCAAGGAGTCCAAAAAGTGTAGACAGAATGGCAAAAAGTGTAGACCCTGATCAGACTGCTCCTTCAGGAGCAATCTGATCTGGTGAAGGAGCAGTCTGATCTACATCTGAGGATCTGCACTGTATGCTTGGGACTATCTGTCTCAATGCTTAGGATCATTAAGGTAGTTTTAGAAATTAATTTAGAAAATGGTTTAACTTTTTATAAGCAGTTAAGGTCCTGATCAGACTTCACATTGTGCTGCGTCTGATCTGGGCCTTCCCTGTTTGACAACGTCCTGTTTTGGGATTTCCCGCTATAAATGAGCATTACGTAGTTCATTTGGAACTGAGTTGAATATGTTGTTTAAAAACGTTAAAGCTTAATTCAAATATGGAAGAGCCAAGTTCAGGTTTAGCCCTTGTCCTGCTGAATATTTAAATATGCCACACCCACTACTGATTATCAACCAATCAGATTACTTGATGCAAATTGTTGCAAAAAATTCATAAAATGAATGACAAGCAATGAAGATCTGATCAGATGGCTTCTTCAGAAGCCATCTGATCTGGATCTACATTGTTTGAAAGATAAGACATATCCGGGCTTAACGGGGCAAAGGTTTAAGATGACTCTGCACTCATGGGTTTCATTATTGTGAAAAGCATATGTTTTGTTGTCATTTTATTTTGGATCCATTTTTGGTGAATGCAGAAAATTCCAAAACAAAATCACCAATATTCTACAGGTGATGCTCATTATCAAACTCCCTGTCGCCTCGGTAACACAAATGCACATCTGATTGGTGATCACAAGGTTGCAATTTTGATTCATGCTCTTTCAGCAAACAGTGTAGACCCTGATCAGATGTTGCATTCTGCAACAACTGATCTCGGTCTACACCATTTGCCAATGGCAAAGTACACCAGAGCAGTCCAGATTTTACTGAAAACCAACGTTTTTACACAGCGCTCTGATGTCATCAGGAGAAGAAAAGTGATGCTATAAATAACCATTACCTGGATTTTGTGCATGATTAGCTTTAGTCACATGGACAGTAGCAGGAGGGATGCTTCTGCATTTTGTAACTTTGGGTCGGTTGTTAAACAGTCAACCAAAAAATGGCAGAAAATGTCCAGTACAGTAGAACTTTGATGGCTCGAACCTCGATGGCTCGGTTACCAAGGCTGCGTCGAACCCATTCTTGAGCCCCTAGGGAAATCCTCTACATAAAAACTAATGGGGGATAATTGAGGAGATTTTAGTCTTTTATCTTGTAAATGTATGCTGTGTGTACTCATTAGAATCGCCTCATTGAGGCGATTCTAATGAGTACACACAGCGTACATTTTCATTATATACCACCGAAAAAATGCCTTAAAGTATCTCGTTATGCCTATTGGCAGTAACCCTGGCGGCTCGAACTGTCCCTGCCTCGAACAGATTTTTGAGGTCCCAAAAGTGTTCGAGCCATTGAAGTTCGACTGTATATCCATATCTCCTTTTATTTTTAGAGGTTTTCCAATGATAAATGTTATGCTATTTGAGTGATTAATCTTATTACAGGTCAGCCTGGTGCCCCAGGATATGGTGGTGCTCCACCCCCAGGTCAACCAGGGGCTCCAGGATATGGGGGTGCCCCACACCCAGGACAGCCTGGGGCTCCGGGATATGGTGCCCCACCCCCAGGACAACCTGGATATGGTGCACCTGGAACCAGTTATGGTGCACCACCAGCACAAGGTTGGTATAATTACACAGTAACTTAATCCGCCACATTGTACCGTATCACATCCAGTGGATGTTTCCAGATAAGAAAGTAAGTGAGTGTTTGATCTTTATATCTCACCAACAGCTAAGGTCAAACAGAGATGGGACCTGAGTTTAAAGACTCATCTGAAACTCTGGAGAAGCCCCGGGATCGATCCTGTGGCTCCTGGTTTACAAGGTGAGTAGCATAACCACTACACCACAGAGGCTTCTGTTTCCAGATCAAAGTAGAAACTCAAGTGTTATGTGTGTGTGTGAATTCGGGTTTAACGTCGCTTTCAACAATTTTTCAGTCATATCACGACGGTGTCTGGTTGTGACAGGGAGCTCAATGCTCACTTTTATAGTGCTGCCTCACTGAAGTATCATGTCCCAGACACATTACATGATACCACACCCAGTCACATTATCCTGACACTGGGTCGACCAGTCCTAGCTCTACCCCGTAAATCTGAGTGCCAAGTGAGGAGCAGCTAGTACCATTTTTAACGACTTTGGTATGTCGAGGCCCGGGATCGAACCCGTGACCTCCTGTTCCCCGGAGCGGACACTCTACCAACTGAGCTATCAGGGCCAGTCAAAGACAAAGTAATTATATATATATGTGATAAGTACAGTCAATTTGTTTTTTATGCTCATTTCCAATGTTGTCTGTCTTTCTATCTGTCTGTCTGTCTGTCTGTCTCTGTGGATTGTGTTTGGTCCATAACTTTGTTATTACTGGATGATTTTTGAAATAGCTTGGCAGAAATGTTAAACATGATGAGACGTGTTGTGCATAAAACCCTGGTCTGTTCTATATCTTCTAGGTCAAGGTCATTCTTAGAGGTCAAAGGTTAGAAGTAGGGCCTATTTTTCACATCCTGTCCATAATTTTGTTATTGCTTGATGGATTTTGAAATCACTTGGTAGAAATGTTAAACATCATGAGACAATATTTTGCATGCAAGACCCACGTCTATAGCTCCATGGTTATTGTCACACTTCGAGGTCAAACGTAAAAAATAGGGTCTATTTTTAGTGTCAGGTCTATTTCATAGTCATTCCTTAATGAATTTTGAAATAACTTGGCGGCAATTTTAACCATGTTGAGACAATGTGTGGGTAAGTCAAGGTCACCTTTAGAGGTCATAGATAAAAAATTTGGAAATTACTTGGCAGATTTGTTAACCATTATGAGACAATTATCATGCACAAGATTCAGGTCTGCAAATGCAAGGTAAAGGTCACACATAGAGGTCAGAGTTAAAAAATGGGGACAGTTTTCGTGTCTGGTCTAAAAATTTGTCATTCCCAGGTGGATTTTGAAATTACTTGGCAGATTTGTTAACCATCATGGGACAATGTGTTGCGCCCAAGTCTCAGGTCTGTAGCTGCAAGGTCAAGGTCACATGTAGAGGTCAAATGTCAAAAATAGGGGGCTTTTTCATTTCCAGCCCATAACTTTGTCATTCCTTGATGGATTTCGAAATTACTTCACAGAAATGTTTACAATCATGAGACATTGGGTCTCTGGCAAGAGGCAGGTTCTTATCTGCAAGGTCAGGGTCACACTTAGAATGGCAAGATGTGGCTTGTTAACTGCAGGGTCAGGGCTACACTTAGAGGTCAACTGTCATAAATAGTGTCTATTTTTCATGTCTGGTCCATACCTTTGTTGTTCCTTAATGGATTTAGAAATTACTTCACAGAAATGTTAGCCATCATGAGACAAATTCACACTCAAGGTCAGAAATAAGGTCTGTTTTTCATGTCAGATGGTTTTTGAAATTATGTGGCATAAATGTTAACCATTATGAGACCATGTGTCAGACCCAGGATCCAGGTTTGTAGGTCTAAGTTAAAGGGCAGACTTTAAAAGTCAGAGATAAGAAATGTATTCACATTCACATACAGTCGAACTTCGATGGCTCGAACACCGATGGCTCGTTTACCATGGCTGAGTCGAACCCGTTTTTGAGTCCCTAGGGAATTCCTCTGCCGAAGAAAAAGTGTGGGATAATTAAGGAGATTTTCTACTTTTATCTTGCAAATGTATGCTTGTGTACTCATTAGAATCGCCTCAATGAGGCGATTCTAATGAGTACACACAGCATACATTTATGTTACAAAACACCGAAAAGAAGTCCAAAAATACCCCCGTTATGTTTCTGGGAGTATGCAACAGTGGCTCGAACTACCGCTGTTTCGAACAAATTTCTATGGTCCCAAAGGGGTTCGAGCTATTGAAGTTCGACTGTATTTGTCACACTCATTTCTGTGTCCCATGTCATAAAGTGGGGGCATCTGTGTGCTATGGGCACAATTCGTCTTAATTTTTAGCTACCGGTATTTCATGTGAAGCATCAGCAAGCAGACGCTTCACTTGTAAAGGCAAGCCTTATTTTCTCTGAAAACCCTCTGCAGTGCTTTGAGAGTTAAGGATTAAATTTAGAAATACCCTCTGCATTGCTTTGAGGGTTAAGGATTAAATTTAGAAATACCCTCTCTGGTGCTTTGAGGTTAAGGATTAAATTTAGAAATATCCTCTCTGGTGCTTGAGGGTTAAGGATGAAATTTAGAAATACCCTCGCTGGTGGTTTGAGGGTTAAGGATGAAATTTAGAAATACCCTCTCTGGTGCTTTGAGGGTTAGGGATTAAACCTAGAAATACCCTCTTATGCTTTGAGGGTTAAGGATTAAATTTAGAAATACCCGCTCTGGTGCTTTGAGGGTTAAGGATTAAATTTAGAAATACCCTCTGCATTGCTTTGAGGGTTAAGGATTAAATTTAGAAATACCCTCTGGTGCTTTGAGGGTTAAGGATTTAATTTAGAAATACCCTCTTTGGTGTTTTGAGGGTGAAGGACTTAATTTAGAAATACCCTCTGTGGTGTTTCGAGCTTTACGGTTTTAATTGAGAAATATGCTCTATTGTTTCTCTGTAGGTGGTTGGGGAGCTCCTCCAGGTATTGACCCGCAGGTGGCACAGTGGTTTCAATCGGTTGACACAGACAAGAGTGGCAGGATAACAGCTATAGAACTACAGCAAGCTCTAGTCAATGGGAACTGGTCGCAATTCAACCCAGAAACCTGCCGGCTTATGATATGTAAGTATCATTTCAAATTCACTTATCTATGCAGGCCTGCCTAGTAGCTCAGTCGGGTTTGCGACTGACTGCTGACTAGGATGTTTAGGGTTTGATACGTACTGGATTGCAACATTTTTTTGGTTGCATTGGGCGGCAGAGCTTGAGATATCATTTCATCTCGATGTCAGGTAAAAGTCCCACAAAATTGGATGCAACATCTCCAAAATTACCTGAACAGTGTTGATTGGGACAATAAATCTCAAATCAACCAACCAAATGACTCACATCACTTTGCTAGGGCAGGATTAGTCCTTCTAAGCAGTTTACTAGTACTCATGTGTGGTCAATTTCAGCTCTTTGGATAATAGTTTGCACCAGGGCTCGAGAAACTGAAGAATCCAAATCGGTCAAGCCAGATTTCGCCAAAAAATTACGGAAATTGCCGATCGGTTTCGGTAATTTCCGTAAACTCAGTTGGCGATTTTCAATTTCAAAATGTGTTATTAGCGTAACGAATGACATACCGATGTTGCTCTTACACTTGTCAACGGATCGATTATAAACAGCAATTATTGCTCACATCGTTCAGATTTCATCTACTTTCATTTTCTACGCCAGATTTCATCTACCTTCATTTTCCCAATATCCGGGTCACTCAGAACCTGAAGACCGCTAAAGGGAAACAACCGACTTGGGGCAGTAAAAGACCAGTTCGATGGTCACTATATTTTTTCCCCCTTTTAAAAACCTTTAAAATATTTCTCTTATTTCACGCATTTTATTTTGCCCAAATTGCTTTGTTTACCAAAATGGCGACAACGTGCAGCAACGTGGTCGGAAAATGACGTCGTACGGTTTCCGTTTACACAATACACATTAATGCAGTCAAGGACGTAACCCACACACCTGTTTTAAGTGATTGATTTTAATAGAGCGTATTTCTAAAAAAATCGTTTTGAACGGGTTAAAAAATCGAAAAACATTTCTTTACTCTCGAAACAAAACATGGCCGAACGAGAGTCATTGAAAATCTTACATGGCCGAACCGTGTTTAAAAGAATATAAATACATATTTCACGATTACACAAGCCTGAAACAAATCGCTTTGTCTACAAATGACGTGGTTTATGTTATTGGTTTCAATGGAGCGTATTCTTAAATAAAAATATCGTTTAGAATGGGTGAAATAAAGCATCTTCCCTTGAAGGCATAACACGCAATGTTCAGACATGACAGGTGTGTATTGAAAATTGCACCCTGTGAAAAAAAAATTATATTCAAATACCGGTTCTATAGTAAGCCATAAATTAATGACTTGTCTAAACAAACTAGCGTATGTCCTGCATTTATTGACCTTATTTTCTCACCTTGCCAGCTTGCCGATAACGCCTCAGGCCAGTTTTCACGGATTAATAATTTTGACACACAGGTCAAATTGCACTCACCCAAGTGGACAGATCAGATTACATGATTTTGACACGCGGATCAAATTTCGCTGTGATAAGATCAAAGACCCCGACGTGGACTTGTCCGATTTTCACCTAGTTAGATAATGAACCAGTCTAACACATTGCGCTTCAGGCATTTTTGTGTACTTGCTTGGATTGTCATTGGAAAAAGGTCTGTTTGTTTTTACAAAATAGCGGCTTGGCGAAACTTTCGAGCCTATTTTTTTGAAAATTTTAATAAATTATGGACCGATTTTTTAGTCTTCTTTTTCAGTTAAAATCGGTTCAGTAAGCCCAAAATCGGTCCAGGACCGGGAAACCGGCATTTTCTCGAGCCCTGGTTTGCACTATACGTAGAATAGCCATGGTTGAAAACTTCGGTCTTTTAATTTTCATGAGCATTTAGTTGTTCCTTTCTTTACGTTTGTGTTAAATACCTGTATATTATTTACAGCAATGTTTGATCGAGATCACACTGGTACTATAGAAATGAGCGAGTTTGCTGGTCTCTGGAACTATATACAACAATGGAAAGGTGTATTTGACAGATTTGATGCCAACAGAAGTGGCCAGATCGAGGCTCACGAACTAGGTCAAGGTGAGATTTAAAATACTAGTTTTGTAATACTTACGGGAAATGGATACACATCAGGAGAGGCAACTCTTTAAAAAAAATCACGTAATTCCTAGGGTCTTCCCGGAACCCTTTAACAACATCTGAAAATGTTGTCTGATGCATTTTCTTGCATACTTTTTCAACATGTTTTTGCATACAAGCAAACAGTGTGCGCCCTGATACACATCAGGAGAGGCAAGTCTTTCAGCAAAAAAAAATTGTGTAACTTCTAGGGTCTTCCCTTAACCCTTTAGATGCCACCCAAAAACAGCATCTGAAAATGTTGTCTGCTTATGTCGTCTGCGGAATATTCTTGCCAACTTTTTCAACATGTTTTTGCAGACAGGCAAACAGTGTGCACCCTGATCAACCTGCTCACTGTGGGTCCACACTGTTTGCACCCTGATCAGACTGTTCCTCTCCTTTGTAACTTTAACCCTTTCAGTACCGAATGGAATCTTCCTCCTTATATACAACAGGAGTCCATTTCAAAATTTAGGGGTATCAGGTTTGTGTTGTCATAAAAATTTATTTGGAAACTGGCTGAACTTTTAGCAAACAGTGGAGGCCCTTATCAGATGCGGCGTTATGATCTGGGCCGGCACTGTTTGCCAAGGTACCCGTTTTGGGGTTTCTGGTACTAAATGGGTTGGAGGGGGGAATTTTCTTTATTTTTTCAGCAGACAAGATTTTGAAATATTTTTCTATTTTTTTCCCAGAAAACAGGATTTGATATTTCATGCAAATTGTCACCTATGGAGTCAATATGCTTGAGATATCAAGTTCTGTTTTCCGCGAAGAATAAGAAAAATATCAAAATTTGTCGTCTGCTGAATTAGCCCAGAGAGTGGTAAAGTTTAGGTTAACTCCTTAAGAATTAACCCAAACAAAACTTTCGTTTGGAATTAAACTGCCCAGTTATGGGGTGGGTGGGCAAAGGTGTCCTGTATTTTATGTCACTGGGTTGTCCAATTGATATTATCTTACAGTTGGGCAAGGCTTGCTGTACTTGCAGCAGATAAGGGTAGAGGGGGAATGTTGTTAATATGCCTCTGCCATCTTAAAATGGGGCGGTTATAGGATCACCACTGTCCGAATGGAAGTCCGTATGTCCATTTGTTTGTTTGTATTGGAGTTTAACAGCCCAGTCAACACTATTTAGGTCCTTCTTGAGCAGGTCAGTTTACCTATGCACACTTTTCCTGAGCAAGCTTATACATAAGCGGTTAACCAGTACAATGCACATTCTTTTGACACAAACTGACCACTGCCATTCTTGAATCAGCGGAAGGGAGAGAAGGACCGTAGTAAAGATTTCATGATCAATCTCCACGAAAGAATGTTCTTACCCCGGCAGGTATTAAACCCGTGTCCTCCTGATCACCAGTTAGACACGCATCTGACAGCCACCAAGGCTGGCAAGGCCCTGCTGTACTTGCAGCAGGTAAAGGTAGAGGGGGAATGTTGTTATTTCTTCTCCATCTTCACTTTCCTTTTTACAATCTCTTCTATCTCTTTTCTCCGGGAGACAACACAAAATGACACAGGGGCTGATGTGTTGTTAAATCCCAACACATTTAAAAACATCCCAGTTAACACTGTTTTAGTCATATCAACCCAGTTTTACCTATACAGTGTTGACGGGGACGTTAAACCTGAAATCAAACAAACAAAAAACAGTTTACCTAAACACACTTTTCCTTATCAGGCTTGGACATAAGCTGTTAAGTAGAACAGCGGAAATCTTTCATTAGAACCCCACTGCCCTTCTTGAAGGTAAAGAATGACCTTAGAAAAGATTTCATGATAAGCTCCACGAAGGAATGTTGCCAACCTGGCAGTATCAAACCCTCACTGTACAGGCAGTTCACATGAAATGTGAAGCCTTATTTTTGCTGAAAAATAATCAGATTGCCATCTGCTTTATAATAGTCTAGCCGATTCTCTAAAAATCCTGCATTTTGTGGCACAAGCATGAAACTTTGCACAAATATTATTTAGACGTATGTAAATGATTTAAGATATGGAGGCATCGAAAAATAATTCTACTTCCGATTTTATTCAAGACGGCGGATCTGCTGTAACAAAACCTTGAATTAACAAGAAGATACATGCTAAAACAGCTATAACTAGTCACAAAACTGCATTGTACATGCAAATTTTATAGAAATAAGGTGTTTGATTGTTACTAAATGTTTGCTTCAAGGGCTAAGTCTTCTGGGTTCATAATCTTACTGATTTGACCCTTAAGATGCCAATGATAACAATTGTCATGTGCTTTGTCGACTGTTGGATACTTTAAAAGTCATGGTTGCAAACAGTGTGGACTCGGATCAGAGTGTGATCAGTGTCCACACTATTTGCCTGTATGCAAAAATATGTTTGAAAAGTTTGCAAGAAGATTCAGAAGACGACAAAAACAGACAACATTTTAAGATACATTTTTCTTGGCAGCTTAACCCATTGTATGCGGGGAACCCCATAAGGGGTGCCTTGGCAGACAGTGTAGGCCCAGATAAGACGCCGCAGAATGCGGCATCTGATCAGGGCCTGCCCTATTTGCTAATGGAACTTTCCATCAAAAATAGAAGACAAACAAAAAAATAGGCCTGACACCCTTATATGACACATTGGCCCTCACCAACATATAGCAATGGAAGAGTCCACTAATATATGGGCCCCGCCAAGCGATTTTGGTACTTATCGCCTATGCGAGCAGCGAAGGTTCAGGCGAGCCTGCGCATCCGCGCAGTCTCGCCAGAACCTTCCCTGCTCGCTCATACAAGCAGTGAATCAAGAGGATCCTTCAGACAGAAAGCCATATCCCTAGCCGCTCTGAATGGCTGGGCATGCGCAGTTAAAATTTGTCATGACGGAATGCTCGAAAACACAAATTCGCTTGGCGGTGCTCATATAATTGGTTAAGGGTTAACCTGCTTGATTTGCATAATGAAAATTGCATCCAACATGTTATATTCCAGCTCTTACTTCTATGGGTTACAACCTGTCGCCGCAGTTCCACCAAATGATCGTGAGCAGATTTGACGTACGAGCTCGACGTAGTATAACGCTTGATAACTTCATTCAAGTGTGTGTCATGGTAAAGTCACTCACAGATATGTTCAGACAGAGAGACACGGCAATGACCGGAACAATCAAAATAAGTTACGAAGATTTTATGATGATGTGCGTCTTAAACAAGCCTTGAATCACATCAGTTTTCTTTATTTCTGAATGTGCTTATGTCTTTTATTTACTTATATCAATGAGAGATGGTAGGAGTATTTCTCCAACTTTGCAAAGGGAATCAACTGTATACAGTCAACCCTCTTTATACAAACATTTGTTATTGCGGGAAAACTCATTATAGCGACAATTTCAATGGGATGAATGAATTATTAGCTCATGGCTTAGCCTCGTTTCCGAGCGACGTGTGCTTTCCTCTGGTTAAAAATGCCCAAATCAAGTCCGTAGTCATGAAAGATTCTTGAAATTTAATATTCCAAGAAACAAATGTTATAGATATTTGTTAGAATCGTCTTTAACATTGGTTTACTCCACTCCAAGAAACCAATGTTATAGATATTTGTTAGAATCGCCTCTAACAAATGTCTATAACATTTGTTTCTTGGAGTAATGATGTGGAAAAGACCTTTTTATGCCCCCGCCATTCGAAGAATGGTGGAAAGGGCATATAGCGTTGCCCCTGTCCGTCCGTCCGTCCGTTCGTACGTCCGCACCAACGAAACGACATTTAGGGGGCAAAAAATTTGGACATTTTGACACTTAAGTATATATTCGTGAGTCCAAATGCGGTTTATTCCGTTATTTGGGTACTTAAGTGGCAAAAATTTGCTCTTAGGTGGCTTGCCGCTTAAGAGAATTTGCCGCTTAAGTAGTCAATATGCCCACGCCTAGCCACTTAAGTATCCGTTCGTGAGAATGTCCGTCCGTGCGTCCGAAACTTAAACGCAGTCAATAACTTCCTTATTTCTCAATGGATTTTAAAATTACTCGGCATAGAGGTCAAACGTCAAAAAAGGGGTCCGAAACTTAAACGCAGTCAATAACTTTCTTATTTCTGGATGGATTTTTGAAATTACTTTGTAGAAATGTTAACCATCATGAGACGACGTGTCACATGCAAAACCCAGGTCCGTACCTCCAAGGTCAAGGTCATACTTAGAGGTCAAAGGTCAAAAAAGGGGTCTGAAACTTAAACGCAGTCAATAACGTTCTTATTTCTGGATGGATTTTGAAATTACTTTGCAGAAATGTTAACCATCATGAGGCGATGTGTCACGTGCAAAACCCAGGTCCGTACCTCCAAGGTCAAGGTCATACTTGGAGGTCAAGGGTAAAAAAAAGGGTCCGAAAACTTAAACACAGTCAATAACTTACTTGTTTCTGGATGGATTTTGAAATTACTTGGCAGAAATGTTGGTCATCGTGAGACAATCTGTCTCACACAAAACCAAGGTCCTTACCTCCAAGGTCAAGGTCATACTTAGAGGTCAAATGTGAAAAAAGGGTCCAAAACTTAAACACGGTCAATAACTTTCTATGGATGAGATAGTTTGAGGCGGGGGCATCCGTGTCCTATGAACGCATTTCTAGTATAACCTATAATACTCCTAACTGGGATGCTTTATAACGGCAAATTCATTATAACGGCATAATAATAGGGAACAAATACTGTCGTTATAATGCGGGTTCTCTGTACATTGTATTTCACTCCCTTTGTTGGTAAAAGGGAGCTTATTTCAGCTGTATTCACACCAGAATGATATTTAGTATCAGACTTGTCTGGGACGGATAAAATTGCAATCATAACATAGCATCAGTCTGGGTCCAGTTGTTCAAAGCATCATTAGCTTAACTCGTATGTCGGCCCCCGCCCATCGGGGCTTGAAGAAATAGATGGGCTGCATGATGCTTCCACGCAGAGCTGAAACCGACCGCACATGAGTACTGGTAAGCCACTTAGAGGATCTAAGCCAGCCAAGGCAAAGCGGTGCGAGTCGGACCGTCCATGCTAATAAACCCTATTGGTTTCATTGGGCGACAGGGCTTGAGATGTCATTTCATCTCAAAGTCGGGTAAAAGACCCACAAAATTGGAAGCAACGTCTCCAAATGATCTTTACAGTGTTGACAGGGAGGTTAAACCTCAAATCAAACAAAACAAACTTAACTCATATATGACAATGGAATCTTCCACCTGATAATTTTGGAGTGGTTCATTTCCAGTTAAACGGGTGTCAGGTCTGTTTTTGTTTTGGCAAATTTTACAGAAATGAATGTTCTTTCAGCAAACAGTGTAGACCCAGATCAAACACCGCATTCTGCGGCGTCTGATCTGTGTCTGCACTGTTTGCCAATGTTCCAGAAAAGGGCCGCTAGGCATATATGAGTTAATGAACTCATTAGTCATTACTCATCATATTGTAAACTGTTCTAGCAACTACATTATGCATTACTCTGGTAGTATTGTTGAAAAGATGTGAGCAGCTTTTTGCGAACTATTACCATATTTGCCATATTAAATGATCAAAGTTTTAACAATACATTAACAAACGATGTTGTTGGTATTGAACGACTGGCTCCTGGTCTGGACAAGACTGGTCCAGACTGATCTGGTATGGTTCCAATTTTTGTTCACACTACAGGTACCAGCTTGATTACCGTAAAACTTCTAAAAATTCGGACAGCTTCAGGACCGAAAATTTTAACAAATTTGTTTCCTGCAAGGAGTCCAAAAGGTGCAGATGGAATGGCAAACAGTGTAGACCCTGATCAGACTGCTCCTTCAGGAGCAGTCTGATCTGGGTCTACACTGTTTGATTAGGTGTTTCTATCCTAACATTTAGTATCATTGCTTCACTTTATTTCAATTATTTTTGTTGTCACATTTGGTTAAGAAAGCCTTCTGCTATGAAAAACAAACCAAAATAAAACATACACAAAAAAGAAAAGAAAAGAAATTTGTCATCTTTCGCAGTGAATTGTTGTCAGAGTAATAAATCACAGTTTGAAGGTCATTTGTAAAGTAGATCAAATCATGAGTTATAAACTGACCAACAAACTGTGATTTATAACTCAACAATTCAAATACGAGAGCCTATGTATTTCAGTAATCATGTTCTCCCAACCTTTCACCAGTGTTAGAAGAAATCCTGCCACCACATTTGACTAACATTTAGTTGGTAGAAAACTGATGTGAAAGAATCAAGTATCACTGTCATTAAGAGCCCCCGCTCATCGGGGTTTGGAGAAATAGTTTTGGCTGCATGGTGCTTCCACGCAAAGCTGAAACTGACAGCACATGAGTACTGGTAAACCGCTTAGGAGCACTCAGCCTGCCCAGGGAAAGTGATGGCGAGTCAGATCATCCATTGCATATAAGCCCTATTGGCTTCATTGGGTGGCAGGGCTTGAGATGTCCTCTCATTGTCAGGTAAATGTCCCACAGAATTGGAAGCAATGTCTCCAAAATTATCTAAATAGTGTTGACGGGGATGTTTGGCCACCGCTCATCGGGGCTTGAAGAAATATATGGGCTGCATGATGCTTCCATTCCGAGCTGAAACGGACCTGCACACGAGTACTGGTATAACGCTTAAAGCCTGCCCAGGCAAAGTGGTGCTAGTCCATGCTGATAAACCCTATTTGTTTCATTGGGCGGCAGGGCTTGAGATGTCATTTCATCTCAATGTCGGGTAAAAGTCCCACAAAATTGGAAGCAACGTCTCCAAAATGAGCTTTACAGTGTTGACGGGGACCTTAAACCCCAAATCAAACAAACAAACAAAGAGACGTTAAAACTCAAATCAAACAATGTCATTAAACAGCTGCTTTTCGTGCCATGCTCTTTCTCCTGGTGATTAGCTGCAAAATAAGTCCACTTTCGTTTCATTTCCTACATAAACTTTCTGTGTAAGACTTCACTATTAAATGTCCTGTAAAAAAAAGTAATCCTTTGGATTTTGACTACAACACTGAACTGAAAAACTACGTAGTTCATAAGTTATTTCCCCTTAAGACACCAAGGAAAAACTATATCTGAAAATGTGGTCTGTTTATAGCGTCTGCTGCATTTTCTTGCAAACTTTTCAAACTCATTTTTTTGCACACAGGTAAACAGTGTGGACCCTGATCAGACTGCTCCTGAGGAGCAGTCTGATCTGGGTCCACACTGTTTGCAACAGTGACTTATAAAGTAACCAGCAGACGACAAAGCAGACGACAATCGTTGTGAATAGCATTTTTTAAGGGTAAACTGTACCAGGCGGGTCCAGAGAAATTTTGGTATTTCAGTTTGAATACAATTTTGTCTGTGCCAGACTAGTGTAGACTAGTATGGATCAAATCCTAGTGTGAATGTCATCGTAGATATCACATTTCGGATTAACTGACATAATGTCAGTTACACCTTTATTGCACCAAGCAGACGATATGTTTTGTTCTGGCCCTGAGGTCATAAAACTTGTTTACATGCTCAGTTTAGTTTAACCCTTATGTCAAACAGAACAATAATATAATTGTCATTTGCTTTGTCGTCAGCTCGTCATTGTTGCGAACAGTGTGGACCAAGATCAGCCTGCTCCTCATGGAGCAGTCTGATTTGGGTCCATGCTGTGTGCCTGTATGCAAAAATCTGTAGAAAAAGCTTGCAAGATGCAGCACACAATATCAACAGACAACATTTTAAGATGCAGTTTATCTTGGCATCTTGAGGCACAGCACAAAATTTTAAAAGCATACAAAAGCTGTTTTCACGCTCGGATCGGTAAACAATTATATTTGCCCAGCTCATAAATACTGTTGTTGACTTTTTTCAAATCTTAGAGCTGGACAAATTTTCCATGTTGAAATCATAGAGCAGGACAAATTTTCCATGCTGAAATTTCCAGAATCTTAGAGCAGGACAATTTTCCATGCTGAAATTTCCAAAATCTTAGAGCAGGACAAATTTTGCGTGCTGAAATTTCCGAAATCTTAGATTAGGACAAATTTTCCATACTGAAATTTCTGAAATCTTAGAGCAGGACAAATTTTCTGTGTTGAAATTTCTGAAATCTTAGAGCCGGACAAATTTCCATGCTGAAATTGAGCTGAGCATTAAATTTTTCTTACAACTTTAAGTTCAGAGAATAAAGGGACATTTTATGATGTATTGTTTTGTCTTGCTTTGTTGTAAGTGTTTAATTTCTTTATCTATTTATAGTTTTCCCAAGTGTAAACTCTCATTTGGATACAACTTCTTGGGAGGCAGTTCTTTCAGAAACGTTTTGTCTCCCGTATCAAATAGGGATCTACCCTTGAAGGAAAGAATTTGCTCTTCAACAGACTCTTATCAATAGAGATCTTCTCTTAAAGAGTTTGCTCCTGAGGAGATCTTCAAAAATATTTTTGTGTCTTATCAATAATTGTCTTCTCTTAAAGAGTTTGCTCCTGAAGAGATTTTCAAAAATATTTTTGTCTATTTGTCTCTCTTATCAGCAGGGGTCTCTTATCAATAGGGGTCTACTGTTAAAGAAAAGAAATAGCTCCTAAGGAGCTGTTCAAAAATAGTTTTGTCTCTTATCAATAGGGGTCTACTCTTAAAGTAAAGAAATTGCTCCAAAGGAGCAGGTTCAAAAATATTTTTGTCTCTTATCAATAGAGGTCTACTGTTAAAGGAAAGAAGTTGCTCCAAAGGAGCTGTTCAAAAATAGTTTTGTCTCTTATCAATAGGGGTCTACTCTTAAAGTAAAGAAATTGCTCCTAAGGAGCAGGTTCAAAAATATTTTTGTCTCTTATCAATAGGGGTCTACTGTTAAAGGAAAGAAATTGCTCCTAAGGAGCTGTTCAAAAATAGTTTTGTCTCTTACCAATAGGGATCTACTCTTAAAGTAAAGAAATTGCTCCTAAGGAGCAGGTTCAAAAATATTTTTGTCTCTTATCAATAGGGGTCTACTGTTAAAGGAAAGAAATTGCTCCTAAGGAGCTGTTCAAAAATATTTTTGTCTCTTAACAATAGGGGTCTACTGTTAAGGGAAAGAATTTGCTCCTGAGGAGCTGTTCAAAAATAATTTGTCTCTTATCAATAGGGGTCTACTGTTAAAGTAAAGAAATTGCTCCTAAGGAGCTGTTCAAAAATAGTTTTGTCTCTTATCAATAGGGGTCTACTGTTAAAGTAAAGAAATTGCTCCTAAGGAGCTGTTCAAAAATATTTTTGTCTCTTATCAATAGGGGTCTACTGTTAAAGTAAAGAAATTGCTCCTAAGGAGCTGTACAAAAATATTTTTGTCTCTCATCATTAGGGGCCTACGGTTAAAGGAAAGAATTTGCTCCTGAGGAGCTCTTCAAAAATATTTTCGTCTCTCATCATTGGGGAGCTACTCATAAAGGAAATATTTGCACCTTAGGAGCTGTTCAAAAATATTTTTGTCTCATCAATAGGGGTCTACTGTTAAAGGAAATAATTTGCTCCTGTGGAGCTGTTCAAAAATATTTTTGTCTCATCAATAAGGGTCTACTTTTAAAGGAAGTAATTTGCTCCTAAGGAGCTGTTCTAAAATATTTTTGTCTCTTATCATTAGGGGTCTACTGTTAAAGGAAAGAATTTGCTCCTGCGGAGCTGTTCAAAAATATTTTTGTCTCATCAATAGGGGTCTACTGTTCAAGGAAATAAATTTCTCCTAAGCAGCTGTAAGAAAATAATTTTGTCTCTCATCAATAGGGGTCTACTCTTAAAGGAAAGAAATTGCTCCTAAGGAGCTGTTCAAAAAAATTTTTTTTGTCTCTTATCAATAGGTGTCTACTGTTTAAGGAAAGAAATTGCTCCTAAGGAGCTGTTCAAAAATATTTTTGTCTCTTATCAATAGGGGTCTACTGTTAAAGGAAAGAAATTGCTCCTAAGGAGCTGTTCAAAATGTTGTTTCTAATCAATAGGCGTCTACTGTTAAAGGAAAGAATTTGCTCCTGCGGAGCTGTTCAAAAATATTTTTTTCTCTCATCAATAGGGGTCTACCCTTAAAGGAAAGAAATTGCTCCTAAGGATCTGTTCAAAAAATGTTTGTCTCTTATCAATAGGGGTCTACTGTTATAGGAAATAATTGCTCCTGAGGAGCTGTTCAAAAATATACTTCTGTCTCTAATCAATAGGGGTCTACTGTTAAAGGAAAGAAATTGCTCCTAAGGAGCTGTTCAAAAATATATTAATGTCTCTAATCAATAGGGGTCTATTGTTAAAGGAAAGAAATTGCTCCTATGGAGCTGTTCAAAAATATTTTTGTCTCTTATCAATAGGGGTCTACTCTTAAAGTAAGAAATTGCTCCTAAGCACCTGTTCAAAAATATTTTTGTCTCTTATCAATAGGGGTCTACTGCTAAAGTAAAGAAATTGCTCCTAAGGAGCTGCTCAAAAATAACTTGTCTCTTATCAATAGGGGCCATTGTTAAAGGAAAGAATTTTGCTCCTAAGGAACTGTTCAGAAATATTTTTGTCTCTTATCAATAGGGGTGTACTGTTAAAGGAAAGAATTTGCTCCTGAGGAGCTGTTCAAAAATATTTTTGTCTTTTATCGATAGGGGTCTACTATTAAAGGAAAGAAATTGCTCCTAAGGAGCTGTTCAAAAATATTTTTGTCTCTTATCAATAGGGGTCTACTGTTAAAGGAAAGAATTGCTCCTAAGGAGCTGTTCAAAAATATTTTTGTCTCTTATCAATAGGGGTCTACTGTTAAAGGAAAGAAATTGCTCCTAAGGAGCCGTTCAAAAATATTTTTGTCTCTTTTCAATAGGGGTCTACTGTTAAAGGAAAGAAATTGCTCCTAAGGAGCTGTTAAAAAATATTTTTGTCTCTTATCAATAGGGGTCTACTGTTAAAGGAAAGAAATAGCTCTAAGTAGCTGTTCAAAAATATTTTTGTCTCTTTTCAATAGGGATCTACTGTTAAAGGAAAGAATAGCTCCCGAGGAGCTGTTAAAAATATTTTTGTCTCTCATCAATAGGGGTCTACTGTTAAAGGAAACAAATTGCTCCTAAGGAGCTGTTCAAAAATATTTTTGTCTCTTATCAGTTGGGGTCTACTGTTAAAGGAAAGAAAATTCTCCTAAGGAGCTGTTCAAAAATATTTTTGTCTCTTATCAGCAGGGGTCTACTGTTAAAGGAAAGAAATTGCTCCTAAGGAGCTGTTCAAAAATATTTTTGTCTCTTAAGAATAGGGGTCTACTGTTAAAGGAAAGAAATTGCTCCTAAGGAGCTGATCAAAAATATTTTTGTCTCTTATCAATAGGGGTCTACTGTTAAAGAAAAGAAATAGCTCCTAAGGAGCTGTTCAAAAGTATTTTTACCTCTTTTTAATAGGGATCTACTGTTAAAGGAAAGAATAGCTCCCGAGGAGCTGTTCCAAAATGTTTTTGTCTCTTATCAATATGGGTCTTCTGTTAAAGGAAAGAATTGCTCCTGAGGAGCTGTTCAAAAATATTTTTGTCTCTTAACAATAGGGGTCTACTGTTAAAGGAAAGAAATTGCTCCTGAGGAGCTGTTAAAAAATATTTTTGTCTCTTATCAATAGGGGTCTACTGTTAAAGGAAAGAATTTGCTCCTAAGGAGCTGTTCAAAAATATTATTGTCTCTTATCAATAGGGGTCTACTGTTAAAGGAAAGAATTTGCTCCTAAGGAGCTGTTCAAAAATATTTTTTCTCATCAATAGGGGTATACTCATAAAGGAAAGAAATTGCTCATAAGGGCCTGTTCAAAATATTTTTGTCTCTCAACAGTAGGGGTTTACTCTAATAGGAAAGAAATTGCTCCTAAGGAGCTGTTCAAAAAAATTTGTCTCTTATCAATAAGAGTCTACTGTTAAAGGAAAGAAATTGCTCCTAAGGAGCTGTTCAAAAATAGTTTTGTCTCTTATCAATAGGAGTCTACTGTTAAAGGACAGAATTTGCTCCTAAGGAACTGTTCAAAAATATTTTTGTCTCTTATCAATAGGGGTGTACTGTTAAAGGAAAGAATTTGCTCCTGAGGAGCTGTTCAAAAATATTTTTGTCTATTATCAATAGGTGTCTACTCTTAAAGGAAAGAAATTGCTCCTAAGGAGCTGTTCAAAAATATTTTTGTCTCTTACCAGTAGGGGTCAACTTAAAAGGAAAGAGCTGAGGAGCCTTACAAAATAATTTTTGTCTCCCTTAGAAAATAATTTGCTCCTGTGGAGCCCTTAAAAAATATTTTTGTCTCTCTCATTAATAGGGGTCTACTCTTAAAGATATTTATAGCCCCGCTTTGAAAAAGTGGGGCTATATTGGATTTGCCATGTCCATCTGTCATTCCGTGATTCCGTTAATTTGTGTTGGTTCCATAACTTTGTATCTGCTTAACATATTTTCATGAAACTTCACACAAATGTTAAACACCATAAGACAATGTGCAGAGCGAAGGAATTATAACTGTGGATTGCCTACTTTTGGAGTTATTGCCCTTTGAACATTTTCCGTAATTCCGTAATTCCGTGATTCCGTTAATTTGTGTTGGCTCCATAACTTTGTATCTGCTTAACATATTTTCATGAAACTTCACACAAATGTTAAACACCATAAGACAATGTGCAGAGCGAAGGAATTATAACTGTGGATTGCCTACTTTTGGAGTTATTGCCCTTTGAACATTGAAAAATGGCAATTTTAATTGTGTCCGCTTCATAACTCGAAAACCGTTTGAGATATTTTTAGGAAACTTCACACAAATGTTAAGCACTATGAGACGATGTGCAGAGCGCAGGAACCATAACTCTGCATTGCTTATTTTTGGAGTTATTGCCCTTTGAACATTGAAAAATGGCAATTTTAACAGTGTCCGCTTCATAACTCGAAAACCGTTTGAGATAATTTCATGAAACTTCACACAAATGTTAAGCACTATGAGACAATGTGCAGAGCGCAAGAACCATAACTCTGGTTTTCGTATTTTCTGTGTGTCTGTCTGTGTGTCTGTCTGTGTCTGTTAACAATTTTCGTGTCCGCTCCATAACTTTAAAACCCATTCACATATTTTCATGAAACTTCACACAAACATTAAACACCATGAGATGGTGTGCAGAGTGCAGGAACCATAACTCTGGATTGCCTAATTTTTGAGTTATTTCCCTTTGAATATTGAAAAATATCAATTTTAGCCGTCTTTGCTCAATAACTCAAAAACCGTTTGAGATAATTTTATGAAACTTCACACAAATGTAAAGCACCATATTACGTGTGCAGAGCGCAGGAACCCAAACTCTGGATTGTCTACTTTTTCAGTTATAGGCTTTTGAATATTAAAAAATGGCAATTTTAACTATGTCCGCTCCATATCCGTTTCTGATATTTTCATGAAACTTCAAATAAATGAAAAGCACCTTGAGATGATGTGCAGAGTGCAGGAACCATAACTCTGGTTTGCCTACTTTAGGAGTTATTGCCCTTTGAACATTTAAAAAGGCAATTTTGACTGTGTCGGCTCCATAACTCACAAACCATTTGAGATATTTTCATGACACTTCACACAAGTGTAAAGCACCATGAGACAATGTGCAGAGCGCAGGAACCCTGACTCTGATTTGCCTACTTTAGGAGTTATTACCCTTTGAACATTGAAAAATGGAAGATGAAATTTAGTATAAACATGGACATTCTGGTAGTGTATCATGCTCATTGAAATGAGGGACAAGGGCTCACAACTCTTAGAGTTTTTCCAGATAATGTAAAATTTTCAACAGTTATTTCTTGTTCATAACTGTTTTCTCTGCAGCTTAAATAACTTTCTTCTCTGACAGCGCTGAAGCGGGGCTATAGTCAGATCCTCTGACAGCTCTAGTTGTTCCTGGGGAGCTTTTTAAAAACTATTTTTGTCTCATATCAATAGGGGTCTACTGTTTAAGGAAAGAAATTGCTCCTGAGGAGCTGTTCAAAAATATTTTTGTCTCATATCAATAGGGGTCTACTCTTAAAAGAAAGAAATTGCTCCAAATGAGCTTTTCAAAAATATTTTTGTCTCTTGCCAATAGGGGTCTTCTCTTAAAGGGAAGAATTTGCTTCTAAGGAGCTGTTCAAAAATATTTTTGTCTTTTATCCATAGACTCTTTGAATTATGTCCCTTAATAAGTTTTCAGATTTTGCCATTCTTGAAAATTTTGGTACCAGATTTCTGAGCAACTATAAAAGTTAGAAAGCTGAAAGTTTGTATAAAATAAACATAGAAAAGATCTAGCTGTATTGTATATACCAGAATAGGGGCCAAGGGTGCATAACGCTTGGAGTTTTGACCCTTGGTATGTTTTCAAAAAAATTAAATACATTTTGTTCAGTAACGTATGTTTTGGTCCTACCTCAATGAAACTTATACCAGACTTGGTCTTTAAAGTAAGGAAGATGTGATGGCCGAACAGTGGCAAAGGGCCTGTAAGTCTTGGAGTAATGACATGTTAGCATGTCCTACAATGATGTACCTGGTAAAGAACTAAGCATGGATTCAAAATATTTCGATACTACATGTATGAGTCTTTTTCCTCTTATATTGCTGCAGCAGGACTATAGTCAGATCCTATGACAGCTTTTGTTTGTGTTGCAAAGCCACTGACAATTTTTCAGCCAAAACTATCACACGGTATTAGATTTTGTACTTGCAAGAATAGCTATGGTTTTGACTACTTTAAACTAACAAGACATTGGACATCCAGGGCCAGTTGTTCAAAACTAACATTGTCATTAGTTAACATATCGTTAAAACTGTAATTGTTAAATTTGGCAAACATACATGTACTAATATTTTTGCAGAAAAAAATATGAGCAGCTTTTGCAAATGCAAAAGCTACTCACATTTTTTCAGCAAAAATACCAAAGTATTAGATGTTCCTACAAGAACAGTTAACCGTTTGACCACTAATGAGGTCATTAAGCTATTGATGCTTTGAATAACTGGATCCTAATGAGCTGTTTCGGGAGCTGTTGCTTGAGCTTGGGAAATATTTTACATATCATTTACATATACTTTAATATGTATGCACATTTTGACACATTGGGAAAACTTGCCTATACATATACATAAAAAACGACAATTTTAAGATGAAAAATTGTGATATTTTTCTTATTTCTGCTCAAAATATAGAATTTGGGTACTCATTAGAACCGCCTCATCCAGGCGGTTCTAACGAGTACCCACAATCTATATTTTAGAGCAGAAACAAGCAAAATAAGGTTTACCTGTGTAAACCCCAGTTTTACTACATAAAACTGGAGTTCAAAGGGGTCAGAATAAAATAGGCGTGTTTTATTCTTTCATATACATGTACATGTATGTTATAGGTTTTGCATGTATATTCACCTTATAAAGGAAGCTGCATGTTATAAAATACAGTTCTTAGAGGTTATTCTGTATACACAGTTCAGTTTCAGTGGCTTGAATACATAAAACCAGATAAATTATGAGAAAATAAGAAAATCAAGATAAACCGGTATAATTTTCCTTATTTTCAAATGTAAAAAAGCGTACAGTCTTAGTGTAATTAATGTCATCACGTTTACACATCCGGGTCCATTTGTTTAAAACTAAGGATCAAAAAGGAGGTCATTAGTTAATGTATCGTTTAACTATTGGTTTCATTGGGTGACAGGGCTTGATATGTCATTTCATATCAATGTCGGGTAAAAGTCCCACAAAATTGGAAGCAACATCTCCAAAATGACCTATACAGTATTGACGTGGACGTAAAACCTCAAATCAAACAAACAAAAAATTAAATGTGCCCTACCAAAATACCGTGAGAAATTACACACAATAGTACCACGATAAAAGAAGATAACAGAAAGGATTCTATGGTTTATTGGCTGAAAACTGATATACACATTTATTTAATATGAAAATTTTTTTGGTATTTTTGCTGCAAAAATGTGATTAGCTTTTGCATTTGCAAAAGCTACTCACACTTTTTCAGCAAAAACTGCAAAGTGTTATATATTGTGCTTGCAAGAACACTTAACATTTTGACCTCTTAGAGCTACTTAGTGTTGAGGGGAATGTTAAACCTCAATCCATCAATCAATGAATTAGCTAATGAGGTTTCAAACAAATGTTCCCTGGTTCCACATTACCCATGGCCGCTTTCTGATAATGCAGAAAATGCCAGAGGTGACCTTAATTTAAAGGATGGAGATACGAAATCAGAAAATACATGTAGCGTGACGTGGGATTCTGTATTTTTGTGTCAGGAAACTGGTAGTAGATAGAATTTTTTTTTTTTTTTGTAGGGGTTTATATTAACCCTAAAGATACCGAGAAAAACTGGATCTGAATATGTTGTCTGCATCTGTCGTCTGCATCTTCTTGCAAACTTTTGAAAAAAAAAAATTGCACAGGCAAACAGTGTGGATCCTGAGTCTGATCTGGGTCCACACTGGTTGCAATATTAACTTTTTGAATATTTGTTTGTTTGAATTGAGGCTTAGTGTCCACGTCAACACTGTAAAGATCATTTTGGAGACGTTGCTTCCACTTTTGTGGGACTTTTACCCGACATTGAGATGAAATGACATCTCAAGCCCTGCTGCCCAATGAAACCAAAAGGGTTTATATGCATGGACAGTCCGACTCGGACCACTTTTCCTGGGCAGGGTTAGAACCTCTAAGTGGTTTACCAGTACTCATGTGCGGTCGGTTTCATCTCTGCATGGAAGCATCATGCAGCCCAATCTATTTCTTCAAGCCCCGATGGGTGGGGGCCAGACTTTTTGAGTAACCAGCAGATGACAGATGTTTTGATTGGCATTTGAATGGTTAAAAATTTACTAGCAGCAACAAGTGGTAGATTGGTGCATTTATCTCTGTCTGGTTTTATTTTCTTCTCAACATTGAAGTTTTGTTTGTTTTGTCTATTTTACTGCATATTTTTTTCTAATAATTATACTCCCTATATTTGCATTAATATTTCTCTTCTTGTTTACTGTAGATGGATTAAAGTCATTCTGTATATTGTAAACAATGCAAGAAAATAAAACAAACAAGACTTACCTGAGTATTTGTTATGTTAACAGTATTCCTTAAGTTACATTTACCTTATGAAAGTTAACCCTTGTCCTGCTGAGCCCGGATATGTCTTATCTTTAAACAATGTAGATCCAGATCAGATGGCTTCTGAAGAAGCCATCTGATCAGGATCATCATTGTTTGCCATTCAGTTTAATAATAAGTTGCAATAATTTGCATCAAGTAATCTGATTGGTTGATAATCAGAAGTTGGTGTGGCATATTTAAATATTCAGCAGGTCAGAGGAAATGGGAATTTTATTTTTGAAATTATTTTTCAAGGGAAATAAGGTTTGAAATTCTCTGTGAATGGTCTGCAAGGCGTACAATTCACATATAATGTAGAGCCTTTTTTTGTGACAATTAAGACAGAAAAATTTGAAAATTATGACAGTGCACTCTTTCATAGCACAAAAATGGTTATTTTTCTGATAAAATTTTGTGATATTTTCCTTAGTTAGACTCCGAACATACCGTATTCGCCCTAATTATCGAACATGCTCCTATAAGCGCACACCAAAGCTATTTTTGAAAAGGAAATACATAAGCGTACACTTTACAGTAACCTCCCCCTAGACACTCTCACAGTAAATCTATAAAAAAAACTAAAGTTATTTCTTCAGCAGTGAAAGCAATGCTTTAGTATCCTTTTCCATCCCATTAAATATCAGTATGCATCATCTCGAAAGCTAGTGTTTTCGCATCGAGTGTGCGCTAATTAGGTAGATTTTTCACCGTGATTTGTTGACACGATTTTGAAAAAACTAAGCGCACGGTGCGGTAATTAGGGCAAATATGGTAGTTTGTGCACGCTCTTTAGATGGAGTACCCATTTCCTATGTCTTGGAGCAGAAATGAGAAAAATAATATATACCCCCTTTAGCCCCAGTTTTCTCTATATAAAGTGGGGTTTAACCCATTGTGGGCAAGAAACGCCTGGTAAACAGTGCAAGCCCAGATCAGACGCCATGGAACAGGGTGTCTTATCAGGGCCTGCACTATTTGCTAATAGAATTTTCCTTCAAAAGAAGAATAAAAACAAAAAAATAGGCCTGCCACCCTTTACATGACAAATGGACTTGTCCAACATTTAGCAATGGAAGAGACCACTAGTATACAATGGTTTAACCCATTTAGTACCAGAAACCTCAAAACGGGTACCCCGGCAAACAGTGCAGGCCCAGATCAGACGCTGCAAAACGCGGCGTCTGATCAGGGCCTCCACTGTTTGCTAAAAGTTCAGTCATTTTCCAAATAAATTTTGATGAAAACACAACCTGACACCCCTAAATTTTGAAATGAACTCCTGTTTTATATAAGGAGGAAGATTCCATTTGGTACAAAAAGGGTTCATTCTGCAAACACGCCCATTCAAATACATTGCCACCTTGATCGCCGAAAAAATGAAAATTTTAAGATGAAAAATTGTGATATTTTTCTTATTTCTGCTCAAAATATAGATTGTGGGTACTTGTTAGAACCGCCTCATCGAGGCGCTTCTAAAGAGTACCCACAATCTATATTTTAGAGCAGAAATAAGAAAAATAAAAGTTTACCCCTGTAAACCTCAGTTTTACTATATTAAAGTGGGGTTCAAGGGGGTCAAATTTATATAGGCACATTTCCTTGATGTAAGGAGGAAGATTCCATATGGTATAAAAAGGGTTTAGGGAAGTTCATTTCATGACGTTAACCTGGAGGATTGGTATTTTATGGGTTAACAAGACCATTAATTAATTAAGTAATTAATATACATCTCCTGCAATTAATTTGTCATAGAAACAAAAGTTGGATTTCCCGGGACAAACTTCATTTCCCTAGTACATGTATATTTGTTACAATTGCCTCATTGAAGCAGTAAAATTGTTTGTTTGACTTGAGGTTTAACGACCCCGTCAACATTGTATAGGTCATACTGGAGACGTTGCTTCCAATTTTGTGGGACTTTTACCTGACATTGAGATGAAATGACATCTCAAGCCCTGTCGCCCAATGAAACCAGCAGGCTTTCAAGTAGTCCTACTTTTTCCTACTTTTCCTACTTTTTTGGTCTCTTCCTACTTTGTTCCTACTTTTTCCAGAAAAACTCCTACTTCTCCTACTTTTTTGATTTGTTAAAAAAACTAAGATCCTAAATGAATAAATAAACAAATAAAGCATTTTAAAGTATAGCATGTATCTCAAACTATTTGTAGAATGCATCTTGTTATATGACATATGTACTGATAATCATCGACATTCATCTGCTGTTATTAGCTGTACCACTGATTGGAATATGTTGATGTAAAGCAAAACTGCAATGACCATCTACAGTTTTGTCTTGTTGAACATGACAAGAATTTTTGCAGTCAGTAGTGTAGTGATGCTTCAACTAAATGACCAACTGGAGCTCAGTCTTGTTGAGAATGGTAGAAAATTCACTACAACAATGCTTTGATGCCCTTTAGAACTGCTGTGACAAACTGTTCTGTCTTGTTTAGCATTACAGAAATTCATTGTAGCAGTCCAGTGATGCCTTAACTTGCAGTGACCAGCTATAACTCTGTCTTGTTAGCATGACAAACATTCACTTCAGCAGTGCAGTGATGCAGTAACCAGCTTGAGCTTTGTCTTGTTTAGCATGATAAAAATTCATTGCAGCAATGCTTTGATGCCTCAACTGCATTACAAAGCTAGAGCTCTGTCTTGTTAAGCATGGCAGGAGTTCATAGCAGCAATGCTTTGATACCATGGCTTTGATGCCTTACTAGAGCTCTTGTCTTGTTTAGTTGCTTTGACACCTTAACTGCAGTGATCAACTGGATCTCTGTCTTTAGCACAGGAGGAATTCATTTCAGCAGTGCTGTGATGCCTTAACTGCAGTGACAAATTAGAGTTCTGTCTTGTTTAGCTTGATAGAAATTCATTGTAGCAGCCATGCTCTTATGCCTTAACTATGATTACCATCTAGAGCTATGTCTTGTTGAGCATGACAGAAATACATTACAGCAGTGCTCTGTCAGATGACTAAACTGCAGAGACCACTGGAGCTCAGTCTTGTTGAGCAAGACAGAAATTCATTGCAGCAATGCTGGGATGCCTTGACTGCAGTGTTCAACTAGAGTTCTGTCTTGAGCATGAAAGGGATACACTGCAGCAGTAAACTGTGATGCCTTAACTGCAGTTACCCACTAGGGTTCTGTCGTGTTGAGCATGGCAGCAATTTATTACAGCATTTGTGGTGCCTTAACTGAGTTACCAACTAGAGCTCTGACTTTTTGAGCATGACAGAAATTCATTGCAGCAGTGCTGCTTAAATCTGCCTTAAATGCAATGACCAACTAGAATTATTGTCTTGATAAGTATGAAAGTAATTCATTGTTGCCATGCTTTGATGCATTTAACTGCAATGACCATTTAGAGTTCTGTCTTGTTGAGTATGACAGGAATTCATTGCAGCAGTGCTGTGTTGCCTTAATTGACGTTACCAACTAGAGTTCTGTCTTATTGAGCATGACAGAAATTCATTACAGCCGTGCTGTGTTGCCTTAATTGAAGTGACCAACTAGAGTTCCGTCTTGTTGAGCATGGAAGGAATTCATTGCAACGGTGCTGTGTTGCCTTAATTGAAGTGATCAACTAGAGCTGTGTCTTGTTTAGCATGACAGAAAACCATTGAAGCAGTGCTAGGATTCCTTATCTGCAGTGAAATATCTGAGATCTGTCTTATGGAGGATGACAGGAATTCAAAGCAGCAGTAATGCAATGTCTTAACTGCAGTGATATGCCACCAGATCTTCCTTGTCTAGCATGACAGAAATTCATTGCAGCAGTGCTGTGATGACTGGAGTGACCAACTAGAGCTCTGTCTTGTTTAGCATGACAGAAATTCATTGCAGCAATGCTGTGATGACTGAGGTAACCAACTAGAGCTCTGTCTTGTTTAGCATGACAGAAATTCATTGCAGTATTGCTGTGATGTCTGGAGTGACCAGTAAGAGCCCTGTCTTGTTTAGCATGACAGAAATTCATTGCAGCAATGCTGTGATGACTAGAGTGACTAATTAGAGCTCTGTCTTGTTTAGCATGACAGAAATTCATTGCAGCAATGCTGTGATGACTGAAGTGACCAACTAGAGCTCTGTCTGGTTTAGCATGACAGAAACTCATTGCAGCAATGCTATGATGACTGAAGCGACCAACTAGAGATCTGTCTTGTGTAGGATGAAAGACATTCATTGCAGCAATGCTGTGATGTCTGAAGTGACTAACTAGTGCCCTGTCTTGTTTAGCATTACAGAAATTCATTGCAGCAATGCTGTGATGACTGGAGTGACCAACTAGAGCTCTGAAAGAAATTCATTGCAGCAATGCTGTGATGACTGAAGTGACCAACTAGAGCTCTGTCTTGTTTTGCATGACAGAAATTCATTGCAGCAATGCTGTGATGACTGAATTGACCAACTAGAGCTCTGTCTTGTTTTGGCATGACAGAAATTAATTGCAGCAATGCTGTGATGACTGAAGTGACAAACTAGAGCTCTGTCTTGTTTAGCATGACAGAAATGCATTGTAGCAATGCTTTAAAGCCTTGACTTCAGTGAGCAACTAAAATGCTGTCTTATTTTGCATGACAGGAATTCATTGTAGCAGTGCTATGATGCCTTCACCTGGACATCTTGTAGCTGATGCTTCTCACAAATTAATATTTTGTCATAGGTGTATGTCAATATCTAGGTATATATATCTGCCAGTGGCAATCTCTTGACAAAAGCATTGGAAGTTCAGGCTGCAGGCATGAATAACTGTACTAGGTGGGTTAGCCACTAACATTTTACAGGTGCCTGCTAACTTTCATGTGAAAACATTAGACTCTAATGCACAAATAAAACTGCCCAAAATGAAAAACTGATAAAAAGTGAGAAATATGGAGGTATGTTCGTGTCCGTTAGCTCCTACTTTTTATATCAGGTTCCTACTTTTTTCCTACTTTTCTCCTACTTTTTGATATCTCAGGCTCCTACTTTTCTCCTACTTTTTCACCAGGAGTCACTTGAAAGCCTGAACCAGTTTATTAGCATGGACGGTCCGCCTCACACTGCAGTTCCTGGACAGGCTTAGATCCTCTAAGAGGTTTAACAGTACTAGTGTGCGGGCCGGATTCAGCTTTGCCTGGAAGCTCACGTGCCCATATATTTCTTCAAGCCCCTATGGGCGGGGGCGGAAAACAGTAAAATGAGCACATATATAATACATATTTGAAGTAGAAATAAGAAAAAAACTGTTCCGTCTGTCAGAAGCAACATGCCGTCTTCAGGTCATGAAATAAAGCCTTAACTTGCTTACCAGATAAGAATATAATTTGCATAGGGTATAGAAATCCTTAAATCAGCCTTAATCTCCCCTGTTATGCTGTATTTGCAATGCTGTGAGAGAGTCGGTTAACACTGGAACTGCCATTGAAAATTTGCATCCAACTCTTATCCTTCTGAATAATTAATTTACCCACACCCATTTTTACTATCAGCCAATCAAATTGCTTGATATAGTGTGTTCATTCAAACCACAAACTGCATAACAATGAAGATTCTGATCAGATGGCAGCCATCTGATCTCGATCTACATGGTTTGCTAAGCTCATGGTTATTGTGTGCAGCCCGATAAGAGTTATTGCTGTTCAACAATGGAGATAAACAGTTTTCCAGGAAGACAACGCCTGGCCTCATCAAGCCTGTATTGTCGATGACTTCCTCCCAGCAAATAAAGTGAACAGAATTTCTTGCGCACCAGACAAGGAAATCCGTGATTTTACCCTGGGATAGAAATTTGTTTTGACCCTGGTGTTCCGACCTCAAATCGAATATAATCGCATGTTTGATAAATGCACTGGTTGATTACGATCTCGTATGCGCCATCGTTAAGGTTGACATCGCAGCAGGTTACGTGACGTCACTAAAGATTCCTGCCTTGTCAACACAATATGGCGGAAGTTGGTAACCGAAGTGACTGCAGCATTAAAAATCCGCACTAAGAAATGGAAGGTATGGAGAAAAAGAATCCAATATGGGTGTGAGGGGTGGATAGAAAAATCCGTCCCTCTGGATCACTGTCCGGCATCACTCGGCAAGCCTTGTGATGCCGCACACTGTCCCTCGGGAAGGATTTTTCCATCCACCCCTCACACCCATATAAGATTCTAATAGGATCGGCCTGCTTTGTCTCCAGATTTATACTGCATGGAGAAAGTTTGGGTCGTTCTTCATAGAGCTGTTTCAGCATGCCTGGACCAAGACTGCTGCAGAATCTTCAATGGTTCCTGACAGAAGAATGGCCTGAATCCAGAAAAGAAAGTGATGGTATATTGAAGGGTATATTAGTGTTAAGAGGTATACTCATTACAAGAGACTTCTGGCCTTTGTAGCTCAGTTGAATGTGCATCTGACTACTGACCAGGAGGCTGTGGGTTTGATACCTGTGGGGGTCGGCAACATTCTATCATGGAGATTGATCATGATCAGGTTTTTAGCTCACCTGTCACATAGTGACGAGGTGAGCTTTTGGGATCACTTTTTGTCCGGCGTCCGTCGTGCGTGTGTGCGTGCGTAAACTTTTTCTTCAAATGACATCTCCTCCTAAACCACTGATCAGATTTTAACCAAACTTCACAGGAATGATCCTTAGGTGGTCCCCTTTCAAAGTTGTTCAAATCGTTCCGGTCCATTGCACATCTAGGTCACAGGAGCTAAAAATAGATTTTTAAAATGTAAACATTAAAAATCTTCTCTGAAACCGAAAGGCCCAGGTCTTCGATATTTGGTATGAAGCTTCATCTAGTGGACCTCTACCAAGATTGTTCAAATTATGGCCCTTGGGCCAGAAATGCCCCCGCCCCGGGGGCCTTTGGGTTTACATAGACTTATATAGGGAAAATCTTTAAAAATCTTCTTCTCTGAAACCACAAGGCCCAGGTCTTTGATATTTGGTGTGAAGCTTCACCTAGTGGACCTCTACCAAGATTGTTCAAATTATAGCCCTAGGGCCAAAAATGCCCCCGCCCCGGGGGCCTTTGGTTTTACATAGGCTTTTACAGGGAAAATCTTTAAAAATTTTCTACTCTGAAACTGCAAGGCTCAGATCTTTGATATTTAGTGTGAAGCTTCATCTAGTGGACCTCTACCAAGATTGTTCAAATTATAGCCCTAGGGGCAAAAAATGCCCCCGCCCCAGGGGCCTTTGGTTTTTCCTTATATAGGGAAAATCTTTAAAATATTCTTCTCTGAAACCGAAAGGCCCAGGTCTTCAATATTTGGTATGAAGCTTCATCTGGTGGACCTCTACCAAGGTTGTTCAAATTATGGCCCTTGGGCCAGAAATGCCCCCTCCCCGGGGGCCTTTGGTTTTACATAGGCTTATACAGGGAAAATCTTTAAAAATCTTCTTCTCTGAAACCGCAAGGCCCAGGTCTTTGATATTTGGTGTGAAGCTTCACCTAGTGGACCTCTACCAAGATTGTTCAAATTAAAGCCCTGGAGCCAAAAATGCCCCCGCCTTGGAGGCCTTTTGTTTTACATAGGCTTTTACAGGGAAAATCTTTAAAAATTTTCTACTCTGAAACTGCAAGGCTCAGATCTTTGATATTTAGTGTGAAGCTTCATCTAGTGGACCTCTACCAAGATTGTTCAAATTATAGCCCTGGGGGCTAAAAATGCTCCCACCGCAGGGGCCTTTGGTTTTACATAGGCTTATATAGGGAAAATCTTTAAAATATTCTTCTCTGAAACCGAAAGGCCCAGGTCTTCAATATTTGGTATGACGCTTCATCTGGTGGACCTCTACCAAGATTGTTCAAATTATGGCCCTTGGGCCAGAAATGCCCCCGCCCCGGGGGCTTTTGGGTTTACATAGGCTTGTATAGGGAAAATCTTTAAAAATCTTCTTCTCTAAAACCACAAGGCCCAGGTCTTTGATATTTGGTGTGAAGTTTCACCTAGTGGACCTCTACCAAGATTGTTCAAATTATAGCCCTAGGGCCAAAAATGCCCCCGCCCCGGGGGTCTTTGGTTTTACATAGGCTTATACAGGGAAAATCTTTAAAAATCTTCTTCTCTGAAACCGCAAGGCCCAGGTCTTTGATATTTGATGTGAAGCTTCACCTAGTGGACCTCTACCAAGATTGTTCAAATTAAAGCCCCGGAGCCAAAAATGCCCCCGCCTTGGGGGCCTTTGGTTTTACACAGGCTTATACAGGGAAAAACTTTAAAAATCTTCTTCTCTGAAACCGCAAGGCTCAGATCTTTGATATTTGGTGTGAAGCTTCATCTAGTGGACCTCTACCAAGATTGTTCAAATTATAGCCCTGGGGCCAAAAATGCTCCCATCCCTGGGGCCCTTTGGTTTTTCATAGGCTTATATAGGGAAAATATTTAAAAATCTTCTTCTCTGAAACCACAAGACTCAGGTCTTTGATATTTGGTATGAAGCTTCACCTAGTATAGCCCTTGAGCCAAGAATGTACTAGAGCCACTGATTCTCAGGTGAGCGATTCAGGGCCCTCTGGGCCCTCTTGTATACGGTCATTCTCTCTCTTCTGCTGATTTAAGGACAAATGTCAGATTCTGTCAAAAGAATGTTCACTGTACCGGCCAACCACTTATGCATAAACTAACTGGCTTGATATTGCCTGAATAGTGTTGACTGGATTGTAAAACTAAAAATAAGGGACAATTATTGCTCTTTGCTTCTTGAATTACCTGCTCTTGTATTCAGATTCAGAACTTACTCATCATGCTGAATATTTCAATATACTGCACTCCTTCACAATTTTCAACCATTTTGGTTGCATAATTTCATTTTTATGCCCTGCCCTCAGAAAGTGGCCGGGTATTATGTTATACCCTCAGAAATTTTGAGTGTCTGTCCATCCGCCAGCACCGCATAGTTTCCATTCTGCTCCATAACTCTGATACCATTTGAGATATTATCATGAAACTTCACAGGTAAGTAGAGCATCATGAGATGACGTGCAGAACATATGAACCATTACTCTGATTTTCCTATTTCTGGAGTTATTGCCCTTTCAACATTGAACATAGCCATTTCCATCATAGTTTCGTGTCCGCTCCATAACTGATACCATTAGAGATATTTTCACGAAACTTCACATATTTGGAGCACCATGAGATGACTTGCAGAACACATGAACCATTACTCTGATTTTCCTTCTTTTGGAGATTTTTCCCTTTGAACATTGAACATCTACCATATATTTGTGTCCCCTCTATAACACCATTTGATATATTTTCACAAAACTTCACAGATATGTAGAGCACCATGAGACGACGTGCAGAACCAGAACTCTGATTCTCCTACTTTTTGAGTTATTGCCCTTTGTACATTGAACATAGCCATTTCTATCATAGTTTCATGCCCACTCTATAGCTCTTGATACCATTTGAGATATTTACAGGAGACTTCATACATAATTATGTAGAGCACCATGAGACGACAATCAGAACATATGAAATGTAACTCTGATTTTCCTACATATGGAGTTATTGCCCTTTGAACATTGAACAGCCATTTCTATTATAGCTTCGTGTCTGTGCCATAACTCCGATACCATTTGAGATATTTTCATGAAACTTCACAGATATGTAGAGCACCACGAGACACAGAACATATGAAACATAACTCTGATTTTCCTACTTTTGGTGTTATTGCCCTTTGAACAGCCATTTCTATTACAGCTTCGTGTCTGTGCCAAAACGTGGCTACCATTTGAGATATTTTCATGAAACTTCACAGATATGTAGATTTTCCTACTGTTGGAGTATTATATTGCCCCTTGAACATTGACCATAGCCTTTTCTATCATGTAGTCTGAAGCACTGTATCTCCTGAGCCTATTGATGGATTCTGATTAAACTTGCATGGTTACATCACTAGGATAGGGGATAAGACCTGTTAGGTTTTGATGTCAATTTTGGCTTGTCTGCACCCTGTCTCTCGAATATATAAATAACATTTGGTCAAACTTGGTACACTATATCATTGCAACCTACCAAATATTTAGTTTGCTTTTAGTGACAATGACCTTATTTTCAAGGTCACAGGCCCCCAAAAACTGTCAATTTTGGGCCAGAACTGTCTGCACCCTTTCACATCCACAAATTGTTGAAATTTGGTCAAACTTGGTACAAATTTATGGCTCTTTGAACATTGAAAGTAACGTATTCTGGGATACATTCTCGGTCAAAAAAGTAACTATACCAACTTCCGGGTAAATTCCATCAGCTAAAGATGGCTGTAAACATGGGAATCGGATGTCTAGCTACAAAATGCATAAAGTGGCATTTGCCCATACTATTGGGCTTGCAAAATGTGCCCAGAAAGATTTTGCAAGGAATTTGGCATTGCGCATTCGCCGATGATCATTATGTGTCAGAGATGAAAGATCATATCCATTGAACATCGAAACTTGCTTTACCTTTTCAGTATCTCATGATCTTGCACTACAATCAGGGCTTTAATTTGTGAAATTCTCAGATTATCTCCCTTTCTATTAAAACATTTTTTTTTTTTTTTTTTTTTTTTTTTTTTGGTTTGGGTTTTACGGCCCTTTCAAGATTATTTCACTCATATCGAGCCGATCGTTAATCCAAGGTGGACGAAAACCGGAGTACCCGGAGAAAAACCACCTGACCTTCGGTTGCAGAACTTGGCGTCTCACACGTGGCCCGAGCAAGGCTCGAACCCACGGCGGTGAGAGACCTAATGACTAAGAGTCAGCGTTCAATTAAAACATATAGCAATTTTTAAACTGTTGTTATTTCCAAAGTTGTCATCCAGTTTTTGCAATTTCTTTAAAAAGTGCTTTGTTGCCACCACTGCTGTTGACCTTGATGGAAAAAAAATGTAGAAAATCCATGTAGCATGTGGCACTAACAATTTTCTATTTTCAATTGAAAGCATTTTGCACCCACTTTCAAAGAATCTGAGGCATATACGTGATCATCTGCTTCTCTGGAACTAATATTCCAAATCTTCTGTGAATAGACACACAGGGTATCTTATAAAAGGTGACATGTATCAAACTTTAGAAATCTTGTGCTAAGTGTTATTTCTTAATTGGCTTTTGTAATGATTTATTCTGTGAAATTGTCACAGTGACCCCTTGGGTGTTTAAAACAATAGCCCAGGCTGGCAAGTTTACATAAACAAGAGGGCCCACAGGGCCCTGGTTCGCTCACCTGTCACTGTCTCGAGTACATTCTATTTTTAGCTATGGTGGCCATCTTGTTCATCAGCAGAGTGTTTTTAGCTTATTTGGTAGGGAGTGACCTAGGTAACATTCCTGTGAAGTTTGAATCAAATTGACCTTAGGGTTTAGGAGGGGTTCACGTTTGAATCAGATTTACAATATTTTTCTATTTTTAGTTCCGGTGGCCATTTTTTTCATCTGAGCGGGATTGTTTTAGCCTGTTTGGTACAGGGTCATCTAAGCAACATAACTTCAAAGTCTGAATGAAATTGACCCAAGAGTACAGAAGGAATTGTCATTTGAAGATTTTTTTTTTTATTTTTAGCTCTGGCAGCCATTGTTCATTGGAGTGGAATAAGGTTTAACTATTTTGGTACGGAGTCACCTAGGCAACATTCCTGTGAAGTTTTAAATCCAATTGGCCCAAAGGTTTAGTAGGAGTTCACATTTGAAGCAAATTCACAATGTTTTTTCTATTTTTAGCTCTTGTGACCATTTGTTAATGGTTATGCTATTTTCCTAGAGGGTCATCTACACAACATTCCAATGAAGTTTAGAAGCCTTCATGGTGAAGTGGTCATGCTACTTGCCTTGTAAACCAGGGGTAGCAGTATCGATCCCAGTCTTCTCCAGACTTTCAGATTGGTCTTTAAACAGAGGTCCCATCACTGTATGACCTTAGCTTTTGGTGAGACTTCAACTCAAACACTCACTCCTATGAAGGAACCTTTATGCCAAATATGAAGGCTGTATCTTAAATGATCCAAAAGTTATGACAAAGTAGGTCAAAGGTCAAGGTCATGGCGCAAAAGTTTTGAATGGTTGGGAAAACTTTGTCACAGGGAACATACATGCCAAATATGAAGGCTCTATCTCATATGGTTCAAAAGTTATGATAAAGTAGGTCACAGATCAAATCTTTATATGAGTGGGAAGCCCTTGTCACAAGGAACCTACATGCCAAATATGAAGGCTCTATCTCAAACAGTTCAAAGTTATGACAAAATAACCTTCTGATCTACTTTTTGATTTGACATGACCCATGTTTGCACTTAAATGAGATATTGTCCAGATGATCATTCTGAGCAAGTTTTATGATGATTTGACTAAAACTGTGGACTCTAAGAGTGTTCAAAACGTTTTTCTATGATTTGACTTGCTGACCTACTTTTTGACCCGACATGACCCATATTCAAATTTGACAAAGATATTGTCAAGATGATCATTCTGAGCAAGTTTGATGATGATCGGACCAAAACTGGGGTCTCTAGTGTGTACACAAGGTTTTTCAGCAATCTGACCTACTGACCTACTTACTGGCTAGATATGACCAACATTCAAAATTAACTGAGATATTGTCAAATGATCATTTTTAGCAAGTTTGATGATGATCAGACCAAAACTGTGGCCTCTAGTGTGTTCAGAGGGTTTTCTATGATATTATCTACTGACCTACTTTTTGGACTGACATGACCAATATTTGAACATGACTCAGATATTGTCAAGATGATCATTCTGGGCATGTTTGATGATGATTGGACCTAATCTGTGGCCTCTAGTGTGTTCACAAGGTTTTTTTATGATTTGACCTACTGACCTACTTCTTGACCTGAAATCACCCATATTCGAACTTGACCGAGATATTGTCAAGACTATCATTCCGAGCAAGTTTGATGATGATTGGACCAAAAATGTGGCCTCTAGTGTGTTCTCAAGGTTTTTCTCTTATTTGACCTACTGACCTACTTTTTGACCCGACAACACCCTATTTGAACTTGACTGAGATATTGTCAAGATGATCATTCTGGGCTAGTTTGATGATGATCGGACCAAAACTGTGGCCTCTAGTGTCTTCACAAGGTTTTTTTTCTGATTTGACCTAATGACCTACTTTTTTACCCAACATGACCCATATTTGATCTTGACCGAGATATTTTGTGGTGGTACAAAATGTGTGCAAGTTTAGTTAAAATCAAATCATAAATGAAACAGCTATCATGCAGACAAGACCAAAATAGACAATTTTTGCCCGTTCAGGGGCCGTAACTCCGTAACACATGATGGGATATGGCTGGTTCAAGAAAGGAACCCAGATCCCATGGTGGTACAAGTTGTATGCAAGTCTGGTTAAAATCAAATCATAAATGAAGATGCTATCGTGCGGACAAGACCAAAATAGGCAATTTTTGCCCTTTCAGGGGCAGTAACTCCGTAGCACATGATGGGATATGGCTGATTCAAGAAAGGAACCCAGATCTCATGGTGGTACAAGTTGTGTGCAAGACTGGTTAAAATCAAATTATAAATGAAGATGCTATTGTGCGGACAAGACCAAAATAGGCAATTTTTACCCTTTCAGGGGCCGTAACTCAGTAACACATGATGGGATATGGCTGGTTCAAGAAAGGAACCTAGATCTCATGGTGGTACAAGTTGTGTGCAAGTCTGGTTAAATTCAAATCATAAATGAAGATGCTATCGTGCGGACAAGACCAAAATAGGCAATTTTTGCCCTTTCAGGGGCCGTAACTCCGTAGCACATGATGAGATATGGCTGGTTCAAGAAAGGAACCCAGATCTTATGGTGGTACAAGTTGTGTGCAAGTCTGGTTAAAATCAAATCATAAATGAAGATGCTATCATGCGGACAAGACCAAAATAGGCAATTTTTGCCCTTTCAGGGGCCGTAACTCAGTAACACATGATGGGATATGGCTGGTTCAAGAAAGGAACCTAGATCTCATGGTGGTACAAGTTGTGTGCAAGTCTGGTTAAAATCAAATCATAAATGAAGACGCTATCGTGCGGACAAGAAATTGTTTACGCACGCACGGACGGACGGACGCACGCACGCACGGGCGACGGACGACGGACAAAATGTGATCACAAAAGCTCACCTTGTCACTACGTGACAGGTGAGCTAACAAAAACAGTTTGGGCTTTTGCATGGAAAAATGAGTCCGCTAACCAAAACAAAAAATTTTGTGTATTTTTCATTTGCAGTAACTACAGTAAACGAAGCAATTTTATGTGTAGGAACTTTTTTGACCTAGTAAACAGGAAACTATTTTGAGATATTTTCTGTGAACTTCACACAAAGATTAAGCCTTATCTTGTTGTTCACGACATCCCTATTTTTGCAAACAGTGTAGATCCAGATCAGATGGCTTCTGAAGAAGCCATCTGATCAGGATCTACACTATTTGGCATTCAGTTTATGAATTTGTAGCAATAAATTACATCAAGTAATTTGATTGGTTGATAGACAGAAATGGGTGTGGCTTAAATGAATATTCAGCAAGATAAGGGTTAAGCACCATGAGGAGTGCTGCAGAAACACATGTACATGTACTACTGGTTTGCCTCATTTTGGAGCTATGGCCGTTTGAGCATTGAAAATAGTCATCTCAGTCATGTATTCATGTCAACTTTATTTAGGGCAAGACTAATGCACCTTCACTTTGGATTCCTTTTTGACAGCACTTGCTTGATGTAAATAATGTGGCGGGGCATGATGCAGTGCTTTTATTTGGCAAATTTTGCTATGGTTTCAAAGGTAGAATGGAAAATAGTATAGATCCTGATCGGCTGGCTTCTGAGAAGCCAGCTGATCAGGATCTATACTGTTTTCAAAAATGTATATATTCAGGTTCAGCATAGCAATGATTAACTTTGGATCAACTGTACCCTGTACTATGAAAATATCTAAGAGGGTGTTGGAGTGATGGAGCTTTCAGTGGAGATAATGCAAATACACCACAATTCTGTTATAAAACCGTTTTTATAACACGGTTTCAAGATGGATCTAAAAAAATGTGTAGATTATATTGAAAAATGGCCATAAATGGTCATTTTTCTATACAATCTACATATTTTGGTTGGATATAACATGGTTGTTGACATAACATGGACCGCTTGGAGGATCTAAGCCTGTCCAGGAACCGCGGTGCGAGGCGGACCGTCCATGTTGATAAACCATATTGGTTTCATTGGGCGACAGGGTTTGAGATGTCATTTCATCTCAATGTCGGGTAAAAGTCCCACAAAATTGGAAGCAACGTCTCCAAAATGACCTTGACAGTGTTGACGGGGACGTTAAACCTCAAATCAAACAAACAAACAAGACATAACATGGTTTCTGTTTTGGACCCCATTAGTGTTATAAAGAGGTTGTGTGTAGCATGTCACTCAGAGTTGTGGTTCTTGCTCCTAATATGCTTTCTCAACCTCCTGTTCAGTCGACCAAGTACCATCAATATATCTCAAAGGGTTTTGGAGTTGTAGTGATCATGATGTTATACTTTGAGAGACAACCAAAAGACAATGGTACCCAGAGTTGTGGTTCTTGCTCATGAAATGCTGTTCCAAAGACCTTAAATATGTTTCAAAAGGTGTTGGCATTATGGTGATCAAAAGGCCAAAATAATTAAAACACCATGGCCACGAAAGTTGTGTTACTTACTCTTGACACACCTAAACAATGTACTATCATACCAAGTACCATCTATATATCTCTATGAGTGTGGAGTTGTGGGTGATCACAAGGTTATATTTTCCAGGGAGATAGTTAAAAATATGGCACAGAGCTGTGGTTCTTACTCTTGAATCACCTTCTTATAGGCGCAGATCAGATTGACAGGGTGGAGCTATCGTTTACACCTGCATTTGGAATAAGGTAAATCAAGTCCATGATTATCGGAATATAGCTGTAACACAAAACTATGGTGTATCCATATGGCCATTTGGTTCGCTTGCAAAAAGGATGCGAAAGGCACTATACTGAAATCATTTTGTGGACTCAGGGAATTTGACATATGACAACGTTGGACTGCCCTGCCTTCACAATCTTATCTGCAACTCCTAAACCATCAATGTATCTCAGGGGTATTGGAAGTATGGCAATCACAAGGTTGCATCTAGAACAGACAGATGGATGCCAGGCTGATCACTCTCCCCTGGTTGAGGTATTAAAATGGGAGAAAATGTGTTGGCTGTAGCAGGAATGACTGACCCCCCAGCTAGTATTACCTGGAAAACTGCATAAGCTCAGCCGTCTTGAAAGAACCGAACTATTTGTACTGCATTTTACCGGCAGCCTCTCAGCTATTGGATAAGGGAACGTGAAACAGCTTGACAGGCGATCAACTGACAGTGAAAGTATTAATTCTGTTAATCCTTAACCAATAACATGCCAATCATGACAATTGTCGTCTGCTTTATTGTCTGCCCGTTACTTAAAAAGTAATATTTTTTTTGCAAACATATAGGAGCAGTCTGATCTGGGCCCACACTGTTTGCCTGTAAGCTAATATTTTTTTTGAACATTTGCAAAAAATTCAGCAGACAACATAATCAAACGACATTTTCAGATGTAGTTTTTCTCGGCAACTTAAACAATGGTTGTCTGCATTGCTATCTTCTGGTTACTTTAAAAGTCATTGTTACAAACAGTGTGGCCCAGATCAGACTGCTCTGATCAGGATCCACACTGTTTGCCTGAATGCAAAAATATTTTTAAAATGTTTGCTGGAACACCAGACAACATATACAGACAATACGAGGGATGTTCGAAAAGAATTGCTTATTTCTATCTGGAGACTTCCAAGTTAGCCCAAAAGTGCTCATTTCATGCCCTCGAAGTACTCCCCGTGGCTATAAATGCAAAGTTTCAGCTGATGTATCCACTTCTTGAAGGCGTCACAGTAAGCTGATTTGAGCACAGTGATAAGGTACTAATGAATGTCCAAATGCCTGTCGGGACTGGTATTTCCGCCCTGCAAGGAATGATTGCAATTTCGGAAACAAAAAGAAATCACATAGGGCAAGGTCTGGGGAATACGGGGGGTGAGGCAAAACAGTTACTTTTTCTTTCTTCAAAAAAAGCCGTAGCTATTGTGGCGGTATGAGCAGTTGCATTGTCATGTAGAAGATGGACATGTTTAAAATCAGTGGCAGGGCATCGTTTCTGATAATACTTTTTCTGTTTCTTCAGTACTAGGTCTTTGTGGTACTTTCCGGTGATGCTTTTGTCCTTTTTCACCGGCACTTTTATTGCAACTCCTTCACCAGAGAAGAAGATTCCATACAAAACCTTCTTTGTACTCAAAGAAGGTTTGACCAATTATTGGGCGTTTGCTGTGTTTAGTGGCCCAGATCTTATTGCTAACCTTTCTGACGGGCTCAAAATAATGAACTTAGGTTTCATCACCTGTGACGACATTGGCAAACTGGTTTTTGGTCATATTTTGGAAACATTTGAAGCAGCTGTTTGGCCTCTTTTGCTCGTCAGTCAACAGATGTGGCACCCATCTAGCAGAAATCTTTCTGCCTTTCAAATGCTTCTTCAAAATAAGGTGAACCTTTGAAAGTGATATGCCTACCTTTCGTTCAATATCACGAACTGTAAATCTGGCATCTCCTTCAATGATTTCCTTTATTGTAGAAACGATTTCTTTACGAGATGCAGATTTTGGCCTATCTGATTTCGGTGCATTTTTGATGGACTCTACACCAGACTCAAATTTCTTTTTCCACCACAGAACTGTGCCATAAGACACACAAGAAGGTCCAAAAGCAGTAGAAATTTCAGTCATCAGCTTCTTCAAGCAAGCTTTGATGTAAGCCCATATTTCATCTTTTTAGTCGATGCTTCTACCAACCATTTTTGACTGCAGTGGTCAATGACTGCATGTATTCAAATGGCAAATTTTTATGTCTTACACTTAGTCTAACATGTACATTATACACCATATTGTAGATATTGAAGAGCCCTATACAAGTATTTATTAATTGATGATCCTGTATTACACCAGGTCAACCAATATTCAAAAATCATAAATTGTGTTTTTAATTGCGGCCGAGGCCAATACAGCTGACCGAGGACCTGTAACTTGGCCAATACGAAATTACTTCATTAATAACATTATAGTATTGGTTTTGCTGATGCCCCTCGTGGATATCGAGCTAGAGGACAACAAGCAATTCTTTTCGAACATCCCTCATATTTTCAGATGCAGATTTTCTTGGCATCTTAAGGGTTGAGTCTGCTAACCTTTGCTTACCTTAAACCATCATGGGAATTTTAAGAGCAAACAACATTTGTTTTTGTTTTGTTTTTTTCAGAGAAAAAAAGGTTTGACTTTACATGTGAATTCTCTGCTTCACACAAAATTCACATGAAAAGTCTTGACTTATAGAAGCTTGAAATAACATGTGAAGTGTGTGCCCAGCAGAGGAGTCACATTTAATGTCGAGCCTCATTTTCTCTGACTGAAAATAAAACATTAGGAAATGGTATCTGCAGATATCATGGCAGTAAAAAAAGTAACACAAACATACATTAAGGATATATGAGCTTTATTGATTGTATAAAAATACAAAGAGCCAGACACAACCATCAAAGTGGGATGTGTAAATGGGTGAAACATGGAACTTGCTTGAATAACATGGTATTGCCTTGAATGATCTTTTGTGTGTGCGTTTTGGTTTTACGGCCCTTTAAATGAAATAATCTTAATTAACTATTTGGATGTAAAGTCTCTCATACTTCAATAATAATAAAATAATAATAATAATCGACCTTATTTATAGATGGTAACATATTTAGTACTAGTACTAATCTTCCATGTGGTCCTGTTTTCCTGGGTAGGAACCAGTACTAAGCAATGTGGATAAAGACTTGCTCAAGGAAACAACACTTGGCGCTTGCGGGGATCGACTGGCTACCTTTCGATCTCAAATCCGATGCTCTACCACTGTGGTTATGAATACACCGACTCACACAACATCATATGAATATTAAGTGACATCATAATAAATCAGCGTTCTCACCTTTACGACTGAACAATGGCAGCATTATGAAGTAAAGGAAGCCAGTCCCAAGTTTACTGACAAAACTGCAATTGTATTCTTGTTGCAATTTTAGCCCTCAACGGCTCAACCAGAGTTTCTTGTGAAATACTGGTTGTGGAATAAATAGAGTTTATTACTCAGCCGATTCTAAATATGGGATTTATAAACCGAGGGAGGTTGAAGATCCGATAAAGAAACGAGTGCGCTTGCGCACGAGTTTCTTTATAGGATGTTCAACCTCCCGAGGTTTATAAATCCCATATTTAGAATGGGCTGAATCAATAAACTATATATTACATGCATTTGATAGAGCTGATGGATCATTTTGCATCTAATTCTGTTTACAGTTCACGGTTAACATACATTCTATGCAAAAGGTAGTGGGCGCAGTGACACATAAGCTGACTGAAACAAAAACTGTATAGACGCCATCTTGAAAGCGGTTCCTATTGTAATGCATGAAGATGGAAGAAATAAAGTATTATAATGATAAAACAATTAAAAATGCGAGAGAACGGTCACCAAACGTACCCCTCATTCTGTAGTTATGTCCAGATAATCTGTATTCCAACCTTGAATCCTACTCGAACATCACGCATTCTGAACGTTTGTTGACATCTTCTCAGACGCCATTGAGATGACGTCATGATTAACGTCGACGTGTCTGAACTTTCCCGCGTTTGAATATAGCGATTTCAATGCAAAAGCAGTACCTTGTTTCTTGTGTCAAAAGTAGTTCCAGCCAGAAAGATTTATTTCCCCAGCTAAGAGGAAATATTTCTCCTTAGCTAAAAGGAAAATACCATGTTTTTGTCTGATAGAAACCATGGTATTTCTCTGTTATGCATGTAATATTGAAATTTATCATATGACGTCACGTCTGAGCGTGTAATAACACCATGCAATATTTTCGATAATCCACTAGTGGACTAAATATGCAAATTAGCTAGATACGTCCCGTAACGTTACATGTAAGACGTCCTTAACGACGTCTCGTTTACAAACGGCGGAATATTGACATTTTTGTAAACAATCGTGAATAAAATGCATTTTAAATGTCATATGATAGAATCTTGCATTCGTGCTCGTGTATTATTCTGATCACGGCCTCCACTGTTTGCTGAAAGTTCAGTCATTTTCCAAATAATTTTTCATGAAAACATAACTTGCCACCCCTAAATTTTGAAATGAACTCCTGCTATTTATAAGGAGGAAGATTCCATTTGGTACAAAATGGTTAAAATGATCCCATAGCTCCAAATAAGACTCTTTTTTTCATCTGAAAAATTCTGATATTTTTCTCATTTCTGCATAATGTTATGGGTACTCATTAGAAACGCCTTTGCGATCCGCTTCTAATGAGTACCGACAACCCACAACATGTTTTCATGCAGAAATCAGAAAATTAATATTTGGATACCCCCTCTTATCTGGGCTATGTATCATCTCCATTATGCTTCATGACCTGAAACTATGATCAAATCTCAGTAGTTCCAAATACCACTATTTTGGACAGATTTTCATGGTCCCAAAGATATTCGAGTTATCGAAGTTTGACTGTAAATGAGGTTGTCTTTACATTGCTCCATGTAAGGAGTTACTCGGACAATTAAGATTTCTTATTTCTTTATAAAAACGAATGCTGTGGCAACAGTGTAACCGTCATTGAAAAGATGGTCATTATGATAACACACATGGGATGTAGTGCATTTTTATATCTCCAAAATGGTTCCTTTCTGAGTAAAATCTGTGGTATTTTTCTATTTATACCCCAAACATACATTGTAGGTGCTTGTTAGAACTGCCTCATTGAGGTAGTCCTAATGAGTAACCTCAACCGGTCTTGGAACAAAAATAACCCTGTAAACCCCAGTCTTCTCTATATAAAAGGGGGTTATGAGGGATCTTCAATACACAGACTTATTAGATTGTGAACATCATGCCTACTCATATGACTTGATGTTAGTTTTGAAACTTTTAAGGGGAATGGGGAGGCAACTCCTGCAAAAGTATTTTTGTCTCCCATATCAATAGGGGTCAACTCTTAAAGGAAAGAATTTGCTCCTGAGGAGCAAATTCTTTCCTTTAAGAGTTGACCCCTTTCAGTGGGACAGGGCTTATAGAAAAATGCACAGGAAGTCCCTGAAAGTTGTCTCCCTTTGAAAAATGGCGGAAAGCTCTGCCAGGTGTTCCCATTCCTCTTAAACATCCCACTTTGTGGCTTTTTTCCTGGCCTCACTCTCTCTCAACTATCTTCCAATTATATTGAAATGCTAAATGTAAACCTATATAATAGAAAAATATTCTACAAAGCACTCTCAAGTGCAATAATTCTGTGAACATTTAGAAAACAACCACTAAACAGGGTAGCTTGCTTGCTCATGGCTTGTGTCTATGACCTTCATGTCAAGGTCAGTCACTTGAAGTCTAGGTCACACTTGATGTCAAGGTCACACTATGAAAGTCACACCCAAGAGGCTGGAAAAGTTCTGAATAAAATTTTGGAGCAGTGTCCAACACTATGCTATAAGTAACTCTAATTCACATGAATGTTTTGAAAAACTCAAACATAAAATCTGAACATAAACTTTAACATTCAATGCTACGGCTGCGTTGATTTGTAAAATTTTACCCTTCAAGCCTTTTTTTTCGTTCTTATTTTTCAGCAAAACAGAGCTTGGCATTACATGTGAGTAGTCTCCTGGGGCCAGTTGTTCAAAGTCTTGTTAGCTTAACGAGCTCGTTAGTGGTCATATTGTTAACTGTTCTAGCAAGTTCAATATCTAAAATTTTGCTGTAAAAATGTGAGCAGCTTTTGCATTTGCAAAAGCTGCTCACATTTTTTCAGCAAAAATATTAGCATATTTGCCATAATAAGTGATCAAAGTTTTAAAGATATGTAAACTAACGACATTGTTACTTTTGAAAAACTGGCCCTTGGACACTAGGATTCACTAGGCTGGTCACCCATCCCTTTTTTGTAGATTTTCTAATTTCGCTACTTCCTTTGGGCTTCATGCAGTTTGTGAGAGATTCACCAGATTTTCACATCGATAAATTCCACATAAATGAAATTCATTCCGATACTCAAGATTATTTCAAATCAAGCTGACCTTTCTAGAGGAGCAAGACTCCAATTTTCACAGATATCAGACTCCACATTTCATGTGAATTGTCAGCCCAAAACATATGGAAAATGTTGTCTGCTAGTCATGTTCAGCATTTGAAAGGTTAAGTAGCAGTAGGAGAAAATCAAAGTACACCACAACTTCTTTATAACACTATTAATGGGGTCCAAAGCAGAAACCGTATTAGTTAAACAAACGTGTTATATCCAAACAAAAATGTATAGATTATATAGAACAAGAATTCTGCCAAAGGCTACGTCATGCCTGTGGGGGCGCAAAGTCTTCGAACCATGTAATCTAGGACAAGGTCAAATATTAATGCTTCCATAAAAGTTGCCATTCCTAAATACAAGCTTGTATCAAGTATCATTAGTGAAGCTGTAACAGCTGCTGAGAAATGAACTTAAACATTAGGTTGAACACTAGGATTGATGCAATAGTTCACTAAGTCAGTGAACCATGAAATTTAGGTCAAGGTGAAATATGGATGGTTGCATTAAAATTGCCATCCCTAGATACAAGTTTGTACCAAGTATCATTAATAAAGCTCTTATAGTTCTTTTGAAATGAACTTGACCATTAAGGTGAACGCTAAGGTGGACATTATACTTCACAAAGGCAGTGAACCATAAAATGTAGGTCAAGGTCAAATATGGATGTTTGCATTAAAATTACCATCCCTAGATACAAGTTTGTACAAAATATCATTAATGAAGCTCTTATAGTTCTTGAGAAATAAACTTGGCCATTAGGGTGAACGCTTGCGTGGTCGCAATAATTACAAAGTCAGTGCACCATGAAATGTAGGTCAAGGTCAAATATGGATGCTTGCATTTAAGTAACCATTCCCAGATACAAGTTTGTAGAAAGTATCATTAATGAAGCTCTTATAGTTCTTGAGAAATAAACTTGATCATTTGGGTGAACACTAGGTGTTCACAAATGTTGAAGCCTTGACAAACAACTGGAAAACCGGGCGCCTATATCGCGCCATGCTATAGCAGGCGCGACAAAAATGATCATTTTTCTATATAATCTATACATTTTTGGGATCCATCTTGAAACAGTGTTATATCCATAACCGTGTTATAAAGAACAGCGTTATAATGGGGTTGCGGTTTACATGTACCTCATGACATAGGACTCTTCGCTACATAGCTCCAGATAAGGTGCTATTTTCATCTTAAAGTACCAACATTTTTCTCTCTTATTTCTATTTTGCATGAAAATGTGTTCTGGGTACTCATTGGAAGCACCTCTTCAAGGTCCTTCTAAAGAGTACCCATCTGAAAAGTATCAACATTTTTTCTTATTTCTGCATGAAAACGTTTGTTGTGGATACTCATTAGCAGCGCCTCGTCAAGGCTATGCCCCTCTTATCTGGGGCTATGCCTCTTCAAGATATTTGTAACAATATCTCAACTACTTTCAAATTCTTTATAGCACAAAAGTATTGGACATTTAAGACGGTTCTGTTTTGATTGGATTGTCTGTTTGTAGTTTAATGGCCAAGTCAACACCATTTAGGTCATTTGAGCTGATCAGTTTACCTAGCCGAACTTTTCCTGGGCAGGATAATACATAAGGGGTTAACCAGAACAGTGCACATTCTATCACCAGAAACTGACAACTGTCCTTGTTGAACCAGCGGAAGGGAGAGAATAACAGTAGAAACGATATCATGAAGAATGGTGCAGAGCCTTCCATTTTGGGAAATTTTGAAATTGTCACCACTGATTTAAAGTCAAAACAAGATCACTAAATTCAGAGTGTTTTGGTGCCTGCTTGGGCCTCAGCACAAACAAAATGTGACCAACACTCTCAGAAAAGACAAGAAGTAGCAAAGCAGTTCATACCCCTAGTCTGTGTATTTACAATTATTTCCTGATGCCATTTTTCATAATTCTCTATTTACTAACACTACTACTACTACCGTAATGATCCTAAGTACTGAGACAAATCGTTTGTTTGTATTGGAGTTTGATGGCCAAGTCAACACTATTTTGGTAATTTTTGAGCTGGTCAGTTTACCTATCCACACTTTTCCTGGGCAGGCTTATACGTAAGCGGTTACCCAGTACAGTGCCCATTCTTTTGCCAGAAACTGATAACTGAGACAGATAGGCCTAAGCAAACAGTGCAGACCCAGATCAGACTACCCCTTCGGGGGTAGCCTGATCAGGGTTTACACTGTTAGTCATTTCTTTTTGGACTCCTTGCTGGATCGTGAAACAAATGTTATAATTTTTGGAGAACTACAGGAAGTTCTCAAGGTGTCCGTTCTTTTAGGATCTTTACGGTACTACAAATGAGAAAAAATGTGTATCTACATTTAACTGTCGTTATCTCAAACTCCAAGGGTCTAGGCCTAGCTTTTCAAAGAAAAAAAAGCCCATAGTTAGCTTAGCCCTTACCTTGCTGAATATATTAATTTAGCCACAATCATTGCTGACTATCACTCAACCAAATTACTTTATATAATGTATTTGTTCATTTCACAAACTACATGACAGTGTAGATCCTGATCAGATAGCTTCTGATCTGGATCTACACTTTTGCAAAATAGGGGTTGCCGTGAAAAGCAAGATAAGGGTTAACAGACTCATCAGTGGTCAAAATAATTCCTATTCTAGCAAGTGCAGTGTTTTTTTGCTGAAAAAATGTGAGTAGCATTTACATTTGCAACAGCATTTTTGCTAAAAAAAATGTGAGTAGCTTTTGCATTTGCAATAGCATTTTTGCTAAAAAAATGTGAGTAGCTTTTGCATTTGCAAAAGCTACTCGCATTTTTTCAGCAAAAATATAAGTTTACCTGCCACATCAAATGATCAAAGTTTTAAAGATATGGTAACTAACGACATTGTTAGTTTTGCATAACTGAATCCTAGAAATTTTGGTTTGAAGTTACAGTAGTTAAAAAATAAAAGGAGTTTAAATTTTAAGCAGTAGTTTTAGATATCAGGGTTTGAGATAACGAGAGTCAACTGTATTTCTAGTGAGGAGAAAAACTCAGAAAAGAAGAATCTATCGTATATCAAAATAAATATAGTACTAGGATGATAAACATGCAAACAGAACTTAAAAACACATAACAGAATTCTTTCAGAGTTAAATGGCCTGGTCAACTCCATTAAGGTTAAATAGAGCTCATCAGTTGACCTCACAAAACTTCTGGACAGGCCTATACATAAGCGGGATAACCACTACAGTGCAAATTCTTTCGCCAGAAACTTACAACTGCCTTTCTTAAATCAGCTGACGTACATGTAAAAGATTTCATGTGTTTGAATCAGCGGGAGAGTATAAACATAGAAAAGATTTCATGATAAACCTCAACACAAAAGTATGTTGCTGACCCGGCAGATATCAAATACATGTTTTATGAAATGGTTATCCTTTGGAAGCAAGGAATACACTACAGGTATGGAGTGTACAAGTATTTCTGGACCAGACTAGCTAGTTTCAGCCAATTAGGCCCCATCAGTGATCCTCAAATATGTTCAAAATTCCACAATGGAATCAATGATCCCAAAGGACAAAAATATTAACTACACTATGATGAAGGCCAGGGAGACTTTTTACGGCCTCCACCAGTCAGACAAACATCTGACTGAGCTACCAAGGTCAGCAGAGTTTGAGGTGTAATAATCTTGTTTCCAAGGCAACAACAAACATTACATCACTGTTATGTGTTTTTAGACAGATGATAAAATTACACTCAATAATCATATCTCCAGATAAGGAGACGTAACAAAGATAATTAAAGGATACTTTTCCTAATTTCGTGTTAGAAACATATGTTGTGGGTACTTGTTAGAATCGCCTCAACGAGGCGATTCTAACAAGTACCCACAACATATATTTTTATAGAGACATAAGAAAAATCATCCCAAAATTTGTCCGGGTTGCTCCTGTGCAACTAGAGATACGAGTAATTTTCAACAAACTCTTCATAACTATACAAACACACATAAACTTCAACAAAATATCTCCTCTTAACTACATGTATACAAATATCTCCAACAAAAAAAATTCTCTCTTCGCATTATATTAAAAACAATCATGTTACAATTCATAAACTAAAGACAATATTCCTATCAAATATAACAGTGATTGTACAAATTCATAACACTATAAAGCTAAAATATATATAAAAAAAAAACTTTTTTATGAATGCAACATATTAATCTAGGTGTATCTTACAAGTTCAACTAACTTTTTTTTTTCAAATGAACAAGTATATTCACAAATAAACAAGAATTCCGTCCAAAGGTATGTCGGGCCTGTACTAAACTTGGCCATTTAGGTGAAAGCTTGTGCTGTCTCAACAATCAACACTGATGGACATTGATGGACTGACAAACAGACAAAATGGATGGAAAATCGAATGCCTAGACTACATCATGCCATGCTCATAGTCATAGCAGGCACCACATAAACATTCTACCAGTATATACAGAGACTTTCTGAATTCAAAAATAAACTATATACATCCGTAACAAAGATATCAACTTTTCTACTTTAGAACTTCGATTGCTCAAACACTTTTGGGATTCTGAAAACATGTAGTTTTTGTTTGTTTGATTTGATGTTTAACGTCCCCGTCAACACTGTAATGGTCATTTTGGAGACGTTGCTTCCAATTTTGTGGGACTTTACCCCAACATTCAGATGAAATGACATCTCAAGTCCTGTAGCCCAATAAAACCAATAGGGTTTATTAGCATGGACAGTCCGCCTCGCACCCCGTTTCCTGGACAGGCTTAGATCCTCTAAGCGGTTTACCAGTACTAGTGTGCGGGCCGGATTCAGCTCTGCTTGGAAGCATCATGCAGCCCATATATTTCTTCAAGCCCCTATGGGCGGAAAACATGTAGTTCAAGACAGGCAGTTTGTAGTGATTCCCAGATTAATCAGTAACTCCATGATTTACCTTACTGATCATTGTTTTCCAGGACTGATTAATAACTGATCATTGTTTTCTATGATTAATTAATAATTCTTTCCCATGATTGATTAATAAATGATAATTGTTTTCAATGATTGAATAATAATTGGTCATTGTTTTCCATGATTGATTAATAATTGATCATTGTTTTCCATGACTGATTAAATACTGATCATTGTTTTCCATGACTGATTAACAATTCATCATTGTTTTCCATTACAATAATAATATGTGCCAACCAGTGATAGTTCTGGCTTAGAAACCTAGGAGAAAATATCTAATTCAGCCAAAACTTGTGAGAAAGTACAACTTTAGCAAAATCTTCACCTAAATTACATTTCGCTATGAGATTTCACTATTTAGCCCATTTCAATGATTTTGGACAATCACATTAGAAAATCTCTCAAAATCTCACCAAAAAATTACCACTGGTGAACTCATAAGAATCACTTTGAATAGGCAACTCAAATATTTGAGTACACACAGGATAAAGGAACATTTTCATGATAAAGTAAGAAAAATATCCCTAAGCTAGCCATAAATATTTGTGATCTATGATTATGGGAAGTATTCCCTTATGATTCAAGAGCCACAGTTCTGATCAGCCACAGTTCTAATTAGCAACAGTTCTAATTAGCCACAGTTCTGATCAGCCACAGTTCGAATCAGCCAGTTCTAATCAGCCACAGTAAAAAAGCCAGCAGTGTTTGAGCCATTGAAGTTCTACTGTATTTTGAAAGAAAGGCACTTTTATTTTACCCTTGAACATTTGGCTTAGAAGTTAAAAATTAACCCATAAGATGCCAATCACGACAATAGCCACCTGTTTTGTCGTCTGCCTTTTGTCCTCTGCCGGTTACTTTAGAAGTCATTTTGCAAAGAGTGTGGACCCAGATCAGACTGCTCCTCCAGGAGCAGTCTGATCTGGGTCCACACTCTTTGCCTATTGCAAAAATATTTTTAAAAAGTTTGCAAGAAGATTCAGCAGACAACATTTTTAGATGTAGTTTTTCTCTGCGTCCTAAGGGTTAAAGTTATCAAGGTGAATGGATACAAAATGACAAGCGTTCCTTCTCTAAGGTTACTCTAATGGAGCACTGAGGTACGAGCTTCCCCAATTAGACTGAGGTTCACTCTAAGGTTACTCTGGTGGGGCATGAAAGAAAGTCTGCCCTTATTAGACATGGGTTAACTTTAAGGTTACCCTAGTGGGGTATGAGGTAAGAGCTGCCCTAATTAGACAGGGGCTCACTCTAAGGTTACTCTAGTGAAGCCCCTACTTTAGTGGGACATTGAGCTAAGAACTTGCCTTGTCTGACACTAAGCTTTTTAAAAGTCATTGTTGCAAACAGTGTGGATCCAAATCACCTCTAGGAGCAGTCTGATCAGGGTCCACACTGTTTGCCTGTATGAATTTTTTTTTGTTCATCTTGAGCCAGCTTGTGGCTTGGTCAAAATGTGAAAAAATTTCTGTCTGTGACCTTGACACAAGTTCCTAGGCAAGGCATACAAGAATGGTCATAAATTTTGCCCACATATTTTTTACACTTTTCCACATAAAAGTCAAAGTCCTGTACAAAAGCATACTGAAGGTGTAAAATGTTTAAAGGCTGATCAGTGTAAAATGTGTAAAGGCTGATCACGCTTTGCTTCATGGACATGCTTGTATCATAAGGCACATCTTTCAGCATGGCAGTACATTTTATAAGGCATTTTAGCATGACAGTCCATTTCATGAACTTGAGCTGAAATTACCATTTGTGGTCATTTTTTGCTACCACTATATATTTTTCTTACAGCACAACCTTTTTTGGTTCTTTGTTTGAATGGAGGTTAAACGTCCCTTTCAATACTATTTAGGTCATTTTGGAGACATTGCTTCCAATTTTGTGGGTAACCTGACACTGAGATGAGATTGTTGGTTCTATCACTAAATCATGTTATAATCCCCCAATGAAAGCTATTACATCGTTTAAGATGGAAGCTGAAGTTCAACAGCATTTTTTATTGTTTTATAATGATCCGTTTCAGAAAACAGTTCATGTGACATCATTATCTGGTGCATATTTTGTTACTTTTGTGTCGTTTTAAACTGTAGTTTTGTGTGAAACTCTGTCCACATACGTCACATTCAAACTTTCTGCCTTTTATTGGTTTTGTTTGGGTTTCCTCAGACTGAGTTTCCACAGCCTTTTTCTGAATTCTACTACTTGTCCTGGTGACCTGATTTTCTGCTGGTGTGGCTATTTCACTTTTTGCCATGCTCCCTATATAGGGATTTTCTACATGTTTTCTGCTGCTTGTTTTTCTTCTCCCATCATTGTTTTCTGCTTTTGTTACTTCATCAGCAATTTCATCATCTTCGATTTCAGGTAATTTTTCTTGTAACTTAATGTTAGCAATGGACTGCTGAACTTCCATTTTCTTGTCAAACTTAGGTACAGATTCATCTGCTGGAATTTTCTCTAAAGTCTCAGTCTTTTTAAAATCTTGTTGCTCTTTTGCATTTGCAGTATCTGCTTGCTTTAGTGGACTGGTAATGTCAGCTGTCTTTTCAGAAGTATTGGTGCCTGGAATTTTCTTTTCAGAGTTTACAATCTTCAATGTAATTCTATTACCATTTTTAATTTTCAATCCCTTTAACTCGTAAGAGGGTTGTTTCTGCCCTTTGTGCTTTCTCATATGGATGTCTAAACTTGCCTTCCATCTAAAGGTGGCATTGCAAAAATTACAACTCAGTGTTTTCAGGCTATTGTGTTCATTTTTGTGTCTCATAAGTTTAATCCTACTCTCAAATGTTTGGTCACATTGATTACACTCAAGTTTCACTTTATCTTGTGCACCTGACTGGGTTCCAGCTTTACGACCTTGCTTGTCTACTTCTTTGTTGGACTTTTCAAACTGGTTTACAAATGCGTACTCTAGGTTGCCTGACTTGCTTATTGGGCTACTAAGAGAATCTGCTATTCCTGAATCTGGTGAAGCACTTTTCTCATTAAAAGGACTGTTCATTCCACTAGATGTATCAGTTAGTGTAGACGTTTCATGCGACGAATCATTCTGATCCAAACTAGTATCCATCATTTCAGAATCATTTGATTTTTCGTCCAGCTCTCTAACATATGAACCACGGTTCTTTTGATGTTTCTTTGAATGGTTTTTAAGGAGGTGACTGGTTCTGAATGCTGCTGGACAGTGTCGACAAACATATGGGCGTTCTCCAGAGTGAACAAGGAGATGTTTTGTAAGGTTATGCTTCTGAGTATAAGAGTTGCTACAGATGTGACATCTATACTGTCGCTCTCCAGTATGGGTGACCATATGTTTCCGTAGACTCTGATATGTTCCAAGTGGCTTGAAGCACACTTCACAAACATATGATTTATCTTTGGAATTGGGACCAAAAACCTTCTTTGAAGGTCGACCTGGTCCACGTTTGACTGATGGGGTAGCTTGAGACTGTGATAACTGATTGTTTCCAGCCTGGATGGATTGGGAATTATTAGTAAAATGATCACCTGAATTATTGTCATAATAGTTCATGGAGACATCACCATTATATATCACATTGTTACTCTCATACCCCAACCCACTGTCAGTATTATTGTATATTAAATTCTGGTGAGACTGGGACACTAGACCATATTCATACTGAGGTTTGAATGGATCCATGCCAATGTCATGGGAATAGTTTGGTATATTGTGGTTCATGTCTTGAGGTCCGTACAGTTGCTGTGGCTCTGCGTATGTTTGCTGATAAACAGGGATGGGGTTAAAATTCTGTCCATCAGTGTCACCCACAACTTGATTCTGTGGGTATGTCTGTGGTATGTGACTATACTGGCTGGCTGGTGTCAACTCTGTTGCCATGGAAACAGGCTCCATCTTCTCCAAAATTTTAAAGACACTGCAAAAGAAATGAAAACCAGCTATTGTCAAATACACATAAATAATTTAGCCATACCCATTTCTGACTTTGAACCAATCAGATTACTTGATATAATTCATTCCTGTATATTCACAAACTTGATGTCAAACAGTATAGTTCCCGATCAGATGGCTTCTACAGAAGTCATCTGTGTGTGTGTAGAAGCCTCCGTGGTGCAGTGGTTACGCTACTCGCCTTGTAAACCAGGGATCGCAGGATCGATCCCGGGCTTCTCCAGACTGTCGGATGAGTCTTTAAACCGAGGTCCCGTCTCCGTATGACCTTAGCTGTTGGTGGGACGTTAAACTAAATCTCACTCACTCACTCTGTGTGTGTGTGTGTGTGTGTGTGTGTGTGTGTGTGTGTGTGAATTCGGGTTTAACGTCGCTTTCAACAATTTTTCAGTCATATCATGACGGTGTCTGGTTGCGACAGGGAGCTCAATGCTCACTTTTATAGTGCTGCCTCACTGAAGTATCATGTCCCTGACACATTACATGATACCACACCCAGTCACATTATCCTGACACTGGAGCGACCAGTCCTAGCTCTACCCCGTAAATCTGAGTGCCAAGCGAGGAGCAGCTAGTACCATTTTTAACGACTTTGGTATGTCGCGACCCGGGATCGAACCCGTGACCTCCCGTTCCCCGAAGCGGACACTCTACTAACTGAGCTATCGGGGCCGGTCCAGAAGTCATCTGATCTGGATAGATAAGGTAGGAGTTGTCATGCTCAGCGGGACAAGGGTTAACCCTTAAAATGCCAATTTTGACGACTGTCGCCTGCTTTGTTCCCTGCCAAGTACTTTAAATTAGTTTTTGCAAACAGTGTGGACCCAGATTGAGCAGTCTGATCTGGGTCCATACTGTTAATATTTTTAAGTAGATCGCACAGTCGATGGCGCGCCATTGCAAATCCCCACGTTTTCCACCTCAGTACCCTTGCTTCCATTCATTTACAAAATAAACTAGAGCTGTCAGTGAAACTGACAAGGGCCCCGACAGCGCTATCAGAAATTTGTGGATGGACAGACAGACAGACAGACAGACAGACGGATGGACAGAGTGATTACCATAGGGGCCCTGCACTGAAAGTGGAGGAAAAGTGTGTTCCATTAATCCTAAAAATTTGACCTTTTGACCCCTCCCCAAGGCGCCTGGGGTCGGGACCAAAATTTAACGTGCTCTTGCGCAAGCCATTCATATAAGCAACTCACATAACAAATTTGGTTGGATTCCAGCCAAGGGTTAAGGAGGAGATAGCCGGACGGACAGATGGACGGACAGATGGACGGACGGAGGCGACAACAATATCCCCACTTTTTCTTCGAAAAACGTGGGGATAATAAGTTTGCAAGAAGACTCAGCAGACGACATTTACAGATGTAGTTTTTCTCGGCGTCTTAAGGGTTAAAAACAATATTGTTGGAGTGCAAAGCAGAAACCATGTTAATTAAAACAACCATGTTGCATCCAAACAAAAATATATATAATACAGAAAAATACCAATCATATGAGATGGCTAACCTCTAAGGCTGATGCGATTAATCGCATAATCGATTAATCGATCAATAAATTCAACAAAAATGATTATCATTTCTGATTTGCATTTAATCGATTACTTGATAGGTACAATTTACTACCCAAAGTTATGCCTAAAATAGCTGGGTGAATGGCAAACAGTGCAGACCCTGATGAGACGCCGCATTATGCGGCATCTCATCTGGGTCTACACTGTTTGCTCAGGCCTGTCTGTTCAAAGATACATATTGTAAAGTGCAACATATGGTAAGAGTCATGCTCAGACAGAAAGCCAGACAGGCAAAATAATGACAAAAACTTTAGCGATTACTTATTGATTGTCGATCACAATGACAGGACTAATAATCGATTATCTTTTCAGCTCCGATTAGCCAGCCCTACTAACCTCCCACGGCCTCAGTGGCTCAGTCGGATGCGCATCTGATTGGTGATCAGGAGGACGCGGGTTTGACTCCCACCGGGGTCGGCAACATTCTTTCGTGGAGATTGATCATGAAATCTTTTCCACGGTCATTCTCTCTCTTCCGCTGATTCAAGAAGGGCAGCTGTCAGTTTCTGACTAAAGAATGTGCACTGTACAGGTTAACTGCTTATGGTTATAAGCCTGCCCAGGAAAGTGTTGATAGGTTAACCGCCGGCTCAAAAATGACCTAAATAGTGTTGACTGGGCCGTAAAACTCCAATACAAACAAACTAACCTCCCAACAGTATGGCGTTCAGAAATCTGTACATACGCAGAAAAAGCACTAGGAATACAACACATCATATAACATAGCCCCAGATAATTATGGTGTGGGTACTCATAGCATAATATTATGTTTTTGTGCAGAAATAAGAAAGTATCAGTTATTTTCGGATCTGGAGCAATGGTGACTCAGACTCACTATCAACAAAACATCCACACGATATTGTATAAATTGTGTGATGTTTAGTTTATACATATTTTATTTCCATATTGATACATGTACAAAATACACAATGACATAGAACAATTCGGGTTAGAAAGGAAGCTTATAAGCTTATTTTGTTCTTCTGTGTGATGTTTATCAGACTTTTCACGCCATAAGGACCAAAGTTTTCTACATGATGAAGATTTCCATTCTATATCATCAATATACACAACAACCTCATAATAACTGTTCGTTATAACACAGTTTGGGGTATAACGCGGTTTCAAGATGGACCCCAAAAATGTTTAGATTATAAATGGTAATTTTTCAAAATAATACACAGGGCTTCCGTTGGGCGGACGTACGGCGCATATTACGTCCTGAAATCGCTTACGGACGCCCAAATTAAACATCAAAGACGTCCCGCAGACTCCCGAAAATTTATCTATTCGGCCAGAAATGTTTAACGAGACGTATAAACCCGCCCATTTTTAGCGATTTGTAAAAAGTTTGCTCTGCCGTCTTAGCTGAAACCGCTTTCTGTGTTTATTGAGTACTAAGGACGTCCGATTTTCTGCCTGCGCGGTATTATATTGACAGTCAGAATCACGTGCGTCGGCACACCTTTGATCGTCATTGATGTGTGAAAAACGTGTCGAGGAGATTTCTCTGTGTTTGCATATAATTAAACGGATCAGTAGTTGAGGATAAACTAATTATCTGATTGACGATAAGTGTTTTTTAATCCTGTAAACTTGTTACTGATTAAATTAAAGCGGGTTGTAATTTAGGTGTTTGGTAGTGAGATTATCATTAGCGATGCAAAGTATGACAATAGTTTCAAAGATAGATGCGCATTTTTTTCTTGAGTAAATAGCAGGTGTTCACTAGGTGAAATGACGAAAATAATTTATAAAATCCCAAAATGTCGCCGCGATCGAGGTTTAATTTTGGCGCCTCGAAAATACATAAAATCGGCAAATGTGACCAGACTGGTTTGTCAGGGTCCCAGCTGCAGCCTGATCTGTCTGTTAGCCAACAAGCAAGAAAAAAAAAAATGCTGACTGGTCTAAGTCTGCTCCAATTTACCAAAGTTGCGCATGTTTCTGCCTGTTTGTCTGAAGCAGTTCCGAGCGTTTAGAGTACAATAAAGACTCGAAGCATATGTTTTGCAAAAAATCTTTTACAAAAGAATTTTTCTTCATTTCTTCTTAATCCATAAATATGACACTGGGTGTCAGGTTTGTTTTATATGTGTTAAGTTCTACAGTGTAGACAGATCAGACGCTATGTTCTGTGGTATCTGATCTGGGTCTACACGGTTTGCTAATGACCCAAAAATGGGCCACTAGGCATATATGGGGACAGGTAATGTGATTGTTTTATTTACTTTTATTTGTTTTGTTGGGGGGGGGGGGGAGGGAGTTTTACTTGGAAAGTGATAACATTTATACAGGCCAAGCAAAAGTATTTTTCTTTTTTGTATGCGCTCCTCTGCCCTGTACTGATTGCATGTATGTCACATAGTTATGAGTAGTTTTAACTTCCTCACAGAGCTTTGGTTGATTGATTTGAGTTTAACGGCCCAGTCAACACTATTCAAGTCATTTTTGAGCCGGTCAGTTTACCTATCCACACTTTACTAGCCATCTAAAAGAATATACAGGTGATTAAAAATTCAAACAAGAGATTCATAGATTAAATAATATATATTCCTTCATCAAAACAATTTTACGATCCACAGACACATTGCTTCAAAGTTGGGACTTCCTGAATTTTCCAGTGGGACTTCCAGATTTCAAGGGTAGGAAGTCTGGGACTTCCTGAATTTGGGAGTTAATGGAAGCCCTGTATTTGTATTTTTGTTTGTATATAACACGGTCTAGTTGGATGGTATTCATCAGCAGTCTGATCGGCCGATGCAGAGTCTGATGCTTGGGCACCTGATTCATCCCGATTTTGCACAAAAACGTTATCTTTCGCTGATTTTCAGCGGGTAGCAATTTCTGTTTCTTTGCCAACGGCATGTTTCGCTCCGAAAGATAGACGCTTGCAAATCAACTCGATAACTCGATCCAGCAGTAGTAAAGCGCTTATCCGATAGGGATCGCATAATTACTTTCCTTCACACAAGTAGCGACTTTTAAAAGAAAAAATACCGCACAGTGCACAACCGGAAAAACAGTGCGCCATTCGTAAAATGTGTGTGCTCGTTCGGCACGAACAGTTTTTTAGCGTACGCCCTAGCGATTTTCTGTGCGCATATGGCGCGGGTCATATTGATCCCTGGACATGGGTGCATCCATTGTTAAAGGATACGAGAACCACTGGGCATAGATTGGTATATAGAAACTCATGCGTTTGATGCTGCCCAGTCAGCAAAGAATGCCGGGTCATCGTCGTGTCAACGTGGCAATGTCGTATGTATACGCTGTGGGCCCGTCGGTGATTTAAAGGGGTAAATATTTTTTCTTATGACTACTCAAACCAGATTGTGGGTACAGATTGGTTAATAGAATCTCATGCGTTTAAAGTTGCACCCAGTCTTTCTTTTTCTTCTTTCTTCCTACTGATACTGCGATCGGTCACAGTTGACCATTACTCGCAGGTGTACATTTCATACACTCCAGGTTTGCAGGATGAAAACCTACACAGTAATCATGCAATTGCGGTAGGGATCTTTAACTTGCACAGGGGATGGTTCTCCCTGCACAGAGGGCCTCCAGTTAACGTCCCGTTCCGAAGGACGGTACACTTATAGCAATCATCCCTGCAAATGATGCCAGTGAAGCATGTTCAGATACCACAATTTTATTACCGCTGTCGGGAATCGAACCAGGGGCCTCTAGCATCGATGGCAAGTGCACTAGCCACTGAGTTACCAGGCTCAGTAAATGACGTGGCAACGTATCGCTGTCGGCCTGACATTGGTCCGCTGTTTGGTGCTGACTTGGTGTATCCTCAAAACCACATCCAAATGCTACAAACCCTTGCATTTAGAGCTGTTTGGTCAAATTTTGATCTGACCCCTTGGGGTCATGGGGTGAGGCCATAGGTCATATTGAGAATTGGCGGATATTTGTGATGGTGCATCTTCTCTTTTTTCGGTATAGGAATGAAGATATGAGGTAAACATCATTTGTATGCTGAAGATCTCTCTTAATTGTGCCTTGAGATTAAAATATCGAAGAAAATGTGACCACTGCACAGAAAACCGGGTCCGATCCGGTGTTTGTACGTACCCGGAAACACCTAATTAAAGATACAGCAGTGTTATTGATAAGCTTTTGCCCGATATAATATATGCTTTTTATTTAACATACCAACAATTGTGAATATTAATGTAACTTCCGGAGTGTATGGTCGTCCACCCTGTTTTCGACGATATAAGCGGTCACGAGATTTTCGCGTGAATTTCGACGTCACAATCTTTCTAATATTAACTTCCGGAAATTCCATCTGTCAATCCATAACAATTACCAAAATGTGCTTCAAACCTGTAAGTATTGTATAAATATTTTCACTTTATTTACTTAATTGCTTCATTAATTGGTTTCTGCCAAAAACACATACATGCCCATTCAACCATCAGTATCCAAACCATCAGACGATGCCTTTCCACAAAAGGCACTCATTTGGAACCCCTCGGAATTTATCAGTTGGCATATATGGGGAATCCTTGCCCAAAAATAAAAAGTATGGAAGCACAGAATTGCCCAAAAAAATGTTAGTACTCTTGATATGTGTGTCATATTTTTTTAAATGAGCCCAGTGTTCAGACTGGGGGGTATTGCAGTGATTTATCTACCTTTTGGCCTGGCTGAGTCAAACTGACTTACTCACTCCAAAACACTGAGTCAAATTTCAAAATAGTGAGTCAAATTTATCGGGACAGAGACAAGTATGAAAATAGGTGTCTACCATAATAAAGTAAGCAATGGGGGTTTTAGATGCAAGCATCAACTGAATTTGTCTTAGTATAGAACATATGGGCATCTATAAACTTTGCCATAAAACTTTAACCAAATGTAAAATTTCAAAGTATGTGTCCTTGACCTCAAGGTCACTGTGGGGGGTAGGACATGCATCAATGAAATCTTAAGACCAGTATGTAACTTCAGTGTAAGTATCAACTAAATCTATCAAAGGGTTCAGAAGATAAATCTCTCAGAAACTTTGACGCAAAACTTTAACCAAATGTAAAATAAATCTTAAGTCTGTGACCTTGACATCAAGGTCACTGTGGGGGTGGGACATGCATCAATGAAATCTTTAGACCAGTATGTAACTTCAGTGTAAGTATCAACTTAATCTATCAAACGATTCAGAAGATACAATCTCCTAGAAACTTTGACGCAAAACTTTAACCAAAATGTTAACGGATGGATGGAAAGACGCACACATGGAAGGACGGTCGGACGAGCGGTCGGACGAAAACTATAAACCCCATAGCATACTTCGTATGCCGGGGGTATAAAAATATTTTTGCTTGGCCTGTATAAATTTTGTAACTTTCCAAGTAAAACTCCCTCACACCACCCCCTCCCCCCCCCAAAAAAAAAAATAAAAATAAAAAGTAAAGAAAGCAGAAAACAATCGCATTACCCATCCCCATATATGCCTAGTGGCCCATTTTTGGGTCATTAGTAAACCGTGTAGACCCAGATCAGACGCCCTATAGCGTCTGATCTGTCTACGCTGTTTGTAGAACTTAACAGAAATAAAACAAACCTGACACCAATTGTCATATGTTAAAAAGAAATAAAGAACAATTCTATTGTAAAAGATTTTTGTCAAACTTTGCAAAACATACACTTCGAGTCTTCATTGTATTCTCAACACTCGGAACTGTGTCAGACAAACAGGCAAAAACACGTGCAACTTTGGTCAATTGGAGCAGACTAAGACGAGTCAGCGGTAGTTTTTTTATTTATTTTTTTTTATTTTTTGCTTTTTGGCTAACAGACAGATCAGACTGCAGCTCGTACCCTGACGAACCGGCCTGGTCACATTCGCCGGTTTTACGTATTTTCGAGGCGCCAAAATTAAACAGCGGTCGCTAACAGCATTTTGGGATTTTATAAATTATTTTCGTCATTTCACCTAGTGAACACCTGCTATTTACTCAACAAAAAATGCGTACCTATCTTTAAACTATTGTCACACTTTGCATCGCTAATGATAATCTCACTACCAAACACCTAAATTACGACCCGCTTTCATTTAAAAAAAAACAAGTTTACAGGATTAAAAAACATGTATCGTCAATAAGATAATTATTTTATGCTCAACTACTAATCCGTTTAATTATATGCAAATACCGAGCAATCACCTCGACACGTTTTTCACACACCGATGACGATCAAAGGTGTGCCGACGCACGTGATTCTGACTGTCACTATAATACCGCGCAGGCAGAAAATGAGACGTCCTTAGTACTCAATAAACACAGAAACCGGTTTCAGCCAGCTAAGAAGGCGGAGCAAACTTTACAAACCGCTAAAAGTGGGCGGGTTTATACTTCTCGGTAAAGATTTTTGGCTGTACAGAGAAATTTTCGGGAGTCCGCGGGACGCCTTTGATGTTTAATTTGGGCGTCCGGAAGCGATTTCAGGACGTAATATACGCCGTACGTCCGCCTAACGGAAGCCCTGAAGGTAATCACGATTGGCTATTATTTTCATGATAAGCCAATCAAATACCGGGTTACATATAAACGGAAACGACCGGAAATTCTTGAGACGTTTAAAAACCGGTACTTAAGAAAGCACCGGCGCGAAAAAAACTTTGCGTCAGGCATACGCATGACGCAGAGGTAGATAAATCACTGGTATTGGACACACCTAACATACTGCACAAGTGTAAATTTTTTAAGAATGTGATATTTTCCTTTGGCCCTGGTGTCAGTAACTACTGAAATGTAAGAAAAAAGGTGAACTCTCAGAAGTACCATTTTTAAATTACTTAAGTTAATGTATACACTGCTAATGGTTTTAATTGGGTGAAATTTATTGCACTGTAGTTCAATATAAACTTGTACAAGACAATGCATTTTTAATGAATGAGAATAAAATAACCCAATGTATAAAGATAAGAAGTTGTTCTGTCATAATATCACTTAAGATTAGTTTTTTCGCTTTTCTTTCCCCTTAAATAATGACACTAATTGGCCATCGTCGAAAACCGAGTGGTGACGTCATGCCATTTTGACATGTCAGGTCAAATATGGAGTCCGATAGCAAAATAAGGTTCCGGGTCATTTCGGCCCATAACAAAATCGGCCCATGTCAAAATCGGCCCATAGCAATTTCGGCCCATAAATGACTCCAATGCTGTTATAGGGGCCAATTATCAGCCAAAACATAAAACAATGAAATATATAGTTAATCTATGATAAAATACATGTATACATACAATTTATTTTCACCCCTTTACCCCGCCAGGCATCTGTATCATTATTTTCAATAATTAACTCCCTCAGATGTGAGTCATCTCGCAATGCAAACTTTGTAATGGAAGAGATAGGAAATAAAAATAATATAAAAGAGGATGTGTTTATTTAGAAAAAAAATGTATATTTATGAACTTGGAAATTGTAGTTCTGGGGTCATTGTTTGTTTATATTGTTAGCACATGTCTGTATGTAAAATGATCAATAATCACTTTACGTTGTTACCTTTATCGACACGCGCCTGAAAGCAACAAACAGAGCAATTATCATATTACTCAAACCTCAGTCATTATTTGTACACGTGCCAATCATTCATTAGTTTATGTCTCTAATGCGGGTCTTTACTACTTGCTTTGTTTCTTGATTTCGGTTTCGTTTTATGAATGTTATTTGGCGAGGCACATCTAAAGCTATATGTGGGCCTAGCGCCGGCCCAATTTGCGAAGACTCACATCAGTCTGCATCCGCGCAGTCTAATTTGTGTGTAACCATTAATCATAAAGTAGCTTAAGCTTCCAGCGATCATGACTATACTGTGCGTCTGAGCAAGTCGAGCTGTGTATGCTTGGCTTGTGAAGTAGCCAAAGCTTCCTCACGCACCCAACGATCATGATCATACTGTGCGACTGAGCAAGCTGATCTGTGTATGCTGGGCGAATTGTGGACATTGCTAGGAACTTGCTAACTTTATGGCCTAATCATTCAAACGCCTTCATCGGGGCCTTGCAAATATTAATGGACTAAACCTATAGGTGATTCCTGTAATCAAATGGAAGATTTTCTACTGAACGCCTCTTATTCATAACGTATTCCATTTCTTAATTGGAAATAAGAAAAACAATGTACACAACGAAACCCTTAACATTTCATAAGCCCAATGTGAATGTGAATTTCGCTTGATGTCAGTTTTCTAACCATTGCCAGTGAAAACAATCAGATATCATAAACCCTAAAAGCATTTTCAAAATTCTAAACAATGCAATTTCTTTCTTAATATCGGTTATGATAACACACCCGTGACATAGTGCATTCTTTCATTTTCTCGAAAATGACTACTTTTCCGACAATAAATGTTATATTTGTCTTATTTATACTCCGAGCGTACGTTGTCTTTGCTCTACAGAACGTGTCTAGCGAGTACCCACAACCTACGTCTTGGATCAGAAAAACGCATAATAACATATACACCTTTATACATGGAAATTTGGAGTATAAATAACATATACGCCTTCATACTCCAAATTTCCCCGTATAAAGTTTGGTTTTGAGCGGTATTATTTTCTCAGACTTGTTAGCATGTGTTTTTTATCAGTTGAGGAAAGAATATTAACATATTTTTCAATTTATCCCATTGTTCGACTTACATGTTACTGATTTGGCCCTGCAAGCAAACCAATTATATGCAAACATAGTGATTATACATCATTAAAATTTTGGACAGAAATTTCTATGGGCCGATTTTGTATGGGCCGATTTTGCTATGGGCCGAATTGTCCAGGGACCCAAAATAAAACAGCATGAACTGAAAATCGGCTAGTTGCGGCTGGTATAACGAGTGTACCAGCATATTTTAGCGCATCAGAGTTAAAGCAAATTCTTTTTTTTTAATCCGGTACATAAGCGATTCTGATTCTGAAGCGGTAAAAATTGATCGTCGAAACCGGGAGGGGCGGCATATGTAATGTACACCTGCAGTAATGGCCAAATGTGACCGACACAGTATCAGTAGATAGATAGATGGAATTTCAGAATTTCAAGTTTTTGTATACATGTAGATAGATAGATAGAGAGATAGATAGAAGGACACAAGACCCTACTGAGTCACTGAACGTCAGCAGGGTTGTACAGAACTAGTCAACGACCAGTTAAAATCGTTATTCGTTTCAAACAAAGCAAGGATTTAAATTTCCAAGCCCTAAATCATGGAAGGTCTGAGGGTACATATCAGAGAACGCATAAGCTTCTCTTTAGAAGCTGAAATTGTCATACCTTATGAAGCTAAAACCCGTCAGTCAAAATTCACGCCACGGTTCAAAGCTTTCGGGAAGGGAACGCTTTCCGCTTCGTCTCTCAGAATTCAGCCATCATTTTCTGTGGTCAAAACAACATCATTTTGAAGGCTAGTGGTATGCTTAAGCTTTAAGTAAAAAAAGTGTTGAATTTGTGATTAAAAAGATACTTTACAATGGGAAAAAGAAACTTTTCCAACTTTTCGACTTTTTTAATCGATAACAAAATGGCGGATATCTAGGGGAAGTAAATCAGTGGTATATAAGTATATCTGCAACTGCAAACGTACGAGGTGTAACGTTTAAGTATAACGGTCTACCGGATGGGATGGTAACAAGACGTTTCGCCCCCAAGATGTCTCTATCTATCTATCTATCTTCTTATACTGAGTCGGTCATATCTGGCCATTACCTCAGTTGATTGGGTGGCTAAATTTAGAATTTAGCTGAAAAAAAAAAAAGAGAGGCACTGGATGCGTCCTTAAAACTATTTACAATCTGCATAACAGAGGTATCCTAAAACGCATACCTCTGAGACCCAATCTTACACTGTGCGGGCTTTGAACTCTTCTGCGGACTTGGCATTAACCGCAGAGGAGGGAAGACTATTCCATTGGGGAATAGTTCTAGGAAAAAACGAGTTCTTCAGGGCATCACTATAGGACTGGTATCTACGATATTGTGAGTCGTTTAATTTTGATGCCCTTGTTTGGGTCGACAGTGTTACAGGGGTCAAGTACCTATCTTTATCAATAGACACTGAATCAGAGTGTATCTTGTAGAAGAAGGTTAAAGAGGACTGCTCACGACGGGCCTCCAGGGACGGCCACTCTAGCTCATTAAGCATGTCACCGACGCTACTTCTATTTCGCCATCGCCTACAGGTCCATCGAGCAGCTGTCCTCTGCACCTTCTCCACCTGCTGAGTCTGAGTTTTAACATAGGGGTGCCAAATGGGTGATGCATATTCGAGTTGAGGGCGAACCAATGTTTTATATGCAACATCCTTTGTCTGCCTAGGTGCAAAAGCCAAGTTCCGTCTAAGGAATCCCAAAGTCCTAGTTGCTTTAGATGTAATCTCTGAGATATGTTGACCCCAATCAAGATCGTCAGTGATGGTGATACCAAGATATTTGGCGGATTGAACATGCTCCAAAACTTGCTGGTGAAGAGTATAGTCAAACTTAATTTGCTTGTCCGGAGGGTGTCGTGACACTCTCATTGAGTGACATTTGGCCACATTGAACTTCATTTGCCAATCGGCCTCCCACTGTGCAAGTTGATCCAGGTCATCTTGTAAAATAAGACAGTCAGAAGGAGAATATATGTTCCTATACAGGACACAATCATCAGCAAACAAACGGACCGATGACCTGATATTGTCGGGAAGATCATTAATGAAAACCAAGAAAAGGACCGGTCCAAGGACCGAACCTTGGGGGACTCCAGATAAAACAGGGACTGGATCAGACGCTTGGCCATCAAGTACAACTTGTTGTGAGCGCCCAGAGAGCCATGAGCTAATCCACCTATGCGTGGATCCTCTTATCCCATAGTACTCCAGTTTATGTAATAGCCTTCTGTGAGGTACCTTGTCAAAGGCCTTAGCAAAGTCCATGATGATCAAGTCAGTCTGTTTGTGGCCACGATTTATGGCCCCATCCAGATTGCTCACAATGTCATGGTAAAATTGAACAAGCTGCGTTTCGCAAGACCTTTGACTCCGGAAACCATGTTGACAGTCAGCAAGAATGCTCTCAAAGGCTAAGTGCTTGTTGATGTTGCTTACTAATATATGCTCCAAGGTTTTGCAACAGATGCATGTTAGCGACACTGGTCTATAATTTGCTGCATCATATTTTTCCCCCTTTTTATAGACCGGGGTTACATTTATAGACCGGGGTCTCCCCTGTTGAATCCGGGTCGTTTGCCCGTCTGTTCGCCGGGTCGTTTCGGCCTGCGTCGTTTCGGCCTGTGTCTTTCGCCCTGATTTAGGGGTGTGTCGATTCGCCCCTATGAGGTGAGTCGTTTCACCCGTAGTCGTTTCGCCCGAGGTTAGTTTCGCCCCAATAATTTTTTCTAAGGGTGATACACATGAAGACGGCTGAAGGTGCTGAAGATTGTGTAGCTAAGTTTACCTCTTTGGAAAGAGCTAGGGACCTCTTTGGAAAGAGCTAGGGACTAACTTCCCATATCACAGGTCCTGGTGTATACATGGCATTTGACGTGTCACCAGTAACAATTCTGATTCTGATTCTGAACGGGTTGGATGGGTAAACGAACAGATGGGTAAAAGTGGGAAACGGGATGTATAGGTAAACAGACAGAGTGGTGCGTCGGTAGACAGACGGACGGACGTGCAAATATACGAACGGATAGATAGATAGATAGATAGATAGATAGATAGATAGATAGATAGATAGATAGATAGATAGATAGATAGATAGATAGATAAATAGATAGGATAGATTAGATAGATAGATAGATAGATAGATAGATAGATAGATAGATAGATAGATAGATAGATAGATAGATAGATAGATAGATAGATAGATAGATAGATAGATAGATAGATAGAATGAGTATTTGAGTTTTACGTCTCGACAACAGCTAAGGCCATACGGAGACGGGACTCATCCGAAAGTCTGGAGAAGCCCGGGATCGATCATGCAACCCCTGGTTTACAAGCGAGTAGCATAACCACTACACCACGGAGGGAGGCTTCTTAGATAGATAGATAGATAGATAGATAGATAGATAGATAGATAGATAGATAGATAGATAGATAGATAGATAGATAGATAGATAGATAGATATAATGGTGCTTGAATAGACGGACGAACGGACGAGTGAATATACGGACGGGATGGAAATAAATAAATGATCAAGTCAACAAATCTATGCAATGAAGAACATTTATAAAGCGGAAAATGGGTTTTCAGGTATACATTATTTTTCTTATTTCAGTTCTTAAACATTCAAAATGAGGAGGTTCTTGCCCACAATCTTTGTGTCGAGCAGACATGAGAAAAATATCACCTTTCTTCATATACAAATTATCATTTTCTAAGCCATAAAATCACATTATATTGTATAGGCGTGTAAACGTAATGTGAGCTTGCATTTCAAACATTTGACCATTAATGCGTTATGTACAACCAGGTTTGCAAGATGAAAGCCTACACAGTAATCATGTAATTACTGTTCTTTAACCTGCACAGGGGATGATTCTCGCTGCACCGGGGGTGCGGTGGGGAGGGGGTGGGGGGCTCCGGCATTTCAGTGGTTTCTTGCTGTCGAGTCCTCACCGTTGTTTCATCTCTGTGGTTGTTTGATTATTTGTGTTCACGGAGATGTTGCACTGATGAGTTAGGAGGCCTTCATGCGGACTGATGTTTCCATTTGGGTCTGTTGTTTCATGTTTGTGTTTTTTCCCTTGTGTGTCTCTGATGGGAACCGTTGATATAATTGAATCGATTCCTGATCATTGCCTTCACTTCTACATGTATTTTATTGAGTTTCTTCATAAACAGCACTGTTGTCAGCAAGGCTGAAAACGCCCCACTAGCATCGATTTCAACGGTACTCGCTTTTCGAATTTGTCGCAATGGACTTGATGCATCCAAAGAAAATAAAACTATAATCTGCACTATGGTGAAGTACGGGGAGACTTTTTACGGCCGCCACACCGCACAAAGCACAAAGAAATCACCCATGTACAAAAACTTAGCACGTTTTTTTTTTTTTTTTTAAATCAGAAATATGCTAAATGATCAAAAGTTACACTATTATACGATTTTTAGAAAATTCCCAACATGTGGTCTAACAAAAAGGCGAAAATTATCTAGCTCTTAGACCCATATGTTGTGATTTTTTCACACATTTTGGCAAAACAAAGCGCTAAGTACCTGTGCAAAGAAACGACCGATTTGGGAGAGTCAGTGTAGGGTTTTGGTGCTGGCGGGCTTGAACGACGGAGTTCGTGAAATTTCCTCGCAAGGAGTATGCAATAAACAGTGACTCACTACAGCAAATTACAGAACAACTACAGATGAGTTAGGAGGCCTTCATGCGGACTAAACAAATTATTTGTCTAAATCGCGACGGAAGTAAGGGCGAGGATTGTGACCCCGTAAAATCGATTTAAGCCCCCCCCCCCTCCAGTGGAATTCGTTTGACTGACCGTTCCAAGGCGGTTCTCCTGTCGCGGTTTATTTTTGTTATGGTTTGTCTTTGGGTGTTTGTGTCGATTATATTATTTTGTTTTGGATAGCCAATTGGCCATTTTGTGGGAAAGTAACTGTCCTTTTGGCTTTCCGCTATTGATGTTTCATTAGAGTCTGTTGTTTCATGTTTGTGTTTCTTTTCATTTGGTGTCTCTGATGGGAGCTGTGGGTTAATTGTATCGCCTTCACTTCTACACGAAGACAATCTGGAATTGGATGACATAACAAACAACATGACGTTAGAAAGTAGTTTAGGTCATAGTACCAAAGCGTTAATCCAAAATCATTAGTCCATAGACAAAATGGCAAGTATCAATGTTCAGATCAACAGACATGGACTCCAGAAGAGTGTAAACATAAGGAAACTGTCAGTTAGACCATGGATGGTCAACCCAAGGCCATAAAATGTCGAGTTCCTATCCTCCTAAAAAGGTAGGATGAGGCTATCACAGAATCTGATCCGGCCAAGCGGCATGCAAGTCTGTCTCACGGCCTCACAACATAAATTTTACATCTTTTTGTAATTTGCAATAATTTTTATGAATTGTACAGAAGAAATACTGTTGCCCAATATTCATTAGGAATTCTCACCTAAATCCCAATAAATGCAGGTTCCAAAACTTACTGTCGCAGAAGAGTCATAACGAAAATACACCTATATAATTTTGACCCCTTGCACCCCACTTTTTGTATAGTTAAACTGGGGTTTACAGGGTATAACTTATTTTTCTTATTTCTGCTCTAAAATATAGATTGTGGGTACTCGTTAGAACCCTCTCAATGAGGCGGTTCTAACGCGTACCCACAATCTATATTTTGAGCAAAAATAAGAAAAATATCACAATTGTTCATCTGAAAATTTTCGTGTTTTTTTTTCGGCGGTTGAGTATACAATGTATTTGTATAGGCGTGTTCTCGTAATGTTAAGGAAAGGAAGGATGAGGTAAGAAAGATTAAGGTAAATGGAGGTGAGGCGAGGCAAGGTCATGCCAAGTCAATCCAGTTGAAGAAACATCACATGCTGCAATATAACGGAATGATGGGTGAGGTACAGTGGAGTGACTTGAGTTAAGGTAAGGTAAGTTTGCAGTGCAGTACCAACGGGAAATTTGGTGACTGGTTAACCACATTTGGAGTCTGGCAACGGTGCTTCCTGTCGCCAACTCTCTCTAATATATTCTTGGTACGAAGCATGTCTGAGGCCTTGGATGAATATGTTGGAACTGTCATCATCAGAGGAAGAGAGTTAAAAAATCTGCGTTTTGTAGATGACATCGATGGCAGAATCTTCACAGGAACTCGATAATTTAGTACAGTGCCTCTGCCAGTTCACCACTAGATTTTGGATGGATGTAAGTGCCGAGAAGATCAAGCTCGTGAAGAGAAAGATCTTGGAGATGATATAGAGATAAATGGCCAAATGATTGAGACAGAAAGAGCCTTCAAGTACTTAGGATCTGTTGTGACAGATGAAGGTTCGTAAGCCCGAAGTTCTTGCTCGAATTATACTAACAATAGCTGCGCTTTCAAAGCTGAAACTAATATGGAAAGTCAGAACCATATCTCTCAACACCTAGGTGAGATTTTTAGGCTGACTTTTCATCTCAATGTGAAATTTAAACACTGACAGGGGAACTGGAAAGAAGAATCCAATCTTTAGAGATGAGCTGCTGCAGAAGGATCCTTAACATCTCCACAATGACCACGTCACAAATGAAATGGTCCCCAGTCGGGTTTTGGGCACTGATTGACTCTCACGAAGAGCTCCTCATTACAGCAAAGAAAAGAAAGCTGAAATGGTGTGGACATGTCCTCCTCTCGATAGGCATCGCTAAAACAATTTACTCCATGGAACTTAATGCAACAAGAAGGCGTGAAAGACAAGAGTGTATATTTGGGACAAAAGAAGCGAGTTTGGCACCTCCATGTTAAAACTCAGATTCAACAGGTTGTGAAGGTTCAGAGGACGGCTGCCCGATTGACATGCAGGCGATGGCGGAACAAGAGTAGTGTTGGCGATATGCTTGATGAGCTGGAATGGCAATCGTTGGAGGCCCGTCGTGAGCAGTCCTCCTTAACCTTTTTTCATAAGATACACTCTGATACAGTGTCAATATCGTAGGTACCTGGCCTATTGTGATGCTCTGAAGAATTCTTTCTTCTCTAGAACTATTCCGCAGAGAAATAGTCTTCCCTCCCCTGTGGTAAATGCCAAACAGCAGAGGAGTCCAAAGCCCGCATGGTATAGACTGGGACTCAGTGGTATGCGTTTTATGACACCTCTGAAAGCAGAATGTAAATAGTTTTAAGAATCATCCAGTGATTTCTTCTTCTTCTTTTGTTTTTGCTAAATTCTAAAGTTAGCGCACCACCTAACTGAGGTAATGGCCAAGTATGACCGACTCAGTATATGAAGATAGATAGACCTGGTGAAGGATTGTCTAAGAACGTGTCACCAAGATAGATAGTGGACAGTGTTGAGCTTTGCAGCATCTCGGAGGGTAGTGGAAGACAAGACAATGGTTACGGGATACGTGAGTGAAATGAAAAATGTAAGGTGTATGTGCTTTGATTTTTTTGTCCACTAACAGCTAAGGTCATACGGAAACGGAACCTCGGTTTAAATGTGTTCTATAAAAGGGTTTTCCTTTGGAAGCAAGGAATACACCACAGAACTGAAAAATATGGAGTGTATATGTTTTCTGGGCCAGACTAGCTAGTTTCGGCCAATTAGGCCTCATCAGTGACCCTCAGATATTTTCAAATTTCCACAATGGAATCAATGATCCCAAAGGACAAGAAAATATAATCTACACTATGATGTAGGGCAGGTAGACGTTTTACCGCCGCCACACATTCCCACACACCAGCTGTAGTGAAGTTAAATATGTTCTATAAAAGGGTTATCCTTTGAAAGCAAGGAATACACCACAGAACTGAAAAATATGGAGTGTATATCTTTTCTGGGACAGACTAGATAGTTTCGGCCAATTAGGCCTCATCAGTGACCCTCATATATTTTCAAATTTCCACAATGGAATCAATGATCCCAAAGGACAAGAAAATATAATCTACACTATCTGAAAGTCTGCTGAAGCCCGGAATCGAATCCACGACACCAGGTTTATGAGGCGAGTAGCTTAACACTACACCAAGGGGTATAGTCCCGCATTGCATGGCCTAAGCAAAGATTGTAGGTCATGAAACCACTAAACACGCCATTCGTAAAGAAAACGGCGAAGACAGTCGAGTATCCCAAATGATAGAATATTCCGCTATCGACGTACCTGTTTTATTTTTAGAAATAATTAACCAACTGTCATTTTAACTTGAGTCATAAGTGTAAACAATGCAAAATTAGTTATAATATATGTAGGACTATCAGTGCAGTTTACTTTCTTAAAATTGGGCAATAAAACATAAGTGATAAATACTGCAAAAGAGGCAAAATTATATGCAGTTATTAAACACGTGTCTGATCAGTGTCTTCACTGTTTGCTTCCCAGCAGGCACGAGTCACTATGGCAGCATCAAATCAACGTCGGTGCATGACTTACCCCCGGTGTAGATATGACGTTGCATAAACGTCGTGATGTTGCACCGTCGTTGATGCCACGTCGTAGAAAACTCCTGTCAAACATAAATTTTACTGTCTAACACTAACAGGTAACCAATAATGCACTTTTCTTGGAATACGGTAAGACAACCAACTAAATAAATAAAGATAAGAACCATGCAATTATATCTCTCATTTCTAGGATGCAAATCACAACAATCGTCGTCTGCTTTGTTGACTGTTGGTCACTTGCAAACATTGTGGAGCCAGATCAGACCGTTGCTCAAGGAGCAGATGGTAGTCTGGTCAGGTACTACATTGTTTACCTGTATGCTTAGGAGAGGTAGCAGATGACATAAACAGACGACAGTTTAAGGGTAAAGAATAAATATGGTGCAACTGGGGTAATGGGCAAATGTTAAGAAGATTCTTCACTATTAGCACCTGGCATAAAATTGGTTTTCAGTAGCACAGCTACGTATGTATAAACATTCGCCGAATAGCTAGGATTTCATTTTTAAATAAGCTGCGCAACGTATATGCGCGAAAAATCCGTCCAGATTCTGATCAAATTTACTAGGAGCCTAACCTCAAAGCCCGCTTAACAGAGCGAGCGAGGGGAGGTAACTACCAGACTACTACTTCGGTGATTAGTTGGTCTCCTGAGTGTAGCAGAAGGTTTTCGCGGGTTCTGTCAGAAGTTAATGCAAAGGAATAAACTGAAGAGTATCAAATTACACGTATACAATTTTGCTTTGAAGTGTATAAATAAGTCTTGAATAAATACTTTTTATGTACAACACGTTTTTGACCGTTGACAAACACTGTCATGCCAGAGATTCTGCTTCAGAGGTAGTTGTGTGTGTGTGTGGGGGGGGGGGGGGGGGTGATTCGTACAGTTTAATTCATACGTCATTGGCTGTATGCGGCCAACACATTTTCTTAAGTGGCATGAAAACAGGCTATCTATCTATCTTCTTTCAAGGTATACTGCGATCGTTCATATTAATGTATTTTTGATAACCCGTATACTAGTTTCTCATGGTACCAAGGGTTCCATGGTACCGGGGTAAACAATATTTTGCTGAATTTTGAATCTTGTACATGTCCCATGGGTGTGATATTCTCACATCAATAAAGTAGGATATATTTCTTTCCATTGAAATATATTTCATTACATTGTTATTATAAATATCTGGATAAATATCTAGAAAGTTAAAGGGCAGGCGGAATATGAGTTTTCTCATTTTCTCTTCACCCCCTGGTTGTTAAATTTGTCTTTAGTTTATTTTTAAAATACCCAATGATTTTTCTTTTGTGGCTTAAGATTTTCTCAGGTAGTTCTTATAAACTGAAATATGGAAAGAACCGTCCCGCATATTTCATGTTGATATATACTGCCTTCTAAAGGTATGCTATTCGTTTAGCATTAAAAGTAAATTTTAGCCTCAAGTGCCCAGATGGTCTATGCACGCATTCTTTAAAACACTCCAAACTTTCCCAGTATTTCTGTGCCCAAATGATACCTCTAAGTATAAGCTTAGAAGTTAAAGTCATATGATGAATCAAACTTGCTTGACTTTCACATAACCCTCGTGATGATTAGTACCCCCTGTGTCTCAACTGTAGTTTACTTTATTATTCCATTTGCAGGATTAAAATCAATCAAAAAATATTTTAAATCATTTTTGCAGTTTCTCCTATTTTCAAAACTAATCTTTATTGTTTTAAATAATATAAAATGCCATTACAGGTATTTTTTGTCGAATCAGTTTTCTATATTTGTCGTTTTTCTATTTGCCTTGGTACCATGAGAATGCCTGTTGGCATGAGAAAATGCTGCCTAGGTACATATCTGACAAGTTTGTAAATACAAGCTGAAGTACTGTGATCATCATTCCTCGTTAACTGTAAGAAGAGACCCTAAAGAAATTTTACATAAAATTATTTTATTGCTGAATAGCTCTTACTTTGAAATATTTATACTGAAACATTAACTACCTTGGTACCATGGGAAACCAGGCTATGTGGGACCAGGACTGGGGACGGGACAGGGAAGAAGTCTTACCTGGGTAAATGGTTGATAATGTCCCTGGCAGAGGCACTGGTCTGGTTGGTTAGAGTGGCTCAGCTAGACTGAGGAGCGTGGTCTCTTCTGCATGCTTTTCTCGCTTCCCGGGCTCTGTGTAATATCCAAGTGGGTAAAAACCATCACCTTCCGGTCGGCGTTTCTGGATAGCTCACGACACAACACTCCTCCCCACTTTATCTTGAAGGCCTTGCCACCAGCTGCCAGGTTCATCCTTGAGTGGGACTGATGTCCCACCGTTTCTCAAGTGAGACTGATGTCCCACTGACACTTCGGGCTTGGACGAGACTAGAAGTCTCAGTCTATTGTCTGGCTTGAAGGAGACGAAGAAGCCTCACTTGCAAGCTGCTGTGTTGAGTCTAGCTTGTTATTTGAGAGCTTGAGCGGACAAAGAAGACACACTCAATTTGCTGTCTGGCCATCTCGTTAAGTCCAACAGATTTCGAACTAGAAGTCCAGAAATCGTGACAGAACTAGAAGCTCAATGTCATTTAGTGGACTATTACAGAAATCCGCGGATAGACTGCCGTCTAGAAGACACATTTCTGGATTTGTGCGATCTAGAAAATCAATCTTTCCTTCATTCTTAGTGGATACTTCCAAAACATCAGCACAGTTTGTTAACCAGTGAACTTAAGTAATCAGTAAACCTAATGGTTACCGGGTAATTCTTTATCCGTGTGCATCTTCTAGTAACAATTTGTCTTTCATCTCTGTGGTTGTCTCCTTATGGCATATCCCATTATTTTTCCTCCCTGCCCAGCTAATTGTACCTGAATGGAGCCACCCACATTTACCGTGAACCTGACCCATTAAACATCTGGCCTGGTGCAGTAATGACAACCACCGCAGGGCAAAACTACAGCTTGTGTGTCAGATAGATACATTTTCTGTTTACCTGACCCCGAGACTCAACGTCCCAATCAACACCGCCTAGGCCACCCCGGAGACGCCGCCCCTAACCCTGCGCGATCCTTACCAGAGATGAAATGACATCTCAATTCCTGCCGCCCAAGGAAACCAGCATAGCCTATATGCATGGACAGTCAGACTTGCACTACCCCGTCCGGGCAGGCCCGGACCCCCTAAGTAGATTACTAGTACTCATGTGCGGTATGCTGCACATGGTATCAGAGGATCTGAATTCCTTAACTGTCTGTATTTTAATATTAAGCTTTATTGGGATAATCCCTCAACCCATTGAGCTAGCTGGCCCTTGAAGCTCCCTGAACAATAAAAACCATGTTAAACTTGAATGAGCCTTTTCAAAATCTTGCCTAGAAGATAGTACCCAAGATAACTGGTAAACAATACTGTGGCTAATTTACAGAGTTCTAGTTAATTCCAAATTAGGAGTAATTTACTCCAACTTTTTCATTTCTGACTCCCAACTTTTTGAAAAGTATGGTAAAACTCCAACTTTTTCTGGAATACTGCATTTTTACTCCAATTTTAAAAACCCTGGGGAGAACCCTGCTAAAATCTCATTCCTGTTCATTCAAATGTGTTTTTAACGGAGGCAAAGAGAAACTGCTATTTATAAGCCTATACTCTTTCAACTCCAGCTAAAATCTATTTTTGTTCATTCAACTGTATCTTTCTTATGGAGGCAAAGAGAAACTACTATGTATAAGCCTATACTCTTTCTACTCCATTTTAAAATCTTTTTTTCATTCATATGTGTCTATCTTTAATTTGGAGGCAAAGAGAAACTGCTATTTTATAAGCCTATACTCTTTCTACTCCATTTTAAACTTTCAAACGTTTGGAAGCATTCACATATCAAAATAAAGGGACCTGTATCATTAGGTTTGGACAAATTTTCTTTGTTGTTTTAAAAGCCTTATTTGCCATCATTCTTTTGACTAGTTTTGCCTGTCATAGCTTGCATTTGTCAAATTACTTGCTATGTTCTTGCCTTGCACTTAAGTGGAAGCTTTTCTAAGTGACTAGAAGCCTACTTAAGAAACTTTTCATCAAGCCATTCCAAAATTTTGTGTAGAAGTCATTAGACAACTTGTTCTTCCACCGATGATCTGTCCACCGATTATCTGTAAATACCAACGTGGATCATTCCATTTGATGTTCATTCTTTTGTCGTTCAGATCTTGTCCATCAATCCCATTAGCAGTCAGTCGTTGTACCCGGGATTCTGTTAGTGAGCTGACTGTTCATGGAAAACATCTTTTCTTTACCCATTGGAATGTCTCTTTCCTTCCACCGCTTGGGATTTGCACTGGTGTTGTTTAACTCCATTAAGAGCAGCCTCCATACTTCTAGAATGTTCAAAACAAACTTGCTTGGCTGTCTATTCATCAGCACATCCCTGACAGAATTTTGAAATAGCCTCCTGCATCCGATGCTTTTCAGGCGGGTCTCTAAATGTGGCAGTGGCAAGGGTCAGAACTTGGTCAGCTGTTCTTCCAAAGATCTTTCCCATCTTGAAATGATTGCTGGAATTTCATTCTTGCTGTATCCCAATCTATCCTCAAATCTCTTCCCAGTCCTGCAGTGATTGCGAAGAAATCCAAAGCTTTGCCCTCGAAAGACCAATATAGGTAATCACAACATTCTCTGTCGAACCATTTTAAAACTGACCAGCAGCTTTCAATCTTGTGTCTGTCAGAAAAACATCCAGCACACATTTCCATCAAATTCATGTTCTTTGGAAGCTGTTTCAGATCACCACGCCTCTCTCTCCATGAGTGTCTAGAAGACTCCTCAGGAGATATGTTATCACTCGCTTTTTCCCACATCAGTGCGGTATGCCATGGTGACCTTGACCTAGAAGTACTAGCATAAGTGTCCTGACACGCTCGACCTTGAATATGTCCTTGGTGACCTTGACATCCGGTGTCGAGCGTATAATGTTGTATGCGACCCTGACCTTGCATATCTGGAGCATGACCTTGGCTTCTCATGCTTTCTTGGTGACCTTGACCTGTCATACTTTCTTGATGGTGACCTTGGCCTGCCATGCCTTCTTGAAGAGTCAACCTGTCATGCCTTCTATGTGTCCTTGACATGTTATGCCTTCTAGATGTCCTTGACATTCCATGCCTTCTTGAAGGGGACCTTGACGTATCACGTCCTCTTGAAGGTGACTGACCTTCCTTACCCTCCTGAAGGTGACCTTGACATCTTGACCTTGAAGGTGATTTCCTCAACATGCCATCTTGAAGGCGTTCTTGACCTTTCATGCCCTCTAGAAGGTGACCTTGACAATCCATGTCTGCTTGAAGGAGAGCTTAACCTTCCATGCCTCCTAGGTGCCCTTGACAATTCCTGTCCTCCTGAAGGTGATCTTGACCTTCCCTCCTAAGTGACCTTGACAATTTCTGTCTTCCTGAAGGTGAGCTGGACCTTCTATGCCTTCTAGAAGGCGTCTCCAATCTTGGCTTAATATGCCGTCCTGTGGGTAGTTCTGACCTTTAACCCCTGGAGTTCAACCTTGGTCTGGTTTGCCTTCTTACCGTTGACAGTAAACTTCTGGACCCTTCGAACTTCCTACCCTGTGATCTTGACCATGAATGTCTCTCTCCGCTGTAGGAATCATATTCACTGGCATGAGGCCTATCTTTTTTCTTATCAAGTTCTTTTTCATATCTGCTTTCGGAGAGGCCAAAAACTATTTTTTCACGTGAAACTATTTTTTCATTCTTGTCTGATGATTTCGACCAAAGTACATGTGTCTAGAAGACTCCAAGCACTCCGGTGAACCATCTGGCTGATCAGTCACTTCTTTCTGTTAATTCTTTCTGAAATCCAATGCATGTCCTCTTCTGTTCCTTCCTAGCCATGAGGATTAGAAATCAACTCCATGACTGCTCTACTGTTCTTGGCAATGGGGATTAGAAATCAACCCAATGTGCTGAAATCCAATGCATGTCCTCTTCTGTTCCTTCCTAGCCATGAGGATTAGAAATCAACTACATGACTGCTCTACTACTGTTCTTGGTCATGGGGATTAGAAATCAACGCCATGCCAACTACATTCTTCTATCAATTCTGTTCACGTGAAAGCATTTCTTCATCGTTTGACTGATGGTGTCGTCCGGCGCCTGTGTATCTAGAAGACGACTAATGCTCCATCAAGCCATCTGTCTGGTCAATAATCTTTGCCTCAACATTTGCTATCTTATTTGTGCAAGGAGTGACAAATACAAACTTCTGTAAAGTGTAATATAAGTATTTCAAGAATAACCTCTGTGTATAGAATACTCCAGAGATTTCTTTCCCAAAATATTTATCCTTTTTTTTTTCTGGCTTTTCGACAGGCAGAACACTTTTCAATAATTTTCGTGTATAGAATACTGCGAAAACCCTAGAAAAGTCTGTCTTTTAAGTGATAAGCAGTTATTTACTAATACTTTTGAGAATATATTAGTCGAGTCCGGTAACTTTGCATGGCCGTTTATTTTGCGCACCCTGCATTCGCATTTTCACGAACTGTATCCCTAATTATCAAGTCCACTATATTCAGTGCATCGGCATTAAGTTAAACTTTAACCCGAAAAAGATGTCCTGCACGTGCAGATGAAATAGCCTCGCGGAACCCCCCAATTTTTCTCAAAATACGAACTCTTAAAAGTCAAGACTGAGTTTAAAACTAGCCAAAGTCACTATTCCCTTGATTCTAAACTTACTGCTTCTGACAACATTGCAGAAGAACGAATCAACAACTTATGAGTCAACCCTCATGTTCAAACTGTTCAACAAACATTGTGCGCAATGTTAGGCGACAAAATTGGTAGTTCAATTTCAAGGGGGCATCCCTTTTCATAGTATTCTTTGTCCTGTATATTAATAACTTCAGAGGCCAATTTTCATTGCAGCTGGTCGATAGGGAAATGTTGCAATGTTGCTGACTGTGAAAATTGAGTTGTGGCCCGAACAAAGTCACACGTAGCTATCAAAACTTTATATGCGCAATGTTACCGGACCGCACCGTACTTCTAAAACGCTAGAACAATGCTTTTTAATAGATGGCTGGCTTCTTTTAAGAAATAAGCAGTTCTTTTTAACTATTTTGGGTATAGAATACTCCTAAAATGTAAGAACTATGCTTTTTCAATATATGGCTGTTTGCCAATACTTTTCAATACAACAAAATTGAAGAAAAAGGACTATTTTCGGTTTAGAAAACTCAAGAAAACAACCCTTTCTCGTCTGCAACCAACCAACCAACCCTTTCTTCAAAAATGCAGACAGTTATTTGTCACCAATTTTATTCAAGAAAGTACTTTGTGTATAGAATACGCCAAAGATTTTACGTAAGAATCTTGAATTAATACCACAATGATACAGGTTAGGGATTTCTTTTATAATAATTGTCGCGTATAAAATACAGCGAACAATCGAAGAAAAGTACATGTAAATCTTGGTTTAGAAAACACAGAGATTACCTTTTCTTCTTTCTTGACAACCAGGTATTCCTCTGCCATTTCACGGAGAAAATCAGCCACCCAACCAGGCAAAACTAAACCCCAACTGGCAAGGGACAATTTAGAATTTTTCCAAACTGAAAATTACCCCAAGAAAAACTGGCAGAAGACAAACAAAAATCAATCCAATTAGCTAAACTTAAATTAATTTAAGACTGCCTTAAGAATTGGCTCATTCAGCTAAAAGCCAAACTCACCGGTTGTCCCCAAAACTGACTGGCTCCATGTTGTTGAAAAAATAAACAGGCCAAACCAAGAAGCTAAATGCCTCAGAACTTCACCTGCCCACAATTTCAACCCGTCAGGCTATCAAGAGTTGAACCCTTCACAGTTCCCTCTGTAAACAAAAGACCGGACGAAATGACAGGAGAATTCCCCCCTTCCGTTTTATCGCTCGTCGCCAAATAATGTATTTTTAATAGCCCGTATGTGGGACCAGGACTGGGGACAGGACAAGGAAGAAGTCTTACCTGGGTAAATGGTTGAGAATCTCCCTGGCAGATGCTCTGTTCTGGTTGCTTTGAGTGGCCAATCTCGACTGAGAAGCGTGGTCTGTTCTGCATGATTTTCTCGCTTCCCGGGTTCTGTGTTTTATTCAAGTGGGTAAAACCCATCACCTTCCGGTCGGCGTTTCTGGATAGCTCACGACACAACAATATTATCTGTGAAGGTCATTTTGGAGACGTTGCGGTGCCGACGTTATTTCCAATTTCGACATTGAGATGAAATGACATCTCAAGCCCTGTCACCCAATGGAACCAATAGGGTTTATAAGCATGGATGGGCTGACTTGCAGACTGGGCAGGCTTAGATCCTGTAAGCGGTTTACCAGTACTCATGTGCGGGTCTGTTTCAGCTCTGTGTGGAAGCATCATGCAGCCCATCTATTTCTTCATTCAAGCTTCGATTGGCGGGGGCTTACACACTACAGTGAAGCCTGAACTAAAGTTTACACCAAGTGCACTTCAGACGTGCACGCCAAGTGCACTATTTGCATTAAAATGATAGTAAATTTGTGCACCTGACATGAACACCAAGTGCACAAGGGTGTACATATTAGTTCTGACCCCACTGTAAGTTTGCAGGATGAAACTGAAAGCCTACACAGTAATCATGTAATTGCAGTAGGGGTCTCTAACCTACACAGAGGATGACTCTTCTTGCACAGGAGGCCGCCAGTTAACGTCCCAATCTGCAGAACGGTGCACTTTTTTGACATTATGATTCATCCCTGCAAATTATGCCAGTGGAGCATGTTTGGACACTGAAATAATCACCGCCGCCAGGGATCGAACCCCGGGGGCCTCTAGCATCAGAGGCAAGTTCACAAACCACTGAGCTATCGCGCTCTGTCACAGACAATAAACACCAGGGGCCAGTTGTTCAAAACTAACGACGTTGTTAGTTAACATATCCCTAAAACTTCGATCATTAAATATAGCAAATACAGTGTATACTGAAATTTTTGATATTGTACTTGCTAGAGGAGTTAACACTATGACCACTAATGAGCTCGTTAAGCTAACGATGCTTTGAACAACTGGCCCCAGAACTGGTCTGCAATAAATGGGCTATCAAGTCATTAGTGGTTTGCTGAAACTAGCTTATATACCATATTAGCCTTATTTACCCCACATGCTCCTATTAGTGCACACAAAAGCTATTTTTGGAAAGAAAATGCACAAGTATGTATTTTATAGTAAGTAACCTCCCTTTCATTTCATATTGGGTTTTGGTGCACTTTTGACACCGACAATTATATGTAAATGTATATGTGTTGAACCGCTGTGCTGAAATTCATCTCAACCTGTACTGTGTCGTTTTTTGTTTTTTGTCGTATCGAGTGTTCGCTTATAAGCAGCATGAAAACACCCCTATATATAATTTTGACCCCTTTGAACTCCACTTTTATATAGTAAAACTGGGGTTTACAGAGGTAACCCATATTAATCTTATTACTGCTCTAAAATATAGATTGTTGGTTCTGGTTAGATGAGGTGCTTCTGACGAATACCCACAATCTATATTTTTAGCAGAAATTCATCTTGAAATATAACTTTTTTTTGGCGATAAAGTTTGCAATGCATTTGTATAAACCTGTTTTCGTTATTGGTAGCTTTTTCACCACAATTTTTTTATGCAACTTTGAAAAAACTAAGCCCATGGTTTGGTGAATACTGTAAAATCTCTATTAGAAGCCCATGCTCTAATAAACGCCCCCCCCACCCCACCCACCCCCGTTAAAAATGGCAATGGGGGGTGGGGGGGGGGGGCAATTCTCAGAAAAATACCAGCCTCCTATAAACACCCACTTTACTCCGATGTTGATTCAAAGGAACTTTTTTTGTGACATTGTGACAGGGTCGGAAATTAAACAAGTTAAAATGACTTTAGGTTTTACGTATTTTGCCATGTTTGACATGAAATGAGAAAAATGTTAATGATATTCCCTTTAGTGAAGAAAGGGGAGGTACTTCTATTCTATTCTAAGACAAGGCTATTGTATCACCAGTCATTTTCTGAGAAACAAGATGGCAGCCTTAAGAAAGAAAGTGAGTGGTTTGGACTGTCGTAGGTTTCTATAGCCGCTAATAAACGCCCACCCCCCTCTTCAGGAAAGGTAATGATTCTAATAAATGCCCGGGCATCTATTAGAGATTTTACGGCAGGCCAAATATGGTACTTATGTTGTTAGGACGCTTAAGAAAATTTGTGGATACTACTAAACCTATATTGGCTTGCACCTTGCCAAGTTTCCCACCTGTAGTGGGTTAAAAGGATATTAACATTCTGTTAATGGTCATAGCCAGTCCTTTCTGACCAGCCTCCAACTCAAAGAGCTCCTGGGGTCAGTCACTCACATAACATTCTGGCAGTTTGTGTCACAGTCTGGTGGCAGATTGGAAGCAACATGTAAACACTCATGTAATGAACACCCCTATACACCCCACTTTATCTAGAGAAATCTGGGGTTTAAAGGGGTTTACATAATTCTCGTTACTTGTGCTCCAAATCATATATTGTGGGTACTTGTTAGAACCGCTTCTTGGAGACAGTTCTGACGGGCACCTACAATCTATGTTTGGAGCAGAAATAAGAATATACATGTATTGTCTATTTTCGTCAGAAAAATATCAGAATTGTTACTGGTGACACATCAAATGACATTCATACACCAGGACCTGTGATGTGAAGTTAGTCCCTAGCTCTCACCAAAGAGATAAACTTAGCTACACAATCCTCAGCACCTTCAGCCGTTGAATGCGGCATCTGATCACATAAAAATGGCTAAGAGTGACAGAACGAGTTAGGAAAATTGCAATGGCCTTAAATTGTATGTGTATTGTGTGTTTCAATATCAGCATTCATTCCCTCGGGGCTATTCCAGAAAAAAACATGGAGAGACGGTTCATTATATATCCCCACCACCTACAGAAGGGTCCACCGCCTAAAAATACCTTGCTGCTTCCAGTATATATGCCTGTCAGTGATGGTTATCATAGCTTTAATACCTATACACATACACCTTTGCAGTGTTTGAGATTTTCTGCTTGTGGAAATTGACATGCTGATCGAGTGATCGTTCTTGATTGTTTGATGTTTGCTGCCTGTACTAAATTAATCTGTGGATTCAGTTAGTTAGGTAACCCGATAAATCATTGCATAGTACAGTCAAACCTGTCTTAGTGGCTACCTCTATTAAGCAAGCAACCTGTCTTAAGCAAGCAGGCATTCAGTTCCCAAAAAAGGAAAATGCATTAAAATTCACCTGTGTTAAGCAAGCACTTGCCTTAAAGGCATTTATTCTTGATTATTGAGGACTATCATTTCATTACATAATATTATGTAGCCCTCAGTGCTGACTAAAGGAAGTCCTCTGTCTGCAACAGGTAAGGGGCCTTCTTGGGGAAAATCAATAATTGACTAACTGTTAACAACAGTGTACCTTATTGATTTTCCTCTTTAGTGCCTCAGTCAGGGGATTCAACAGGAGCTACTAATCACCCTATTAAAGGCCGCCTTTGATCTGCTGTAGACAGTATATCACAGGGGGCAATAAAACAATTATGAACACACGGTGGGTCCTACTGTCTAAGAATAAATGCCTTTAAGCAAGCACTTTTTGAATATCCCAGAGGTGCTTGCTTAATACAGGTTGGACTGTATTACGTAATCACAGCACAACATTTTAGCACCTCTTTAAGGGCGACATGAATCTAACAAACTGCATTAAAACTTGAATTTAATTTTTATTTGAAGTTAGCATCAAAAGCTAGACTATCAAAATAGAAGTAAAGCAATGATCAAGTCAGTGTTTTCATTAAGCAATATGCGGTGTTTTTGTTGCCTGCGAGTCCTGCTTCAGATACTCATAATACTCATTAGCTATCGTGTTTGTCGGACGCAAAAAGAGTCACATATACAACAATTTAAACTGCATTATACCGTCGTTTATTATACATTTACCTATGTGAATGAGTCAGCACACAGCAAAAAAAAAACATTTCTTCCTCCAAAAGATCAGCTTGTGCATCTTGCAAATGTCTTCAAAACTGAGCAGGGAAATGTCGTTTGTCCCAGAAGCCATACTTTTGAAGGCTAATACACACAGCAAACATTTATATATGACTGAACATGCTGATCTGAGCCTTCACATGTCGCACAGGTTTCATTGTATTTTTTTTTTTTTTGTAAATTAGTATCTCTACATGTAAATACTGGGCATAGTAGAGGGCCTCATGGAAGATTAGCTTGTTATTGCTAAATGTGTTACCCTCTGAAAATAAAGACGATTATTGTCATGTTTTCAAAAAGTTGCATGCAACAAAGGTGTGCGCAAATGATCATTGACGTTTTGTTAACACGGGAAAATTTCTGACTGTCTCAACAGCACGTGCAAAAATTACGGCGGGAAATTCATCGCCACGAGAAATACACCACACAGCAAAAAACCATGATACACATGTGCGACCAGCGAAGACTCAGATCATCATGCACATATGCAAAGGTTTATCAGTCTGTCCTGATTACAGCTGCATGGATATCCTAAGCAAAAATACTTGTGTCATTACACAAACAACAGTGGAGGTATATTTTCCAAGTCTATCCAAGAAAAAAAAAACTATCGAAACTATCGATAGTTGAATGAACTATCGGCGAAAGTTATCGATAGTCCAAAGTACTATCGATGCATTGCTATCAAGGCAGTCCCTATCGCGATGCATCGAACTATCGATGCATCGTTACACCCCTACTATTTTCCGAACAAATTTTGAAGAATACACAACCTTACACCCCTAAATTTTGAAATGGACTCCTGCCATATGTAAGGAGGAAGATTCCATTTGATACAAAAAGGGTTAACTAACACAGTATCTGGTTCGAACCCCAACAATAGTGTTATAAAGAGTTTGGGGTGTAATCCTTTCTAGAAACACTAAGATTATGGATCATTTTACTTGACCTGCTGATGATTCTGTCATTCTCCAGAAAGAGTTTTGCCGGCCCCCGACCATAGGGGCTTGAAGAAATATATGGGCTGCATGATGCTTCCACGCAGAGCTGAATCCGGCCCGCACACTAGTACTGGTAAACCACTTAGAGGATCTAAGCCTGTCCAGGAACCGCGGTGCGAGGCAGACCGTCTATGCTAATAAACCCTATTGGTTGCATTGGGCGACAGGGCTTGAGATGTCATTTCATCTCAGTGTCTGGTAGAAGTCCCACAAAATTGGAAGCAACGTCTCCAAAATGACCTTTACAGTGTTGACGGGGACGTTAAACCTCAAATCAAACAAACAACCATAAAGAGTTTTGCTGCTTGTCTCTTTCAGAAGCTGGATGTTGACATGGATATAAAGATCCCAGTGGGCCATGACTTGGATCCAGACTCGAAGGTCAGTCAAATTTAGAACTGGTAGCATTATGTTCTAATGGCCTTTCGGGTAATAGCTACCGGTAGATTTTTCCTGAAAAAAGGCAAGACTGTTGTTGGCCATTTACTCCAATTCCTCTACAGTCAAGAGTTAACCCTTAAGTCGTTGAGAAAAACTAAATCTGAAAATGTCATCTGCTTATGTCTAGGGCTGGCTAATCGGAGCTGAAAGATAATCGATTATCAGTTCTGTCATTGCGATTGATAATCACTTAATAATCGCAAAGGTTTTTGGCATAATTTTACCTGTCTGGCTTTCTGTCTGAGCATGACTCTTACCATATGTTGCACTTTACCATATGTATATTTGAACAGACAGGCCTATGCAAAAAGTGTAGACCCAGATGTGACGCCGCAGAATGCAGCGTCTCATCAGGGTCTGCACTGTTTGCCACTCATCCAGCTATTTTAGGCATAACTTTGGGTGGTAAATTGTATCAGAAATTATAATCATTTTTGTGGAATTTATCGATCGATTAATCGATTATACCATTAATCGTGTCAGCCTTACTTATGTCGTCTGCTGAATCTTTTGCAAACTTTTTAAAAATGTTTTTGCATATAGGCAAACAGTGGAGCAGTCTGATTTGGGTCCACACTGTTTGCAAAAATGTCTGTTAAAGTAACCAGCAGACGAAAAAGCAGACAACAATTGTTGTGATTGGCATTTTATGGGTGAAGTCAAAAACAACACAGAGCTCTGTTCAGACCCTGGCAGTTACTTTGAGAAATGGGAAAAGCTACTCATGTATCGACAGCAAAAATATTGGCATATTTGGCATATACATGTATAGTAAATGATCATTGATTTAATGATATATTACCAAATTAGATACATGTAGTTTTGAACAATTTTATCACAATGCTTAGGTCACACAATTAACAGCTCCACTGATATTTGATACTGCTGCAACCTGTAACCAGATTGGCTTGAAAGCTTATATTTAAGCCCCTGGCCAAGGCCCTAGTGGGTTGTAGAACTGCCTCTTAAACATTTGTTCTGTGACCACCATTGGTTGAATCCTTATCCTGCTGATCATGACAACCTGGGGCCAGTTGTTCAAAGCATCGTTAGCTTAACGAGCTCGTTAGTGGTCATATTGTTAACTCTTCTAGCAAGTACAATATCAAAAATATTAGCATATTTGCCAAAATAAATGATCAAAGTTTTAACGATACGTTAACTAACGACGTTGTTAGCTTTGAACAACTGGGCCCTGGTCCCTACCTTTGCAAACGGTTGAGATCCAGATCAGATGGATTCTGAAGATGCCATCTGATCCAAATCTACACTGTTTGTCATGCAGATTGCAACTTTGAAGGAAATCAATATAAGAAGTACAGTAAACCCTGTCTTAGTGGCCACCTCTATTAAGCAAGCAACCTGTCTTAAGCAAGCAGGCATTCAGTTCTCCAAAAAGGCAAATATGTTAAATTTCACCTGTATTAAGCAACCACCTGTCTTATGCAAGCACATTTTGGTTGTCCCTTAGGTGCTTGCTTAATACAGGTTGAACTGTAATTTGATAAATTGATAGTCAGAAATGGGTGTGGTTAAAATAATTGGACCTAAATTAATTTATTCGGCAGGACAAAGGTTAAGCCTTGCATGGGCCATATAGGAGATGCAAAGTTCTGCAGTAGAAGGTCAGTTGTTGTTTTCTCAGGGTACTCCAGTTTTTGGCAACCTCTGATGATAGAAGTGAAATTATCAGGCATCACATTAACAAGTCCGTGTAATGAACACCCCTCTACACCCCACTTTATATCATGAAAACTGGGGCTTATAGGGGTATACATCATTTTGCTTATTTATGCTCCAAGACATAGGTTGTGGGTACTCGTTAGAACCGCCTCCATGAGGCGGTTCTAACGAGCACCCACAACCTCTGTTTTTGGTGGAAATAAGACAGATTTTACAAACTTTCATTGAAATAAATGCTTGTTCTTCCGATACGATAGACACCATTTTAGCACACGAGTGTGTTACCATAATGAAAGGCCTGTTAAACCCTATTAAAAAAAAAGAAGTCCCCACCTCTGCTTCATGCCCCTGCTGTCTCAGGCCATATGGTTGGCAAATAGACATAAACCTTTTTGTAAGCCTTTCATTATGACCTAGCTTTTGGATCGATTGTTTGGACTTGGATGAGGCCATTGAAGGCAGGGTCTGATCAGGGTTTAAACTGTTTGCTTAAATGTGGAAATTGGGGTAAACAAAGCTGCCCATTTCTCAGTTCAGGACCACTTTCCCAGATCAGAAATAATCAACCCAACACAGGGTGCGACATTAACCCAAGACCGATGGACATTGTCTAGTGAAAACCTGGTCAGGTCTAGTAAGGTCAGTGGCTGGCTGGTCCGAATGGTCTAGTTGAAAATCTTGCACCACAGTTTATGTTAAAATCCATGTTTTAGAACTCATTTACCTTAACATGGGCTTCTGTCAGTAGTTTCACTTTCTATGTAAATCAATAACATTATAATCATCCAAAGTATTGGGACAGACAGGCCTAAGCAAACAGTGCATACCCAGATCAGACTGCAGGAGCAGTCTGATCAGGGTCTACACCATTTGCCATTCCTTCTGCACCTTTTGGACTCCTTGCTGGATCATGAAAGAAATTTGTTAAAATTTTAGGAGAATTACAGTAAGTCCACAAGGTGTCAGAATTTTTAGGACTTTTTAGGTAATAGAAATACATAACCATCTAATGTATCTCTTTAGTATGATTTTAGGTCCAGTTGATCTTAGATCAGGTCCAGTGCATCCCAAGAGTTAGTGGGGGCCGCGTAAGTGGGTTTGGTGCTTTTGCTGAAAAAAAATGTAAATAGCTTTTGAAGAAGCCATCCGTTCTGGATCTACACTCATGCAGTTTGTGAATTGAATAATTACATTATATCAGGTAATTTGATTGGTGGATAGTCAGCAATGGGTGTGGCTAAATTTATTTATTCAGCAGGATAAGGGTAAAATGAGAAATAAGGAAAATGATTCCTATTACTCCTTATCTGGAGCCAAACTGTTATCATTGGAACAAGTCCATGTAATGAACAACCCTCTACACCCCGCCCCCCCCCCCACCCCCCCCCCCCCCCCCACCCCTTTATGTAGAGAAAACTGGGGAATACAGGTTTAAAAGTCGACCCTGCCCACATCATAGTGTAGTTTATATTTTCTTGTCCTTTGGGATCACTGATTCCATTGTGGAATTTTGAAAATTTTGAGGGTCACTGATGAGGCCTAATTGGCCGAAACTAGCTAGTATGGCCCAGAAAACATGTACACTCCATATTTTCCAGTTCTGTGGTGTATTCCTTGCTTCCAAAGGATAACCCTTTCTAGAACATATTATCCATTATTTTTCTTATATTTTTATCTCTCAGACATAGGTTGTGGGTACTCTTTAGAACCACCTCATTGAGGTGGTTCTAATGAGCACCCACAACCTATGTTTGAAGCATAAATAAGAGTTATAATCACAAATTTTCATAGGAAAATAAACCATTTTGGAGATATGAAAGAATGCACTATGTTACACGGATGTGTTGTCGTAATAAATAAACAGACATTTTTCACCATAATTAAAGTTTTATTTAATGCTTAACACACCAAGCAAAATTGTTCAGCAGACAGTCTAAAAAGTTTTTTTCAGAGAAAATCATGTTTGACATTTCTTTTGACTCGTCTGCTAAGCAGACAATTCAAATAAAATATCAAACATGATAGCAGACGGTTCAAATGAAATGTCAAACATGATTTTCTCAAAAAAAATTAAAAAAATATACTTGAAAATGTTGTCTTCCATTGTTGTGATTGGCTCTTTAAAGGTGAAATATTTCATGTTGAAAGCACATACAAATGAAATGGCCAACATGATTTTCTCTGAAAAAAATAAGAAAAATATGCTTGAAAATGTTGTCTGCTATTGTTGTGATTGGCTCTTTAAAGGTGAAATATTTCATGTTGAAAGCACAAGATACAAATATAATGTCCCACATCATTTTCTCTGAAAAAAAATAAGAAAAATATGCTTGAAAATGTTGTCTGCTATTGTTGTGATTGGCTCTTTAAAGGTGAAATATTTCATGTTGAAAGCACAAGATACAAATGAAATGTCAAACATGATTTTCTCTAAAAAAAAAAAGAAAAAAGAAAGAAAAATATACTTGAAAATGTTGTCTGCTATTGTTGTGATGGGCTCTTTAAAGGTGAAATATTTCATGTTGAAAGCACAAGATGAAATGTCAAACATGATTTTCTCTTAAAAAAAAAAGAAAGAAAAATATACTTGAAAATGTTGTCTGCTATTGTTGTGATTGGCTCTTTAAAGGTGCAATATTTCATGTTGAAAGCACAAGAAACGTGTTTTTTCATCATTGTGACACAAGAGGTCATGACCGTCATAAAACATGGCCTTTCAATAGTCAGATGTGATTTTCTCTGAATCTAAGAAAATATATTAGAAAATGTTGTCTGCACTTCGTGTGATTGGCTCTTTAACCCATTTAGTACTGGAAACCTCAAAAGGGGTAGTTGTCAAACAGTGCAGGCCCAGATCAGACGCCGCGAAATGCGGCGTCTGATCGGGGCCTACACTGTATACAAAATTTTCAGCCAATTTCCAAATAGTTTTTGAAGGAAAACATAACCTGACAGCCCTAAATTTTGAAATTGACTCCTGCTCTTTACATAGTTGTAAAGATTCCATTTGGTACAAAAAGGGCTAAATGGAGAAATATTTCATGTTGAAAGCACAAGAAGTACGGTTTTTTATCATCTTGACACAAGAGGTCATGACCATTATAAAACGTGGCCATTCAATAGCCTTTTTCAATAAAACAGCTGTCGTCAGAAGAAAAACCTCTCCTGCTATTTTGCGATGACACTTTGAAGTTGGACATCCCTTTGTTTTGCCATGAAGCGTCAACCAATCAAATGGCTGTGATTTATGAGGATGAGGTTGATATCTCTTTTGCTAAAAAGTTAGGTCGATCTGACCGCACATGGCGGGGCAATTTTTCTGCCAGTCAATCGGCAGATGGCACAAGGGATGGAATTTACATTGTCCTGCTTTGATAATGCCACTATCTCTTTTGTAATTACGGGCTGCTGCTGAGCATTGGAATGGAATGGAGAGAAATTGATTTTTTTTTCCGTTGATAAGAGTTTTACAGCCCTTTCAAGATTATTCCACATCCCATTGCAGTACTTGGCATCTCACATGAGTTACTAACCCTTTTTGTACCTAATGGAATCATCCTCCTTATATATTGCAGGAGTCCATTTGGAAATTTGGGGATGACAGGTTGTGTTATCCTTAAAATTAATTCAGGAAATAGCTGAGCTTTTTGCAAATAGTATAGGCCCTGATCAGACGCCGCATTCTGCGGCGTCTGATCTGGGCCTGCACTGTTTGCCAGGGTACCCGTTCAGAGGTTTCCAGTACAAAATGGGCTAATCCAAAGCAGTGGTCAGTCCCGTGCAAAAGCTACCTGCCTTTTTTTTTCAGCAAAAATAGTCACATGCAAAAACTACTCACTTTTTTCAGCAAAAATAAAATGAAGACTCATTATAATGTTATTTGTTGCAGCACTGTTTTAGATATAGTGCTGTCATTGTCCTGCTTCACAAATATTCACTTTTCTGTATACAAATAAACACCTATATAGAACAATTTATTCATTATAACACAATTTTGGATACAAGTTTAGCATGGTTTTATGATAGGTCCAATTTGCCCCTGCCCATAGGGGCTTAAAGAAATATATGGGCTGCATGAGGCTTCCAGGCAGAACTGAATCCGGCGCACACACTAGTACTGGTAAACTGCTAAGAGGAGCTAAGCCTGTCCAGGAACCGCGGTGCGAGGCGGACCGTCCATGCTAATAAACCCTATTGGTTTCATTGGGCGACAGGGCTTGAGATGTCATTTCATCTCAATGTCGGGTAAAAGTCCCACAAAATTGGAAGCAACATCTCCAAAATGACCTTTATAGTGTTGACAGGGACGTTAAACCTCAAATCAAACAAACAAAATGTTAGGTCCAAAAACAAATTGATTGTATATAGAAAAAATGACAATAAATGGTCATTTTTCTGTATGTTTCTGTGGCGTCTGATCAGGGTATACACTGTTTGCATAAAATATAGGAGTTTAATGGTAAAGCAAAACAGTCCAGGTTGTAGACAGTTTTACCCGTTTACTGTCAGACAACAGATCCATCAGTGCTGTCATTGGTTTGATTTTGTAGGGAATGGAAAATATAAGAAGATGGCTGTTTCAATACTCAGCTTGCCAAGTCTGAATGTTGTAGCATTTGAGAGAGTTGGTCTGACCTGATGTCAGTCCAAACGGACAGACAGACATACCGGAGTAGATGGTAAGGATTCTCTGACTTGACGAAACTCTTTCAGAGGAGTAAACTTCTTTTTTTTTCCTCCTTAATGAGTTAGCGGTCTACTCTTAAAGGAAAGAATTTGCTCCTAAGAGTAGGCCTTTTATTCTGTAGCGGCTTAGTTTGAAGCAATGCAATGTATCTTGCATCACTGGGGCATCCAACTGATAATGGCTTAAAGTTGGGCATGGCCTGCCATCCTTGCAGAAGGTACAGGTAGAGGGGGAATGTTGTTATCTACACTTCCATTCATCCCCTGTCCGTCAGTTTCATCTCATCTATCTCTTCTTTCTCTTTTCTCCCGTTCTCTGTGAGATGACACAAAATGACCCACAAGGGTTGACTGGTGCATCCAATTGATACTGGCTTTCAGTCGTGCATGGCCTGCTGTCTTGCAGCAGGTAAGAAAAGAGGGGGAATGTTGTTACACCAGTGGACACAAAAGCGTTCAAACTACGATGAAGTACCTTTCAATGAATCTCTTTGCATCAAGTTAGCTTGACAAGCAAATGTCATTCATCAAAATAGTTTAAAACTGGATCAAGCAATATACATTGATTGGTCTTGTTATGCCAAGCACTTTTTTTTCCATTTTTAGATCTGATTGACATTCGAGATGTATTCTGATTGGACAGTGCAGTGTCGACAATGAAATATACAACACTTTGTGTTTTGAATTTATTCCTGTCTTGCAGTTGACTGACAGGATGTAAGGAAATATTGAATGCAACATCAAATCAAAATGAAATGAAGCTCATCAAAGTTTGAACGGATTTGTGTCCACAGGTGTATTTCTTCTGTTTCTACATTTCCATACATTTTCGTCTTTCGGAATTTCCACTGTCAGTTACTTCCATCTCCTCTACTATCTCTTATCTCCATTTCGCTGGGAGACGACAAAAAATGATCCACAAGTTTGATGTGTTGCGATAAACCTAAACACAATCAATTGAAGCAATGAAACAGGTCCCAAAACTTGTCTCCCTTTTAAGCATTGCAGAAAATGTCATTTTGCAGTCATGCCAGCAAAGCATACAAAGAAATTTCATTTATCCCTTATCCTGCGGACTTTTCAAACAGTGTAGATCCACATCAGCTGGAGAAGCTATCTGATCGGGATCTACACTGTCAATCAAGTTGTGAATTTGAATGTCAAAATACATGATTCAAGTAATTTGATTGATTGATACCGTATTCGGGTGTGTACTACCCGCATTTGCGTACTACCCGCACCCCCCTTTTTTAGCCAAAATTTGGGGGAAAACTGTTATTCTGTTGTATTACCCGCATGAAATATTTGCTGAAATTTTGGTGGGTGCGTAAGTGAGAAAAACTAAGAATTTGGCCAGTTTTTGTAACACACAACGGAACGCGCGATCGTCTTCAAAAGGCGGGAAAATGCACGTGCGTGCGAGTATCACCAAAATGCATGTATTTTACATTAAAACGTTGAAAAAACTTTACCTGTTCACCCTTGTTATTTATTTATTAACCAATGTATACCCAGCGGCCCTTTTGTGGGGACATCGGCAAACAGTGCAGTCCCAGATCAGACACCGCAGAAAGAAACCGCAGACGTCCGATTTGGATTTACACTGTTTGATGATTTATAACGGTTCAATTATGACACTATTGTTAATCCCGGTCGTATAATTGCCACCCTGCGGTGCGTGTCAATAAGGTGTGAAAATATGGTCAAGTTATGTCTCTAATTTGTGTTTATTCCCCAATCAATAATTTAATCCACAATCAATGTGAAAATGATTTAATTGCTCCTAAGACGAGTTGCTAAATCTTACGGTAGATATAATATGTATAATAAAAACGGACTATTCTAATATCTCGTGAATGGTTATGTTTTGGGGCCAAAAAGTCGAACGCTTTAATTTATGTAAACACATCTGTATGCTGTTGTTGGCTATTGACACGGAGCTTCCGAGCTATCGATTTTTTTACCGTTTCCAAACATTTTTTCAATTAAAAAGATACCCCGTATTAAAACAAAATCATAGACATGTGTGTGGTTGCTGGGGGTCCGATGACGTCATTCACCGATCGCGTGCAGAAAAATTGTAGCGGTAGTTTGTGGGCGGCGATTTGGATGCCGGAAAACTTTGATGTTCGCATTGAACTTGCTTGTTTATTTCGTTTAAAATCAGAGTTTTAGGACTAATAAGCACAAAATCGGGCTTGCTAGTAATAGATAGTCTTTTATTACTCACGTGTATATAAAATTGAGTCGACAATTAACGTTATTTATGTCGGGAATCGTAAAGGGATAGAGCATAACATTGAGATGCATCGTATTTTCAGCTGACAAAAGTAAAAAAAAAAACGGTCCAAAAATAATTCGGACGGATTACCCGCACCCTGAACTTGGGCCTGTAATTTGAGGGAAAAAACTGCGGGTAGTACACGCCCGAATACGGTAGTCAGAAATAGGTATGGCTAAATATGTTTATTCAGAAGGATAAAGTTTAACCCTTATCCTGCTGTTTAAGATAACCCCTTACTTTGCAAACAGTGTAGATCCAGATCAGATGGCTTCTGAAGAAGCCATCTGATCAGGATCTACACTGTTCAACAATCAAGTTGTGAATATGAATGACTACATTATAGCAAGTACCGGTAATTTGATTGGTTGATAGTCAGAAATGAGCTTGACAAGGGTTAAGCAAGGTGGCTGTTATTTGGAGGTGACCATTTATACAAGTTTGACTGATATTATGCTATCTTGCTTGGCTTCTGGCCATAGCCACAGATAACGTGTGTAGTTGGTGATAACTGAAGGATAATTTTCTGTATTTCCCCATAAAATCCTATGCTGTGGGTATTGATTTAAACCGCCTTGCCAAGGCAGTTATGAATACCCACAACATAGGTTTTTAGCTCACCTGTCACGTAGTGACAAGGTGAGCTTTTGGGATCACTTTTTGTCCGTCGTCCGTGCGTGCGTGCGTCCGTCCGTCTGTCCGTCCGTAAACTTGTTCTTCAAATGACATCTCCTCCTAAACCACTGATCGGATTTTGACCAAACTTCACAGGAATGATCCCTAGGTGGTCCCCTTTCAAAGTTGTTCAAATGGTTCCGGTCCGTTGCACATATTAGGTCACAGTAGCCAAAAATAGATTTTTTTCACCGAAAACTTAAAAAATCTTCTTCTCTGAAACCGCAAGGCCCAGGTCTTTGATATTTGGTATGAAGCTTCATCTAGTGGACCCCTACCAAGATTGTTCAAATTATAGTGCTGGGGCCAAAAATGCCCTCGCACCGGGGCCCCTTGGTTTTACATGGGCTTATATAGGGAAAATATTTAAAAATCTTCTTCTCTGAAACCGCAAGGCCCACATCTTTGATATTTGGTATGAAGCTTCATCTAGTGGACCCCTACCAAGATTGTTCAAATTATAGTGCTGGGGCTAAAAATGCCCCCGCACGGGGGCCCTTTGGTTTTAAATGGGCTTATATAGGGAAAATCTCGAAAAATCTTCTTCTCTGAAACCGCAAGGCCAAGGTCTTTGATATTTGGTATGAAGCTTCATCTAGTGGACCCCTACCAAGATTGTTCAAATTATAGTGCTGGGGCCAAAAATGCCCCCTGTACCGGGGCCCATTTGTTTTACACAGGCTTATATAGGGAAAATCTTTAAAAATCTTCTTCTCTGAAACCGCAATGTCCAGGTCTTTGATATTTGGTATGAAGCTTTATTTTGTGGACCTCTATCAAGATTGTACAAATTATAGCCCTGGGGCCAAAAATGCCCCCGCTCCGGGGCCCTTTGGTTTTACATAGACTGATATAGGGAAAATCTTGAAAAATCTTCTTCTCTGAAACCACAAGGCTAATAGGTCTTCGATATTTGTTATGAAGCTTCAGCTAGTGGACCTCTTTAAAGATTGTTCAAATTATAGCCCTGAGACCAAAAATGCCCCCGCCATGTGGCCCTTTGGTTTTACATAGACTTATATAGGGAAAACCTTTAAAAATCATCTTCTCTGAAACACAAGGCTTAGGTCTTTGATATTTGTTATGAAGCTTCAGCTAGTGGACCTCTACCAAGATTGTTAAAATTATAGCTCTGGGGCCAAAAATGTCACCGCTCCGGGGCCCTTTGGTTTTACATAGACATATAGTGAATATCTTGTTTTACATAGACTTCTATATGCAGGGTAAACCTTTAAAATCTTCTTCTCTGAAACCACAAAGCCAAGGTCTTTCATATTGGATATGAAGCTTCATCGTGTGGACCTCTACCAAGATTGTTCAAATTATAGCTCTGGGGCCAAAATTGACCCTGCCTGGGGCCCACTTGTTATACATTGGATCAGGTGAGCGAACCAGGGCCCTCTGGGCCCTCTTGTTATGGAGAATTGACAAAAATGATTCTCCATTTATCATCAAATACCCATTTTATCTGTTTCCGAAGTATCCATAAGGATAAAACAACCATGCGTCATTGTGCATTCTATTGCATGAACAAAATAGCTACTTTTTTTATGAAAATCCTTGATATTTTTCTTATTTATACTGCAAACATCAGTTGGGGATGCTCGTTAGAACCGCCTCATTGAGGCGGTTCTAACAAGTACCCACAACCTATGTTTTGGAGCAGAAATAAGAAAAATAATGTATACCCCATACCTCCCAGTTTTCTCTATAGAAAGTGGAGTTTAGTGGGGTGTTCATTTCAGTGACTTGTTCACGTGATGATTTTTCAGAAGAAAATGTATAACCCCAAACGAATACTGGCAGAAACAAAAGGTAATAAAACAACACTTGATGTCTAAAAATACTTCAAAATAGCCCGTCAATTCAGTCCATTCTCTGACCTTTGACCTGCATTTTTTGTCGCTGTCACCTCGACAATTCACAACAATACTAAATTGCCACGTGGCGATATTGATGATCCTATTACAGCCCCTTAAAACATGGTGATTAAAAATGATGGCTTTTGTTAGAGTCCGATCAAGGCGGTGAGGTTTTCTCTAAAATCAAATTATTTTAAGCTCAAGTGCTTGAGTTTGAAGAGAACTGTATGGTAATATGTGGGTTTGTTAATAGCTGACCAGCCACAGGATACCAGATTTGACACAAATAAAGGGCTTTGCCCAAGTCCCTTCAGTTTAGCATCAAATCCCAGAATAAAACTAACATACAAAAAGTAGCTTTGAAAAAGGTGACTTGTCCTTTCTTGCCCAGCCCTACCACTTTCCACTGCCCCCACCCATCAGGGCTTGAAGAAATAGATGGGCTGCATGATGCTTCCACGCAGAGCTGAAACCAGCCACACACGAGTACTGGTAAACCGCTTAGAGGATCTAAGCCTGCCCTGGCAAAGTGGTGCGAGTAAGACCGTCCATGCTTATAAACCCTATTTGTTTCATACGGCGACAGGGCCTGATATGTCATTTCATCTTAGTGTCAGGTATAGTCCCACAAAATTGGAAGCAACGTCTCCAAAATGACCTATACAGTGTTACGGAGAGGTTAAACCTCAAATCAAACAAAAACCACCACTACCTACCCCATTGGTGTCAGATATACTTACAGAAATTTTATTGGTGCATCTTCACGGTGCATATGGAACCGTAATAATCATAAGTATTGGGACAGACAGGCCTAAGCAAACAGTGAAGGAGCAGTCTAATCAGGATCTACACTGTTTGCCATTCCATCTGCACTTTTTTGACTCCTTGCTAGATTGTGAAACAAATTTGTTAAAATTTTAGGTGAATTACAGTAAGACCTAAAGATGTCCCAATTTTTGTGGTATTTTTCTTTTTGATAGGTATGGATGGTGTGCCTGAGCAGTGGCAGAGGTATGCAGGAATGTGTAGGATGGATGCCCATGATTGTGCCTTCAATTAGGTAACTGACGGAGTCATATACTATGGACAAAATTAACCCTTTTTGTACCAAATGGAATCTTCCGCCTTACATATAGCCGGAGTCCATTTCTAAATTTAAGGGCGACAGGTTGTGGTATCTTCAAAATTGATTTGGAAAATGGCTGAACTTCCTGCATGAGACGCCGCATTTTGCGGCGTCTCATCTGGGCCTGCACTGTTTGCCAAGGTACCCCTTTTGGGGTTTCCAGTACTAAATTGGTTAAGATACCCGACTCTAAACCATGGGGATGGATAAACCCACACTTACACACATGCACACACATGTATTCCAACAAGGAACAAAGAGAATTGAAGCATCAAGCAACCTTACATTAATCCTTAAGATGCCAGCGACAGCAATTGTCATCTGCTTTGTTGTCTGCTGGTTACTTCAACTGCAGTCTGATCTCGGTCTGCATGTTTGCCTTTATGCAAAAATATTTTTAAAAAGGTTTGCATGAAGAAACAGCAGACTATAAACACAATATTTTCAGATGCAGTTTTTTTGTGGCATCTTGACCATTAACCCTGCTGAACACGACACCCCCTACCTTTGCAAATAGTGTGGACCCAGCTCAGATGAATCAACACTGTTTGTCATTCTGTTTGTGAATAGAACCAATACACTATATGAAGTAATTTGATTGTTGGATAGTCAGAATGGGTGTGGCTAAATAAATTTACTCAGCAGGATAAGAGTTGAAGGTCAAAACGCCTAACCCTTCAAGGAACTGCAGAAAAATCTGGAAAGGCTTGACATATGTCATGTGATGTGAATCAACAGCAGTTGACATGTAATGTTAACTATTAATCTGCTGTTCACGACAACCCCCATCTTTGGAAACAGTGTAGATCCAGATCAGATGGCTTCTGAAGAAACAATATGCTCAGTACTGATCAACCTTTTATGTTTAACTCTTACCCTGCTGTTCACGACAACCCCTATCTTTGGAAACACAGTGTAGCTCCAGACCAGATTGCTTCTGAAGAAGCCATCTGATCAGGATCTACACTGTTTAACATTCACTTTATGGATTTGTAAGAATAAATTACATTAAGTAATCTGATTGGTTCAAATTCTTAAATTGGTGTGGCTAAACTGAATATTCAGCAGGATAAACTGAATATTCAGCCTTTGATCTGAAAACTGAGGGAGAAAAATAATTTGAAAATGTTGTCTGCTAGTAGTCATTAACGCTTGATGGTTAATATGCTACAAATAATGAAATTTCATCAAAATCTTATTTTCCCATGTAGATAAATTTCTTTTTTGTGAGAAAAAAATCATTTCCGACCTTGCCACAAATTATATTTGGACCAATTATTGATAACTCCCTTGCTGAAAAATGGTAACAAAAATGTTAACCTTTTGTCCCTTCATTCATCCCTTAATGAGCTTAATTCAAGCACCTCAAAATAATTATTCGCAACTGGTTATTCAATTCTGATTGGCTAACTTTATTAGGTAATCAACTGGGAAAAGCTATTGGATTATTTATCAAATCATAGATACTGTGCAGTTTTGTTTTGTAATCCGCACAGTATTTTGTAATATTGGTATTACTGATTGGCAATAGTTAATGACACGAGGGACTGAAAGCCCCTTAAGTCATTCCTTGTTATTTATGAAATATGCTTGATTTAGTGGCGTGATATAGAAATTATTGAGATAATAAACTAGAAACATGAATGTTTTATTGGTTTAGCGGTTATTTCTAACCCCTGATGGAGGTTTCGACAGAAGTCAAGGAATCAGCTTATGGTCATATTTATGTCCTAAATAAATGTAGATCAAAATATTAGATAAGGCTGGTTCAAAAATTGATTTCAGAAATGGCCATTATATTCATAAAAATGAAGGTAGACGCCTCCGTGGTGTAGTGGTTAAGCTACTTGCCTCATAAACTAGGGATCATGGGTTCAATTCCAGGCTTTACCAGTCTTTCGGATAATTCTTTAAACCGAGGCCCTGCATTACGCAAATACGCCTATACAAATACATTGTCACCTTTATCGCCGAAAAAATGAAAACTTTATGATGAAAAATTGTGATATTTTTCTTATTTCTGCTCAAAATATAGATTGTGGGCACTCGTTAGAACCGCCACAATCTATATTTTAGAGAAGAAATAAGAAAAATAAGGTATACCCCCAGAAACCCCAGTTTTACTATATGAAAGTGGGGTTCAAGGGGGTCAAAATTATAAAGGCGTGTTTTCGTGATGGTCTCCATATGACCTCAGCTGTTAGTGGGACATAATACTGAAAACACATACACAAACTGGAGTTTGTGTCCCTTAAGTTGTTTCAGTGACCTAGCATGGAGAAAAGGATGCGTGAACTAAAGTAAATTCTAGAAATATCGCTCCTCAGTATAGCTGACCATCCTGATAACAAGTCCGTGAAAAGAACACCCCTCAAAACCCCAATTTAGATAGAGAAAAGTGGGGTTTACAGGGGTATACATTATTTTGCTTATTTATGCTCCTAGACATAGGTTGTGGGTACTCTTTAGAACCACCTCAATGAGGCGGTTCTTACAAGCATCTCCAACCTATGTTTTGAGTACAAGTAAGAAAAATATCACAAATTTTCATTGGAAAAGTAGCCATTTTGGAGCATGAAAGAATTTATTATGTCACACGCGTGTGTTATCGCAGTGCAAAACAGGACCACTTTTACTTTTACTTTTACAGGAAAGAATTTGCTCCCTACAGGGAGCAAATTCTTTCCTATTAGAGTTGTCCCAGTGTTGAAGGAAGAAAAATATGTTCGGTTATTTGCCATTCATGGGTTACATGTATTATAAGAGTTGCTTTTGTTATAGACACATGCATACTTTCCTTCTTCATTTGTAATGTGTATGCAACCGTATGCAGGTACAGAGAGATTGTACCTTGTAATTTTGTAAGGTTAGTCTCCCTTGATCCACCATGTTGGAGACACCAGACATGTTTTTATGCACAATTTTGATCATTTTCATCACTTCATGATTATCTGAATGATGAACAGATTTAGAGATTTAAAATTTAGTCATAGTTAATAACTAGGTATAAAAGAGTGATATTCCGGCCCCGTCTATCGGGGCTTGAAGAAATAGATGGGCTGCATGATGCTTCCATGCAGAGCTGAAACCGACCGCACACAACTACTGGTAAACCACTTAGAGGATCTAAGCCTGCCCAGGCAAAGCAGTGCGAGTTTGACCGCCCATGCTTGTAAACCCTTGGTTTCATTGGGTGACAGGCAGAGCTCTCACTAGGATTTTGAAAACAGGATTCCAGGAATCCTTCCTTGTAAAAAGTTGGATTCACAGATAAAAAGTTGGATTCGCACATAAAAAAGTTGGAGTTCTGATCTTGATCGCGCATAGAACATAGACAAAAACTTCTTATTATCAGGCTACATGTCCATATGAAAAACTGTATACTTTCATGGCTCCCAAACTCTTTTTTTTTTCTGATAAATGCATTTAATAACTTTGTTCCAAACATGTAGATTGTGGGTACTAGTTAGAAATATTTCACTGATGTGTCTATCCCCCCCCCCACACCCCCCTCTCCCAATGCAGTTGCTCAGATTTATTCTCACACTTCTAGTCAAATAATGCCACATAAAAATAAGGTAGTATTAGGATAATAGCAGATATAATGTAAACCCAGATCAGAAAAGCAGCGTTCTTTTTAGCTATATTTATGCTTTCAAATTCGGGCGTATATGTACGTGACAGTAGCTCAATTATTTTTAATTGGTGAAAAGAAATACGTAGGGGAAGCATCCTAACCACGTCTGACTTCCTGTAATTGTTTAAATGATTGTATTTTGAAGAATTACATACATTTTTGTCGCCAGTAAATGTCGAAACACACTTTGACCGAGCGATAAAAAGTATGATCGTGTAGTCGCGAAAATACATGACATTGGTAATTCGTCAATTATATCGTGTTTGCCGTAACCCTGGTTTAACTAAACGTGATATTTTACCGACTCATGCTAATCCGTTGATGATATGAGATTACATCAATTAGTAAAATAATTAATTGTAATCCGTAATAACACGGGGATTAGCGTGGCGAGATTAAACAGGTACAATCATTTTTAACACGTGCCGCAAACCGACCACTTTCCAATATCGTCTCTCCCACTGACAGGTGCAAAAATACCTGTCAATATAGGTCACGCCTACTGGGTTGTGGCACGTGCGCTTTCAACATAAAAAGCGGCGCCGCATTTGATCTTTTATTGGTATTGCATAAGCGGCCTAAATTGGCTTCTGAATTTACCGCTTCTGTAATTTTCGACGCATGTCGCAATAAAAACATGCGTACACAAGAATCGCCGGTTGTGAATTTTACGCGTACAACGGCAAAAGTTGGCGTAAAATACGCAGAATCCTGCGTTTCCGAGAGCTCTGTACAGGGCTGGAGATGTCATTTCATCTCAGTGTCGGGTAAAAGTCCCAAAAAATTGGAAGCAAATCTGCCAAAATGACCTATACAGTGTTGAGGGGGGTGTCAAATCTCAAATCAATCAAATCAATAAAAGAATGGTGTAATCATTGTTGCAATGCAATTCTCCCAAATGAAGAACATAATCAATGCTTAAAAGTACATTAACCCTTCCACTGCCAACAAGCAGACGGCATTATAAAAGTGTATTTTTTTTCCTATTCTTCAGTGAAAATAAGGTTTGACATTACCGGTGAATCGTCTGCCATGAATGTCATGCCTTATTTACTATGAAAATGTTTAAAAAATTAACCCTTGTCCTGCTGAGCCTGGATATGTCTGATCTTTCAAACAATGCAGATCCAGATCAGATGGCTTCTTAAGAAGCCATCTGATCAGGAGCTTCATTGCTTGTCATACATTTTATGAATCTGTTGCAATAATTTGCATCAAGTAATCTGATTGGTTGATATTTGGTATTGGGTGTGGCATATTTAAATATTCAGCAGGACAAGGGTTAATTGTGGTCTGCTTCAGGAATTATAATAGCAGTTGAAGGGTTAAAGGGTTAAAGGTGCATTGTTGAGCTGTCAGGTCTCAAAAAAATTAAAAGCATGTTTTTCTCTTTTCTTTCTTCCATTCATGTTTGTTCGTTTGGTTGTTTGATTTGAGGTTTAAAGTCCCCGTCAACACTGTAAAGGTCATTTTGGAGACGTTGCTTCCAATTTTGTGGGACTTTTACCCTATATTGAGATGAAATGACATCTCAAGCCCTGCCGCCCAATGAAACCAATAGGGTTTATAAGCATGGGCGGTCCGACTCGCACCGCTTTGCCTGGGCAGGCTTAGATCTTCTAAGCGATTTAACAGTACTCGTGTGCAGGTCGGTTTCAGCTCTGTGCATCGTGCAGCCCATCTATTTCTTCAAGCCCCGATGGGCGGGGGCAATCTTCCATTCATGTAACTTTATCATTTGTAATCTACTGAAGCCAAGTACATTTTCAGAACTTTGTGAAATCACCTTTTTAATTTGTGTTTATCCCACTCATTTTAACCCTTGTTCTGCTGAATATTCAAATATGCCACACCCACTACTGATTATCAACCAATCAGATTACTTGATGCAAATGATTGCAACAAATTCACAATCTGAATGGCAAACAATGTAGATCCTGATCAGATGGCTTCAGAAGCCATCTTCTTCAGAAGCCATCAGATCTGGATCTACATTGTTTGAAAGGTAAGGCAAATCCGGGCTCAGCAGGACAAGGGTTAATACTACTAACAATACAGCCTCAAAACTTCACATGGAAGTTCTGTGCGACAAGTCCTTTCCAAGCTTTTTGACCTGTGACCTTGACCTTTGAACTTAACCTATTTTTCGAAAATGTATTCAATAACTTAACGTTGGCGATCTTTCCACAACTATTTGCCCTAACCTCATAAAACTTTACCCAGAACTGTATGATCACAAGCGCTACATTCTTACCAAGTTCTATGACTCTTGTCATGCAATTTGACTGGTTTATCTCCCTTTGTGACTGGAAAAAAAAAAAAAACAATTTCAAGAAAACCTTTTTGTTTCTCATTTTAATACCACAAACAATACAGCTTTCGGAATACACATGCATGTTCCTTTGTGCAAGACCTTTCCATTGATATCAACATTTTTGACTTTGGCCTTTGCCTTGAACTTTGACCTATTTTTTTAAAATTTAACAAAAAACTTAAACCTTGGCCATATTTCCAAAAGCATTTTGCCCAGCCTCTTGAAACTTGACACACATCTGTCCCATCAAAAGTGCTACTTTCTGACCAAGTTCCATAATTCTATCATTTTTCAGTTTGACTGATATATCTCCCATTGTGGCATACAAAAACACTCACGAGCATGGTACCCATTTATGGTGCTCTTGTTTGAGATTTTCTCTTTTCCACTGATTTAAGAAGGGAAATGGTGAAGTTATGATGAAGGACATGCAATGTACATGTACTTAGTAGTCACTTAGAAGGGCTAAACCTGCCAGTTAAAATAACTGACCACCTCGGTGATGCCTGGACCATAACTCTCAAAATCAGAGAAACAAATAACATAACATTCAGTTTATTGTCCAGTTCGATGTTGACTGGGCCATTACTAACAAGAAAAAACTAAAAAAAAAAAAAAAAAAATAGGCAAGTTACTGTAAAAATCCTAAAAATTCTGACACCTTTGAGGACTTGCCATAATTCTCCTAAAATTTTATAATTTGTTTCACTATCCAGCAAGGAGTCCAAAAGGTGCAGATGGAATGGTAAACAGTGTAGACCCTGATCAGACTGCTCCTTCAGAAGCAGTCTGATCTGGGTCTGCACTGTTTTCTTAGGCCTATCTGTCCCAATACTTAGGATCATTACGGTAATGGCATTTTTTTGAACATCCTGGGGCCAGTTGTTCAAAACTAATGGTGTTTTTTGTGAACATATCATTAAAACCAAAAAAGTTAAATTTTTGTGCAAATTAAAAATAAACAAAGTACAATGAAAATTCATGTAATGGTCAGGTTAGTTGTAAAAAAAGTTGTTCATCATTGAAATGTATTGGTGCATTTATGCACATGTGTCCAAGATACTGGAATGGGACATTGGCAAACAGTGTAGACCCTGATCAGACACTGCACAATGGAACATCTGATCAGTCCCTGCTCTGTTTGCTTCAAGTATATGAATTTAAGGGCATATGTCGAAGTTCAGAACCAGTTTCCCAGCCAACACTCAAGAAATAATTCATCACATTAAGAAGTCCATGTGATGAAGACCCCTCTTAACCCCTCTTTATACACAGAAAAGTGGGGTTTACAGGGGTAAATGCTATACTTTCTATTTCTATTTATACTTTCTATTTCTGCTCTAAATCATAAATTGTTGGTTCTCGTTAGAACCAGCTCAATGAGGCAGTTCTAACGAGCACCTTCAATCTAATTTTTAGAGCAGAAATAAGAAAAAATAAGGTTTACCCCTGCAAACGAGTTTTTAGCTCACCTGAGTCGAAGGCTCAAGGGGAGCTATTGTGATCGCTCACCGTCGGTCGTCGTCGTCGTCGTCAGTCTCTGTCCGTCCACAATTTCTTTAAACGACATCTCCTCATAAACTGCTAAACAGATTTTGACCAGACTTGGCAGAAATGATCTTTGGGTGGTCCTCTCTCAAAGTTGTTCAAAAAATTTCATTCCATGCAGAAGTCTGGTTGCAATGGCAACAAAAAGGAGAAAATAAGAAATAACCTTTAAAAATCTTCTTGTCTGAAACCCCAAGGCCCTGGTCTTTGATATTTGGTATTAAGCTTCGTCTAGAGGAACTCTACCAAGATTGTTCAAATTATAGCCCTGAGACCAAAAATGCCCCCGCCCCAGGGCCCACTGGTTTTACATAGGCTTAATAGGGAAAAACCTTTAAAAATCTTCTTGTCTGAAACCAGAAGGCCCAGGCCTTTGATATTTGGGATGAAGCTTCATCTAATGGACCTCTACCAAAATTGTTCAAATTATAGCCCTGGGGCCAAAAATGCCCCTGCACCGGGGCCCACTGGTTTAACATCGGCCTTTATAGGGAAAACCTTTAAAAATCTTCTCCTCTGAAACCAGAAAACCCAGTCTTTGATATTTGGTACGAAGCTTCATCTAGTGCACCTCTACCAAGATTGTTCAAATTATAGCCATGGGGACAATAATGACCCCGCCCCAGGGCCAACTGGTTTTACATAGGCCTATATAGAGAAAACCTTTAAAAATCTTCTTGTCTGAAACCAGAAGGCCCAGGTCTTTGATATTTGGGATTAAGCTTCATCTAATGGACCTCTACCAAGATTGTTCAAATTATAGCCCTGGGGCCAAAAAGGCCTCCGTGCTGGGGCCACTGGTTTAACATCGGCCTATATAGGGAAAACCTTTAAAAATCTTCTTGTCTGAAACCAGAAGGCCGAGGTCTTTGATATTTGGTATGAAGCTTCATCTATTGGACCTCTACCAAGATTGTTCAGATTATAGCCCTGAGGACAATAAGTCCACTGGTTTTACATAGGCCTATATAGAGAAAACGTTTAAAAATCTTCTTGTCTGAAACCCGAAGGCCCAGGTCTTTGATATTTGGTGTGAAGCTTCATCTAGCGGACCTCTACCAAGATTGTTCAAATTATAGCCCTGGGGCCAAAAATGCCCCCGTGCCGGGGCCCACTGGTTTTACATAGGCCTATATAGGGAAAACCTTTAAAAATCTTCTTGTCTGAAACCAGAAGGCCCAGGTCTTTGATATTTGGTATGAAGCTTCATCTTGTGGACCTCTACCAAGATTGTTCAAATTATAGCCCTGGAGACAATAATGCCCACACCCCGGGGCCCACTGGTTTTACATAGGCCTATATAGGGAAAACCTTTAAAAATCTTCTTGTCTGAAACCAGAAGGCCCAGTTCTTTGATATTTGGTATGAAGCTTCATCTGATGGACATCTACCAAGATTTTCAAATTTTAGCCAAGGGGCCAAAAATGTCCCCGCCCTGAGGATACACTTTTATAAGGAAATCTTTTTAAAATTTTTATCCCCCGACCGAATAGGTTCGGGGGATATAGCGATCAGCCTGGCATCCGTCCTTCCGTCCGTAGACGCAACCTTGTGATGGCCATAACTCCTATACCCTTTGAGATTCATTGATGGTTCTTGGCACAATTGTTCACAAGGCCGAGACGGCGTGTCATGCGCAAGAACCAGAACTCTGGATGCCATACTTTTTTAGTTATCTCCCCTTTTAATAAAATAGAATGACTACTTTGTGATGGCCATAACTCCAGTACCCTTTGAGATATATCGATGGTACCTGGCACAGTTGTTCACAAGGCTGAGACGGCGTGTCATGCACAAGAAACACAACTCTGGTTGCCATGGTTTTGGAGTTATCACCCCTTCCAATAAAATAGAGTGACAACCTTGTGATGGCTATAACTCCTATACCCTTTGAGATTCATTGATGGTTCTTGGCACAATTGTTCACAAGGCTGAGACGGTGTGTCATGCGCAAGAACCAGAACTCTGGATGCCATACTTTTTAGTAATCTCCCCTTTTAATAAAATAGAATGACTACTTTGTGATTGCCATAACTCCAATACCCTTTGAGATATATTGATGGTATCTGGCACAGTTGTTCACAAGGCTGAGACGGTGTGTCAAGCACAAGAACCACAACTCTGGTTGCCATGGTTTTGGAGTTATCTCCCCTTCCAATAAAATAGAGTGACAACCTTGTGATGGCCTTAATTCCAATACCCTTTAAGATATATTGATGATACCTGGCATAGTTGTTCACAAGGCCGAGAGGGTGTGTCATGCACAAGAACCACAACTCTGGGTGCCATGGTATTTTAGTTATATCCCCTTCTAATAATATAGAATCACTACCTTGTGATGGCCACATCTCCAGCACCCTTTGAGATATGTTGATGATACTTGGTGCAGTTGTACATGAGGTTAAGCAGGTGTGTCACTTGCAAGAACCACAACTCTGGGTGCCCTGGTTTTTAGCTCACCTGAGCACGAAGTGCTCAAGGTGAGCTTTTGGGATCGGTCTTTGTCCGTCGTCCGTCGTCCGTGCGTGCGTGCGTCCGTCCGTCGTCAACTTTTGCTTTAAACAACTTCTCCAAAACTGCTGGACAGATTTTGATCTAATTTCACAGGAATGCTCCTTGGGTGATCCTCTACCAAAATTGCTCAAACTGTTCCGCTCGGGTGAACAAAATGGCCGCCAGAGCTAAAAATAGAAAAACCTTTAAATGACTTCTCCTGCTTAACCAGTGGATGGATTTTGAAATTATTTCACAGGAATGTTCCTTGGATGACCTTCTACCAAAATTGCTCAAACCGTTCCGCTCGGGTGAACAAAATGGCCGCCAGAGCTAAAAATAGGAAAACATTTAAAGGACTTCTTCTCATTAACCAGTGGATGGATTTTGAAATTATTGCACAGGAATGTTCCTTGGGTGACCCTCTACCAAAATTGCTCAAACCGTTCTGCTCGGGTGAACAAGATGGCCGCCAGAGCTAAAAATAAAAAAACCTTTTAACGACTTCTTCTCCTTAACCAGTGGATGGATTTTGAAATTATTTTACAGGAATGTTCCTTTGGTGCCCCTCTACTAAAATTGCTCAAACCGTTCCGCTCGGGTGAACAAAATGGCCGCCAGAGCTAAAAATAGAAAAACCTTTAAAGGACTTATTCTCCTTAACCAGTGGATGGATTTTGAAATTACTTCACAGGAATGTTCCTTGGGTGACCCTCTACCAAAATTGCTCAAACCATTCCACTCGGGTGAACAAGATGGCTGCCAGAGCTAAAAATAGAAAAACCTTTAAACGACTTCTCCTCCTTAACTAGTGGATGGATTTTGATATAACTTGACAGGAATGTTCCTTGGGTGACCCTCTACCAAAATTGCTCAAACCATTCCGCTCGGGTGAACAAGATGGCCGCCGAAGCTAATAATAGAAAAACCTTTAAACAACTTTTTCTCCTTAACCAGTGGATGGATTTTGAAATGATTTCACTGGAATGTTCCTTGTGTGACCCTCTACCAAAATTGCTCAAACAGTTCCGCTCGGGTGAACAAAATGGCCGCCAGAGCTAAAAATAGAAAAACCTTTAAATGACTTGGTCTCCTTAACCAGTGGATGGATTTCGAAATTATTTCACTGGAATGTTCCTTGGGTGACCCTCTACCAAAATTGCTCAAATTGTTACGCTCGGGTGAACAAAATGGCCGCCAGAGCTAAAAATAGAAAAACCCTTAAACGACTTCTTCTCCTTAACCAGTGGATGGATTTTGAAATTATAGGCTTATATAGGGAAAACCACTGGTTTAACATAGGCTTATATTGGGAAAACCTTTAAAATTCTTCTTGTCTGAAACCAGAAGGCCCAGCTCTTTGATATTTGGTATGAAGCTTCATCTAGTGGACCTCTACCAAGATTGTTCAAATTATAGCCCTGGGCCCAAAACCGGCCCCGCCCCGGGGCCCACTGGTTTAACATAGGCTTATATTGGGAAAACCTTTAAAAATCTTCTTGTCTGAAACCAGAAGGCCCATGTCTTTGATATTTGGTTAGTAGCTTCGTCAAGTGGACCGCTACCAAGATTGTTCAAATTATAGCCCTGGGGCCAAAAAATGCCCCGGCACTAGGGCCCACTGGTTTTATAAAGGCTTATATAGGGAAAACCTTTAAAAATCTTCTTGTCTGAAACCAGAAGGCCCAGGTCTTTGATATTTGGTATGAAGCGTCATCTAGTGGATCTCTACCAAGATTGTTCAAATTATAGCCCTGGGGCCAAAAATGTCGTCCCCCAGAGACCCTTTGGTTTTACATAGACTTATAAAGGGAAATTTTTAAAAATCTTCTTCTCTGAAACTGCAAGGCCCTTTGGCTTTACATAGACTTATATAGCCCTGGTGCATAGGCTTATGTAGGGAATATCTTTATAAAAATCTTCTTCTCTGAAACCGCAAGGCCCAGGTCTTTGATATTTGGTGTGTAGCTTCATCTAGTGGACCTTTGCCAAGATTGTACAAATTATAGCCTTTGTTTTTGTTTGGTATGAAGCTTCACCTTTAAGACCTCCCTCAACATTATGCACATTAAAGCCCTTGGGCCAATAATGGGCCTCCCTGGGGCCCACTTGTTACACTATGGATCAGGTGAGCGATCCAGGGCCATCATGGCCCTCTTGTTTAATTATCTCCCCTGACAATATAACCTTGTGATGGCCATAACTCCAATACCCTTTGATGGTACTTAGCACAATTGTATACAACGTTGAGACGGTGCTTCATGCCTAAGAACCACAACTCTAGGTGCTATGATATTTGAGTTATCTTCCCTCCCAATATAACAGTATGACAACCTTGTGATCATCTTACCTCCAATACCCTTTGAGACATATTGGTGGTACTTGATGCAGATGTACATGAGGTTAAGCAGGTGTGTCATGCTCAAGAATTACAACTCTGGGTGCTCTGGTTTTTTAGTTATCTCCCCTGGTAATATAACCTTGTGATGGCCATAACTCCCAACACCCTTTGAGATATATTGAAGGAACTTGGCACAATTGTATACAAGGTACAGAAGGGATGTCATGTGCAAGAACCACAACTGTTGGTGCTGTGGTATTTGAGTTATCTATCCTTCCAATATAACAGTATGACCAGCTTGTGATCACCATATCTCCAATACCTTTTGAGACATATTGATGGTACATTGTACAGAAATACATAAGCTTAAGCAGGCATGTCATGCGCAAGAACCACACTTCTGAGTGCCCTGGTTTTTTAGTTATCTCCCCTGACAGTATAATCTTGTGATGGCCATAACTGCAATAATTTTGTGATATATTGCTGGTTTAATTCTGGTGCACTTTCTATTGGTGAACAATCTTCTGAAGGCCATATTGGCTTTTGGTCGGGGGATTTGCCATCTCTTCTGATGGCTATTTTCTTCTCTGAAACCACTGAGCCTAGATCTTTGATATTTGGTATGAAGCTTCATCTTTGGGACCTCTAGTAAGATTGTTCAAATTATAGCCCTGGGGCCAATAATGCCCCCGCACTGGGGCCCACCGCTTTTACACATAAGTGCTTGTCTAGGGAAATCCTTTATAAAATCTTTTTCTCTGAAACCGTAGGACCCAGGTCTTTGATATTTGGTATGAAGCTTCATCTAGAGGACCTCTACGAAGATTATTCAAATTATAGCCCAGCGGTTTTACATAGACTTACATAGAAAAAATCCTTTAAAAATCTTCTTCTCTGAAACCGCTGGGCCCAGGTCTTTATTATTTGGTATGAAGCTTCATCTAGTGAACCTCTACCAAGATTGTTCAAATTGTAGCCCTGGGTCCAGAAATGGTCCCGCACTGGGGCCCACCAATTTTACATGGGCTTGTATAGGGAAATCCTTTAAAAATCTTCTTCTCTGAAGCTGTAGGGCCCAGGTCTTTGATATTTGGTATGAAGCTTCATCTAGTGGGCCTTTACCAAGATTATTCAAATTTTAGCCTTTGGGCCAAAAATGCATCTGCCACAGGGCCCACTGGTTTTACATAGGCTTATATAGGAAAAACCTCAAAAAATCTTCTTGTCTGATATCAGAAGGCCCAGGTCTTTGATATGTGGTTTGTAGCTTCACCTAGTGAACCTCTACTAAGATTATTCAAATTATAGCCTGGGGCTAAATATACCCCAGCGCCGGGGTCTACCAAGATTTTTCAAATCATAGAGTTGGGACCAAAAATTGCCCCACCCTGGGACACAAATGTACATATCTTAAGTCAGGTGAGGGAATTAGGACCATCATGGTACGTCCTCTTGTACAATATAAAAGCAGGGTTCAAAGGGGTCAAAATTATATAGGCATGTTTTTGTGATGTACTATCTATTTAGATTTCAGTTGCAAAGATCCCACTTCTTACGCAATTTTTGTGGCGACCAACATAATTTTAAAAAGTTTTCATTTGGTAAAAAGGGGAAAAAAGGTGTAGACCGCTGATCAGACTGCTTCTTAAGGAGCAGTCAGATCAGGAGTCCACACTTTTTAATGACAGATTCCTTCTGTCATTCTTCGTCGTGCTGCATGTTTACAATTTTAACGTCCGAACTTCCGGCTTCCACTACTTTTGAAATATGACTCCGCACAAATAGTCCGTTGTTTCTTGACTTTTCATGCTCGCTGTCTCGAAACTAATTTCTCATGGCATTATTTCCGCATTTTGATTACATGTTTTGTTTCATTTGTAATCAAAATACAAAAATGATCATTCTTAAATTACAAACAAAAGGGGAAACGTTAATTGAATATGCATAAGGAAAATTCCCATTTTATACAAACGACCGCATAATGGGTCTTTGACGAATCTTGGAAGCGGCGTCTAACCACGGCCTTCACTACGGGCTTCACTGTTGTCGAAAGTTAGCCCATTTTTTCCTAAATTAATTCCTATATTTCTAGCTGACGCCCCTTAATTTTGAACCGGGATTTCGAAATGAAATCTTCGTCAGATAAGTGATAATATTACATTCAGTACAAAATGGGTTATGATTAATTATATTTGTATCAATACGCCATTAAAGTACCTTTGCATATTTTTAGAAAAGAAAAAAAAAAACCAATATGTATAGAGCTACAATCAGTGCACACCATTTAAGTATCTAGATAAACTTCGAAAAATAAAGAAAATAGACCGTATAATAAGCTGTATTTAATTTTTGATTATCGGGCTAGCCGCTTTGTCTGGTCCCGACCCGCACACAACAGTTACAGGCCAGGCTAAGATTTTACCCCTTCAACCCACGAGTTTCTCAAGTTCACTCTTCAGTCACTGAATTTGTACGTGTCCATTCTACACATGTAAATTGGGTGTCTAGTCAATAGTCGTCAACAGCATGTCAAACCATGTAGAACAGAATGCGATGTATCATTATGAGCCATCCCACCAGGTTCTACACTGTTTGCACCTGTAGGTATCTGTACTTGGCTATAAAGGGCTGAAAGGGTACATACTCATAACACTTACATGACCTAATTATATGCGAAGTACGTGACGCTAGAAACTTCACCGTACGGTAGCAAGCCAGCAATAATATACTCCTAACAGTCATCACTGTCCAATTCTGTTGTATAGGTCTTAATAACTGAATATGTAAGCACAATGTTGTGATAAATAATTAGTCACACGCCGCAAAACTTCAAACATCGCACAAAAAGTGTTTTCCTTTATTGTAGCGCCCGACATAAGGCAGGTTCTTGACTGACCCGCGAAACACATCTCAGTCAACAAGTGTAAGCTTTTACAAGAAAGTTGCGGCTACGCTTTGTGTTGTCATAAAACTGGCAACTATCCCAGCAGGCACATGACGTAATTGTGACGTCACATCAACGTCGGTGCAACGTCATGACGTTGCAATGACGTTGATTTGACGTTGCCCTAGCGAAGTGTGCCTGCTGGGTAGTCATTTGCATGTTGTTTTATTTTTAATGTCCAAGTAAAATGATGATGAAAGTGTATACCAGCCGATTCACCTCAGTTTTGTGAACCAAACTAAAAATCAACACTCCAGCGCCATTGTCCTTATCACTAAAGAAAGCAAATCTGATTTTTTCACAGAATCTGTCATTTCAGTGCCTTTTGGCGCTTTGATTATTCAAGTACCCTGATACAATCTGAGCTTATTAACCCATTCAGTACCAGAAATCCCAAAAGGGGTACCTTGGAAAATAGTGCAGGCCCAGATCTGACGCCGCAGAACACTACGTCTGATCAGGGCCTCCACTATTTGCTAAAAGTTCAGTCATTTTCTAATTAAATTTTAATGAAAACACAACCTGACACCCCTAAATTTTGAAATGGACTCATGCTATATAATTATAAGGAGGAAGATTCCGTTTGGTACAAAAAGGGTTAAGATTTCAGATGCCAAGATCCCACTTATTACGCAATTTTTGTGACGACCAACATTATTTTTCAATCTCATAGTTTCTATATAGCTTGAGATAAACCAAAACTGACCACTAAGATAATATATTTATTTGCGACTTTATCTCACGCTGTCCACTTATCAACGTACATAACTTTTAAAGTTTAAATTTTGGACTCCCCTTGATAAAACATTTTAGATGTTTGGTCACTTAACCACTGAGTGACCGGTCCCTACATGTATGTTAAGTCTGATAAGTAAGATAGACTTTGAAAGAAGTAGGTAGGCTGTCCAAATCTTTGTTCCTTTATGCAGCCATGTAAGTTTATTTAACAGTTCATCATTTCCTTCTTTTTTCTTGTTTTTTTTTTTTTTTCAGATCAGTTTCAGAATTTAATCTTAAGATGAGTTTCATGTACATGTTCTTTATGCTTTATGTTTTTTGTTTGTTTGATTTGAGGTTTAACATCCCCGTCAACACTGTAAAGGTCACTTTGGAGATGTGGCTTCCAATTTTGTGGGACTTTTACCCGACATTGAGATGAAATGACATCTCAAGCCCTGCCGCCCAATGAAACCAATAGGGTTTATAAGCATGGACGGGCCGACTCGCACCGCTTTGCCTGGGCAGGCTTAGATCTTCTAAGCGGTTTACCAGTACTTGTGTGCAGGTCAGTTTCAGCTCTGTGCATCATGCAGCACATCTATTTCTTCAAGCCCCGATGGGCTTATGCTTTATGTAGATGTTGTTATCACTCTTTCTTTCTTTCTTTCTATTCATTGTGTATATTTATTTTTTTCAAAAGAACAGTTGAATGTAGTTAATGTACTAGAAGAGCAGTTGGCTATATGTAATGTGATATTATTTCTTCCTTTTTTTGCGTTAAAGTTTTACCCCTTCAGTAGGAGTGCTGTCTCTAATCACCCTGTGTGCTCGAGTCTCACTCAGGTTACTTGTGTGATGCCAAGTTCTGCAAGGGAAGTTCAGGTGGTTTTCTCAGAGAACACTGGTTTATGCCCACCTCTAATTAATGATTGGTTGGAAATATTTGAAATAATCTTCAAAGGGCCGGTAAACCAAAAACAAAACGAAAGAAAAACAATTTTGTAGTTGTTTTCCTTTTAATGAATGTCAAAATAGGTTATTTCCCTTATATTCCCTTATCTATATTGATTAATGGGCACATAATCCTACAAAATTTTATCAGTACTTGACCGGGGTAGTTGGGAGTTTTGGACAAGCCCTGTAGTCGTTTTCCATTTATAGTATTTGTCAAAACAGGTTGTTTCCCTTTCATTACCTATATTGATTAATGGGCACACAATCCTGTACTTGACCGGGGTAGTTGGGTGTTTTGTATCTTTTGACATCATGCGTTCAACTGGTGTTAGCTTGCAGTTGGGCAAGCCCTCTAGTCGTTTTCCTTTTACATAATTTGTTAAAATAAGTTCTATATTGATTAATGGGCCAGTCCTTCAAAATTTTTTCTGTACTTGACTGGGGTAGTTGGGTGTTTTGTCCAACTGGTGTTAGCTTGCAGTTGGGCAAGGCCTGTGTAGATGTATAACCAATCTCTGACAACTGTGTCAGGGAGTCAACTCTTAGTTATATATAGTTAGAGAATACACAACAACCTCTTTATAACACTATTGTTGGGGTCCAAAGCAGAAACTGTGTTAACTAAACAACCGTGGTATATCCAAACAAAAATATGTAGATTACATAGAAAAATGACCATTTATGGTCATTTTTCTATATAATCTATACATTTTTGGGATCCATCTTGAAATCCGTGTTATATCCAAAACCGTGTTATAGTGAACCATGTTATAATGAGGTTGTGGTGTAATTGGACTTTCACCCAAGCAGTGTTTCAGGGCTCAAATGCCACATTTTATCACCTTTGCTTCTTTCCTTTGTTATGGCTTTCATGTCTTAACCCTTATCCTGCTGAATATACTCATTATGCAACACTCTTTCCCAGTTTTCTGCTATTTGTGTTGCATTATTTTAATTTTTCCAGTGGTTTCTGAGGAGCCAGCTGATCTGGATCTATACTGTTTCAAAAACGCTCCCACCCATAGGGGCTTGAAGAAATATATGGGCTGCATGATTCTTCCACACAGAGCTGAATCCGGCCCGCACACTAGTACTGGTAAACCGCTTAGAGGATCTAAGCCTGTCCAGGAACCGCGGTGCGAGGCGGACCGACCGTGCTAATTAACCCTATTGCTTTCATTGGGCAACAAGGCTTGAGATGTCATTTCATCTCAATGTCGGGTAAAAGTCCCACAAAATTGGAAGCAACGTCTCCAAAATGACCTTTACAGTGTTGACGGGGACGTTAAACCTCAAATCAAACAAACAAACAAAAACATTGTCACAGGGATGTGTCACAGTAATGTGACCAGTTACTCAAAATGCCCTTAATAGTGTTAACTGTGCCATTAAACTTTAAAATAAATAGAATGACTGTGGGATGTTTTTTTCTCTGGACTGTCATGTGCCCATAAAATGTGATAGGCTGGAATCTGAGTCAGATCCATGGCTGGTCCAAATGGGTTGGTTGTCTACGGTCACTGTAGTCTGTGACACATGACCATTTTCACGTTTTGTTTTCAATCTCTAGGCTAATTCAGCAGACGACAAATTGTTCATATTTTCTTTATTTTTCCCCCAAAACAGGACTTGACATCTAATGCAAATTGTCTCCATAGGAGACAATTTGCATGAGATGTCAAATCCTGTTTTCTGAGAAAATTATAAAAATACAGTGTATTTCAAAAAGGCGTCTGCTGCAAAAAAATACCCAGCATGCAGAGCATTAAAGCCCTATTGAAAACTTTGTGAGCAGATGACGAGACTATTTTTCCTACTAATTTTTCACAAATTTAATAAGCTATTTGAATCTTCTGCCCAGCAGACGATTCAAATGTATTTTCCTCCTCTATAAAATAAGGAAAAAATAGTTTGCTAATGCCATCTGTTGGTTATTTGCTCCACGTGATTAGCGCATTCATAGTTTTGGTCAATTTTTGGCCTTGATACTTTAAAGGTGCATTATTGAGCTACCGGTGTAACAGGCCGGTTCTTCCCCCCAGTCAGTTTCTTCCCTGGGGAAGAACAGTCAGTTTCTTCCCTGGGGAAGAACTGGGCCGGCCCGGTTCTTCCCCGGGGAAGAAACTGACTAGTCAGTTTCTTCCCCACCCAGTCAGTTTCTTCCCCACCTGAAATTTTTTTAGAACCATAGAGAATGAGTTATTTATGCCTCACGAATTGTTAAAAATTTGAAAAGAAACCATTCTGAATTAGTTTTGAGTCTTTACAGCTTGAATGGCAAAATTTTCTCTTATGCCATACAATATATGGAGATCCAAGGAAATTTTTATCCCAATTCCAGTATCTATATGATAAATTTTCTTAGCTTTTTATCACATTAATTGGTATTAACTAAACAGATATAATAAGCAACAAATCTTTAGTGCTCCAATCTAAGGCCAAAAAAAAAAATAGGTGTGTTTCAGGTTTCAGCTTGAAAAAAATTAGGTGGGGAAGGTCGATTTAATTTTTTTTTTTATCTTAATTTTTTATTTTGTTTATACACTGTATAGAGCATTTCTGCGGAAATAGTAGTAGTAAACACCGAAACGCTCGGAAACTCACCGAATTAGAACAAATAAACCGCACGCAACCACTCGCGTAGTTCCGAGTCGTTTCGCCCCGCGATTTTTTTTACGAGTCGTTTCGCCCCGCGATTTTTTTTTTTTTTTGGCAATAAAAAATTTAGGGTCGGGCCTAAAACTTAGGTAGGGTCGGGAAACCTGAAACACACCTATTTTTTTTTTGGCCTAAATATAATTTGAAAAGTGGGGGTGGGGAAGAACTGGGCCGGCCCATTTCTTCCCCGCGGAAGAACTGGGCCCAAGTCTTCCCCACCCCAGATTTTTCTGTTTACTAAAAATTTGTGTGATAAATTTTCTTCACTTTTAAAGACATAAATTGGTATTAACTAAACAGATATAATAAGCAACAAATGTTTGGCGCTTAAATTTCAATAGAATTTGGAGACAGGGTGGGGAAGAACTGGGCTGGCCCAGTTCTTCCCCACCCCTGATTTTTCTGTTTTCTAAGAATTCTTGTGATCAATTCCCTTTGCTTTTTAGGACAAAAACTGGTATTGGAGCTCAATTCTTAATAGAATTTGGAGACTGTGGGTTGGGGAAGAACTGGGCCGGCCTGTTTCTTCCCCACCCTTGAGTAGTGTTGCACTGTTAAGTCAATTATGATGCTGAAGGTGTCTGGAGTGGGGAAGAACTGGGCCGGTCCGTTTCTTCCCCTTCCTTGCTCTCCAAATTCTATTTAGATTTGAGCTCCAAACATTTGTTGCTTATTATATCGTTTTAGTTTATACCATTTTTTGTCTTAAAAAGCAAAGGAAATTTATCACAAGAATTTTTTGCAAACAGAAAAATATGGGGTGGGAAAGAAATGGGCCGGCCCAGTTCTTCCCCACCCCCAGTCTTCAAATTCTATTTAGATTTGAGCTCCAAACATTTGTTGCTTATTGTATCGTTTTAGTTTATACCATTTTTTGTCTTAAAAAGCAAAGGAAATTTATCACAAGAATTTTTTGTAAACAGAAAAATATGGGGTGGGGAAGAAATGGGCCGGCCCAGTTCTTCCCCACCCCCAGTCTTCAAATTCTATTTAGATTTGAGCTCCAAACATTTGCTGCTTATTATATCTTTTTAGTTTATACCATTTTTTGTCTTAAAAAGTGAAGGTAATTTATCACAAGAATTTTTTGTAAACAGAAAAATCTGGGGTGGGGAAGAAACGGGCCGGCCCAGTTCTTCCCCACCCCAAGTCTCCAAATTCTATTTAGATTTGAGCTCCAAACATTTGTTGCTAATTATATCTTTTTAGTTTATACCATTTTGGTCTTAAAAAGTGAAGGAAATTTATCACAAGAATTTTTTGTAAACAGAAAAATCTGGGGTGGGGAAGAAACGGGCTTGCCCAGTTCTTCCCCACCCCCAGTCTCCAAATTCTATTTAGATTTGAGCGCCAAACATTTGTGGCTTATTATATCTGTTTAGTTAATACCAATTTAAGTCTTAAAAAGCGAAGACAATTTATCACAATAATTTTTTGTAAACAGAAAAATCTGGGGTGGGGAAGAAATGGGCCGGCCCAGTTCTTCCCCACCCCCAGTCTTCAAATTCTATTTAAATTTGAGCACCAAACAGTTGTTGCTTATTATACCTGTTAAGTTTATACCAATTTTTATGTCTTAAATGAGCGAAGAAAATTTATCACAAGAATTTTTTGTAAACAGAAAAATCTGGGGTGGGGAAGAAATGGGCCGGCCCAGTTCTTCCCCACCCCCAGTCTCCAAATTCTATTTAGATTTGAGCTCCAAACTTTTGTGGCTTATTATATCTGTTTTGTTAATACCAATTTAAGTCTTAAAAAGCGAAGAAAATTTATCAAGAATTTTTTGTAAACAGAAAAATCTGGGGTGGGGAAGAAACGGGCCGGCGCAGTTCTTCCCCACCCCCAGTCTCCAAATTCTATTTAGATTTGAGCGCCAAACAGTTTTTGCTTATTATATCTGTTTAGTTAATTACCAATTTATGTCATAAAAAGCGAAGAAAATTTATACCAAGAATTTTTTGTAAACAGAAAAATCTTGGGTGGGAAAGAAACGGGCCAGCCCAGTTCTTCCCCACCCCCAGTCTCCAAATTCTATTTAGATTTGAGTGCCAAGCACTTGTGGCTTATTATATCTGTTTACTTAATACCAATTTAAGTCTTAAAAAGCGAAGAAAATTTATCAGAGATGGTTGAATTGGGATGCAAATTTTATTGCATCTCCATGAATGGTGTAGCAAAGAGCAAATCGTCACCTTAGTGCAAAAACGGGTTAACTGACATTTTTTCACAAAATCACTTTTTTTGATAAAATGGTGTACTATATCATGATACATGTATATAAAAATTATTTCAGTTGATCTTAAATTGGAAATTGTATTTTTCGCAAAAAAGCAAAAAAGGTTATCTACAAGCTAATATTTTTTTGGTGCAAAAACGGGATAAGTACACTTATCCTCTTTTTGCACCAAGTTATTTCTATATAGCAATACAAAAAACTTGGTGCAAAAACAGTACAGGCATTAATAAGCCCTTCTTTTAAAGCTCTTTTTTTTAAACTATCTTAAAATACAACTTTCTTTTAAACCTTTTTTTTTTGGTTTGGGTTTTACGGCCCTTTCAAGATTATTTCACTCATATCGAGCCGATCGTTAATCAGAGGTGGGCGAAAACCGGAGTACTTGGAGAAAAACCACCTGACCTTCCGTTGCAGAACTTGGCGTCCCACACGTGGCCCGAGCGAGGCTCGAACCTACGGCGGTGAGAGACCTAATGACTAAGAGTCAGCGCTCTTATCCACTAGGCCACGGAGGCCCGTTTCTTTTAAACATAATCAAATATTTGTAACTGATGTGTTTTTATTTGAAACCCTGTCACTATGATAATGAAATATTTTGGTGCGAAAAGCCCGAACCAGGAAGGTTGCTGGGGACAAAATAACAAAACACATCTAAGAATTGTGGTTAAGGGAACGATGCCCCTTATGGGGGACCAGGGGACAAAGCCAACCCCTGGGCGAACACGAAAAATAATAGAACAATTAACAAGTTCTCCGAGTTTTTTACTCTTTTTTTCCCTTTAACTAGCTCATACTTGCGGATCCAATGTGTACGCACATACATACACTGAAGCTACGCCCCTGGGAGCTATAGTACTTTACAGTGTGACAACACTTTAAATTTAATGTCGTCATGAAATGCAAAAAACTGTTGTCATCAACAGAATCAATTCAACAAATATTATTAAAAGGTAAGACTTGATATTATATTCAGTAAGAATGGTTATTGAAATTTCTGACAGAACGGATGTGAAAATTCTTGAATCCCTAAAAAAGATAAACCCTCCAAGCACTAAGCATATTTATCAGACAGCGTTTTCAAAGTTTTTATTTTTTTAAGGGGTGTTAGGTTGAGTAAGTTTCAGAAATTCATTCAGAAAATATAGTTGAAGTTTCTGCAAACAGTGAAGGCCCAATTTAAATCTGATGCCATTCTGTGGCATCTGATCTGGGCCTGCAACGTTTGCCAATTAACAAAAATAATAATAATAATCGACCATATTTATGTAACAGGTGAAAAAAGGCTAATCACCTATACCCGGCCGGGGATCGAACCCGGGTCGCCGGAGTGACAGGCCAACACTCTACCGCGTCGCTATAAAAGCCGGCTTGTACCGCAAAGCAGTACAAGTGTATGTTATACCTATCACTACTACATATTCCCCCTCATATTTAAGATTCGTCCTCGAATCTCTCAATCCTTCCAACTAAATTCGCCGGTACACGGATGTGGTCCGAGTCTCTGTGGGTCATTTACGTTGGGCGCCAAATGTAACAGGTGAAAAAAGGCTAATCACCTATACCCGGCCGGGGATCGAACCCGGGTCGCCGGAGTGACAGGCCAACACTCTACCGCGTCGCTATAAAAGCCGGCTTGTACCGCAAAGCAGTACAAGTGTATGTTATGCCTATCACTACTACATTTATAGAAGGTAAAACATTTAGTATTAGTACTAATCTTCCATGTGGCCCTCTTTTGCTTGGTAGGAACCAGTACTAAGCAATGTGGATAAAGTTTCTTGCTCAAGGAAACAACACGTGGCTCTTACGAGGATCGAACCGGGTACCTCTCGATCTCAAATCCGATGCTTTACCACTGCACCACAGCGCTCCACAAAAAACCGTTTGGGGTTTCCCATATAAAATGGGATAACCCATTAATGCCATTTAGAATCTTCCACCTATGAAGTGGGCAACGCCTATTATATTTATCCCTTTTCAAGTTAGCCATGCCGATTTCTGACTTTGAACCAATGAGATTACTTGATGTAATTTATTGCTGCAAATTCAAAAACTGAATGTCAAACAGTGTGGATCCTGATCAGATGGCAGAAGCCATCTGATCAGGATCTACACTGCTTTCAAAGGTTGGGGTTGTCGTGAAAAGCAGGATAAGGGTTAAGGGGTATCTGTTTAATTATCCCCTTGAAAGAAAGTTGCGATGGGAATATAGCACCGCTGCCATGTGTCCCGTGTGTGTGTGTCCGGAACCTTGTGAACAGGATAGAAGACAAAGCTTTCATAATAGAAGCATTCGATGCAACATGTAGGTCAGAGCTATCTATAGAGTCTGGTCAGAAATTGTGTGCTCGGTTTGGCAAACACCGAATACCAAGATCAGATTGTGACGCAGAATGTGGCGTCTACTCAGCCGGCTGCTCAGGGAATACACTGTTTGCTTAAATACTGACAAGGGTTAAACCAATGCCAGGTTGCCGCCATCATGAAAGGAAAACAAAAACAGTATCTATCACTCGCCTGTCACGTGACGACTTTCGGAACATTCTATTCATAAAACTATTAGAAATGGACTTTTACACATATGTTTACCAAGTTATTTCTTTCTGCGATATAATGTTACTCGTACAGCAACATTTTAGAACGTCTTTCAAGTCTGTACGCATACTCTGAAAAAGGGAGGAGGGGTGCGAATTTCGAGTGTTTTGCAGAGGGTGAAATACTGCATGAATCTGAGATAATTTAAAAAAAAAAGAGGGGAGGGTGCGTTTACACCCCTTCCCACTGTGTACGGACCTGCATCAACAGGTAGAATGATTTGTTTGTTTGATTGTATTGGAGTTTAACAGCCAGGCAACACTATTAAGTCATTTTGAGCAGGTCAGTTAACTGACCCACACTTTTTCTGGGCAGGCTTATACGTAAGGGGATAACCAGTACAGTGCACATTCTTTCGCAAGAAACAGACAACTGCCCTTCTCGAATCAGCAGAAGGGACTGGTAGAATGAATTAGCCATTACGATAACACATCCGTGCGAAATAGTGCATTCTTTCATATCTCCAAAATGGTGAAATTTCTCATGAAAAATTGTGATATTTTTCTTATTTTTACTCCAAACATAGGTGGTTGGTGCTCCTTAGAACCGCCTCATTCTCATTGAGGCGGTTCTAACGAGTACCCACAACCTATGTCTTGGAGCAGAAATAAGAAAAATAATGTATACCCCCGTAAACCCCAGTTTTCTCTATATAAAGTGGGGTTTAGGAGGTCTTCGTTTCACGGACTTGTTCCCGTGATGGCTATTTTGCTTAAAGCTTGCCGCTGGAGGGGCTCTGTTATTCAGTAACTGGGATGCAGTAGTGAGACTGAGCGAGGAGGAACAATAACAGTGTAGATGCTGATCTGCAGAAGACATTGACTGATCTATGTTTGGAAAGGAGCAGTAAAATGTTATACATGTAATAGCTTTTCCAGCACATATTTTCCTACATATGAGGTCAAGTATTATCAATGAAATGTTGTTAATTCAGAAAGGTGAATCTGTTGTGCTGGTTGAATATATGTGTATACAGAAGGGTAAATAAACACATTAACAAATAATAAGTAAATAATTTTGAAAAACTTGAAGGAAAATGCTACAAGTGTAACAACAAGAAGGTCATTTTTTTGCAGACAAAAATTGTACTGAATACTTTTCTTATATCGAAGCTTTTTAATGAGTACCCACAATCTACGTCATAATGCAGTTTTCCTGTTGCTTGCTATTGTCCGTGTGACTATCACTGACCATGCACAAAACCCAGGTACTAGTTATTTACAGCAGTGTTTAGTCTTCACCCTGTGACATCAGAGCTCTGTAAAAAGTAAAATCTTGACTGGGCTTGTGAACGAGGTATTGACTTATCAATTGACCCAAAGAAAATCTGGACTGGGCTCGTGTACGAGGTATTCGCTTATCAATCGACCCAAAGATACTAAGCACAGAAGCTTCACGCCTGCTGTTTACACGAGTACTGGTAAACCGCTTAGAGGATCTCAGCCAGCCCAGGCAAAGCGCTGTGAGTCAGACTGTCCATGCTTATAAATAAACCCTATTGGTTTCATAGGGCGACAGGGCTTGAGATGTCATTTCATCTCAATGTCGGGTAAGTCCCACAAAATTGGAAGCAACGTCTGTAAAATGACCTATACAGTGTTGACGGGGATGTTAAACCTCAAATCAAACAAACAAACAAACAAGTGACATTGCTTCCAATTTTGTGGAACTTTTACCTAACATTGTGATGACTAACCCTGCCGCCCAATAAAACCAATAGAGTTGACACGCATGGACAGTCTGACTCGCACTACTTTGTCTGGGTAGGCTTAGATCCTCTAAGCAGTTTACCAGTACTCATGTGTAGTCAGTTTCAGCTCTGCAAAGAAGCTTCATGCAGCCCAATCTATTTCTCCATGGGCCAAAGGACGGGGGCCTATCTAAGCTTGTTGCTTAAGAAATAAATATAAATGGCCATCGTAGGAAACTAGACTGCTCTTTTTTCTGCTGCTTTTGAATGATTTGAAGTTAAATGAAAATCTTTACATGATGCATTATGAATTGTTCAAGTGCATCACATTTCCAAAAACAACATTGAAAACCTTACTTGACAAAGTAAAAAGTTGAAATTACATGGATATTCATCAATTTATTTATAAAGGTACTGGAAAAGGTAGGACACTATGGACATTACTTTTTGTTGACCGTAAGCCTCTTTCGAAAATAAAGTCATTAAACTAAATATTATCTTTATATTATTAGTGCATTAATTGTTTTATACAACAAAAAATGGTGCAAAAACAGAATATGTGCTTTTATCCTCTTTTTGCACCAAACATATAGTGTGCAAAAATATGATAAGGGCACTTGTCCTGTTTTTGCACCAAAAACTTCAGAAGCCATTTCAGGTTAAATGCTTTTTTTTTCAATTTATTCTTTTATTTTCAAAGTTGCAACTTGGTTTCTTATACAGTTGAGTAATAACATATTGTCAATGCTTTTATTCCTAAAATGGTTTGCTTTTCGCAAAAGGTACAAATAATGGAAAGTTTTTTCTCTGTCCTGTAAATTTTGAAATATGCAGATAACCCGTTTTTGCACCAAGGTGACGAAATTTGGTCATTCAAGCTAAAAGGACTCGGAATTTATTCAGAATGGTCTCTTTTCTCATTTATAACAAATTGTGAGCTGAAAATTACTCATTGACTATGGTTCTGAAAAAAAATTCAGGTGCGGAAGAAACTGACTGGGTGGGGAAGAAACTGACTAGTCAGTTTCTTCCCCCGGGGAAGAACCGGGCCGGCCCAGCTCTTCCCCCGGGAAAGAAATGGGCCGGCCCAGTTCTTCCCCGGGGAAGAAGCGGGCTGGGGGAAGAAACTGACCGTTACACCGGGTCTCAAAATACTCCTTTCTCATGTGCACACTTTTGGAGCCAAATACAGCTTCAGAACTTTGTGAAAATGGTCGTTTTCATTTGTTTTTACCCTTCGCTCTGAACATGTGTTCAGAATTTCTGTTCTAAAAATAAATCTGTCACTTTACACATACATGGCGACAGTATCGTCTCTGAGTGTCGTTACTCATGGCATGGTATTCGGGGTCATATTTTTTTTCCGATTCAGGCATGGCCTAAGCAAACAAGGCCAAAAATGAACGTCGCATAACGTCATATATGGGAATTCTATTTTTGTCACAAACTAAAAATAGATCTAACTAGTGTTCGGAAGTCCCAGTGAAACTTGTTTACCTGTCATCATAATTGTTCCCATTTTTGCAAAAAATGCATTCATTTGTATTGTTTTAAAGAAAAATACCCGCTATATGTATTTTATTTTTGGAAGCATTTTTTCCAGATAGCTCAAATGCACCTTTAAAAGCTCCAGATAATAAAATATTTTTGATTCGGGGGGGGGGGGGGGGGGGGGGGAAGCTATCTGTGTCTGTTTGTTTGTCTAAAAACTTTAACCTTGACCATTACTTCAAAAGTATTTGACATAGCCCCATGAAACTTCACACATTATTCACCATCGCAAGGGTTGCATTCTGACCAAGGCCATAACTCTGTTGTCATTTTTGGCTGAATTATCTCCTCTTGAAATTTTGCAAAAACTCAGAAATTGGCTCCCACAGGGGGCATTGGTCACCTATAGTGACAGCTCTTGTTCCTTCTTATTTTTCACAAAATTAATTAGCTTGACATTTAAATTCATTTGAATCTTCTGCTCAACAGACGATTCAAATGTATTTTCCTCCGCTGTAAAATAAGGAAAAAATAGTTTGAAACTGCCATCTGTCGGTTGTTTGCTCCTCGTGAGTAGCGCATCAATGGTTGACATTCATAGTTTTGGTAAATTTTTGGCCTTGATACTTTAAAAGCTCCAGATGATAAAATATTTATTTTTAATTTTGAAGTTTGTCCAATAGCATGAAAATAAATTTGGAAAAATCATTAGTACCTACAATATATGAGTACCCACAACATATGCTTTCATGCCAAAATATTAAGCAAAACATCTCAATATGTCTGCCTTGGTCTGGACCTATGTAATTTGTTTGAAATGTAATAGAAATAATTTTAGGCTTTATTAACCCTTTTTGTACCAAATAGAATCTTCCTCCTTATACATAGCAGGAGTCCATTTCAAAATTTAGGGGTGTCCGGTTGTGTTTTCATCAAAATTTATTTGGAAAATGGCAAAACTTTTAGCAAACAGGGGAGGCCCTGATCAGACGCCGCGTTCTGCGGCGTCTGATCTGGGCCTGCACTGTTTGCCAGGGTACCCCTTTTGGGGTTTCCGGTACAAATGATACCTCTCTGGATGTGTGCGCCCAATAGTGACTGCAATCAGCGTGCACATCTGGAAGGCCATGGACCAAAAGTTTCTCCGGCAAGCAAAAAAGCCTCTGTTCTTAATGACTGTGTCTACAGACTAATCTGAGTCTTCGCTGAGCAGACATGACAGAAGACGTTTTTTGCTCAGCACGGCTCAACAAGATTATTAACTCGTCACAATTGATTTACAAGTCTTTTCATCACCAAAGTGTACATTTCCAGGGCCTTGTAAAATACTTGAACTGGTCAGTATGACCTAAACTTATAATTTACAACTATGGTCAGTATTTTAGTCAACTTCAAAAATTATTACAGCCATCTAATAAATGCTTATAAAATTTATGACCTTGTGGTCATAATCCACTATTTTTGTATTGCTAAAATTGGGGTCCGATTACACTGTTGCTAAGCCCCGATTTTTTTCACGCTTAGCTCACTTGAGCATGAAATTTGCTCCGCCCTGCTTATAAAAAATTAAAATTACAGAATGACATTTTAACCCTTAAGACGCTGAGAAAAACTACTTCTGAATTTTTGTTTGCAAACTTTTTAAAAATATTTTTGCATACAGCAAAACTATGTGAGCCCAGATCAGACTGCTCCTACAGGAGCAGTCTGATCTGGGTCCACACTGTTTACAAAAAAAAGTACTTTTAAGGTTAAATGGCAGATGGCAAAGCAAACGACAATTGTCGTGATTGGCATTTTATGGGTTAACTTGTATGAGAAAATGATAAAAAATTTTGAGCATGAAAAAAGTTTTCTTTGCATAGATCTAGAACTTTTAAAATTTTATGACCAATATAAGCTTCCTGCTCAATTGAGTTAAGCATAAATGATTTTAACCCTTTAAACACAGAGAAAAGCTACATCTGAAAATGATGTCTGCTTATGTCGTCTGCTGAATTTTTTTGCAAACTTTTTTAAAATATTTTTGCATACAGGCAAACAGTGTGGGTGCAGATCAGGAGCAGTCTGATCTGGGTCCACACTGTTTGCAAAATAATTTCGGCAGATGGCAAAGCAGATAATAATTGTTGTTCCAAATAAGATGTCATCTGATCATGTTCTACACTGTTTGTCATTCAGTTTGTGAATTTCAAAATATACATTACATCAAGTAATTTGATTTGTTGATAGTCAGAAATGTGTGTGGCAAATTAATTTATTCAGCAGGACAGGGGTTAAGCATAAAAATGATTTTAACGTCATGGCAGGGCCTTTTCTCATTCAGGTCTGCATTTGGATTGTGTATTCATTCCATTCCCAGATCTAGCTAGATGTAGCAGCAGTTTTGGGGAAGGGGAATTAATCCATAAAATGTCAATCACGACAATTGTCTTCTGCTTTGCCGTCTGCTGGTTACTTTAAAAATAATTTTTTGCAAACAAGTGTGGGCCCAGATCAGACTACTCCTGATCTGGGCCCACATTGTTTTCCTGTCTGCAAAAATACTTTTTAAAAAGTTTGCAAAAATATTTTGCCGACGACATAAGCAGACGACATTTTCAGAAGTAGTTTTTCTCAAGTGTCGTAAGGGTTAAAATAAGGCTTGGCATTTCCTATGAATCAGCTGCACAACAATGTTACCAACAGCAGATGATGTAAAGAAAATGTCAATCCCCTGAAACACAGTAGGAACAGTATAATGTAAAGCTTGATTATTTCATATGAATGTTCTATTCCCATGATGTACAGCCTTGATAATATACAACAAACTCTGTATAACACTATTGCTGGTGTCCAAAGCAGAGACCATGTCTGTTCAACAACCATGTTATATCTAAACAAAAATGTATATCGTAATGTTCCAAAGTACTGGGATAGACAGGCCTAAGCAAACAGTGCAGACCCAGATCAGACTGCTCCTGAAGGAGCAGTCTGATCTGGGTCCACACTGTTTGCCATTCCATCTGCACATTTTGGACTCCAGCTGGATCATGAAACAAATTTGTTAAAACTTTTGGAGAATAACAGCAAGTCCTCAGGGTCTCTTAACTTTTAGGATTTTTACGGTAGATTATGATAGAAAAATTACCACTTTTGGTCATTTTTCTATATAATCTATACATTTTATGGTCTTTTTTTCTGTATATCATAAATCTATACATTTTAACTAGATCCATCATTAGAAACTGTTGTATTCAAAAGCATCATTGTTTGTTTGTTTGATTTGAGGTTTAACGTCCCCATCAACAATGTATAGTCATTTTTGAGATGTTGCTTCCAATTTTGTGGAACTTTTACCCAATATTGAGCATCTTGTAATAAACAGAGTTGTAAAGAGGTTTTTGTGAATCTTGAAAAATGTCATCTGTTGCAGTTTGTTCTTGTTGCTTTAAGGCTTAATGAGATTATTTAATCATTTTTCAGACTACCCCGCTTAATGGTGTGGCGTGTGCCATCTGCCAGACTGGAGGTACAGTACAATGGCCGACAATGTCCGCAGCCTCAAGGCAGCTCATCCAACACCAATTCATGGTAGGTGACGACAAAAGCTGCTTTGTTGTTTTTGATTTTTTAACCTGATAAAGAAATGCCCTCTGTTGGTTATCGGTTACCGTAATTAGCGTAACAGTTACAGCACTAAGGTAAATTTTAGAACAGATGACAATCAGTTTTTTATGGTATCACAGTTTATCTGTTTGGCAGATGAGTCACAAGCAATGTTAAGTCTTATCTTTACGCAAACACGTCTATACAAATACATTGCCACCTTTATCGCTGAAAAAATGAAAATTTTATGATGAAAAATTGTGATATTGTTCTTATTTCTGCTCCAAATATAGATTGTGGGCACTCGTTAGAACCACCTCATCAAGGCGGTTCTAACGAGTAGCCACAATCTATATTTTAGAGCAGAAATAAGAAAAATAAGGTATACCCCCATAAACCCCAGTTTTTCTATATAAAAGTGAGGTTCAAGGGGGTCAAAATTATATAGGTGTGTTTTCGTGATGAATTTATTTACCTGGAAAAAAGAAGTGAAAAGATAAGATCTCTTCTGTTTGTGCTATCTGCTGCATCTTCTTGCAAACTTTTTAAAAATATTTTCCCATACAGGCAAAGAGTGTAGACCCTGATCAGACTGCTCCTTGGGCTCACACTGCAACAGTGACTTTTAAAATAACCAGCTGATGACAAAGCACACAACAGTTGTTTATCCCTCACCATGCTGAGCCCATGCTGAGCCTGGATAAAACAGTATAGATCCAGATCATCTATACTGTTTTCCATCCTGCTTCTGAATCCATGGTAAAAATTGAAATCCTGCAACAGAATGGCAGAATATTGGGGAGGAGGTAGCCTAGCCACTAGGCGTTACAATGAATAATATGGAATTAAAATCATCTTTTGCACTAAAATGAACAGTGTATAAAAGTTTAGCTAGTCTAGTCTCTCTGGCTCAATTTTGATAATCCTAAGATTTGAGACTCTGCCAAATAGACTTGCCATTACTAAGAAGGTTTTTGAACCAATAAAAAATATCAAAAAAAAGAAAAATGATCAGACATATTATCAGACTAGTAGCTAGTCTAGGGAGGAGTGTAAAAAGGATAAATGACAGATAATTTTCCTTATTTCTCATTATAATAATTAAAAAGAGAAACAATCAGGAACTGATACAATCAGATCCCTAATTCTTCCCACAATATCACTGGGGAAAGAAGTCGAAACATGGAGTGATGACAGTAAACAAAACGGACCACAGGTAAACCGAGTCAGCAGCTCTTCCCCAAACAGGTGGTGACTCAGAATATCCAAACCTAACTAAAAAGGAGCAATATACATAATGGGGGAAAGAATCAAAATCAAAAAGAGGGAAGAATCACAATCATCAATGTAACAACATATATGATAAGGGAAAGAATCGGAACCACCAACACAAAACATGAAGGAACCATAGCAAAAGCACCGACTTGGAAAGGTCAGTAAAAATTACTCGTGGGTTTAAGTTAACTTTACGGGATCTCAACCCTCACCTCACTTTCACTGTGGTTCAACCAAGTATTTACTTGGTCCACGTGAAGGTTTTCTAACTCATCAGTGAATCAACTCGGTAAACAAAGAAATCACAGTTAAAGCCAAATTGACACAAGGATGAGGACTCTACATTAAAACGCGCTGAGCCAGCTGGTGCAATGCCACAGGAACACTGGAGTAAAAGAAAACCACCAGTTGAACCATGTTGGACCAAGCAACAGACATAAAAGTTCCAGCTCCGACCAACTAATAAATAACTTTAAGCCAAAGCCATCAGAATTGTTTACTGGTGACACGTCCTTGGACAATCCTTCACCAGGATTGAAGTCTGAACCCCAATCTGTTTTCTGGGTACTTGTGAGAACCACCTTGAGGCATTTGTAACAAGTACCCATACCATGTACTTATCCTCAGTTTTAATTATCTTCAGAATTCCTCATAAGCCTCGGTAGCTCAGTCGGATGACTGTCTGACTGGTGATCAGGAGGTCCCCAGTTCAGTACCAGCCAGGTTGGCAGCATTCTTTCATGGAGATCGATCAAGAAAAAGTCTTTTCTGCTGTCATTGTCTCCCCTCCACTGATTTAACCCAAATCATGCCAATCATAACAATTGACGTCTGCTGGTAACTTTAAAAGTCATTTTTTGCAAACAGTTTAGCCCAGATCAGACTGCTCTTGTGTCTGCAAAATTTTGTTTGAAAAGTTTGCAAGAATATGGAGTAGACAACATAAGCAGACAACATTTTTGGGTGGGGTTTTTCGTGGCATCTTAAGGGTTAAAGGGCAGTTATAAGTTCCTGGCAAAACTTATGTGCAGTGCATAAGCCTTAAAAATGCATTGGGAACGTGTGTGTGTGCTTGAGTTTTACGCCCCACAAAAAGCTATGGTCATACAGAGACGGGACCTGGGTTCAAAGACTCATCCAAAACTCTTGAGAAGACCGGGCAGTTAGCTAAACTGACTGGATTGATATGACCTAAATTGTGTTGACTGGGCAGTTAAACTCTAAACAAACAAACAAATAGTCATCCTAAATAGAAACTAGAGAGAGGCTCCCTGAATTTTTCTCAGTTTGCCTCATTATAGAGAGAGCGCTATGACACTTTGCAGAATGTTTGTACCCGTATATGGCTCACACTGCTAAATAAAATTTAGTCCTGTTCTGTTCTGCTGAGACATGTGCAGTCAAGCAATGCAAATTTGCATAGATACATTTGCAGATACATGAGAATTTGAAATTCTAACACAGCGCGCCTATATAGGCAATGGAAAATAACTGTGTTTTATTCTGCAACAAATCACAGCTCGGAAGAGTGTGACGATTGATGTCATTAAAAACTGCCAATTTATGACGCCACTAGTCGATTTTCCTGACGTTAGACGGTGTAACGTCATTTTCTCGCATCCAAAACTTATGAAAATGATATAAATGCTTGTGTTTCAGTCAATAATTTTAGCGGGATTTCTTCTAACAATAGGGAAAGAGTGTGAGATTATGAAGGCAACTACAACATTATTGCAGATTTTCAGCGTGTTAGAATCAAAATAGATTAGCTCTAGTCTGTGATTTGTTCAGTAATAAATCACAATTTGTCGGTCAGTTGTAAGTAGACAAATCACACGCACTACACGTGCGTGATTTGATCTACTTTTGAACTGACCTTTACAGTGTTGACGGGGATGTTAAACCTCAAATCAAACAAACAACAAATACAACTGAATAAACTCAATAAATCACAGTTGGAGCTGATTTATTCCTTAAAGGAGGGTCAAAAATCACTTAACCCTTATCCTGCTGAATAGGTAAATTCAGCCCTATCCCTTGCTGACTGCCAACCATTCAAAATATTTGATAAAACGTTTCATTCAAATTTGCAAACTAATTGACAAACAATGTAGATAATGATCAGATGGCTTCTTCAGAAGCCATCTAATCTGGATCTATACAGTTTGCAGAGGTCTGGGTTTTTGTGTTCAGCTGGTTGTAGTTGAGCAAGGAATTTGTTTGTATTTTAGCAAGGAATTTTATGGCATTTGGACAAGGAATTTTGTGACTGCTGTTAACAGGGTCAGTTAATGGGGAGGGGTCTATATACCTTGGGTGAAAGGTGCATCAAAAAATGGCTTCAGACACCAGACATTATTGACATTATTACAACTGGACTACCCTGCGTATGGAAAAAGATAATAAAAGGTTGGAGCATGGTTTCGTTTAGTTATTAATTAATTTATGTCCACAAACAAAGTAGCTGAAGGGAGCTGACTTTTGGGCACCTGATCTTATGTGTTGGTTAATGAGGTAATAACAGGCCTGTCTTCATCAATAAATAGCCGATAATTAACAAATTGCTCTGTGAGGATGCATGTTTAATGACCACAAAAATATTACCTACCCCATAGTTAATCATTTCTTTGACTTTTCTAGCATGCTTTGGCATAAATGTAGGGGTCATTAGTGACAACTTTTCATGATAAACATATGTTAAGAAAAACTGGGACGGGATGCAACAAAACATAGCTAGAAAATGTGGCATGCAAGCTGTATTGGCTGATCAGCCTGGACATCTCAGTCTGAACAGTATTTGTGTTTCATTCTGTACATTGGTTGACCTTGGAATTGTATGCCATCAAGGAAGCCTGTGAACAGACTGCACTATTCCCCACCATTGACATGTCTTTTTATAGATTTTCCTGATTCCAGACATATTATTTATGCAGGGTAGAAAAGGTTATGCAACTTTCTGCCAGAAGTCAAGGTTATCAAAAGGCTGGAGTCATTAAATTGATATACCAAATGGGTTATGGGTAATTAATCATTCTTGCCTGTTTCTCTCCATTGGTCAAAAGTTGGTAAACATTTAAATCCTGATGTTGAGCAGAAAAACCTCTGGATCTGCATTGGTCTCTGCATCACTGACCAAGTATTTGACTTATTAAAAAAGTGCCACACCAATCCCGCCAAAACATCGAGTGTTTTGGAAATGTTGGGAAAAATCTCCTGGAAGAATATGCACTTCCCAAGAGAAGTGTGGTCAGGCAAATTAACCAGCTCAATGACCTAAATAGTGTTGACATGGCCATTAATTTCCAACAAACAAAATTATGCCATATAATGTTTTCTTGTGTATGAGACAATTAAAGCAATTGCCATTAGCCATAAATTATCTTCAGAAACACACTTTAACCCATTTTGTACCGGAAACCCCTAAACGGGTACCCTGGCTAACAGTGCAGGCCCAGATCAGACGCCGCAATACACGATGTCTGATCAGGGCCTACACTATTTGCAAAAAGTTCAGCCATTTTCCAAACCAATTTAAAAAAAAACACAACCTGACACCCCATAATTTTGAAATGGACTCCTACTATATTTAAGGAGGAAGATTCCATTGGGTACAAAAAGGATCAATTGTAAAAATTCAGATGGGTATCTACATCCACCCCATCCTCTTTATAGCACTGTCCCCAAGAGTTGGGGTCCAAAGTAGCAACAGGGTTGGTTTAACAACTGTTATATTTTGTTTGATTTGAGGTTTAACGTCCCCGTCAACACTGTAAAGGTCATTTTGGAGACGTTGCTTCCAATTTTGTGGGACTTTTACCCGACATTGAGATGAAATGACATCTCAAGCCCTGTCACCCAATGAAACCAATAGGTTTATTAGCATGGACGGTCCGCCTCGCACCGCGGTTCCTGGACAGGCTAAGATCCTCTAAGCGGCTTACCAGTATTAGTGTGCGGGCCGGATTCAGCTCTGCGTGGAAGCATCATGCAGCCCATATATTTCTTCAAGCCCCTATGGGCGGGGGCCGAACAACAACTGTTATATTGGAACAGAATTGTATACAGAATTGGAATAGAATTGCACACAGAAAAATGACCACTTATATTCACTTTTCTGCATAAGCTCTATGTTTTTGGATCCATCTTCATATAATGTTATATCCCAAATCATGTTATAGAGAAGGATGCTACAAAAAGATTGTGGTGTAATGCTAACACACATGTATCAAAGTGAAAGACCTTTCCACATGAACAGTGTCCTCAAATTGGACAAGATCGATCAAATGCGATAAGATTGATCATGTTTTGAATTTGTCAAGATTGATCATGTGATCTGCCAAGATTGATCACATTATGAAAACACACCTGTGTGTTATTGAGATGTCTTTCATATCTGTGGAACTAGCATTTTTCCGATAATTTCGTTTTATATTTTCCCTGAAAATGGGGGTGCTAGTTAGAACCACCTCGTTGAGATGGTTCTAACTAGTACCCGCAATCTATGTTTTCCAGCAGAAATAAGGAAAATAATGTATACCCCTGTAAACCCCATTTTAGCTCACCTGTCATGTAGTGTGACAAAGTGGGCTTTTGTGATGACATTTTGTCTGTTATGCTTTCATGTGTCCGTCCATAAACAATTGCTTCAAACGACATCTCCTGCACCACTGATTGGATTTTTACCAAACCTCACAGGAATGACCCTTGGTTGGGCCGCTTTCAAAGTTGTTCAGATTGTTCCTTCTCTGAAACAGCAAGGCCAAGATCTTTGATATTTAGTGTGAAGCTTTGTCAAGTGGACCTCTACCAAGATTGTTCAAATTATAGCCTTGGGGCCAAAAATGGCCTCGCCCCAGGGCCCACGTTTTACATAGACTTATATAGGGAAAACCTTTAAAAATCTTTTTGTCTGAAACCAGAAGGCCAAGGTCTTTGATATTTGGTATGAAGCTTCACCTAGTGGACCTCTTCCAAATTGTTCAAATTAAAGCCTTAAGGCCCAAAATGGCCACGCTCCTGGGCCCTCATATTTAATGTAGACTTATGCAGAGAAAACCCTTAAAAAATCTTCTTGCCTGAAACCAAAAGGCCTAGGTCTTTGACATTATTTAGTGGACCCCTACCAATATTTTCAAATGATATCCTTGGGGGCCAAAAATTGCCCTGCCCCAGGGTTCAACTGATATACAACTACCTGTATATTGACAACCCAGGATGTATGAAGATGGTTAACAAATATATCTTTCCTGTCTTCACAGTATCTTTTTTCCAAACATCGCTAATGATTTTATTGTACACTGATGAGCAACACAGGGCCATCTTGGCCCTCTTGTTCTCTTTATAAAGTGGGGTTTGCAGGGATGTTCATTAAATGAATTTGTCTGGATCCACCATGTGTTGAATTTGTCAACAAGTATATATCACAACTTGACAAGATTGTATATGACTTCTGAAGGCTAGATAAGGCAATGTCCACATGTCATGTGGACATTGCCTTATCTAGCCTTCAGAAGTCATATTAGAGCATTAAACTCTTTTCATAAGCTCATTAAGCCAAAAACAATTTTATATAACAGAGCAAAGCAGACAAAAAAAAAGCAGAACATGAATTCATTTTGTTTGGAAAATTAATCCTGAAAAGCTGCAGCTAATCAGACTCCAGTCTATAATCACATTGGTTCTTTCTCAATTCAGCCCTAATTCATCCAATATTTGATTAATTCCCTGCCATTTGAACCAGCAAATTACCATTTTTTCAGATCCTGGAAAAGTTACATAACCCCACCCACTTGGGAAATGGATTCTCTCTGCAGAAAATATTCAATAATTGTATGTGGGGTGCAAGAAAACCTGCTATATGACATGTGCAATCAGTGAATGTTCAGATCAGCCTGCGCAGATGCACAGGCTGATCTGAACCTCCACTGGTTGCAGTTAACTAACACAAACCCTAGGCTTGCATTTTTGAAATACTTTCTATTTCCTCTCATACCTACCAGAGGTAAAGGCTAATTGGCATTTTGATTGGTCAGAGGATGCAGAAGACATGTTTTCTGGTTCCCCGGCTCATGCAGTTGCATAAAGGCCAGGGCATTGAGTGGCTGTCTGCTCTTTGGTAATCAGTATCCATTTTAATCTTAATGGGTTTAGCAAGTGCTGTTGGCTATTATGCTGGCTTAAAAGAGCAGATGTAAAGTTCTGAAAATGAAAATCCCTAAGATTCCAAGAAAAACAGAACATGAAAACACATTGAGATACATTTTTTTTGACATTCAATAAAGACAAAAAAAAAGCAACAAAAAAACAGGGTGCTCTTGAACCAGAAGTTTAGCAAGTCTTGCTGCAGAATTGTGAAAGTTGACATTTCAGAAACATATGTATGGAGATAAATCAGAGATTGTTGTGTTTTGAGATAGGTGGCATTGCAAACTAGGTTTTGTAGCAAAAAAAAAGGGGGGGGGGGGGGGGAATGCACATCCTTGCAAACTACAGCTTAACTGGTATTACCTGGTCCAAGGGGCTCCTAATTACAACAGGTGTATGAGGGAAATCAAAGCACTGCCAACACATTGTCTGAAATGCTCCTGACTGTTTTGCATAAGGTGTACTTTGCTCTGCACTTTGGGGTCTTTCATTTTAATTGTGCTGTTTGTTCAGGGTCTGTACTGTTTGCTAACAGAATGTTCTGTCAAATATGGAATAAAAAATAGGCCTGACACCCCTTAAATTACAAATGGACTTGTCCAACATATAGCTATGGAAGAGTTCACCAGTATACAATTGGTTAATCAGGTGCTGCAGTAAATGGGCACCCTCTCTTGTATTCAAATCTCCTTTTTATGCCCCCAACTTTAAAAAAGTTGGGGGGCATATTGCTTCTGGCTTGTCCGTCCGTTCGTCCGTTCGTACGTCACGCTTTCTTGTGCATAGCATATCTTTAGAACCGTGTATGCTAGTGTTTTGAAATTTCATATATGGGTTCCTCATGAAAAAATAGTTGACCCGTATTTTTTTTCTTGTCCAAATTATCTCCCCTTCTTGAATTATTTCCCCTTTAATTAAATAACATAGAATTCTCGTTAGCAAGATATCTCAAAAAGTATTTGAGCTACAGCCTTGATATTTGGTATAGTGATTGGGACTAAGGAGGAGATTACCTGATTAAATTTTCAACCAATTCTATAAAATTTTGTTAGAGTTATGGCCCTTTGTAATTTTTTGCCACTCAATTGTGTTGCTTTCTGGTGCATAGCATATCTTTAGAACCGTGTATGCTAGTGTTTTGAAATTTCATATATGGGTTCCTCATGAAAAAATAGTTGACCCGTATTTTTTTTCTTGTCCAAATTATCTCCCCTTCTTGAATTATTTCCCCTTTAATTAAATAACATAGAATTCTCGTTAGCAAGATATCTCAAAAAGTATTTGAGCTACAGCCTTGATATTTGGTATAGTGATTGGGACTAAGGAGGAGACTACCTGATTAAATTTTCAACCAATTCGATAAAATTTTGTTAGAGTTATGGCCCTTTGTAATTTTTTGCTACTCAATTGTGTTGCTTTCTGGTGCATAGCATATCTTCAGAACCGTGTATGCTAGTGTTTTGAAATTTCATATATGAGTTCCTCATGAAAAAATAGTTGACCCGTATTTTTTTTCTTGTCCAAATTATCTCCCCTTCTTGAATTATTTCCCCTTTAATTAAAAAACATAGAATTCTCGTTAAGAGTTTCATTGATGATACTTGGTACATGCTTGGAACTAGGAGTGAAATTTTTATGCAGGCATCCATGTTTGACCTTGACCTAGATTTCATGGTTTGGTGACTTTGCGCCTCCACAGGCGCGACATAGCCTTCGGGGGAATTTTTGTTGTATGTTTTTGAGTCTTTAACAATATTTGTTGAATATTTTGCCATCTAAGGACAAGCAAAGGTTGGGGGCATTGTGTTTTACAAACACCATTTCTAGTTATCTTAAATTCACTGTTCATTCCTGATCCAAATTACATCTCCAAGTACAGAAATTGATGTTAAAATAGCACTGAATAAAATGTCTTGCCACCCCATATCTAGTACCTTGACCTCTCCAAAGATGTAATGTACAAGAACCTATTGGTCAGTAAATGGTTAAAGAGTACACAAAACCTTTAGCCTAATTGGTTATTGGTCAGCAATAATCACATTGACAATAGCAGGGAAGCTCCTGGAGTGTTAGTAACTACATGTTGCAATCAAAGCAATGACAGCCCTGATGGTTCTATTGTCTCTTGAATGCAGGTTGGAAAAATTGTCATGAAGGAGGGCTAAGATTGTTTTACGAGGACTGTTCAAATATGAATGCAACTAAGCACATAAAAATGATTCCGTGATAGATTTCGATGAAAAATTTATTTTGTCCCCTCAAAGTATTCCCCTTTAACAGATATACAAACTTTCAGTCTTCTGATCCAATCATTGAATGCATTTTGGTAGTCTTTTCGAGGTATACTATGAAGGCACTGGAATATTGCAAAACCTAGGTGTTTTCCCTGTACAAATTTTTGACCAGAAAGGTATTTTTTCAGCCGCGGGAACAAAAAAAGGACGCACGGGGCAAGGTCAGGGGAATACGGGGGTGAGGGAGTTCAACAATCTTTTCCTGCTTCAGATAGTCTTGCACAATGAACGCCTTGTGCGATGATGCATTGTCATGTAGCAATCTGACATTGGCCAAACCAGTTGTGGGTCTACGTTCTTTGAAATATTTCTTCATTTTTCGAAGAACTTTATTCTTGTAAAACTTAGCATTTACAGATTTGCCTTTAGGCACAGCAACCTGAATAGCAGGGCCCTGATTTGAAAAGAATATGGCATACATTACCTTCTTGACGCTCATGGTCCACTTTGCAATGCATGGTCTTTTGTAATACATTGTTGCCCATATTTTCTTTTGGCTCAAAAAAGTGAACCCATGTCTCGTCACCTGTGACGACATTAGCGAAAGACCGTGCACTGTAATTTGGAAACTTTTAAAGCAACTTCTTGGCGCACTGAACGGGTGTCTTTTTCTGCTCATCTGTCAACAGATGGGGAATCCATCTAGCACAGATCTTTCTCATTTTCAAATCCCGTTTCAGAATTGTATGAGCTGCTCCTAATGAGATGCCAACCATACTAGCTATTTGCCTAGTGGTGTATCGTGCATCGGTAGCAACTATTTCTTTCACTCTAGCAACCATCTTGGCAGATGTTGCTCTTTTCGGCCGACTATCATGTGGTGCATCTTCTGTTAAACCTAGCCCACAGCTGAATTTCTTACACCAACGAAAAACTGTCGGAAAAGACATTTCATTATGCCCATAAACCGAACATATTTCATCAAAAATGTCTGCACTGTATACCAAGAATAGAACGATTCTTAATATATGACCGTATTTCAACGGCGTACTCTGACCTTCTTCCAACCATGTTTTGTATTAGTATACAAGAGTAGACAGTGTTTATCGAACGATATACATGGCTAAAGTGCACGGATTTTAACAGGTATCAATGTATAGGTAAAATGTTTTTCTACACTGTGATATTTATTTCCAGGTGATTTTTCGCATTAGTGCACGAGAAAACGTTCTGCTTGCATTCATATTTGAACAGTCCTCTTATTTAACCCTTAACCCACGACAATTGTCGTCTGCTATGTCGTCTGCTCATTCTTTAAAAGTCATTTTTGCAAACAGTGTGGACCCTGATCAGACTGCTCCTCTTTATGCAAAAATATTTTTAAAAAGTTTGCAAGAAGATTAAGCAGACAACATAAGCAGACGACATTTTCAGATGCAGATTTTCATGGCATTTTAAGGGTTAAATTTCTGAACTCTAAGCAAACAGAGTAGACCCTGATCAGATCTGGGTCAACTACACTGTTTGCAAAACCCAGCACATGATTTCAGTCCAGATTCTATTATAGATTATATTTTTTTGTCCTTTTGGATCATTGATTCCATTGTGGAATTTTGAAAATATCTGAGGGTCACTGATGAGGCCAAATTGGTCAAAACTAGCTAGTCTGGCCCAGAAAACATGTACACTCCATATTTTTCACTTCTGTGGTGTATTCCTTGCTTCCAAAGGATAACCCTTTTACAGAACATATTTAACTTCACTACAGCTGGTGTGTGGAAATGTGTGACGGCGGTAAAATGTCTCCCTGCCCTACATCATAGTGTAGATTATATTTTCTTGTCCTTTGGGATCATTGATTCCATTGTGGAATTTTGAAAATATCTGAGGGTTACTGATGAGGCCTAATTGGCCGAAACTAGCTAGTCTGGTCCAGAAAACATGTACACTCCATATTTTTCACTTCTGTGGTGTATTCCTTGCTTCCTAAGGATAACCCTTTTACAGAACATCTATAAATAGTTAGAAGCCTCAGTGGTGCAGTGGTTACGCTACTCGCCTTGTAAACCAGGGATCGCAGGATCGATCCCGGGCTTCTCCAGACTTTCGGATGAGTCTTTAAACCGAGGTCCCGTCTCCATATGACCTTAGCTGTTGGTGGGACGTAAAACTAAAAAACTCACTCACTCTATAAATAGTCCTCTTATGCAACACTGGCCTCACAGGGATAAGAATAGTGTTGCTATTTTCTTTGAATAACTGTAACCTTGATTTCCTACAAATCAGTGATAGTCACATGGACATCAGCACTGAAGAGCTTCTGTGCTTAGTAACTTTGGGTTGATTGACAAATGATCAACACAAAATGTCTGCCCCCCGCCCATCAGGGCTTGGAGTAATAGATTAGGCTGCATGGTGCTTCCACGCAGAGCTGAAACTGACCACATGAGTACTGGTTAAACGCTTAGGACTAAGCCTGCCCAGGAAAGGGTGATGTGAGTCAGACCAGCCATTGCATATAAGCCTTTTGATTTCATTGGGTGGCAGGGCTGGAGATGTTATTTTATCTCACTGTTGGGTTAAAGTCCCACAGAATTGAAAGCAACATCTCCAATATGACCTAAATAGTACTGATGGAGACATTAAACCTCAATCAAAATATGTGGGTTAAATATATTGCATTGCCTATCCACTAAGCAGACAGCATTTTTTCTTATTTTTGCAGAGAAAATAGGTATTGACATTATATTAGAATTTTCCACTCTTGGGAGACAAATCACATGAAAAGTTAAGCCCATAAGAAAAAACATCATCTGCTTTAACCCATTTCAGACCGGAAACCCCTAAACGAGTACCCTGGCAAACAGTGCAGGCCCAGATCAGTTGCCGCAGAATGCGGCGTCTGATCAGGGCCTCCACTGTTTGCATTTTCCAAATCAATTTTGAAGAAACCACAACCAGACACCCCTAAATTTTGAAATAGACTTCTGCTATATTCCATTTGGTACAAAAAGGGTTAAAGATATTTCATTGCCTATCCACTAAGCAGACAACATTTTTTCTTATTTTTGCAGAGAAAACAGCTATTGACATTATATTAGAATTTTCCACTCTTGGGAGACAAATCACATTAAATGTCAAGCCCATAAGAAAAAACATCGTCTGCTTTAAAAAATGTCCATTGTGGTTAATAGAAAATTTATGTTTTTAAGTTATAGAAAAACAAAACAACAAACAAACAAGAAACAAAACAAACAAATTAGAATTGCCTGATACATGATGAAAACACGCCTATATGATTTTGACCCCCTCAAACCCCATTTTTATAAAGTAAAACTGGGGTTTACAGGGGTAAACATTATTTTTCTTATTTCTGCCCAAAAACATAGACTGTGGGTACTGGATAGAACCGCCTCGTCGAGGCGGTTCTATTGAGTCCCCGCAATCTATGTTTTGAGCAGAAATAAGAAAAATATCACAATTTTTCATCTTAAAATTTCCATTTTTTGGGACGAAAAACGGATAATGTATTTGTATAGGCATGTTTTCGTAATGATCTGGCTAATTCCACTAAACCTCCATCTTATAAGCTGCTGTAATACAGCTGTTGTTTTTGATTGACAGGCCAGATAGTAGTTTTTAGCATGAGGTCAGCTTGACCATGGAGGATGCTGTTTCAAATTACATGAAAAAGCAGTGATATTAATATTTTACAAAGGTCAGGTTTTATGACCCAGGGTGAAGGGGTCAACTCATCCTATTAAATACAAGTTATCAACTGGAAATAAAACAGATCACATATGGCCCCTTGAATTTCAGTAAAACAGCTGCTGGTCAGGCTGGGTGAAATTGGAATTTGAAAATGAAATTTCTCATGCCATCTGGAAATGATTATGAATTATTATTAAATCATGCTGTTGACACATGAGATTTATTTCCCCCTTCTTATGCATTTCTGTATGCAAATAAAGTTTATTACTATTAGTCTAGTTTAATGATTTATTTATTTTGCAAAAAAAAAAAAAAAAAAAAAGGAAACCCACCTCCACACCCCTCCAAAAAAATTTAAAAATTCTGGAAAAAAAAATCTGTTGCCCTAGCCTATTCTGCTAACCCTTATCCTGTTGAATATATTAATTAGGCCACACCCATTACCACAAGTAGGTGGTTCTAACGAGCACACACAACCTATGTTTGCGGTTTAAATAAGAAAAAAATATCACAGATTTTCTTCAGAAAAGCAGCCATTTTGGGGATGTGAAAAAAATGCGCTGTGTCACATGGGTGTGTTATCGTAATGATTTGAGTTATTTTAGAGATGTCATTGGAAAATGCCTGGACTTAAAACAAACAATGAAGGCCCTTACTTACTCAAAGTACTGATCAGGTCCTACACTGTTTGCCAATATCCTAATTTTTCCCATCTGGAATGGAATTAGGAAACATAGGTTGTGGGTGGTCATTAGAACCACCTCATCGAGAGTGGTTCTAACGAGTACTCACAACCTGTCTTGGAGCAAAAATAGGAAAAAATAATGTATACCCCATCCCCTGTAAACCCCAGTTTTCTCTGTATAAAATGGGGTTTAGGGGGTGTTTATTCATCACACAAACATATCGGTATAATTTTGACCCCCTTGAACCTCACTTTTATATAGTAAAACTGGGATTTACAAGGGTAAACCTTATTTTCTTATTTCTGCTCTAAAATATAGATTGTGGTTACTCATTAGAACCACATCGATGAGGCCGTTCTAACATGTACCCTCAATCTATATTTTAGGCAGAAATAAGAAAATTATCACAATTTTTCATCTGCAAATTTTTGTTGTTGTTAGCTCACCTGTCACGTAGTGACAAGGTGAGCTTTTGGGATCACTTTTTGTCCGTCGTGCGTCCGTGCGTGCGTCCGTGCGTGCGTCCGTAAACTTTTCTTCAAACGACATCTCCTCCTAAACCACTGATCGGATTTTGACCAAACTTCACAGGAATGATCCCTAGGTGGTCCCCTTTCAAAGTTGTTCAAATGGTTCCGGTCCGTTGCACATATAGGTCACAGTAGCCAAAAATAGACTTTTTTCACCGAAAACTTAAAAAATCTTCTTCTCTGAAACCGCAAGGCCCAGGTCTTTGATATTTGGTATGAAGCTTCATCTAGTGGACCCCTACCAAGATTGTTCAAATTATAGTGCTGGGGCCAAAAATGCCCCCGCACGGGGGCCCTTTGGTTTTACATGGGCTTATATAGGGAAAATCTTGAAAAATCTTCTTCTCTGAAACTGCAAGGCCCAGATTTTTGATATTTGGTATGAAGCTTCATCTAGTGGACCCCTACCAAGATTGTTCAAATTATAGTGCTGGAGCTAAAAATGCCCCCGCACGGGGGCCCTTTGGTTGTACATGGGCTTATATAGGGAAAATCTTGAAAAATCTTCTTCTCTGAAACTGCAATTAAGGCCCAGGTCTTTGATATTTGGTATAAAGCTTCATCTAGTGGACCCCTACCAAGATTGTTCAAATTATAGTGCTGGGGCCAAAAATGCCCCCGCACGGGGGCCCTTTGGTTTTACATGGGCTTATATAGGGAAAATCTTTAAAAATCTTCTTCTCTGAAACTGCAAGGCCCAGATCTTTGATATTTGGTATGAAGCTTCAACTAGTGGACCCCTACCAAGATTGTTCAAATTATAGTGCTGGAGCTAAAAATGCCCCCGCACGGGGGCCCTTTGGTTTTACATGGGCTTATATAGGGAAAATCATGAAAAATCTTCTTCTCTGAAACCGCAAGGCCCAGGTCTTTGATATTTGCTATGACGCTTCATCTAGTGGACCCCTACCAAGATTGTTCAAATTATAGCGCTGGGGCCAAAAATGCCCCCGCACGGGGGCCCTTTGGTTTTACATGGGCATTATAGGGAAAATCTTTAAAAATCTTCTTCTCTGAAACCGCAAGGCCCAGGTCTTCGATATTAGGTATGAAGCTTTATCTAGTGGACCCCTACCAAGATTGTTCAAATTATAGTGCTGAAGCTAAAAATGGCCCCGCACGGGTGCCCTTTGGTTTTACATGGGCTTATATAGGGAAAATCATGAAAAATCTTTTTCTCTTGAAACCGCAAGTCCCAGGTCTTTGATATTTGGTATGAAGCTTCATCTAGTGGACCCCTACCAAGATTGTTCAAATTATAGTGCTGGGGCCAAAAATGCCCCCGCACAGGGGCCCTTTGGTTTTACATGGGCTTATATAGGGAAAATCTTTAAAAATCTTCTTCTCTGAAACCGCAAGGCCCAGGTCTTTGATATTAGGTATGAAGCATTATCTAGTGGACCCCTACCAAGATTGTTCAAATTATAATGCTGAAGCTAAAAATGCCCCCGCATGGGGGCCCTTTGGTTTTACATGGGCTTATATAGGGAAAATCTTGAAAAATCTTCTTCTCTGAAACCGCTAGGCCCAGGTCTTTGATATTTGGTATGAAGCTTCATCAAGTGGACCACTACCAACATTGTTCAAATTATAGTGCTGGGGCCAAAAATGCCCCCGCACCAGGGCCCTTTTGTTTTTCATAGGCTTATATAGGGAAAATCTTGAAAAATCTTCTTCTCTGAAACTGCAAGGCCCAGGTCTTTGATATTTGGTATGAAGCTTCATTAGTGGACCCCTACCAAGATTGTTCAAATTATAGTGCTGGAGCTAAAAATGCCCCCCGCACGGGGGCCCTTTGGTTTTACATGGGCTTATATAGGGAAAATCTTGAAAAATCTTCTTCTCTGAAACCTCTAGACCCAGGTCTTTGATATTTAGTGTGAAGCTTCATCTAGTAGACCCCTACCAGGATTGTTCAAATTATAGTGCTGGGGCCAAAAATGCCCCGCACCAGGGCCCTTTTGTTTTACATAGGCTTATATAGGGAAAATCTTGAAAAATCTTCTTCTCTGAAACTGCAAGGCCCAGGTCTTTGATATTTGGTATGAAGCTTCATCTTGTGGACCTCTACCAAGATTGTTCAAATTATAGCCCTCGGGCCAAAAATGCCCCCGCTCTGGGGCCCTTTGGTTTTACATAGCCTTATATAGGGAAAATCTTGAAAAGTCTTCGTCTCTGAAACCACAAGGCTTAGGTCTTCGATATTTGTTATGATGCTTCAGCTAGTGGACCTCTATAAAGATTGTTCAAATTATAGCCCTGAGACCAAAAATGCCCCCTTCATTTGGCCCTTTGGTTTTACATTGACTTATATAGGGAAAATCTTTAAAAATCATCTTCTCTGAAACACAAGGCGGCTTAGGTCTTTGATATTTGTTATGAAGCTTCAGCTAGTTGACCTCTTCCAAGATTGTTCAAATTATAGCACTGGGGCCAAAAATGCCCCCGCTCCGGGGCCCTTTGGTTTAACATAGACTTATATAGGGAAAATCTTGTTTTACATAGACTTCTATATGCAGGGTAAACCTTTAAAATCTTTTTCTCTGAAACCAGAAAGCCCAGGTCTTTCATATTCGATAGGAAGCTTCATCTTGTGGACCTCTACCAAGATTGTTCAAATTTTAGCCCTGGGGCCAAAATTGACCCTGCCCGGGGCCCACTTGTTATGCTTTGGATCAGGTGAGCGAACCAGGGCCCTCTGGGTCCTCTTTTTTTCTGGAATAGCCCCGAGGGAATGAATGCTGATATTGAAACACACAATAAACATACAATTTCAGGCCATGGCAATTTTCCTAACTCGTTCTGTCACTCTTAGCCATTTTATGTGAGTGATATAACATCTATGAATCATTTATAACAGTGCCCAATAGTATCACGATAGTATCGTGATAGTATGCCGCGATAGTGATAGTATCGTGATAGTAGTTTCCACGATAGCAATACTATCACGATAGTCAAAATTGGCATCGATAGTCAGCCCTAAGGCTTACGTCTTTGATATTTGTTATGAAGCTTCAGCTAGTGGACCTCTACCAAGATTGTTCAAATTATAGCCCTGGGGCCAAAAATGCCCCTGCTCCGGGGCCCTTTGGTTTAACATTGACTTATATAGGGAAAATCTTGTTTTACATAGACTTCTATATGCAGGGTAAACCTTTAAAATCTTCTTCTCTGAAACCAGAAAGCCCAGGTCTTTCATATTCGAGTAGGAAGCTTCATCTTGTGGACCTCTACCAAGATTGTTCAAATTATAGCCCTGGGGCCAAAATTGACCCTGCCCGGGGCCCACTTGTTATACATTGGATCAGGTGAGCGAACCAGGGCCCTCTGGGCCCTCTTGTTTTTTTTTTTTGGTAAAATTGACAATGTATTTTAATAGGCATGTTTTCATAATGTCACGGACTTGTTCACATGATTATTATATTATTTTTTTCAGTAAAACATGTTCTCAACAAATATTCCATTACATTACGCAAACATGCCTATACAAATACATTGCCACCTTTATCGCCGAAAAAAATGAAAATTTTATGATGAAAAATTGTGATATTTTTCATATTTCTGCTCAAAATATAGATTTTTGGCACTCCTTAGAACCGCCTCATGGAGGCGGTTCTAACGAATACCCACAATCTATATTTTAGAGCAGAAATAAGAAAAAGTAAGGTATACTCCCGGAAACCCCAGTTTTATATATAAAAGTGGGGTTCAAGGGGGTCAAAATTATATAGGCGTGTTTTTGTGATGATATATTATTATTTTTAGCTTGGCGAGATGATACCCTATTATGTGATAAGTATCAGTAAGAGGATCTAAAGACTAAGCCCATGATGGAGCATTATGTAAACACATATGCTTAATAGATTAACTTATTTATTTTAAGTACCAAAAATAATGATTTATATATAAACAGGTCAAAGAGCAAATATGGTTTGAGTAAACTGGCCTTTTTTTAACCCTTTTTGTACCAAATGGAATCTTCCTCCTTATTATATACCAGGAGTCCATTTCAAAATTAAGGGGTGTCGGGTTGTGTTTTTTAGCTCACCTGACCGAAGGTCATGGTGAGCTTTTGTGACAGTAAGATGTCCGGCGTCGTCCGTCGTCCGTCGTGCGTAAACTTTTTCTTGTGAACACACTAGAGGCCACAGTTTTGGTCCAATTATCATCAAACTTGCTCAGAATGATAATCATGACAATATCTCGGTCAAGTTCGAATTTGGGTCATGTCGGGTAAAAAAGTAGGTCAGTAGGTCAAATCATAGAAAAACCTTGTGAACACTCGAGAGGCCACAATTTTGGTCCAATCATCATCAAACTTGCTCAGAATGATCATTGTGACAATATTTTAGTGAAGTTTGAATATGGATCATGTCGGCTTAAAAAGTAGGTCAGCGGGTCAAATCATAGAAAAACCTTGTGAACACCCTAGAGGCCACAATTTTGGTCCAATCATAATCAAACTTGCTCAGAATGATCATCATGACAATATCTTGGTCAAGTTCGAATATGGGTCATGTCCGGTCAAAAAGTAGGTCAGTAGGTCAAATCATAGAAAAACCTTGTGAACACTCTGAAGGCCACTGTTTTGGTCCAATTATCATGAAACTTGCTCAGAATGACCATTGTGACAATATTTCAGTCCAGTTCGAATATGGGTCATATCGGGTTAAAAAGTAGGTCAGCGGGTCAAATCATATAAAAACCTTGTGAACACCCTAGGGGCCACAATTTTGGTCCAATCTTAATCAAACTTGCTCAGAATGATCATCATGACAATATCTCGGTCAAGTTTGAATATGGGTCAAATGGTTCCGGTCCGTTGCACATCTAGGTCACAGGAGCCAAAAACAGATTTTTTTCACCAAAAACTTAAAAAATCTTCTTCTCTGAAACCACAAGGCCCAGGTCTTTGTTATTTGGTATGAAGCTTCATCTAGTGGACCCCTACCAAGATTGTTCAAATTATAGTGCTGGGGCCAAAAATGCCCCCGCACGGGGGCCCTTTGGTTTTACATAGGCTTATATAGGGAAAATCTTTAAAAATCTTCTTCTCTGAAACCACAAGGCCCAGGACTTTGATATTTGGTATGAAGCTTCATCTAGTGGACCCCTACCAAGATTGTTCAAATTTGAGTGCTGGGACGAAAAATGCCCCCGCCACGGGGCCCTTTGGTTTTACATTGGCTTATATAGGGAAAATCTTTAAAAATCTTCTTCTCTGAAACCACAAGGCCCAGGTCTTTGATATTTGGTATGAAGCTTCATCTAGTGGACCCCTACCAAGATTGTTCAAATTATAGTGCTGGGGCCAAAAATGCCCCCGCCCCAGGGCCCTTTGGTTTTACATAGGCTTATATAGGGAAAATCTTCAAAAATCTTCTACTCTGAAACCACAAGGCCCAGGACTTTGATATTTGGTATGAAGCTTCATCTAGTGGACCCCTACCAAGATTGTTCAAATTATAGTGCTGGGACAAAAAATGCCCCCGCCACAGGGCCCTTTGGTTTTACATTGGCTTATATAGGGAAAATCTTTAAAAATCTTCTTCTCTGAAACCACAAGGCCCAGGTCTTTGATATTTGGTATGAAGCTTCATCTAGTTGACCCCTACCAAGATTGTTCAAATTACAGTGCTGGGGCCAAAAATGCCCCCGCCCCGGGGCCCTTTGGTTTTACATAGGCTTATATAGGGAAAATCTTAAAAAATCTTCTTCTCTGAAACCACAAGGCCCAGGTCTTTGATATTTGGTATGAAGCTTCATCTAGTGGACCCCTACCAAGATTGTTCAAATTTTAGTGCTGGGACAAAAAATGCCCCCGCCACGGGGCCCTTTGGTTTTACATGGGCTTATATAGGGAAAATCTTTAAAAATTTTCTTTTCTGAAACCACAAGGCCCAGGACTTTGATATTTGGTATGAAGCTTCATCTAGTGGACCCCTACCAAGATTGTTCAAATTTTAGTGCTGGGACAAAAATGCCCCCGCCACGGGGCCCTTTGCTTTTACATTGGCTTATATAGGGAAAATTTTTAAAAATCTTCTTCTCTGAAACCACAAGGCCCAGGTCTTATATATTTGGTATGAAGCTTCATCTAGTGGACCCCTACCAAGATTGTTCAAATTATAGTGCTGGGGCCAAAAATGCCCCCGCCACGGGGCCCTTTGGTTTTACATAGGCTTATATAGGGAAAATCTTTAAAAATTTTCTTCTCTAAAACCACAAGGCCCAGGACTTTGATATTTGGTATGAAGCTTCATCTAGTGGACCCCTACCAAGATTGTTCCAATTTTAGTGCTGGGGCCAAAAATGCCCCTGCCCCGGGGCCCTTTGGTTTTACATAGGCTTATATAGGGAAAATCTTTAAAAATCTTCTTCTCTGAAACCACAAGGCCCGCCATAGCGAAAATTTCATGATTGAAACATGTTTGAAAATGTTTTAAACATGTATGAACATGATATTTGGACATGATTAAACATGTTCTGACAATGTTATGAACACATTTAAACATGTTTGGACATGTACGTTAAATGGCACCATGGTCAAACATGTTCAGCCGTGTTTGACGATCATAGAATTAGACACGTAAAAAAATATTTAAACATGTTACATGCAACCTGAATATTTGCATTACAAACATGTTTAGACATGTTCAGACATTTCCAAACATGTTCTTTAACATCATTTGAACATGTCTGACCATGTTCAAGCATGATCTTCAACATGTCAAATCCACCACTATAACATGATTGAACATGTTTAACCATCTTCAAACACCAGTATATCATTGATCTTTAACATGTTAAATCCACCAGTGTAATCATGTTTGAACATGTTTAACCATCTTCAAAACACCAATATAATCATGTTTGAACATGTTTAACCATCTTCAAACATGTTTGATCATATTCATTCATGATCTACATGTTTAACCTCAACTTCACAACTTTCAGTAATGCGCAAGCTGCTTACACCAAAATATATTCAAAGATGATCTTTGAAAAATGATAGGACAAGTTTGTTCTTTAATTTAGGGTTGTCAGCATTTTATCTTCATATAATACTTTTAACACTTTAACAAATTGTGGTTTATAAAGCAAGTACTATAGACAGTGACTGATGAGACAACCTCATGTGGCATCTCGTCTGGGTCTGCACTGTTTGCCTGATATTAGCTTTCACATTAATAAAATATCTTACACCAGCGGTCGTTTCATATTAAACTTTATGAAACAATGAGTTTCATAAATTTGTTGTGAAATGACCACAAGTTTAAGATTCTGTTAATCATATACTAACATGGTCAATTTAAATGTTTTAACTCCTTTGATATTGAAATTTATTCAGCAAAAATACATCTAATTTATTCAGCAAAAATACATCTGGATGACATGGCGTCATGACATTACTTAAGTCTTGCTTAAGTTGCATAAGTGCTATTACACGTGTGATTATACAGTGGTTATTACAGCTAGCTATGGTAACAGATCTATCATGGGCACAGACTAATGTCGATCATGGGCACCGGCCAAGACAAAACATGGTCAGTGCGGATAGGTTGATGTGTTGATGCTATGATGGGTATTTTGGAATATGAACATCAAGGTCTGAACTGCCACATGTTTTTAAAGACTTCTGATTTTTGGCAGACAGGTTCCAAATGTAGATTTTCAAAGTGCATATGAATCCAAATGAATACCTAATATCTGTTGTTGTTTTTTTACATCAACTATACCTGTATCTATATCCACCTGAAAACATTGCCCACACCATGGTCAGGCTGCTTCTGCATGCTTCTTTGGATCATCTCCTGCAGAAAATCCTTCTCAAAGGCAGCCTTCTAGCTCTTCTGACCCTTCTAGCATCTGATCATGGCTTTCACTTGTCTGTCATTTTTCAGATGTCAAAGATTTATTCAGATTTAAACAGAGCTAAACCTTTTCCTTGCTTTGCAAATGTATTGGCATCAGGAAGAGGAAGTGAACTTGAGTGCTGTCCCTTGAGTGATGATGCCACATTATGACATCATAGCGAAAGTTTCATGATTGAAACATGTTTGAACATGATTTAACAATGTTTACAGAAAATGCATATCAAATCAATTGGAAAGGCATATGAAAGCAGTATGAAGGCAACATAATAACAGTATACGCTGCAAGAGCAGTACAATGAAATACAATCAGTCATTGAAGAAGATTGTCAGCATACATTTGCAGTATGCTTGCAGCATATGCTGCAAGGCAGCATGATTGTAATCTGTACTGCAGATGTGCTGCAATATAGGATTACAGACTACAGTACAATTGCAGTATGAATGCAGTAGAATAGCAGCATTTATGCTTCAATTCCAGTGTAAACTGCACTTCAGTAAGGGTTGTCACAACCTTAGTGATCTAACAATGCCAGGGGGTAAAGGATTAGCAGAACATTTTCAGACATGTTTGAACATGAATAAGAACTTTGATGCAGAGTTAATGCTAAAACTGTTAACCATAAATCTATCATGTTCAGCCATGTTTGAACATGTTTGATTTTCTTTAAGCATATTTGAAAAACTTTGAAGTTAAAATACATCATGACATCACTGTTTGTATTGTACTTTAAACCTTTTAATATGGAATTGCAGAATTTATTATTCTTTTAGTGAAAAAAGTCATTTCTACCCTGAATCATGTTTGATGATCAAACATGTTTTTTAGTGAGCTAACATGATCCCAGTTGTAGAAAACATGTTTTAACATGTTTCATCCTGTTTAATCATCAAACATGATCTAATTTTCGCTATGGCAGGACTTTGATATTTGGTATGAAGCTTCGTCTAGTGGACCCCTACCAAGATTGTTCAAATTATAGTGCTGGGACAAAAAATCCCCCCCTGCCACGGGGCCCTTTGGTTTTACATAGGCTTATATAGGGAAAATCTTTAAAAATCTTCTTCTCTGAAACCACAAGGCCCAGAACTTTGATATTTGGTATGAAGCGTCATCTAGTGGACCCCTACCAAGATTGTTCAAACTATAGTGCTGGGGCAAAAAATGCCCCTGTCCCGGGGCCCTTTGATTTTACATAGGCTTATATAGGGAAAATCTTTAAAAATCTTCTTCTCTGAAACCACAAGGCCCAGGACTTTGATATTTGGTATGAAGCTTCGTCTAGTGGACCCCTACCAAGATTGTTCAAATTATAGTGCTGGGACAAAAAATCCCCCCCTGCCACGGGGCCCTTTGGTTTTACATAGGCTTATATAGGGAAAATCTTTAAAAATCTTCTTCTCTGAAACCACAAGGCCCAGAACTTTGATATTTGGTATGAAGCTTCATCTAGTGGACCCCTACCAAGATTGTTCAAACTATAGTGCTGGGGCAAAAAATGCCCCTGTCCCGGGGCCCTTTGATTTTACATAGGCTTATATAGGGAAAATCTTTAAAAATCTTCTTCTCTGAAACCGCTAGGCCCAGGTCTTTGATATTTGATGTGTAGCTTCATCTAGTGGACCTTTGACAAGATTGTTCAAATTTTAGCCTTTGTTGATGTTTGGTATGAAGCTTCACCTTTAAGACCTCCCTCAACATTATGTACATTAAAGCCCTGGGGCCAATAATGGCCCTCTCTGGGGCCCACTTGTTACACTATGGATCAGGTGAGCGATCCAGGGCCATCATGGCCCTCTTGTTTTTTTTTTTTTCCAAATTTATTTGGAATTTCCAAATTTATTTGGAAAATGGCTTAACTTTTCGCAAACAGTGTGGGCCCTGATCAGACACTGCATTCTGCGGCGTCTGATCTGGGCCTACACTGTTTGCCAGATACCCATTTTGGGGTTTCCGGTTCAAAATGGGTTAAGGAAATACAAATTACAAGTACCCTAAAATCTCAGAGTTCTTATACCCTGCAAGACAATAGGGACTGGGTATTGTTATATCTGTTTGTCCATCCACGTATGTCTCATTTCGAAAACACGCTTATTCAAATAAATAGAAAATTTTACCACCAAAAAATGAAAAATTTCAGATAAAAAAAAAAAGATATTTTTCTTATTTTTGCTCATAAACATAGATTGTGGGTACCCATTCGAACCGCCCATCAAGGCGGTTCTAATGAATACCCACAATCTAAGTTTATGAGCAGAAATATGCAAAATAATATTTACCCCTGTAAACCCCAGTTTTTCTATGTAAAAGTGGGGTTTAAGTGGAGAGGGTCAAAATTATATAGATGTGTTTTTGTGATGAGGACTCTGCCCATCTGTCTGTCAGCCCACATTCCCGCATTCTGATCATGGCCTGCACTGTTTGTCAGTGTACCCATGTTTTGTGGCGGGGTTGTGGGGTTGGGGCATGGAGGTTTTCCTGTCTGCTGACAGGGGTTACAGTAACTGGACACTCTATACCCCACAGGATTCTCCTGTATTCAAATCTTTTTATCTTCAATATTCACTGGTCATTCCTGATCCAATTACATCTCCAATTTTGTATAATAGTATGTTATATAACATGAAGATGAATAAATAATGACTTGGGTCATGACTATTGGAGAAACAGTGCAAAGCTCAATCAACAGCAGTCCATGTTTTATGATTAATATTTTTGATAAGGCTTCCACTTGACTAATCTAATGGCATAGTTCTGTTTGCTTAATTAGTCCTATTGATTAATAGGCAAGGCAAAAGTTGAAGCATTAATAGTTTATCTTGCCTTGGAACAAAACATTTTAATTCCCAGTGGTCAGTTTGCAGTGTCCAGAGAGAGCTGACCATCTCTCATTTGTTTTGATAAACCATTTTTAACGCTTTAGATGCCAAGAAAAACTGCATCTGAAAATGTCTTCTACTGCATCTTCTTATCTTCTAGCAAACATTTCAAACATATATTTTTTATTATTATTTTTTTTTTTTTTGCAAACAGGCAGACAGTGTGGACTCTGATCAGAGGGGCAGTCTGATCTGGGTCCACACTGTTTGCAACAATCCAGCAGCCAAAAAAGCAGATAACGATTGTTGTGTGTGGGCCACCTACCCTTCATGGTTAAGTTGAATAGAATCTTCATTTCCTGTCACACAATTACAAGTTTGGCTACAAGTTAACAACTCGTAGCATGTTATAGTGATGTCACCATATGTCGGTGGTTATCGTACACACCTCGCCTCAACCTGCCACGTTTAATTTTTGGAGCAACTTGCAAGAATTTAAAAAAACAGTTTTGAGCTGACACAAAAAAAATTAAAGGGCCTTTATATTTTGCATTCTTAGATTATTAACCTTTAGCATGCTGAATTAATTTTTTTATCGATACTCCGTCCCACTGAATTGTTTTTATCAAATACTACCATTTTCAGCAACTTTTAACACGCAAAAACCCGTATTTTTCTTGATTTCTCCACCATTCAAAGCATATGGAAAACGAAAGTAGCCTACTGTCACTCAGCTGACTGAGTCGAAAAATCGTTTAAAACACCCTTTCAGAGCGTATTTTGGGCTCGATTAGATCAAGTTTGTCAAAAAGTAGCGATTTCCTAAAAAAAATTGCATCCTTACCCAGAAAACCCGAAGAAAATCCATCCAAAAACATCGAAACGGCAAGTTTTTTTTTTCATCGATGCCCGGATGTTATTTGATACCGAAATGCCAAACCGCACCGAAAAACGAGAGTTCCTCCTGTAACTATGAGTCGCACCATGCACACCAGTCAATTTCGGCGCACGATTGCGCCTACAGCGTGGCGCCGTTACATTTTCACGGGCGCACGAATGCGCCTACAGCATGCTAAAGGTTAATGTAGTTTTAAGCCCACTACTATAATGATCAGATAGGCCTAAGCAAACATTGCAGACCCAGATCAGACTGCTCCTACAGGAGTAGTCTGATCAGGTTCTACACTGCCATTCTGTCTGAACCTATTTGTCTTCTTGCTGGATCGTGATTGTTGTGAAGCAAATTTGACAAAATTTTAGGACAATTACATCAAGTCCTCAAGGTATCTGAATTTTTAGCATTTTTACGGTAACATAAAAAGCAGTACAAGTTTGACCGTCCCTGGGTATAAACCCTATTGGTTTGTTTGGATTAGGGCTTGAGATGTCATTTCATCTCCGTGTCAGGTAGAAGGCCCACAATATTGGAAGCAGTGCCTCCAAAATGACCCAAATATGGTGTTGACAGGGATGTAAAAGGACAGTTCAAGCAAAACACTTTTCTTCTCATATGGCTCCCTTCCCTGTAACTTTTCCTTCTTCTTATTTCACATATACAGTAAAATTCCTATATTAAGACCACTTTTGGGACTGTTCAAAAGTGGTCTTTAAGACCACTTTTGAACAGTCCCAAAGGTGGTCTCTGACTAGAGCACACTGTATGCGAAAAACACGAAGAAAAAATAACTGCAACCTGCTAAAAAGGTTTTTTAAAGCAGAATTAGTGTTCATTTCGGTAACACGCACGTGCGACATAGTGCATTTTTTTTACATCTCCAAAATGTCTACATGTACTTTTCTGATGAAAATCCATGATATTTTGCTTATTTATAATGCAAACATAGGTTGTATGCACTCATTAGAACCGCCTCATTACTCATTGAGGCGGTTCTAACGAGTACCAACAACCTATGTCATGGAGCAGAAGTAAGAAAAATAATCCAGTTTTTCTCCATATAAAGCGGGGTTTAGAGGGGTGTTCATTTCACGGACTTGTTCCAGAATTTCACTGTATTTACAAAGATGGAAAGCCGTAAATGATTGAGAATAAATGAATCCTCAAAAAGCAGTATCATGTTTATAGATTTAGAGTAGTTTTTGATTAAGATTGAAAGCTGAAAAATGTTCTGTTCCTGGCTGGATACCAGGCCTGTTATGTAAGGGCGTTTACATGAAAAAGATCAGTTACTGGTAGGGTAGTCAGCAGTGTTTGTTTTAACTCCCAAATGAGATGTTGACCCATTTTATACCGGAAACCCCGAAATGGGGTACCCTGGCAAACAGTGCAGGCCCAGATCAGACGCCACAGAACGTGGCGTCTGATCAGGGCCTACACTATTTGCAAAAGTTCAGTTATTTTCCAAATAAATTTTGATGAAAACAATACCTGACACCCCTAAATTTTGAAACGGACTCCTGCCCTATATAAGGTGGAAGATACCATTTGGTACAAAAAGGGTTAACTCCCAAATGAGATGTTAAAAACAGCTGCTGTATAAATCAGCCATGGTCAGTCTGTCAGGTATATTATATAATGATGTTTTGGTATGGTTTGTTTCAGGTTTCTTGTCTTTTGTTTAGCATCCATCTCTAAGAAGCCAAGGTCTGCATTGAACATTAACTAGGCTTTCACTTACTACTCCAGTCTTATGCTCAGCACAAGAAAAACACAAAGGGGAGGGGGTAAATATTGTTTTTGGTGCGGCTCCCATTTGGATTGGTGTTGCCTGTTTGAAGGACTATATCTACTAAACCAACAAATGGATTCAAATGGATTTGGACCAAACTAGCATAGATATATCATCAAGATGGGGGAAAAGCTGTCATTTGGACCGTTTGGATCAAAAATGCCTTGTCTTCACAAATGAATTGATGAATTCGTACAATATATCACTGCACCCAACCAATGATTTGGTTAGATTTTGGTGACATTGACCTTATTTTCAAGGTTACAGCGTCAAGAAAATTTTGGGCAGATATGCTTTGTCTGCATCCTATCTCACGAATGAAATAATGAATTTTTGTCAAACTTGGTACAATATATTATGTTTTGGTTAGATTTTGGTGGCCTTGACATTATTTTGAAGGTCATAGCCTCCGAAAAATTTTGGGCCATATTGCATTCTCTAAACCCTATCTCACAAATGAGAATCGATGAATTTTTGTTGAACTTGGTACACTACAACATTGCAACCTACCAATGATTTGGTTAGATTTTGGTGACCATGACCTTATTTTAAAGGTCACAGGCTTTCGAAAACTCAATTTTGAACAAAAAATGGCTTGTCTGCGACCTGTCTCATAAACCAATTGATGAATTTTTGTGGAACTTGGTACAATATATCACTACAACCTACCAAAGATTTGGTTGGATTTTGGTGACCTTGACATAATTTTCAAGGTCACAGGCTCCCAAAACCTCAATTTCTGGCCAAAATGGCTTGTCTGCACTCTATCTCATGAGCAAATGAATGAATTTTTGTCGAACTTGGTACAATATATCATCGCAAGCCACTAAGATTTGGTTTGATTTTAGTGATCATTACCTCATTGTCAAAGTCACTGGTTCTGGAAAGTATAATTTTGAGCCATCTGAATTAATCCATAATTAGTGTTCAAATTTGTGGTGCAAGGTAATCATTTCTCCTACCCAAATAGAAGTGAAGGCAATGATCAGGAATTAATACAATTAACCCACAGCTCCCATTAGAGACACCAAAGGAAAGAAACACAAACATGAAACAACTAGACCCTATTGGAAAATCACTAGCGGAAAGCTAAAAGGACAGTTACTTTCCCACAAAATGGCCAATTGGCTATCCGAAGCAAAATAATATAAGCGATACACAGGCTCAAAGACAAGCCATAACAAAAATAAACCACGACAGAAGAACCGCCTTGGAAGGTTCAGTGAAACAAATTCCACTGGGGGCTTGCTTAAATCGATTTTACGTGGCCACAATCCTCGCCCTTACTTCCGTCGCGATTTAGACAAATAATTTGTTCAGTCCGCATGAAGGCCTCCTAACTCAGTCCGCATGAAGGCCTCCAAAGACTTTTGAGGATGTTGACCTCATTTTCAAGGTCAAAGGATTAAGTTATATCTATGGTGGTGAATAGTTTTCTTCTGAAAACAGTTCTAGTTTGTGGTCTCGATAGAACCTCTCTAAGCATGACCAGGAAAATTCGCTGATTTAACCCATTGTATGCAGGAAACCCCTAAAGAGGTACCTTGGCAAACAGTGCAGGCCCAGATCAGACGCCGCAGAATGCGGCGTCTGATCAGGGCCTGCACTATTTGCTAACAGAATTTTCTGTCAAAAATAGAATGAAAACGAAAAAAATAGGCATGACATCCCTTATATGACAAATGGACTTGTCCAACATATAGCAATGGAGGAGTCCACTAGTATACAATGGGTTAACAAGTGGACTTGATATGAGTACAGTTGACTTTACTGTTAGACACAAGGACAAACACAGCCCCCACCCATCATGGCTTGAAGAAATAGATGGGCTGCATGATGCTTCCACGCAGCGCTGAAACCGACCCACACACAAGTACCGGTAAACCCCTCAGAGGATCTAAGCCTGCCCAGGCAATGCGGTGCGAGTCAGACCGTCCATACTTATTGGTTTCATTGGGCGGCAGGGCTTGAGAAGTCATTTCATCTCAGTGTCGGGTAAAAGTACCGCAAAATTGGAAGCAACATCTCCAAAATGACCTTTACAGTGTTGACAGGGACGTTAAACCTCAAATCAAACAAACAAACAAAAAGCAAAAGTTGCACAAAGCATTCCTCCGATACAGTTTCAAAATTTTTAGGCAGTTGCTGTAGATGTAATGGATTCTAAGTAAACTTTTTTGATACCTTTTCAATAAGAAAGGAATACTAACCTATCATCATTACTCCAGGTCAGCTTGACCTCTTGTTTTCTTGTTAGACATTGGCAGAAATTATAAGTAAATGTATTTTACAGCCTTGTAACTTCCTAAAGCACCAATCAACATTGCTAAGCAGATGATATCCTATTTGAATTTTGGTTTTTCAGGAAAAATCAGGCTTGCTGTTAATTCGTGTAAATTATTAGCTTGCCTAGCAGACAGTTCTGAAATATTAAGAATTATTTTCTTTGAGGAAATAAAGAAACAACAACAAATTCTTGTCTGCCACAGTTGTGATGGGTGCTTTATGGCTAAGATATGTGGGAATGCTCTGGTCAGTGGCAGCTGTCCAGTTGAATTGTAGTCTACATTAAATTTTTAGTACAGTAAAATTCCTGTATTAAGACCACCTTTGGAACTGTTCAAAAGTGGTCTTTAAGACCACTTTTGAACAGTTCCAAAGGTGGTCCCTGACCAGAGGACATTGTGTGCAGAAAACACAAACAAAGAATAAATGCACCCTTCTAAATAAGCTTTTTAAAGGGGAATTAGTCTTAAATTGAGGTGGTCTTAATGGCAGAATTTCATTGTATATGTTTTTCCAAGTGGCTAGATTGACCCTTTTCTTGCTGATCACTGCAATTCCTACCTTTGCAAACAGTGTAGATCCTGATCGGATGGCTTCTGAAGCAGCCATCTGATCAGGATCTGCACTGTTTGACATTCATTTTGTGATTTCAGGAATAAATTTCATCAAGTATTTTGATTGGTTCATAGTCAGAAATTGGTGTGGCTTTATTTATTCATCAGGACTAGCAGCTGTTGAAACAGTGCATAGCACATTACGGTACAGGCGCTTATCAGAATTTCATATTAAGTAGTTTATATTTTCTTGTCCTTTGGGATCATTGATTCCATTGTGGAATTTTGAAAATATTTGAGGGTCACTGATGAGGCCTAATTGGCCGAAACTAGCTAGTCTGGCCCAGAAAACATGTACACTTCATATTTTACAGTTCTGTGGTGTATTGCTTGCTTCCAGAGGATAACCCTTTTATAGAACATATTTTACGTCACTACAGCTGGTGTCTGGGAATGTGTGGCGGCCGTAAAAAGTCTGCCTGCCCTACACCATAGTGTAGTTTATATTTTCTTGTCCTTTGGGATCATTGATTCCATTGTGGAATTTTGAAAATATTTGAGGGTCACTGATGAGGCCTAATTGGCCGAAACTAGCTAGTCTGGCCCAGAAAACATGTACACTTCATTTTTTCCAGTTCTGTGGTGTATTGCTTGCTTCCAAAGGATAACCCTTTTATAGAACATTTTGTACACTATTATTATGTACAGGCTAGCCAGCCTCTGTAGCTCAGTCCTCAGTCTGATATGCATCTGACTAGTGATTTTTGATCACATGTTTTTTTTCCTCCCCCATCATGAAATATTTCCTGTAGTCATATTCATTTCCTTCTGCTGATTCAAGAAGGGGATCCGGCCTCCGCCCATAGGGGCTTGCAGAAATATATGGGCTGCATGATGCTTCCACGCAGAGCTGAATCCGGCCCGTACACTAGTACTGGTAAACCGCTTAGTGGATCTAAGTCTGTCCAGGAACCGCGGTGCAAGGTGGACCGTCCATGCTAATAAACCCTATTGGATTCATTGGGCGACAGGGCTTGAGATGTCATTTCATCTCAGTGTCTGGTAAAAGTCCCACAAAATTGGAAGCAACGTCTGCAAAATGACCTGTACAGTGTTGACGGGGACGTTAAACCCAAAATCAAACAAACAAATCAAGAAGGGGATTAAATTTTGTCAGTTATACACTGAACTGGTTGATCACATATTCAGGTTTTTCTGCCAGCTAGGTAAACTTTTCACTGGGCCATTAAGTCAGAAATGTTGCACATGACACAAGATGCTTTTTGGTGGACTGCTTATCAATGGACCTAAATAGATGTTTCCTTGTGATAGTCCACATGACCAATAATATTTGTATGAAATCAAGGCAAACGTTATTTATAGATATGCTAGACTTAACCCCATGATGTCAGAGTGCTATGTATGTAACTTACAAGAAGTAGGAGATGAATTTCATTATATATTAATCTGTCCTTTTTTCAAAACTCAAAGACAAAAATGTATAGATAAATATTACTATAGGTCTACCAACGTGCTAAAATTTAGAGAATTGTTGAACTGCGAACATGAGAATGAACTATGTAGCATCTGTATTTTCACGAAAATACTTATTAAACTAGTCCAGTGATCTTTAAATTATGATCTTATGCTTTTCCAAAACAGTCTTCCAGTGTCACTTTATTGCTTTTAGCATAATTATGTATTTCCGACAGGAACAAAAATGCCCACACAACTTTGAAACGACGTTTTCAACGTTGTTTCAGGGCTGATTCAATGCTGAAAGCGTTGATCAAGCATTGAATGGGAGCTGATCCTATGTTGAGTGCTTGCTTATGTTCTATCTTTTTCTTCTTTACACTCATATGTCATCTGTATGACCTGAGTTTGTCTTAATAAAGGAATATTATGTTATTTTGTTATGTAAAGAGGTTTATCGGTAAATTTTGCACTTTGCTCAAGTTGTGGAACATTGGCCAATAGTCTAGATCTAGATACTCTGATCAGGATCTACAGTGTTTGCATAAAGTACAGGAATTTAAGGGTTAAACAAAACAGTGTAAAATCCCATTCAGGACCATTTGGGCCCCGTCAAGCGATTTTGGTACTTATCGCATATGTGAGCAGCGAAGGTTCAGGCGAGCCTGCGCATCCGTGCAGTCTCGCCAGAACCTTTGTTGCTCGCTCATACAAGCAGTAAATCAAGAGGAACCTTCAGACAGAAAGCCATATCCCTGGCCCCTCTGAATGGCTGGGCATGCGCAGTTAAAATTTGTCATGACGGAATGCTCGAAGACACAAATTCGCTTGGCGGGGCTCATTTATTGACCTAACTGTGTTGTCAGTACTTTGATTATAGCTCAGTTACCTGTAATGGAGGTGTGTCTTTTACCTTAACCCATAAAATGCCAATCAAGACAATATTTGTCTGCTGGTTAATTTAAAACAAAGTGTACTCAGATCTGACTGCTCATATTGACGAGCTTCTTGCAACAAAAATAAACCCTTATCCTGCTGAACATGAAAACCTCTTTGCCAACAGTGCAGATCCAGATCAAATGGCTTCTAAAGAAGCCATCTGATCAGGATCTACACTGTTTGCCATTCTGTCTGCAGATTTGAATGAATACATTATATCAAGTAATTTGATGAGCTGATAGTCTGGAATGTGTGTGGCTAAACTAATTTATTCAGCAGGTTAAGGGTTAATAAAGATTTAGAACCAGTCCAGTTTGTACAGTCTATAACAATGTTCAACAAATATTTCAAAAAGTGAGCCAGAAGACGCAGCAGATGACATTTCCAGATGAAATTTTCCTGTTTAACCCTTCTCTTGCTGAATATTCATTTTAGCCACACCCATCTCTGACTTTGTACCAGCAGATGACATTTCCAGATGAAAATTTCCTGTTTAACATTTAGACTGTGAAAATGGACCTTTGAGCATGGGCACTCAGTGAATGCATAAATCAGGACATACACAGGGAGGTTGGTTTGGTTGGTTGTGAAGGTGCCGTGTAACTTTCGGTGCCGGGGCGTTCTACTGCTTTGGCTTCAAGAACTGGGCAAAGGCCTGATGTGCTTGCAGCAGGTGTGGGATACAGGGCTGTTTTTTTCTTCAACTGTATCCTATCTTTGCCCCATCTCTTTGTAGAGGGATGGTTGAAGTCTCGGTTGTTGACCCACTGCTGTTGACAGTTATTGTTGGGAGGAGGTGGGGCGGGGGAGGTGTAATTTCACTTTATACTGGTAAACACCTTAGAGTGTCTAAGCCTGCCCAGTAATAGACTGTAGCTGACCTGCCCTGTTGTCTTGGCTGTTAAACCACAAATTCTAACACAGCGCCTATATAGGCAATGGAAAATAACTGTTTTATTCTACAACAAATCACGGCAAGGAAGAGTGTGACGAGTGACGTCATTTAAAACTGCAAATTTATGACATCACTTGTCAATTTCCTTTATGTTTGATGGTGTAACGTTATTTCCTCGCATCGAAAACGTTAGAAAAGGATATAAATGCATGTCTTTCAGTCGATAATTTTAGCAGGATGTCTTCTAACATTGGCGAAAAGTTGTGAGACTTTGAAGGAAACAACAGCATTATTGCCGATTTTAGAATCGAAATAGATCAGCTCTTGTTTGTAATTTGTTGAGTAATAAATCACAGTTTGTCGGTCAGTTGTAAGTAGACAAATCACGCGCGCTACGCGCTCGTCATTTGTCTACTTTACAACTGACCTCCAAACTGTGATTTATTACTCAACAAATCACAGCTAGAGCTGATCTATTTCTTAAACATAACATACCACAAGATTAGTCTGAATAAAACTTTGCCTGATCACACTGCACAAATGCACAAACTACATGTAATCTGACTCTTCCCTGGGTGCACATGCTTAAACACTCACATTTGCTTGAAACTGTCCCATTTGATTGATTCATGTTAAAATGTGGCCCATCAAAATCTAGCTACACTGGGCACTGAGAACAGGTTAGAGAATTATGTGTCATGTTTAAACTTCAACTTTGGCCATATTTTCAAAAATATTTGCCCTGGCCTTATGGAACTTGACACAGATCTGTGTGATCACAAGAGCTACATTCTTATAAGGTTCCATAACTCTATCTGACTGATTTATCTCCCTTTGCGACGTATGAAAAAAATATGGTTTCAAAAAAACATTCTGCTCTCTCATTTTTATGCCACAAATAATAAACTGAAGTAAACAGCTTTCAAAATTCACATGCATGTTCCTTGGGGCAAGACCATTCCATTGATATCAAACTGTTTGACTTGTGACCTTGACCTTTGACCCATTTTTTGAAAATTTAACAAAAAACTTTAACCTTGGCCATATTTCCAAAAGTATTTGGCCCAGCCTCATGAAACTTGACACACATCTGTATATATCATGACAAGAGCTACATTCTGACCAAGTTCAATAACTCTGTCATGCAATTTGACTGATTTATCTCCCTTTGTGACAAAAAAAAAAAAAAAAAACAAGCCAGGGCACCTATCTGCGGTGCTCTTGTTCTTCTTAAAAGAGATATTTTGCGAGATCATTACTTATCATGAGTCGCTTTAACTTTGTTTCTCTTGCTGTATTCCAGGTGACTACAAAGCTCCCTGTCGCAGCAGAAGCTTAGATGCTCAGCTAAACAAGCTTCTTGCAACTAAGATTAACGAAGATTCAGCAGCATTCCAGTTAGCTGCAGACTGTAACAATGTTCAACAGGCTAGGATGCCCATATTTCCCTCACAGCAGAGAGCCAGGTTAGTGAGAACCCACATTGGTTGAATTCGATATTCCCTTATCAAGGATAACCAAAGGCTATAGCTGACTCAGCTAAGATTCTGATCAGACTGCTGTTGCAGCTGGAGTTTTGATGCTCATAGAGACAAGATTCTTGCAACAAAAATTAGCCCTTATCCTGCTGGACTTGAAAATCCCTTTGCAAACAGTGCAGATCCAGATCAGAAGAAGCCATCTGATCAGGATCTACACTGTTTGCCATTTAGTCTGCAAATCTGAATGAATATTTTACATCTAGTTATTTTATGAGCTGATAGTAAGGAAATTTAATTTATTTGGCTAAACTAATTTATTCAGCAGGATAAGGCTTAATAAAGATTGAGAACCAGTCGAGTTTGTACAGTCTTACAATTTTCAACAAATTTCCCTTATACCAGAGAAGCAGGTTAATTGAGAGCCCCACCAACTGAAACCCAACATTAACAGTAATGTGTCTCCCGATCTAGTGCTTTACATAGCCCAGAGGCTATTGCAGGCTCAACAAAGAATCTGATCTGACTGCAGATGCTGAGGCTGATCTGAGTTGTTGATGTTTGCACAAGTCTTATTATGGGTATGGTCATGTGCTAGCTCAGTTATCAAGCCCCGTCCACTAATGAGACTAGTTCTGGGTAGTCCCACCCTGACCGTTGCTTAATATTTCAATATGCGACACTCCTATCCAATTTATGGCCCCCGCCCATCAGGGCTGGAAGAAATAGATGGGCTGTATGATGCTTCCACGCAGAGCTGAAACCGACCGCACACGAGTACTGGTAAAACGCTTAGGAGATTTATGCCTGCCCAGTTGGACTGCCCATGCATATAAACCCTTTTGGTTTCTTTGGGCGACAGGGCTTGAGGTGTCATTTCATCTCAAAGTCGGGTAAAAGTCCCACAAAATTGGAAGCAATGTCTCCAAAATGACCTATACAGTGTTGACGGAGACGTTAAACCTCAAATCAACTAACCAAATCCTCCCCAATGTCCAGCCATTGAATTCAATTTTCTGAAGCAGAATGGAAAAACAGTACAGATCCTGATCAGCTCTGTACTGTTTTCAGATGAGGAATATACACAGGTTCAGCATGGTACTGTTATGGTTAACTGCAAAATTCTACTAGGACAGTGGAACACTGCTAGGAAGTCACTAGCACAGTCCACTAGAACTCTTTAGATGTCAGAATTTTTTCTAGAAAAGCTTCTTCAACAGTGTTAATTATATGTGACAGACTTACAATGGCAGCTTGTCATTTGCAGGTCGGTTTAATTAGATATATATGTCACATGATTTATTATTTAGCTCACCTATCACGTAGTGACAAGGTGAGCTTTTGGGATCACTTTTTGTCCGTCGTGCGTCCGTCCGTAAACTTTTTCTTCAAACAACATCTCCTCCTAAACCACTGATCAGATTTTGACCAAACTTCACAGGAATGATCCTTAGGTGGTCCCCTTTCAAAATTGTTCAAATGGTTCCGGTCCATTGCACATATAGGTGACAGGAGCCAAAAATAGATTTTTTTCATTGAAAACTTAAAAAATCTTCTTCTCTGAAACCGCAAGGCCCAGGACATTGATATTTGGTATGAAGCTTCATATAGTCGACATCTACCAAGATTGTTCAAATTATTGTGCTAGGGCCGAAATTGCCCCCACAACGGGGCCCTTTGGTTTTACAGGGGCTTATATAGGGAAAATCTTTAAAAATCTTCTTCTCTGAAACCGCAAGGCCCAGGTCTTTGATATTTGGTATGAAGCTTCATCTAGTGGACCCCTACCAAGATTGTTCAAATTATAGTGCTGGAGCTAAAAATGCCCCCGCACCGGGGCCCTTTGGTTTTACATGGGCTTATATAGGGAAAATCTTTAAAAATCTTCTTCTCTGAAACCACAAGGCCCAGGTCTTTGATATTTGGTATGTAGCTTCATCTAGTGGACCCCTACCAAGATTGTTCAAATTATAGTGCTGGGGCCAAAAATGCCCCCCACACCGGGGCCCTTTGGTTTTACATCGGCTTATATAGGGAAAATCTTTAAAAATCTTCTTCTCTGAAACCGCAAGGCCCAGGTCTTTGATATTTGGTATGAAGCCTCATCTAGTGGACCCCCACCAAGATTGTTCAAATTATAGTGCTGGACCTAAAAATGCCCCCCGCACAGGGGCCCTTTGGCTTTACATGGGCTTAGATAGGGAAAATCTTAAAAAATCTTCTTCTCTGAAACCACAAGGCCCAGGTCTTTGATATTTGGCATGAAGCTTCATCTAGTGGACCCCTACCAAGATTGTTCAAATTATAGTGCTGGGGCCAAAATTGCCCCCCCCCCCCCACCCACCCACCTGGGGGCCCTTTTGTTTTGGGCTTATATAGCGAAAATCTTTAAAAATCTTCTTCTCTGAAACTTCAAGGCCCAGGTCTTTGCTATTTGGTATGAAACTTCATCTAGTGGATCCCTACCAAGATTGTTCAAATAATAGTGCTGGGGCCAAAAATGCCCCTGCCCCAGGGCCCTTTGGTTTTACATAGGCTTATATAGGGAAAATCTTTAAAAATCTTCTTTTCTGAAACTTCAAGGTCCAGGTCTTTGATATTTGATATGAAGCTTCATCTTGTGGACCTCTACCAAGATTGTTCAAATAAAAGCCCTGGGGCAAAAAATGCCCCCCGCTCTGGGGCCCTTTGGTTTTACATAGACTTACATAAGGAAAATCTTGAAAAATCTTCTTCTCTGAAACCACAAGGCTTAGGCCTTTGATATTTGTTATGAAGCTTCAGCTAGTGGCCTCTACCAAGATTTGTCAAATAATAGCCTGAGACCAAAAATGCCCCCGCCATGCGGCCCTTTGGTTTTACATACATGTAGACTTATATAGGGAAAATCTTTAAAAATCTTCTCTGAAACCACAAGGCTTAGGTCTTTGATATTTGTTATGAAGCTTCAGCTAGTGGACCTCTACCAAGATTGTTCAAATTATAGCCCTGGTGCCAAAAATGCCCCCGCTCCGGGGCCCTTTGGTTTTACATAGACTTATTTAGGGAAAATCTTGTTTTACATAGACTTCTTTATGCAGGGTAAACCTTTAAAATCTTCTTCTCTGAAACCACAAAGCCCAGGTCTTTCATATTCAATATGAAGCTTCATCTTGTGGACCTCTACCAAGATTGTTCAAATTATAGCCCTGGGGCCAAAATTGACCCTGCCCGGGGCCCACTTATTATACATCGGATCAGGTGAGCGAACCTGGGCCCTCTGGGCCCTCTTGTTATGTGGAACAGTTCTGAAATACCAAAGACTTAGACATTCCATATTTCTTGGCACTTTGAAAAAAAAAATACTCAGAGGATGATGTTTGGAATTTTCTTTGCAGAATTAACCCTTTTTTGCTGAATATTCATTTAAGCTGCATCCATTTCTGCCTATCAACCAATCACATTACTTGATGTAATTTATTGCTACAAATTCATAAACTGCATGCCAAACAGTGTAGATCCTGATCAGATGGCTTCTTCAGAAGCCATCTGATCTGGATCTGCACTGTTTGCAAAGATAGGGGTTGTCGTGAACAGCAAGATAAGGGTTAAAAGATTATTGTTTTCAGCAAATGATTCACATGAAATGCTAACAGAGGTGGTAGCAATGATCAGGAATCCATACAATTCACCCACACCTCCTATCAGAGACACCAAAGGGAAAGAAATACAAACATGAAAAAACTAGACCCTAATGGAAACATCAATATCGGAAAGCCAAAAGGACAGTTACTTTCCCACAAAATGGCCAAGTGGCTATCCGAAACAAAACAATATAAGCGATATAGTTTATCAACGACCTTTGAGAGTTCAACGTTCAAGCGTGATAAGACTATTCCATGTTTGAGGGGAAGCAGGTTTCGGGTTTCTTTTTCATAGAATTTTAAAATTATAAATAATTCTTTGATAATGCCATTATGTAGAAGTCATGACCAAGTGGTAAATATGATGCAGTACGATCCTCAGTAAAACTATATCGCCCAATATAAAATCCCAACTGGAGGCGATTTACCTAAAACGACGACTAGTCCAAAATTAAAAGTGCAGTTTTGAAAGACTATACACACACTCAAAGGCAAACCATAACAAAAATCAACCGCTACAGAAGAACCTAATTTTTTTTCAAATGTGAAATGTGCATGGCTGATGAACTCCAGTTCTATCCATGTACATTATTCCCACTGGATAGAAAGTGTGTAGTTGTAGTAGATCCAATGGGGTTCTCTAATTCTTCGAGCGACTGTACTTTTAGAATTTCCCGGGTTTGATAAACTGAAATCGCATGTGTTCTGTAAAATGGATTTGAAAGTTAAAATGATAAGCCATTAGCATGTCCCTTTTGTTTCCAGTGTTATAGGCTGGTACTCTCATTCTAATTCTCATTTCTTGTTTTGTTTCACTGATATGTTGCTGGTTGGTGTTTTGCCTTTGCCGATGCATTCTTGTAGGAAAGAGACCAATTTTCTGGTGTTCACCATTATGAACAGAATACGCCTGGGTTACTTGTAGGCGGGTAGGATCTCGGGGAATAATTTCACTGTCTTCCTCTTCTTGGAAGGCTCCTTTCCTGTAGTGTCATCCCTGTCCCTCTTTTTGTTGGGACTCTCAGTAGGGACGATGGTAACTTGTGACAAAGAAGCTGACGTGGATGTCAGAGTCGAGTGCTGAGGCTAGAACTGACTGAAGTGTTGCCGGTGTTCTGTATTGGATTTATCGTAGAGTATGCTGACCTTGTTGCTCATTACGAAAACACACCTGTATAATTTTGATCCCCTTCAACCCCAGTTTTATACAGTGAAACTGGGGTCAACAGGGGTAAACATTGTTTTTCTTATTTCTGCTCTAAAATGAAATAAGAAAAAATGTCACAATTTTCGTTTTAAAATCGTTGCTTTTGGCGGTAAAATTTACAATGTATTTGTATAGCCGTGTTTTCGTAATGTCTGGATTTGGGCATAAAGCAGAAGCATCAAAGCAGAAGAATTGTGGCTGATAACTCAGATCAGTCGCAACTTGGTTGTGCCTAATTTTTTCAAAACCATTGTTGCGTATGATACGAGAGTAGGTACTACATAAACGTCTATGGATACCAAAGGTCAAGGGCATTTAATGACAATGGCATGGTATCATAAGTGTTATATTTTGGTAAAAATTTTAAAGGATATCCTGATACCACTAGACTGATCTCAGCCATGTTGGTCTAAGTGTATCATTCTAGAGGGCAATTACATCAAAAAGACCCAGAAATAAGTTAGGCTGGATTTTAACTCCACTGGCCGAAGGCCAGCAGGCTTATGTTATGGCCCTGTGTCCTTCGTGTGTCCATCCGTAAATCCGTTCATGCATCGTGTTCCTTGGGTAACCATGGTAAATGGACCAACAATGTTCGAGACAGAGAGGTTCAGCAAAGTAACAACGACTAAGTAGTAAAAGCAGTATCAATTTTATGGGTATTTTAATTAAAATAATGATATTGATTTTATCACTAATGAGTTTAGATGCATTAGCATTGGAGTCAAAATAATTTTAGAATGACTGTGACAAAACGTTTACAATTACGACTGACTAGTGGTCAGAATAAATACATCGATAATAAAACAAAATGACCCAACCTTACAGGAAGCAATGAAGTGCTTAGACCATGAAAAATAGTCCGGACAGGAAAAGTAGTCTGGTCATGACAAAAGTAGCAAAATTGACAAACACATACAGCATAGACTAAGACAAGCTGAGCTATTTATATTTCTTCAATTTCTTGTAGACTTATTTGAACAGTGATGACCCAGATGGGCCTGCACATTGTGCAGGCCGATCTGAGTCCTTGCTGTTTATGTTTTTCGTCATTGTGGATTTGGTCATGCTGCGACTTCATTTTGCTGCAAGGCTGCAGGAAATGAACTTTTGAACTGATTAGTAAATTATGTTTTTCATGAATTGCTTTGGTAACAGTTTTTTTTTCTAATATTGGTCTGTGTTTCATACATGGGTGAAAAGTTCAAAGAGAAAATGAATATTTATGTGTGGGTGAGGTAATTGAAGGTGTAAAAGCTATTTTAGATAAAATAAATAGGATTTTAGTCACCATTAAATTGATCCATTAACCAGGGAGGCCTGTTCCATTTGTCATTGTTTTGGTTTGCATATAACACAGTTTCAAGATGGATCCCAAAAATGTATAGATTATAAAAAAAATATGATTTTGAGCCTGTGCAGCTAAAAATTGATTGGGGAGAGAGGAGTAGAAGGGTGGGCAGTTCTTAAAATGAACGCTACAAAAAACTGAAGTATGGTTCATAGTTATTTGAGTAAGAGGCATTGTAATAATAGAATATATTGCGCTTCAGTCTATTTAGAACACGGTTTCGGATAAAACACACTTTGGAGATGGATCCCAAAAATACACCCCAACCTCTTTATAACACTATTGTTGTGGTCCAAACCAGACACCGTGTTAGTTAAACAACCATGTTATATCCAAACAAAAACGTTTAGATTATATAAAAAAATGACCATTTATACATTTTTGGGATTCACCTTGAAACCATGTTATATGCAAAACCCTGGTTTAACCAACTATGTTATAGCAAAGTTGTGGAGTAATTGTAAATGGTCATTTTTCTAGATAATCTATACATTTTTGTGTAGATATAAGGGGACTGATTAATGGTTTCTGCTTTGAATCCAACAGAAGAGTTATAAATTGAGAGAAAGAGGTTGGGGTGTATGCATCACGGCAATGAGAGCCAATAATACCCGTTGATTTATAACATCGGGTTTTGGGTGACGATTGATCGCAATGCCTTCATCATTTAGTCACACCCATTTCTGACTATCACCAACCAAATTTACTTGATTTGTAATATTTTCATTAAAATTCACAAACTGAATAACAAACTGTGTAGATCCAGATCAGATCTGATCTGGATCTACACTGTTTGCAAAGAAAGGGGGTTGTCATGTTCAGCAGGATAACACGCTGATTTAGAATTTAGTGACCTTTATAAACTGAAAAAAATTTGGTTTGCTTCTTATCAGTCGGTCATTCTGTTGACCAACTGTGATGTAATAGCAAGTCACATGATGTCAAAACTAAAACCTAATTGACTGCATTCTTTCAATATTTGTTTTGCTCAGGTGAAAAGTTCAGTATTGAAAAAAAATGTACGTGTGGGTGAAAAAATAAGCATACTGGACAAACAGGACTTGAGTTATCAGTATCAGCTATTTGATGTTTGAATATATAATTTTATTTGACCTTTATAATGTGTAATTTGACACCAGTATATTTCAAAAATATATGAATGAAGGTGGAAATATATACCGTACATGAAAAGTTCAGTATTGAAAAAAAAATGTATGTGTGGGTGAAAAAATAAGCATACTGGACAAACAAGACTTGAGTTACCAGTATCAGCTATTTGATGTTTGAATATATAATTTTATTTGACCTTTATAATGTGTAATTTGACACTGTATATTTCAAAAATATATGAATGAAGGTGGAAATATATACATGTACAGTAAAATTCTGCTATTAAGACCACCTAAAGTTGAGACTAATTCTCCCTTTGAAAGTTTATTGAGAAGGTTTCAGTTATTCTTCCTTTGTGTTTTCTACACCTGGTTTATCCTGAGAGACCACCTTTGGGAAGTTCAAAAGTGGTCTTATAGACCACTTTTGAACAGTCCCAAAGGTAGTCTTAAAACAGGAATACTGTATATACATACCAAGCCATGGTTACCAGAAAGGCACATGACATTTAACAGACACATGCATGAATGTTCTGCTAGGCAATGTAAAGTACTGTTCCTAGTAAGGGAAGTTCGCTTTTTACTCGGGTCTCATTCATTGTGATTGCAACAAGATTTTTTAAGGGGAATTGGGTTATATATGGTATTGTTTGTTTGTTTGATTTGAGGTTTAACGTCCCTGTCAATGCTGTAAAGGTCATTTTGGAGATGTTGCTTCCAATTTTGTGGGACTTTTACCAGACATTGAGATGAAATGACATCTCAAGCCCTGTCGTCCAATGAATCCACTAGGGTTTATAAGCATGGACAGTCTGACTCGCACCGCTTTTCCTGGGCAGGCTTAGAATCTCTAAGCAGTTTACCAGTTGCATTTGCCATCTTAGCAGTTTACCAGTTGCATTTGCCATACAAATGCCATACTTGCTTTTACCATGGGATATATAGGGTTTTGGTTTTCTGTTCATTCAGTCATTATCATTTGCATGAGCCTTTGCATAATATGTTCTATTTATCTTAGGATGGTAGGGTGAGGCAAAGATGTTGTATATCTTGCATCACTTTGGGCCCAACTGATATTGGCTTACTGTTGTCCTTGCTACAGGTCAGGGTTGAGGGGGATGTTCTTATTTCTTTCGTGTCATCCCTTTCTTTCATTTTCCTCTTTCTCCCCACATCCCTCTCTTTCATCTCTATACTTTATCTTCAATTCTCCCATTCTCTGGGAGCAACACAAAATGACCCACAAGGGTTGGTGTGTGGTTTAACTCCAACACAATAAATCAATCAATCAATCAGTCAATCAATATTATGTTCCATAAAAATGTTACCTCTTTGAAGCAAGAAATACTACACCACAGAACTGAAAATTGTGGAGTTTTTCTTGTGTGTGTGTTGGGGTGGGGTGGGGGGTGCAGTCTAGTTAGTTTTGGCTAGTTAGGCCTCATCAGTAGCCCTCAGATATTCTCAAAGGACTAGAAAATATCTATACAGTGTATTATATGATGAAAGGCAGGGAGACGTTTTTGGCTGCCACACCAGCTGTAGTGAAGTCAGATATGTTCTATGAAAATATCCTTGATATCCTTGGAAGCAGTTTCATTTCTTAGCCCTTAATATACAGTGAAATTTTGCTATTAAGACCACCTAAAATGAAGACTAATTCTGGTTTAAAAGCTTATTTAGAAGGGTGTTATTATTCTTTCTTCGTGTTTTCTGAAAACAGTGCCTTCTGGTAAGAGACCACCTTTGGGACTGTTCAAAAGTGGTCTTAAAGACCACTTTTGAACAGTCTCAAAGGTGGTCTTAGAATAATTTTTTTTTTGTATTTGCAATGTTTGCAAGAAGATGCTGCAGATGACATGAGCAGACAACATTTTCAGATACAGTTTTTCTTGGCTCCTTTAGGATTAAGAACTGTAAGTCAGATCTGGCCCTCACAGAAGTGGCGTATTTACCTTCCATGGAATTCTTCTTTTTATGCATCAGTCATTGTATCCAAGAGTGCTTGGACGTCCACATTGACTTCTGATACTTGCTGCTACTTCCATTTGCACTAATATGAGGACTCTTTTCACTTGCCAAGGATAAAATTTTCTAAGAAAAAAAATCTGCATTTTTCCTGCATTATTGATTGGTCAACACTGGTCAAATAGTGGTCAGCTTGAACTCATGTCAAAATGAGTCAGAGAAAAGATGAATTGAGATATAACATGGAACATTCTTTATCTTGCTAATTTTCTTTGAAAGTTTAGCCATAGCCCTGGAGAAGGTGGATTATTTTCTGATTTCCCCTTATCCTGCTGAATAAATTAATTTAGCAACACCCATTTCTGACTATCAACCAAATTTCTTGATATGATTTAGTCATTTAAATTGACAACTCCATGAAAAACAGGGTAGATCCTGATCAGATGGCTTCATCAGAAGCCATCTGATCTGGATATACACTGTTTAATTTGCAAAGGAAGGGTTGTCGTGTTCAGCAGGACAAGGGTTAAGACTTATATTGTGGATAGTTATTAGAATTCTTACAAGTACCCACAACATCGATAACAAGTAGTAATGAAAATTATTCTTTAATTTTCCCTCACACTCCTCCTTATTTAGAGCTGTGTAGACTCTTCAGGTCATCTATATGCTGGTGTAATATGTGAATCCATAGCATTACATTAACACACCATGCACTAAAATGGAATCTATTCTATCTCTAGAACTAATATTTTTCAGATGAAAATGTTTGATATTTTAAATTTCTTTCTAGTCCAAATATAGATTGTGAGTGCTCATTAGAATATTGCGGCTTGAGATGTCATTTCATCTCATTTTTGCGTAAAAGTCTCTCAAAATGGGAAGTGACATTTCCAAAATGACCTAAATAGTTTTGATGGGGATGTAAAAACAAAAGTATAGTACCTACAGGGAACATTTTCTCCCTTCCGCTGATTCAAGAAGGGCATTGGTCAGTTTCTGGTGGAAGAATGTGCACTGTACATCTTTACATGACAAATGGTGTTGATTGGGCCATTAAATCCAAACAGTTTCTGGACACTGTGAACTCTTATTTATTCTGAAAATGGACCTAAGCCAATTAGACTCATGATTCTTTTTGTTTATAGATAATAGACATCTGTGTAGCATGATAGCTCAGTGGTTAGTCTACTTGCCTCTGATGCTAGAGGTCCCGGGTTTTGTCCCCGGCGGCGGCGATGGAATCATTTGCAGGGATGAATGTCATAAAGTGCACCTACCTTCGGATCAGGACGTTAACTGGAGGCCCCCTGTGCAGGAAGAACCATCCCCTGTGCAGGTTAAAGATCCCTACCGTAATAACATGATTACTTTGTAGGCTTTCGTCCTGCAAACCCTAGAGTGTATGTAATGTACACCTGCGGTAACCGTAATAACATGATTACTGTGTAGGCTTTCGTCCTGCAAACCCTAGAGTGTATGTAATGTACACCTGCGGTAATGGTCAAATGTGACTGATGCAGCATCAGTAAAAGAAAAAAAAAAGATAATAGAAACAGATATGGTAGGTATATTGGTGATAATTAAAGGACAATTTTTTGTCCATTCACCATAAAAACCTTTGTTGTGGATAAATAAGGAAAATTATCCTTCAGTTATCACAAAATACTGATGGTGAATGGGGAAAAAGACTTTCAGACTCGTTCCAGGAAATTTCAGGCAGCTGGCAAGGGAGACAACAGAGTAACACAATGATAAGCGAGGAGCCAATGTTTCTCACTGGTCAGTGTCTGATTAACCATAAACAGAAATTGATAAATCAACTAACCCTTAGATGCCGAGAAAAACTACATCTGAAAATGTCGTCTGCTTATGTCGGTCGTCTGCTGAATTTTTTTGCAAACATTTTAAAGACATTTTTGCATACAGGCAAACACTGTGGACCCAAATAGGAGCTGTCTGATTTTGGTCCACACTGTTTGCAAAATGCCTTTTTAAGAAAACCAGCAGACGGCAAAGCAGAGGACAATGTTCGTGATTGGCATTTTATGGGCTAACAACTATTTATGGACAAAAACCTTTGGCTTTTATCCCATTTTCAATGGAGTGGAATCTTGCTCAGTACATATAGCAGGAGTCCAGCTCGAAATTGAGGGGTGTCAGATAGTATTTGTCCCAGAAATTCAGTTAGAAAATAGGTGAGCTTTTTGTAAACAGTGAAGGCCCTGATCAGACGCCGCATAATGCGACGTCTGATCTGGACCTTCACTATTTTGCCTCTGCCACCATTTTGGGGGATTTTATGTCTGAAATGGGTTATTTAGCATGGCTTTAAGGATAGTTATTATGTGACTATTGATTAGACAACAAATATATAAATAAATTAGGATGGATGTAACATCCCAGGGGCCATATTATGACCAGTAACATGCAATCACTCTTTACCAAGGGTGAATAGTGCAAGTATCTTGCCTAATTATAATTTTTGCAATAAATATTTTTGAGTGCCTGAAGTGTAGTTTTTAATGGCGAGCTAGTTGGTCACATAAATCGAGCCTCGCAGAGTGAAAAAGCATCTATGGACGTTTGTGCAGCAAAGACCCAGTTTGGTGTCTTTTGTTGGCTAGCTTGCTTGTTGGACACATAAATCCAGCCTCGCCTAGCAGAATGTATCTTAGGTCATGAAAACAGCAAAGACTGCTCAGTGTCAACCTGATGACCTTCAAAGGCCCTCGATAAAATGCCTTCTAGGTCCTTGAATGCCATGTACAGTCACAAAGATTGCACTAAGTCATTATAGTCTAATTAAAAAATATGTCCGGGTGGGACTTTTTTGCCTTTTAACGGAACTTTTTAACCTTATTGAAGTTCAACTCAGCCCACACCCAGGTGGCATAAGAGCATATTTTCTTGCACACCAGACAAGGAAATCCGTGATTTTACCCTGGGATAGAAATTTATGTTCTGACCCTGGTGTTCCGACCCCAAATTGAATATAATCGCATGTTTGATAAATGCACTGGTTGATTACAACCTCATGCGCGTCGTCGTCATGCGTGACGTCACTAAACATTCCTGTTGTGTAATCACAAAATGGCGGACGTCGGTAACCGAAGTGACAGCAGCATTATAAATTCGCAGTAGAAATGGAAGGTATGCAAGAAAAAGAATCCAATATTGGTGTGAGGGGTGGATAGAAAAATCCGTCCCTCGGGATCACTGTCCGGCATCACTCTGCAAGCCTCGTGATGCCGGACAGTGTCCCTCGGGACAGATTTTTCAATCCACCCCGCACACCCATATAAGATTCTTAATTATAATACAAACAGGTGACATGCAATAAACAGACATATATAAACAAGCAGAGGAAGCAAATTCATCACATTACCATGCCTATGCAAAATTGTAAACAAAAAAAAAAAGCGGGGGTTGTGGATCCCACCAGAACTAGCATGTTTAAGCAGTTCTATATAGCAGCAACACTCCGGGCCCTGATAGTAGGAACAGGACAAAAACAGTGCCTGGTGACCTTAAGTGTTGTAGACAATCATGGGCCTCATGATTGTTCTTCCGAATCTATTTGTCAATCTTGAACTTTCTGAGGGTCATTTCATGTCCACTTGTATTTTATATTGATTAAGATGTCTATTGTATCGGTCAGCCAGAAAAATATGGAATATATCTCAGAAAATAGAAAATATTGATTGATATGGGGTTATGTGTTGGTCAGTTAAGAAAATAGCTGATAATTTAGACATCTCATTCTTTGAAAAATAGACCGGTCTTGTCAACAAAATGATAAAACACCATTGTGTTCTTGAAATACATGTTTGTACTTATTAGCAGAAATTCTGGTAACAGACCGGGCCGTGTCATGAGAGATCCTGCTTTAACCATTTGCAAACAACAATGTTCCAGATCAACCTGTGCATCTGCGTAGTCTAATAAGCCTCTTCAGGGAGGTTGGGTGAGGCAAAGGTGATGTGTATCTTGTATCACTGGGTATTGGCTTATAGTTCGACAAGGCCTGCTGTCCTTGCAGCAGGTAAGGGTAGTAAGGGAGCATTTGTTCGGGAGGACGCTGGTTCGATACCTGCCAGAGTCGGCAACATTCTTTCCCGGAGATTGATCATGAAATCTTTTCTATGGTCGTTCTCTCCCTTCCGCTGATCCAAGAAGGGCAGTTGTCAATTTCTGGTGAAAGAATGTGCAATGTACTGGTTAACTGTTTACGTATAAGCCTGCCCAGGAAAAGTGTGGCTAGGTAAACTGACTGGCTCAAAAATGACCTAAAATAGTGTTGACTGGGCCATTTAACTCCAAAACAAACAAACAAACCTCTACACTTTTTAGCTCACCTGAGCAACGAAGTGTTAGTGCTCATGGTGAGCTATTGTATTCGGTCAATGTCCAGCATGCGTCCTCAGTCGTCAACAATTGCTTTAAAAGACTACTCCTCCTAAACCCTTGAGCCAATTTCATTTAAACATCTTGGCCACTTTTATTCAAACCTCATAGGAAAGTTGCCTAGGTGACCCTCTACCAAAATAGCTAAAATCGTTCTGCTCTGACGAACAAGATTGCCACCAGAGCTAAAAATAGAACAATCTTTAAACAACTACTCCTCCCAAACCCCAGGGCCAATTCCATTCAAACTTCATAGGAATGATGCTTACGTGACCCTCTACCAAAATAGCTAAAATCGTTTTGCTCTGATGAACAATATGGCCACCAGAGCTAAAAATAGAAAAACATCGTAAATTTGCTTCAAACGCGACTTCCTCCTAAACCCTTGGGCAAATTTGATTTAAACTTCACAGGAATGTTGTCCAGGTGACTCCCTACCAAAATAGCTAAAATCGTTCTGCTCTGACAAACAAGATGGCCACCAGAGCTAAAAATAGAAAAAAATATATAAACGACAACTCCTCCTGTACCCCTGGGCCAATTTCATTCAAACTTCATAGGAATGTTGTTTGGTGACCCTCTACCAAAATAGCTAAACAGTTCTGCTCTGATGGTCAAAATTGCTTCCATAGCTAAAAATATAAAAACATCGTAAATTTGCTTCAAATGCGAACTCTTCCTTAACCCTTGGGCCAATTTGATTCAAACTTCACAGGACTGTTACATAGGTGACTCCCTACCAAAATAGCTTAAATCATTCTGCTCTGATGAACAAGATGGCCACCAGAGCTAAAAATAGAAATTCATTCAAACTTCATAGGAATGTTTCTTAGATGACCCTCTACCAATTTAACTAAAATGATCCTGCTTCGATGAACAATATGGCCGCAAGAGTTAAAAATAGAAAAAATTGTAAATTTTCTTCAAATGCAAACTCATCCTAAACCCTTGGGTCAGTTTGATTGAAACTTCACAGGAATGTTGCCTAAGTGACACCCTACCAAAATAGCTCAGATCTTTCCGCTCTGAGGAACAAGATGGCCACCAGAGCTAAAAATAGAATGTCCTAGAGACAGTAGCATTCAGGCTTGAAGAAATAGATGGGCGGCTTGATGCTTCCGTGCAGAGCTGAAACCGCACACGAGCACTGGTAAACCACTTAGAGGATCTAAGCCTGCTGAGGCAAAGTGGTGCCAGTCCATGCTTATAAGCCCTATTGGTTTCATTGGGCGACAGGACTTGAGATGTCATTTCATCTCAATGTCAGGTAAAAGTCCCACAAAATTGGAAGCAAGGTCTCCAAAATGACCTATGCAGTGTTGACGGGGACATTAAACCTCAATCAAATCAAAATCCACTGTCCCTCACTTTCATCTCCTCTATATCTCTTTTCTCCCTTTCTCTGGGAGACAGCAGAAAATGACCCACAAGGGTTGACGTGCCATTCAATCAATGATCAGCATCTTAATATGTGCTGCTCAGATAATTCATGACTAAAATTTCAAGACCTGTAGAACTGAGCAGGCTGGTTGGTGTCTTATCTGTCACAGATCCCAAAGACATTTTCTCATTATAGGCCTTAACCCTTATCCTGCTGAACAAATTAATTTAGCCACACCCATTGCTGACTATCAGCCAATCAAATTGCTTAATATATTCTTTTAATTTGAATTTAAAAACTGAATGGCAAGGGTAGGGGTTGTTGTGTTCAGTGGGATAAGGTGTTAAATGTACTCTTTTATGAGATGAAGATGGTTGTTCCACTACTCAATACACCTGAAATGACTAGAATTTTAACCCTTTAGTAGATAGGGGAAAAAAATGAACAGATTTTAACACTTACACTGCTGGCCTCTGCCCATTGGGGCTTGAAGAAATAAATGGGCTGCATGATGCTTCCACGCAGAGCTGCAACCAACCACACAAGAGTACTGGTAAACCGCTTAGAGGATCTAACCCTGCCTAGGCAAAGCGGTGCGAGTCGCATCGTCCATGTTTATAAACCCTATTGGTTTCATTGGGCGACAGGGCTTGAGAAGTCATTTCATCTCAATGTCTGGTAAAAATCCCACAAAATTGGAAGCAACGTCTCCAAAATGACCTATACTGTGTTGATGGGGACGTTTAACCCCAAATCAAACAATTAAACAAACAGCCAATCAAATTACTGGATTTATTCTGTTCATATGATGACAAACAGTGTAGATTTTAACCCTTTTGTAGATAGGGAAAAAAATTAACAGATTTTAACACTAAAACTGCCAATTACATTATGTCCGGGTGACGATCCTGAGTTAAAGTTGGTGTCGGCTGTTTGAGGCACTTAGTATAATAATATCTCGCTCCTGAATGAATTGATGGATTCTTATCAAACTTGCATGAATACATCACTAGGATGGGGGGAAAACAGTGATTTGGTTTTGATGGCCTTGACACCACTGTCAAAGTTACAGGCTCCCAAAAGCTGTCAATTTTAGGTCAGATTTGCTGCCCCCTGACTCATGAACAAATTTATGAATTTTGGTCAAACTTTGTAAAATACCTTCCAAAGATTTGATTAGAAATTGATGACCTTGACCTAATTTTCACTTTGTGTGCATATCATGAGAAAATAAGCAGGGTGAGACAAGCCTTATTTTCCCTGAAAAATAATTCAAAAGTTAAATTGTTGTCTGCTAAAAAAAAATTCTTTTTGAATTCTGGCCCCTGCATTTTAACCCTCTCAACCACCAGGGTCGGCAACATTCTTTCCTAGAGATTGAAATCTTTTCTACGGTTATTCTCTCCCTTCCGCTGATTCAAGAAGGGCAGTTGTCAGTTTCTGGTGAAAGAATGTGTACTGTACTGGTTAATTACCGCTTACGTATAAGCCTGCCCAGGAAAAGTGGTGATAGTAAGTAAGTAAGTAAGTAAGTAAAGACTTTATTTAAAGAGGGTGACAACATTTAGCACATACAATTGAAAAACATGTAATAGCTAATAGGTAAACTGACCGGCTCAAAAATGACCTAAAATAGTGTTGACTGGGCTGTTAAACTCCAATACAAACAAACAAAAACCCTTTCAACCAGATATAGGTACTATTTAGATCTAGGTGAGATGGCTCATCACAAGCTGTCTCATTAGGATCTACATTACAGTATATGATTATTAGCAAATTCTGCTGTTTACCAGAATGGACAGCTGGAAGAGTCCACTTCAGAAACTCAGGGGGTGAAAGTGTAACTGACAACTGTCACTTTTAATTTTCAAATCAAATAACAATAAAGGGAAAAATTTCCATATTTGAAATTTCAAGAGAGAGGCCTGCGAAAGAGATACAGTAATCATTTGCGACAGTCGTCCTGGGGTGTTATTAAACCCACACCGTCGCCCTGTCACTTTGACCTCTCGTTGAATTCTTAACCCTCAACTGCTACGTACATTTCTAGAGCAGACGACAGTCTGATTTTTTTTTTTAAATTCATACTAAATAAGGCTTGACATTACATGTGAATCGTCTGCTGGGCAGACGATTCACATGTAATGTCAACCCTTATTTCCGCTAAAAAGTAAGAAAAAGAACATTTTTAAAATGTCGTCTGCTAGTTGTGATCAGCAGTCAAAGGTTTTAAGGAGCTCACTTGTGTTTTCTAAGCCAATTACCTCCGCAAAGCTTCAAAAACGGTCGCGTGCCCTTTGTGCAGGAGAAGCCGTCATAACAATTGACCCCCGACCCTTAAAGCTCACAACAGAAATTAACAAAAGGATTTTCACCTGTGCCCCTGTGGAGATGGCTACCTGACACTGACCTCCGCGACCTAAGGGTCAATTACTGAAATAGTTCTCGCTTTTTTACCAGCAAAACATATGGCAGTCCAAAAGAAGAAGAAATTGTATTTAAACCCTTTTAAAGCAGGCAGGAGCATGCCCTTATGTCACCAAGAAAAACTGCATCTGAAAATGTTGTCTGCTTACGGCAGCTGCTGCCTTTTCTTGAATACATGTACAGGCTAACAGTGTGGACCCTGATCAGACTGCTCCTATAGGAGCAGTCTGATCTGGGTCCACACTGTTTGCAACAATGACTTAAAAGTAACCAACAGACTATAGTTGTTATCTAGTTAAAGAAATAAGTTTTTGTCAAGTTTGAACAAATTATAAAGGTTGCATGCAAAGTAAATGAACCCAAGTGTTGCCAAAGTTGTTCATAAAATTCAATGAACATCGGAAACTTTTTGATCCCATCACAAAACACGCCTATATAATATTGACCCCCTTGAACGCCACTTTTATATAGTAAAACTGGGGTTTACAGGGGTAAATCCTATTTTATTAGCACGGCTGTTTTTGAAGAAAACGACAAGGTATTGTCATAGCTCTGGCGTCGTCGTTGTCGTGCAATAACTTGGCCATTTTGTAATACCTCTGTCATTGCTGAACATATTTACTCGGACTAGTTGTTCATTATGAAAAGGTAAACTCATACCAATAGGTGAGATAACCCTCAAAATATTTTTGGCACAGTTATGCCCCTTTTTCGACTTAGAATTTTTGTTTTATAAAAGAAACTGCAGCTGAACATTGGCACCCGCATGCAGTGCTCTTGTTTATGTCTGCCTTAAAATATAGATTGTGGGTACTCGTTAGAACCGCCTCAATGAGGCGCTTCTAACGAGTACCCACAATCTATATTTTGAGCAGAAATAAGAAAAATATCACAAGTTTTATCAGAAAATTTTCATTTTTTTTTGCGGTAAAATTTACACTGTATTAGTGTAGGCGTGTTTTCCTAATGTGTAATGTCAAGCCTTATTTTCACTGAAAAATAAGAAGAAAAAAAAACTCAGAAAGTGCCGCCTGCTATGAAGAGTTATGGGGCTTTGAAGGGTTATGGGGCTTTGCTTTAAATGTGCTGAGAATATTAATATTTCATATTGGCCCCTGCCCATCGGGGCTTGAAGAAATATATATATGGGCTACATGATGCTTCCATGCAAAGCTGAATCCGACCCACACACCAGTACTGGTAAACCGCTTAGAGGATCTAAGCCTGCCCAGGCCAAGCGGTGCGCACGAGTCAGACCGTCCATGACCGTCAACAGGGCTTGAGATGTCATTTCGTCACAATGTCGGGTAAAAACCACAAAATTGGAAGCAACATCTCCAAAATAACCTTTACAGTGTTGACGGGGATGTTAAACCTCAAACCAAACAAAGCAGCCAGAAAACAGTGAAAGAACAAAATAGTCCTTCCAAATTTGATAAAATATTCACTTAATTAACCCATTTTGTACAAGAAACACAAAAACTTGACCTCTTTGGCAAACAGTGCAGGCCCAGATGCCACAGATCTTGGTCCAGTTGTTCAAAGCATCGTTAGCTTAAGGGTCAAATTGTAAACTGACCTAGCAGGTACAATATCTAAAATTCTGGTATTTTTGCTTTAAAAAAATGTTAGCTTATTTGCCATATTTAATGATCAAAGTTTCAATGATTCGTTAACAAAGGATGTCATTAGTTTTAAACAACTGGCCCCTGACCTCCAGTGTTGATCTGCGCCAGGGCAAATATTTTTTGTTGAGTCTGATTGTGAAATATTTCCTTTGGTCATTCTCTCCGTATCGCTGATTCAAGAAGGGCAGTTGTCAGTTTTTAGCTGTCCTATCTTTCAAATGCTGTACCCATGGCCTGGTGGGGATGTGACAGCCCACCACCCCTACTAAGGCAGCCTTGTTAAAAGTTTAATGTTCAATTTCAAGACCATTTTGCAGCCTCGGCAAGCCTATATGGTGAAGTGGTTAAGGGGTCTGGGTTCAGTACTTGGCTTCTCCAGACTTTTAACCCATTTTGTACCTGAAACCCCAAAACGGGTAATTTACAAACAGTGCAGGCCCGGATCAGACACCACAGAATGTGGTGTCTGATCAGGGCCTACACTGTTTGCAAAAAGTTCAGCCATTTTTCAAATAAATTTTGAAAAAAAAACACAACCTGTCACCTCTAAATTTTGAAATGGGCTCCTTCTATATATAAGGAGGAAGATTCCATTTGGTACAAAAAGGGTTAAACCAAGGTCCCGCCTCCATATGACCTTAGTTGTTGGTGGGATGTAATTCTGAAATTCATAAAAGAGAAATGAAGTGACAAAGATCAGACTGCTCCTCCATGAGCAATCTGATCTGGGTCTACACTGTTCATCCCTGGAATGAAGACAAAGGCACTATAGTAGATCTCTTTTGCTGTCTGATGGATCCCTGCTTTTCATTAGCAGTTTTCTGGACATTGGCCCCTATAGCCCTTTTGCAAAATAGAATTCTTCTAATCTTCATTATAGGCACGCTTATTTGTTGACCTGTGACCCTAGGAAATGACCACTAACTGACCAATACTCTTACTGTATATAGTAGCCTGTAAGGCAGAAAGTGGACTATTATTGACCCTTCAAGTACAGAAAAATTCCAATATAAAGACCACCATTTGGACTCTTCAAAAGTGGTCTTTAAGACCACTTTTGAACAGTACCAAAGATGGTCCCTGTCCAGCGGACATTGCTTGCAGAAGAGACAAAAGATTAACTGCAGCTTCTAAATAAGCTTTTTAAAGCAGAAATAGTCTTAATTTTAAGTGGTCTTAATTTTAGGTGGTCTTAACAGTGGAATTTCACTGTACTTTGTTTGAATTGAGGTTTTATGTCCCATTCAACACTATTTAGGTTGTTTTGGATGAATTGCTTCCAATCTTGTGGAATTTTTACCAGACATTGAGATGCAGTGACATATCAAGCCCTACCATCCAAAACAAACCAATAGGATTTATATGCAGGGACCGTCCGACTTGTATCATTTTGCCTTGGCAGGCTTACTCATCTATGGTAAGTGGAAACACATTGCAACCCAACCCATTTCTTACTTTAACCCTTTTTGTACCAAATGGAATCTTCCTCCTTATATATAGCAGTTTTGGTTTGGGTTTTACGGCCCTTTCAAGATTATTTCACTCATATCGAGCCGATCGTTAATCAGAGGTGGGCGAAAACCGGAGTACCCGGAGAAAAACCACCTGACCTTCCGTTGCAGAACTTGGCGTCTCACACGTGGCCCGAGCGAGGCTCGAACCTACGGCGGTGAGAGACCTAATGACTAAGAGTCAGCGCTCTTATCCACTAGGCCACGGAGGCCCGTTATATATATAGCAGTAGCCCATTTCAAAATTTAAGGGGTGTTAGGCTGTGTTTTCATCAAAATTTATTTTGAAAACGGCTGAACTGTTTGCACATAGTGTAGGCCCCGATCTGGGCCTGCACTGTTTGCCAGGGTACCCGTTTTGGGCTTTCCGGTACTGAATGGGTTAAAGCCCTGATGTGCTGGGGCCCCTTTTAAGAACTAATCCAACTAGAAGATAACATTTTCACAGTAGTTTCTTATTTGGGCCCCGTCAAGCGATTTTGGTACTTATCTCCTCTGTGAGCAGTGAAGGTTCAGGCGAGCCTGCGCATCCACGCAGTCTCGCCAGAACCTTCGCTGCTCACTCATACAAGCAGTGAATCAAGAGGAACGGTCAGACAGAAAGCCATATCTCTGGCCCCTCTGAATGGCTGGGCATGCGCAAATAAAATTTGTCATGACGGAATGCTCGAAGACACAAATTCGCTTGGCGGGGCTTATTTATGTTAGGTACGTTTCTTGTCTAAAACGCAAACATTATGAAAACATGTGTATACAAATACATTGTAGAATATCTTGGAGCAGAATTAACCCTTGTCCTGCTGAGCCCAGATAGGTCTGATCTTTCAAACAATGCAGATCCAGATCAGATGGCTTCTGAAGAAGCCATCTGATCAGGATCTTCATTGTTTTCCATTCAGTTTATGAATTGGTTGCAATGATTTGCATCAAGTAATCTGATTGGTTGATAATCGGTAGAGGGTGTTGCATATTTAAATATTCGGCAGGACAAGGGTTAAGAAAAACACTAGGATAACACATCCATTTGACGTAGTGTACTTTTTCACATCTCCAAAATGGCCACATTTCTGATGAAAGTGCATGCTATTTTTCTTATTAATACTGCAAACATAGATTGTTGGTGCTTGTTAGAACTGCCTCATTGAGGCAGTTCTAATGAATACCCACAACCAATGTGTCGGAGTCTTTGTTTGTGGGTGCTTGTTAGAACTGCCTCGTTGAGGCGGTTCTAACAAATATCCACAACCTATGTGTTGGAGCAGAATTATGAAAAATAATGTATACCCCCAAAACTCCAGTTTTCTCTATATAAAGTGGGGTTTAAGGGGTGTTCATTTTATGGACTTATTCACATGATGTCTTGTATACCCCTGTAAATCCCAGTTTTCTATTATACAAAGTGTGGTTATGGAGGTGTTCATTTCACGGACTTGTTCACATGATGGCATAAATTTGTTCATTCATATTTGCAATCTGGATGACAAACACTGTAGATCCTGATCAGGTACAGAAGCCCTCTGACCTGGGCCTACATCTATTGCAAAGTTAGGGCCTGTCATGGACAGCAGAATAAGGGTTAAGGGTTATTAGGTGGGTATATACAGTAGCTTGACCACTGCTCATTGGAAGCTGTGGGAGGGTGTCTCAAATAATTCTGAAGTAATATCCTTTTAACCTGTTATCACATTTGCCAGATTGTTTGCAAGTTTCTTTAAGATAAAATAGCTACTTTTACCTGAAAACAGTTTTGAAAAAAATCTTCATGAAATTGTGTGAACATTGACAGAAAAAAAACTGGTTTCATTAGTTTAACAAAAAACTTTATGAAATTGTTAAAAAAATAATTAGAGAAAAAAATTCTGGTTTCATTGCTTTTACCAAAAACAACAGTTTTTGAAAACTTAATGAAATTGTTTGAACATTTCTGGTGTCTTTCATGAGAAGGAATTTGTTTCATGAGGACAACTTACAATGGCTGAACAGAAATAAAATAACGCAACAAATTCTTAAATAATGATTTCACTAAAAACGGATTTGTGTGACGGTTAAGATGAAAGATATTTAGTGCTATGTACAGAGGAAACTGTGTGATGTTTGACATAAACATGTACTTTGCTTATAGGATTTAGGAGACCTGAGTTCATTAAAATTGTGTGTAATGGTATTTGAATACAGCAGTTTGTAACATTGAGAATTTTCTACAGACCTGAAATCTACAGACAAATATTAGTGGGACACTTCACCAACATTCAAAACCCAAAAGCGGAGAATTAGTCCAAAACTTGAAACGATTGCTTCAGAGCAATGATGTGTTCAGTATTGGGACAACCACTTTATCGTCCGATCCCTATGAGGTAAGTATGTTCCTGGTGTATGAATGTCATTTGATGTGTCACCAGTAACAATTCTGATTCTGATGTTGTTAACCTTTACCACTCTCTAGGCTAAGTCAGCAGACGACAAATTGTTGATATTTTTCTTATTTTCCCAGAAAACAGGACTTGACATCTCATGCAAATTGTCTCCTATGGATAAATGAAATGTGTCTTATTAATTTTACTTCAGTGAATTTTGTTTTCTCACTTCACTTTAGTCATTAACTGAATCTTAATTAGTGTAATAGTATTTAAATTATTCTATTCCTGTCAATTTTAGGTGTATATGTTGTGTTGATTTTACCAAATAAATATCAATCAGTCAATCAACAATATTTCAAAGTGCCGTCTGCTGCGAAAAAAATACCCAGCATACAGAGCGCTAAAGAATAAACTGTCTAAAAGTTTTAACTGATCTGTGAGTGTTTTGAACTTGGACAGAAATGTCCTACCAGTATATACATATTCATCTTATGAATTTAGTCACTTAAAATCTTAAAAACTTTTTCAGTATCATTTCAGTTTCATTTATTTCATATATGTTACTAATGCTGAGTTTGGACATGTTTGTCGAACCAAACATGTCCAAAGTTGGCAAAAGGAGCATATATAATTATGTTCATTAGAAACATTTCAGCACCTTTTCCCTCTTAGTAATCAATATGTTGCTGCACAGACTGCAAAATCCTCAAACTGCCAGTCATGACATCATTTTCGAATATTTGTTATGTCTTATCATGCTTATTTTTTAGCAGAAAATAAGACATATCATACTTATTATTTAGCAGAATGCTTATTTTTTTAGCAGAATATATGACATATCATGCTTATTTTTTAGCATAAAAGAAGACATATCATGCTTATTTTTTAGCAGAAAATAAGACATGACTTTACATGTGAATTGTCTACCCAGCAGGCGATTCACATGTAATGTTAACCCACAAATATTTTGTAAAATAAAATTGCAGTCTCCTCAAAGAATGAACATGGTGGCTTTAAGGGTAAATTGAAAAAGATTAGAGCATTGGCATTACGAAACACGCCTATACAAATACATTGTAAAATTTAATGCTGAAAAAAAGGAAAATTTTAAGATATAAAATTGTGATATTTTTCTTATTTCTGCTCAAAATATAGATTGTGGGTACTCGTTAGCACCACATCATCGAGACTGATCTGCACCTTTGTTGTTTGCAAATAGCTGAAACAAATTTCCTCTTCATTTGATTCAGGGGGCCCCTCCCATCGGGGCTTGGAGGAATAGATAGGGCTGCATGGTGCTTGAGTACTGGCAAACCGCTTGGAAGGTTTTTTCTTGCACAACAGACAAGGAAATCCGTGATTTTACCCTGGGATAGAAATTTATGTTCTGACCCTGGTGTTCCGACCCAGGCAATTAACATAAATGCGCTTCAATTCTATTCAACTACAGGAACTACTTCCGCACTACTTTTATTTTGTAAACAATATACATGTGGGAGCTGTCAAAACTAACCGGAGGTGTTGTGCAAGAAAAAGAATCCAATATGGGGTTCTGTTGTAGATGGGCGTTTCCAACCCACGGGATGACCGTGCTGAGCAGAACCTCGGCGTAGCCTCGGTTCCGCTCAGCACGGTCATCCCTCGGGTTGGAAACACTCATCTACAACAGAACCCCATATCAGATTCTTATATGCCTGCACAGGCAAAGTGATGCGAGTCTGACTGTCTATGCATATATACCCTATTGATTTGTTTGGGTAGGTAGAGATGTCATTTCATCTCAATGCTGGGTAAAAATCCCACAAAATTGAAAGCAACACCTCCAGGATGACTTAAATAGTGTTGACGGGGACTTAAAAACCTCAATTCAAACAAATAATTTGCTCAGAGCTTGCTGCATTTTCTAATGCATTTGAAAGTACATGTAAAATGCATGTTTGTTTGTGATAGATTTCAAGTGTTTAATTGTTTTCACGATCCACTCCAGTTCGATCAGTTTGTTTTAACCACAGTAGGATGTCATCCAGGATCTTTTTAAGTTTGATTGATTCTGTCAAGAAAAGATAAAAACAATTAACAGCCTCGTCACATAAAAAGTACATTTACCAGTTTTTATAGTCTCCAACCCCAACTACCCCATTACACAACTTGCAAAAAAATATTTTAAGTAAAACACATAACTTTTTCAAACAGAATGGGTAAAACCCAGCAGGATTGATGCGCTTGTAAATTTACCCAAGTCTTTGCTGTTTTGGCGCGATTTCTCCTGTGACTCCTTAAATTTGAACTTTTTAAGGAGTACTTTAATTATTTAATATTATTATACTGCTGTCCATGCTGAAAGTTGGTAAGTGATTGTTTGTTTGATTTGAGGTTTAACATCTCCATCAACACTGTGTAGGTCATTTTGGAAAAGTTGCTTCCAGTTTAGTTGGACTTTTACTCTGACATTGAGATGAAATGACATTTCAAGCCCTGTCGGCTTATGAAACCATGAGGGTTTATAAGCATGGATGATCCGACTCGCACCACTTTGCCTGGGCAGACTTAGATCCTCTAACCGGTTTACCAGTACTCATGTGCGGTCGGTTTCTGCTCTGCATGGAAGCATCACGTATCCAGGCATCATGTGACGTCAATCTAAACCATGGTTCTCTACGGGCAAAAGTTTGCCCTATCAGTATTTTTTAGCCCAGTGATGAGGGACAAAGAATGTAAATATAAAAAATAAACTTAATTTTTCTGCTTTTCATGAAAGCATGAACAACATCGGGTCGCTAGCAAAGTTTACATGAACCCCAAAGGGGTTCATTTAACCAAAGGGGTTCATTTAACCCCTTTGGGGTTCATTTACTTTGCAAACAACCCACTGCATTCATACTTTCATTAACAGCAGAAAAATAAATTTCATTTCTTAATTAAAACAAATTTTATTCACGATAGTTTAACAAAAATGTCGATATTCCGCCATTTGTAAACACAACATTGTTAAGGATGTTGCAGGGCGTATCTAACTTATTTGCATATTTAATCCACCAGTAGATTATCAAATTTATTACATGGCATTATTTCATTCTCAGATGCAACTTCACTTCATTTGATAAATGGCAGTATACAGAGAAAGCAAACAGGACAACATTCTCTGGCATTGCAACAAATATAATATCCTCTGCTTTAAGATTATCATCCATTGCTATATGTTGGACAAGCCCATCAGGCCTATTTTTGTGTTTTTATTCTGTGTTTTGAAGGGAAATTCTGTTAGCAAATAGTGCAGGCACTGATCACTATTATGCTATGGGTTAAAAGGGTGTAGGGTTCTTTGTTTCATGGCCCATGGTGTTTCATGGCCCATGAAACCCAACATGCAATTTGATTGGCCTTAAATTATGAAATCAGTTACAGGAGCACCTGCTGCTGTCACCTTTGACCTTTGTTATTGCTGGCATCAGTTCTGCTTTCAAATTCAAATTGACCAATGATCATAAAACAAGCTTGGGTCAATAAAAAAACACAGACAGGTCATCCATCTGAAGGCCAGGGGTCAATATTATCAACCCCTGCTGAAAGATATTTGGAATGAAATTGAAAGTGAAGGAAATCTTCAGGTGTTTCTGAATTTCTCAGATGTTCTGAATTTTCTTTAATATTTGAGAAAATTGAGCAGTGAATGCAAGTGCCCAGTGTTTATATGAAATTCTTTTGAACATCTAGCAATAGAATCTGATTTAAAATTGTTAAATGTTAAACAATCTTACAGCCATGAAATTTATGAAACTTGCCATTTTATTCAAAACTTGCAAAAGGCTTTTTTCATAAATTTTGTTTGAAATGACCACGAGTGTAAGATCATCTGTGTAGAAATGATGGCTTGACATTCCATGTGAATTGTCTGTTAGACAGACCATCCACATGGGATGTCCAGCCTTATTTATTTTCTTAGAACAATAATAACTACAGTAATAATTCTAAGTATTGGGACAGACAGGCCTAAGCAAACAGTGCAGACCCAGATCAGAGTCTGATCAGGGTCTGCACTGCCATTCTGTTTCCACTTTTGGACTCCATGCTCAATCCAGCAACAAACTTTTTAAAATTTAGGAGAATTACAGCAAGTTCTCAAGTTAGCCGATTTTTTGGATTCTTAGGATAGAATCACCTGCTTCTGTTTTGCTTGGCCCTTTTAGGCTTAGTCTTTGAGAGGTCAGGGAGACACTGGTCAATTCTGTCCTGAGAGAGAAAGATGGACATTGGGAATTAAACTATTGATTATTTTGTCTTTTGAAGGGTTATTAGCTTTTGCATTTTGCATGATGAAACTCCTTAAGCCCCCACTGTCATGTGTTTATTGACCTGTGGGGGTATTAATTTTTACTGGTCAGTTCTGTGTTGTGTGGGGTCAAAGGGTCAGAGTGACCATCAGCCCTGCCAGTGTGCATTTGAATGATGATGCACTCCAGACAATTAAAACAAAATTAAATTTCTGATTGAAGATCTGTATAAAACAGTTGATGCCTTTTGAACAGCTGTATCTGTAGTCAAACATGGACAGTTGTATCTCCTTTTATCTTGGAGGGAAAATGAGCAAGCTGGGATGGAAAAAAAATCAAAGCACTGACAGCACTGGTGCATTGATTGTCTGGTGCACGGAAAAAAGTCACACAAAAAAAAGCCACGGAAAAAAAGTCTGATTGTCTCTGAGTGTAGGTCCTGAACAGAGGCTGTGACTGTTTTAATCAGCCCTTAACCCATTTTGTACCGGAAACCCCAAAATGGGTAATTGGCAAATAGTGAAGGCCCAGATCATATGCCGCAAAAGGTCTCCGGACGTTAGCCCCCCAGGACGTTTGCCCCCCAATGACTTAATCTAAAAATGGACATTTGCCCCCCAGTTGAAAATGTGACCCGGACATTTGCCCCCCAGAGCTTATTTTTGGTATGGACATCTGCCCCCCAGTGCTTATTTTACAAGTGGACAATTGCCCCCCACTGCTTATTTCAGAAAGGGACATTTGCCCCCCAACCTGGCTAGACAAGGATATTCATTACACCGACTTGTATATAGCTACATAATTTACATGATAACGTTTTGGTTAAAGTTTTACAGTCCATTCAAGATCATTTCAATTTCTTCAAGAATAAACCGTCAGTGTATCCAGTGATAACCACTTGAGTATAGGCGTCTGACACTGGACCCTCAGTGAGGCACAAACTCAATATATGGTTCTGTAGCTGACTCGCTTAACCCTTATCCTGCTGAATAAATTAAGCATCTCCAATTGTTGACTATTAACCATCACATTCTTGGTATATTTTTGTTAACTTAACAAATTGCATGACAAACAGTCTAGATCCCCATCAGATATGGCATCTGATCGGGATCCATACTGCTTTCTAACATAGGGGTTTTCCATAACAGCAGGTTATTATGGGATTCATATTTATATAGATGGAGTAATTTATTGCTTAACATGTTGTATTTCTGATGATAATAAACCAATAAATACACTGTTTTCCTCCTTTGTGTTAGCCCTGGTCTTTCTGGGGGGCAAATGTCCTTTTCTGAAATAAGCAGTGGGGGGCAAATGTCCACCTGTAAAATAAGCACTGGGGGGCAGATGTCCATACCAAAAATAAGCTCTGGGGGGCAAATGTCCGGGTCGCATTTCCAACTGGGGGGCAAATGTCCATTTTTAGATTAAGTCATTGGGGGGCAAATGTCCTGGGGGGCAAATGTCCTGGAATCGCCGCAAAATGTGGCATCTGATCAGGGCCTACACTGTTTGCAAAACGTTTAGCAAGTTTCCAAATAGATTTTGAAGAAAACACAACCTGACACCCCTCAATTTTGAAGTCATTACGAAAACACACCTATACAAATACATTGTAAATTTTACTACCCAAAAAAACCACGAAAATTTTAAGATGAAAATAAGTGATATTTTTCTTATTTCTGCTAAAAATATACATTGTGGGTACCCGTTAGAACCGACTGATCGAGGCGGTTCTAACGAGTACCCACAATCTATATTTTAGAGCAGAAATAAGAAAAATAAGGTTTGCCCCTGTAAACCCCAGTTTTACTATATAAAAGTGGGGTTCAAGGAGTGAAAACTAGATAGGCGTGTTCTCATGATGTCTGACTTAAATTCCAGTATTATAAGCAAACAGTGGACCCTGCTAAGCAGCTGCATTCTGTTACAGTTATCTCAAAAACACGGCTATATAATTTTGACACTTTTGATTAGCCTCACTCTCACACGCATCTTGGTTAAACCTCACTCTCGCGCGCATATTAACATTCGGAATGAGTGTTTGAAGCTTGCATCGCATTCATCAATTCCCATGAACTGTCTTGCCTTTCTTATACAGTTAAATTCCTATATTGAGACGACCTTTGGAACTGTTCAAAAGTGGTCTTAAAGACCACTTTTGAACAGTCCCAAAGGTGGTGTCTTATTAGGAGACATTGGTTGTAGAAAACACAAAGAAAGAATAACTGAAACCTTCTCAATAAGTTTAAAAAGCAGGTTTAGTCTTTATTTCAGGTGGTCTCCATAGTGGAATTTTACTCATCACGCATTTCATCTCAATGTCGGGTAAAAGTCCCACAAAATTGGAAGCATTGTCTCCAAAATGACCTATACAGTGTTGACTTGGACGTTAAACCTCAAATTAAACAAACAAATACTCATCACGAAAACACAACTATATAAATTTGACCCCCTTAAACCCCACTTTTATATAGTAAAACTGGGGTTTGCAGGGGTATACATTATTTTTCTTATCTCTGCTCAAAACATGGGTTGTGGGTACTCGTTAGAACCGCCTCGATGAGGCGGTTCTAACGAGTACCCACAATCTATTTTTTGAGCAGAAATAAGAAAAATATCAAGATTTTTTATCTGAACATTTTCATTTTCCGGTGGTAAAATTTACAATCTTTTTGTATAGGCGTGTTTTCGTTATGGTATACAAAAAATAAAAAAAAAAATAGAAAAATAATATTTGATCATTTCGTCTGCTAGTCATTAGCGTTAAAAGTTTTTGTAGGCTGTTGTTATGATAGCTGTCCATTAAACTTGTTTTCCTGTAGCAATTTTCAATAATTGAATAATAGTTGTTTCCAGTCATAATTGTCGTTTGATGTTTTTGTGGTCAGTTTGTCCTTCTTTTATCATCTTTGTTCTGTCCGAAAAGTTTTGTTTTTATCTCTCTGGCCAGCTGTTGTAGCTTTTGTCCAGTTTTAGCCAGTGGTCATTTGTTCTGTGACATAAAAGAGAACTTCGTCGTAACTAATATAGAATTACCTGGATTTTTGTACGTTTTAATAGAAAAATTGGTTAAAACGCCCGAGGCTTCCCATTTAGATCATGATTGTCATGAATTTGTACTGTTACGAGGTTTTGATTATTACCTACAGCTGTTTTGACCGCTGTTAGTTTTTTGGTCAGTTTTATTTGTATAGTATAATTATGTTTGATTTTTTTCAAAAGGGCGCCTTTTTGTATATTGACCAAATGTATTGAGGGTGTTGAAAGGGTACTTGTGAGACCCCAGTGATGTAATTATCGTCAATCTTTCAGTGCTGGTTTACTCAAAGTATGAGCCACATTGCATGAAAGGTGTCTTTAAGGTTCTCAGTCTTATCAGCGAAGAAACAGATCAGCCTTGGCATCGTTTAAGAATGGGTGGCCTTTGTACAGTTAGTAATCGCAAGATAGAACCCTCACACAGCCAGTGAAGGATCTGATCAGACTGTGCTTTTGCACAGTCTGATCAGATCCTTCACTGGCCAAGCATTCGAAAAGGTGTCATATAGGTGCTTAAAACATACAAAATGTATTGGAGAAAAAATATGTAATAGATAATGAAAGAAAAAGTAAATAGAATGATACAATAGTTGGATTAATAAAAGATCTAGGGTGTCCGACAGGAAATGAACATTGTATGAAAGCTTTTACCGGTATTGAATTTAGTTTCAAAATGGTGAAAGTTTTCTAAACTTTGACTGTTTGGCATCTAAATGTTTTTATGCGTCAATAAAAAATTCATTATGTCACAGGGATTGACAATTTGAATTTTCTGTTTGTTATTTTCTTCAAAAACGTTTGCTTATTTGAAACCAAAATTCAAAAATTGTGTGCTGCATGTGTGCATTCCAATTATTATATTTTTGGACCCTATGTCAGCTTTTAATCCCTGAAATGCCAATCATAATAATTGCCCTCTGCTTTGATGTCTCCTGGCTTCTTTTTTTTTTTTCTTTTTTTGGTTTGGGTTTTACGGCCCTTTCAAGATTATTTCACTCATATCGAGCCGATCGTTAATCATAGGTGGGCGAAAACCGGAGTACCCGGAGAAAAACCACCTGACCTTCCGTTGCAGAACTTGGCATCTCACACGTGACCCGAGAGAGGCTCGAACCCATGGCGGTGAGAGACCTAATGACTAAGACTTTTTGGGGTTTAATGACATTAGAAATTCAAGGAGCTGCTACCAGTTCTCTCTTCCCGCCACCTCTTGTTGAAGACACACAGCCGTGTGTACAGCTCTTGTGTGCAGAGCACAATGCTTCATGCCAGTGAGACTTGACCAAAGTCAAACCTCCAGCTTCTGCAGTGGAATCACAGGTCAATGATCCATTACGCAAACACGCCTATACAAATACATTGCCACCTTTATCACTGAAAAATGAAAATTTTATGATGAAAAATTGTAATATTTTTCTTATTTCTGCTCCAAATATAAATTGTGGGCACTCGTTAGAACCGCCTCATCGAGGCGATGAGGCGGTTCTAACGAGTATCCACAATCTATATTTTAGAGCAGAAATAAGAAAAATAAGGTATACCCCCGGAAACATCAGTTTTACTATATAAAAGTGGGGTTCAAGGGGGTCAAAATTATATAGGCGTATTTTCGTGATGAGACAGATCTGCAATGTCAAGTCACAGGACATTGTCACCATCAGGTCCAGTGAGCCACTTGCACAGCTTGGCATTGAGGACCTTGTGTATCATCTCCCAGAGAAAGGGAGAAAAGTGATAGTAGGAGATGAAACTGAGGGACAGAGGAGAAAGAGGAAACTGAATGGAAGTGTAGAAACAAAAAGTAACAACATTTCCCTCTACCCTTACCTGCTGCAAGGACAGCAGGCCTTGTTCAACTGTAAGCCAATATCAGTTGAACAACCCAGTGGTGCAAGATACACATCAGTCACCACCTTTGCCTTACCCAACCACCACCTCCCCCTCCCCCAAGGAAGAGATGCATCAGACAACATATACATTTTCAGATACAGTTGTAAGTAAAATTTCAGAAAGCACCAATAATGACTTGACTTAGCAGGTGACATTTTTTACACAAAAAAGGGATTTTTTTTATTTTGATTTTGAGAAACTCTGGCTTTATTTTTCATGGGAAAACAGCAACAACAACAAAAGCAGGCTGTCATCGGCTTGGCAGTTTTCCTCAGTGCTGTTTGGATGTCCTGGTAACCAATCTTGTAAAGGACATTGTTTTTTTTGGAAAGAAAAATTACAAATTATTGATCTCAATCAGATTATCCCTTGTCTTTGGACAATTAATATATCTTGGTTGCTATGGTCACATCAAACTGACCAACTTCCAGTTGAATTAGTGCAAACTGACTACACTGCCTATTCTGTAGTCAGTGTACTGGCAGCACTGGATGATCCAAGCTGAGTAATTGTTGCCTGCTTTGTCGTCTGCTTGTTACTTTAAAAGTCATTGTTGTAAACATTGTGGATCCAGATCAGACTGCTCCTCTAGGAGCAGTCTGATCTGGGCCCACACTGTTTGTCTATATGCAAAAATATGTTTGAAATGTTTGCAAGAAGATGCAACAGTCGACACAGACAACATTTTCAGATGTAGTTTTTCATGGCAAAAAATGGTAAACTGTGTTCCACAGGCTCAGATCAAGTTTACAAGTTTATTTAATACTCAGGTTATACATCAATATAACAACATGAGAGTTAATATTATAAACATGGTATACATATCAGTGACTCGATCAGCAAACCCCCTTGTGCCAGTGTTACTAAAAATAGCTCCATCGGATTTACAGCTCTTTACAGAGCTAGCTCCATAGCATTTTCAGCCCTTTACAGAGCTACCTACCTGTGCTGACTCATTCTGCCTCTCAGTAGAGCCTGTTCAGATTGAGTCAGTGGACGGTTAACCTTTATCCTGCTGAATAAATCATTTTAGCAAAACCAATGTCTGACTATCAGCCAATGAAAACCAATCAAATCATTTGATATAGCTTAGTCGTTCAATTCACAGAGTGCATAACAAACAGTTTAGATCCTGATCAGATGGCTTCTTAGTTTAGTGGTTGTTGTTTTCAGCAGGTAAACATACCCTTATCAGTCCAATCACCTCCGGCTGCAGTCATTTGGTCAGCTGCATGTCGGATGTTGAGATTGATTATAAAAAAAAAATCTGCCACCATTCTCTCCCTTTTCCTGATTTAAGAAGGGCAGTTGTCTTTTTCTGGCAAAAATGTGCAGTGTCATGGATGCTTTCTTGCCAGTTTTGATTTTTCATTGGTTAATTTAAATGTTTTGAAATTTATAATTACTTTGTAATAAATTTCAAAAACTTTTAAATTACTTGGTAATAAATACTTCTGGTTTTGAGTAAGTAGTAATCTTCTGCAATTTGGTTTAATAAAAAACCTAACCTTTCTGACCTTGACCACACGCTTGGCTTTTAAGGGATTCAATACACAGGACAGGTTTTCTGTCATTCTAAATAAGGGAGAAGATTTTTGTGATGTCTCTATGGCTTTTCTAGTAAACTTAGCTCCTTGAAAAAAGGGGTCTACCCCTAAAGGAAAGAATTGGCTCCTTAAGGAGCCAATTCTTTCCTTAAGGGATAGACCCATACTTTAAGAGTAGACCCCTATTGGTATTGGTTGAGGGGACACAAATAAAGTTTGAAAATTATCTCCCCTGAAGATGTATTCATTCTCTGATACATTTTTTTTCTGCAGCAATAAAAACTGTCCTTTTTTTTTTTGAAGAAAAAATTTGGAGGAACATATGTGAATTGACTGAAAAGGGTTGGATGGAGTTCGTCACTGTCATAAAAATTTAACATCAATCCAGAAAAATGTCACGGACATAGGCATTTAAAATAGGATCGGACTTGATGATGTATTGCCGATGACCAGTTGGTGTTTTTAAAATGGCTCCAGGAATTTTGTCGATTTTATAAACATAAGGAAATGTTTTTATTAACGTATTTTGAGAACGTTTTTACCTTTGGGGTAGGTCAAATGAATAACAAATATTGAGAGTCCATTAGTGTTATATTACAAAATAAATTAGCAGAGAACAGGACATATGATAAGAAACCTTGAAAGTAGACCTTCATAATTATCTACATCTCAGAAAAAGGGTTGTGTTTCAAAAAAAAATTACATAATCGAAGACCTGCTTAATTTAGATTTTGATAAAGGCATCTTAGATGTTATCAGGGAAGATAAGCTATCAGTTACTCTTGTATAAAGTCTGATAGATATTATTGAAGTGTGGACAGATCTAATTGATGTGAAAGCATGTGTTGGAAAAATAGCAACAAATGTTATTGTGAGTCAGAGCATGATGTTGGAGGGTATCATGATAAATGATGTATCATCTTCCAAAAGAATTTGCATAATTTCTGATAAGACTGTAATGAGACATGAAAACTGATGTACAAATTAAGTTTTCATTAAAGGAACTTGCATAACTTTATATTGATTACAAGCAGCTTTTGTCTGGCCCACATCTGCTGTATATCCGTGGCACCCTTTGTTTGAAAAAACAAAACATACCAAAACAAAAAAACAAAAAAAAAAAAGGGAAGGACAAATGAAAGACAGAAAGAAAAAAGTGTTGAGAATTGTTCAATATTTTCATGACTAACCTGTTACCTGCTGAATAAATTAATTTGGTTTCACCCATTGCTGACTACCAACCATGCAAACAAGTTGATTCAATTCACAAACTGCATGACAGTGTAGATCCTGATCTTCAGAAACAACATTTGCATAGGCATGTCAATGGAATGTGTAATAAAAAGATCAAAGTACTGAAAACACTGTTGGGTCAAATCATCATGAAAACACATCTATATAATGTTGACCCCCTCGAACCCCACTTTTATATAGTAAAACTGGGGTTTACAGGGGTAATCCTTATTTTTCTTATTTCTGCTCTAAAATATAGATTGTGGGTACTCATTAGAACCGCCTCGACGAGGCGGTTCTAACGGGTACCCACAATCCATATTTTAGAGCAGAAATAAGAAAAATATTACAATTTTTCATCTCAAACTTTTCATTTTTTCGGCGATAAAGATTACAGTTTATTTGTATAGGCATGTTTTCGTAATGAGTGTCTCTAAGTGTAGGCTGGAAAAATGGTCCTGAAGGGAAACTTTGGCTGTTTTGTTCAACCCTTATATTCTTGTATTTTAAGCAAACCATGTAGACACTAATCAGATGCCACAGGCAGTGTCTGATCTTGATCTGAAGTGTTTGCCTAACTCAGCAGTTAACCCTCATTTCACATTACACTCTGACATCACTAAGATCAGAACATCATCTAGATCTTGTACAAACCAGTGAGTCACATGGACATCAGAGATGTAAAGCTGCTGTAATTAGTAACTTTGGGTTGATTGACTAACAATCAACCCAAAAAGGAGAAAACAAATATTTTTTGAAAAACTACCATAAATAACAGTGTTATAAAATTTGCACCTTGTCAAAGTAAGGTGACTGGTATTTAGTCAGCACTGACAGCTCAAAAAAGGAAGAATCATTAAAATTCATGTGTGGGTCAGTCTCTGGTCCTTGACCAGGTGTCCATCATGTTTCCCTGTCAAAAATTAATTGATGATAATTTATATATGAGAAGGTTGTCATGAAAGATAAGATTCACTAAAATTTATTGCATTTTGTTTGGGCTGTTTTCACATCAGTTGACAAGTTTGTTTATTGAATACCTGTGTAAAAACACCTTATAATTATAGGGTTTTTCTATGGTATACATGGGTTTGTTTTGTTTGAATTGAAGTTTAACATTCCCGTCAACAAAATTTAGGTCATTTTGGAGACGTTACTTCCAATTTTGTTGGACTTTTACCCGACAATGAGATGAAATTGCATCTCAAGCCGGCATGGAAACCAAAAGGGTTGCTGCTCTTTTCTCTCCAGATGTCTTCATACTGACATGGAAAAATTAGTCTCATATGAGCATGTTTTACTAATGAATAATGTGAAGCAATATTGTAGATGTGACAGAACCTTTGTTGTCCTTGAACATCCCATGAAGTGATGCTGTCCAATAGTACCTCTGTGTGCATTTCATGGTGTTGTGAGTTTTAATCTTAGCCTGTCTATGTAACTTTGTAGATATTGATCCTGAAACATATACTCTGAATATTTTCTGTGGCCATTTTTTCTCCCGCTGATTGCATTGATGATGTCATAATGTTGTTGATGATGTCATGATGCTGTTGATGTGTTTATTAGGCCTTATTTATAATGGCTATGCCATGTTGATGTCATGGAACTATTTTGTTGACATAATGATAAATATAAATAATTACATTATTCTGTATAGATATCATGAGGCTATGTTGAAGCTGTGCCATGTGGTTGTGTTACAAAGGCAGCGAGAATCTTTGTACAATTCCAGGAAGTATTTTGTAATGTCAAGAAGAATGCCTTGAAAATTCGTTGATGGCCAGTGATCTGGTCAGTATTTGTGGTTGAGGACCATTGCATACTGGTGGACTCTTCCATTGGTATATGTTCAGCAATTCCATTTGTCATTTAAGGGGTGTCAGGTCTGTTTTTTTTTTTTAGTTGTTGTTTTTTTTTTTTCATTTTTCTATTTTTTTACAGACAATCCTTTATCTACTGGTATATTTGATAAAAAAAAAATAGAGTTTGAAAAGATGAATACATTTTTCATCATGTTAGCAAGTCTGTGAAATGAACATCCTTCTAAACCCCACTTTATAATGGGAAAACTGGGGTTTACAGGGGTATACATTATTTTTCTGGTTTCTGCTTTTGGACATAGGTTTTGGATACTTGTTAGAACCGCCTCAATGAGGCGGTTCTAACGAGCACCCAAACTTATGTTTGGAGTACAAATAAAAAAAAAAAGATCACAAATTTTCATCGGAAAAGTAGCCATTTTGGAGATATGAAAGAATGCACTATGTCGCATGAATGTGTTGTCGTCCTGTGAATACATTTATCTTGAGAAAGAAGAACTACATACAAATTTTAAAAACCTATCAGTAATATAATAACATTAGAGCCCGACAAGGGCTTTTGTTAGTGGTCACAAAAGACAAAGATAAAAACCAAAGGTCCCAGATTTTGAAACTAAAATCTTTTAGATACTTTTATCTCAGCCAAAGTTGTAATCGTTTTGTGGTTTATCAGCAAATGGGTTTGTATATTAATAAATCCCTCAATTATGTAACTTCTTTGCTGTGCAAAGCAGATTTTATATGGAGTTTTATGCTCATAACAGCGTTTCTTGATACCACTGATAATAAAGTCATTTGAAAAGCTTATTTTGGGATGGCATTCTTGATGACAGTCCTAAAATGACATAAGTTTATTTGCTGTAAATATGTTCCGGAGTTGTAAAACGTCCTTGTAAAATTTGGTTTTCCTTTGTTCTTTGCCATGTTAAGTCTTGTTTGCTATGGGAGTTTGCGGTCATTTGTGTTGGTCAACGAAGTTATCTTTATCATTATGTAATATAACCAGACTTTTAAATGGCCTGGGTCAATAACATTTATGATGAGTTTTATTACAAGTATTTTCTCAATATGTTGATTGATTTTCTGAATTGTTTATCTAATCTTGGGAGTGTTTTATGGACAGTTCCTGTAGATGGGGGTGCTGTTGACTAGGAACCTAGTTGATACGTCTTGCAGTGCCATAATGGAGAAAGACCGTGGGACCATGGACCAGAACTTTACCACTGCTCCTACTACCTAGTCTGGTCTGCAACATCTTTTTGTTATGACAGACCATGAAATCTTTTCTATAGTCATTCTCTCCCATCTGCTGATTCAAGAAGGGCAGTTGTCAGTTTCTGGCAAAAGTCCGCAGTACTGGTTTAACCGCTTATGTTACAAGCCTCATAGCAACAGATAAGGTTGGTATTTTATGATAACTGAAGGATAGTTTTTGTCAATTCTTCATAAAACCTATGTTGTGGGTATTCATTAGAACCGCCTCGACGAGGCGGTTCTAATGAATACCCACAACATAGCAGTCTTGGTTTATATAGAGAAATAAAGAAAGCTATACTTCAATTTTCACAAAATAGGCAATCAATGTTTCGACTAGAAATAGGGAAAAAAGCTAGTTCCATGGATGTGTAATGGTAATGGGGTGGCTACAGTCTGTGTTTTGAAGCAAAAATAACTTAATTCCATCTAAATGGAGGTTTACATGGAGCTACCCATCATGTCCCAGGTGATACATGGCCAAAAAGAAAAAGAAAAAACAGTCTAGATCTACATATATGTATGGTCACTTAACAGATTGTTAAAAATTATATTATTCTACCTAGAGGCAACAAAAATCATTAAGTTACAGCAAAACTATAAGTTTATGGTGGACAACAAATTATGTTAAACATCTTATCACGTTAAAAATCTAAAAATCTTATGAAATGACAAGTTCTTCAATGATTGTTCTTCTTTGTTGAAAAAATTATTTTACAACTTCTTGAACTCCAAAAGCTAATAAAAATTTCGCCCCCAAGGTTTGGTGAAACATCTTTTGCCAGCTAAAGGCAATTTCTGTTAACGTTGAAAATAAAAAAAAAAAAAAAAAATTGTTCCCATACTTATAACGGGGGAATGCCTAAACCTTCAGGGGAGGTCACTCTTTATAAAAAAAACTTGTCCCTTGTAATAAAAATTTCGCCCCAAAGGATTGGTGAAACATCTTTTGCCAGCTAAAGGCCATTTCTGTTTATGTTAAAAAAAAAAAAAAAAAGATTGTTCCCATTCTTATAACGGTGGAATGCCTAAATCTTCAGGGCAGTTCACTCTTTACATAAAAAAACTTGTCCCATATGTTTTGGTGTCTACACTTCAAAGGAAAGACATTACGCAAACACGCCTATACAAATACATTGCCACCTTTATCTCCAAAAAAATGAAAATTTTATGATGAAAAATTGTGATATTTTTCTTATTTCTGCTCCAAATATAGATTGTGGGTACTCGTTGAAAAAAAATAAAAAATATTCCCATACTTATAACAGGGGAATGCCTAAACCTTCAGGGGAGTTCACTCTTTATAAAAAAACTTGTCCCTTATGTTTTGATGTACTAACGAGTACCCACAATCTATATTTTAGAGCAGAAATAAGGTATACCCCTGGAAACCCCAGTTTTACTATATAAAATACTATATATATTATATAGGCATGTTTTCGTGATGATTGTCAATTTTCATAGAAAAAAAATGTAATTTTTAGAGCTGTGAAAGAATTCTTAATCTCACACAGGCCTGGGTTGTTTATCAAATGAAAGCCATGAAAGATAATATAATCTCACACTGTATGTGTTGTTTGGAAAGCAAACAGTCTTGAAAAGTTGTCTCCCTTTGTTAGAACTGAGGTGTGCATGTTCATATTAAAATAACCTGGGGGACAAATAATGTAATAAACATTATGTACAAGATTTTTCCAAATTGATAATATCCAAAAAGCACATTGGGGGTGTTTCCAACACACACATTTATACATGATCAATCATTTTTTGAAGGAAATATGGACATAATTGTTTTAGATAAACATATCTGAAATAGCCTGTTTTAGTTCTCTGGTACAAAGTTACAGGAAGAGATCATTATGAAAACACACCTATGCAAATACATTGTAAATTTTATCGCCGAAAAACGAAAATGTTCAGATGAAAAATTGTGATATTTTTCTTATTTCTGCTCAAAATATAGATTGTGGGTACTTGTTAGAACTGCCTCATCGGGGCAGTTCTAACGAGTACCCACAATCTATATTTTGGAGCAGAAACTAAGAAAAACTGGGTTTACCCCAGTAAACCCAAGTTTTACTATATAAAAGTGGTTTTCAAGGGTCAAAATTATATAGCCATGTTTTCGTGATGTACTGCATCATTTTTACTGAATATGAATCTTCCACCTTATATATAGTACAAGACCATTCCAAAATTTGGGGCATCAGGTTGTGTTTTCTTCAAAATTTAGTAGAAAAATAGCTGAAGTTTTTGCAAACAGGATAGGCCCTGATCAGATGCCGTGTTCTGTTGCCTAGTTGCATCAACATAGTAACAAATGTAGTCAGTTTATGTCATCTGCTGGGTCTTCTTGCAGACTTTTCAAACACATTTATGCATACATGCAAACAGTGTGGATCCTGATCGGACTGCAGTCTCTAGGAGCAGTCTGATCTGCATCCACAGTTTTTGCAAAAATGACTTTCAAAGTAACCAGCAGACAACAAAGCAGACAACTTTTGGTTTTAATAAACAGAAAAAGGAATAGTATGAATCTTCTGACTTGTGATCGGAGGTTTTCTTTGGGGTGGGAGAGGGGAGGGGTCTGGCAGTATTCTTTTTTTTTTTTTTTTTTTTTGAGAGAGAGGTAGATCATGAAATCTTTTTGATGAGGCAGTTCTAACGAGTACCAACAATCTATATTTTGAGCAGAAATAAGAAAAATATCTCCATTTTTCATTTTTTTTTTTATGGAAAAAAAAATTACAATGTATTTGTATAGGCATGTTTTCGTAATGTGCATGTAATTTCTCTCAATCTAGAGCAGAAATAAGAAAAGTAAGGTTTACCCTTTACTATATAAAAGTGGGGTTCAAAGGAGTCAAATATAGGCGTGTTTTCGTGATGCATGCAGAAAAAAGAACAGCCAAATAACCCTGAAATATAAGCACTTTGTATATACAAGCTACTGACCAAAAGATAAAGCAGGTAAACTTATTATATAACTAGTTCCTTTTGATCAGATAAATTGTTGTATTTTCTAGTTATCATTTATCTATTCCTGGATGCTTAGAACTACAGGTGCCTGCCATAATTAACAGACTACCGTATTTATTCTAACAGGCACACCCCTTCCTCCCAAGCTTTTCTGAAAATAATATATTATTGTCTTCTTTAGAATCTTTCTTTTTGAAAGCTCCTAGCTGTTATTGTGTCTCCAAATTTAATGTTAATTCAGAAAAGACAATATGAAAAAAAAAACAAAAAAAAAAACAGGCAAAAAGTATAAAAAAGAAAATTAATTAAAAGGATCATTAATGCAGTGAAAAAGTCTATTAATTAAGCGATTATTAATTAACAGACTTGCTTTCAAGTCTATAATGTTCATGACATGTTATGAAATATTAATGAGCAGGTTTGCTGTTGTCCAGCTTCTGGCATTTTGTGTGTGTGATGGGGTGTGGGGGAGGTGGGGGAGGTGGGGCAGGGGTGTTGAGGTCAGAGAGGTTTCTAGTGTGGTCATCGCCTATTGTCTGCTTTGTTCCAGTGTGTATTTTGTTATTTCAAATTTACAGCTAAATACAAGACAATCAGTTCAAAATAGGATAACTGGATAAAAGCATCCATTATCTTATTATTCACTCCAGCTAACAAGCCGTTATCTATGCTGATAAAACATCACTGACCATAAGTTTAAAGTACATTGGTCAATCAGAGTTAAGCCCCGCCTCCTCTGATTTATTATGACAGCATGGTGTTACAGGGTGACATGGGTCAGAGATACTGGCTAGTTATTTCACTAGTAGCCCTGTAGTAGGAAAATGTGTTTTATGACATGGTCAGCCAGCAAAAGGTCTGATCAGACTGCACATATGTGCAGTCTGATCAGACCCTTTGCTGGCCACCTGAGGTTTTCCTTAACCTTAAGCTTTCCAGCTTAACACTATTTAGGCTTACTTTTACACTCAACAGGTGTAAAGGCTGGTCCATGTCCTAACTGGCCAATGGGGGGCTGAAGATACCTTTACTGGTGTAAGGGTCATTTCTATTTTACACTTGGTATTTATTGATTATTGACTAATGGAGCTGGACAATGCTGGACATTAGTCACTGTAACTGACCATGCAATTACACTCTAGGTACTTTAGAGGATAAAACTGATCAGTGATATTACAAAGCCTGAGAAGAGAAAAAATATTTTTTTATTTGTTTCATGAAATTCTGAAAAAGAAACCAAAATAAAAAGAGTGAAAAAATTAACAAATAAAAATTGTAGAGGTGTGACAGTTGTGACTATAAGAACAATTATAGTTACAATTCTAGTTGCAAAACACTAAAAAAAAAGATTGGAGGTGTGACAGTGTTATATTGTTATGAAAAAGGTGTGAAAATGTAATTCTATGAAATGAATAAAGAAGTTACTTCTTGTAACTGAAGAAAAAGAAAAGGTACTCGCTCAGAAAAAGACACTCACAAAAAATTGCTAGATATGTTGAAAAATACAGCAACATAATACTTAAATTAGGACATTTCATTTTGAATCAAAAGAATTGGGTAAAAACAGAGTAAAGGAAACCTTCAAAACTTAAATGAAAAAAATATTTCATTTTTTTTGAGGAGAAAAAAAAAGATTGAGACAAAGTGCTACTTACTTGTATGATTAATTGTGCTATAAAATAATTGCAAACTTACAGGCCATAATAAAGAAAAAAAGTGGTGAAAAAGAACAGCTCACTGAGCTTGAGGAGAATAAATTAATTAAGAATCTGTCAAAACCATTAGAGGAAATTAGGTTTTGAAAAAGGAAATAGGTTAAATATGCTGGACATGAAGTGACCACTTGACCAGTGTAATGATTGATGGGTACTTATGTTAAGTTTTTATGAGGGGACCATTAGAGTTGACTTTACAAAAACACATAAAACTTCTCGGAGAGGATTAAGCTAAGTTTGCTAATTGACAAAAACTGGGATGAGCAGTGACAATTGGATGTGGAGAAAATTTTGAATAAAGATTTGGAAACACTGTGGGAGGACAAAATAGAAGCTATTGGAAAAGTGTTATAAACTTATCAGCTGAGATTGAAAAGTGAAAAATATATTGTTAAGTATTAATACCTACAAGACAGTAACACAAACAAATCTCTTTATAATAGAATACCATTATATCATTTTAATGTTATAAATAAATTGACGTGGACCAAAAAAAGAACATACCCTTTGTTCAGAGATTGGAAAGAAAGTCAGAGACGTATTGATATTCTTCAAGAGACACCGAGCCTTGGATAATTTATTTGTATTTTCTTGTTTGAACCTGGAAAGTTTCTTATAAAGTTACCGATAACCGTTGAAAGGTCCGGTTAAAAAGATAACCAATATTCCTTATCAGGAAACTGAAGTGTTTTGTTAAAAATTCAATATCTCCTTGCTCTTTTGACCTGTACTTTCTAAAATACATACCTGGTTCAAGATAAATTGACCCTTGGTAATTTTGTTTGCATAAAACTGACCACAGGGTCACAAACTAGATTTGTAACTTGGTGATAAAAACATTTTTGAGATAAGAACTGTTTTTACTACAAATCTGAATATATACATAAGTAGGGAGTGGACAATATATTTATTTTTCAAGCACCAAGAGCGGATGGAAGAGCTTGGTACCAGGATAGTATTGTTTGATGAGAAAAGTGATTAACACAGGAACTGGTTGACACATGACTAGACACTGAGATAGAAAAGAACAAAAAACATAAAGGTTGGGCTTGAAAAAATGATAATTGCTGGACTTGAGAAAAAGAAAGAAAAGGTAGAAAAAAGACTGAAAAAAGAAACTCGTAATAAAAAAAAAAAAATAATAATTAAAAAATTAATAGACTTTTAATTAAGGTAGAGTGTCTTACTAACCTAGCTTTTATCTGATTGGCTCAGAGAAGATAAACCAAAAAGAAGGGAAGAATTAATAATTTTAAAATTAGAGATTGCAAAATAAACACAAAACATATTTATTTCATCAGAAAAAAGTAAGTGACTGACTGTTACAAAAGGCTTAAAACATTACTGCCTTATTTAGAACCATCTTGAGTTTTTCTCACTGAAGAAGTTCAAAAACTGATATCTAGGGTCAAGCTGGTCACTTATAAAAAGAGTTCATGTATTTTTCAGTGGCTGATTAGATAATATAAACTTTATATGAGAGTTTCACATCTGTGTCAGAACAAGACTTGTTGAAAAAATAAAGAGTAGATAAAAACATTATAAAACATAAAGAAACGTGCAGTGATGTGCAGTTGTCCTAGTTTACAATGATGCTCATTCAGAGTATTGGACCAGACTTTGAACAACAAAAAGAACAAGTTGGAATGATGAAGGGGTGAGTTACTTTTGAAAGATGGATTAGATAGGTTACAGCCCATCAACATTTTGGGTCATTTATGTGCTAACTTTTTGTTATTAACCTTTAACCCTTATCTTGCTGAATATTCAGTTTAGCCACACTCATTTCTGACTTTGAACCAATCAGATTACTTGATGTAATTTATTCTTACAAAGCCATTAACTTAATGTCAAACAGTGTAGATCCTGATCAGATGGCTTCTGAGAAGCCATCTGATCTGGATCTACACTGTTTCCAAAGATATGGGTTGTTGTGAACAGCATGATAAGTGAAAAACTACATCTGAAAATGTTGTCTGCTTATGTTTTCTGCTGAATTTTTTTTTGCAAACTTTTTTTAAAAATATTTTAGCTTACAGGCAAACAGTGTGGGCCAGATCATACTGCTCCTACAGGAGCCATCTAATCTGGATCTACACTGTTTCCAAAGATATGGGTTGTCGTGAACAGCATGATAAGAGTTGAGACACCAAGAAAAACTACATCTGAACATGTCCTCTGCTTATGTCATCTGCTGGGTATTTTTGCAAACTTTTTTAAAAATATTTTTGCATACAGGCAAACATTGTGGGCCCAGATTAGACTGCTCCTACTGGGCCCAGATCAGACTGCTCCTGTATGAGACTGCTCTTACAGGGCAGTCTGATCTGGGTCCACACTGTTTGCAAAAAGTACCTTAAAGGTAACCGGCAGACGGCAAAGCAGATGACAATTATCGTGATTCATTTTATGGGTTAAGTTCGCAGTCATTGCATGGCCTATTTAGCATGATAGATATATATCTAAATTTTACTAAAAACATGCATTATATATGCTTTTTCTATGGAGTACGTAATACCATTTATAGTTTTTATTCACCCCTGACATGGCAAACCCTACTTTCTTACAAATAAAGTAGGGTTTGCCTGAATTTGTATTACATGGACTTGTTCATGCCATGTTCATGCCACTACACCACGGAGGCTTCTCATATTTGATGTGAATTATCTGCCTAAAATGAGGCTTGATATATCAAAAGCGTTGAAAAGGAATGTCTAGCCTTATTTTCAAGCCTCAAGCCTTATTTTTAAAGGCTTGACATTCTATATAAATTATTTGGAAAAAAAATGATAATTTAGTCTGTTCCTTTGGCTTGGTAGTTATTTCTGGAGCTAAATGTCTTCAAAACTGATTTATACACCACAACCTCATTATAACACAATTCATTATAACACTGTTCGTTACAACACTGTTTTCGATATAACATGGATCCCAAAAATGTAAAGATTGTATAGAAAAATGACAAAATGTATAGATTGTATCTATATAATCTATACATTTTTGTTTGGATATAACATGGTTGTTTAACTAACACAGTTTCTGTTTTGGGCCCCAACAATAGTGTTATAAAGAGGTTGTGGTGTAGCAAGATTAAACTTGTACTTTTATCTGTGTTTGTACATAGTAAACAAAAACCATTCAGTAAATAGCCCTTCATCCTTGAACTTTTAGTCACTGTGACATCATAGCTTGAGCTTCATAGGTCTTTGCGACTATGTTGTTCTTGATGCTTTATTATATATATATAATACTGTAAAAGATTCCTACATTCAGACCACATTTGGGACTGTTCAAAAGTGGTCTTTTTAAGACCACTTTTGAACAGTCCCAAATGTGGTTTACCAGTTTACAATAGCTGTAGAAAACACTGAAGCGTTTGTTTGCCACAGATGAAGTAGTTTTAATAGTGGAATTTCACAGTAAAATAACCACTATGTGAAACATATTCAGTGAATTGTCTTGGCAGGTAATTCACATGAAATGTGAAACCAGATTTTCTCCGAAATTCAAAAAGAAAAGACATTTTTCAGTTAGCAATACCAAGCCTTTTTCCTCTGAAAAAAAATAATCTTGATCAAAGGGTCTCCATCAGGGCTTGAAGAAATATATGGGCTGCATGATGCTTCCACGCATAGCTGAAACTGACCACACATGAGTACTGGTAAAGCGCTTAGAGGATCTAAGCCTGCCCAAGTCAAAGCGGTGCAAGTCGGATCATCCATGCTTATAAACCCTGTTGGTTTCATTGGGCAGCAGGGCTTAAGATGTCATTTCATCTCAGTGTCAGGTGAAAGTCCCACAAAATTGGAAGCATCATCTCCAAAATGATCTTTACAGTGTTGACGGCAAATCAAACAAACAAAAACACTGGTATCGGTTAAAAGGTCTGGAATAATATTTCTGACAAAAAGGCTTGTTAAAAGGTGATCAAGCTAAAACTAGAATTTGCATTTTGGTGAAGTAAATTTTATACGTTGAATATTAACCGATTAATTTGAAGAAAAAAAATGTGAGCTGACCTTTATTTGTCTGATGTCAACAGAAAATGACCAAGACAAACACATGTATAATGAAGCAATTAGATGATACCTCATGGAGCTTGTTGAAGTGGAAAATGACCCCACCTGCCTATGAATTGTAATAAAGGGCATGGGACAGCAAACATCCTGATTTTGAATGCATGTTAACCCTTACCATGCTGAATACACCACAACCTCTTTATAGCAGTATTAACCCTTGTCCTGCTGAAGATTTAAATATGCCATGCCCACTACTGATTATCAGCCAATCAGATTACTTGATGCAAATTATTGCAACTAATTCATAAACCGAAAGGCAAACAATGAAGCTCCTGATCAGATGGCTTCTTCAGAAGCCATCTGATCTGGATCTACACTGTTTGAAAGATAAGATATACCCAGGCTCAGCAGAATAAGGGTTAACCTTTTTTGTACCAAATGGAATCTTCCCCCTTGTATATTGCAGGTCTCCATTTCAAAATTTAGGGGTGTCAGGTTGCGTTTTCTTCAAAATTTATCAGGAAAATGCTTGAACTTTTTGAAAATAGTGTAGGCCCTGATCAGACGCATTCTGCGGCGTCTAATCTGGGCCTGCACTGTTTGCCAAGGTACCCCTTTAGGGGTTTCTGGTACTGAAAGGGTTAATGGGGTGTAAAGCAGAAACCATGTTAGTTTAAACAAGAGATAGGTTGCAAAATTGATTATTAAACTGAAAAACAAATCAAAACATACAAAAGTATCCTAATCCTCATATCATTATAACATCAGAAGCGAATATGGATAAAACTGATACTTTTTTTCCGGATACTTTTTTTCCTACCTAAAACTGATACTTTTTTTTCGATACTTTTTTTCCTGATACTTTCTTTCCGATTACCTAATTAAACAGCCGTGTTATATCCAGACAAAAATGTGTAAATTATGTAGAAAAATGACCATTTATGGTCATTTTTCTATATAATCTATACAGTTTTGGGATCCATGTTGAAACCGTGTTATATCCATAACCGTGTTATAATAAACCATGTTATATTGAGGTTGTGGTGTATTTTAATATGTTCCACTCCTCCCTGATTTTCAGCCATTTGTGTTGCAGGATTTCGGCTTTTACCCAAATGAAAAACAGTATAGATCATGATCAGGGGATAATATGCTTCATTACATATAAGCAGAATGCACTGTTTGCCAATGTACGACTTTTGTGGCTTCAGCTATATACAGTAAAATTCCGTTATTAAGACGAAATTAAGACTTTTTCTGCTTTAGAAGGGTGCAGTTATTCTTTCTTCGTGTTTTCTGCACACGGTGTCCCCCGTTCAGGTACCGCCTTTGGGACTGTTCAAAAGTGGTCTTTAAGACCACTTTTGAACAGTTCCAAAGGTGGTCTTATTAAAGGAATTTTACTGTATACAAGTTTACCAATTTAACCCTTGTCCTGCTGAATGAATTAATTTTGTCACCCTTGTCCTGCTGAATGAATTAATTTTGTCACACCCATATCTGACTTTCAACCAGTTACATTACTTGATTAATTTTATTCATTCTTACAAATGAACCTTATGTCGAACAGTGAAGATCCTGATCAGATGGCTGAGCTTCACTGTTTGCAAAGTTGGGGTTTACTCATGTTCAGCAGTACAAGGGTTAATGTAGAAAAAAAAAACCAAAAAAAATTTCCAATACTTGCAGATTCTCATTTTCATTGTGCTCTGTTTGTTGAACAGTACATACAAACTTTATTGGCCGAAGATAATCACATGTACAATAGCAGTGAAGTTGCATTTGAGCTTCTCACATTTTTTCAGCAAAAAAAACAACAACAACAAAAAAAAGTACTATACTAACCACATTCAATGATAATGTCATTAACTAACAACAACATCTTAGATCTTGTAATATCAGTATTACATAAATTATTATACTAATTACCAAGTAACTGAGATACAAAACTACAATTTTGTTACTCATGGACAAAGCCCTATAATTTTGAGGCTGTAAAAATGCCAAAGTCAGTTTCTTTTGCCTAATGACTAAAGGTCAATATTTATCCTATCTGACAAGTGCTCTGGTTTATTTGTGAGGTTATGTAACTGGTCAGTATGTTGAGAGATAAAAACATCTTGGTTCCCATGTTTGACCAGAGATAAAAGCAGAGATATTTGTTGATGGTGTAGCTTTTTGGTCCCTTTGTTTGATCAGAGATAGGACACATCACCTGAACAAGTCCATGAAATGAAGACCCCCCTAAACCCCACTTCATATAGAGAAAACTGGGGTTTGTGGGGGTATACATTATTTTTCTTATTTCTGATCCAAAACACAGGTTGTGGGTACTCGTTAGAACCACCTCGATAAGGTGGTTCTAACCAGCACCGACAACCTATGTTTTGAGTATTTATAAGAAAAATATCACGGATTTTCATCAGAAATGTAGCCATTTTGGGGATGTTAAAAATGCACTGTGTCGCATGGGTGTGTTATCGGAATGGACCAGTAGACATATATTTTACAGTTCCCCTGTAGAGCCCAGTTTAGACATATAGAAAGAAAAGTTGGTTTTACAAGGTTGTCTTGATGTCTTATGTACCCATCAACACTTTTTAGGTAATTTTGGAGACATTGCTTCCAATTTTGTGGGGCTTTTGCTCGACATTTAGATGAAGTAACATCTCAATCCCTGCCGCCCAATGATACCAACATGGACGGTCTGCCTCAAATCAAACAAATCAAACTGAATTGCACCACTTTGCTTAGGCAGGCTTAGACCTACTAAGCGGTTTACCAGTTGTCATGTGCGGTCGGTTTCAGCTCTGCGTGGAAGCATACTGAGGTAATGGCTCAGGATGTATAGATAGATAGATAGATAGATAGATAGATAGATAGATAGATAGATAGATAGATAGATAGATAGATAGATAGATAGATAGATGGATGGATGGATGGATGGATGGATGGATGGATGGATAGATAGATAGATAGATAGATAGATAGATAGATAGATAGATAGATAGATAGATAGATAGATAGACTCAGGACTCAAGATTTTCCAATAGACAGTTGATCCACCAGTTTGGTCATCGCTTTGATTTTTTTTAGCCATTATTACAAAGATTATGGGTACTGTATTTAAGACAAAGAGGCCACACCCACATGAGACGGCACATGTATTTAATGCAGCATCTTATCAGGGTCTACTCTATTTGCTACTCATCCAGCTATTTCTAGACACAACATTTGGGTAATAAATTGTACTTGTTCAAATTTTAAAACAAGTATTTTGTTTATTTGATTTGAGGTTTAACATCCCCGTCAACACTGTAAAGGTCATTTTGGAGACATTGCTTCGATTCCAGTTTTGTGGGACTTTTACCCGACCTTGAGATGAAATGACATCTCAAGCCCTGTTGCCCAATGAAACCAATAGGGTTTATAAGCATGGACGGGCCAACTCGCACCGCAGTTCAGTGGACAGGCTTAGATACTCTAAGCGGTTTACCAGTACTCATGTGCGGACGGTTTCAGCTCTGCGTGAAAGCATCATGCAGCCCATCTATTTCTTCAAGCCCCGATGGGCAGGGGAGATTTAGAACAAGTATGGTAAGGAGTTGCGGTATCTGAATATTTAGGGTAAATACCGTATGACTGACACAGAGAGATGAGTGGTTCAGAGTAGATATCTGAAGGAGCTGTTTTGCTGATGTTGCTCATTTGGTGGTCCCTTAGTGCACTTATTGACTTGCTGTAAAAATCCTAAAAATTGGGATGCCTTGAGATTTGCTGTAATTCTCCTAAAATTTTGACAAATTTCTTTCACGATCCAGCAAGGAGTCCAAAAGATGCAGAGGTGTGTGTGTGTGTGGGGGGGGGGGGGGGGGGGGGGCAAACTGTGCAAACCCAGATCAGACTGCTCCTGAAGGAGCAGTCTGATCTGGGTCTGCACTGTTTGCTTAAGCCTATCTGTCCCAATACTTAGGATCATTACGTATTATTCACTCTTTTTAGAGGTGAAAAACTATGTAAAAAAGCTTGATTAGTTTATTAAGTAAACATTTGTTTTTGACCAGCCAATATTTGCTCAAGTCCATTTTAACAAGATCTATTTTCTATGTTATATAATAAATCAATACTGTAATGCTTTTAGTGGTCCCAGAAATCTGAAAAGGAGAGTTTATTTATACAAAAAAAAAATGTATGAGTGGTTTTTGTGGGGAGTCATCACAAAAACTTGACTATTTCATTTTGACCCCAATAAATCCCTCTTTTATATAGTAAAACTTGTTTATAGGGGTATACATTATTTTTCTATTTTTTTTCTCAAAAACAGTTTGTGGGTACTTGTTAGAACTGCCTTGTTGAGGCAGTTCTAACGAGTACCCACAATCTATGTTTTGAGCAGTAATCTATGTTTTAAACAGTAATACAAAGAATATCTGAAAATTTGTTTTTTTTGGTGGTAAAATTTTCAATATATTTGAATAGGTGTGTTTTCGTAATGTGAGGATGGCTTTCAGACTGTTTTCTGCCCTTTAAATCAGATTGGCAGATTCACGTCTGTTCTCTTAAAAAAAAATAAGAAAATGTCATCAGCTATGAAATTTTCCATGACACTTTAAGCATTAAATTTTCGTGGCTAGTAAATATTATGGTGTCTATGGTATGGATCTGAGCAAAAACCCTTAGTTTCAAAATTATGTAGGTTTTGATTTTTTGACACATTTATTGTGGCACTTATCTCTGACCATAGGGTCTGACCGGTTATGTAACTGACCAGTGATAAAGTCCATAAAACAGTTTGGTAACTAAGTGATAAAGTACTTTGTTGGTTTCTCTAAGTTACTTGGTTCTTTGGGAAAGATAAGATACCATATATGGTAGTGGACTCTTCCATTGCTATATGTTGGACAAGTCCATTTGTCATAAAAGGGGTGTCAAGCCTATTTTTTTTCGTTTTTATTCGATTTTTGAAGGAAAATTTTGTTAGCAAATAGTGCAGGTCCTGATCAGACGCCGCGTTCTGTGGCGTCTGGCCGCGTTCTGCGGCGTCTGATCTGGGTCTTCACTGTTTGCCAAGGTACCCCTTCAGGGGTTTCCTGCATACAATGGGTTAACCCAAAAAGGGCTTGGAAAGACTCGTCACAATAACAAGTCTGTGAAACGAAGATCCTTCTAAACCCCACTTTATATAGAGAAAAGTGGGGTTTACGGGGGTATATACTATTAGGTTTATTTTTGCTCAATAACATAGATTGTGGGTGCTCGTTAGACACGCCTCATTGAGGCAGTTCTAAAGAGTACCTACAATCTATGTTGAAAGCAGAAATAAGATAGATCTTATCATATTTTTGCCTAATACAGTAAAATTCCTATATTAACCCTTGTTCTGCTGAGCCCGGATATGCCTTTTCTTTGAAACAATGTAGATCCAGATCAGATGGCTTCTGAAGAAGCCATCTGATCAGGATCTACATTGTTTGTCATTCAGATTGTGAATTTGTTGTAATAATTTGCTACAGGTAATCTGATTGGTTGATAATCGGTAGTGGGTGTGGCATATATGAATATTCAGCAGGACAAGGGTTAAGACCACCTTTGGAGTCTCAGAGGTGGTCTCTGACCAGAGGACAGGCCTCCCCTATGAGGAATTCAAGAAATGATTCTGGAACAACTCTGTAACTAGTTCTAGAATTATTCTTGAACATTGAATGGCCATTCTAGAACCAAGTTCTAGAATATATTCTAGAATTCGTTCTCGAACAATTCTAGAATTTGTTCTAAGATGATGTATGCAGAAAACACAAAGAAAGAATAACTGCAGCTTACTTAATAAGCTTTTCAAAGCAGAATTAGCCTTAATATTAGGTGGTCTTAATAGTGGAATTTCAATGTATTTGTCATTTCTGACACCATGTTGGACGCCATTTTTTCCACATGGACATGTTTACCTAATGGAGCAGCAGACGACATTTTACATACTTGAATTTTCAAAGAAAAAAAAAAGCTTGATATTTTGTGCCCTATGTCTGCTATTAGTGGCTGTATATATCAGGCCTTATTTGTTGCTAAAAAAAAAGAAATAAATAAGAAAAAAAATTTTGAAATAGCATCAAAATAGTCAATCCTAGAAAAAAAATTGCATCCAGACTGTATGTGTTTGGCAAAGAATTTAATACAATTAATAATTTTCTTTTATTACAATTTTGATTCTGCTAAAAAAATGGAAGGTTTTCAAGCACACGTTGATGAAAATTCTAGAGCCCTTTGACTGCTTTTGTGATACAGTAGAAAAATGCATATGTAATTGAGAGTTCTCCCTTGATCTGACATGTTGGAGACAACGGGCAGGTTTCATTTTTGCCCAATTATCCCTCTGTGATACAAACAGTTAAGGGGTTAAATTGTGATTGTGGTTGTTCTGAAGGGGCATAAGAATAAAATAATGAAGGTTCAATCATAATCTCCAAGAGACAAGAAAGTTATTAATGCAGAAAGTACATTTAACCATCACTGCTTTGTCGTCTGCCCGTTACTTTAAGAGTCATTTTGCAAACAATGTGGACCCAGATCAGACTGCTCCTGTAGGAGCAGTCTGATCTGGGTCCACATTGTTTGCCTGTATGAAAAAAAAAATATTTCTGAAAAGTTTGCAAGAAGATTCAGCAGACGACATAAGCAGACGACATTTTCAGATGTAGCTTTTCTGGGTTAATTTCCGTTGGAAAGATAACTGTCATCAGCAACTCTATGAAAGTATTCAGTTTCAGAATATGTTGCCCCAACTAACCTGATCTGCCAAAAAATTGCATAATCCTGACAAGGAACAAAACTCATGTGGGCAGCTGTGCTCATGTTTTATCATCAAACAGAAGTCATGTAAAAATTCCCAACCCCACACAACAAAACTTTTACAAAGGTAAACAGCTGAGAATCGGAAGTGCACTCTGGTCAGAATCACAGCTGTTAGTGCACAGTACTTTATTTGATACCAAATAGTTAAACAAGGTATGGGTTATGCATGCTGATCTTACCAGTGAGTAAAAAAAGTTTGTATTTGGAGAGTGTTGGAGAGTTTTTCTGTGCAAGGGCTCAGAATGCTATGATAAGCTGGACATGTGTTTATTTAATGGCAGGCTGACCTCTCATCAAGAAAATGTTGCACTGACCACATAACAAATGTTTCCAAGGAAAATTTATTTGAAAGGCTACTGTATATATCCCAAAAAATTTACAAGTCACCACACACAATCATAAATTAGAGAAGTGCATTTTATTAGGCTTTATTATTTGCCAGAAATAATAAAAAGAAAAAGCGGACAAGTTTTAACTTGTGTGTATCCCACTGTGTTTTTAGGCAAAAGTTGGGATTTTCAGTTTTAGGCAAAAGTTAGGCTTTCAAAGTCTTAGCATTGTGAAACAGTCGGGACACAATCAGTGAGATGGTTATAGAACACCCACACAGTCCCAAATCTCCGTTGCACAAGTCTCCTTAAACCCTTGCAGTTTCTTTGGACGGTAGGGCTTGAGAGGTCATTTCATCTCAGTGTCCGAAAGAAGCCCCACAAAATCAGAAGCAATGTCTCCAAAATGACCTAAATAATGTTGACAGGGATGTAAAACCCCAACACAAACAAAAACAAGTTCTTTGGCAATAATTTACATCACATTAACAATTCCAGGAAGACAATGCAGACAAAACAAAACAAAAAAAAAAGAAAATTACACCAAACGGAAAAATGAGTAGATAAAATAACGACTACCAGATTGACAATTTTATGACCAATAAATTAATAGAAGGCTTAAAAGCTAAAACTAATATGCCCAATAACTTGTGTCTTTTCAAGATAAGTAATAATAAAATTAGTAGATGTTATGATTCAATGAGGCATCATAAAGGGGACCTGCCCAGTGATTGGTCAGTTTATTTTTAGCACCTGTCTTAGACAACAAATGATGTAGTTTAGATTGGCCCCCATGTGGAATAAACAAGTTGTCAGACTGACACCTGACATTTTGACCCCTGCAGACCCCAATAAACAAAATTAGATGACCCTTTCTTTCTCAGTTCATTACATGCAGAATTAACGTAAAGGAGAGATAGTCAGATTAAATCATCAGATTAGATCATAGTTACATTAATCTTTCTTTGTTTCCAAGGAAAAAGACAGACAAAAATGAAAGCAGCTCATTTGAGTTGGTGATGATTGTAGGACAGTTGGGGATGATATTTTCCTAAAAAAAAAAGAAATAATAAAATAAAATAAATAAAGAAAAAGGGATTTTCTGAGGATGATACTGAAAAGGTACATGTTTTTCTGTTTTGTTTAGTTTTAGTTGATATGTCATAAGAAAAGGACATGTTACAAAGGCAAGCAACAAAGGGCCTGTGATACGTGCAGGTATTTAGCCCATTGCAGGTGGAAAGGGGTACCTTGGCAAACAGTGTAGGTCCAGATCAGACGCCGCAGAATGTTTGCTTACAGAATTTTCTGTAAAAAAAAAAAAAAAATAAAAATGAGAAAGTAGAGCTACCAGCCGTTAAATGACATGGACTTGTCCAGCATATAGCAATGGAAAAGTCAACCAGTATACAGCGAGTAAGAACAGCATGCATGAAAAGAAGCATTTGTTTCATTTTTATCCAATATTGGATGAAAACAGGGCTTCTTTCTCCTTATTTTTTTTTTGCTGAAAAGAAATTGATTCTTGATATTTGTTACCATATTTTGTACTTATTTGCAGCAGCCACATTGCATGTTTAGAAGATAAATAAGGAATCAGGAACGTGAGACTGATTGGGCACTTGGTATAAGGGAGACGAATCTTACATGAATAAATCAATCGTACATTAACCCATTCTATACTAAATGGAACCTAGGTGTCTCTCTTTTTTTTTCATGAAAATAAGCTGGAAAATGGCTGAACTTTTTTGCCTTGTAGGCCTTGATCAGACTCTGCATTCTTTGGTGTGTGGTCTGGGCTTGCACTGTTTGCAAATTTCCTGTTTTGTGGTTTCCAATACAAAATGGGTTAAAAAAAAGTCTGTGTAATGAAAACCCATGTAAATCAGACTTTAAATACTTTAAAGTTGGTTTTAGTCGGGTCTATTTTATTGTATGTTGCTTGAATTATAGGATGTGGTCTGCCTCAGTTAACAGAAATTGAGAAACAAAAAAAAGAAAGGTACTACAGGTACTCTGAAGTAAAAATTGGGACACCTGTAATTCTCCTAAAATTTTAACAAATTTGTTTCATAAAAATTGATCCAGAAGGGAGTTCAAAAAAGAGCAGATAGAATGGCAAACAGTGTAGACCCTGATCAGAATTTTTCATGATTCTGAAGGGAGTTTACAAAAAGAGCATGTTGAATGGCAAACAGTGTAGACCCTGATCTGACTGTTTCATGATGTTGAGGGGAGTTTAAAAAAGAACAGGTCGAATGGCAAACAGTGTAGACCCTTCAAGAGCAGTCCGATCTACATGTATGTCAGCACTGTTTGCTAAGGCCTATCTGTCCCAAGACAGAGAATTGGGCACTTGGTCTAAGGGAGACAAATCTTACATGAATAATTTGAAGATTAACCCATTTTTTACCAAATGGCATTTTCCCTCGCGTCCATTTCAAAATTTGGAGTCTCTTCAAAATAAGCTGAAAAATGGCTGAACTTTTGCAGTGCTAGCCCATGATCAGACTCTGCATTCTGAGAATGTGGCATTTGGTGTTGGGCCTGCACTGTTTGCAAATTATACATTTTGCCGGTTCGGGTACTAAAGAAGCCGTCTGATCAGGATCTACCCTCTTTGTCAATTTATCAGTGAATTTGAATGAAACATTATATCAAGTTTATTGATTTGATGATAGTCAGAAATGAGTCTTGCTAAAAAATAGTGTACTCAGCAGGATAAGGGTTGATTTTATAAGACTTTTCATTCAGTTTTTAAAAATCTTTTAATATTTTTGCTCAGTTGAGATAGCATGAAAACAATTTTTAACTCGGGTCCAGACTTCACAAAGTCATGTAATTGTTTACTCACCATTTATTTTTAACCCATAAAATGCCAATCACGACAATTGCCATCTGCTTTACCATCTGCCAGTTACCTTAAAAGTAATTTTTTTGCAAAGAGTGTGGACCCAGATCAGACTGCTCCTCTAGGAGCAGTCTGATCTGGGCCCCCACTGTTTGCCTGTATGCAAATTTGTTTTAAAAAGTTTGCAAAAAACAATCTGCAGATGACATTTTCAGATGTAGTTTTTTTTGGGGGTTAACTACAAAAATAGGGAGAAATTTTGATTGATTGATTTGAGGTTTAACGTCCACGTCAACACTGTAAAGGTCATTTTGGAGACGTTGCTTCCAATTTTGTAGGACTTTTACCCTACATTGAGATTAAATGACATCTCAAGCCCTGTCGCCCAATGAAACCAATAGGGTTTATAAGCATGGACGGTTCGACTCGCACCACTTTGCCTGGACAGTCTTAGATCCTCTAAGCAGTTTACCAGTACTAGTGTGCGGGTCGGTTTCAGCTCTGCATGGAAGCATCATGCAGCCCATCTATTTCGTCAAGCCCAAAACAGGGAAAAATATTTCCCTTGTTGTGAAAATTATTCTGCACCACTACTTGATATGGCAAAAAAAACATTTCTGTTTAAATAAATAGTATAAATAATATGTAGAGAAATCAATTAAAAAGAGAATATAAGAAGTGCCTGTAAACCCCACTTGTGTAGTGAAAGTTGGGGTTTATAACCAAGTAATACCTTGTTTTCCTTTTTCTGCTCAAATTCATTCATTGTGGGTACTTGTGAGAACCACCTCGGTATTTTGTGGGTACACATGAGAACCACTACACTGAGATGTTCTAATGACCACCCACAATATATGTTTGGAGCTAAACTAGGAAAATTGTGGTAATATTTTTCAGAGCATATACATTTTTAGAGACTTATAATATAAAATCGCAACATGTGGCACACGTTTTATTGTAATGAAATTCCTTCGTTTAATATTATTTATATTTTTTTTGACTGGTGCACATATTCAACCTGTTCATTGATCAAACCATCTTTTATATAAATTAATTCTTTTGTGCACAAAGGAAGGAATAAAAAAATCTTTTTTATGGTTTATGTTTTATTGCCAAACACAATAGGGTTGGTCAAACCTAAAAAAATATTTCTCACATGACTGCATGAAATGTATTCAATGTTGGGTATGTTTTTTTTTCTACACAATAATCCATTGAAGTTGATAAAAAACTAAAGCAAGTTGAAGCTCGTAAACCCAAAACAAACAACGGGCGACCTTTGTATCAAAATGAACAACCTGAGATTAAAGTGACTAAAGGCTAACTCCCATATAAGGTTACAAAAAAAATAAGATAAAGAATTAAAGAGGTCAAAAGATCGGAGAGAAGAGATATTTAAAAATTAGGAGAGAGCATCTTGATGCTTTTAATATCTTGAGGAATAATTGTTTGTTGCTAATTGTTATTAAAGGTAGGCCTATTATCATCTTTTTAAGTATCATAAGTTTTAGTTTTCAAAAAAAATAGAAGTGATGCTACAAACAAACAAATATTGAACTGTCAGATAAACCATATACTGTAGAAACACTAAAAATTCGGACACCTTGAGGACTTGCTGTAATTCTTCTAAAATTTTAATGGGTTTTGTTTTGCAATCTAGCAGGGAGTCCAAAAAGTAGAGGTCGAATGGCAAACAGTGTAGACCTAGATCAGACTGCTCCTTTAGGAGCAGTCTGATCTGGGTCTACACTGTTTGCTTAGGCCTGTCTGTCCCAATACTTAGGATCATTATGGTACATTGGTTTGTATTGGAGCAAAATGGCCCAGTCAACACTATTTAGGTCAAATTGAGCCATTTCATGCTTCATCTCCAGAAAACCATATGTGTCAGGACCGAAAACAGTATTGAGAGAAAAGGGTGAAGACCCTGATCAGACTGCTCCTTTTGATCAAGAGCCATTTCAGTGGCACTTTTTTAGTACATCAACAGACTACCTATAAGGTTAGAACTGCGGGGTTTGTGAGGGTGTACATTGCATAAAAAACCCTTTAATGTGGAATTTTATCAATCCATATTAGGCAATAACATAAACACTGTAAATTATGTACACTGCTGGATTACCATAATTTTCCTTAAAACGAACAGCAGGATCAGCATGTGCGGAAACTGTATAAAGAATCATTAAGTGCAAACCCTGATCAGAATGCTCAATTTAGAGGCATTTTGAAGTAGCTTGATATCTTGGTTAAGGTCTGTTCTGGTTCATAATGGCCTTAATAGTGTTGACTGGGCTGTCAAAAGTACATGTGCAGTAAATTTAATCTTGTTATGACTGGCTGTAATGGAGCATAAATCAAGATAAACTTTGAAAAAAAGAAACCTATAATTCTTGTTGGAAACATGTTGTGGGTACTTTGTTAGAATCGCCTCATCATGTCCCCAACTAATCCTCTTTACTACGCCTTATCTGAAGCTTTGGGTGTGGATCGTTTGATGTTGACCCATTTTATTCAGAGACCACCGGAAGCCAAGATGCTATATAGCAGCCTGTACAAGCCCTGATCAGAACTGTGTTCTGTGCTGTCTGATGCTGGCGGTAAGGTTGGCCCTAAGGTTGGCCTTACCTAGAACCATTTCTGAAAAAAAAAAAAAAAAAAAAAATGTGACACTAAATTTAATAAAAAATAAAATGAGCTCAACTTGATATAAGATGGCACAAAAGGGTTAAAAATTTATGTTTTATCTTGTGTTCTGTATCAATAAATGAACTCTTGCAGTATTTGATATGAAAAACAATAAAGAATGGGAAAATAGGGCTTGACCATAAATTTTAGGGCTAGATAACAAATTGTCATATGAAGTGACACAAATGCTATTTTTCTCAAGAGTATGTTTTTTTTTGTCCTTCCCTCTGCAAGTTAGACAAAATATATTGTTCTCTTTTGACTTTTCGAGAAAAAAATTTTGTCTGGTTTTTAACCCACGTCCTACTGAATAAATTAATATATCCAGCCCCATTGCTGACTTTCAGCCAATCAGATAACTTGATGTAATTTACTCATACAAAATAATTCAGACTTTGATGTAATGAAATAACAAACAGTGTAGATACTGATCAGATGGCTTCAGAAGCCATCTGATCTTGATCTGCCCTGTTCACAAAGGTAGAGGTTGTCGTGTTCAGAGGGATGAGGGTTAAGCAAGACAAAAATGAATATTTATGCCTTAAGCACCAAGCAGAGTTGCATAGCAGATGATTTGTCTGAAAAAAAAAGATAAAATATTTGAATTATGATCAAGACTGCCACTACCTTTGCAACCAGTGTAGATCCTGATCAGATCTGAGCGGGATCTACACTGTCATTTTTTTTAATTTAACATTATATCTGGTAATTTGATTGCTGGGTGTGGCAAATTGAACTATTCAGCAGGAAACGGGTTAAATGTCTGCTGTGATCCCATCCCATCCATTTCGAAAACAAGCCTATACTAATACAGTGTAAATCTACCGCCAAAAAAATGAAAATTTCCTATAAAAATTGTGACATTTTTCTTACTTGATTGCGGGTACACTTTAGAACCGCCTCATCGTGGCGGTTCTAATGAGTACCCACAATCAATGTTTTAAAGCAGAAATAAATAAACCCATAGATTGCGGGTACACTTTAGAACCGCCTAATCGAGGCGGTTCTAATGAGTACCCACAATCTCTGTTTTTAAGCAGAAATAAGAAAAATAATGTGCACCCCTGTAAACCCCAGTTTTACAATATAAAAGTGGGGTTTGAGGGGATCAGAAGTATATAGGCGTGTTTTTATGATGTTTTGTGTCCCAAAATATTCATCTGAAACAACTAAGTCAGCTCGGAGATAACCTTTTTATGTGTGCTGATAAAAATGGACAATTTTTCTCGTTATCAGTTGAAAAGTGAGTAAGAAAAAATTAGAATTTGAACTTCATGAACTTTCATATCAAAAAGAGGTGTGTTGGTGGTGTGATGAAGTTTGTTTTTCTTCTATTTATTTGGGCACTGTTGCTTAGAGCAGAAGGTATTTTTATGGATGAAATTTTATTTATTGTTTAACCCTTTTTTGTACCAAATGGAATCTTCTGCCTTATATATAGCAGGAGTCCATTTCATAATTTAGGGGTATCAGGTTCTGTTTTCATCAAAATCTATTTGTAAAATGACTGAACTTTTAGCAAACAGTGGAGGCCCTGATCAGACGCCGCGTTCTGCGGCGTCTGATCTGGGCCTGCACTGTTTGCCAAGTACCCCTTTAGGGGTTTCCAGTACTAAATGGGTTAAAATGGGGTTAGTTTTGCAATTTGATAAATATTCTCTTTGTAGTTAGTGACCACTCTTTTTAGGCTCACATCTATGTATGGTTTAATTCTTTGAACACAACAGAAAATTCTATAGCAGATGACCATCCGAATCATTAATCTGAAGTTTTGTTTGAAGTGAGGTTTAATGTCCCTGTCAACACATGTAGGTCACTTTGAAGACATTGCTTCCAATATTGTGGGACTTTTACCTGATATTGAGATGAAATGACATCTCAAGCCCTGACGCCCAATAAAACCAATAGGGTTTATAAGTATGGACGGTCCGACTCGCACCTCTTTGCCTTGGGAGGCTTTGATCCTCTAAGCATTTTACCAGTACTCGTGTGCGATCAGTTTCAGCTCATGCAGACCATCTATCTCTTCAAGCACGGATGGGCGGGGGCCAATAATTTTAAGTGAAACACATGTAATGTGAAGCCTTACTTTCACTGAAAATTAAGAAATTTACTTTGAAAATGCAGTTATCGCTTCTAGGGCAAAGATCTAACATCAAGCAATACATTAACCCTAATCTTGCTGTTCACGACAACCCCTATCTTTGCAAACAGTGTAGATCCAGATCAGATGGCTTCTGAAGAAGCCATCTGATCAGGATCTACACTGTTTGGCATTCAGTTTATGAATTTGTAGCCATTAATTACATCAAGTAATTTGATTGGTTGATAGACAGAAATGGGTGTGGCTTAAATGAATATTCAGCAAGAGAAGGGTTAACTAACGGGACTGTTAGTTTTGAACCACTGGACCCAGTAAGAAAACACATGCAGCAGAACATTACCTTACATAGCTTAACCCTTGTCCTGCTGAATATTTATATATGCCACACCCACCACTGATTATCAACCAATCAGATTACATGATTCAAATTATTGCAACAAATTCACAATCCGAAAGACAAACAATGTAGATCCTGATCAGATGGCTTCTTCAGAAGCCATCTGATCTGGATCTACATTGTTTCAATGATGAGGTATATCCGGGCTCAGCAGAAAAAGGGTTAACGGGTGCTGATCACAACAAGTGTCGTCTGCATTGTTGTCTGCTGGTTACTTTAAAAGTCTTTTGGACCCTGATCAAAATATTTTCAAAAAGTTGTCAAGATTAATTTAGCAGACAACACTTTCAGACGTAGTTTTTCTTGGCATCTTAAGGGTTACTGTAATGATCCTAAGTTCTGACTGAGACAGATAGGCCTAAACAGTGCAAACCCAGATCAGACTGCTCCTGCAGACTGCTCCTGAAGTCTGATCAGGGTCTATATTGCTTGCCATCCCATCTGCAGTTTTTGGACTCCTTGCTGGATTGTGATACTAATTTGTTAAAATTTTAGGAGAATTACTACAAGTCCTCTAGGATTGTTAGGATTTTTACAGTAACAGTTTTTCAGTATGTTTTTTGAACAGAAAAAATTGTATATCTCATATTGTCTGATTTATCGTTTCAGGGGAGAAGCAATATCACCGCAGGCTGCCGACGTTGTCGACCAGGTTCTTGGAACCGTTGCAAAGCAGCATCAACCACCACGGTCAGAATCAGAACATTCTAACTACCATCAAACTCGGTTACAACCAAACATAAGTGAACATCGGAATGAACGACTGTCCGCTGATGAGGACCTTCCGAGAGACAATGTAGATGAGAATCAGTTTGACAGCTCAAATTTAAGTATTAACTCTGATGAAATTGATGACATTGATAGAGAAGCTCTCGAACCTGAGAGAGAAAGTCCACCACCACAAGATTATTCTCAAAAACTACCACCAACTTCATTTAGTTCTAACTTTAATGCTGAAGAGGCTAGACTCAGATACTCTTTAGATTATGCTCATGCTGATTTAAAAGAAAGATTTAAGCAATACAGTTCACAATTTAATAATTTCAATGAAGAGGAGTGGAAAAGAAGGGTCTCCCTGCCTGACACCAAGGACAGTGCTAAAAGTCTCAGTTTGAGTAACCCCACAAGTCCTCAATCCAAGTCACTTGCAACCTCACCATTAGACCTTTACAGGAGCCAGCAAGCCCCACGGATACAGGATGAAGTCGACTACGCACTAACTCCACGAGTGAAAGAAGGCCTTTATTTCTGCCATCTGTGCAGTTTCTCAGGTAATATATGCACAAACCTTTGGTCCTTCTCACAGTTCACCAAAGTCGGGATCCAAAATCAACCATGTAAACTTACGTAGCTTTAGATAAAGAGTAAGAGAATTTTTCACAACACTCCTCCCCAAATTTCAAGCATTTGTGTTTCGTGATTTTAATTTGGACTCAAGACTTCTTGCATGCAGGTCTGTGGGAAGAAAGTATTTGGTGAGAGGTACTGGGCTCATGCACTGTGTTCCAATTTTTCTTGAACTAGCTCTTCAATTGCATTACCAAAACATGCCTATACAAATACATTGTAACTAACGTTTATCGCCAAAAAAATGAAAATTTTAAGATGAAAAATTGTGATTACTGCTCAAAATATAGATTGTGGGTACTCGTTAGAACCGAGGTTTTAATGAGTACCCACAATATATATTTTAGAGCAGAAATAATAAAAATAAGGTTCACCCCTGTAAACCCCAAGTTTTATAAATAAAAAAGGGGGTTCAATGGGGTCAAAATTATATAGGTGTATTTTCGTGATGGTAAATAAATCAGTTATTGGAATACATGTAATCATCTACACCCATCATATTCTGCACACAATTTGTCTAGAATTTTTGTGAAAATTGGCAAGTCGAGAGTTTTTTTCATGCATTTGAAAAGAGAAATTAGATGTTGTTTTCACCTAGCTTGTCATATATTGTGAGAGAAGTAATTTATACAAAATATAAATGTGTTGCCCATGTGTTACACTGACCATGCTAATTGTTTATATGACCTGTATAGTGTCAAATAGGTGTCAAAATGGCTAATGACGGAGAAAAAATTGCCATTTTTTAGCACATATTTTTGTTACAAAAAATGATGACTGAACATGCAGGTTTAGTAACCATAAAATCTCAGATTATTTTCATACAGATTGTTCACCCACTGAATACCTGAATAGATTTTTTTGTGCAGATGGGAATTTTAGATTTTAAATGATTTTTTTTTTTCAGAAAAATACATTTTTGTAAAACTTGACGAAAACTCGCCTATTCAAATACGGTGTATTGAAAATATAACCACCAAAAGATGTGATTTTTCAGATAAAAAATTCTGATATTTTTATATTTCTGCACAAAACATAGGTTGTAGGAGTTCTAACGAGTACCCACAATCTATGTTTTTGAACAGAAATAAGAAAAAAGATGTATGCCCATGTAAACCTAAGTTTTACTATAAAAAAGTGGTCTTTAATGGGGTCAAAATTAGATGATTCCCATGTAACAGGAAGCCTTAAACCTAGCAGGTGATTCACATGTAATGTCAAGCCCAATTTTCTCTGTAAAAAATATTGAGGATTTCATCTGCATATGTCATGGTTTGCAGTTTGAGGGTTAACTTTTCTGGGGTCTAGAAAATTACTTTTCATATTTGTGATATTTTTCCAATTTTAGAAAAAGGTTCTAAACTTCCTTACTCAAATTCTTCTTAATAACGGCTCTAAAAGGTGCATTATTGAGCTATCTGGAAAAAATGCTTCCAAAAATAAAATACATATAGCCGATATATTTCTTTAAAACAATACAAATGAATGCATCTTATGCAAAAATGGGAACAATTATGATGACAGGTAAACAAGTTTGAGAGGGATTCCCTAACTAGGTTTCGCACACTTGTTAGATCTATTTTTAGTTCCTGACAAAAATAGAATCTCCATATATGACGTTATGCGACATTCATTTTTGGCCTGGTTTGCTTAGGCCATGCCTGAATCGGAAGAAATAATTATGACGCTGAATACCATGCCATAAGTAACGACACTCAGAGACGATACTGTCCCCAGGTATGTGTAAAGGACAGATTTATTTTTAGAACAGAAATTCCGAACACATGTTCAGAGCGAAGGGTAAACACGAATGAAAACTACCATTTTCACAAAGTTCTGAAGCTGTATTTGGCTCCAAAAGTGTACACATGACAAAGAAGTATGCATTGAAGATAAAAACCAGAGAAAAAAAATTGAGAATGCACCTTTAATGATATTGATCAGGGGACAATTTTTAGGGCAATTCAGGTAAATTGGCTTGATAAAGGTGACAATTTTGGGAGGCAATTCCTAAATTAACAGTGTCAGATTTCATTAATTAAATGGTACTAGATTAAGTAGGAGTGATTGTAAACTTTAAAACAACCAGCTGAAACATGTAAAAAGGTCCATAGCACTTTTTGTTCTTCAAATGAGCACTTGCAGCTCATGGGATACATGAAACCCCTAAAAAAGTCGTTTGCAAACAGTATAGGTTCAGATCAGAGGCCACAGAATTTTACATTTGATCAGGACCTTTGCAGTTTGCAGAAACCAGGGTTATAGAAGCCTTTATGCAGATACGCACTTGTGTTCACATTACAAACGTAAAAAATAAGACGATGACGACGGCAAAGAAGAAGAGGAAGAAAAAAGGAGAAGAAAAAGAAGAAACAAAGTCCTTTGTCTCAAGGATAAACACTAATTATTAGCTAACATAATTTCCTTCTTTGCCGCAGGGACAACACTTTCAGGAAAGAACTTGCTCCCTGAAGGGAGCAGATTCTTTCCTGTAAGAGTGGTCCCTATGTGGTAAATGATATTCAAGGGCGGGATTATTATTTCTTCTGTTTTCTTTGGTTTGGGTACAAATTATTTCTCCTAGTTATGCCCCTGGAAACTTCAACCATTTTCTGAATACATTCTTAATATAAATGAATCTGACATCACATCTTCTTCTTCTTCTTAATATACATACACACAGACCTCCATGGTCAAGTTCTGCCATGGAAGGTCACGTTTTTCTTCATGTACTCAGGTTTCCACCCATCTCTGATTAACAATTGGTTTGACCTAAGTTAATAATCTCGAAAGGATCTAAAAACTGAAATCGGTATATTATATATGCACAGCTGTATTTTTGCAATAAGGGTGCATGTGTTCAAATGCACAAAATTCTGTCAAGTCTCAGTTGAGTCTCATAAAACTTTGAGATAATAAAAAATGGTCAGGGTTATTAATTTAACACATAAAGGTCAGGGATGCTCAGATAAAGTGGCAACCTTTCGTATGTTTTGGATGTTTTTGTGACCTGAGCTGATAAGAAAGATAAATGAAATTGAACTTTGAATAATTATGCCGACACTTGTTAAAAGGTACTTATTGCCAAAGCAAACAGCTTAGGTTTTGGTGGGCTCCGCACAGGCTTACCCGAATCGTTGCTGTTTACCCACAATCTATGTTTCTGAGTAGAAATAAGAAAAATAAGGTATAACCCTTTAAACCCCAGTTTTACTATGTAAAAGTGGGGTTTAAGGGGGTCAAAATTATATAGGTGTGTTTCCGTGATATTAGGCCAACATGTTTTCTTACGTGGTGTGGAAACCTGGAGTCCCCAGACAAAAACACCCAAAATGATGGGGATTCCACATACTTACAGGAATCAAATCATACCCCCGGAAAAATTTATGTCCCAAAGAATTGTTTGAATAGACAAGTGATGATAAATCAATCAGTTGCTCTATTTGATGATTTAAAAACATGAAATAAGCGTCGCTGTTGATTGATCGATTGATGGATGGGTGAGTGGGTGGATGGATGGACTGATGGCACAAGTGAGCACTCTGCAGATATCAAGTTGTCATTTCATACAAAAAAAAAAAAAAAATGTTTGCTATTTTCAAATCTTATTTGCAGATAAATTTTTGTGTGACATTTGACCTTTCCAAAAAAGATTTATATTGTCCTAATGTAAGTTAACAAAGTTAAGAAAACAACATTTCTTTGACTCTAGGCTAACATAAAAGCCGATGGTCAACACTTGAAATCTTTTATTATAAGATTTACTATTCAAAATAAAGAGGTCCGCTTTTTAAGAAGAAGGGTATAAATTATATGACTAAAATCAATTAAACTTGAAGCTTTTTATCTTGTTTATTGAAAACAGCCTGATCAGAGATTAAGCAGATTTCACTTTCTGTTTTTTACAATATCACCGATCAAATAGTATGTTACAGTGAGCATGACATAGATGATCTTACATGAGTGTTCATGTATTATTGAATTTTTTTAACGAGTTGAGGAAAAGGGATAAAATGCGAGGTTGTGCCGAGCATTTTATCCCTTTTCCTCAACGAGTTTAATAAATTCAATAATACATGAGCACGAATGCAAGATTCTATTTATCTTATGACATTTAAAATGCATTTAATTCACGATTGTTTAAAAAAATGTAAATATTCCGCCGTTAGTAAACGCGACATTGTTAAGGACGGCGTAGATGTAACGTTACGGGACGTATCTAGCTAATTTGCATATTTAATCCACTAGTGGATTATAGAAAATATTACATGGCGTAATTACACTCTCAGACGAGACGTCATATGATAAATTAAGATAACACACCCGTCCACTAAAATGGCGTCTATCTTTTCTCTAGAACTAACATTTTTCCAATGAAAATGTTTGATATTGTTCTTATTTCTAGTCAAAATATAGATTGTGAGTGCTTGTTAGAACTGCCTCACTGAGGCGGTTCTAACAAGTACCCACAATCTGTTTTTTAGCAAAAATAAGGAAAATAATGAATAGCCCCCGTAAACCTTATTTGTCTGTATAAAGTGGGGTTTAGTGGGGTCTTAAAAACAGTATATTTTACTAATGGAGTCCATTGCCCATCTAAGAAAGTAAATAGTTGACATTCAGACATTCAGTATGCCAAGAAATCTCATATTTTTGCTGAAAAAATGTGAGTAGCTTTTGCATTGCAAAACATAGTCCCTTTCTTTTCAGCAAAAATACCACTGTAATAGGTATCGTACTTATTTAACTTCCATCTTGTTGTAACATAGCTATTTGAAATCTCATATTTTTGCTGAAAAAATGTGAGTAGCTTTTGCATTGCAAAACCTACCGTAGTCCCTTTCTTTTTAGCAATTGTACTTATTGACCAGCCTCCATAGCCTAGTGGTTAAGAACACTGACTCTTGATCATTAGGTCTTTCACCGCTGTGGTTCGAGCCTCTCTCGGGTCACATGTGAGACGCCAAGTTCTGCAACTGAAGGTCAGGTGTGTTTTTTTCTGGCACTCCCGTTTTCGCCCACCTCTGATTAACGATCGGCTCAATATGAGTGAAGTAATCTTGAAAGGGCCTTAAAACCAAAAACCAAAACCAAACCATCCTCATTGTAACATAGCTATTTGAATATGATTATTTCCCTTTGACCATGGAACCACACTTTGGGGTTAGTTTACTATTTTGTTAAAATAATATTTACAGACCCTGATCCGACTGCCCCTTTAGTGTTCACACAGATTCTTAAAACTTGTCCTGCTGAATAAATTAGTTAAGCCACATCTGTTTCTGACTACCAGCCAATCAAATTACTTGATATAATGTATTCATTGAAATTTACAAACAGTGTTGATCCTGATCAGATGGTTTCTTCAGAAACCTGAAGAAACCATCTGATCTGGATCTACACTGTTTCGAAAGTTAGGGCCTTTGTGTTCAGAAGGATAATGGTTAATTTATTAAAGTTAAATTGCAGAGGGTGTACTCCTGTGCCCTTTTAGCATGCACTTGCACACATACATATGCACAGACACTTCATGGCTGGAGGCCCCAGCCCATAGGGGCTTGAAGAAATATATAGGCTGCATGATGGTTCCACGCAGAGCTGAATCCGGCCCGCACACTAGTACTGGTAAACCGCTTAGAGGATCTAAGCCTGTCCAGGGACCGCAGTGCGAGGCGGACCGTCCATGCTAATAAACCCTATTGGTTTCATTGGGCGACAGGGCTTGAGATGTCGTTTCATCTCACTGTCGGGTAAAAGTCCCACAAAATTGGAAGCACTGTCTCCAAAATGACCTTTACAGTGTTGACGGGGACGTTAAACCTCAAATCAAACAAACAAAACAAACACTTCATGGCTGGTCAGAGAATGAACTTACTAGAATAATTACACAGAATAATACTATTATTATTATTATATCTTTTGACAGGCACCACACAGGCTGAGTTTGATATTCACATGACGTGCCACTTTGAACATGTCTGCCCGCACTGCGACTATAAATCGAGGACAGAAGGTCGTTTGAAGAGGCATATTAAGGATTTCCACACGGACGACGGAGAATTCGGAACCAGAACAATGCCTGGAAGACCGAAAGTTTTCAAATGTAAACAGTGTGATTTCTCCACGACTGAAAAGGTATGTTGCATACTATTATTTTTAAGGCGTTTATCATAAAAATTCAGACTGCCTTGTAGTACCGTAAAATCCAAAACATTCGGACTGAGGACTTTCTGTATTTCTCCTAAAACTTTAACAAATTTGTTTCACGATCCAGCAAGGAGTCCAAAAAGTGCAGATGGAACGGCAAACGGTGTAGGCCCTGATCAGGTTGCTACTTTAGGTGCAATCTGATCTGGGTCTGTACTGTTTGCTTAGGCCTGTCTGTCCCAGTACTTAGGATCATTACGGTATCATAAATTATTCATTATTTTAGCCACAAAGCCTTTGGCTTAGCCTTTGCCCTTCTTGAATCAGCCAAAGGGAGAGAATGACTGTAGAAAATATTTTAAGATCAATCTCCTCGAAAACATGTTACCAACCCCAGGAGGTAGTTAGGGCCCAGTTGGTACATGGAAATTTATGAGCAAGGGCCCAGTTGGTGCTTTGAAATTTATGAGCAAGGGCCCAGTTGGTACTTTGAAATTTATGAGCAAGGGCCCGGTTGATACTTTGAAAGTATGAGCAAGGGCCCATGTGGTACTTGGAAATTTATGAGCAAGGGCCAAGTTGGTACTTTGAAATTTATTAGCAAGGGCCCAGTACATGTACATGTTCTTTGAAATTTATGAGCAAGGGCCCAGATGGAACTTTGAAATTTATGAGCAAGGGTCCAGTTGTTCAAAGTAATGATAGTTTACCAAGCTTGTTAGTGATCGAACTGTTAACTGTTCTTGCAAGTACAATATCTAATCCTCTGATAGTTTCACTGGACAAATGTGAGCAGCTTTTGCATTTGTAAAAGCTACTCACTTTTTTTTTTTCAGCAAAAATATTAGTGTATATGCCATATTAAATGATCCAAGTTTTAAAGATGCTTTAACTTATGATGTCGTTAATTTTGAGCAACTGGTCCCAGATCTATAATTGGAACATACACAACCACAGTTTTCATCTCGGAAAAGCCCTTCCAAGAGCTATCAGAGTGAGTGAGTGTTTTAGTTTTACGCCCCACCAACAGCTAAGGTCATACGGAGACGGGGCCACAGTTTAAAGATTATCCGAAAGTCTGGAGAAGCCCGGGATCGATCCTTCAACCCCTGGTTTACAAGGCGAGTAGCGTAACCACTATACCACGGAGGCTTCTATGGAGCTATCAGAGATAGCATTTGTAATTCTAATGTGTACTACCATACTGAGCCTAAGTTTTGGGACAGATTGGTTTAAGCAAACAGTGCAGACCCAGATCAGACTGCTCCTTCAGGAGCAGTCTGATCTGGGTCTTCACTGTTTGCAACTCTCTCTGCACCCTTAGACTTCTTGCTGGATCCTGAAACTAATTTGTTAATATTTTATGAGCATTACAGCAAGTCCGCAAGGAGTCCAAATTTTCAGGATATTTACAGATTTTAAGTATATCTTTTCATTTTATTTCTTCAGATTGATTTCTGGACCCACTCTAGACGTCACATAAAGGAGGACAAGTTGCTTCAGTGCCCTCGATGTCCGTTTGTCACAGAGTATAAACATCACTTGGAGTATCATCTACGCAACCACTTCGGCTCAAAACCATTCAAGTGCCCAAAATGTAACTATGCATGTGTGAACAAGTCTATGTTAAACAGTCACATGAAGTCACACACTAATGTGTATCAGTACCGCTGTGCCGACTGTACCTACGCCACTAAGTATTGCCATAGCCTGAAGCTTCATCTTCGCAAATACAACCACAAGCCTGCGGCGGTACTTAATTCTGATGGAAGTTTACCTCAAGGCATGGATGCCACCGCCTCTGGTCTGACATTGATGTCAAAGCGAGGGCCACCTAGAGGCCCCAGAGGGCCCAGAAAGGATAAAATGGACCCAATGACAGGGCATTTCCTACAGATGGGAGCATCGCCAATGAATCACCTGCCACAGGGAGTGCCTGGTATGATGTCACCGTACTGGCCTTTGCTTCACAGTCAGATACCCAATGGGATGCAGATGCCATTCGCTTTTGGTCCACGATTAAACGCTCACCTACCCCCATTACCTAGTCCTAGAGATAATCCAATGATAAAGAAAGAAGAAATGTCTTCACCGACTGGCATCAGTCCTTATAAGTGCAATTTCTGTAGTTTTGTCGGTAACAATCGAGAAGTTCTTACCAGTCATGTTGTTAAAGCTCATGCTTCAGAAAACCAAGACTTATTTTCCATGTTTGGAATATCTTCTGAAGCTCTTCTGGAAGAAAACCAGAAAAGAATGAATACATTGAAATCACCATTACGATCGCCTAGAATGTTTAACCCTCACCTGCAGCTCACACCAAGTAGTGTTAAAGTTAAAACAGAGACCCCTGATGAAATAGTTCAATCTAGTCCAATTTCAAAACAAGAACTTTTCCCTGAAAAATCTACAGGACAATCTAAAGAACACATGTCACTGCCATCTTACCCATTTATGAATGGTAAATTATTGCCTCCAGAAAGTAAAGATGAAGGAATAGATATTCTTAAACAAATGACATTGAAGTTTGGATCCGGACCAGTTGATCTTAAGGGTCATGGATCAGGAGAGACACCCTTAGATTTAACCAAGCCAAGATATTCTCCTCCAAGTATGTACAGCCAGCAGCTTGATTCCATCACCGATACTCAGGACAACAGGAACGATGATGAACATTCTAGTGGAGAGAATTCAAATTATTCCGGCGAAGTTGCCTCACCAACTCAAAACCCTAGAAAACGTTCAAGAAAAGGGAAAGCTTTTAAATTGGACACACTTTGTTTGAAACTGCAGGAGAAGAAAAGCAGTGGTGTTTATCAGAGTGGAGAGGAGTCGAATGATGATGGTGATGATGTCTATAGTCCTGAAGCACAAGATGATGTGAATGAAATTGATGATGAAAAGGAAGAGTACTATCATAAACATAGACAGAATGGTGAATATGTCTACAAGAAAGAGGTAAATGAAGTATCTGACAACCATAAACAGAGGAGTGGCAGTGAATCGGGTACAGATGTAGATGAATCTAAAGGAAAAGAAGATAATGTAGCAGAATCAAGACCAGAGGTTGAAGCAGATGCGGAAGATGATTTTAAGAAGGTTCAAGAGAGTCTGAGTATGTTGAATAATGAATCAGAAGAACCAACTAATTTAGTCATTGATGAAGATGATAGTGCTAGGAGTGATGATGAGGGAGAGACAAAGACAGAAAGTCCTAAAGATGAAATCCGGCCTACCGACCAGATTTACCAAAACGGTTCTCTAGATATGACATTCTACAACAAGAGAAAGCCCATAGTGCCTGCCTTTCAGAGAGGAGCAGATATTGCCTGGAAAATTTTGAACAATCCTTTCATTTCAGAGAAAGATATCCAGAATGGTTTGAAAAAATATGGAACTGAATTTTTTGGTGAACAGCAGAATGAAAAGCTAGAAATGGAAATTCCTAATCAGAATGGTACTCCAGAGAAACAGGGTGGCTCAAATTCAGACTATATGTGTCCACATTGCCACATAGCATTCGGTGATTGTATCATGTACACCATGCACATGGGTTACCATGGCTACAAAGACCCGTACAAGTGTAATATGTGTGGGGACACATGTAAAGATAGAGTGGAATTCTTCCTCCACATCGCTAGGGCAGCTCACAATTGATATTAAATTTTCATGTATACATTCACATAAATTATACAAAGGGTAGAATTTTAGTGATTTAGGTCAGTTAAAGAATAACTGATGCAGAATTAAGAGAAGTATTTACTGATTTCTTTAATTTGTGGAAATTTGCTTAAGCTCTCATGTGAGATGGTTTTAAGGTGAATTTTTGCATCTTCAGGGAAGACAAATTTCAGATATATTACTGTCTCCCTAATTAATAGGGGTCTAGTCTTAAAGGAAAGAATTTGCTCCTGAGGAGCAAATTCTTTCCTTTAAGGGTAGACCCTTTTCTCAAGGAGACCCAATCTATAGGGAATCAAATTGAAGTTACAAGAATTGTCCGCTTCGGGGGAAAATAACGGAAAAGATGTTGGCGGTATCCACCACATTAATGAGTACCAAAGTAGAATAAATAAGAAAATCATCCCAGATTTTTCATTAAATACTCCTTGGAAATTCCTCTGTTACTAGAGACTTCACAAATGAACCGATAGGACTAGTCAGTTGGTGGTCGTAACTTGCATTTTGAAGTATCTTTTATGAACAGATATGGAGGATTTTTCTGAGTGTTCATTTCGTGCTATACTTACTAAACAATAATTTCTACCTTTCTCAAGTCTTGGCGGGCAAAAGTGTGAAATTATTAAACAAGTTTAATAACTAACTTGTAAAAAAACACAATTCTGTTTGTCATGTGACCTTAAAGTTGAAATTGCAGACGTCAGACAGACAAAAAGAACTGTTCAGAAGTTTGTATGTGAAGAGAACTGGACTGGTTCATTATAGTCAGAATTTCATTGAATGTTTGTTGACAGTTTGATAGGTAACTGCATGAAAACCATTCAACAAAATCTGGACTGGTTCATTACAGTCTGAATTTCATTGAATGTTAGTTGACAGTTTGATAGGTGACTACATGAGAACCATTCAACAAAATGATGTGTGACAATGACAAAGTTTGGTCAAAAAGTTTGGTCAAAATATGATTTTCATGCAGTATTATGATGAAATCCATTGTATCACTTGCATGTCTTGTAGAGATTTTACTAGTCAAGAAAGCCATATTGTTTTGAGTAAATCATTAGCAAAATGCATTGACACAAATGTATATAACAAAGGCCTACTAACAAGGATAATTTTGATATATCTTTTTCTTATTTCTCCATGAAAACATGTTGTGGGTACTTGTTAGAATCACCTCATCGAGGTGATTCTAACAAGTACCCACAACATGTTTCTAACTATGAAAATTATCCCTTCATGACTATCCTTAAAACCTGGGCAGACAATTCACATGAAATGTGAAGCCTTATTTCCTCTGAAAAATAATTAAAAAACAAAGATTGCTGTCTGCTCGAATTTTCTGCAGGGCTTGAAGAGTTTAGGCATTTTCCAGTGGTAAAATAACACCACATTAGAAAAACATGTCCATGTAAAATAATGGCGTCCAACCTGATGTCAGAAATGACAAATTTTGGGTAAAAATGATATCTTTCTAATATCTGCTTTCAACATAGATTGTAGGTGCTCGTTAGAACTGCCTCAAGGAAGCGGTTCTAACAAGTACCCACAGTGTATGTTTCTGAGCAAAAATAAGGCAGATAATGTATACCCTAGTAAACCTTACTTTTTCCTATATACAGTTGGGTTTAAAGGGGATCTTCGGTTAAAGGATTTGTTATCGTGATGATTTATGGTCTTGTAAATTACATAATCTGTTGTATATTTTAGATTATTTATAGTGCTTTTTCAGTATTTTTGACCATGTCTGTATAGTGCATATATACATGTCAATATTCTTTCATGTATTCAGGAAGAATGACTTCAGATTTTCCCATCCCACCCCACCCCTCTTTTTCTGTATCTCTATCTTGCTGATTTTCTAGTTCTGATTTCTTATCTGCCTTTTGTTCTACCAGTTCTTTCTATAGCTTATATTTGAGCCGGCGCATGACAAAACCTACAATAAGACCGCTGCAAGCAGCAGAGACTCAAATCAACCTGCACACCCATCCACTATGACAAGATCGTTTATGCCTCTTTGCATAGGTATTAGCCTCTAGTAGGTATTTGCGATCAGCGAAGACTCTGATCAGACTGCGCAAATGTGCAGGCTGATCTGTCTCTTCCCTGGTTGCTCAAGACTTCTTGTAGATTTTGTCATGCGCTGGCTCATATCTTGTATATTTCTTCTAGTTAGGGGATAAATTTATTCAAAATTGTCATGGGGGAGGTAAATTGGCGGGGTCTGCAGTTGGAAATTTTGTTTTACTGCGCCATATCAGGGCAGTAAAATAGAATTTGCGACTGTAAAACCAACATCTTCTCAAATGACAATTTTCAATCCAGTTATCTCTGTTTAAATGCACTTATTCACTTGTTTTGTTAAAAAAATGTTGTATTTTGCGCCAAACGGCAAGAGCAGTCAGCTACTTAAAACCGAATACCAACCAGTGAAAAGCAATGTTACACGATGACATTTGGGGTTTCCTGTAGTAAAAAAAAACTATAACGCAGAATGTACCATAGCAAATTTTTGACATTTAACCCTTATCTTGTACATGACAACCCCTATCTTTGCAAACAGTGTAGATCCAGATCAGATGGCTTCTGAAGAAGCCATCTGATCAGGATCTACTCTGTTTGGCATTCAGTTTATGAATTTGTAGCAATAAATTACATCAAGTAATTTGATTGGATGATAGAGAGAAATGGGTGTGGCTTAAATGAATATTCAGCAAGATAAGGGCTAATATCGAATCGAATCGAACATTGAATTATATTTTCAGGTGCTTTAGAATTTTTCTTTACAGTATTGGCAGTATTTTCATGTTTGTGCTAGCATGCAACAAAGCCTACGGTAATGATCCTAAGTATTGGGACACATGGGCCTAAGGAAACAGTGCAGACCCAGATCAGACTGCTCCTGAAGGAGCAGTCTGATCAGGGTCTACACTAGTTGCCATTCCTTTTTTACCTTTTGGACTCCTTGCTGGGTCACGAAACAAATTTGTAAGAAATTTATGAGAATTACAGCAAGTCCGCAAGGTGTACAAATTTTTAGGATTTTTCCGTACTAATTATTTTGAGTAAAATCCACTTGTCAACATGCCATGGCAAGTGCCAGATGCTTGTGGACGAGTCAAAATTTTTTCTAGTCCCGATGAAATTTTCCAAATTCTACCCAGAATATACCCTTTAAAGTCAAGCTGGAGGAGTGGAATAGGGAAGAATTTTCAAGCCCGGGACCAGTACAAAGAGCATTGAGAACAATGTAGATCCAGATGAGATGGCTCATAGTAAGTCGTCTCATCAGGATCTACATTGTCATTCTGTTAATAATGGAACAGAGCTAGTTTTTAAGGTTACCTAGTGCAAGAGCACGTAGAGGCTACCCTCAATCCTGTTTATGATTTTGACTGAGACCCTTATTAAAGAGAATTGGTACCGGGTATATCCAAATTCAAAGGTGAAAGAGTCCTCTCCAGAAACTCTGGGTAGAATGGGTTAAACTTATCGATTTGCGCCCCATTAATAAATCGTATATTCTTTATATGCCACGAAAAAAAACTTTCAATCTTAAAATTCTTCATTGCTTTTCAGTAAAATTGTCAGTAATCCCAAAATTAACAATTAACACGCAAGACAAAAGTTTTGCAGCTTCACTTAAAATGTTTTATCATTACACTATTTGAGTTATTGAGTGTTAGATATGATATTCCATTACACCGATTAAATGATTTTGTGTGAAATAATTTTCCTGTGAAGAACTGAGCCGTAGGGATCATGTGATATAAGCTGCTCATTCCTATCATGAAAGTGCAACTCAGGGATTCTTGTTATTATATATTGTTATTGCCTTTATTACATTGTAAATAGTTTGTTATTTTCCATATTACACTGTTAATTATACAATATTTCCATTTGAAATCCATGAATACAGTATTTGCCTCCATAAAGATTTTTGAGGTCAGCTTATTGTTACTGTTTTTAGTCATTTGATATGCATATTGGTCACATAGTAGCCTTAGGCATGTTTTCATCTGCTTTGGTCAGCGTTCTTGTTAAGTATAAGATACCGAGAAAAACAATATGAAAAAACGTTGTTCGTAAAGTTGTCTGCTGCATCTTCTGGCAAATTTTGCATAAAGGCACACAGTGTGGACCCTGATCGGACTGGACTATCTAGAGAAGAAGTCTATCTGATCTGGGTCTACACTTTGCAACAATATATTTTAACCCTTGTCCTGCTGAGCCCAGATATGTTTTATCTTTCAAACAATGTAGTTCCAGATTAGATGGCTTCTGAAGAAGCCATCTGATCAGGATCTTCATTGTTTGTCATTCATTTTATGAATTTGTTGCAATGATTTGCATCAAGAAATCTGATTGGTTGATAATCAGTGGTGTGGGCATGGCATATTTAAATATTCAGCAGGTCAAGGGTTAAAGTACCCATCAGATGACAAAGCAGACAACAATTGCTGTGATGGCATTTTATCACTACGAACCTCGGCAGGACTTGTTATCAAGTGGAAGATTGGCACATTGAAGCAATTTCAAATATGAAAATTTAAAAATGTATGCTGTAAATAGTTTAAAGTTTAAATTTTCAGTTGTCTGTCTCTACAAAATAAGATGTGACTGTACACTTTATCAGTGGAATATTTCCTATTTTCTCAGTATAAAGGGCATTATATATATTTTCTTTTACATGCATTAATAAAGCCTAAATCAAAATTTGATTTACAATAATTGAAAAAAGTTGTCCAGGGTGCAGTTTTTGATAAGTTTCATTAAATGTTTTAAATAAAGCTGTACAATGTACAAAAAATTGTTACTAGCATTTCACATGTTGAAATCGTCAGATTTACTGACTATGACATTAACAAAATGTATTTTGAATGGCCGTGCCTTTCTGGATAACTGTGCTGAGAGCAAAATTCCGATAATTTTGATACATTCAGTTTTATCGTTTATGCACTTATCTTCATTGTATTTTATGCAATAATGTAAATATTGTAAGACATACCCATTTGTTTAAATTTTGTCTATTTATTTCCTTTCATGCACAGAGAATAGAGCCGGTATCCAGTGGATATTGTGCTCAAGGGAGACAACTAAAACAAAACAATCCAGCTTTGTTAAAAACTAATGTCATTAGTTAAAAGTCAATGTATCATTAAAACTTTAATAATTAAATATGGTGTATCTACACCAATATTTTTGCTGAAAAGATGTGAGTAGCTTTTGCATTTGCAAAAGTAGCTTTTGCATTTGCAAAAGCTACTTACATTTTTTTAGCAAAAATACCAAAGTATTAGATGTTATACTTGCTAGAACAGTTAACATTTTGGTCACTTACAAGCGACGTAAGGCAACGATACATTAACAACTGGACACTGATGTTCAAAATGGTGAAATTATCAGAATGTATCCAAAAAAGAAAAATTTGCTGCCTCATTATTTTGGAACTTTAGTTTGCCTTGATCTGTTGTTGAAACCTCATAGGAAAAATCCTGTTAGACATTGTTTTATGCTGATATAGCACATCACCATATCAAATTTCTACCTCATGATTATTTTCTTGCCAATGTGTCAGCATTTAGTAGTACATGTTGTAGAAAATCCTCATCATTTCTTCTTAAAGACTCCTCAATTTTGTTTAATTTCTTCTTCTTTGAAATTAATATATGAGTTCATGGGTTATATGCATGCATTATAGATTTTTAATGCATGTAGTCATTTTTAATAGCAATAATAATGTGCTAATTACCCTGTACAAGTCAGATTGTCATTCCAACAATGTTTCAGATAGAGAGGAGTAGAATGACATAGTGTCTAATGAGGACAAGTAAGAATGATAATTATGGGATATTTATCCTTGTTTCTTGTTTGAAATGTATGTTGTGGGTACTTGTTAGAATCGCTTCAGTGAGGCAATACTAACAAGTACCCACAGCATATGTTTTTAATGGAGACACCGGAAACATTATCCAAAAATTATCTCCTTTGCAGCTATCATCCAAGTTCACTATCATTCCAGTGTTATACCATAAACTGAAAAAAAAAAAAAAAATGCTGTGGACACTCAGCGCGATGGGATGAAGCTGAATATTTTTTATGACACCAACAGGGTGGTTGGGGATATAAAAAGAAAATATTTATATTTGAGTTTAGAAGAAAACTGGGAATACTGGACTAAGTCATGACGTAAAAAATAAGAAGAAATACATATACGTTTGTCATATAGTCATGTAAATTTTCATGTTAATTTAATTGATTCCTTATTGATTTTAGCATACCGTAGTATTATTCATGAATATTTAGCAGTCACTGTATATGTAGATTAGGATGTTGAATATTCATGAAGTGATCATTGTCGAGTAGAGATGAGTTAGAAAATGAGACAGTCTGCTGAGAAAAGATAGAACATGGAAGGTGAAGGTCAAAGACTGAAACCAAGATATATGTACATTCCCCTTCATTGTATCAGGTGTAGACCCAGACAAGACCACACATATGGAACCTAGCTAGTCAATGTCTTAACCCTTGTACTGCTGAACCAAGATATGCTCTGCCTTCACAAACAGTTAAGATCCAGATCAGATGGCTTCTGAAGAAGCCATCTGATCTGGATATTCACTGTTTGTCAGTCAACTTGTGAATTTGTGGAAATAAATAACATCAAGTAATTTGATTGGTTCATAATCAAAACTGGGTGTGTCAAAATTAATGTATTCAGCAGAACATGGGTTAACTGTTCACCTGAGTCTTGTATCTTTCTCAAGTGATTGTGTCAATCTTAATTTTTGTTAATGTGCTCTTAATGTCAATAATAATCATTCTTTACCGAATTTTTGTGTCCTGTTTTGTCTTAATTATTCCTTTCTTAAGTCGGCCTTGGTGTCTCAGTCTGATGCATCCCACCCATCAGTCTCTATGGTGCTTCTGCGCATAGCTAAAGCCAACCGAACATCAGTACTGGAAAACCATTTAGATGGTCTGAGCCTGCCTTGGCAAAGTAGTGCGAGCCGGACTGTCCCTGGTTCTAAATCCTAGGGACATCTTTTGGCCAGAGGGCTTGAGCTTGAGATGTCAGGTAAAAGTAAAAAGCATCAGAAGCTATGTCTCCAAAATGACCTAAATAGTGGTTATAGGGACATAAAACCTCAATTGAATCTAAATGACTGGTGATACGGAGATTGAGGGTTTGATACTAGGTGGGGTGGGCAACATTCTTTCATGCAGATTGATCATGAAGTCTTTTCTATGGTCATTCTCTCCCCTCCGCTGATTCAAGAAGGGCAGTTGTCAGTGTCTGATGAAAGAATGTGCAGTGTACTGTTTATTGCTTACAAGTGTATAAGTCTTTCCAGGAAAATTGTGGTTTGGCAAACTGACTGGCTTGATATGACCTAAATATTGTTGACTGAGCCATTAAACTAGATCTTTTCCCGAAGTTTAACCCTTTTGTACCAAATGGAATATAGCAGGAGTCCATTTCAAAATTTAGGGGTGTCCGGTTGTGTTTTCTTTGAAAATTTATTTGGAAAATGGCCAAACTACTTGCAAATAGTGTAGGCCCTGATCAGACGCCGCTTTCTGCAGCGTCTGATCCGGGCCTGCACTGTTTGCCAGGGTACCCGTTTTGGGGTTTCCGGTACAAAATGTGTTAAAAATGTGGGTGTATGGTGTAATTTGAATAAAGATTCGCTTGTGGTAAAGAGCACTAACTCCGACACATTCAGTCTCTCAGACCTGCAAGTTCGAGCCAAGCTTAAGATTAATCTGTTCAGGTTTTTGTCGCGCCTGCTAAAAGCATGGCGCGATATAGGTATCCGGTTTTCCATTCGTCTGTCTGTCAAGGCCTCAACATTTGCGACCACCAAAGCGTTCACCCTAATGGTCAAGTTAATTTCTCAAGAACTATAAGAGCTTCATTAATGATACTTGGTACAAACTTGTATATGGGGATGGCAACTTAAATGCAAGCATCCATTTTTGATCTTGACCTACATTTCATGGTTCACCGACTTTGTAAAATATTGCAACCATCCTAGTGTTCACCCTAATGATCAAGTTCATTTCTCAAGAGCTTCATGTATGATTCTTGGTAGAAACTTGTATCTAGGGATAACAATTTTAATGAAAGCATCCATTTTTGACCTTGACTTACATTTTATGGTTCACTGACTTCGTGAAATAATGTGACCATCCTATCATTCACCCTAATGGTCAAGTTTATTTCAAAGGAACTGTAAGAGCTTCATTAATGAAACTTGGTACATACTTGTATCTAGGGATGACAACTATTATGCAAGCATTTGACCTTGACCTAAATTTCATGGTTCACTGACTTAGAGATGTCATTTCACCTCGGTGTCAGGTAAAGTCCCACAAAATTGGAAGCAACATCTTCAAAATGACCTATTGAGTGTCGAAGTGGATGTTAAACCTCAAATCAAACAAACAAACAAACTCCACACCGCTGAAAGACATAGCTATGGAAATAATTTTATCATAAAATGCCGCTGTTATTTCGTTAACATCATGTCATCAGGCTAACATCATGTCATTAAAATAATATGACCACACATATAATAACACATGGTTACTGCCATGTTATGTCATTTATCATATTAAGCGTCTGGGAATGTAATAACGCCATGTAATAAATTCCATAATCAACTAGTGCATTAAATGCAAATTAGTTAGATACGCCCTGTAACGTTACATGTACCGGCAACATCCTTAACGAGGTCACATTTACTTATGGCGGAATATTGACATTTTTAAAAACAATTTTGAATAGAATGCATTTTCATTGTCATATGATAAATAGAGTGAGTGAGTGTTTGGGTTTTATGTCCCACCAACAGCTAAGGTCATACAGAGATGGGACCTCGGTTTAAAGACTCACCCCAAAGTCTAGAGAAGCCCGGGATCGATCCTGGCAAGGCAAGTAGCGTAACCACTACACCACGGAGGCTTCTATGTTAAATAGAATCTTGCATTCATGCTCATATACTATTAAATTTATTAAAATCGTTGAGGAAAAGGGACAAAATGCTCGGCAAAGCCTCGCATTTTATCCCTTTTCCTAAACTCGATTAATAAATTCAATAATACATGGACACTCATGTAAGATCCTCTGTGACGCCGTCTCTGACAATCCTGTTTTCTCTTGAACTTTTTTTGAATGTAAGATCCTCTATTATGACGCCATCTCTGAAATCCTGTTTTCTCTTGAACTTCTTTTGAATGTAAGATCCTCTATGACGCCGTCTCTGACAATCCTGTTTTCTCTTAAACTTATTTTGAACTTTTTGGCAATAAAATCTTATTTAAAACCATTATCACTGTGTATAACCGGACAGTCGCCACATCGGAAGCGGCATTAGACTGTACACCTAAAAATCACTAGCGGCATTTAAACCGTTGCTGTTGGTTACTTTCTGTCAGATAAGAAAGCAACGGAATGTGCAATTAGAACGCGGTTTTCGGCATCGAGGGAAGAAATGGATGTACTTTATTCGTATGATTCTCATTACTTCTCATAGTGCTGCATTTTTTGTGCAGACCTAATCTTGTACGGCTCAATCAGTGATTTTCCTGCCTCTGTCGCCCGTCAACACGATGAATCCACGTCAATATATTCGAAACAACGGTCAGCCGGCTACTTACACCACAATGGAATCTTTTAAATACATATATTCTTTGACATCTGATAGCTGCTAGCATCTTAATATTTAGATTTTGTAAATGATGACCACTTGAAATGCACCAGTCACATTCGAATGACTGTACGACTAGCGGCAAGCTCATAAAAATATGCTGTACGACTAGCGGCGATTGTTTCATTGTTTTACGAAAAAGCAGAATCCCAGTAAAAACGTTACATAACGAGCTCAAAGGAATATGAGATATTAGCCTGAAAATGAGGACTAAGTAGAAAAGAGAGCATTTGTTATTTATTTCACTTGATTTTGTTTAATTATTTTTACTACTTTTGTAATAATAGCACTTTTATGCAGATTACTGATACACGTACATAGTGGAAACATGGTCTGACGGGAAGAACATTATAGACAGTGATGTGTTAGTTTGTTTGTAGACTAACGGCCTAAGTCTTATTGAACCGCCGTCCACACTTTGTCTCGGTTGGCTTATTCACAAGTTTAAACCAGAATCTAAATTTGAATCAGTGGAAGGGAGAACATGTCCATAGAAAAGTTGACAAGTGAATTCCGTCAGACATTGTGTCCGACATCGCTGAGCGTGTCATATGATGTCTCGACTGTGATCCGGAGGGTCTATTTTTATGTCTACCGCCCCCCCCCCCACATATCCATTCCATGTAAGACGACATGAAAGCCGTAACGACGGAAAGAAGCATAGCTAGAAAAGAAAAAAAAATCCCCGGTGGGATTCTAACCTAGGCCGCTCGGGTGAAAGTCTAATGCTCATCGTGACACATTTCAAAAGAATCATCAATTTATGATGACGAAAAGCAAATTTCGACACGTTGCCATTTTCTGCGAAAAGTGTCCGATTCCAGATGAGCCAGAAGCGTCTCATACCCAGAAGCTACACCGGCCCCGATAGCACAGTTGGTAGAGTGTCCGCTCCGGGGAACAGGAGATCACGGGTTCGATCCCGAGCCGCGACATACCAAAGCCGTTAAAAATGGTACTAGCTGCTCCTCGCTTGGCACTCAGATTTACGGGGTAGAGCTAGGACTGGTCGTCCCAGTGTCAGGATAATGTGACTGGGTGTGGTATCATGTAATGTGTCTGGGACATGATACTTCAGTGAGGCAGCACTATAAAAGTGAGCATTGAGCTCCCTGTCGCAACCAGACACCGTCGTGATATGACTGAAAAATTGTTGAAAGCGACGTTAAACCCGAAGTCACACACACACACACACACACACACAAGCTATACATTTGTTTGTTTGATTTGAGATTTAACGTCCCCGTCATCACTATTTAGGTCATTTAGGAGGCGTGCCTTCCAATTTTGTGGGACTTTAACCAAACATTGAAATAAAATGACATCTCAATCCCTGCCGGCCAATGAAACCAATAGGGTTTATGTGCATGGACGGTCCGATTTGCATCACTTTGCTTGGGCAGTCTTAGACCTGCTAATCGGTTTACCAGTACTCATGTGCGGTCGGTTTCAGCTCTGCGTGGAACCATCGTGCAACCCAATGTATTTCTCCAAGCCCCGATGGTCTATTATTTTAGGCAAAATAATGCATATAATGTATAGAACCCTCGTAAAATCAAATTGTCTGAATAAATAAAGTGGGGTTAACAGGTAAGTATTTCGATATCCAAAATGTTTTCTACAACAAGTAGGTTATGTCAAGCCAGGTCGCGTTTCTTCCCGTCCCACCCACCATGTGCGCGGATTATGTGCATTATAACCCATGGATTTTTTTACCAAGGCAAAAGTCGCATATGTATATACTGTATGTACATATATGTACAGATGTAGCCGAGTTGTGGCGCTCTTTAGTGCTATAAATTTTCAAATCTGTTCAAACCTGACATCACGAAAACGCGCCTATATAATACTGTTCCCTCTAAACCTCACTTTTATATACTAAAACTGGGGTTTGCAGGATTATACATTATTTTTCTTATTTCTGCTCAAAAGCATAGATTGTGGGTACTCTTTAGGTTCTTGCGAGTACCCATAATCTATGTTTCGAGCAGAAATGTGGAAACCAACATAATTCTTATCTGAAATTTTTCATTTTTTGGTGGTGTTAATTTGAATAGGCGTGTTTTCGTAATGTATACAAATATTCTCCCGTTGTTTGTAATGTGAACAGCAGTAAGTAAAGTAAGTAGACTTTATTTATAGAGGGTTACTCAGTTGGCATAGCCAATCTTCCCTGAGGCCCCCGTAAAACATATACAGTGATTACATACATAACAATAATATTAGACATTAATTAAATAATCATAGATTTTAACATGAAATGGATGGAAAAAATGAGACGGACGCATGAAAAGATAATAGTTACATGCAAATACTCGCTCACCCATATAAAAAGCTCGCACGTAATCAACAAATTATTCATGAAAACGTGCAATATATACAATCATGCTATTGCACAGCTACAAATACTTAATGTTAAAAATGTGAAACAGGCATGCAGATATCATGTATTATTGCCAAGTTTTCTACTCAAGATGCCTTCATTTGGTACTGTTTTATGACGATACATTGGATGACGTCGTACGGCAATAACGTTGCGCGAAACTTTGTCAAATTTATGCTTACAAGTGTAAAATCAAAATTTGGAGCTTTGAAACTTGCTAATACACAGAAATAACAAAACATTTATATGTTTACAATGAAAGGGCTACAACACTGATACCTGAGGCCCCCTTCCCATCAGGGCCTGAAGAAACAGATCTGGCTGCATGATGCCCTTAGGCAGAGCCAAAACCGACTGCTCATGGACACCGGCAAATCACCCAGCGTTTCTAAGCCTGCCCAGACGAAGATGTGCGAGTAGGACCGTTCATTCAAGCATGCACCTTATTGGTTTGATTGGGCGACGGGGCCTGAGATATCATTTCATCTTGACCTCGGGCAAGAAGTCCAACACATTGGAAGCAACGTCGCCCAAATGACCTTTACAATGTTAATGTAATGGGGGGGGGGGGGGTTAAACTTCAATTCTAATCCACTTACGTATTTAACGAGGCCTTTAATTGGATAGCGTCAGACAAAAATCAATAGCATGTCCTGCGATATTATGTAAGAACCCGACGTCATGATGTAACGTCGCTTTTCATTGGCTGACGCTTGGTTTTACGCAGCTCACATCGCTTAACGCTTTGTACAAAGAAGCACAACCGAAAAAGTGCATCAAAATGGGGATAACTGTATTGAAAACCGTCACTTGGGGAGGCAAATCCCCGGCACCACGGTCGAAATTTACGTTAAACGGCTCCGCTTACGCGTCGCCGTAAAGCGAAATTTCCAGCGCAAAACCCGCAATTCACCTCCCCAAAATGACAATCCATATACAGTTATCCCCGAAATCAACAAATACTGATACCGGCGTATAGTTTCCCGTTAGTACATCCACTCGCATCCATCGATATTTCAACCACAGCTAGACAACACTCATCCACACCCAGTGCAACAGCCTTAGATCAAAATTTTGTAAGAAATAATTTACATTATGTCCAGGTACACACAAGTGAACAAAACAACTTTATGTAAACACAATGATGATGATGACAATATGACGGTGGGGGTGTGGCAATTATCTTTTCATCCACTCTAAACATTTTGACGCAAACGAATTAATCGAGGCTGCGTTCTTTATATCAAGTGGAATGCAGTTCCAAATAAGTGCTCCCGAATATGACAGACTGCTTTTAAACAAATTATTGTTCGGCTTCGGTATTAAGAAATTTCGGTTGACAACCGACCGCAAATTAGAATAAGTATCATTAACATTCCTCATTTGAAATAAGTCTGTTAAGTAGACAGGCGCAATATTGTTAGCTATTTTATACATAACTTTTGCCTTCTGTAAAAATACTGATTCATCAAACGAAAGGATTTTAAGTTGGCTTCGCGCATCTGATAAGTTAGTATAAGTGTTGCCTAGTATAATTTTACATGCTCTCCGCTGCAGTTTATTTATCTTATTTATATTGCTATTAGATGTACTGCCCCAGATGATGCTACAAAAGTCAAAATGTATTTTTATATATGCATTATAATATAAAAGTTTATGCTCTAAAGATAGATAGTTTTTTATTTGTGACAGAAGCCATAAATTTGATGATACCTTCTTTGAGACATAATTAAAATGTGTATTCCACATGAAATTTTCGTCTATATTTATGCCTAATACCTTTTCATTACTACTCAGTTGCAAATCTACGCCATCATACTTTAGACTTAAAATGTTATCAGTTAAGGTGACCCTTTTTTGTCTGCTGGTTATAAACATTACTTTTGTTTTAGCTGTATTGAGTACCATTCCATTTTCCTTACACCAATTTTGCAGCAACTGCAGTGCTCTTTGAAGATTATTTTCAAGAAGTGTTTTGTCTGCTTGAATGTCATAAATAGTAGTATCATCAGCATATAAATCTATTTCAGAAACAGCTGTCTTCAATGTCAAGGGCATGTCGTTAACAAATAATAAAAATAACAACGGACCCAGGATTGACCCTTGTGGGACTCCACATTTTGTTTTTCTGACATTATACCATTTATTGAAACAGATTGTTTTCTGTTTGACAAATATGATCGGAACCAAGATAATGATAAGTTACTACATTTATATAATCCCATTTTCTTTAGAAGTATCTGATGATCTACCATGTCAAACGCTTTGCGAAAATCTACCATTACACAGCCTACAAGCTTCCCTTCATTTATTGCTTTTAACCAAGTATCAATCATCAAAAGCATGGCTGTTTCTGTTGAATGGCCTTCTCTAAAACCACTCTGTCTCTGATGAAGAAGATTATGTGAATCTAAGAATGAGGACAACTTTATTGTTACCCATTTTTCAATTATCTTAGAAAGTGTTGGCAAAATGGATATGGGGCGATAGTTATTCACTTCTTCTCTAGGCCCTACCTTAAAAACTGGACTGACCCTTGCTTGCTTCCATATGCCTGGAAAAATACCAGACTTTATACTTGAATTAATTATAAATGCTATGCTAGGTGAAAGGACTTCCGGTGCAGTTTTTAATAATTTGGGACCAACAAAATCCAGCCCGGTAGACTTAGCTGTATCTAAGTGTAACAAGAAATTTGTTACAAAACTTATATTTATATTTGGGATTTTAAATTTGCCTCAGGGCTGACTTGTTCGTGTACATAATCTTTTAAGTCATTGAAATCAGAGTCCTTAATGGGTTCTTTTAATTTAGTCGCTATATTAACGAAATACTGATTAAAGATAGTAGCAATTTCTTTATAATTTGTTACAAAACGGTCACTATCATTGACACCAAGAATATTTTCTCTACCAAGTCCCTTTCCCGAAGCTCCGAATTTTTTAAATAGTTTCCAGACTGTTCTAGGGTTATCTTTACCCTTCTCTATTTGATCTTGGTGCGTTTTTCGTTTAGATGCGTTTATCTGCGTTGATACTTTATTTCTAAGAAATTTATGTTGATCGAAATTACCATTAATTTTACATTTGTTTCTTTCTTTGATTTGATCCAAAATTTTAGGTGTTATCCAATCTGGTTGGCGTTTCCTTTTTACTCTGTGAGTTCTTAGTGGTGCGTGTCTATTTACAACTCCCAAAAAATAAGGAATTCCAAATTTCAACCATTTCATCAACGCTATCAAGTGTTTCAATGATTTCCCAAGGCAGTAACAGAAGGTCTTGAATAAATAAATTCTCATGTTTGGTGCGAACGTTTACCCAAGGCGAAGTTTAGCTTCCTGTTTCCGAAAATAGCATAATGATCACTAATTCCTAATTTGTTTACAGTCACATGGCTAATGTTCTCTTCTAAATTTGTATAAATATGATCAATCAATGAACTAGTTGTTTGAGATACTCTTGTTGGTTCATTTACCATTTGACTAAGGCCTAGTGACAACATGAAATTATACCAATCCCTATCAGGATTTGCAGTAGACAAATTTTTATTGAAATCACCTAGCAGTATTATTTCTTTCTCCTCGCTAATAACATTATCAATAAAATCCTCAAATCGGTCGTTATACTCTATTTTCGAATCAGGTGGTCTATATAAATTCCCCACAAGAAACGGTTTGCCTTTATCGGGCGTGACTTCAATCCATATACAGGCAATACCATTACTTTCGATATCATCTCTTCGTTTTGCGTTGATTCCGTTTCGAACGTAGACTAGCAGACCCCCACCGCCATTATCGCAATTATCCTTTCGAAAAGGAGTTTGAAATCCATCAATTAAAAACGCATTTGTGGTTTTATGGCCTTTTAACTTGGTTTCACTAATACCAAATATGTGCAGGTTACTATTTTCAGGTAATGTAAGCAATAATTCTAGATCAGAAAATTTTGAGAGATTTTGTCCGCATATGCCCTGTATTTTTATGTGTCCAAAATTAATTCCTTTTTCAGGCAAATTAAAAGAGATGGCACCTTTATGTATGCTAGTAGAACCACTCATACGATTCTGTAAACTACTATCTGCACGTGCTTCGTTTCTTCCAGTTATACTTGCACAATTATTTTCACGAAATAATGAATTAGAAATTGACTGGCGAACTTGACTAGGCTCACAGGATTTAGATTTTACAACACATGATTTAAGAATTGATACAGAACGTTCTATATTATCGGTCTCATCACTGTTTTGCAGATCATCAGAAAGAAACACTGTCTCTGAAAATTCACAGGCGCATACCCGAGAGTTACAATTATAGCATACATCGCTTAATATATTAAACCGGTTTGAAAGATACGCGCCTGAAACTGAATTGGCAGTAATGCCGTATCCCTAGGCAGAGTTCAAGTTCCAACATTCAGCCGCAATATGGCCTGTCATTAAACATTCATAACATTTCCTCTTTGAATTCCTGTTATGACCGCGGAACCCAGGTCTACTGTTCCTGTACTGTCCGTTTGCTGTATTCTGTACATTCCCGATCGGGTTTGTCGGCTGACTATTTCCGTTCATGTTGTTGTTGCTGCTGCCCGTCTGTTTTCTATTCCCACCGGTCCTCTCTGGATAACCAGCTCGCCCATTTCTCTGAGTGACGTAGACACACGTTGCAAAATCTCTTACAATTTCTACGGACGTATTGATGGCATCTAACAACCGCTTAAGTCCAGCTGTACCCAAGTGAATCCCGTCATCTCTGAAATAACGTGTAGTCGGCAACCCGTTTTTCCCGTAAAAGTATCCGTATGTATTCTGGATGATGTTAACATCGCACTGACTCCAACTATCTGCTATTCTGTCAATACATCTATTAATTTTGGACACATCCGCATCGCCACGAGGCGCCATTTTGCATACGTATACACTGCAGTGCTGGTTCGCTGTTTTTACATGTCTTAGGAACTGATTAAAAGTATCCTCGAAGACGTTTTCACTAACTTTTTTTGATGCATCATTCCCACCAATATAGACAATAACTTCTTTGAAAGCTGACAGGTCATAGACCGCAATGTCCTCCATTATGTCAGTGATGGTTGCTCCTCCCTTTGAATGTTTTTGGATGCCTGGTTTTAGTCCCTTAGGATTGACATTTCGCAGAACTGAGTCTCCAATTAATAATGTTTTACCGGTCCGGTTTCTCTGTTCGGTAGCTGGTTTCCGCAATTGTCGCCTCCGTTGCTCAACATTGGTTCCCTGGTGCATTTCAGCTCTCTGTGTTATTCTCACTGGCACCGGCTGGCAAGAAGAAGGGGCATGGGCGGATTCCCTGCTGGCTGAATCTTGAAGAGACGGCGCCTGTGAAGTCAGATGAACGGCTTGTGTGGAGATCTTTTGTGCTACGGGGTTTGATGTAGAATCGTCTGGCTGAAAGGCTGTCTTCGCTTGGGTCTGCGATGTGTCCATGACAGTCGATATATTGCAATATCCCTCATCGATATCTTGCATGGTATGAATTTCCGGCCTTCGCGGGCGCTTCACAACTTCTGCATAATTCTGTTTGTACATTTCATCAATTGACTTCACCAAGCTTGTTTTCATTTCATCAATCTTCTTCTCAAGGGTGAGTATAACGGACTGCTTCAACTCTCGAACGACGGATTCCATAGACTGTACTCTCGCTATGATTGACAAAACATTCTGCCCATCAAGTCTCGACGACTTATCCAATCGCTCACGCCCTGTATCTTGCATTATGGGTGTGCTAGTGCATGTTGGCATATTAAGCATATCTTCTGCCAGAGTAGATAGGTCGGTCCTGCGCTGTACCAGTGGCACGGTTTCGGTTTGCGAGTCCAAAAACTCAGGACATATCATGACAGCGATTACAACATGACACAATCCTACTGGGCACATAACCTTTGGGTGTAGATTCAATGTCATGACGTTGTATCGACGTTGATGCGACATTGTGTGCGCGTTATTTGCGAAAATCTTGTATACATGGATGCCGATTGAAAACACATTATTGTTGTTGTTGTTACAACAATGTAAGGTTAATTTTATCACGTCAAACAAGTTATTTACGATTTTTTTCATTATTAATATAATGACATTCTCTTCTCCCTTGAACTTTCGTTTTCTTTATCTTAATGACGTGTATATTTGCATCTCTTTCTTTCCTTCTGTCTGTCTGATTGTCTGTCTGTCTCTCTCTCTCTCTCTGGATAAATAGAAAAAAAAATCATTACCTGGAATAGTCGCCTAGCTGTAAACTATCCCGACTGGCACGAAAACACACTATCAACTGCATAGGCTGCACGTGATTTATGTACACTGTAACGCACGGAGAAACTGTGTACATATTAAAGGGCGTATAGTATGGATGTGTATCTTCCGGATTAACTCATGCCCTCTCTCTCTCTCTCTCTCTCTCTCTCTCTCTCTCTCTCTCTCTCTCTCTCTCTCTCTCTCTGTTCGTTGGTATTCAGACGAAGGCTGGTCAGCATTACGTATGCCACAAACACTCTAATCAAAGCATGCAACTGCCGGTAAATTAAGTCTTAGCAATCGAGGGTGTCCCTGGAAGTCTGATATAAGCATTTAGTAAGCATTATACATGCTGCAAATAATCCTATTCGAACGTACAGACGTAGGCAAATCCCATTCTTGGCAATCTAGACTATTCCTGAAAGTCTGATCAGTCTTAAAGCTATCATTAAAAGTCCTGTAAACATTCTTATCCGATTGAGCAAATGCTGGCGAATCCAGTTCCTAGCAATCTAAACTCTTCCTGGAAGTCTGCTCAGATTATTTAAGCCAGCATAGGGCATTCAAACACTTCTATCCGACTGCGCGAATGTCAGCAAATCCAATTCTTAACATGGCCCCCGCCCATCGGGGCTTGAAGAAATAGATTGGGCAGCATGGTGCTTCCACCCAGAGCTGATTTGTTTGATTAGAAGTGTAACGTCCCCGTCAACACAGTAAATGCCATTTTGTAGACGTTGCTTCCAATTTTGTGGAACTTTTACCCAACATTGAGATGAAATGACACTGCCGCCCAATGAAACCAATAGGGTTTATAAGCATGGGCCGGCCGACTCGCACCGCATTGCCTGGGCAGGCTTAGATACTCAAAGCGGTTTACCAGTACTCGTGTGCGGGTCGGTTTCAGCACTGCGTGGAGGCATCATGCAGCCCATCTATTTTTTCAAACCCCGAAGGGCGGGGGCTAACCACCCAGAGCTGAAACCGACCGCACATATGAGTACTGGTAAACCACTTAGAAGGTCTGAGCCTGCCGAGGCAAAGTGGTGCGAGCCGGCCCGTCCATGCATATAAACTTTATTTGTTTGATTGGACGGCAGGGATTGAGATATCATTTCAACTCAATATCGGGTAGAAGTCCTACAAAATTGGAAGCAACGTCTCCAAAATGATTTAAATAGTGTTGGCGGGGATGTTAAACCTCGAAATAATCAAACAAACAAACAAAAACCAATTCTTAACAATCTAGACTTCTCCTGGACGTCTGATCAGAGTCTTATAGCCCGGTCACACCTTTACGTTTCTGCTACGTTTCACCACGTTTCTGACAAAAACCCAAAACGTGGCCAAACGTCGCAACCTGCTGCGTTTTTTATGCAAATTAGATGTCTTGTTGTGTACATGGAGTATGAGCTACGTTTCTACTGCGAAGCTGCGGCGTAAGACCCACGTATCGCGGCGTTTGCGTGACGTAAGTGCTTCGTATATCGCGTTGCTGTTACGTAGGAGCTGCGTTTCATTCTGACCTGCGACGTTGCTGTTGCGTAACAGCGGCGTTTTAAAACGTATGTGGTAATAGTATTGTTGTCATTCATTCAAGTGACATCGAAGTATCAACATGACAAGGAAGAGAGGAAAGGCAACTTGCAAGACCGGGGCAAAGAGAAGCTCGATGCCTAATCTCAGCCCTGCGGTTAATATTCAGACTGATCAGGGATCAGAGCGGGACAGAAATCCGTCCCCATCAGAAAGCTCAACCTTGGCTTCGAAGCAAATCAGTAGCAACTCAGACTCAGACATGAATGCAAAGGACCCGAATGCTTGCTGTTGTATATATATAATTTATATATGAGACCACTTGATCGAGGTTAAAATGTATTATGCGATGCCACTTGACCTCATTTGAAACTCAACAAAAGCCACAATCGTCGCTATTACGCCGCAGGTAAACTTGAAACGCCACAGCTATTTTTACTACGTCGTACATACGCAGCAATAACGTCGCACATACGACAGCTACGTAGTACTTACGCCATGCTTACGTTATGATACGCCGTGGAAACGGCGTATTTAACATTCAAACGTAAGAGATACGCCGTAGATACGAAAGGAACGTCGCTATTACGCAGCGACAACGTGTCGTACGCCACACTTACGTGGTAAGTCTTGAGTGGCGTATGTGCGGCGTATGAGGCGTTTGTGCTACGCTGCTGCTGCGTTCCTTTCGTTTGCACTGCGTTTCTGCTACGTATGTACGACGTTTCGAACCTGCCACGTATGTGCGACGTAAAGAAGTTGCATGCAACTTCTTTACGTGGCAGCCCCGCGTAAGAGGCGTTCCTGCTACGTATCTCGGCGTAAGAGCTACGTTCCTGCGGCGTACCTTTCGTTTCGCCACGTATTGAGTAACGTAGCGCTTACGCGGGTCGAAACGTAAAGGTGTGACCGGGGTATTAGGAGTCAGCATTATACAGCCTGCAAATATTCCTATCTGACTGTGTGAATGACAACAATCCGATTCCCAGCAATCTGTAATATTTCTGGAAGTCTGATCAGAGTCTTTTAAGTCAGCAGTTTACGCCATGCAAACAGTCCCATTCAACTACATGTATGCAGATGCTGGCAAATCCGTGGGTGTTCCTGAAAGTCTGATCAGAGTCTTTTACATATCCGACCATGCAGATTCAGGCAAATCCGAGTCTTGATCATCTAGGCTACCTCAAAATGTGCCTTTCCGAATCTCTTATATATGTTTTCAATGGGTAGAGTTCTCTGTACAGTCAAACTTCAATACTCAAACACCTTCAGGACTCTGATACTTTGTTCGAGAGAGAGGATATACGAAATATTGATCGTTTATCATAGCGCCAGGCCATGCGGCTTTTTAGGGAATGACTCAGATATTTTTTACAATCTTCTACAATAAAGGATGATTCTTGTTTGTTTGTATTGGAGTTAACGGCCCAGTCAACACTAGTTGGGTCATTTTTGAGCCAGCCAGTTTACCTATCCACACTTTTCCTGGGCAGGCTAAAACGTAAGCGATTTACCAGGAGTGCACATTCTTTCGCAAGAAACTGACAACTACCCTTCTTGAATCAGCGGATGGCAGAGAATGACCGTAGAAAAGATTTCGTAATCCATCTCCACGAAATAATGTTGCCGCCCCGGCAGGTATCGAGCCCGCGTCCTCCTGATCACCATTCAGACGCGCATCCGACTGAGCCACCGAGGCCGGCATAAATGAAGGTAGTGTGTACTCATTAGAACATTAGAATTGCCTTATTTAGTGGTTCTTTTCAAATTAAAAATCGGAGAACCGCTCAAACCCTACTGGATATATGGATACTTGGAGCTATGAAAGAAATCTCTAGGTGTTCATGAACAAGTTTGACCTAGCAATGGTAAACAGGTCATCCGAGTTAAAGCTATTGAATTTTTACTTGCATTAATCGTATGATATGTGACAGGATGTAGTGTCATGTCCGTAGTATATGACCGACAGTTTTTGTTTGATTTGAGGTTTAACGACCCCGTCAACACTGTATAGGTCATTTTGGAGACGTTGCTTCCCGAAAGTTTGACGGGGCCCATATAATGTCGAAGTTATTATCATTAAGACCACACATCCGTGAGGCATAGTGCAGTTTTCGGATATTTTCTGACGAAAATGTGTGATATTTTTCTTATATTTATGCCAAACATAGGTTGTTGGTGCTTATTAGGAGGTTCTAATGAGTACCCACAACCTTTGAATTGCAGCAGAAATAAAGAAAAATGTATACCCCCGTAAACCCCAGTTTTTCTCTATGTAAAGTGGGGTTAAGAGGGCTGTTCATTTCACAGACTTGTTTATGTTAACATGATTGGCAGAAAACGTCATGTCATACAAATCATATGACCACCTATTGGCCCCGTCAAGCGATTTTGGTACTTATCGCCTGTGCGAGCAGCGAAGGTTCAGGCGAGCCTGCGCATCCGCGCAGTCTGCCAGAACCTTCGCTGCTCGCTCACACAAGCAGTGAATCAAGAGGAACCTTCAGACAGAAAGCCATATCCCTGGCCCCTCTGAATGGCTGGGCATGCGCATTTAAAATTTGTCATGACGGAATGCTCGCTTGGCGGGGCTCATATAATAGCACATGGTTCCTAGTCCATAACGTGCCGAGACTGTCTGGTGACAAATCTATGTTTTCTATTGAAACTCTTCTGAACTTCTTTGATAATGAAATCAAGTTTCAAAATCTATATATATGATAAACAAAATCTTAAGATTTCAGGTGACAGCCCGTTTCTCAAGGTTTCTGTTTATTTCATGCGCCCCGGCCATCGGGTCCTGAAGATAAAGATTTATCACAATGGCCCATAGGGGCTTGAAGAAATATATGGGCTGCATGATGCTTTCTCGCAGAGCTGAAACCAACCCGCACACAAGTACTGGTAAACCGCTTAGAGGATCTAAGCCTGCCCAGGCAAAGCGGTGCAAGTCCATGCTTATAAACCCTACTGGTTTCATTGGGCGACAGGGCTTGAGATGTCATTTCATCTCAATGTCGGGTAAAAGTCGCACACAAATGGAAGCAACGTCTCAAAAATGACCTTTACAGTGTTGAGGCGGACGTTAAACCTCAAATCAAACAAAACAAACAAACAAAGATTTATCACAGAGCTAAAACCGAAAGAACTTGTAAACCGCTAAAAGCCTGCACAACAGTGTGGTGCGAGTCGGTCCCTGAAATCCTAGCAGGTTCTTTGGGCGGTCGGTAAAAGTCCCACAAAATCGGAAGCACTGTCTCCAAAATGACCTAAATAGTGTTGATGGGGGTGTAAAACCTCAACACAAACAAAGTTTGTTTCATAAACTCCTCAATATCGTGTGAAAATCCTCGCCTTTGCAATAATGGGTGGAAATATTTAAGATGAATTCCGTTAGGAAAATAACTTGCTAATAACTTCAGACCACCATTTTGAAGGGATTCATTTTACAAGAAGGCGATTAAGAAGCCACAGTTTTTTTTTTCTTGGTAAAAAACGCAAAAAAAAAACAAAAAAACTAAATAAATAAAATAAAATATATAAATAAAAGCTGCAAGCATGGCATAATGCCACGTCAAGCAAGTGCCATATCACAGTCAAAAAGGAGTTCAAAGTAAGGATGCATTACTCTTTCCCCTTATAAAGTTGACAGGAATACATGGCTGAGATGACTAATTTCAATGTTCACAGAATCATGGCTCCAAAAGAAAGAAAAAACAGAATTACAATTCTCATTTTCAGTTTTTGGGGACCTGTGCCCTTTAAAATAAAGTCGAGGTGTTCAAAATCTAATCATCCCTTTATAAAGTTGACAAGAATACATCACCGAGATGACTATGAGCCATGGCTCCAAAAGAAAGTAAACCAGAATTACCATTCTCATTTTCAGTTTTGGGGGACTGTGCCCTTTAAAGTCAAGGTGTTCAAAATCTTATCAAATCTTTGGTCAATTGCAATGATAACTTGTACCAAGCCAGACCACATTTTAGTGATGTGTTCATGAGAATGGGTGCAGACAAGCCATCTTTGGTCCAAAATTGACAGTTTTTTGGGGCATGTGCCCTTGAAAATAAGGGAAGGTCATCAAAACTTAATGGCTGTTTTCTCCCATCCTAGTGATATAGCCATGCGAGTTTCGTCAGAATCAATCATTAGGTTCAAGCGATATAGTACTTCAAACAGACAACATAATAGAAATGGCTATGTTCAATGTCCAAGGGGAGATAACTCCAAAAGTAGGAAAATCAGAGTTATCGTTCATATGTTCTGCACGTCGTCTTTGGATGCCGTGCATATCTGTGAAGTTTGTGAATATATCTCAAATGGTATCAGGGTTATGGAGCGGACACGAAACTGATAGCAACAGCTATATTCAAAGTTCAAAGGGCGATAACTCAAAAAGTAGGACAATTAGAGTTACAGTTAATATGTTCTGCACGTCGTCTCATGGTGCTCTACATATCTGCGAAGTTTCATGGAAATATCTCGAATGGTATCGAATTTATCGAGTGGATATGAAACTATGATAGAAATTGCTATGTTCAATGTTCAAAATGTCAACAACTCCCAAAAGTAGGAAAATTATAGTTACAGTTCATACGTTCGACACATCGTCTCATAGTGCTCTACATATCTGTGAAGTTTCGTGAAAAAATCTCCAATGATATCAGAGTTATGGAGCTGACACGAAACTATGAGACGCTGACGGACGGACACTCAAAACTTCGGAGGGTATAACATTTTTGAATGGCGGGGCATAAAAAAGGGCTCATAAGAAAGGGGTACTTTCTCGCATTAAAGAGCAGCAAAAGGTTCAGGCGAGCCTACGCATAAGCGCAGTCTTGTCAGAGTCTTTGCTGCTCGTGGCCATGTAGAGGAGACCGCGTGACTGCGCATGCGCAATTAAAATTATAAAATGCCGGGGCACAACATTTCCTACAATTTACATGTGCGACCAGCGAAGAATCAGATCAGCCTGCACACCCATATAGTCTGATCTGAGTCTTCTATGGGCGCACGTCTTATGGTAGGTTTGGTCGTGCGCTGGCTAAAATTTAATAGAAAAGAGTTTAGGATCCTTTCCTCGTGTGCCGGCTAATAAGTAAACAAAATCACCTGACGTCATAATGTCATATTCTCAGATTCAGTCATAATCCTGTAGCACTCTCATCCGAACTGAATTCTTGGTAAGACTCACCAAGTTCTGTCAAAGACATTCGCCTCAAAGAATCATTGGTCACATCAACTTCAGATTCTCGCGGGAAAATAACTCCGTCTGTGACATATCTACAAGGCAGCAGAACCATTTCCTTATCGACCATCTCAAGATAAGCAATTAGCTCATTTAAATAGTTCAGTTCCTCTAGTTGCTGTATTTTATTGTTGAGTGTGGTTGTGTAACGCCTTTTCAATGGCTTGAGGGCATCCAGTCTCCTGTCCTCTGCTTCAAAATCAGCCGACAACTTTCTCGTCTGCTGTCGTAGCTCTTGTATCCCATCAGAGACTGTCGCAATTCGTTCCCTGACGTGTCTCAGAATGTCGTCTGTTCTTTCTTGTACCGTAGGAATTTTCGGCCTTGTCTTCCCAGTGAAGGACCGGACGGGTGAAATTGTGTCAATGCCAGGTAAGCTACAATCATGACATGGCGTCGATAATCTCATTCGGATAATGGCCTCGTCATCATACTCAAATGAGTCGTCTGATAGCTCGGCTTCAAGCAGGGGTACCAGGCTTTCATTTGTGTCACCTCTTCCACAACCTGCCTGCATTGTTAAAGAAATTCCTGGCTGAGAGCTCAATGACGTTGATTTTCCACAATTTCCTAGCCCCTGACGTTGACGTCATACGCACAACAACGTAGACTGCGATTTTCCCGCAAAATGCACGGAATGTTATCAGAATTATTTTGTTGCTGTTATGCATATAGGCCTCATACCCGTTTTATTTATTTATTTATTATTTATTTATTTAAAATGACCAAGCACAAAAGCTTTTCAGGCTGATGTCTACATGGCTCACCGATTTGTAGTACAGGTTAAGGTTAGTTAACAGAACGCGAATACTGATCAGGGTCTACACTGTTTGCATACAGTACAGGAATTCAAGGGTTAAACGAAAGGGTCTAAGTCCCCGTTCAGGACCATTTATTTCAGCTTACCATTACGAAAACACGTCTATATAAATACATTGTAAACTTTGCCGCTGAAAAAACAAAACACAACAAAAACAAAACAAACAATAACCAACCGAAATTTTAAGATGACAAATTAGGATATTTTTCTTATTTCTGCTCAAAATATAGCCTGTGGGTATTCGTTAAACCGCCCCATCGAGGCGGTTCTAACGAATACCCACAATCTGTATTTTAGAGCAGAACTAAGAAAATAAGGTTTACCTCCGTAAACCAAAGTTTTACAATATAAAAGTAGGGTTCAAGGGGTCAAAGTTATATGCTCAGAGACAGCTCTCAGTGGTTTTTTTTTAGCTCACCTGTCACGTAGTGACGAGGTGAGCTTTTGTGATCACAATTTGTCCGTCGTGCGTGCGTGCGTCCGTCCGTAAACAATTTCAAATAAGTATATCTCTAATACCCAATGGCCAATCTTGATCAAATTTCATGAGAAGCATCATCAGGTAGGGGGAAAGGCTGCATAAGGTTTTTGGGCTGATCAGATTGGAATTCTGGTTGCCATGGCAACGTATAGCGTGCATTGACTTACAGTGGGAAAATTAAAAAAAATCTTCTTCTCTGAAACCACAGGGCCCAGAGCTTAGATATTTAGCTTGTAACAATGTCAAGTGGTCACCTACATAAATCCTGCCAATCATACCCCTGGGGTCCAAATTGGCCACACCTCTTGGCCCCTTAGCTCCCATAGACTCATAATGGAAAAAAAGCTTCAAAAATCTTCTTCTCTGAAACCACAGGGCTCAGAGCTTAGATATTTAGCATGTAGCAACGGCAAGTGGTCACCTACATAAATCCTGCCAATCATGCCCCTGGGGTCCAAATGGGCCACGCCCCGGGACCCCTTAACTCCCATAGACTCATATGAAAAAAAAATGCTTCAAAAATCTTCTCTGAAACTGTGAAGCACAGAATTTAGATATTTAGTATCTAGCAACAAAAAATAGTCACCTACATAAATCCTGCTAACCCTGCCCATGGGGTCAAAATTGGCCACGCCAGATCTCATCAGCTTCTATAGACTTATAATGGAAAAAAACAACTTCAAAAATCTTCTTCTCTGAAATCATAGGGCCCACAGCTTAGATATTTAGTATGTAGCAACGTCAAGTGGTCACCGACATAAATCCTGCTAATTAAGCCCTTGGATCCAAATTGGCCACACCCAAGGGCTCTTTAGCTCATATAGACTTACAACTGGAAAAACTTAAAAAATCGTCTTCTCTGAAACCACAGGACCCAGAGCTTAAATATATAGCATGTAGCAACGTCAAGTGGTCACCTACATAAATCCTGCCAACCATGCTCCTGGGGTCAAAATTGACCACGCCCATGGACCAATTAGCTCCCATAGAAACCATAAGTCCCAGAGCTTAGATATTTAGTATGTAGCAACATGAAATGGTCACCTTAATAAATCCTGCCAATAATGCCCCTTGGGTCAAAATTGGCCATGCCCATGGGCCCATTACCTACCATAGACTTTTTTCCAATCCTCAGGGATTGCTTATACAATTGCTTCAATTTTGTGGGAAAGTAACCGTCCTTATGGCCTTCCTTTGTTTAGGTTTCCATTATGGTCTGGTCGCTTAATGTTTGTATTTCTTTCCCTTTGGTGTCTTTTATGGGTGGAGTAAGTTAATTGTATCAATTCCTGATCTTTGTTTTACTTCTACTTTGAAATGTACAACTTAAAATGAAAATCAAACATCAAAAATCTTCTTCTCTGAAACCATAAGACCGAGAGTTAGGTATTTAGCATGTAGCAACGTCGAGTGGTCGCCTAGATGAATCCTGCCAATCATGCCCCTAGCGTCCAAATTGGCCAAATCCTGTGGCCACTTAACTCCAATAAACTAATAATGGAATAATGGAAAGTAAGCTTCGAAAATCTTCTTTTCTGAAACCTTGAAGTACAGACCTTAGATATTTAGTATATAGCAACATAAAATGGTCACCTACATAAATCATGCCAACCATGCCCTTTGGGTCAAAATTTGCCACGCCCCAGGGCTCATTAGCCCATATCGACTTATACTGGAAAAAACTCCAAAAATTTTTCTTCTCCGAAACCATGAGGCTCAGAACTTAGATATTTAGTATGTAGCAATGTCAAGTGGTCTCCTACATAAATTCTGACAACCATGCCCCTGGAGTCCGAATTGGCCATGCCCCAGGGCTCCTTAACTCCAATAGACTTATAATCGATTAACTTCAAATATCTTCTTTTCTGAAACCACAGGGCCCCGATTTTTTAATTGATTTTAGGCTTAAAATCCCCGTCAGCACAGTGTAGGTAATTTTGGAGACGTTGCTTCCGGATTTGTGGGACTTTTACCCTACACTGAGATGAAATGACATCTTAAGCTCTGCCGCCCAAATGAAACCATTAGGGTTTAAATGCATAGATGGTTCAACTGGCACCACTTTTCCTGGACAGGCTTAGAATCTCAGCTGTTTACCAGTAATCATCTGCGTTCGGTTCCAGCTCTGCCTGGAAGCACCACGTAGGCCAATCTATTTCTTCAAGCTCCGATGGGCATTCTAAACATCACTAATGATTTTCTGGTACACAGGTGAGCGCTACAGGGCCAGTTGGCCCTCTTGTGTTTTTTTTTGTTTTTTGTTTTTTTGGTGTTTTTTTTTTTTTTTTTTTGGTGTTTTTTTTACTTGCAGTAACATTCAGCACGGCAGTAAAAGGATGTGTTACCTGAGTGTTCATATGACAGGGGCGTTCATTTAATTATTTACATTTCCAGTGTAAAGTCTAATGTAAACCTATAGAAAACAATGTTCATAGTAGTTCATACTGCCATGAACGCATCGAGTCGTATGATTTTCAGTGACGTCAAGTGACGTTAGTCTAAAACATGGTTCTCTACAGCCGTTGTCAACGTTGTTCAAGATAGGGATACTGCAAGTCACCGAGGGTTTATTTTATTATAAGGAGGCATAACTGGGTTTATTCACTATTTAGGTCATTTTGGAGACGTTGCTTCCGGTTTTATCCGACGCTGAGATGAAACGACACCTCAAGCCCTACCGCCAAAACAAATCAATATGCAGGAACGCACTTAACTTGGCCAGACTAAGACATTCTTAGTGGTTTACCAGTAGGCATGTGCGGTCGGTTTCAGCTCTGCGTGGAAGCACCATACAGCCCAATCTATATCTCCAAGCCCCGATTTGCGGGGACTCTGAGATTATTATGGCTGTTTATAAATTAGAGGCACGGTGTATGTACTCATTAGAATCGCCTCAACGAGGCGATTCTAATGAGTACATACAACATACATTTTAAGATAAAATAAGCGAAAAGATATTCCACTGACTTATCTATATCATTTGTTTGTTTGTTTGATTTATTTGAGGTTTAACGTCCCCTTCAACACTGTAAAGGTCATTTTAGAGATGTCTTATCTATATCATATAAAGCAAATTACTTACCTGTACCGTGAAAATCAAATGGCTTATCTATACAGTGATTTATCTATACCATGAAAATCAAATGGCTTATCTGCACCGTGAATATCAAATAACTCATCAGTACCGTGAAAATCAAATGACTTATCTGTACAGTGAAAATCAAATGACTTATCTGTACCGTGAAAATCAAATGACTAATCTGCACCATGAAAATCAAATGACTTATCTGTACCGTGAAAATCAAATTACTTATCTTTACCGTGAAAATCAAATGACTTCTATTCCATGAAAATCAAATGACTTATCTGTACCGTGAAAATCCAATGACTTTTCTATACCATGACTATCAAATAACTTATCTGTACCGTGAAAATCAAATGACTTATCTGTACCGTGAAATCAAATGACTTATCTGTACCGTGAAAATCAAATGACTTATCTGTACGTGAAAATCAAATGGCTTATTTGTAACATCAAAAATCAAATAACTTATCTCTTCCGTGAAAATCAACTGACTTATCTGTACCGTGAAAATCAAATTACTTATCTATACCATGAAAATCTAATGACTTATCTGTACCGTGAAAATCAAATAACTTATCTGTACCATATGAAATCAAATGACTTATCTGTATCGTGAAAATCAAATGACTTATCAGTACCGTGAAAATCAAATGACTTATCTGTACCATGAAAATTAAATGAATTATCTGTACCGTGAAAATCAAATGACTTATCTTTACGACTGATCTGTACCATGAAAAGCAAATGACTTATCTGGAGCATGAAAATAAAATGACTGCTTTGTTCCGTGAAAATCAAATAACTTATCTGTTCCGTGACCATCTGTACTGTGAAAATCAAATGATTTACCTGTACCGTGAAAATTAAATTACTCTGTACAGTGAAATTCAAATGACGAATCAGTTCCGTGAAAATTTAAAGGGCTTGTCACTTTTTACGCCGATTATAACCCGTTTTAATAACCGACTATCCTGTAATGATCGGAGGTCATCCATATTAACACCAGGTCAACCAATATTAATCGGAGGTCAAGTGATATTAGGCTGAAGTAAAAAATCAATAATCATGTTTTTAATTGAGTCAAATAATAAACTTGTTTTAATCTTTCGTCCGAGGACCTGTAACTGACCCAATACGAATTAATTTGATTAATAACATCATCATCATCATAAGCTGTGTAAATGCCTGGTTGAAATGTCACTGCCTCTTAATAGATACAGTCGACTGTCTTTGTCTCAAACTCAAAGGGACTGAAAATTACGGTTTGAGATAACAGTGGTTTGAAATGAACGGAATTGGAATCTAATGAACATAAATATTGTGGCAAAAATATAACAACAGTACACAAAATTTTGTTCCACTTAAGCAGTGGTTTGATATATCAGTGTTTGAGATAACGAGAGTCAATACACATTAGCTTTTTATTTACACACTATCATATGGTACGGGGTCCTGGGTTCGATCTAGCAGTAACAGTAAAATTCCTATAATAAGACCACCTTTGGGACTGTTCAAAAGTGGTCTTTAAGACCACTTTTGAACAGTTCCAAAGGTGGTCTCTTCCCAGAAGACATTGACTGCAGAATAGACACAGAAAGAATGGCTGAAACCAAGGAGCTTATGACACAGAGCTTACAGATATGTGATGAGCACTTGCTATGCTTCCTAAATGAGAATTAGTCTTAATTTGAGATGATCTTTTAGCGGATTTTTTGTGAACATGATATTTTTTCGTGACACGACTCATTATTATCTTATCTCCATTTGTGACACAACAAAGGAAAACATTACTTCGGACAGGCGCGCACAGAATAGACACGAAACAGCCTGGGCGTCCGCGCAGTCTGAGCAGAGTCTTCGTTGTGTGCTAACTAAGTGACCGTGGACTCAAAACGTCATCACACAAACAAGGAAGGCTTGTGTTCAGATCTAGTGAGTACGTAGGCTGGTTTGAGTCTACGTCGAGCGCATGTAACAGAAGACATTTTCGCGTGTTATGAATTATTTTGATATCTCTTATTTCAGTAGAAAGCATTGGTCATCATTCAGAATGGAACATCTTGCATTGTTTTGGAAGTTTATTTTGTTCGCGTTTTTCACAGGTAGTAAACTATTTGTACGTGCCCCCGCCAATCGGGACATGGAGGCATGATACTTCCATGATCGAACTTTTGAGTACTGCTAAACTGCTTTAGAAGGTCTAAGCCTGCCCAGAGAAAGTGATGCGGTCAGACCGTCCCTTAAACCCTACCCAGCAGGCACATGACGTAATTGTGACGTCACATAGACGTCGGTACGTCATGGCGTTTATGCAACGTCATATCTACCACGACGGTGCACCGACGTTGATTTGACGTTGCCCTAGCGACGTGTGCCTGCTGAGTAGTGGTTTCTTTGCGTGGTAGATCTTGAGATGTCATTTCATCTCAATGTCGGCACAAAATTGGAAGCCACGTCTCCAAAATGACCTTTTCAGTAGTGCTGAAATGGACAGAAAATCACAACAAACAAACAAAACTATTTGCACATGCAGTTTATTTAAGAAATAGATCAGCTCTAACTGTGATTTGTTGAGTAATAAATCACAGTTTGGAGGTCAGTTGTAAAGTAGATCAAATCACAAGCGCGTAGCGCGCGTGCTTTGTCTACTTACAACTGACCGACAAACTCTGATTTATTACTCAACAAATCACAGACTAGAGCTGATCTATTTCGATTCTAACACGCTGAAAATCGGCAATTATGTTGTTGATTCCTTCAAAATCTCACAACTTTTCGCCATTTTTAGAAGAAATCCCGCTAAAATTATCGACTGAAACACATGCATTTATATCCTTTTCTAACGTTTTCGCTACGAGAAAATGACGTTACACCGTCTAACGTCAAGGAAATCGACTAGTGACGTCATAAATTTGCAGTTTTTAATGACGTCACTCGTCACGCTCTTCCGAGCTGTGATTTGTTGCAGAATAAAACACAGTTATGTTGCATTGCCTATATAGGCGCGCTGTGTTAGAATGTAATTTAAACATGACTAGCTGAGAAATCTATGGAAAAATCGACATAGGCCAATATAAAAAGAAAGAAGAATGAAAGAACAGATAAACGAATAAGCCCATTTACGCCATCGTTGCATTGTATATAAAGTTTAAAGCTTTAATGTAACACAGCGCGCCTATATAGGCAATGAGAAGAAACTGTGTTTTATTCTACAACAGATCACGACAAAGAAGAGCATGACGAGTGACGTCATTAAAAACTGCCAATTTATGATGTCACTAGTCGATTTCCTTGACGTTAGACGGTGTAACGTCATTTTCCAGCATCGAAATGTTAGAAAAGGATATAAATGCGTGTGTTTCAGTCGATAATTTTAGCGGGAATTCTTCTAAAAATGGCGAAAAGTTGTGATATTTTGAAGGAAACAACAGCATTATTGCCGATTTTCAGCCTGTTAGAATCGAAATAGATCAGCTCTAGTTTGTGAGTTGTTGAGTAATAAATCACAGTTTGTCGGTCAGTTGTAAGTAGACAAATCACGCCCGCTACGCGCTCGTGATTTGTCTACTACACAACTGACCTCCAAACTGTGATTTATTACTCAACAAATCACAGTTAGAGCTGATCTATTTCTTAAATATTTGGAGATTAGACTGCCCATGGATAAAGGGCCTTTATCGCCTAGGCGACCAGCAAAGGCTCGACCGCTTATGTGATGTTCCGTTTTCTCACGAGCTGACTTATTAGCTGTGCTCAAGGTGAGCTATTGTGATCAGTCAGTCTGTCTGTCGTCCGTGCGTCCATCGTCAACTTTTGCTTTAAACGACTTCTTCTCCAAAACTGCTAGGCAGAGTGTGAGATAATTTCACAGGGATGTTCACTGGGTGACCAAAATTGCCCAAACCGTTCCGCTCTGATGAACAAGATGGCCACCAGAGCTAAACATAGATAAAAAAAACATTTAAACGTCTTCTGCTCCTTAACTAGTGGATGCATTTTGAAATCATTTCACAGGAATGTTTCTTGTATGCCCTTATACCAAAATTGCTCGGTTGAACAAGATGGCCGCCAGAGCTTAATGTATTTCACATTGAGAAAAAAAAAATTAAACGTCTTCTTCTGCTTAACCAGTGGATGGATTTCGAAATATTTTTATAGGAATGTTACTTGGGTGATTCTCTACCAAAATTGCCGAACCCGTTCCGTTTGGATGAGCAAGATGGCCACCAGAGCTAAAATAAAAATACTACTACTAATAATAATAATAAACATTAAAAACAAGTGGACGGGTTTCGAAATAATTTCACAGGAATGTTCCTTAGGTGACCCTCTACTAAAATTGCTGAATCCGTTCCGTTTTGCTGGGCAAGATGGCCACCAGAGCTAAAATAGAAAAACATTCTAACGACTTCTCCTGCTGAACCAGTGGATGGATTTTGAAATAATTTCACATGAACGTTTCTTGGGTGACCCTCTACCAAAAATGCTTAAACAGTTCTGCTCAGCTAAATGATTTCAAGGGAATGTTTTTTTTTTTTTGTTTTTTTTTTTGGGGGGGGGGGGGGGGGTGTTCAGCTGTCAAAATTATTCAAATTGTTCCATTCGGCTGAGCAAGATGGTAGCAAGAACTTAAGATAGAAAAAAAGTCTATTGTCAAAACTGAGGGTTAAAGTCCCCGTCAGCACTTTTTATGTCATTTTAGTGATATTGCTTTCAGTTTTGTGGGACTTTTACCCGACATTAAGATGAAATGATATCTCAAACCCTGCCGCCCATGCAGTGAAACCAATAGGGTTTGAATGTATTGACGGTTCGACTCTCACCGGCTTAAGACCTTCTAAGCGGTTTACCAATACTCACATGCAGTCGGTTTCATCTCTGCGTGGAAGCACCTAGCAGCCCAATCTATTTCATCAGGCCCCTGATGGGCAGGGGTCAAACCTTTCAAATGACTTCTTTCTCTAAAAGGAAGCAATTTTATAGGAATTTTGCATGGGTGACCGTGTAACAAAATTGCTCAAAGCATTTTGTTTCATTGAGCATAATGGCTACATGGCGGTCATCTTGAAATTTTTCAAAAGGCATCTCCTCCCAAACCAAAGGTCAAATTTTGCTGAATCGTAATGGACATGGAGATTCAGATTTGCTAAAAATCGATCCGTTCCAATATCCAAGATGGCCGCTTTGTAGTGACCATTTTGAAATTCTTCAAACGACATCTCCTCCCAAACCAAAGGTCGAATTGAGCTGAAACTTGATGGGAGGCATCGGGGTGACACGGAGGTTCAGCTGTGCTCACATCGTTCAGTTCTGATATCCAAGATTGCCGCCATGGAGGTCATCTTGAAATTCTTCAACGACATCTCCTCCCGGACTAAAGATCGAATTGATCTGAAACTCGATGGGAGGCAGTTGGGTGACATGGAGATTCAGATTTGGTAAAATCGTTCTGTTTCGATTTCAAAGATGGTCGCCATGGCGGACATCTTGAAATTCTTCAAACGACATCTCCTCCCGAACAAAAGGTCGAATTGATCTGAAACTTAATGGGAGGCATTGGGATGACATGGAGATTCAGATTTGATAAAATTGTTCCGTTCCGGTATTCAAGATGGCTGCCATGGCGGCCATTTTGAAATTCTTCAAACGACATCTCCTCCGGAACCAAAGGTCGAATTGAGCTTAAAGTTGATGGGAGGCATCAGGGTGACATGGAGATTCATCTTTGCTAAAATTGTTCCTTTCTAATATCCAAGGTGGCCACCATGGCAGCCATCTTGAAATTGTTCAAACGACATCTTCTCCCGAACCAAAGGCCCAAATGAGCTGAAACTTGATCGGAGGCATCAGGGTGACATGCTACATTTTTCCGGTATCCAAGATGGCCGCCATGATTGCCATCTTGAAATTCTTCAAACGACATCTCCTCCTAAACTAGAGGACTGATCAAGCTGAAACTTGATGCACGACATGGAGATTCAGATTTGCTAAAATCATTCCATTCCAATATCCTAGATGGCCGCCATTCTTGCCATCTTGAAATTCTTCAAACGACATCTCCTCCAGAGGTTGGATCAAATTGAAACTTTATAGAAGGCATCGATGCGAAATGGCGATTCAGATTTGCTAAAATTGTTCTCTTCCAATCTCCAACAGTATGGCGGCCATCCTGAAATTCTTCAAATGGCATTTGTTTCCGAACCAAGGATTGGATTCAGTTGAAACTTGATGGGAGGCATTGGGGCAACATGGAGATTCAGATTTATCTAAAATTGTTCTGTTCCGATATCAAAGATTGCTACACACAGAGGCCATCTTGAAATTCTTCAAAAGACATCTCCTCCCGAACCAGAGGTCAGATTAAGCTGAAATTTGATGGGAGGTATTGGGGCGACGTAGAAATTCGGATTTGCTAAATTAGTTCCAATCCAATATACAAGATGGCCACCATGACGGTCATCTTAAAAATCTTCAACCTACATCTTCTTCTGAACCAAAGGTCGGATGGAGCTAAAACTTGATTGGAGGCATGACGGGGTAACATGGAGATGCTGAAATTATTCTGTTCTGTTATCTAAGATGGCTTTCATTTTGGCCATCTTGAAAACTTTCAAACCACATCAAGCTGAACTGAGCCGAAACCTGATGGGAGGCATTGGGGTGACATGGAGATTCAGACTGCTTAGAACCATTCTGTTCTGATATCTGAGATGGTTGTAACATTGGCCATCTTGAAAATATTCAAACTACATCTGCTACAGAATGGTCTGTTGCATTGAATTGAAATTGGTGGCAGTCATTTGGGTGACATGGAGATTCCGGATTGCTGAAATTGTTGCATTCTGATATCCAAGATGGTGGCCATTTTGAAATTCTTCAAAGCACCTGTATAGTAATTGCATATAAGATTTACAGGGAGGGGCAGCTCAGGTGTAGTTAGTATATGTCAATCTCGCTGAGTCCACAAGAAGATTCGGTATTTGGCTTTTTTGTACGCGGTCATAAACAACATGGCTTTGTGTTGCAGTTGTATTCGCATGACTGGTTGACTTGGTTTACTTATTGATAACAGACTATGCCAAAGGCAGGTGTGAATGATAGCTTTGGCCTGCCAAACTATACACTTTCAATCTGTATCAACATCATCTCTTCCTGAATCCCAATCAAACAAAGCTGTTCAGAAACTTAATCAGAAGCATCAAGATTATTCAGAATTGCTAAAGGCAATGTGATCTAATAGACAAAATGGCCACCAAGGCACGTCCGCCTCTCCCAGGTGAGCGATTCTGGCCCACTTGGGCCTCTAGTTGTATATGTTATGACTTTATTCTAATTGTCAGTTTGTAGGTGCCAGATATTAAACAATGGAAGAGGATTTTGTATGCCAGGATTCGAACAGAACCAGAAGTCGTGTTATAGATTCATGAATTTACAAGCTTCCTGGGCCGATGCGTGGGTAAGCTTACAGGAAAAACCTGTACATAGCAAACATATATGAGAGTGCCAACAGGTGCTGCTTAATACATGTCTGCTTATACATTTTGTTTTTGCATTTAAACCTCAAGGTGCCCTGAAAATGTCGCCTTTCCATTCCGTTGGCTGCACCTTCTTGCAAACCTTTGAAGCATATTTCGAATACAGGCAAATAGTGTGGACCCTGATCAGACCGCTCTTCGAAGCAGTCGGATCTGGGTCCACACTGTTTGCAACAGTGACTTTTAAAGTAACTAACAGAAAACAAAGCAGACGACAATTATGGTGATTGACAATTGAAGGGTAAAATGATGTTATACTTTGCGACAGACTTATCTGTATTTTCTGGCTGTAAATACGGCAGCTTTTTTGTTTGTTTGTTTGTTTGTATTAGGGTTTAACGACCCAGTCAACACAAATTAGGTCATTTTTGAGCCGATCAGTTTACCTATCCACACTTTGCCTATGCATGCTTATCCGTAAGCATTTAACCAGTACAGTGCACATTCCTTCGCCAGAAACTGACAATTGCCCTTCTTGAATCAGCGGAAGGGAGAGAATGACCGTAGAAAAGATTTCATGATCAATCTCCACGAACGAATGTTGCCGACCCCGACAGGTATCGAACCCGCGTGCTCCTGATCACCCGTCAGACTCGCATCCGCCTGAGCTACCGAGGGCAGTTTATTCTTCACAGAAGAGAAACTTGACAATTTACTTGAATCGTCTGCCTTGCATGATTTCAAAAATGTCACAAGAGCTATGAAGAAGCCATAAATATTTAGAAATTAATAGACAAACAACAATCGGCCCTAAATTTCACTACGTTAACATGCCTATGGCCGTCATGTAGTTATCACTCACTTATAAAGTATAACCGCGTACACAATACGGAAAAAAAACCTACATGATTACATGACCCCCTTGAACCCCATTTTAAATAATAAAACTAGGGTAAACAGGGGTAAACCTTATTTTTCTTAGTTCGGCCCTAAAATACAGGTTGTGGGTACTCGTTAGAACCGCCTAGATGAGGTGGTTCTAACGAGTACCCACAATCTATATTTTGACCAGAAATAAGAACAATATCACAATTTTTCATCTTAAAATTTTAGTGTTTTTTTTTCGGAGGTAAAGTTTACAATGTATTTGTATATAGGCGTGTTTTCGTTATGAATATAAAGCCTTTGTGCACTGTTTAATAGAAAGAACGCAATGTTAATATTTGACCCGCAAGTTTCAATATTGGATCGACAAAATTTTGATATTCGACGCATCAGAATCTTACATGTACAAAGAGCTGGGGGATGCATTAGATCAAATGTTATCAAATCATTTAATACTTGATTCATGAGAATGTCATTTTGAGGATAGGCTGAAGATAATGACTAATTTCGGAAGGTTATTAACCCTTTTTGCACAAAATGGAATCTTCCTCCTTATATATAGCACATGCCCATTTCAAAATCTAGGGGTGTCAGGTTGTGTTTTCTTCAACTTTGTTTTGGAAAATGGCCAATCTTTTCGCAAACAGTGTAGGCCCTGATCTGATCCTCCTTATATAAAACACATGTCCATTTCAAAATTTAGGGGTGTCAGGCTGTGTTTTCTTCAAAATTGTTTGGAAAATGGCTTATCATTTCGCAAACAGTGTAGGCCCTGATCAGACGCCGCAGAATGCGGTGTCTTATCTGGGCCTGCATTGTGTTTGCCAATTACCCGTTTCGGGGTTTCCGGTACAAAATGGGTTAAACTTCGTTTATGCAATCCCAATTTCTAAGATAAGAACTGGGATAAGCATTCTTATCGTTTTCAATATTTGATAAAATTCACCAATATTTTGGACCAGGAACCAATAATATCCTTACAAAACTTCATTTTGTTTGTCTGTTTTGTTTTTACGGCCCCTTTAAAAACTATTTTACGTATTTCGAGCAGGTGGGCGGAAACCGGAGTACCAAGAGAAAAACCACCTGACCTTCCGTTGCACACTCACATGTTCAAAAATTTAGATTCTGAAATTTAAACCGCTTTACATAGCATGTGCGATTTAAAAAAAGGCCTTTAGTGGCGTCGACTGTTATCAGTCAACGCAATGTTATACATACAAGCCGGCCCCCGCCCATTGGGGCTTGAAGAAATAGATGGGCTGCATGATGCTTCCACGCAGAGCTGAAACCGGCCGCACACGAGTACTGGTAAACCGCTTAGAGGATCTAAGCCTGCCCAGGCAAAGCGGTGCGAGTCGGCCCGTCCATGCTTATAAACCCTATTGGTTTCATTGGGCGACAGGGCGTGAGATGTCATTTCATCTCAATGTCGGGTAAAAGTCCCACAAAATTAGAAGCAACGTCTCCAAAATGACTTTTACAGTGTTGACGGGGACGTTAAACTTCAAATCAAACAAAATTATACATACAAGCGCAGTTATGCTGCCCATGTCCACGTGACTAAAACTGGTCCGTAAAGTTAAACCGCGCGCAAATTGAAAAAAAAAAAAAAAACAGAACGCAATGAAAATTAAGGTGCCGCAGGTACACGAAAGTGTTTTTCATTGCTTATTTGCTTAGGAAAACAAAATTGGCAGTATATACCTAGATCAGGTGGCGACAGGGCTTGAGATGTCATTTCATCTCAATGTCGGGTAAAAGTCCCACAAAATTGGAAGCAACGTCTCCAAAATGACCTTTACAGTGTTGACGGGGACGTTAAACCTCAAATCAAACAAACAAAACCTAGATCAGGTGCCACAAAAGGGGGCGGCTGATAAGGGAACAACTGTACAGACATTCAAGGGTATAAGTTGTGATCATTTTTTTTCCAATATAAACTGAGACAATCCACCCACCAGTGCTTTCAGTGCTTTGATTTTTGCATACTGTCGCAAATATACTTACTGGAAATAGAAACTATACACTCATTTTTAAATTGTCACTAGCAAAACAGTTTAATGAAATTTGAATTCCAATTATATAAATTATCATCAGTAGCATGTCTGATTTATCGAATGAAATGTTTAATGATTGCTAGGATTTAACGGGTAAAGCCACAGGTTCAAGGCAATGGTCAAAATCTGTGTGTTCAAGTTTCCATTGAGTCAATGATTTTGTGTCGCGAATCTGATTACCATTTTTACCAATTATTACTTATCATTTAACGTTGGTAATATTCTTCGCAAAATGAAATCATTCACAATGGTTGAAAAGTTATCGACCTTTAAATATTTGACCAAACCACCGGAAGTGAGCGAAAAGTATGGCATTGCTGATTGCGGTGTTTGTTTTTATCAATATTTAAGACACAGCTGAAGATCCTAAAACGATTGAATGCACTTTTGGTTCGATTTTTGGCTTGAAACATTATTTTGAAAATTTCGCTGAAAAAAGCGGTTTTTGAGATTTAAATAAAATGCTTGTTTCTCGAGAATTTTTAGATGTTATGTTATTTTTTATTCCTTGCATATGCAAAAACGTAGTCAAAATTCGATTACAAACAGATTTTGTGAAAAATGCACTTTTTTACATTTTCCCCATTTTTTTTTATTTTAAACACCAGAGTTTCTTTAAATTGTTACAGGATTCATGTCTATAGTTAGTCAAATCCTAAATCAGTAAGTTTTAACTTTATTATCCACTTGTTTTGTCAGGCGAGACAATTTAAAAGTGTATAGTTTCTATTTCCGGTCAATGATTTGCCAATGTTATAGTGAATCTTAACTCGTTAAGAGCTAAACATGGTCTTTCAGAGAAAATTGGGTAGTATAGAAAAACGGGCTAGAAGTTTCATGCGAATCGTCTAACAGACGATCCCCACGAAATGCATCACGTAATGAAGACCCCCCCTATACCCCACTATATATAGAGAAAACTGGGGTTTACGGGGGTAAACGTTATTTTTCTTATTTCTGTTCCAAGACATAGGTTGTGGGTACTCGTTAGAACCGCCTCAATGAGGCGGTTTTAACGAGCACCCACAACCTGTGTTTGCAGTATTTATATGAAAAATATCATGGATTTTCATCAGGAAAATGGCCATTTTGGAGATGTGAAATAATGCACTATGTAGCACGTGTGTGTTATCGTAATGTTAAGTCTTATTTCTTCCGAGGGGTGGGGGCGCAAACTCAGCGAACCATGAAATGAAGGCCAAGGTCATGGATGCTTGCATAAAAACTGCCGTTCGTAGATGCAAGCTTGTACCAAGTTACATCAATGGAGTTCTTGCGAAATGAACGTAAAGATCTGAGTAGACGCCAGAGTTGAGGCAATTGTTCAGTCAGAATCATGAAATGTTGGTCAATGTCAAATATGGATGCTTGCATTATCATTGTCATTTCCAGACGCAAGTTTGTATCAATTGTTATTTTGAGAAATGAACTTGATCATTTGGATGAACGCTAGGTTTGACGCAATAATTCACGAAGTCAGTGAACCTAGAAATGTAGGTCAAGGTAAAAAATAGATGTTTGCATTAATGTGGCCATCCCTCGATACAAGTTTCTACCAAGTCCGAATAATGAAGCTCTTATAGTTCTTGAAAAATAAACGACAATTTTGATGAACGATATGGTGGTCGCAAATTTTCACGAAGTCATTGAACCTTGAAATGTAGGTCAAGATCAAATATGGATGCTTGCATTAAACTTGCCATCATAAGATACAAGTATTTATTTTTCTAAGTGTCGCCAAGAAATTGTAATAGTTCTTGAGAAATAAGCGTCACCATTTGGGTTAACGCTAGGGTGGTCGCAAATGTTGACAGTTTGATGAACGGACGAACGGACGGAAACTTATACTCCTATAGGGGCCTATCGCGCCATTGCTAATAGCAGGCGCGACAAAAATGCGCACTCCATATGATGTAGTTATGATTGGCGCATTTAGAGTTTGTTTTTTTTTGCTTTGGTTTCTACACTGTACAACTGCGTTGGTTTCTACATTGTACAGCTTTATCAATATGCAGTATGTTTTTTGTTGCAGACGTATTGTCAGACTTTGGGCACACACCCAGTTAGTATAGAAACATCAGATGAAAACAGATTCCTTACAAACTTCGTCTTGAAACACATCACAAACTCTTCAGGTAAGCGTCTCTCAAGCTGGTTTGTTAAAATCGGGGAGGAATGTCGACGACTTTGTTACCCAAAATTGACTTTGTTTGTTTGTTTAATTTGAGGTTTAACGTCCCCTTCAACACTGTATAGGTCAATTTGGAGACGTTGCTTCCAATTTTGTGAGACTTTTATCCAACATTGATATGAACTGACATCTCAAGCCCATTCGCCTTATGAAACCAATAGGGTTTGTAAGCATGGACGGACCGACGCCCCGCTTTTCCTTGGCAGACTTAGATCCTCTAAGCGGTTTATATTCCAGTACTCGTGTGTGGTCGGTTTTAGCTCTGCGTTGAAGCATCGTGCATCCCATCTATTTCTTCATGCCCCCCCCCCACCCCCCCCCCCCGGTGGACTACCGTAATGATCACAGACAGGCCTAAGCAAACCGTGCAGACCCAGATCAGACTGCTCCTGAAGGAGCAGTCTGATCAGGGTCTACACTATTTGCCATTCCCTGTGCACCGTTTTGACTCCTTGCTGGATCATGAAACAAATTTAAATTTTAGCAGAATTACAGCCAGTCCTCAAGGTGTCCGAATTTTTAAGATGTTTACGGTATTATAAATATGCATTGTTGTTGTTCACATAATTAGTATTGCTTTTGTAGGGGTTAACCCTTTTTGTACCAAATGGAATCTTCCACCTTATATATGACAGGAGTCCATTTCGAAACTTAGGGGTGTCAGTTTGTATTTTCTTCAAAATTTATTTCTGGAAATGGCTTAACTTTTTGCAAACAGTTTTGCAAACAGTGTAGGTCCTGATCAGTTTTGCAAACAGTGTAGGTCCTGATCAGACGCCGCGTTCTGCGGCGTCTGATCTGGGTCTGCACTGTTTGCCAAGGTACCCCTTTAGGAATTTCCGGTACAAAATGGTTTAACGACATGTCAACCCTTGTGGTTCATTGGTGGGTCTCCCAGTGAAAGGGAGAAAAGAAACAGAAGATACGGTAGAAGAGTTGAAAGTGAGGGATGGCGAGAAAGAAAATGAATGGAAGTGTAGAAACAGAAGAAATAACAACATTAATTCCCCTCTATACCAGACTTCAGGTCTTGCCCAACTGTATCAGTTTGACGCTCTGGTGACATATGATACACGAGGCCTTCGCCTCACACAACAACCCCCCTCACTGACCATTTCCGGCCCCGCCCATAGGGGCTTGAAGAAATATATGGGCTGCATGATGCTTCCACGCAGAGCTGAATCCGGCCCGCACACCAGTACTGGTAAACCGCTTAGAGGATCTAAGCCTGTCCAGGAACCGCGGTGCGAGGCGGACCATCCATGCTAATAAACCCAATTGGTTTCATTGGGCAAAAGGGCTTGGGATGCCATTTCATCTCAATGTCCGGTAAAAGTCCCACAAAATTGGAAGCAACGCCTTCAAAATGACCTTTACAGTGTTGACGGGGACGTTAAACCTCACTTCAAACAAAAAAAACTGACCATTTACGTTAAACCACGTGCAAATAAAAAAAGGTCCTGCAAATGTTTGAGGTGTGTGTGTGTGAGGGGGGGGGGGGTGGAGGGGGGCGCTTGTTTGTTTGTATTGGGGTTTAACAGCACACTTTCCCGGACAGGCTTAAGCGGTTAAGCAGTACAGTTGACATTCTTTCGCAAGAAACTGACAACTGCCCTTCTTGAATCAGCGATAGAGAATGTCCGTAGAAAAGATTTCATGTCCAATCTCCTTGAAAGAATGTTGCCGACCCCGGCCGGTATCGAACCCGCGTCCTCCTGATCACCAGTCAGACGCACATCCGACCGATCTTCCGAAGCCGGCCGTGAGGGGGCGTATTGCAGCAGTTACTGTGTGATATTGTGTGTGAGTTGTCATTGTCATAGGATGTGGATATTGTTTATTTTGAATGAAATAGTTGATTTTTTGAGCGAGTGGTTGAGCAAGTGGTTGATGTGGCTGAGTGCTTCGGTGAGTGGTTGAGTGAGTGAGTCGTCGATGGATTAGTGAGCGAGGGAAACAGAGTTGTTTTAGTATTTACTTAAGACCACCTTTAGTTCAAAAGTGGGTATGCAGAAAAGACAAAGAAAGAATAACTGAAACTTACTAAATAAGCGTCTAAAAGCAGATTTAGGATGCTTTTTTGAATCTAGCGATATGAGCGAATGGTTGGGTGAGTAGTTGAATGAGTGCGTAATTGATTGGTTAATTGATAGTTTGATTGATTGATTGATTAATTGTGTGAGTGATCAATTGATTGAGTGAGTGGTTGAGTGAATGAGTGATTGGTTGGTTAAGTGAGTGAGTCAATGAGTGTAGTGAGTGATTGATTGGGTGAGTGTAGTGAGTGAGTGTAGTGAATGTGTGAGTGAGTCGGTCGATGTGTTAGTCAGTCATTGGGTGTGCGAGGGAGGCAGAGTGTTGTTTTAATGCTTTTTGAATGACTGTGTTGTAGGGTCTGGCGATCTGAGACAGAGGATTTGGACTGACGGAAATAATTTTCTAGGAATACACCACTGGGCCAGTTCCCGGGCACCTATGATTCATACAGACTGGCATCAGGGAGAGCCCTACCTAGCCACGCCCGATAAAGTATTCTGTATAATGAAGATGGGTGCTTTCTGGTTTGCCGATGACTGTTCCCATCACAGGAGCTTCGTCTGTGAAATGGAGTAAGTATCCTTTTGAGTCGCTTGTTTGTCAGTCACTCAAAATTAATAATGAATTTATTTCGGGATAAAGCTAAACTTTTCGCAAACAGTGCAGGTCCTGATCAGACGCCGCGTTCTGCGGCGTCTGATCTGGGCCTGCACTGTTTGCCAAGGTACCCCTTACTAATGAATTGGACTCGTGCTGCTAATGTTCACGTGACTTTCAATGACCAATAAAGCTAAACGGCAAAAGAGCGGATGTACAAAATCTGGGTGAAGGTTATTTATAGACGCGCTATTCTTGTTGCTGTGACGTCAGAGTGTTGTGCACAAATGGTTATCTGTAAAGCCTGGACTGGGGTCATGTGCTGGGCTAGAAATAGGTTTATCTAAGGTGCATTAACATTGAATTGATATAGCGAAGTGAAGTACAACGCATGATAACATCCGGGATGAGTGTTCGAGAGCGATTCAAATAAGCTTGAAGCTTTCATCGCAATCAATCTAAAATAAATAAGTTTAAGGGGAATGGGAACACCTTCAGAGGAGGCAACTCATGCAAAAGTAGTTTTGTCTCCCTTGTCAAAAGGGGCAAATTATTTCCTTTAAAAGAAGACCCATTTTTTCAGTGGGACTGGTCTTATAGAAAAGCGAACAGGAAGTCCCGAAAGTTATCTCCCTTTGAAAATTGGTGAAACGATGGGCCAGGTGTTCCCATTCCCCTTAACCTAAAATAAACACCGAACTTATTCTCATTATGCTTTATGGCCGTTTGAGAGAGGGTTAGTTCGTACCACTGAGGGAACCTAATTCGTACGAACTACACATGTCCCGAACAATTTTTCATAGTTCAAAAAGTGGGCGAGACACTGAAGTTCGACTGTGTTCACGCTCTAAGAACAAATTCAGCATGCGGTTGAGTATAATGTGACTTGATTGAGCCGTGTCAAACGGATATGTATCAGTATTCGCGCGCATGCGCGATCAGTATGCGTGTGTATGTGCGCGAAACGGACATGCGCGCGGATGGGCCTTTCTTATACTAGCTTCTCTATCTGCATGGAGGAGCTTTGTGTCAGCCTGCATCCCCAAAGCGCACGGATGCACGGGCTGATCTGAGTATTTGTTCCTGAGACTGTCAGACACGATTTAACTTGTTTTTCTCTTCATTAGCTTTAAACGCATTGCATATGACTGGGCACTTCCATTGTTATATGTCGGACAGGTTATGTATGGGAACTTTGCTTATTTAATTCATATGTTTAACACACACACACTGGATATTATTTTGTAGTATTTTGTTTACTCAGTTTCTAATTTTGGAAGGTCTTTATTTGGTAAGCAAGTTTGTTTATAAGAAAATGTATTAATAAAATTCTAGAAGAGTCTAGGCCCATATTATTGTTTTTGCCTATAAGCAAATTTCCTTCTACAGGGTTCTAGAATCTTCTCAGGTTCTATGTAAGGAGAAAGATTTTCCTATTGTTCGGTTTGGGAGTTTTGAGAAAATTCCATTCTAAATTCTCTGTTGGCTAACTTAACGATTATTATCAATTTCGGACTTAGTGCTCATAATGAATAAGACATCAGCGCTTTAAGGACATTTGAGACCCGAGAGCTAAGTAGAAATTTTGTTTATTTCTTAATTCATTACGGAAGTAGTGACATAGGTTGAACATTTTGTAAATACATTTTGTTCAATACTTTAAGACTCGTTTGCCTTTCATTTCCTTTCGAGCCGGTCAGTATACCCTTCCGCACTATTTCTAGGCATGCAAATATGTAAGCGGTTAACCGGCACAGTGCACATTCTTTCGCCAGAAACTGACACGTGCCCTTCTTGAATCAACAGAAAGGAGAGAATGACCGTAGAAAAGATTTCATTAACAATCTCCACGAAAGAATGTTGCCGATCTGGCAGGTATCGAATCCACGACCTCTTGATCACCAGTCAGACGCGCATCCGACTGAGCTTCCGAGGCCGGCCCACCCTTAGAAAAAATTAGACGACTTCGACGAGGATCGAACCCGGGCTGTCGGATAAGCAAACACTCTTCCACGCTTGTACCAAATGGCAGCATATGTATGCTATAGTTCGAATAATATGACATGAGACTGAATAAATTAGTCAATGTTATCGGCTAATACGTCGGCTTTCGTAAACTTCTCGTGAATTTTCGGCATCTCGTGAACTGCTACCCATTGCCGACCTCTATGTATTGAATAACAATATCACCATTATCGGGAGCAGGCGAAGATAAATATATGCATTCAGTCAGGTGAGAAACAATGCCAGTCTCAGGTCAATCAGTTGTTCGAACTACATGTATATATATCTATAAACTATGATACTTTAAACGCTCAGCTTGATACGAGTACAATATTCATGAACAGGTCGTAAAACTGAAATGGCTTAACCCTCATCCTGTTGAACACGACAACCCCTACCTTTGCAAACAGTGTAGATCCAGATCAGATGGCTTCAGATCAGGATATACAGTAAAATTCCTCTATATAGACCACCTTTGGGACTGTTCAAAAGTGGTCTTTAAGACCACTTTTGAACAATCCCAAAGGTGGTCTCTGACTAGAGGACACTGTTTGACAAAAACACGAAGAAAGAATTACTGCACCCTCCTAAAAAAGCTTTTTAAAGCAGAATTAGTCTTAATTTTAGGTGGTCTTAATAGCGGAATTTCACTGTAGTGCTTTAGACCGGCCCCGATAGCTCAGTTGGTAGAGTGTCTGCTCCGGGGAACGGGAGGTCACGGGCTCGATCCCGGGCCGCGACACACCAAAGTCGTTAAAAATGGTACTAGCTGCTCCTCGCTTGGCACTCAGATTTACGGGGTAGACCTAGGACTGGTCGACCCAGTGTCAGGATAATGTGACTGGGTGTGGTATCATGTAATGTGTCTGGGACTTGATACTTCAGTGGGGGAGCACTATAAAAGTGAGCATTGACCTCCCTGTCGCAACCAGACACCGTCGTGATATGACTGAAAAATTATTGAAAGCGACGTTAAACCCGAATTCACACACACACACTATTGTGCTTTTCATGCAGTTTGTGAATTGAAGCAATGCACTATATAAAGTAATTTGATTGGTTGATAGTCAAAAATGAGTGAGTGAGTGTTTGGGTTTTACGTCCCACCAACAGCTAAGGTCATACGGAGACGGGAGCTCGGTTTAAAGACTCATCCGAAAGTCTGGAGAAGCCCGGGATCGATCCTTCGATCCCTGGTTTACAAGGCGAGTAGCGTAACCACTACACCACTGAGGCTTCTCAGTCAAAAATGAATGTGGCTAAATGAATTTATTCTGCAGGATTTGGGTTAAGCCATTGTATGCGGGAAACCTCTAAAGGGGTACTTTGGCAAACAGTGCAAGCCCAGATCAGACGCTGCAGGACGCGGCGTCTGATCAGGGACTGCAATATTTACTAACAGAATTTACCTCAAACAAAAGAATAAGTAAGAACGAAACAATAGGCCTGACACCCCATATATGACAACATGTGGACTGAATGGAAGAGTTCACTAGTATACAAAGGGTTAAACTGATGGTACTTTATTTTCAGAATGGACGGTATGGTGATGCCGATTATTACCCAGCCAACTATAAAACCCAGTGGCAAAATCGCCATTGGGTAAAATCTTGAACCGAGACGACCAGCAGGAACTACAGACCAAACAAGTTTGACACGCGTTAGAAATAACTGCATAGTTTTGATAATATTTATAGCGACAAAAAAACAACAAAAAACATCACGTTAAAATGACCCGCAAAAATAAGCCAAACTGGGATTTACAAGGGAATGACGAATTGTTCATATCTCTGCACCCAGACCTAGATTGTGTGTACTCATTAGAACTGTCTCTAATGCTTTTCCACAATCTATGCCTTGAGAAAAAACACACGAAAACAAACACACTTTCACCCGCAAAAACATCTTTTAGAAGACATATAAAAGTTAAAATTATCTCATATGGGCCATTTTTTCCATGCAAAGATAATGTTCAGACACTGATTAAGTTTATAACTATGCCAATGTTCGTATGTTTTATTCTATGTAATTGTACTGGAAAAATATTACATGCTTTTTAAATTTTTCTTTGTCTAACATTTCCTTTTCTAGATAAGGTTTTTTATGAGAATGAAAGTGCCGACCCTCCGGAGCTCAGTTGGATGCGTGTCTAACAGGTGATCCGGTCCTGTGTTCAATACCTGCCGTGTCAGCAAAATACTTTGGTGGAGATTGATCATAAAATATTTTCTACGGTCTTTCTCTCCCTTCCGTTGGTTGTCAGTTTATGGCGAAAGATTGTGCACATCACGAAGACACGCCTATAAAATTTTGACCCCGTTAACAGTTAAACCCCACTGTTAAATAGTAAAACTGGGGTTTCAATTGTATACATTAGTTTTCCTATTTCTGCTCAAAAACATAGATAGAAGGTACTCATTAGAACCGCCTCAGTACCCACCGTCTATGGTTTGAACAAAAATATGAAAAACATCAGAAGCTTTATCTTAAAATTGTCATTTTTTATGGTAAAATTTTATTTGAATAGGCGTGTTTTCGTAATGACTCCTCTGTTTGACCGCTTATAAACCTGTCCAGGACAAACAGACCGTCTCGATATGACCTAAATTGTGTTGACTGAGTCGTACGACTCTATACAAACAAGAGAGAGAGAGAGAGAGAGAGAGAGAGAGAGAGAGAGAGAGAGAGAGAGAGAGAGAGAGAGAGAGAGAGAAATTAATTCTGCATGCTTAATCTTTCATGGAGAGGTATAGGTTTAATTCTGGAATACTCGTTCAAAAATACAGTGGAATTCCGCTATTAAGACTTTCTTCTTTTAAAGCATATTTGAAAGTCAATTTTTCTCTCCTTGTGTTTTCTAGACCCAGTATCTTGGACTAGTAAGAGATCACCTTTGGAACTGTTCAAAAGTGGTCCACTTTTGAACAGTCCCAGAGGTGGTCTTAACATAAGAATTTCATTGTATTTTTGTCTCCCTTGTCTACTTTTCTGCTCTTTCCGTGAAGAGTTGACCATTAGAAAGAAAGAAAAAATATCCCAGGTTTATCTCGCTTCTTGAAAATGGATGAAGCAATATTCTGAACCCCACGCCGTATCCAACAAAAGTTTCATCACTTGATCTTTAGCGTCCAAAAATCGCACTGATGTATGGGTGGGTTGTTTGATACTATTATGGGGGGGGGGGGGGGGGGGGGGGGGCTTTTACTATTTATTCCCTATTTATACATATCCATAATTGTTTATGGATATCCATAATTCGAATTATGGATATCCATAATTATTTATGGGTATCAATAATTATTTATGGATACACATAATTCGAATTAATGGTATCCATAATTCGAATTATGGATAGCCATAAATCGATCTGAATTATTGATATCCATAAATCGAATTATGGATATCTATAAATATGGATTAAATAGTAAAACGGCACCTCATATAAAACGAGGTATATATGTAGCCTATCCCGTTCAGTTTGTATACTCTGTCTTCAAGCTGGTCGGTCTTTTAGGGACAGGCGTGTTCAAGTGCTTACAGACTGAGTCACGGAGGAAAACCGAGATGGTCAACCTATGGTGAGACGGATACGTTTCGGTAGGGCAGTGGTTTGTGATTTAGGTGCGGGTTGCAACTTCTGTACACCTTGTGTTTAAGTTTTACATCTTATCAACAGCTAAGGTCATACGGAGACGGAACCTCGGTTTAAAGAGCAATTACAAAGACATTTTAAATATTCTAAGTATTAAGCATAGTCGAATGCAGACACAAAGAGGGTCGCTTTATTGAAAACCGCACGAAAGACTTGCAGTTCATTTTATGCTTATTTATATTTGATACATACCTGTTTTCCTCTAAGAGTAATCCCCATTTGATATTCCTTTGATTTAAACCCACAATGAAATATTCTGGATGCCAAAGTGGTTTTTAACCTTTTTTTTTTTTTTTTTTTTTTAATAATTTTAAACTACATATTTTCCATTTTGCAGTTGCCTAATATATTTTTCTCATGCCTTTTGATTACCGTGTATCTTGTTCATAATTTAGGTTAGAAATGAGGAATTTGATATCGATATTCAAACTTAAATTTAAAGTATTTTTTAAAATGTTTAAAATTACCAATCAATTCAAAATTTCATCTAGAATGCTTGAGGAAAGTTTTTATAAGCCTTTTAAATAGATCTGTAAGTTCTGTACTCAATTTCACCACTGGCAACAGAAAATAGGACTTAAATAATTTAAATAAAGTATTTAAATTTTGAATTTAAGGTTTCGATTGAAACTACATGGAGGAGAAAACTGGTTTAGCATATAAGTTTGACCCGTTTAAATAATTCAAACAGGTGATTATACAGATTCTGAGGACTATAAAACACAAGATATTTCATATTTAAAAAGTGTAAAAAATTTAATATGCATCTATGACATCATAGAATGCCTCATGAATATTAATAAGGCAGGTTGAAGTTGTTCTGACGCCATGAAATATTTCACACTTTTAATTGTAATATCTCGGTAACTAATAAAGATAATTTGATTCGGTTTCACCCTTCTGTTCATTGAATCAATGTCATTTGAAATGTATGAATTTCCATACCTTTGTATATGACTTTTAAAGAGACTGAGGAGAAGCCACGAGGCGAGTAACACGGGGCTTCTGTTTATTGTGGAACAAGTATTAGCTTTTACAAAAGGTTTAGTCTCATTAATTTGTGTAGTCACAGGATTGAAAAGTAAATGAAAAAATTTTCATGTGTATGTTGCATTAGTGTGCCAGTAAATATGGAATTGTTCAACAGCTACAGATTTCATTTAAGAATTTCTTAATGCTCACACCAATATAGTTTCTGGCGAAAGAATGTGCACTGTATTGGTTAATCGCTTAAGTAAAAGCTTGCCCAGGAAAAGTGTGAATATGTAAACTGACCGGCTCAATAATGACCTACAATAGTGTTGACTGGGCCGTTAAACTCCAATGCAAACAAAGAAGCCTCCGTGGTGTTGTGGTTACGCTGCTCGCTATGTAAACCAGGGTTCGCAGAATCGACCCCGGGCTTCTCCAGACTTTCGGATGAGTCTTTTAACCGAGGTCCCGTCTCCGTATGACCTTAGCTGTTGGTTGGACGTAAAACCAAACACTCACTTTCAGACACAAACAAACAAACTCGCACCAATATAACATACAACTTTCACTTTCAATGGTAATGACTCGAACTCACGAAAAAATTACATCTGCCTACATTTACGTTTTCTTTCATGTCGCATTAGGAAAAAATCGTCATCCCAGCTACCCGTCTAATAATCTGTGTACAGTAAAACTCCTATAAGCCCCCGTGGTGTTGTGGTTACGCTACTCGCCTTGTAAACCAGGGATCGCAGGATCGATCCCGGGCTTCTCCAGACTTTCGGATGAGTCTTTAAACCGAGGTCCCGTCTCCGTATGACCTTAGCTGTTGGTGGGACGTAAAACTCAAACACTCACTCACAGTAAAATTCCTCTATTCAGACCCCGGCACCTTTGGGACTGTTCAAAAGTGGTCTTTAAGACCACTTTTGAACAGTCCCAAAGGCGGTCCCTGACCGGAGGACATTGTATGCAGAAAACACAAAGAAAGCATACTCTGCACCCTTCTAAATAAGCTTTTTAAAGCAGAATTAGTCTTAATTTTATGTGGTTTTAATAGCGGAATTTTACTGTATTTAAAAAAGGGCAACAAACTAACAATAGATGCTTTTTATTTTGGGAGCAAAGTCAACATCATGTAAACGCAGAATACATATTTATTTTGTAAGCATGAGAGCACACAGGTGTGAACTTGAGGAAGCATCCCGTTTTATATGGGGCGCCGTTTTACTATTTAATCCGTATTTTTAGATATCCATAATTATTTATGGATATCCATAAATCGAACTGAATTAATGATATCCATAAATCGAATAATGGATATCCATTATTCGGTTGATTAATGGATATCCACAAATCAAATTATGGATATCCATAAATCGAATTATGGATATCCATAAATCGATTTATGGATATCATTTAGATCGAAATATGGATATTCATAAATCGAATTATGGATTCCTTAATTCGAATTATGGATATCCATTATTCGGTTGATTTATGGATATCCATAAATCGAATTAGGGATATCCATAATTCAACTCTGCAAATAAACCTAATGAATAACCGCTCCTTTTGCAAAAAAAAAAACAACAAAAAAAAAAAAACAAACAAACTAGGTTTCCGATTTAGATGTATAATAAAAGCCGGGATGGTGGTGGAGGTAGTGTAGGGTAGGCTTAGTGGTGGCTTATGGTGTAGGAGAGATATGTTTTGTTTGATTTGAGGTTTAACGTCCCCTTCAATACTATTTAGGCCATTTTGAAGACGTTTCTTCCAATTATGTTGGGTATTAAGCCTTCATTGAGATGAAATGACATCTCAATCCCGCCGGCCACGGTAGCTCAGTCGGATGCGCGTCTGACTGGTGATCAGGAGGACGCGGGTTCGATACCTGCCAGAGTCGGCATCTTTCTTACGTGGAGATTGATCATGAATATTTTCTACGGTCATTCTCTCCCTTTCGCTGATTCAAGACGGGCAGTTTCTGGCGAAAGAATATGTATTGTACTGGTTAACTGTTTACGTATAAGCCTGTCCAGAAATAGACCTTCTAAACGGTTTACCAGTACTCTCAGCTCATGCAGTCAAATCTATTTCTTCAAGCCCCAACAGGCGGGGGCCAGGAGGTATATCTGAATTTGCCTGGTACTCCATACATCTCAAGTTGAGTATTATATGGATAGTATGTTAATACTATATACAGTGAAATTCTGCTATTAAGACCATCTAAAATTAAGACTAATTCTGCTTTAAAAAGCTTATTTAGAAAGGTGCAGTTATTCTTTCTTCGTTAATTCTGCACACAATGTCCTCTGGTCAGGGACCACCTTTGGGCCTGTTCAAAAGTGGTCATAATATAGGAATTTTACTGTATTTTTTGGTTTTTATTTTTTTTTTAATTTATACTAATTTATTTTAGTTCGATTGCGATGAAAGCTCCAAACTTATTTTTGCACGAACACTAATTCCGGATGTTATCAAGCGCGCGAGAGAGAGACAGTGACTTTAACACCACTGCTACCCATTTACACCTGGGTGGAGTGGGGCATTGTCATAAAGTGTCTTGCCAAAGGACACACCTCGGCTTCTGTGATAGGATTCGAACCCACAACCTCTCGATCATAAGCCGAACGCGCTAACCACTGAGCTATCGAGGCTGACAATTTTACTGTACGAGGATAACGAGCATGTGCATTTTTCTCCAGAAAACATGCACGGATTGCCTGTTTGGATCATTATAATCTTACGTCCGACTTTCAGTGTCCTTAGGTGTGCAGTCCTCATAGAGGTGATTCCGAGGGACAGGATGCGTTGGCCGGAATTTCCAGATCTTACGGCTGGTTCCGATATTTAACTGCACACGTGGCGGGCGTTCAGCGTATGGCGTCCGTTGCTTTGGAAGCCTTACGGGCAGAGAGGTCCCTTTGACTGGCCATCATCTTTCAGCGATGATGAAGACCTTGAAGATTTTTACATTAAAGAATCACGTGTCTTGGGGAGAAATCATTAAACCAAAAGCTTTGGCGGTGATTTATGGATATCCATTATTCGAATTATGGATATTCATTATTCGGCTGATTTATGAATATCCATAAATCGAATTATGGATATCCATAATTCGATTTATTGATATCTATAAATACGGATTAAATAGTTAAACAGCGCCCCATAGTTTTAATCATTGTGGCAAATAATAGCAATAAGTGGCTGAGTTTTAGTCTCACCAACAGCTAAGGTCATACGGAGACGGGACCTCGGTTTAAAGGCTCATCCGAAAGTCTGGAGAAACCCAGGATCGATCCTGCGACCCATGGTTTACAAGGCGAGTAGCATAACCACTACACCACGAAGGCTTCTATAATAGCAATGGTGTCCAGCTAATAGAAAATAATGACCTTTTCTTAAGTGCTTCCGGAGCAAAAGTCAACCTTAGATAGTCAATGGGCGTAGACAATTAAACTAGGGACCAGTTGTTTAAAGCATCGTTAGCTTATCGAGCTCGTTAGTGGTCAAACTGTTACTTGTTCAAACAAGTACAATATCTAAAAGTTTGGTATATTTGCTGAAAAAAAAATGGTTGAAACATATTTTATTCGTATAGCAAGCATACAAATGCAAAGTGTAAATAAATGACATAATAAAAAAGGGATTCAGAAGAAAGTCAAGGACTTATACGAATCTGTATCCCTAGAGATAAATCAAGGCAATTGCGAAATGCAAAAGTATTAATTATGCTGTTCAAAAGTGATAGTGGTTCCCAAGTGGGTCGAGAATGGACATTACGTCGTTGCATCAACGATATTTCAACGTCACAACGTCGAATCATCGCCGATGCAGCGCAGTTCCATCACGAAAAAAATTGATGCAGCAAAAGCTGCTCACATTGTTTCAGCAAAATAGTAGCATATTTGCCTTATTAAATGATCAGTTTTAACACGATCCCAGTAAGCATTCTACATAAATCTACAGCGGGCCGTTAGCGGCCCGTCAGGGTAGCTGACGGGCCGCTAACGGCCCGCTGTAGATTTATGTAGAATGCTAGCAGGGATGTTGTTTGTTTTGAACAACTGGCCCCATGCAGGCGTTTCACTTGTTTCAATGCCGTAAATTCATCAGTCATGTAGCCCCCTCCCCCCCCCCACCTCTGGCCATGTCAGTGTTCTGGGGATTGGGGGGGGGGGGGCGTGGTGGGTGAGGGGCGGACTTGTCCCGTTACATATATGTTTGGGCTAATCCCCTCCCTTGAGTCATTAAATATATTTGGTCATTTTTGTTCTGAATAGAATACATAGCAGACCTCAAGTTCAAATTATAGGGGTGTCAAGGTAAGCTATTTTAAAGATAAAAGAAAAAAATCTGAACATTTTGCAAACAGTCTAGGCCCTGATCAGACGCCTCTGATCTGGGCCTACACAGTTTGCTAGTGTTGCGTTTTGTGTATGTTTTGCTGTACAACAGGTTAAAGGTTTTCGTAGATATTGTTTTTCAAAAGGTTAGTGCTGCTGTATCTAAGGTCCCGTAATCTGTCAATTTCCTTTTGGCTGTCTTATCCCGAGGGTATGCCCGCAACCCCACCTCTTGGGAGAAATAATATGTTCAAAATGACTTGCAATACAAACGATTTCAATATATAAGAATGTATGAATTCCCAGTGACGATATTATTCCATCATTAAATTAGAAGCCTCCATGGTGTAGTGGTTATGCTACTCGCCTCATAAACCAGGGGTCTTGGGTTCGATACCTGGCTTCTTTAGACTTTCGAATGGGTCTTTAAACCGAGTTCATATCTCCGTATGGCCTTAGCTGTTGATGGGACATTAAACCCACACGCAAACTCCATAATTTAATTTTTTATCCCATTGTATGCGGGAAACCCCTAAAAGGGTACATTGACAGTGCAGGGCCAGATCAGGCGCCGCAGAACGCGGCGGCGTCTGATCAATGCCTGTCATATTTGCTAACATAATTTTACGTCACAAAAAAAAAGAATAAAAACGAAAAAAAAAAAAAAAACCGACACCCCTAATATGACAAATGGACTTGTCCAACACACAGCAATGGAAGAGTCCACTAGCATACAATGGGTTAAATGAGAGGTCGTGGCACCATTTCTTCATTGGTATTCTAGTGCACGGTTTCTTGAAGAAATTTTAATGTCTTTAGCCTTCTTGCTACAAATATACAGTGAAATGCCGCTATTAAGACCACCTAAAATTAAGACTAATTTTGCTTCAAAAAGCTTATTTAGTAGAGTGCAGTTATTCTTTCTGTGTGTTTTCTGCACTAAGTATCCTCTGGTCATAGACCACCTTTGGAACTGTTCAAAAGTGGTCTTTAAGAGCACTTTTGAACAGTTCCAAAGATGGTCTTAATATAGGAATTTTACTGTACTTGCATCGGTAGTAAACCTATTTCAGCAAACATTCAGCTTCCTGAGGATCCTTCTACAGGCTTTCCTAAATCTAGCATCCCATATCCCATAGATTACCGGATTAAGTGTACAGCTTAGATAATAAGATCTTAAAAAGAATTTGTAAGCCGCTCTTTCCGCTGCACTTAGTCCCGGGACAAATGAAGAATTGATACTTCTAGTCAACAGGATTGACAAGAGAGGTAGATAACTTATGATAAAGGCTAGAGATATTAAGAACATGATATAAGCTGTTTTGTGAGCTTTCAGTTGTCTCGAGTTTTGTTTAGAATCAGAAATGACTCTGTTCGAACTCCTGGTGGAATAACGCTTTGATATTGTTCCAGATTGCACCGAGTTGACCGATTTAGTAAGAAATAATGTGTTCCTATTTTTAAGTGACTTTTCTAGAAAAGAAATAAAAGACTTTCGATCATGTGCAGTCTTCTCTAGTTGATGTTCTCTTGGCAGGCATGGTTCTTCCTGCAAAATATCTTCCACTGACCTTGTTTCTGATGTTTCACTAGCAAACAGAGCGTCACTATTGTCAACAGTCACGTTTGCTTCTTTACTTGTATCTAGCACTACGTTACCAGATCTAATTGTCAGTTCACTAGCATTACTGGCATCCGCCAAGGTGCTATTTTCAGACCTTCTCTGTTTGATTTTATATATTCGTTTCTTTGAATGTCTTTTAACCCCAAGTCCAATGAAACAGTACATGACAGACATAAAAATTAAAGCTCCAAGGAATAAAAAGGCAAATAATACGTTGTTTATTAGTGGATAAATTGTTCCTTGCATTGAAGTTTTTACTGTGCATTCTGAAACAGTAATGTTGTACACAGGGATGATATTTTGGTTGACACCGTAAATGACTGGGGACAACCATGAAAATGCGACAGCTAGAAATATATTGAAAATACAAATGTCTCTGGCCAATTTCAAAGATAGTTGCCAACCAAAGGGTTTGCAGACTTTCCGGTACCTGTCAACCGCTATTGCTAGCAACATTAATCCAGCAGATAGAGTCGGCCAAGTGTTCAAGAACACAGATACCTGACAAACAACCTCCTCTTGAAAATTGTATTCTTTCAGCACAAATGCAATCTCAAACGGTATGACTACAACACAGGAGAACAAGTCTATAGCTGAAAGACATATCACAAATGAACGACAGTTAGATGGACCGTATTTTGTCTTGTAAACGTAGCACACAAAACTATTTCCAAGGCAACCGCAAACACAAATAACAGACAAATACACGATTAGAGGAATTAAACGTTCCACCTCGTTTCGGCTTAATTCTTCTAGTGTTATATTCCTGCCTTCATTAAGAGAGATATTGTCCACTAAATATCTTTGTTTTGGTTTCATGGAATTTTCAGTCTGACATCCTCAACTCTTGAGATAGTCCTTCTGTCACAAAAACTCTAGTTTTATAGTTTTGGGAATGAATTTTCATGCATACATTCTCTCTGTCAATCCCAGTATAAATACGATATTACAAAATTCGTCACCTACCAACAATTTCCGATTTTCAATGATTTTTAGTTTGACTCTTAAACCACCAATCAATGCTGTTGCAGACTACATTTTGAATAATTTGTTTCACTTATATTCAGATAAAATCAGGTTTGACATTTCATGTAAATCGTCAGCAGATGATTCACATGAAACGTCGTCTGCTTTTTCCTGAAAAATAGAAAAAAAAAAAAAAAAAACAATTGTCGTCTGCAACGTAGTTTTGATTGGAGCGAAAAGGGTCAAGTGCTTAACCCATTCAGTGCCGGAAACCCCAAAAGGGGTACTTGGCAAACAGCGCAGGCCCAGAACGCGGCGTCTGATCAGGGCCTACACTGTTTGCAAAAAGTCCAGCTTTTTTCCAAATCAATTTTGAAGAAAATACCACCTCACACCCCTAAATTTTGAAATGGACTTGATATAAATGTGTATAAGATGGAAGATTCCATTTGGTACAAAAAGGGTTAATCAAGCACTTCTACAGTACTGCTTGTTTATCTAGTGTAGTTTGTTTCATTACTTTATTACCTTCCCTTACTCGCCCAGGGGACCCCCAAATCTTTGATGAGGTCATGCAGTGCGGTATTATAGACTTCGATCTTTTCTTTATGAAAACAAACCCGTCTACGTGCTTCATGGCTCTAGAAGTATCGTTTTCGAGTGCAGAATTATGATATTTTTCGTATTTCTCAGTAAAACACAGATGGTTGGTGCGCGTTAGACCTCAGTCAGGCGATTCTAACGAGCACCAACAATCTATGTTTTTTAAGCAAAAGTGAGGAAAACAATGTAGGGACAATCCGGGTAAATACGGACAGAGGTATAAATACGGACAATGGGCTTCAAACGCCATTGTGTAGGTGCTAAAGTATTGTAAAGGTGTGTTGTAGATATATTCATAAAATGGAACATTCGGTTCCTCTACTGCCAGCTTTAACACGATTACATCTCTATACTGTTATGCAAGTTACCCGCCTCATTCGGAGCACCCTTGCTTACTTTTCTTTTTTCCTGAAACTTCCAAAAGCGGGAGCGTTTGAACAAAATATTTTAACCCAATTAAAGGTACAGTCGAACTTCAATGGCTCGAACACCTTTGGGACCTCGAAAATCTGTTCGAGACAGGGATAGTTCGAGCCACTGAGGTTACTGTCAGCAGGCATAACGAGATACTTTTAGACATCTTTTCGGTGTTCTATAATGAATATGTATGCTGTGTGTACTCATTAGAATCGCCTCATCGAGGCGATTCTAATGAGTACACACAGCATACATTTGCAAGATAAAAGACTAAAATCTCCTTAATTATCTCCCACTATTTCTTATGTAGAGGATTTCGCTATGGGCTCAAAAATGATTTTGACTCATCCATGGTAAACGAGCCATCGTTGTTCGAGCCATGGAAGTTCTACTGTAGTTATACTCATTATTTACGCATAAAATTGGTTTTAAACAAAGCTTGGATCATTTATTTTTAATTTGTGACATATTTTTTCATGTAAATTTGGTTTATTGCTATGTTATGATCAAAAATTTATACGGTCCGTATTTTACCAACTGTTTTTTACAAATCGGGTAAATACGGACAGGTTAATTTAATGTCACAGCCTGCATAAATCTGTTGATTTTAAGCAATAAACAGGTGCATAACTTTTCCATTTCTTGCCCATTCTAGTCTATACATATCACTTAAAAGCCCCCTTCTTCCTCCCATTTTCATCCCGCTGCATAGAAGCCTTCGCGGTGCCTTGTAGACCAGGGATCGCAGGATTGATCCCGGGCTTCTCCAGACTTTCGGATGAGTGTTTAAACCGAGGTCCCGTCTCCGTATGACCTTAGCTGTTGGTGGGACGTAAAACTCAAACACTCACTCACCCATCCCGCTGCACATCTATCCATTTCCCTGTTCCAACCCTACAACCTCCTTAGTCGTTCGTTAGCCACCTCAAACCTGATAGACGGATATTTTTCCCACTTCCATATTTTATGAGATTCACTATGTCCTCCAGAGGGATTGTAATATTTTAGTGTGGATCCTGACGGCATATGCATTGTGTGCAAGTTATCTCATGAGCCTATGGGCAGACTGGAACCAAATTAATTCAGATCCAATAAGAGCTGATAGGATTTCCGTGACCTTCACCTAATTTTTTATGTCACAGTAGAGCTAAGTATGTCCGGTATAAGCCAAAGAAAGCCTATGTGCAAAATATCTCATGAACTGGTTGTCAGATTCTTATCAAGTTTGCTTGGATAGAACATATGGACAGGATGAATAGTCAATTTGATTTTGGTGACCTTGACCTAATTATCAAGGTGACTGTATTTAACAGTGTATTTCCGAAAGTGATCTCGACTACATAAACATGTTACAGACGAAATCAAACTGAACTGACTAACTTCACTACAGCTGGTGTGTGGGTATATGTGGCGGCGGTAAAACGTCTCCCTGCCCTACATCATAGTGTAGATTATATTTTCTTGTCCTTTGGGATCATCGATTCCATTTTGGAATTTTGAAAATACCTGAGGGTCACTGATGAGGCCTAATTGGCCAAAACTAGCTAGTCTGGCCCAGAAAACATGTACACTCCATATTTTCAGTTCTGTGGTGTATTCCTTGCTTCCAAAGGACAGCCCTTTTATAGAACATATTTAACTTCACTACAGCTGGTGTGTGGGAATGTGTAGCGGCGGTATAACGTCTCCCTGCCCTACATCATAGTGTAGATTATATTTTCTTGTCCTTTGGGATCATCGATTCCATTTTGGAATTTTGAAAATACCTGAGGGTCACTGATGAGGCCTAACTGGCCAAAACTAGCTAGTCTGGCCCAGAAAACATGTACACTCCATATTTTCAGTTCTGTGGTGTATTCCTTGCTTCCAAAGGACAGCCCTTTTATAGAACATATTTAACTTCACTACAGCTGGTGTGTGGGAATGTGTGGCGGCGGTAAAACGTCTCCCTGCCCTACATCGTAGTGTAGATTATATTTTCTTGTCTTTTGGGATCATTGATTCCATTTTGGAATTTTTAAAATACCTGAGGGTCACTGATGAGGCCTAATTGTCCGAAACTAGCTAGTCTGGCCCAAAAAACATGTACACTCCATATTTTCAGTTCTGTGGTGTATTCCTTGCTTATAAAGGACAGCCCTTTTATAGAACATATTTAAAATCTTTTCAGTAACAAGTTAAATACACAATGGAATGCCAGTCTTAAATTTAAGATACATTGGTAGATTAAATAAAATTATACACCTGTGTAATTCAATGATATATTTTTAAAGTAATTCGGTGTCCGTATTTTCCCAAATGTTTTTCATGCTGTCCGTACTTTCCCTACCTCGTCCGTATTTACCCGGATCTGACTCGGCCGCATTTTACCGTAACTACAAGGTTAATAGTCGACAAAATGTTATATTTTTACGGAAGCTTATTTGTGACATTGTGTTTTGTGAAATGGTCTTTTAAATTTTGTGTTTCTAACTTTTGACTTGATCGTTTCGAATTTTGAGTTCTGTATTTAAGTTCTGGCTTTTTGTGTTCTTTGTTATTTGTATTGTATATCGTGATTTACGTTGTAAAAGGCGGGATGATCAGAGAAAGCAATCGGAGGAAGCACTGTCACAAAGGAGCCTTGGATCGCACAGAGCATCCTGGACTCATTTATTAGTAGATTTGAATAACGCCGGGTCAAAGTTAGTACAGCACGTGTTGTACATCCAATGTCAAAGTCGGACCAACGTTTTCATGTTATCTGGGATCCATCTATATATCGAGGGCCAAAACATCAGACCCATGCCGAAACGTCTTGGGGGCTCAAACGTCTAGGAATATTGGAAAATCGGGAGCCAAAATCGTCTAAAAGGCCAAAATGTCTAGGGCCAAAACGACTGGGGGCAAAAGGTCTTGAAATCAGCGATGTGATGGTAAGTGGGTCCGTTCTGACTAATGGTACCTGGGTCGTTTTTGACCTGGACTTTTGTTGACTCCGGGTCATTTTGACTGTCAATCCCGTGTTTTACACGATCCGTCTGAATAAAAAGCAGAATGTGAAACGAGTTCTGCTTTTGGATGATGGCGTGATTTACAAATTATAAGGGGATTCAAAAAAAAAAAAAGACGAATACTATTACTGTTACCTACTCTTGGAGGCTCTTTCTATGGTTATGGTCCCTGTCATTGCGTTATGTTAATGACGTGTTGAGAACTTTGGCAATCGACCGGCAAGCTGCCTAATGTTACTAATTAATGCGCATAGGCCTACTCAGCCGCAGATAAAAAAGTAGCTAAGGCAAATATTGTATTTATATAAATAACATTCAATTGCATTACAGAGGTCACCGATGTTAAGTCGCTCGTTTTACTATCATTGGCCACCTCTGCACCGGTAATCTGCATCAAGTTAGGGGGTATGTTGGCAGCAGATCTCGAGGGAATGTCTTAGGCACAGGAATTACTTATGTACGAGGCCTAACCGCACCATGTAAAATACAGTACCGCACTATCAGCAATATCCCGAAAAGGCATAGCATTGTCGACGTTCCCCGCCGAATATTTTTTCCATATTTCTTAACCCTTTTTGTACCAAATAAAATCTTCCTCCTTATATACAGCAGGAGTCCATTTCAAAATTTAGGGGTGTCAGGTTGTGTTTTCATCAAAATTTATTTGGAAAATGGCTGAACTTTTAGTAAACAGTGGAGGCCCTGATCAGTTGCCGCGTTCTGCGGCGTCTGATCTGGGCCTGCACTGTTTGCCACGGTACCCGTTTAGGGGTTTCCAGTCTGAAATGGGTTAAGGTAAGGTTTCAAAGAATAATAATTAGATTCTCAGGCAGCGCCGTATTGCATCAAAAAGCTGCGCATATGGATTTCCTGCGTCAGGAAGGAGTCCTCCGTAGGAAAGTTCGGTAACTACTTCCGGTACCGGATTTTATCTACTCGGACGGTGCGGTCTACTGCGAGATTGTTGGTTTCGACATCAGCATTTCTGGGGTTCGCTTTCCAGTCCAAGAAATAAGCAAAGTTCGCACTTACAACAGTTTTTGTGTGATTTATCAAGCCATCGAAGTCAAAGTTGTAAGGAGGAAACAATTTTGTTTGATATCTTGCTCTTAGTCGCCTGCTAAGTGGATTATGAGTAAAAATTATATTTACGAGACAAACAAAGTATCGTTTCTACTTTCAGTTCCGGTGCTGCATATTTTGTGATTGGGACTTGTGAAGTGTAGAAGTTAATTGAGTGAGAAACTGTCAGGGACTGATACAGTCAGAATCAATTTCTTGGATATCTGTTTGGTTTCTTGTCTGATTCATAACAGACAAGCGTAAACCAGCAACATTTTATTGCTGGTTATCCTAGATTGTGATTTTTTTGTCTTGTAGATTGAAAAAAAATGCTGACATTCTTTCCCGCCATTACTTCACTAGTGGGTGGGGTAACGTAAATTGAAATTCTTAGGATCAAAATTAGGTCGCTTGTAACATTCATTTTTCTGGAGAGCCTGTGTGTTGTCAGATATTTGAGTGTGCTGAGCTGTATATAATTGGACCAGTATACTGATTAGTCCTTTGTAGCTGTCAGTGTGCTGGCTGTGACAAGCTCAGAATCAGGATTGTTGCTTGACACCCCATAATAAATCATTAGAAATCATCAAATCACTACCCGGTATATTAAAATGAAGGTCTCCCTGTTTCCCATGGTCTTAATTCTTGGGTTCACTCTTTGGAAAACAACTTATAGAATGCATCCAGATGACGGAAATCAGGAGTGCAAGATTACAATTAAGGAGAGTAGTAGTAGAATTTCCCAGTACTTGGCATTTACAAGGAAGAACGGGAACAGAAGGTGTTCGGAGGGCTTGCGAAACTTCAAGTCCTCGCGCGGTACAAACTTGGCTTTACTTCTAATCTTGGCCGGAGACATTGAAACTAACCCCGGCCCAAGGTTTCGCTGCGGACTCTGCAAAAAATATTGCAAAGGTTCCGAGAAATGGATAGAATGTGAGGACTGTAACAAGCGCTTTCACTCCTCATGTTCTGATTTGGATGACAGTCAATTGTTAGAAATTGAATTTAGAGCTGGAACTTGGTATTACAAAGACTGCAAAGCTGACTGTGGTATTTGCAGTGGTGCTGTCCTTAATGGCCACAAAGCCGTTCAGTGTGATCAATGTGAAATGTGGATACACACTGACTGTTCCTTCATTTCAGATGCAGAATATGGCACATTGGTAAATTCAAGCTGCCACTGGATATGTCCAAAATGTGAGGTCTGTAACTTTTCAGACTCCTTCTTTGATGAATATGTAGAACTGAGTAAGACAAACAGGTTTGAACCTGTGTCAGAGGATAAAAGAGGCAAATCTTCGACTGCTGATGGAACTAAGTCAAATTTTGTGAAAGGATTGAAACTTTGCAGTATAAACATAAATGGAATTAGAAGGAAAATTCTTGAACTTTTAGCATTCCTCGATACATCTCATATACCTCATATTGTTGCTATTCAGGAAACAAAGATTGACAGTTCAATTACTACATCTGAGCTTTTCCCTGAAAATTGTCAGTACTGTGTGTACAGAAAAGATAGGAACTCTCATGGCGGCGGGGTGATGTTGCTCATTCATAGAGACATCCCTCACATGCCGTTCATGGAACTTGAAAATGACACCGAATCGGTCTGGGTTAAGGTTTTTGCAAATAAAACTTCCCACTTCGTAGCAAGTTGGTATCGACCACCAAATGGTACAGTCGAAAACTTCCAGTTGTTTAAAGACCAACTGGATTGCATTAAATTGCAGCATAAGGGTAAAAACTCCCGGCTGTACATGTTCTAGGTGACCTCAACTTCAGAGACATTGCTTGGCCCGACAGGCTAAGCAAACAAGGCACAATGCTGAGTCAGTCGGAAGGACAAATATTAATTGACATTATGAACGATCATGGTCTTGAACAAATTGTTAACTTTCCCACTCGTGATAAGAACACATTGGATCTGATCCTTACGACTTTGCCAGGACAATTCGAAGACATTCATTCCCCAGATAAACTAAGTGACCACGACGTTGTCTCCGGATATTTAAAAATTCACATCCCACCAATAAAGAAACCTCGGAGGAAGGTGTACTCATATCAGAAAGGTGACTATGAAACTATAAGGAAGGATGCACTCAGATTTGCAAAGGAGAATTACTTTAATGGTCATTCAGATGCTCGGTCTGTACAGGAGAATTTTGATTTGACAACTTCTTTCATTCATACTTCGGCCAAAAATCATATCCTCTCAAAAACTAGTAGATCTGTATCTTCTATTCCCTGGATCACTCCAGAGATAAGAAGGAAAATTCACAGAAGGAATAAGATTCATGCAAAGGCAAAAAAGACGGGAAGTGGTAAACTCCGGACAAAATTTGAAAACTTGAGACGTGAAATCAAGACTGGTATAAAAAATCAGCATGATTTGTATGTGAATAACTTGGTAGGTGATGTAAAGGCAAATCCCAGAGACTTCTACAGATATATTAATAGCCAGAAGAAAGACAGGCAAGGTATCCCGCCCCTTAATAAAAGAGGAGGGGACGGGGTTGCTGAATCAGACTCTGAAAGGGCAGAGGAACTAGTTAGTCAATTCAATGATGCGTTTAATAAAACTGAGTTCACGGAGGTTCCATTGACTGGAAGATCGGCCCCATTCATGAATAATATTGTTGTGACAGCTGCATGAGTGATCAAATTACTTCAAGGCTTAAAACCCAGTAAGGCCTTAGGACCTGATGAGCTTCATCCTAGAGTCCTGAAGGAACTAGCAAATGAGTTGGGTCCAGTTTTTGCACACTTGTTTCAACAGTCTCTTGATACGGGTGAAATCCCCCAAAAATGGCTCTAAGCAAAAATCTGTCCACTCTTCAAAAAAGGAGATAGGGCTCTTGCCCGTAATTATCGCCCTTGTCTCTGACTTGTGTTCTGTGTAAATTGCTGGAACATATAGTCTGCTCGAACATCATGGCCCACTTGGACGAACATAAACTTTTGTCAGACAGACAACATGCATTTAGGAAAAGGCACAGTTGTGAAACTCAGCTAAGCACAGTTATTAATGACTGGGCAAAAATCTTGGACAAAGGGGGACAGGTGGACACATTTATTCTGGACTTCGAGAAGGTTTTGACACCCCTCCTCATTAACTACTTAAATCTAAGTTATTTGGTTTTGGAATTGGGGGAAAGACCCTCAAATGGATAGATTCCTTTCTTTGCTACAGAAAACAGCGGGTTGTTGTTAATGGTGAATCTTCGGAGTGGGTTCCAGTTTTGTCTGGAGTCCCGCAAGGGACCGTTCTTGGTCCACTTTTGTTCTCCCTGTACATCAATGATATTTCCACTGACATTGACTCAGAATAAGACTGTTCGCAGATGACTGTGTTTGTTACCGGGAAATTAGAGATACAGATGACTCATTGAAACTTCAGGCTGACATAGATAGATTAGGATGTTGGGCACGTAAATGGGGCATGAGATTTCAGCCAGTTAAATGCAATATTATGCAGATAACTAGGAAGAGATCTAATAAAGTTGAGGCTTCTTACACCTTAGAGGGAACGGTCCTCGAGAATGTGGACTCCATTAAATACCTTGGAGTGACAATCTCACACAACTTGAGATGGAATACTCGTATTAGCAACATGTGTACTAAGGCAAATAGAACGCTTGGTTTCCTGAGGCGAAATATTCATCAGTGCCCTCAGGATGTAAAAGAGGCAGCATATAAAGGCCTTGTTCGCCCAATCTTGGAATATGGTAGTTGTATTTGGGACCCCAGTGGAGTGGTCCTTAACGATGAAATTGAGAAAGTTCAGAATAGAGCTGCTAGATTTGTAACAGGCAATTACTGCTTTGAAACTGGGAGCATAACTGGAATACTTGGAAAATTAAAATGGGAGTCTCTCAAGAAAAGGAGAAAAGACAGTAGGCTAATCCTTTTATACAAAGATCTAAAGGGTGCTGCCAGCATTCCAACAGATGACCTTGTTACCCCAGCTAGACAATGTAGAAATCACAATTCGTTGGCGTTTCAGACCCTTAGCGCAAGAACTGACATCTATAAAGAGTCGTTCTTCCCCAGAACCATTAGAGATTGGAATGCCCTTCCCGATTCGATTATTTCGACAGCTGAAGGTGCTGATGATTGTGTAACTAAATTTACCTCTTTGGTTAGAGATAGGGACTAACTTCCCACATCACAGGTCCTGGTGTATGAGTGTCATTTGACGTGTCACCAGTAACAATTCTGATTCTGATCAAAATCACCCTTGATCTCTAGTGATGTTAAATTTAACTACTTACATTAAGTTTCTTTCTTTGATAACATGCATGTTTACCTATATATTAGTATCCGATATATACTCGAAAACGAACGGGTGGGTTTAGGGATTGTATGAAACAAAAGTTGCTCCTCTGTTTATTGGTATAATAAATAAAAATAAATAAAAATGCCTCCCTGCCTCATCTGTTGTTCCAAAAATCGCCTGAGAATCTAACCAATAATTTTTATTGCCTAAAAAGAGAAACATTGGAATCTAATAGTTTTGTTCAGTATAATGGACAATTTCATATTTTCGATAGTATTTTATTTTAATATTGACTGGTAGGAGTTGTTAGAAGAAGTTGGAAGTTCAGAGGACGTTTATTTGCTTTTCTCTGTTGCTATAAGCCAGTCATTATAGCCTGTCTTGCCCATTTTTACTCCGACCCTGTCCTGCCCTGAATGTTTACTTAAGACTACCCTGCCAAACCCGGCTACTCTCGTCCGCCCCACCACACCCCATCAATCTGATCCAGTCCCACACATCGACCCAGCCAAACCCTATCGTGTATTATGAATTTGGCCTACACTACCCTTTCCCTACCTACCCATTCCATGTCATCCTACCCAGATCCGCAGTGGATTATGGATTGGCCTACCCTACCCTACCCAAATCAAACCCATACACATCCTGATTTGAATTACGAATTGGCATACCCCGTCCCAATCCAACCTAACCCACCCGTCTCTCTCTCCCTCTAACCATCAAACACCCTGCTTCAAGTTCCACTAGTTCGACTTCTACCTACAAAATTAACTTTATCCTCTGCTTTCTTCATCTATACATATATGTAAATATCAAAATAAAATTATATTGAACATGATTATCCATATATACTAAACAAAAACATTATATTTTGTTTTTGTCGTTTTTTTTCCTGAAGAAGTATGATAATAATTCGCAGAGAACCTGGACAAAGCTCGGCCTTTTCGAATATTTCCGATAGGTCTGTACTGTATTTTACCTGATGCGGTACGGCGTGGTAGGGTACATACATTTAGCCAGGCCGTACCTTTTTTCCCAGTACTTGTTTGTTTGTTTGATTTGAGGTTTAACGTCCCCGTCAACACTGTAAAAGGTCATTTTGGAGACGTTGCTTCCAATTCTATGGGACTTTTACCCGACAATAAGATGAAATGACATCTCAAGCCCTGCCGCCCAATGAAACCAACAGGGTTTATAAGCATGGACGGGCCGACACTTTTCACAGTTGACGGCGGCCCTGTGAAAGGTATATTTATGGATTTTCAGTGACCATGTCAGAGAGGAAATAGAAATTTGTTTTGATTTTCGTGTTTCGTGTTCCGTGTATTGACTTCAATGTTTTGTGTTTGGAATCATACACGTATGATACCGTCAAAAACGGGGTATTAAATTGCTGAGTACACTTACTAGGCGTGTTCTTAGAATTCTCAAAATGTGAAAAATTTGAATGAATTTTACCAATACTGGGACCATCTAATAACGCATCTGTGCATATAATGTAATGCGTACACAACAGTTCAATGCTCCTAAACACAAAAGTCAAGTTCGAAATTGCGTTCGATGAAGATCAGGAGGAGGTAGGTTCCATCCTCCGGTCCGGCACATTTTCCATGGAAAATATATCCTCCTTCCACTGCTTAAAGTAAGACAGCATCGGGGGCTGGCGATAAGATGGGCGCTTAGTACGTGTTAACCGCCTATAAGGTCGAAGCCTGTCCGGGAAAAGTGTGGTTAGGTGCGCAGGCCCTCTCCAACATGAAATGTGTTGACAGGGACATGAAACCTCATTACAGCAACACAAGTCAAAACATGAAACAAAAAAGTCTAAAGACAAAACACAATATTTACCCTCCTGGCTCATGAAATACCTTTATACCTTTGCCATTATACTAGATTTCTCACGCATACAGGGTTTGCTATTTCATATGGCTCAGGAGGTTTGGTACCAATAATCAAACCCTTATCAATAGTAGATTAAGCTACCTGTTCTTTTTTCTCTTCCAATTGCTTCATTTAAAATGCTGGAATTGTTTATATTATTTTGCTTCCCAACCCATGCAAAAAGTGGTATTACGTAGACCTGATTTGGTCTTGTGTAAATAAATTAATGGAATCTGAAACACTTTTATCCGTTTTTTAAGCAATACCTTTACACCAAATGTTCTTGTGAAAGGACCTCTATTACCCCCTACCCAAGATTTTCAGGGTGAATTGGTTGTTTTGGTATACTTAAGTGTTGTAGAGACAAACTAAGCTTGTTTTGTATTTGGATCCATTGCACTTCGTATAGTATCATATATTGTTAACACAATTATGAGTGTCAACTGTAGCATTTAAATAGGTCAACATTTGATATGTATTTGTTTCTCTTTGCCCGACCCTTTCAGAAACAAGAAGGTCTGTCGGTTTGTGAAATATATTTTTTAATCTTGTGAGAACAAATATGAATTGAAAAGTATGAGAAACCAAACATAAAAAACGTTGACATTGACGGCTGCTAACAACCGGTTGTCAGTAGCGAAATCGCTGCTGACAACCGGTTACGCAGGTAATTGGTTGTCAATAGCGAAATCGCTGCTGACAGCCAGTCGAGATATGGTGTTGTTAATGAAAATTTTATTTGTTCTATTTATTTATTGGCAGTGGCCATTTGATCGGGACTGGTCAAATAGCGTGAGATTATTTAACCGATCCCGGTCAAATAGCTATCAAGTACTCAGAGACTATTCGACAGGGGTTCAGGACAACTCGGCCCAAAGACAAGTCGGCCCATGAAAAATTGACCCAAGACAACTCGGCCTAAGTCGTCCCAATTTTTTAAGACAACTCGGCCCAAAACGCCAGAACCAGTAGAAGACATCTCGGCCAAAAAAAAATCATACCATGCACCTCTTTATGTATTAAATTAATTTGATGGTGGCACCTTTATTGCTCTGTGTCTGATGAGTTCAGATAGCGCAACAAATTCGATCACAAGTAGAGGATAAATAACCTCTACATGTAGTCCCGTAACCTCGGATCGAATGTGCATGTATACTGGTCCGTGACGTCTCAAATTGAATGAACCAAACTAGTAGCTCTTTCCGTTAAAAACTAGAAGCGTTTGGTTACATTTTGTAACCTTTTAAATGTAACCTTTTACGTTCTTTTTTTTCATTTCTTTTTTAAATAAAAGGTTAAAAAATGTATCCAGGCCATACCACGAGGAGGCGCTTCAAGTCATGGCCCAAAAGTTTTATGTATTTTATTTAGCCTTTTTCTTCACAATTTGGAAAATTCAGCCACATCTTTTGACACTTTTAAAATCATATTGGAAAGTTGTCCATACTTTTACATACTCCAAACAGAATTCACACTAAAATATATGTATCCATTAGAATTGTTAATTTCTATTTTTTACCTTCGTCACTTTTAAGAAATTATTTGAAAACTAGAAACAGACCCTTATATATGTAGACATAACCGAAAATATTTTCCAACGATATTACGCCCCCGGTCCATATATTTCACCACACTTCTTCAGCATATCATTCACGCTGACAGTCCCTGCTTCATAATCACTCAAGAGGCGAAAAAGTTTCCATTGTATATCTCTACTGTTCTTTCTCTGGTAGCGTCGCAATTTTCCTTCCGATACCATCTTGACTTGAGTTGGAAGTAAGCTTGCTTGTAGAGGAAACTAATGAGAAGATAGAACTGTAATTTTCCCTTCTGCGTCCGTCTGTTGATTCTGTGATGCCATCTCTCGCAGTCGTCATTCTGGCCGAATACACCAACACGACTGGATCTCCCATACAGTACTGGACAACCATGTGTCTTCAACATATCTCATCAGTGCCGTCACTTGTTCGCCGTCCGCTTTCTCTCGCAGATTCTGGAAGGTTGGCTCGATGTGTTCAGCAGGTAGAAAGGGGAGAGCGAAGACCTTTCTGATGCGTACGCTACCTGAAACATATCAATATTTGCTATCCAATATAACACATTAAAAGTGTAAAATGATTTGAAACATAACTCAGTAAAAAATTGAAGACATTGTCAATTAACAATCAAACACCAGATATCCATGAGATAACATCAATGCACATCATAAGTTAAGTGAAAAACGCTTGATATTTATTCAAGTTATTGTTCATAATTGAAGATATTAAAATGAAAACATTGGGTCGAGTGCAAACAACCGATCTGGTCGATTGTAAACAAAGCGAGCGACCCGAACACTGTAAGCGACAATAAATGAATATAAACGGTTTCAACATGCGGTAAATACGTATCATCCATGCCACATTTAAATATTATTTATGCATGACGATATACCTGAATTGCTGAACCTGCTGCCAAAGAGCTTGACTCCAATGGAATACGCAGCTACGAATATCTGGGGTTGTCAAAGACACATCTGAGACCTGGCCATATCACTACTTCAAAATCTGCTACGAATCTCTCAACGGATGGCTGAACTGGAAGCATATGAAGAACCGCCTGGAAAACCTGCAACATACAAAATAATTCCACTAAACCAAAAGATACCACTGTTTATAAGGCTGCATTGGCATTTTAAAAACAAAATCCTCTGACTTTATTAAGTGACTATCCTGTATTGTTTGGAAGTCATCCATATTAACACCGAGGTCAAAAACCAATAATCCTGTTTTAAATGTTTCAGTAAATAAAACTATCATTAATAAAATAATTCCGTATTGTTCCAGTTACCAGTCCTAGGTCTGCTGTTTTGGCCTTGGCGTTCGGCCTCGGGCCAGTACAGCAGACCTCGGACCTGTAACTGGGCCAATACGAAATTACTTGATTAATAACATCGTAATATTACAGTCATATGCATGTCACATGTGAGACGCTAAGTTCTGCAACGGAAGGTCAGGTGTTTTTTCTCTGGGGACTCCACTGTTCGCCCACCTCTTAAAAATGATCGGCCCAATATAAGTGATGTATAAGTAAAACCAAAAGTCAAGCTCAACTAGAGTTTCCAAAGCACTGACAGGACTGATGGTCTCGGAGTGTAATCTAGGTAAATGGTCCGTTCCTATTTTCAATACGCGGTTCCCATCCATCTGTCAATGATAATCACGTAAACAATAAGGAAATCTTTGTGCATGTTTACTTTGGGGCGATTGTAAACAATGTACCATAAAACAATAAATCGTGTTTGGACGCACAATAAATGCATACTAAGTAAATTTAAGACTTGTGACAACTAGTAATGAAAGTCTTGTCTCGACGGTGATTGAATTACCTTTTTATAATCCCGTTTACTCTTCCCTGACACCAAAACAAACATATGTGGTAACTGCTCCATATCTTCGCCAGACTTCACAAAACCATGGATGGATAGTAGCAGATAGAACGGCTTGTTCACTATCTTGAATGTCCCATCTATGTACCAGGTTTTTGCTTTACACAGGAGTTCCAGCTGTTTGTCGGTGGCGAACAGGAGATGTCTGTCCGAATGGCGAACGTCTTGTCGAAAGAACACTTCTGATATCTTGAAACCAATGAAATCACGATCAAGCTGGAATAACAATAACCTAACGGATAGGACGTGCCCCCGAAAAATGTGTCTTTTTGACATTCGGTTAAAAAAACTCATCATCACCCGAATTCGTACAATTTGACTATCATGATTGTGGTGATTTGCCAGATTTTCACAATATTAAACTCATACTAAGTAGTGAAAATCCATTGACAGTTATTCCAGTTATTGTTCGGAAATGAAGATCAAAGACGAACAAACGAACGACCTACGTGATACTTTAATACCCCGTCACTATCGTGCATCGTGCAACGGGGTACAAAGCATGTTTGAACAGATGCGAAGGCTGCTTCGTTTCTGGATGGACAAAAGTTATATTTTCCTGAAACGCGGCTCGGTATACGAGAATTGATAAAATATAGCAAAACAGTGAATCTTATTCAACTGTTTAGTAGCTGTGTGTTTTTAGATAAGTCTAAATATACACTTTCTGTCTTATGTTCCATCGTCAGTTTTGTATTTATGGTCACAGACGAGGCCTTGAAGGCCAAAAGTACCTCGAAATCCATATCTTTAGGATCTTCTGGCCTTTGTTTTTGTCTAATCCGGTTACAGTTACGTAGTAAGTTCTGGTAGGCTGGTCTTGAGGCCTCTGGTTCTCGCGGGTCAGCGCCTTCTTCGAATATCTGCTCTATAATGACATGTGCAGGCTCAAATAAATGAGCCACTGCAACCGCTTTTACCTGAAAGACAAAATGGATATACAAACTTAAGTAAACGAACATTTTACATCCAGGTATCGGGGTAGTTACTCTATGCTACAAACTCAAGTAATACCCTGTGCCTAAGATCCAGTCAATAAGTATGAATGTCACCCAGCCTGATTTTTGGGTTGCTTTTAAGGTGTTTTACGGCCCAGTGAACACTTTATAGCTCATGTATGAGTTGGTCAGTTTCTCATATACAAATTAAGCGGGTAGCTAGTACAGTGCAAATTTTTTCACCGCATGAATGGAGATAATTACAGAAGATAATCCGCATGAAGTCTCAGGCCTTTTTTATTTTCTACCATCACAAAACAAAAACCTTCCCGGTCAGCACTCAACAACGATGTATCGCTATCGGTCCGCCATTGACCCGTCATTCTTTGCTGACTTGGTTATTAGACGCCGCTTTAATTAGGCAATTTGTAAGTGTGTGTTAATTTTCCTGAAAAATGTGAGCAAAAGCTGCTCACATTTTTGTGAGCAAAAGCTGCTCACATTTTTGTCTGCAAAAATAGTAGTATATATGTCATACGTTATAATTATGTGTCTTCATGTCACTGATTCGTTTAACACGGATATAATTACATGTAAATAAAATAGTACAAGAGGGCCCAGAGGGCCCTGATTCGCTCACCTGAATGTCACTGTCTCTAGTACATTCTATTTTTAGCTCTGGTGGCCATCTTGTTGATCAGAGTGGAACGATCTTAGCTATTTTGGTAGAGTGCCACCTAGGCAACATTCCTTTGAAGTATGAATCAAATTGACCCAAAGGTTGAGGAAGAGTTCGCATTTGAAGCAAATTTACAATGTTTTCTATTTTTAGCTCTGGCGGACATATTGTTCATCGGAGCGAGACCGTTTTAGCTATTATGGTAAAGAGTCATCTAAGCAACATTCCTATGAAGTTTGAATGTAATTGGCCCAAGGGTACAGGAGGAGTTGTCGTTTGAAGATTTTTTTCTATTTTTAGCCCTGGTGGCCATCTTGTTTATCAGAGAGGAATGATTTTAACTATTTTGGTAGGGAGTCAACTGGTCAACATTCCTGTGAAGTTTGAAGCAAATTTACAATGTTTTTCAATTTTTAGTTCTGGTGGACATTTTATTCATCAGAGCGGGATCATTTTAGTTCATATGGTAGATTTGTTTGTATTGGAGTTTAACGGAGGGTCAACGACAAACTATTCCTGTGAAGTTTGAATCAAATTGGCCCAAGGGGTAAGGAGGAATTGTCGTTTGAAGAATATTTCTAGTCTTAGCTCTTGCGGCCGTCTTGTTAGTCATAGCGGAACAATTGTAGCTATTTTGTAGGGAGTCATCTACATATCACTCATGTGAAGTTTGAATCAAATTGACCCAAGGGTTAAGGAGGAGTTCGGGTTTGAAGCAAATTTACGATGTTTTTCTATTTTTAGCTATGGCGGCCATTTTGCTAATCAGAGCAGAACCTTTTCAACTATTTTGGTAGATGGTCACCTAAGCAACATTCCTATGACGTTTGAATAAAATTGGTCCAAGGGTACAGGAGGCGTTGTCGTTCAAGATTTCTTTTTCTATTTTTTAGCTCTTGCGGCCATCTTGTTTGTCAGAGCACAACGATTTTAGCTGTTTTGGTTGGGAGTCAGTTGAGCAACATTCCTGTGAAGTTTGAATCAAATTGGCCCATTTGGTCAATCAAATTGTATGACCAGCCATACAATTAACTCCCCTGGAGCCTTCGGCCCAGGTGAGCTGAAAAAACCCATCCCATAGCTTCAGACAACAAATATTTAAAGTTAATTTAAGGAGATTTAATTATTCTTATTTCCTGAATATATATGCTGTGTGTTCTCATTAGAGTATGCACTACACACTGTACTGATCCTAATATTAGGACAGACACGCCGAAAACAAACAGTACAGGCCCATATCAGACAGTTCCTGGTAGAACAGTCTAATCGGGGTCTACACTGGCATTCTGTAAGATTTAAAAGGCTTCCCTATTAAGCCTTCAGACCTGGTGCTTTGTATGAACCTAAGTGGCTAGAATAACCCGTATCTGAAAATATAGTTCCATGTTTAGTAGTTAAGCTACTCGCCTCATTAAACGGATTGTCATTGTCTCAGAACTTTTTCTCATTGAAAGGAGAGAGAGAGAGAGAGAGAGAGAGAAAAAAAAAGAGAGAGAGAGAGAAGAGCGATTTGTTTGTTTGATTTGAGGTTTAACGTCCCCATCAACACTGTAAAGGTCATTTTGGCGACGTTGCTTCCAATTTTGTGGGACTTTTACGCGACATCGAGATGAAATGACATTTCAAGCCCTGTCGCCCAATGAAAACAATAGGTTTTACAAGCATGGACGGTCTGACTCGCACCGCTTTGCCTGGGCAAGCTTAGATCCTCTAAGCAGTTTACCAATACTCGTGTGTGGGTCAGTTTCAACTCTGCGTGGAAGCATCATGCAGCCCATATAATTCTTCAAGCCCCGATGGGCGGGGGCAAATGAGAGAAGAGAGAGAGAGAGAGAGTTTTCATTATCATTAATATTGAATCTGATCATCTGATTATTCATGAACGTACCTCAATCTCTGCTTCTTCTGCTCTGTTATAATCTTTCTTCTCTCACGATATATTCTTCTTTAGTATTAAGTATATATACTACTCAAAGTTTGATAGGGATCGCTTTTTAAATGCTGGCCCCCGCCCATCGGGGCTTAAATAAATAGATGGGCTGCATGATGCTTCCACGCAGAGCTGAAACCGACCCGCACACGAGTGCTGGTAATCTGCTTAGAGGATCTTAGCCTGCCCAGGCAAAGCAGTGCGAGTCGGACCGCCCATGCATTAAAACCCTATTGGTTTCATTGGGCGACAGGGCTTGAGATGTCATTTCATCTCAGTGTCGGGTAAAAGTCCCACAAAATTGGAAGCAACGTCTCCAAAATGACCTATACAGTGTTGACGGGGACGTTAAACCTCAAATCAAACAAACAAAACTTTTTAAATGCAAAATATCTTTTTTTGTATAAATTAATCAGCTGAATGCAAATCTGATAATATAATGATAGAAAACACATCCTTCACAAAGTAGAAGTAAAACAAAGATCAGGAATCGATACAATTAAGTTACTCCACCCATCAAAGACACCAAAGGGAAAGAAACACAAACATTAAGCGACCAGACCATAATGGAAACCTAAACAAAGGAAGGCCATAAGGACAGTTACTTTCCCACAAAATGGCCATATGGCCATCCAAAATAAAAAGACACAAGTGATACACACAGTAAGTAACAAACAACACCATAAATAAACCGCCACAGAAGAACCGCCTTGGAACGGTCAGTGGAATGATTTCCATCGGGGGGCTTAAATCGATTTTACGTGGCCACAATCCTCGCCCTTACTTCCGTCGCGATTTAGACAAATAATTTGTTCAGTCCGCATGAAGGCCTCCTAATCAAAGACTAGTAATTAATTTTGTCATCTGGCACTGCATTCAAGCGTGACAACAACAACCGTCTTGGCACCCCAAAAAATCAGCCGTAACAGGAAGGAATTTGGAAAATTGATTGTTTCACAAATTTCCAAATTTGTTTAGACAAACGTGCGTAATAACGTGCATGGCCTCCACGGGCATCATTTACAGCACGACATCCCCTGCGCATGCTCGTAATCAGAGTGTGTATCCGGTTTTGTGGAATCAGCCGTCATTCAGCAACCATTGCATCTTTGATTTCCTGTTAAGTCCTCGGCTGCAGAGGTCGGGCTGAAACAGCACGCTGTATCATGTCCCAGGCATGCACAATCGGATTTCAGTCCGGTGATCGAGCAGGCCAGTCCATACGAACGGTTGTCTCACGTTCCTCGGAGCGGACACTCTACCAAAATTATTTTAATATATTAATAGTTGCTGTGTCTGATTATCATGGGCTGAGTGGTCTTCCAAAGTTTTGATGATTTGGGCGGAGTTGTCTTATAAAATAGGGACGACTTGGGCCGAGTTGTGTTAGTTCGACTTTTTGGATGCCCGAGTTGTCTTGGGCCGACTTGTCTCTGGGCCGAGTTGTCCGTAATGCGCATCTGAACAGTCCACGAACACTGACTTTTGCCTTAGTTTAATACAGGTTACAAGCCAAGATGTAAAAGACCAGTTACACTTACTAAAACCCATCAAAGCCTGTTTGTTAGATTTGAGGTTTTACGTCGTCGTCAACACTGTATAGGTCATTTGGGAGACGTTGCTTATAATTTTTGGGACTTTTACCCGACATTGAGATCAAATGACTTCCCAAGCCTTGTCGCCCAATGAAACCAATAGGGTTTATAAGCATGGACGGTCCGACTCGCACCGCTTTGCCGGGGCAAGCTTCGATCCTCTAAGCGGTTTACCAGTACTCGTGTGTGGTCGGTTTCAGCTCTGTGTGGAAGCAGTTTGCAGGCCAAATATTTCTTCAAGCCCCGAAGGGCTTGGGCGACATCAAAACCTGCGGGACATGATGAAATTTCCCCTAAATTATTGAAATTGATATCTAACTGTATTCAATATCCACTTACCTTACTTTTCAATAAATCCCTTGAGTTTGGTCTAGTGTCACACCAATGGAATATGGCAAACATCTCTCTGCTATATTCAAAGGAAAATGGGATGACCAAGACCCAACCAACTATAGACCCATCTCAGTAACTAGCTGCCTTGGCAAAATCCTGAAAAAAATATTTTTCAAATATCTGTATAATTATTTAGAAGTAAACAAAATCCTAATAAACTATCAATCAGGCTTCCGATCTAGAGACTCAACAGTAAACCTGCTTCTTGAAATGTATCAAATTATTGTTGAAAACTTAGACGAAGGATTAGAATTGAAATTAATTTTTTGCGACATAAGTTAAGGCTTTCACATAGTTTGGCACCAAGGACTTTTACATGAACTTAGATACTATGGTATCAATGGAAATATTCTCAAGCGGTTTACAAGTTATCTATCTGACAGAAAACAGCGTGTAACAAGTGAAGGTTTTTCTTTAACTTGGCTACCTACCCTATGCTGGAGTACCACACGGGTCGGTACAGGTCCCTATCTTTTCTTGTTATATATTAATGACATCGTAAATAACACTGACACAAATATTCGATTATTTGCAGATGACATCTTTATTTACTGTAACTGAAAACGCTAACTCCATACAGGCCTTGAAGGAGGATGACTTGTATAAACTGCAAAGTGGTTCGAGGATTGTTGCGTTATTCTTAATCCATCAAAAACTACCTCAATGACATTTACTCAAAAAAGCCATTCACAGTCACTCGATGTTAAATTTGATAATAAAACACTAAAAGATGCAAAACACCATTCCCACCTTGGTCTAACACTTACCTCTGATGCACCTTGGTATGAACATATTAAAAGAACCTATTTTAAAGCTGTCTATATGAACATCCTTAGAATGCTTAAGCATGACTTAGATAGAAAATCTCTCTATACAGCGTTCATTAGATCTACCTTGGAATGTGGTGACATAGTCTGGGACAACATCAGCCAACAAAATCAATTTTTTCTCGAAAATGTTCAACTCGATACATGTAGAATCATCACAGGTTTGCGTAAGGGAACATCTCAGAATATACTGTACAATGAGTGAGGCCCATGCCCACTTGCTGAAAGGAGAAAAAAAACATAAATTAATACAGTTTTATAAAATTTTAAATAATGAAGCCCCTAATTACTTGGATACCATTCTGCACAGATTCAATGAGCAACAGTCTGAGTGTAAAATTAAAACACTCAAAACTAAATCATACCAGGACAGTCTTTTTTTTTTATCTCATCAACAACTCTTTGGAATAATTTATCACCTGAACTAAACAACGCAACACTACTATATACATTTAAGAAATTGCAAAAAAGAGAAATAACCGAACCTCCTAAACATTTTTCTTTTGGAACAAGAAGTTACAACATTATTATATGTCAACCGAGGAATGTGAAAAGTCAGTTAAACCGTGATCTATTTAAAGACCATCTTAATGACTCACCCTTCTGTAATAACTGTCATGATAACAAAGAAAACAGCAGTTTTTTTTTATTTTGAATGCACTATATTTATAGAACAAATAATGGAAATGATCAACAATCTTCAAGCTTGTCATTTTATACAGTAATATTAAACTAACTGCAGCCTGCACTGTAACAGGCATTGATTCCTTTTCTGATGAATATAACCTTTAACTCATAAATAACTCATAAATATTGTTGCACTCTTTATAAAGGACACACACAGATTTGATGGTTAGTAACAATTTCATCACACCCATATTTCCTACCCCCAGCTTGGCCAGCAGGAATAACATTCAACTCTAAAACCCCGAACCTAGTGCAATTGCCTCGGTGAGGCTGTGCTAATGCAAAAAGTTGGGTTTGACAGGGTGTTCTACTAATGTTATTGTTAACAGTATGGTGCATATAAAACTAGACTTATGTCAATAATGATTATACCGAGTAGTTCTGTCTGGATAAAGCTAAATATTCACACAAGAATATTTAAGCTTAAGGACAAAATTTAGTAATGTATTACAATAGTTGTCCATAGTATTGGGACTGACAGGCTTAACAGTGCAGACCCATATCAGATTGCTTCTGAAGGTTCAGTCTGATCAGGGTCCACACTGTTTATAATTCTGTCTACATGTTTGACCATGTACAAAACCAACGTATCGGTTATTAAATGCAATGCTAGTCTGCTCCCTACGACATCAGAGCGCTGTGTAGAAGGTAATATATGGACTGGGCTCGGATACGGGGCATTGGCTTATCAATCGACCCAATGACAATCTAGACTGGGTTCGTGTACGTGGTATTGGCTTATCAATCGACCCAAAGTAACTAAGTACAGACGGTTCCCGTCTGCTTTTTCTAACTGACTGTCGCTGACCATGTATAACATTCAAGTACCGGTTGTTTATAGCATCGGTAGTCACCTCCCTGTGACATAAGAGCGAAATCTTGGCTGAGCTTGTGCATCGGAACATTGGCAAACAGTGGATATCTAATCAGACGCCACATAACGCGGCATCTGATCAGGTCAACACTGCTTGCTAAAAAATACTGGAATTTAATGGTTAAACGAAAGCTCAATTCTCAGTTCAGGACTATTTGCTCAACCTATACTCAAAGACAATCGACCAACCAGTACTCTCAGTGATTTGATTTATTTGGAGTACTTCAGTCTTCCCGTACTTCAAACAGTATTTATATTTTTATTTCTTTCGGTTTATTATCTCATTTTCAGTAGATTCGAAATTCAAGTTGTGCTCAAGTTTACGCTACAGCTCGCAACCGGTGTTTCAAATTCATTACTGCTTTTGAACACACGCAAAAATTAAGACTAATTTACTAATCGCAAAGTGCTAATTTTTTAAGGCCAACCGTATAGCTATATTTTACAGTGTCGTACATTCCGTGTATAACCGGCCCCGATAGCTCAGTTGGTAGAGTGTCCGCTCCGGGGAACGGGAGGTCTCGGGTTCGATCCCGGGCCGCGACATACCAAAGTCGTTAAAAATGGTACTAGCTGCTCCTCGCTTGGCACTCAGATTTACGGGGTAGAGCTAGGACTGGTCGATCCAGTGTCAGGATAATGTGACTGGGTGTGGTATCATGTAATGTGTCTGGGACATGATACTTCAGTGAGGCAGCATCGTGATATGACTGAAAAATTGTTGAAAGCGACGTTAAACCCGAATTCACACACACACACATTCCGTGTATACTAGTACAAGTGACAACTGTAGACACAGTCAAGACAGTTTAGCTGACTTAGTTTTACCATAAGTACTATGTCTCTCTTGCAACAAGGTGCACTTATCACATGCATTACGTCACTTTTGCAAGAAGATGCGCTAGTTAACAACTGTCATAGGAAAATATTAGCTCGATAAAGTTATACATAAATGGTGTCTTAATGTATGTATAAAGCAGGATCAGTCTACTACATAAATTCTTACTTCGGGACTTCAGTTTAATTTATACTGAACAAGAACTGTACATTGGAATAAACATCTAAGCTTCTTGTCTCTAGTGAAGGTGCAGAGGACAGAGGATTCTGTTTCTATAAAGAAATTTAGTCCAGTAACATTTAAGATCCCGGTGTAATGTTGTAATTTGGAGTCGTCCCCAGAACAAATAAGATCAAGGTCTAACAAAACTATGCAGGACCAGCTAAGGCTGCTTTAAAATGTTCACAAATTTGTGATATGCAAAATCCTCCAAAGACTGTGCACTGTTCTGGTTAACAGGTTATGTATAAGCCTGCACAGGAACTGTGGTATGTAAACCGACCGGCTCGATATGACCTATATACATGTAGTTTTGACTTTACCATAAAAATTAAAAAAACAGACAAAACGAAACTAGACGTCGCAAACGGGGTGATTTAGAAACAAAACAATGTCATGTGATATAATGCATGTCGTGCACTTTACCCAAAATCTTTATCAATGTACATACTTTTCTTGCAGCTTCATCAAATGGCATTATGCTGCAACCCTCACACTTGCTTCTTTTGAAAAAAGCCACATTGTCTTATCAAATTGTTAGGATTAAAGGCCCGGATTAATTTCACTGTTCACAGTTCCATGCTGGTGTTTTATCCCCCAACATAAAGAAAGTTGCGCCCCTTTGAATGCAGCCTTTTGCTTTACCATTCCTCTTATTCTAGTATTCATAACCATGCCTACTTACCGCTATGAGTAAGTGACTTTGTAAGACCCACTGTTTCACAATGCAATACATTTCTCTTCCAGCTCTAATGGTTAATTTCAACGAAAAATCTCTGGCGCTCTACCCGCTACCGCTCACCATGTTTTACGGTGCATTGGTCAAATGATCAGTATTAATACATATGTTGCTATTTTAAAGAACATTTAGTGCCCCCACCCCTCCGCACACTGTTTTGCTACAAAATAAAACCCAATCAAAACAACTAAAATGTAAATTGGTACTTGGTGAGTATCTCTATCTCAAAACACATTTAGTTAAAAAGACACGCTACAATACATATTTAGTTAATAAACAACTATCGGCTGACTCTGTATGTTGTGCTCTATCCCACCAGGCACATGCCAGTAATGCGATGTTGGTTCGACGTGGTTAGTGCACTTGCCTCTAATGCTAGAGGTCCTGGGTTCGATCCCCGGCAGCGCTGTGAAAATTTCGGTGTCCGAACACGCTCCATTGGCATCATTTGCAGGGATGAATGTCATAAAGTGCACCGTCCTTTGGATCTAGACGTTAACTGGAGGCCCCAGTCATTCCCTGTGCAGGTTAAAGAACCCTACCGTAATTACCTGATTACTGTGTATCTAAGCTCTGGGACTTATGGTTTCAGAGGAGAATATTTTTTTTTTCATTATAAGTCTATTGGAGCTAATTGGCCCATGGGCGTGGCCAATTTTGACCCCAGAGACATGGTTGGCAGGCTTTATGTAGGTGACCACTTGACGTTGCTACATGTTATATATTTAAGCTCTGTGCCCTGTGGTTTCAGAGAAGATTTTTGAACTTTTTCCAATTGTAAGTTTATTGAAGCTGAACACGCACACAGCCAAATTCAGCTCCACACACGCCCAAAGGCAGCGTGCGTCAAGATAGACGAGGGTGGTGGTCAAAGCAAAAAAGTACAATGTCTTAGTATACGTAAATATGCATGTTTTTACAACCAAACGATATTCAAACAACTATTACAACAAAATAAAACACACACTGCAACGGTTCAGTAATATGACGTTATCTAATTTCTTTGGCTCTTACGGAGCCCTTGTTCGCGGTTATCGCTTAGAAGTACTTGTTAGATGGGCATTATACATATAGATTTCTTCAAGGACATACGTGTGGGGCGTACGGCGTCCCGCAAACCCCCATGCTGATAAGACAACCGAGCGTGATCTCTGACAGGTGCACGGGCAGCTGTGGGGTAAGGCACAAGAAAGATATCAAATGAATGACATGAATTATTTACAGTATCTATATACAACACTACTAACACAAAACATCACATTTATTTGCTTCTATAGCCCACTCACGACGTCCGTCCCGAAGGCAAAACAATGTTCTGTGCTCGGAACGGGGTGACGTGAATGTCTACAGAAGCCAATAACAAAAACAACAATTAAATAAGAAAAAGAAACACAAAACGCGACTGGCCAGATTAAACGTTCACTTAGGGTGATCCACTTCTCGCGCACTGCTGTAAACTAGTTTGTCGACCACAAGTTGATTTATGTTATTTATCGATTCGTATTCATACGAACTTGGCCGGCCCCGTTGGCTCAGTCGGATGCGCGTCTGACTGGTGATCAGGAGGACGCGGGTTCGACTCCCGCCGGGGTCGGCAACATTATTTCGTGGAGATTGATCATGAAATCTTTTCTACGGTCATTCTCTCCCTTCCGCTGATTCAAGAAGGGCAGTTGTCAGTTTCTGGCGAAAGAATGTGCACTGTACTGGTTAACCGCTTACGTATAAGCCTGCCCAGGAAAGTGTGGATAGGTAAACTGACCGGCTCAAAAATGACCTAAATAGTGTTGACTGGGCCGTTAAACTCCAAGCCAAACAAAAATCATACGAACTTGAAGTCCCGGTATTTTCTTCGTTGAATCGATTCTAGGTTGTTTTCCACAACCTGTCTAATATGGTCTCTACGGTCTGTTATTGGGTCTGTCCGCCCTTGCTGGACACTAAACCGACAGCGTCGCACCAGTACCTGCTCTACAGGAGCAAATAACAAAAACAACAATAAAATAAGAAAAAGAAACACAAAACGCGACTGGCCAGATTAAACGTTCACTTAGGGTGAACCACTTCTCGCGCACTGCTGTAAACTAGTTTGTCGACCACAAGTTGATTTATATTATTTATCGATTCGTATTCATACGAACTTGAAGTCCCGGTAACTTCTTCGTTGAATCGATTCTAGGTTGTTTTCCACAACCTGTCTAATATGGTCTCTACGGTCTGTTATTGGGTCTGTCCGCCCTTGCTGGACACTAAACCGACAGCGTCGCACCAGTACCTGCTCTACAGGAGCAAATAACAAAAACAACAATAAAATAGGAAAAAGAAACACAAAACGCGACTGGCCAGATTAAACGTTCACTTAGGGTGAACCACTTCTCGCGCACTGCTGTAAACTAGTTTGTCGACCACAAGTTGATTTATATTATTTATCGATTCGTATTCATACGAACTTGAAGTCCCGGTAACTTCTTCGTTGAATCGATTCTAGATTGTTTTCCATAACCTGTCTAATATGGTCTCGACGGTCTGTTATTGGGTCTGTCCGCCCTTGCTGGACACTAAACCGACAGCGTCGCACCAGTACCTGTTCCTATCTGGCAGGGAGCAGCAGGTCACCACACATCGTTGTGCCTGCAAATGACGATTATCGACTAAGATACAGCTCAGAAAACGTACATGCTATATCATGATCCCCCTCCCGGAGAAGTAAGAATATGTTCATGCATATACCGTTATTGCGCATGCGCCGACCAGACACACAGGCTGATCAGTGCATGCGACAAATAACTGCAAAGCAGAACTCAACTTGACTGTGCATCAAATTATCCGCACCCAGCGCTTGACACAAGAATACTCAGTTTATTTTTCCTTACTGAGCACTACAGAAATCAATTAATGCCCACTACTACTGAGCATAGTACCTATCAAATTCGTGCTCACTACATTATCACAGGTAAGAGGCAATCTAACAGACCACGCCTTTGCGCTACCTGGCCAGCCACCAATTACAGGAAACATAAACTATTTCATATCCGTCTCCGCGACACGGCTTACTAATAAAGCTATTCACAAATTCATTACATTAACAACAGTTAGAAACTACAAACATGACGATTTTCATCTATTCTCCACAACATGTGTTAGTGTTCCATAAGGACCAACACTATTTGCCGTAAATTCTTTCTGTATTTGGCAGACACCACGTCACAGCCGTCCTCGTGACGCTGATGGCGAAGCTGAAGTCATCCATGCCGCTCAGGCCGTTATAACGTGTGGCGACCAAACACTCACTTATCATTATCACATTCTTTTTATGTACATACATGTACAAATCGAGTTCTCAAACAAAAACGGCATCATTACAAAATGAACTCGTAATTCTTCTTGAACAAAAATATTTCTACTCAACATGAACATGCTTGTAAAATCAAATTCATCACGGTTCATCATCACGGATAACCCGACAGGCTCTTGTTAGAGTTTGCCCTAATGCTGAAGATATGGTAAAACCCGTCTTAATTTTACGTCCCCTCTACATCTTATATCATATAGAGACGGGACCACTGTTTTCTAACAACTGCTAATCAAAAGTTATGGATCAAACAAGTGACCAGGCGTTTATTTATTATATTATACAAAAGGGGTCTAAACTCCTAAATGAATCTAGAATGAGCGGGTGTCCAAACTTTACGTTTCACCAACATCTAGGGTCAGAATGAGACAGGACCTCGCTTAAAAGACTCATTCTACTTCTGGAGAAGCCTGGGATCGATCCTGCGACCTCTAGCTGGCAAAGCTAGTAGCCTAATCACTACACCACAGAGGCTTCAAAAGTGAATCCAGAATAGGCTTCAGAAAGTTGGGGTATACTAGAAGTAAACCCCTCCAAAACCTACAAGCATGTTCATACAAAAAAATAATAATAAACATAAATTTAACATACCGTTCTATATTCATTCTCTGTCCCGCCACTATGTTGTGTGCATTTATTCGCACTTGACCTGCTGCTGAACAATGTTCGTTTTTCAGGGTTTTTATATCTATGAATACTACCGGAAAATCATGCATACTCATGTTAGCTCGCTAAAATCGTGGCAAAGTGAAGATACCGTCCACAATCATAGCCATATAGCAAAATCGAGTAGATAATTGATTTGCGTTAAAATAGTATTTCCCCTAGGGAAAAAATGATGAAACTTCCATATAAATCAATGGTAAAACTCCCGTCAAAATGACGACACACAACATCGTGACTGGAATGAAAATTGTATATGGCAAAATTTGGCGGTTGGCGATTTTAAGGCAAATTTAATAGAAATCAGCCTTATAGCGGCCAACTGTATGGTAAAAAAAATCTCCACAAACCACCCATGCATACATCGTATGATATGTGCATGACTTGTACATGGAGCAGCACATTTTGCCTACCGTATTCACCTAAAATATTTCACTCGCACCGCTTTGCCATATACCTACTAAAATAATTTAGATGTGCATAAGCACCAGAGAGGTTTCCTATTCCATCTCGTAACAATGAAGTTTGTTGTCGACGTACGCTACATGCGTCTATAGCGTTAATATGACATGTTAATTTGCATTTACTTCCTCCAGCCATTAGGGCGTGGGGTCACATAGCCGTCTAAAGCTGGCCCATGAGGTGCAGGCGATAAAGCCGATATACGATATAACCGTCTGAAAATAATGAACATTTTATAATAATCTATGCACACCTAAACTTCCTCCCTGGCGTGTGATGCCATGCCCGCGCAAATGGAGGGTTGTGTAGCATTAATCTAATCATTAGCCACCCCTCACTGCACGGCCAACCTGCGTACACAGATCATTACGAGTGGTGCAAGCGAGCGTTATATCAATGGATATTCGACCTCAGCTATGACGTCAACGTTGACGTCACGACGTTGCAGTCGGAAACACGGGGGTAGGGGGGCGATATAGCCTCGTCAGTGCACCATAATCTTACGACATTTAAGACATAAGCTTACCAAATGTAAGACAAACTTTTAAATACACAAATAAATACGGAAACTTTTAAATTCTTCAATATCGAAATCATCTCTGAACCGCAAGTGCGCATATTAAAAACGCACTATCACAGTTATAATGTTTTCTAATGAAACAGATGGCTATAAATGGCAGTAGAAAAGTTTGATATCGTTTCCTATTTCTGCCCAGCACACGGACCGCGCCCTCACATTAGAACCCTGTCACTGAGTGAGGCCGAGTACCCACAAACTGCACACTCCAAAGCAGAAACAAGAAAAAAACTAGAGCTGTCAGTGAAACTGACTAGGGCCCCTGTAGCGCTATCAGAAATTTGTGGACGGACAGACGGACGGACAGACAGACAGACAGAGTGATTACTATAGGGCACCCACACTTTCAGTGCGGGGCCCTAATAAACGCATCAACGTCATATAATCACAGCGACGGGTCGCGCGAGGGTACTCTGATACGAGTACACCGCAATCGACGAGTGAAGGTACTTACTAGTACTGACAACCAGCAGTATATGCTGGCTACTCATCAACTTGACACTCGATGACGAAAAAAAGGTACAATTTTGACAACCAACGGCGAGTACAGTGTAACCGCTCCAGTCCTATATACTGGACCGGCGAGCACAAGGTACACCCTCAAATTTCGCTTGGAACCACACGATCGTTAAAAACAGTGCATACAGACGCACGTGACGTCCGATCAGAGCCTCTGACAATAAATGATAATAACATTGATAATATTTCTTTATAACCTTTCCTTACATCTGATCAGAGACTTCAGTGAATGACAAAAATGTACAATACCACCATTTCTGCATTATTCAATGCTGCGTCTGATCAAGACCCTCAAGCCAATAAAACGCTTAATAGCGAGTGATTTGTGTGACCTTAAACTGTGCCTGATCAGAACCTACATTAATTACATTTCTAACTATGCGTGCATGCATGCATGCATGCGTGTGTGCATGTTCTGCGTGCCTGCTCATAAACATACGCCGTCATACACGGTACATAAATCGTCACGCGGTTTGTTACATGTGGGTTTACGGCGTCCCGCAAACCCCCATGCTGACAAGACGCCCGAGGGTGATCTCTGACAGGTGAACGGGCAGCTGTGTGGTAAGGCACAAGAAAGATATTATATGGAAGACAAATTATTAACAGTAACTATTTACAACAATTAACAATACGAACACTAAACATTACATTTATTCGCCTATATAATCGTTTCACGGCGCACGCCACAAAGCAAAACTACGTTTTGTGCTCGAGACGGCGACGTGAAAATTATAGAAGCAAATAACAAACTAAACGAACAACAAAAAAAGATACAAGTCCACTTGGGATGAACTGCGTCAACGCGCTGGTGGACTGAGAATTTAAATCATGTTTACTTGACTATCACTGTCAATTTGATTATCACTGTCAAGTATCACTGTCAACTGGACTATCACCAACATCTTGGCTATCACCAGCAATTTGGTTATCACCAGTAACTTGGTTATCACCAGCAACTTGTCGTTTTCTTATGGCCACGATTCTCTGTGTAACGGTGCTGCCCGCCTCTGCAGGGCATCTGGGCCGATACGTCGTACCAGTAACTGCTTCTATCGACCAGGGAGCAGCAGGTCAACACTCGTCATTTTGTCTGCAAATTACGACAATCGACTAAAAATAGTTCACGAAACGTATACGCTATATCATGTTCCTGCCCCGGAAATAACGCGACTGGCCAGATATAAGTCCACTTGGGGTGAACTGCGTCGACGCGCTGGTGTACTGAGAATTTAAATCATGTTTACTTGACTATCACTGTCAACTTGATTATCTCTGTCAAGTATCATTGTCAACAAGTATCATTGTCAACTTGACTAAGTTGACTATCATTGCCACTCGACACGAAAAGAACATTGCATGAAAGAGAAGCGCTGTATCAAGAAAAAAAAAACAGAGATAATAAAACTATTTTACTCACTGCTGGCCCTGCAACTTCGCCTATGGTAATGTTCTGTCCCACAGACGACGCTAAAAGGTCCGCAACTTATATAGGGATTTGTCAGGCCAAGTAATTCGATCATGCGATGGCCATACAGCATTTGCTCACATAAAAACGATTTGCATGATCGACCTGTCGCCTGTATGGAATATTGCACAGGCCAACCAGAAACGAATATCAAGAGGTGCGACTTCATTCAAAGGGTTGGAAAATACAACTAAATCTGTCTGATATGACAGGGGATAAAATAACGTGTTACGGGCATGTATGAAACTGCCTATAAAAGCAAATAAATTTAATGTTATTAAGAAAAATATGAGCAGGCCACTATACTGACAAGAGCATATCAACCGTTAGATAAAAGTCAACAAGTCGTATATGCGCACTTGAACTGTTCTGAGCCATCTTAGCATTTGTATGCTTGTAAGTTTGGGGTTTATGTAAGAAACGCCTTATCGTGACACTAAAATACAAGTACATGTGTATTCTTGCAAGGGCATTAAAACCCAAAGCCGCTAGTTAGTAAAATAAAAAAACTACATAAAAGCATGTGACAATTCTCCGATAAGCAGACGAAGACGAAAATTTACAACACTAGAATTAGTCCGTGTAATGAACAGCCCCGGAACCGGGGTTCACCTGGGTACGCGTTTGTTTTTCTTATTTCTGATCAATGATCAATACATAGGTTGTGGGTACTCGTTAGAACCGCCTAAATGCGGCGGCTCAAATAAACACCTACATCTTATGTTTTCGAGAATAAGTGAGGAAAAAATGAATACTACAAATTTTCATTCAAAAAACTTCACTGTTTTGGAGAAATGAAAGAATTCACTTTATCGTCTGAGAATGTAATAAGGTCGTTTAATAAATTCGATAAACCACTAGTGGATAAAAAATATGCTACTAATGGCGAATATTGACATTTTTGTTGATCAATAGTGAACAAGATCCGTTTTAAATGGAATCTTGCATTCGTGCTCATGTATTATTATACCCCCGGCATACTATGTATGCCGAAGGGGTATATAGTTTTTGTCTTTTCTGTGTGTGTGTAAACTTTTCTGTGTGTGTGTGTGTAAACTTTTTTTGTGTCATAGATTTCTCAGGAACTACTATACCTAGAAACTTGAAATTTGGTACAAACAACATGCATAACTAGTTGTATTGTGAGAAAGAAAATTGGGGCTGTGGGGCCAGGTTCTTTAGAGTTATTCCCCTTTGTTATATTTGCTACTGAGATGTGTATTTTGTGAGTTACCTTAAATTTTGTGTCTAAGATTTCTCAGGAACTACTGTACCTAGACACTCGAAATTTGGTACTAACAACATGCATAACTAGTTGTATTGTGGGAAAGAAAATTGGGGCTGTGGGTCCAGGTTCTTTAGAGTTATTCCCGTTTGTTATATTTGCTACTGAGATGTGTATTTTGTGAGTTACCTTAAATTTTGTGTCTAAGATTTCTCAGGAACTACTGTACCTAGACACTCGAAATTTGGTACTAACAACATGCATAACTAGTTGTATTGTGGGAAAGAAAATTGGGGCTGTGGGTCCAGGTTCTTTAGAGTTATTCCCGTTTGTTATATTTGCTACTGAGATGTGTATTTTGTGAGTTACCTTAAATTTTGTGTCAAAGATTTCTCAGGAACGACTGTACCTAGAAACTTGAAATTTGGTACAAACAACATGCATAACTAGTTTTATTGTGGGAAAGAAAATTGGGGCTGTTGGGCCAGGTTCTTTAGAGTTATTCCCCTTTGTTATATTTGCTACTGAGATGTGTATTTTATGAGTTACCTTAAATTTTGTGTCAAAGATTTCTCAGGAACTACTGTACCTAGAAACTTGAAATTTGGTACAAACAACATGCATAACTAGTTGTATTGTGGGAAAGAAAATTGGGGCTATGAGGCCAGGTTCTTTAGAGTTATTCCCCTTTGTTATATTTGCTACTGAGATGTGTATTTTGTGAGTTACCTTAAATTTTGTGAAGATTTTTCAGGAACTAAGTTACCGATGGCTTTGGCCGGGGGTATTAGTGAGCATATGCTCACTTCATAGTCTAGTTGGATTAATTAAACCCGTTGAAGAAAAGTGATAAAATGCTCGGCAAAGCCTCGCAATTTTATCACTTTTCCTCAACTCGTTTAATAAATCCAATTATACATGAACACTCATGTAACTCAAGTAGGATCCTACATATGACGCACGAATGTTATCGTAATAACAAATACCTCACACCTTCCAGCCAAGACACCAAAGGGAAAGAAATCCATCACGAAAACACGCCTATAAAAATGTGACCCCCTTAAACCACACGTTTGTACAATACAACTGGGGTTTGCAGGGGTATACATTACTTTTCTTATTTATTTTTCGTTGGTAAGTAAATTTACAATGTATTTGTATAGGCGTATTTTTGTAATGCCCAACATAAATCAAGTTAACCATAATTAAAACGTCATAAGTGAAAAGATCAAAAAGGCACTTACTTTCCCACAAATGGCCAAATGGCTATCAAAAATAAAGAGATAGCAGTACATGCGAAGACGAGGTATGACAATCATAAACCACACCAGACAGTAGGTAAAAATAGCTCTGCTTAACGAAAACACGCCTTTTCATATTCATTGCAAAGAAATTTTCAGATGTAAAATTCTGATATTTTCCCAAATTCCTCTCAAAATATAGATAAGGGGTACACGTTAGAACTACATCATCGAGGCGGTTCTAACGGGTATAGAATCTATATTTTAGAGCAGAAATAAGAAAAATAAGGTTTACCCATGTAAACCCCAGTTTTACAATATAAACGTAGGGTTCAAGGGGGTCAGAATTATATAAGCGTGTTTTCGTGACGGGGGCTAAAATAGATTTGACATGACCACAATCCACGCCCTTGGTTTTGTCTTAATAATTCGTTACAGGCTGCGTGAAGGATTTCTTTCTCATCGCCACAACTCCGAGAAAATAAAACTTGCCAAAATACAGCATCATAATAACAAATCCGTGCGACAGAGTACATTCATTCATATCAACAAAACGGTTAATGTTCTGGCGAAAATTTTGGATAAAAGTGCCAAAAAAAGAAACCTGACGGTAATCGACAGTCTTTCAGCATCATCAATTTATAAGCTAGAGTGACTTAATGTGTACGAGTATTAGGGGTTAAGAGTGGTGACCGCTCGGGTCACATGGGAGACGAAAGGTCAGGTGTTTTTTCTCCAGATACTCCAGTTTTCGTCCACCTTGAAATCAGGGGCTAATTATCTTGAAAGTGCCGTAAAAACAAAAAGGTATACCTTTCAAAATATCTTAAGGTATCAATTATGAAAGCATTCGCTACAATTGTTTAACGATGCTCTTAAATTGTAATTAAAATATCCCATTTTCTAATATATGTATAAACAAAAAATATTTAGAATAAGAACTATTAATGATCAACTGCTTCCAAACATCTAATTAATGTTATGACAGCATCGTAAACAAATGTACCCGGGGACTGGGACGAGGACCCTGCTTTCGTAGTCCCCACGGACCGGATGCAGGCTGGAAACAGACATGCTGGTGCATTGGCAACTGAGAGCAGTTGCTGGCAACAGAGGGCTGTTGCAATGGCTAAGCAGACTGGTATTAGCCATAAGACCGAGCAGGCACTCAGCGTTATAATGACATGCTATCAACATCGATGCGATGAGATGACATCACTCCGACGTTGATACGTCATTTTAACGTTGTGTGCCCACTGGGGACAGACAGATTCCTTGATGGTGTTCCGTTTTCCAATTCTGACCTCAGATCCCTGACGTGAAGAAAGACCGTCATCAGTAAAGAGAACCCATTTGTAACTATGACACAGGAATTACTGCATTACTTCAAGTAGACCCTCACTGCGAGCTTCGGCGAAAAAGGTAATTAGGAAGTCGCACGCAAGGAAGTGCCCAGCCTCTTTGCAGACATGCACATCTGCAGAAAGCCAGAATGCCTCTGGCTGGTAAAGAGACAAAATAGTCGAGCCCACCCCACCGGAGTCCAACAATTGGTTTTCTTTTGGTCCAGCAGTTATTATTTAATGCTGTGGAGTCCTCGTCGTTTTCGTTTAATTTAATGTTCTCGGGAATGTTGCACTGATGAGTTACAAATCCTTCATGCGGACTGAACAAATTGTCTAAACCACGACTGAAGCAAGGGTGAGGATTGTGGCTATGTAAAATAAATAAATAAAGCGATTTTACTGACCTTAGCAAGGCGGTTATTCTTTTGTTGTGTATTATTGTTATAGTTCGTCTTTGCATATTTGTAAAGCTAATGTCTCGTCTTAACTTCTGACTAAAACAAATAACCAACAAATTGGTGCAGATTGACGCGCCTAGTGGACAAAGAGTACGCAGTGACCGTTGAAAAAGGCGTTGTAGAAATAATAATTTCTGACATTACCTGAGGACGGTGTGTGACAACATATTAGATTTATACATGAATGTCTGATTGTTAACGTTTGCAGAACACGATGTTTCCATCCATAACGCGCAATTTGTTGCAGAGCGGAATTTTGTTGAAACAGCATTGGATCAAACTGCCTGATCCGATCAATACAAAATTATTTTGTGAGCTGTACACGGTAACTGACCACGTGACATACCTCTACTTGACTATACTACACGGCGTTGTTAACCACAAGACAAATATTCCGATCTATTGGAATGTTAAATATTTTAATTTTGGATAGCCTTTCGGCCATTTCGCGGTAAAGTAACTGTCCTTTTGGCTTTTCACTTGTGACCTTTTTTCATTATGGTGAAGTTATTTTAAGTATGCATTTCTTTCCCTTTGGTGTATTTGATGGAGATGTGAGGTAATTCCATTACGATAACACACCAGTACGACATAATGTTTTTTTCACATCTCCAAAATGGTTACTTTTCAGATGAAAATCTGTGCTATTTTTGTTATTTTTACTTCAAACATAGGTTGTGGGTGCTCGTTAGAACCATCTCATTGAGGCGGCTCTAACGAGTACCCACAAGCTATGTCTTGGAGCAGAAATAGGAAAAATAATGTCTACCCCGGTAAACCTCAGTTTTCTCTACATAATGCTGGGTTTAGGGGGTGTTCATTTCACGTGATGCTATCGATTCCTGATCACTGCCATCATTTCCATACAGCTACAAAGGAACCAAGTATTGTTAATAAAAAAAATCCGCAGATTGCTTTGTTGTGCCTTATGGACTGAACGTTATTGCGAGGGGTTGTCGCAAATGTTGACCGCTTGATAAACGAACGGTGGGAAACTGAACGCCTATATAATGCCATGCTTAAAATAGATTCAACAAAAAAAAAGCGAAGCAAAATAGCCTGAAATGCAAAGCCATATGTAAGATGCTGAACTGACAGCCTATTCAAAGGAGTTTTGAGAATTCAACTTGATTAGGGAGCCTAATCACTTTTCCTTTAGTAGCTGCATATAGAGACATAGAGCTTCTACAGTCTCCATGAGATCAGGATTTTAGCAAACATATGGATATCCCAGATGGCCGCTGCCAGAAGGCTTCACTGAAACCATTAAATGTTGATTTAATTACCCTAGCGGGTTTCAATTGGTAATAAAAGTCAGAGATTAATCATTACAGTAACTTTTTCTTGCAAATGAAGTAATTATGTTATAAAGGTTGTCATTCACTTTAAGCAAAAATAACAGTTTGTAAATAGAGGATCTTTCACGAGTGGCCATTGAATATGATATTTATGAAACTTGCCCTCGGTAAATTTCATAAATTTCATATGAAATGAACACAAATGCAAGATTATGTTTATCATAAGACCACTTTAAAAAGGATTTTATCCACTTTGAATTTGACATTTTGTTTTCGCAAAAAAATGTATTGCTGACATGGACGTCGTCATGACGTTACCTTATCCCGCCAAAGTGTTATTGAACGTGTGGTCATACCATATTTATTACAGGACTTTAACCACTGCTTATCAATAACGTCATGTAATAAAGTAAAGTATTAGTTAGAACAAGAATTCCAATCACGAAAACACGCATATAATTTTGACCCCTTGAAATCCCACTTTTTATAGTGAAACTGTGGTTTACAAGGGTATACAATTTTTATGTTTCTCTTATTTCTGCTAAAAATATAAAATTGTGGATACTCGTCATCACAGTCTCGTCGACGCGTCGTCGACGCGTGATAAACGAGTACCCACAATCTATGTTTTTTTTTTTTTTTTGGGAGGGGGGGGGGGGGGGGGGGGGGCAGAGGTACGAAAACTCTCAGAATCTTTATCTGAGAATTTTCACTTTTTGTTGGTAGGCGTTTCACTATGTTTGAAAAGACGTGTTCCCATAATGCACCGAAGGTTATGTCCTGTCTTTATGGACTTGGACTGTTGCCGCAAATGCTTAATTTTTTGTTTGTTTGTTAAGGAGTTTAACGGCCCAGACAACACTATTTAGCTCATACCTCCACATTTTTCCTGGGCAGGCTTTTGCGTAAGCGGTTAACCAGTACAATACACATTCTTTCACTAGAACTTGACAACTACCAGTTTGTTTGTTTGTTTGATTTGAAGTTTAACGTCCCTGTCAACACTGTATAGGTCATTTTGGAGACGTTGCTTCCCATTTTGTGGGACTTTTACCCGACATTGAGATGCAATGAGATGAAATGACATCTCAAGCCCTGTCGCCCAATGAAACCAATAGGGATTTTAAGCATGGACGATCCGAGACGTGCGCACCGCTTTGCCTGGGCAGGCTTAGATCCTCTAGGCGGTTTACCAGTAATCGTGTGCGGGTCGGATTCAGCTCTGCCTGGAAGCATCATGCAGCCCATATATTTCTTCAAGCCCCGATGGGCGGGGGCCGAACAACTACCAGTCTTGATCGAATCAGCAGAAGGGAGAGAATGACCGGATAAAATATTTCATGATCAATCTCCACGAGAGAATTCTGCCGATCCGGGCAGGTATCGAACCCGCGTCCTCCTGATCACCAGTCAGGCGCGCATCCGATGGAGCTACAGCGGTTGCTTGATGATTGAAAGAACGCTGGTAAACCCATATCCCGATATGCATTACGAAAAAAGCCTCTAAACATAAATTGGGCCGGCCTCGGTAGCTCAGTCGGATGCGCGTCTATCTGGTGATCAGGAGGACGCGGGTTCGATACCTGCTGGCGTCGGCAACATTCTTTGTTGAGATTGATCACGACATATTTTCTACGGTCATTCTCTCTCTTCCCCTGATTCAAGAAAGGCAGATGCCAGTTTCTGGCGAAAGAATGTGCACTGTACTGGTTAACCGCTTACGTATAAGCCTGCCTAGGAAAAGTGTTGATAGGTAAATTGATCGGCTCAAAAATGACCTAAATTGTGTTGACTGGGCCGTTAAACACCAATACAAACAAACAAAACATAGATTGTGGGGACTCGTTTGAATCACCACGGCGAGCCTGTTCTTACTAGTAACCACAACGCTTTTGAGGTGGTTCTTACGAGTAATCACAATCTATGCTTTTGAGCAGAAATGAGAAATAATGAATGCCCCTGTAAACCCATTGTTCTATTATATAAAAGTGGGGCTTTAATGGGTCAAAATTATATAGGCGTGTTTTCGTGACGGATTAAAGCAGGATCAACAGAAATTTTAAGCAAAAGTAAAATACAAAGAGTCTGAAATGCAAAGCTGAATTAAGTAAACGTAACAACCCGTAAAACAAAGCATTGATTAAGAACAAGAATTCCAGCGAATAATATGTCTCGCTTGTATACACTTCAACCTAAGGATGAACAATAAGGTTATAGCAAAGGTGAGGGCTTGGCGAACAAACATGTGGATGAACAAATGGATGGAAAGCATTTGCAGCAAATATTTATGAATGACAAAACAAATACATATGAATGACAAAACAAATACATATAAATAACATACAATAAATACATATAAATGACACAAATGTTCATTCTAATTACCGGCAAACATGCATTAACACATATATACATAAAGATGAAACATTCAAAACGAAGTAACTTTGGAAAAAACTAAAACAAGTCAAACAAAAAAGGTCAATTTAACACCGACTGACGAAAAACATATTCATGACAGATCAACTCAATGAAGACCTCGTCGCAAACAAACGTCCGAAATACCAACACAAGAACGACAATCCAAATACACACACATCGAAGACTTACTAAAACAAAACCGACCTTTCAAAGACCAACGCAAGCAACAAAACCACTTAAAACATGCCTGATAAACCAAAAAAACAAACAAACACCAAATAGCCAATGGAAAGTCCAACAGCACCAAGAAACCTCTAAAAACAAACTTAAAAAGCCAATGAAGCAAAATTATCACATTTAGAAACACAAACAGAAGAAAAGACCACATAACGCACATAAACTCTGATAGTCAAGTAATCACCACACCCCACGCCCCTAAAAATGACAGAGAAACGACTAAGGTAGGATTCAGTAATGAACACAACGGCAAACACCAAAAGAACCCATAAAATGACAAAATAATAACACACGTGACAAAAAAGACACAGATCAACTCAACAATGAACACAACGACAAATATAAAAAGAGCCAAAAATGACCAAATAATAACACAACTAAACCAAAGTAGTCAGGAGAAAACAGCTCGCCAATGGATTGCGAGCTCGTACCTCGTAGATATTGCAACGAAGTGTCTTTCAGATATGATTATTTACCTATGGCGCATACAAGGGTAGTCTGAAAACTGATCAGAGGGAATGAAGTCCAAAACTAAGAAAAAAAGAGCATTTTTTTTGTATCTGACACGCTATCTTGACCTCATACTCAAGTTTGGTCAGAATATTCCGGACGAACTGACGGCCGGCCGGAAAACGCATTCTAACGGGCGTATAAAAACTTTCGAACCCTGCAATTGACAGTTTCGTGATGTAGTCCTTGCTTCAATCCGGTTATAGAACATAATTACTCCTTTGGCAAGACCAGACCATCTCTGTGATTTTTAAAAGCCCTGAAGCAGTGGGTGCTAGATGATAGAAAACAAGATATCGGAAAGAACGGATAAAAGAAAAAACGAGCAGAACAAAGACAATAATAAGACAGGCTGATCTAAACTATATAGATATTGGGGGTAGCTAACATGCATCACATATCTTAGATAGTGAAAATTTATATTCTTGAAAGGCCAGAACACTTTAATCAGACATAACCTATCAGCATATATACTGAACTGAAGCAAAACAAATACATGTACATGTAAATCCACCTGTGCTCAGCGCCCCGTGCCATTAGAGGCTTTTTCAACAAACCATAGGAAGTCAAGCAGTTGTAAAGGGGAAATTTATATTCTTGTAGGACAGAGCACTCAACATTACTGCAGCACAAAAAAATGAAAATAAAACCCTACCCCCGTATGCAGTGCCCCGCATCGCACCATGGCGCACGTTGTTCAATACGGTACCCCCACCATGGAACGGGTTGTACCGGTTGCATGACACTTACCAGCAGCAAGCCAGGACCTGACATATGGCATAACAAAAGACGCATAGCCTCTGTACAGGGTATTACCTTATTCCGGAAAGGTTAAAATAAAAAATCAGACATAGCCCACTGACGTATGTACAGTATTGCATTACACAAAAATAAAACACAAAAGCGACCGTGCGCAGCGCTTATGTCACGGGAGCCTTCGTCAACAACAAAGGAGGGCCAGCCTTTGTATAGGATAAATGTATATTTTTGATTGGCCGTCGCACTCAAATCAGATATAACCTACAAACTAATGTACAAAAAAACACTATCATTCATTCATAGCGCCCCATGTCATATGAGCCCTCTTCAACATTGGAAACCTAGTCTTTTTACAGAGAAATTTATATTCTTGAAGGACCATAGTTCTCAAATCAAACAATCAACCAGCATATTGGCAGGGCAGCAGCACAAAAACGCGCACCCATGACATTGGAACCTTCTTCAACATACCGTGGAAATTCTAGTCTTTGTACAGGTGAAATTTACATCCATACAATGCCATAGCACTCAAACAGGTCACCTACTACCTTATATACAATACCACAGCAACAACAACAAAAAAAAAAGTCAACCCTTCGTGCACAGGGTCCCGCACCACGCCAAAGCGCACGTTGTACAATGCGAAACCATCCACTAGGATACACGTTGTACTGGTTCTGCATGGCTGTTCCCAAGCAGCGCCCCGCACCTTGTGCGCCTTCTTCAACACGAAAGAGGAAGGCTAGCTTTTGTATGTAAAATTTATATTCCTGAAGGGCCGTGACACTTATAACCTACCAGCATATGTATATACTGCAGCACCTAAAATAACATCCATGGGCAGAGCCCCATGCCTTGGGAGCCTTCTTCAACATACCAAAAAGTCTAGCCTTTGTATTGGGGAAATTTATATTCATGTAGGGCTATAACCCTGAAATCATTTGTGACCTACCAGCGTGTGTGAACAGGGCTGCAACGCCTAAAACATCTATCCGTGCACAGCGCCTCGTGCCAAAGGAGCATTCTTCAAGATACTAGGTAAAGTCTAGCCTTTGTTCAGGAGAAAATTACATGCTTGAAGGGCTTAGCACTCAGATCAGGGGTAACCTACCAGCAAATGTACTGCAACACAAGAAAAAAACACCGGTTCGTGTGCAGCACCTCGCTCCATTGGAGCCATTTTTGAAGGTAACATAGGAAGGCTAGCCTTTGTAGGGGGTGGGGGGGGGGGATTATATTCTTGAAGAGCCATGCCTTTCAATTTGACATAACCTACGAGAAAATTACCAAATAAACCCATTAATGCACAGCGCCCCATGCCACAGGAGGTTTCTTCATCATACAACCTGAAGTCTAGCCCTTGAACACGAGTAATCAATATTCTTGGAGGGCGCACGCATATCAGATGTTACCTACCAGCAAATGTAGAGTAAACGCATCTGTGCGAAGGGTCCCATGTCAAGAGAACCTTCTTCAACGTACAATGGGAAGTCTAGCCTTTGTTCAAGGGACTTTTATATTCTTGAAAGGTCATAGCACTTATACCGTTTGTAACCTACCAGCTAAAAGTGTAGAGTAATGCAGCACAAAACAATAAACGAAAAATAAAATCAACCCTCCTCTTTTATAACATAGGAAGGCTAGCCTTTGACAAGGGACATTTACTTTTTTGTATGGCCATAGTACCCATATTAGACACGACCTACCAACATGTGTAAAAACGGCAGTTAAAAAATATAAACAAAATCCACACGACCGTACGCAGTACCCCGTGTCATGGGAGACTTCTTCAACATATCCTAGGAGGCCTAGCATTTATATGGGATACATTTTATATTCTTGAAGGGCTATGACACCCAAATCAGACATATCAGCAAATGCACAGGGCTGCATCAAAAACAATATCCGTACGCGGGGTCCTGTGCAATGGGAGCCTTCTTCAAATTACCATGGAATGTCGAGACTTTGTTCAGAGTGAATTTATATTCTTTGAGGGCAAAAGTACTCAAATCAGACGCAACCTTCAGTACTTAAGCACAAAAAAGAAAGAGAAAATCCACCTTCCGTGTGCAGCGCCGCGCACCTGGCCATAGCACACGTTGCACAACGTGACACCACCCACCATGATACAAGTATTGGTTCCTCATGGTCTAATCTGACCTTAAAAGCTGGAAACAGCACAAAGCAACGGTGTCCTTTGTACAGGGGAAATCTATATTCTTAACCTACCAGCAAGTGCATAGTACTGAAACATACATAACCCACCCTCCTTGCGCAGCGCCCGCGTCATTGGACGATTCTTCATCATAAGAAGGCTAGCCTTTTTTAGGGGAAATATATATTGTGAGGGCCGTGACGCTCAAATCAGACATGTTATAACCGCATGTGTACAGGGCTGCAGCACAAGAAAAACACTCATCCTTGTGCAGTGACCCATGCCATTGAATTATATTCTTCAATGGCGATAGCACTCATATGTCAACTGTCAGCTAAAGTACAGTACTGCAACACAAAGATAAAACAAAAACACACCCTCCGTGCGCAGTACTCCGCAGTGCGCCATGGCGCTACTTGTACAACGTGACACCACCCAACATGATATAGGTTGGACTGATTCTGCATGGCTCTTGCCCAGTAGCAAGACAAGTCCGATCTAAACAAAACCCGACAAGCTGGAACCCTTCTTCAACATGACTTAGCAAGGCCACCCTTTGCACAGGAGAAATTCATATTCTTGCAAGCCAGACAAGGAAATCCGTGTTTGACGGTGGGATAGAAATTTATGTTCTGACTCTGGTGTTCCGACCCAAAATCGAATATAATCGCGTGTTTGATAAATGCACTGGTTGAATGCGACCTGGTATGCGCCGTCGTTAAGGCTGACGTCATAGCACGTTACGTGACGTCACTAAACATTCATGCAGTGTCAACACAGTATGGCGGACGTTGGTAACCGAAGTGACTGCAGCAAAATCAGCGCTTAGAATTTGACGGTATGCAAGAAAAAAAGACTCCTATATGGGTGTGAGGGTGGATGGAAAATCCGTCCCTCGGGATCACTGTCCGGCATCACTCGGCAAGCCTTGTGATGCCGGACAGTGACCCTTGGGACGGATTTTTCCATCCACCCTCATACCCATATAAGATTTTATATTCTTGAAGAACCTTAGTACTCCAACCAGACATATCCTACTAGCATACGTACAGTACTATTGCACAAAAAAGAATATACAAATCTTATATTGGTGTGAGGGGTGGATGGAAACATCCGTCCCGAGGGACACTGTCTGGCATCACGAGGCTTGCCGAGTGATGCCGGACAGTGATCTCGAGGGACAACTTTATCTATCCACCCCTCACACCCATATAGGATTCTTTTTCTTGCATACCTTACATTTCTTAGCGCGGATCTTTAATGCTGCAGTCACGTCGGTTACCAACGTCCGCTATATTGTGATGACACTACAGGAATGTTTAGTGACGTCACGTATCGTGCTGTGACGTCAAATTGAACGACGCTGCATATGAAGTCGTATTCAACCAGTGCATTTGTCAAACACGCCAGAATATTCGATTTAGGGCAAGAACATCAGGGTTAGAACAGAATTTGTATCCCAAGCTAAAACTATTGATTTCCTGATCTGCTGTGCAAGAAAAAACATCCATCCGTTTGTAGCATCCCGCGTCATTGGGAGGATTCCTCAACATAACATAGGAAGGCTGTGTCTGAAATAGGGGAAATTTATATTCTTGAAGTGCAATGACACTCAAATCAGACATAACCTACAAGTATGTGTACAACGTTGCAGCACAAAAATAGCATCCATCCGTGCGCTGCGACCCGTGCCACGAGAGTCTTCAACATACCAATGGAAGTCTAGCGTTTGTGCAGGGAAAATTTACATTCGTGAAGGGCAATAGCTCTTAAAGGCCGATCTTGGTAGCACTGTAGAACTGAAACTTGATTGACATAATCTCTTCTTTTAAAAGGTAAATGCCATTAAACTCTTAGCATGTCAGTGGTCTGGAATAACTGCTGGCTATCAGGTCAAGTACATGTACAGATTACTGAACTATGCCTGTGCTGGAAAAAGCCAGTAGTAAAATGTAATGCATATTTCCTGTTTGATCAACAAAATGTACTAAATGGCAAACAGTGTAGACACAGAGAAGTATTAGTCCAGGTAATGACCACCCCCTCTAAACCTCACTTTATGTGAAAACTGGGGTTTATAGGGGTGTACGTTATTTCTTTTTATATTACTCCAAGACATAGGTTATTGGTACTCGTTAGCACCGCCTCATTTAGGCGGTTCTAACGAGCTCCAAAAACAATGTTTGGAATATATATAGGAATACTATAACATTTTTATCAGAAAAAATAATCATTTGGGGATATCAAAGAATGCACTTTGTCTCATGGACTTTGTCTATGGGTCTATTTTTCACATCTGGGCCCCGTCAAGCGATTTTGGTACTTATCGCCTATGCGAGCAGCGAAGGTTCGGGCGAGCCTGCGCATCCGCGCAGTCTCGCCAGAACCTTCGCTGCTCGCTCATACAAGCAGAGAATCAAGAGGAACCTTCAGACAGAAAGCCATATCCCTGGCCTCTCGGAATGGCTTGGCATGCGCAGTTAAAATTTGTCATGACTGAATGCTCGAAGACACAAATTCGCTTGGCGGGGCTCCGTAAAATGTGACAGGAAAAACACCAAATGGCATTATGAACGGGTTTTTCAGTAGGAGTTTCCAAAAATGCCAATTTCCCACAAAAAAATGTTGCTCCTTGATGGAAATAATGGATTGCATATGAAAGTGAACCCCCATTTAAACAACAGTCCTAATATGAAAGCAATCCAGTGGATAATATAGGTAATACATAAATTTGAACAAGAGGGCCCAGAGGGTTCTGGTTCGCTCACCTGAGTGTCACTGCTTCGAGTACAATCTACTTTTAGCTCTGGTGGCCATCTTGTTCATCAGCAGATTTGGTAGGGAGTAACCTAGGCAACATTCCTGTGAAGTTTGAATCAAATTTGCTTAAGGTTTTAGGAGGAGTTCATGTTTGAATCATATTTACAATATTTTTCTATTTTTAGCTCCCGTTGCCATTTTGTACATCTGAGCAGGATTGTTTTAGCTTTTTAGCAGAGGGTCATCTAAGCAACATTACTTAAAAGTTTAAATGAAATTGGTCCAATGGTACTGCAGGAATTGTCGTTTGAAGATTTTTTTTTATTTTTAACTCTGGCTGCCATCTTGTTCATCAGAGTAGAATGAGTTTACACTATTATGGTAGGGAATCACCTTGGCAATATTTCTGTGAAATTTGCATCCAATTGGCCCAAGGGTTTAGAAGGAGTTCACATTCGAAGCAAATTTACAATGTTTTTTTCTATTTTTAGCTCTTGTGACCATTTGTCAATCGTTTATGCTATTTTCCTAGAGGGTCATCTACAAAACACTCAAATGAAATTTAGAAGCCTTCATGTTGGAAGTGGTCATGCTTCTTGCCTTGTAAACCAGGGATCCATCCCGGGCTTCTCCAGACTTTCAGATGGGTCTTTTTAAACCGAGGTCCTGTCACATTAGCTGTTGGTAAGACTTAAACTCAAACACTCACTCCTATGATGTTTGAATGAAATTGGCACAAGGGTACAAGAGTTGACGCCTGAATATTTTTTCTATTTTTAGAAAAGGGGCCATCTTGTTCATCTGAGTGGAATGATTATAGCTATTTTGGTATAGAGTCACCTATGTAACATTCCTGTGAAGTTTGAATAAAACTGGCCCAATGGTTTAGGAGGAGTCCGTGTTTGAAGAAAATTTACAATGTTTTTGTATTTTTAGCTATGGAGTAGACGGTTATCTAAGCAAAACTCCTATGACGTTTGAATGAAATTGGCCCAAGGTTACAGGAGGAGTTGTCGTTTGAAGATGTTTTTCTTTTTTTTTTTTTAGCTATGGCAGTCATCTTGTTCGTCAGAGCAGAAAGATTCCAGCTATTTTGGTAGGGAGTCAACTACGTAATATTCCTGTGAAGATGGCCCTGTGTCGCTCATCTGTGTACCAGAGAATCATAGCTATTATAGCTGATATTTAGAAAGGAATAAAAAAAACTGAAGAAAGGCAAGCTGTGATGAAAAGCAAGACATGGTTGTTTACCTGAGCGATATAAATATCTTCATAGATCCAGGGTTCTCAATATAGTTGTTCATCCGTTGAACCAGGTGAACTCTTCAGGATGAAATCTTGAAGGGCATGGTGGTGCACAAGACTTGTTGAATCTATGCTGTAATTCTATGTTCATGTTCATGATGAAGTCATAATTTGACAAAGAAATCAATATCTGTAGCTATGATTTCCTTTTGACACAGTGGTTAACAAAAGTATTGCATGGTATGACAAAATTTACATGAGAAACACAGCTGACTTGATATATCGCTGTTTACATATCAAAAGTGACACATTGAAGTTTCCTAAGTTTTGTCCGACCTGTATCTTTGAGGCCTATATGGATTAAGTAACCTTTTTGCCATAAACATTGTGGTTCTTACATCAATCTAAAAGCCACAAAGAAATAATTCTGCTACAGTGGGCATAAATATGTGAATAAGGAATAAAATAAGACAGATTAAGATGTGTGGAATCAATGAGGCGATATATGCCAAATAGAAACTTAAGGCGCACAAAATCGGATATAAAGAACAGGTAAAAATAATGTGAGTCTTTCCACAGAATACAGATGCATCAACTTATTCTCTTAAATTTTAACAAAGCTTTTCCTGATCTTGCAATAATCTAGAAAATGGTAACTTGGAACATTTTAAGGAAAATCTAATTTCAGCCTTTACATGTAACAATGGATTTCCATTTCAAAATATTGTTGCAATTAAGGAAACAATAAAATATATTATTTGACAGAATTCAAAATACTGGGGTAGACTGCTCTCCATATAAGGAACAACAGATTCACATGACAAAACACGGTCGTAAATAAGAATCCAATACAGTCTGTTTTAGACAGAATTAAAAATATCGTGACAAATCTACAGAATGTACAAGTCTATATTCCCTTAAAAAGTGTCTTGTGAGAGGTTTAATATGAAGGCAACAAAAGCTTGTGTATAAGGAAAGAAATTAACCCATATCCTGCTGAATATTTAAATTAGTCATGCCAAGTTCTTACTATCAGCCAATCCGATTACATGATATATTGTTTTCATTCAAATTGCGGAACTAAATGTACAACTGTGTAGATCCAGATCAGATGGCTTTTTTATCTTGATCTATATTGTTTGCAAAGCTAGGGATTGTTGTGAACAGTGTATAAGGGTGTATACTCTTTGCAATTATTTTGCAATACACCTATTTGAATCCAGTAGTAATTACCATTAACCCATATACGACAATGGAACCCCCCACCAAAATAGTTTGGGGTGGTCCATTTCCAATTATAGGGGTGTAAGGTTTGTTTGGAGGATAGTTGTCAACAATGCATGTACTTTGAGCAAACACTGTACACCAGATCAGATGCCGCACTTTGTGGTGCTGATCTGGGTAATCACTATTTACCCATGTCCGATAAAAGGGTGGCTAGGAGTATATGGGTTAATGTTACCAAACCAAAACATGCATCAATAACATGCCAGCCTCAGTAGCTCAGTCAGATGAGCGTCTGACTGGTAATCAGGAGGATGGGAGTTCAATACCTGCTGACGAATGAGCACTGTACTGGTTGACAGCTTACGCATAAGCCTGCCCAGGAACAGGGGTGTATAGGTTAAATGACCGGCTCAAAAATGATCTAAATAGTGTTGACTGGGCCTTTAAATATGTTCTATAAAAGGGTTATCCTTTGGAAGCAAGGAATACACCGCAAAACTGGAAAATATGGAGTGTACATACTTTCTGGGCCAGACAGGCCTGTACAAACAAACAAACAAACCATCAACAGCATACAAAGTCTATGTTTTGATTGAGAAAATGGGAAAAAAGCCCTGTAAGCTCCACTTTTCTCTAGATGATGTGGGGTTTTACAAGGCTCTTCATTTCCTGATGTCATTCAGTGGTGGCCACCCTTATCTTCTACAAACCACCAGCAATACCTACCTTTAAGGGGTAGGTACTGCATTGTTTAAGGCGGGTGAGTACACTTCAAAGTAGCATAGACAATCACGTGATACAATTTCCAAGTTGTAAACCGAGACAGTGAAGTACACTATGATCTGTCCAATAGATTCCTCCATTTCAATTTCACCAAGACAATGAGTAAAAAACAACAACCTTAATTTCAAAAGCTGGTATTATACATTCAAAACTGAGCGGGTGACATGTGTTGAATTATGTGGATTTTAAGTGTAGAAAAACTATTTTGTGGTCTGACCAGTATGTCTCACATGTCCCAACTGCACCATCAACATCTGATAAATCAAAATTCGAAAATTTCAAATCAAGCATTGTCATATGATTTGTGGTACATTCATTTATTAGGATTTTGCTTGAGAACTTTTCACTTAATTTCTTAATGATGTTAGGTTTTAGCAAAATGTCAATATTGAAATCTCCAATTATCACCAATGGCTTTGATGGGGTAAAATATGGAATGAGTTCCTTGTTCAGACAAGAAAAAAAGATTACTGTCAGACATTTGAGGTGACTTTTACAAAAATACAATCTGACTTTCGATTGAGACATGCCTGGCAGTTATCATAATGAATTCCAATGTATCTGAACGATACTTTCTATCCTGTTTATAATGGTATCATCTTTAGCATAAATTGCTAATCCATTAGGCGGTCTTTTGGAAGAATTGTATCCAATCTGGTCGTTTCGTATCAAACAATAGCCTTGTATTGCATAATCACTATCATTATCAGGCTTGTGTAGTCGTGTTTCTGCTAATCCAAATACGTGGGTTGACAACAGATTTTTGTCATGTCTAATATCATCAAAATGAAGATTCAAGGATCTACAATTATTGAAAGCAACTTTGAAATGTGAAACTGGATCTATCAATTCTAAAGAAGTATTGCAGAGTTGAAGCATTGCTGTTTCATGCAGTCGCTGCGTTTCGGCCTTAACTTGGTCATCAACTTGTAATGCTTTTTCAATAAAGTTAAGGATCTGGAGCTTTTCTATCGATCTTACTCTGCTAAGAGCAACATAGTGTAAATGTGGAACTTTACGGATTTACGTTGCGATAAGTCAATGACAACTCTTTCAAGGGTACTCCCCTGGGCTCTATGTACCGAACGCCCTGCAGAAGGTTGCAAAGGGAACTGAATTCTCTGAAATGTCTTTCTGTTGTATGTAAATGACATGTTGACATCAAAAATTGGTGTTCAATTATCATCGATACCACTATGATAAAGTCCCCTGTTTCTGTATTTGATTCTTATTTCCATTCCTGTTTTCTTGTCATCAAACTGAACCCAAATTATGCTTGGGCGTCGTGTGGTTTGTAGTTTATACTCAATAAACTTAACTACACATGAAGCTCCGTTAGCTAGTCCATCTTCTGTTTTTATGTTTATTGTTAAATCATAAAGCATGTCAACAACAACTGTTAAAGAGCAATTTAAATTTGCTATTTGGTTTGAATCTGATACATTCTTAAGGTTCTTAAGGGCACAGTCTATCTTCGCTTTTGATAGCTTAGGTGAAACGTATGTATCCATGCATGGTATTTCAACCTTTTCTGTTGCCATACTTCTTATAATTTCATTATTAAAAACATGCATGAAATAGTTTTCTGCAAAGAGGTGAGGTGCATTTTTCTGATACTCAACATCATTTGTAGTAATTTCATACTGCTTAAATCTGGTCTTGTCTTCAGCAGTCAAGGAATTTGTCCTTAATCTATTTAACAATTCTGCAAATTGAAGGTCATCTTTCTGTCTCATAATTTCTGTTAATTCAAACATAGTAAATAAGTCTTTCCACAGATTTTGTGACAGAGCAGCCGCGTCATGTTTCATGTCATTAAATATCCAATCGCCACTCACAGGTTTTAACTGGTAAAGATCACCAACAGCAATAATGCTAACACCACCGAAAGGTGTTCTTGTTCCTTTCAATGCTTGAAGTCTCTGATCAATAAAATCCAACATAGAATTACTAACCATTGAAATTTCATCAATAATCACAACTGACAAATCACGGTACTTTGATCTAAAGGTATTCAGACTGTCACAAGTTATTGTTTGATCTGACTGCATATACTTTGTTTAAATGCAGATGAGATGGTAGAACCATTAATATTAAATGCTGCTTTTCCTGTAAATGCACATAAAAGAACCCTTGTATGATCCACATCTTCTCCTTCTTTCAAATTTAATATTCTAAACAAAGTCTGATACAATGCTCGAATAACTAGACTTTTGCCAACACCAGCTCCACCAGAAAGAAATGCATATAAAGGGGCATCCTTTGTTTTTAACCAGTGAATCACATGATAGTAAAACTGCTTTTGTTTACAGTTTAAACACTGCAGGAGCTTTCTATAATCAATATCTGACAGGATATGTTCATTAAAATCAATTTGGGGTGCAGAAACATAACATCCAATTTCAGTCCCTATATCATAATCTCTATGTTCAGGTCTATCCGGATTAAAATATATAAATTCTTCTGCCTGAATAGGTTCCATTTCAGCATCATCACCTTCAACTTGTTGTGTACTTGGTGCAGTTTCATCAAATGCATCATATTCCATTTCTTCCAAGTCTCTTGCTAATTCCAACTCTTCAGCATGATGTTCGTAAGTTGAGCATTTATGATCTATCACATGCTTGATAGACTCATAGTGTTCTTTATATGTTCTATATGTTCCAAGTAAGTCAGTCTCTTCCTTTCTCCATGGGTGGAAAAGTAAAAGTTTCTCTCTATAGCAGTTCTCTTCATCTGTTTTGCGATTGAATCTCACATACCTAATTATTTTAGAATTACGACATCGTTTGATTTTTATGCCATTCTTTAAAGTTAAAACAGTTTCACCATCACCAAAGCTTTCTTCATCTGACATTTCTGCATCTTTCTCATAATCTTGCTCTTTCTCATCTTTATTGTCATTCTGGCCATCCAGGTAAATTACTTCCAACTCTGACATATAATCGGCTAAACAATAAGTTTCCAAAGGTTTGGGGCGCTTTGAGTATCTTTTAATTTTATTGTCTGACATTACATCTGTTGAGTCGCTTCTCCAGACTTTCGGATGAGTCTTTAAACCGAGGTCCGGTCTCCGTATGACCTTAGCTGTTGGTGGGACGTAAAACTGAAACACTCACTCACTCACATCTGTTGAGTCTGCCGGCAATTCATCAAGCACTGATTTTGGTTTCAATAGCTGTACTCTCTGGTTTGTAGGTGAAGTATTTATAAAGACAACACTCCTTGAACTTTTAGTCAATGGCATTTGCAGTACCAGATAAACTGCCTCTTGTGCACATACTTCAACACTGTTTGAAAATACATTTCCAATATGTCTAACTTGTCTTTTGAGATCCATATTGCCATTCCTAGCTTCTTTTGCAGCTGCATGCAACAAATTACTCTTCCCTCTTTGAGATTTACTAATATATGAAACAATATACATAGCACAAGCATATGGATCTAACACAAATTGAATGTCAGTGTTTGCCTTCCATGCTTTTAACACACTATCATTGTACAAATTTACACGGATCTCACTCGGATTTCTTTTCAAAAACACTTTTGAAGAGTTTAAGGAACTTCTAATGCATTTAATGTATTCTTTCTCACTCATTTGGACAACATCTTTCAGAAATTCTTCATAAGACATATCATATCCATCTTTCTTATTGTTCATTGTTTTCTGTATGTTTTGGTACAGTTTATAATACTTATCTTTTTCGGTTTCCAGAGGCTGCAAGACCATAGCTTTGGAAAGAGGTGGTAGAGGACAACCAAATCGACATATTTTATCTTCTCGTTTTCTACAAGTTCTAGAATGTTTATGAATTTGAAGTTCTATTAAACGACCAATGTTTGGATTGTCTTGAGAACATTTCAGATAATGATCCACATAAGTAGGCAACTCTTCATCTGAATCCACATTGAATTTTGGGGCATTTTGTACCCATACAATCAAGTGAATGTGTGGCGATCCACGTTGCTGAAATTCCACTATAAAAAAGTGATCACCAACTATTCCAAGAGGTCCGTGTTCACTCTTTAGAACTGTGTTGATGAATTCTTTAACTCTGTGCTCGAAATAGCTGGAACAAATGACTGGATCTGATTGAATGAGTTTTATCTTTTGTTCCCAAGCCAAGTTTTCAATTTGATCATCAGTGTATTTCAAATTTTTATTCAAGATAGCTAACATTTTCAAAAGGTCAATCCATCTTGTATCAGCCGAGGACAATCACATGAACCAAGTTGGCAAACCCAACTGTCGAATCATAGCATAAACATCTTTTTTTAGATTCTAAATATGCAGGAGAATTTCTTAGCTGCTTAAACAAATAGTAACTTTCATCATTTATTTACAAGACTGTCAATACATTCTAAGTTTCTTGCTTGTACAGCAGTAATCTTATTTGTTCCAGTCTGACACCTTCTAACAGCAAGGTTTGCTTTATCGTTCAATTGCTTCATTTGTATTTTTTTCAGTTTAAAAATATATTGGGTACACTGTTAGCAGCCCGCCTATCCTGACTTCTCAATTTCCACTTTGCAATATCACTATAATGTACAGGCACCTGTCTGTCATCATTAGCTATCCGTCTCTGTCCACAAAATATGGTTGGAAAACTAAGATATTCTGAATCTTTACCTTGAAACATACTGAGTGGTCGCTGACCTTCTCCAGGAGCAAATGTGAAAGTAAAGTTTCTGTTTTCAAGATCTGCATCATCCAATAAAGTGTCAATATTTCCCACATTTTCCTGTGTGATTTCTTCTGCATCTGAATCATAAAGTTCTTCCACATGAGAAGTATTATCAATTGAAATATTATCAATCTGATCATTTGAACAACTGTCACATATTTCACTAACAACATCATCAAAATCATCCTCTGTACACCACTCGAAAAAATTATGTATAATCTCAGCTTGGTTCTCATCATGAGTACTATCATCAAAACCAACATCATTTGTTTCTGAACAAGGTGTTTTGTGTGACTCCAAAAATGCCTGAAGGGTTTCATTGCTTTCTTCTGTGATTTTCTTTATCCACTGCTGATCAATTTCAACATTTGCATGTTTGTACAATTCACTACCATTCATTAGCCAGTGCAAAGCACACAATACATGGAATGGTCGGACATTTTCTGAGAAAACATGTGACTTAAATGAAAACTTCTTCTTCAATTTCACTGCAACTGTAACATTTTCGTCAAACGGTCTTGGCAAAGCATTTACAACTGGTTGAATATCAACAGGTACATTAACAACATTTCCTTTTACTGATAACTGGCGACCTCTGGGTAGTTCTCGCATCTGCATGAACGGTATACGTAAAGCAATAAGGCGTTCTTCAAGGGGAAACAGCTCCAGTTCTTTGGGTTTTGGTGGCCACTTCATTCCATTTAAAACAGACAATTTGGGACTTTACCACATTAAATATTGTCTTTGTATGTGCAACACATCCATTCTTCTTCATTGACTGATTTCACACCTGTTAAGTATTTTTCCTTGTCTTTACAAACAAATGTTTTAGCTTTTGATACAGTCTCTTCAAACCATGTCTATTGACAACAACTACATACATACACAGGTCTAACTGATATATTCTTGTGAAACTTTTCGATACAAACATCAATAGCACTACCACAGTTTCTGCGCTTTCTGTTGATCCTTTCAACTTGTGAAAAGGATGGATCTTTACGCTTGGCAGCTTTTCTTTTACAGTCTGTAATGTTTTCACTTTTTTGTTTCTTTCATTTAATCTCCATTGTTGTTTTGCAACCCTTTATTGTTCTAATATATATGGATCTGACTTTGCCTTCCTCTTTGACCGATTTTGTATATCACTGTCTTTCTGTTTGAATTCATGGCTTTTTCGATATTCTCGTTTCTTGTCACTTTCCCATCTTTTATAGTCATCTATCAATCTAGCTCTTCTCATATATGCCTTTGTCATAGCTTTGTCTTTTCTTCTGTTTTCTTCAGATTGTCTAACACTCTGCATAGATTTAAGTGTATATTCTCTATCCTTTTTTCTGTATTCTTCAGACTGTCTAACACTCTGCATAGATTTAAGCGTATATTCTCTATCCTTTTTTGTATTCTTCAGATTGTCTAGCACTCTGCATAGATTTAAGCGTATACTCTCTATCCTTTTTTGTGTTTTCTTCAGATTGTCTAGCACTCTGCTTAGATTTAAGCGTATATTCTCTATCCTTTTTTCTGTATTCTTCAGACTGTCTAGCACTCTTCATAGATTTAAGCGTATATTCTCTTTCCTTTTTTTTTTGGTATTCTTCAGATTGTCTAGCACTCTGCTTAGCTTTAAGCGTATATTCTCTATCCTTTTTTTCTGTATTCTTCAGACTGTCTAGCACTCTGCATAGATTGAAGTGTATACTCTTTGTCTTTTATTTTGAAGTTAGAGCACTGTCTCAGTTTCTGCATATAAGCTCTCATATATTCTTTTCTGTCTGTGATTTTTTCTTATTTGTTTTTTCTTTGTTCCTAATCTTTTGTTATTTGGTTACCTTTGTGCTATTTCCAGTCTTCTGTTCAAATCTATGCTTTTGATCCTTGAAGTATTTGCCAATAAGAGTTGCATGACTTTCACTACTTGTATCATCAAAAAAGTCTTCTACATGTGCATTCCTCATATTTCTTTCAGACATCTTTCTCTTGTAAGTTACAGATTTCCAAGCATAGTTACAAGGAGTGCCAGTATGACACTCTGCACTATTTTCAATATCAAATGCTGAATTATGCTCAAGATCAGATAAGTCAAAGTCTATAGGGAGAATTTCGAACTGTTGTGGAAATGGAAATCATCATACTTTCATACAACGCATATAGAAATGTAACTAGATCATCTAAACAACTGAAAGCAGCTAGTAATGATTTTCCATCTGGAACTGATAATCCATTGAAACCATGGGAATGTGAATCGAATATAAAATATTTGCAATCTCTCTTGAACACAGAAGAACAAATTGAACCTATCATTGGTAAAACATTTGAAGAACATTGTAAAGCAGTGTATAATGCTTGGTGAAGGGTAGGTAAACTGGTATTGACAAACTGTTCTGTGCAAAGACCTGTCATAATAGCAGATTTTTTAACAACAACTTCTTTGTTTAAAATTGAAACTAATCTTGGAAGTTCATCAAAGTTGAGCGACTTACTTCTGAATTTACCTTTTAGCCCTTAATTCATATATAATCTTATTATACAGACAATCTCCAGCTAATAGAATGTTGTCTAAATCTGTACTACAAGAAATGTCCGAGTACGCTGCATATATTAATGAACAAAGTGCATTTGCAGTGCATTGACATCCTCTGGACTCATTGCTAAATATTTCAGAACCTTGCTGAAAAGATCCCAGTTCAAATTTGACAGAATTAAATGGACCATTAGAAGGATTCCATAGCATTAGTTCAGCATGTTCACTTGCTGGAATGGCACTATACAATGGCTTATTAGAATTCATCAAACAGTTCTGTCCTCTTATATTTACATTAGAAGATCTCATTGTTTCATGAATACAGGTATTTGAAGAACTTTCTAAAACATTTTCAAAAGGTTCACAACAATAACTGCTAAGAATGTCAGGCTTGTTTTCATAGAAATTTTCAGACAAGTATTCAGACATGTTTTCAGACAAGTTTTCAGACATATTTTCAGACACATTTTCAAACACATTTTCAGATAGGTTTTCAGGTTACTCTTCAATGAACACAGATGGTTTTTTTGTGGGCTGGGATGGACCCCATCTGATAAACCAATAACACCCATAGACACAGATGGCCCTTCATCTGAAACAGATGAAAGGAAAGGGTGGGCTAGGCCCCTATCTGATAAACCAATAACACCCATCTGTACTGCCACACCAGGAGATTCCGCATCCGATACTTCATGTCTTTCCTTTCTAACTCTGTCTTCCTTTCTCATTTGATTCAAAGACATCTTCAACAAACGTGGCATCCTTTTCCTCAATCCAACACAAATTTGAATATCACAAAAATTATAATGTACAGTAAAATAGTTATGACTAGAGCTCTCAGTGAAACTGACTAGGGCCCCGGCAGCGCTATCAGAGGAGTAGTAAAAAAATTTGTGGACGGACAGACGGACAGACAGACAGACAGACGGACGGACAGAGTGATTACTATAGGGCACCCACACTTTCAGTGCGGGGCCCTAAATATAAATAATTGTTCACAGAAGAATGTTCAGATAGAAAATCTGTTTGGCGATACTAAAAAAAGAAAAGAAAAACATAATAGCTTTATGAAGAAACAAAACTAAATAGTCCCAATTTGACATAAAAATTAATAATAACTTAATATTACTTATCCTTACAATTTAAACATTATCATAAAACACTAGTTAAAAAAATTGCTGATTTAATCACAAGATTGTAAATTATCTATATGCAAATGCAATTTCTTTCAGATGAAAATCACCTGAAAAATACTATTACATAAACTAGCAGATCTGTATCATATTGTGAATAATAGCTTTATAAAGAAACGAAACTAAGTAGTCACAATTTGAAATTGTGACTAACTTAATATTACTTATCCTCACAATTTAAACATTATGCTAAAACACTACTTAAAAGAGTTATTGATAGAACCACAAGGTTGTAAATTATCTTTATTCAAATGCAATTTCTTTTAGATGAAAATCACTTGAATAATTCTTTCACATAAACTAGTATATCTGTATAATATTGAAAACAAACTGAAAATCATACAAAGGAAACACCGTGATCAGCAAGGAGGTATTATCCCAAGTAGAGACACACTTGTGCATTGGTAATTTTTGCCATAGAAGTTTTTTATGTGAGCATATGCTATTCATCAGTTTTAGAAAATACTAACTTTGATACAAAATTGTTTCAGATTATGGAACAAACAAAATATAAAAAATTATTTTGTTTTCACAGAATAATCAAATTAAATTTTGTCTTTTACCAATGGCACTTACCCGGTACAGGAATACCTGTTTTACCCACATCATAATGTCTTAGTAATCAATATTAAGACAGAAAGGTGTGTATTTAGTTAAATGCAATCATTTTCAAATAATGGGTACAATTCTGCAAGTGCAGAATTTTAAAGAATGTTTAAAAAATATCTTCTGGTCTGTGTACCCAGCTCCTGAAAAGAAGGAGAAAATCACTGAAAAGAATGACTAATCAAAACTAGAGCTGTCAGATAATCTGACTATAGTTCTGCTACAGGGCTATGAGATGAGAGCTGGAAAATTTTGATGTTTAAAAATCCAAGAGTTATGGACCCTTGGCCATTATTGCACCATTACACCTTCCTTATCTTAGAGACAAAGTGTGGTATAAGTTTCATTGAAATAGGAACAAAAATATAAAAGTGAAGCAAAAAGCATTTTGATTTTTGAAAACCTACCATGGGACATAACTCCAAGAGTTTTGAACCGTGGACTCTTATTCTGTTATACACGGTACATCCAGTCAATGTCCATGTTTATACAAACTTAGTTTTTCAAACTTGACCCAGATTTCATCAATGCAATCATTCTGAGCAAGTTTCATGATGAATGGACTTAAAATGTGGCCTCTAGAGTGTTCACAAGGTTTTCCTATGACCTTATTTTTGACCGGACATGACCCATATTCGAACATGACAGAGGTTTTGTCAAGGTGATCGTTTTGAGCATGTTTCATGAAGTTTAGCCTGAAAATGTTGCTACCAGAGTGTTCAGCAAGTTTTTCCATGAATTGACCTACTGATCTACTTTTTGACCTAACAAACTTGGCCAAGATTTCATCAAGGCAATCATTCTGGGTAAGTTTCACGACGATTGGATTTAAAATGTGGCCTCTTCACAAGGGTTTTTTATGATTTGACCTACTGACCTCATTTTTGACCGGGCATGATCCATATTCAAACTTGAACAAAGGAACCAACATCTTATGGTGGTTTAAGTTGTGTGCAAGTTTGATTAAAATCAAATCATAAATGAAACGTCTTTTGTGCAGATAAGACCAAAGTAGGTAATTCGTGCCCTTTCAGGGGCAATAACTCTGGAAAAGATGATGGGATATGGGTGGTTCAACAAAGGAACCAAGATCCTATGGTGCTTCAAGTTGTGTGTAAATTTGGTTAAAATTATATCCCCCTGGTTCACTCACTTGTGTGTCAATGTCTCGAGTAAATTCTATTTCAAGCTCTGGGGACCATCCTTTTCATCAGCAGATTGATTTTAGCTTATTTTGGTAGGGAGTAACCTAGGTAACATTCCTGGGAACTTTGAATCAAATTTGCCTTAGGGTTTAGGTGGAGTTTCCGTTTGAATCATATTTACAATATTTTTCTATTTTTAGCTCTGGTGGCCATTTCGTTCATCGGAGTGGGATCGTTTTAGCCTTTTTGGTTGAGGGTTATCTAAGCAACATTGTCGCAATGAACCTACATGCTAAATATGAAGGCTATATCTCAAATACTTCAAAAGTTATGACAAAGTAGGTCAAAGGTCAAGGTCATGGATAAAAAAATTGAATGGTTGAGAAAACCTTGTCACAAGGAACATACATGCCAAATATGAAGGCTCTATCTCATATGGATTAAAAAGGTATGATAAAGTAGGTCACAGGTCAACATCACAGGTCAAATCTTTATATGAGTGGGAAGCTCTTGTCACAAGGAACCTACATGCCAAATATGAAGGCTCTATCTCAAACGGTTTAAAAGTTATGACAAAATAACCTACTGATCTACTTTTTGATTTGACATGACCCATATTCGAACTTAACTGAGATATTGTCCAGATGATCATTCTGACCAAGTTTTATGATGATTTGACTAAAACTGTGGCCTCTAAGAGTGCTCAAAACGTTTTTCTATGATTTAACCTGCTGACCTTCTTGACAAAATGAGACCAATATCAATACAATACGTGTGTTATCTTTATTGGCAGTGACAATAATTAGACCTTTATCAATACATTGAGATTGTGTAAACTTTTTTGGTCAGTGACAATAATGAGACCAATATCAATACATTAAGGTTCTTTTATCTTTATTGCTCAGTGACAATAATGAGACCAATATCAATAAAGTCAGGCTGTCTTATCTTCATGGATCAGTGACAATGATGAGACCAATATCAATACAGTCTAAGTGTGTTATCTTTATTGGTAAGTGATAATCATGAGACCAATATCAACACAGTTATGGCGTGTTATCTTCATTGGTCAGTGACAGTTATGGCGTGTTATCTTCATTGGTCAGTGACTGTGACCAATATCAATACAGTAATGATATGTTATCTTCATTGGTCAGTGACAAGACTGTGACCAATATCAATACAGTAATGATATGTTATCTTCATATGTCAGTGACAAGAATGTGACCAATATCAATACAGTAATGGTATGTTATGTTCATTGGTCAGTGACAAGAATGTGACCATTATCAATACAGTAATGGCGTGTAATCTTTAGTGGTCAGTGACAATAATAATGAGTACTATTGACAGTCATACAGAAAGTGAGTGTTGTCTTTATTGGCCAATGAACAATATTGAGACCAATTCAGTAAGGGTGTGTTCTTTATTGTTCAGTGTAAATAATGAGACCTGTATCAATACAGTAATCTTTATTGGGCACTGGCAATAATGAGACCAATATAAGAAGAGTAAGAGTGTGTTATCATTATTGGTCAGTGACTATCATAAGACCAATATCAATACAGCAAGAGTGGGTTGTCTTTATTGGTCAGTGAGAATAATGAGACCAAAAGCAATACAGTATGGGTGTTTGTTTGTTTGATTTGATGTTTAACGTCCCCGTCAACACTGTTTAGGACATTTTGGAAACGTTGCTTCCAATTTTGGGGGACCTTTTACCCGACATTTAGGTGAAATGACATCTCAAGCCCTGTCGCCCAATGAAACCAATATGGTTTATAAGCAAGGACCGTCTGACTCGCACCGCTTTGCCTGGACAGGCTTAGATCCTCTATGCGGTTTACCAATACCCGTTTCCGGTCGGTCTCACTTGTGCATGGATCTTTATTGGTCAGGGACTATAATGAGACCTCAAACAATATTTTAAGAGTGTTAATCTTTATTGGTCAGTGACAATAATGAGACCAATATCGAAACAGTAAAAGTGTATTATCATTATTGGTCAGTGACAATAATGAGACCAATATCAATACAGTGAGGCTGCCATCACGTGATTAAATCCGTGAGATGAACACCCCCTTTAATATGTTCTAAAAAAGGGGTATCCTTTGAAAGCGAGGAATACACTACAGAACTGGAAAATATGAAGTGTACATGCTTTCTGGGCCCGAATAGCTAGTTTCGGCCAAGTAGGCCTCATCAGTGACCCTCAAATATTTTCAAAATTCCACAATGGAATCAATGATCCCAAAGGACAAGAAAATATAAACTACACTATGATATAGGACAGGGAGACTTTTTACGGCCGCCACATTCCCAGACACCAGCTGCAGTGACGTCAAATATGTTCTATAAAAGTGTTATTCTTTGGAAGCAAGGAATACACCACAGAACTGGAAAATATGAAGTTTACATGTTTTCTTGGCCTCTCTAGCTAGTTTCGGCCAATTAGGCCTAGTCAGTGACCATCAAATATTTTCAAAATTCCACAATGGAATCAATGATCCCAAAGGAAACGAAGCTTTACACTACAATATGATGTAGGGCAAGGAGACCTTTTACGGCCGCTACATATTCCCAGACATCAGCTGTAGTGACGTCAACTATGTTCTATAAAAGGGTTATCCTTTGGAAACCAAGGAATACACCACAGAACTTATAGAGCAAACTTGTATATAGAGAACATTAATTTTCTTATTTCTTCTCCAAGACAAAGGCTTTGGGTACCAGTTAGAACCACCTCAATGAAGCGGTTCTAAGGAGCACCCACAACCTATTTGAGAAAATATCATATTCCTTAGACAAGTAACCATTTTGGAGATGTGAAAAGACAGTATGTCACACGGTTGTGTTATCGTATTGGTAATCTCTATTGTTCGGTGACATTAAAGCGACCAACATCAATACTGTAAGGCTTAGTTAGCTTTAGTGGTTAGTGACAATCAGGGACAAATATGAGACCAATATCAATAGATTAAGGTTGTGCTATCTTTATTTGTCAGTGACAATAATGCTACCTATATCACTCCAGCAAGAGTGTGTTATCATTATTGGTCAGTGACAATAATGAGACCAATGTCAGAACAGAAAGGTTGTGTTATCTTTGTTGGTCAATGAATATAATGACACCAATATTAATACAGTAAGATTTTGTTATCTTTATTGGTCAGTGACAATAATGAGACCCATATCAATACAGTAAGAGTATGATATCTTTATTGGTCAGTGACTATAATGCAATCTATGTCAATATAGTAACAATGTGTTATCTTATTGGTCAGTGACAATAATGAGACCAATATCAATCCAGTAAGATTTTGTTATCTTTATTGGTCAGTGAACAAATGCGACCAATATTAATACAGTTAAGTATGCATTATCTTAATTGTTCAGTGACATTCATGAGCTCTCTATCAATATTTTAAGAGTGAGTGAGTGAGTGAGTGTTTGAGTTTTACGTCACACCAACAGCTAAGGTCATACGGAGACGGGACCTCAGTTTAAAGACTCATCCGAAAGTCTGGAGAAGCCCGGTATCGATCCTGGGACCCCTGGTTTACAAGGCGAGTAGCATAACCACTGTACCACGGAGGCTTCTCAATATTTTAAGAGTGTAAATCTTTATGGGTCAGTGACAATAATGAGACCAATATCAAAACAGTAGAAGTGTATTATCGTTATTGGTCAGTGTAAATAATGAGACAAATATCAATACAATATGGTTGTCATCACATGAACAAGTCCGTGACTTTGGAAGCAAGGAATACACCACAGACCTGGAAAATATGAAGTGAACATGTTTTTTTTGGGTCTCATTTGCTAGTTTCGGCCAATTAGGCCTCACCAGTGACCCTCAAATATTTTCAAAATTCCACAATGGAATCAATGATCCCAAAGGACAAGAAAATATAAACTACACTTTGATGTAGGGCATGGAGACTTTTACGGCCGCCACACATTCCCAGACATCAACTGTAGTGACGTCAAATATGTTCTATAAAAGTGTTATTCTTTGGAAGCAAAGAATACACCACAGAACTGGAAAATATGAAGTTTACATGTTTTCTGGGCCTCACTAGCTAGTTTCGGCCCAATAGGCCTAATCAGTGACCCTCAAATATTTTCAAAATTCCACAATGGAATCAATGATCTAAAAGGAAAAGAAACTATAAACTACAATATGATGTAGGGCAAGGAGACTTTTTACGGCCGCCACATATTCCCAGACATCAGCTGTAGTGACGTCAACTATGTTCTATAAAAGGGTTATCCTTTGGAAGCAAGGAATACACCACAGAACTGGACAATATAGAGAAAACTTGTATATAGAGAAAACGTGTACATTACTTTTCTTATTTCTTCTCCAAGACAAAGGCTTAGGGTGCCAGTCAGAACCACCTCAATGAAGCGGTTCTAAGGAGCACCAACCCCCTATCTAAGAAAAAATCCTATTCCTCAGACAAGTAACCATTTTGGAGATGTGAAAAGACAGTATGTCGCACGGTTGTGTTATCGTACTGGTTATCTCTATTGTTCAGTGACATTAAAGAGACCAACATGAAAACTGTAAGGCTTAGTTATCTTATTGGTACGTGACAATAATGCGACCTATATCATTACAGTATAAGTGTACTACTTTTATTGATCAGTGACAATTAAGAGACCAATATCATTACAGTATGAGTGTATTATCTTTATTGATCAGTGACAATGATGAGACAAATATCAATAGAGAAAGGGTGTGTTAGCTTTAGTGGTTAGTGACAATCAGTGACAAATATGAGCACAATATCAATAGATTAAAGGTGTGTTATCTTTATTGGTCAGAGACAATAATGAGACCTATGTTTCGTTGATTTGAGGTTTAACGTCCCCGTCAACACTGTAAATGTCATTTTGGAGACGTTGCTTCCAATTTTGTGGGACTTTTACCCGACATTGAGATGAATTGGCATCTCAAGCCCTGTCGCCCAATGAAACTAATAGGGTTTATTAGCATGGACGGTCCGCCTCGCACGCAGTTCCTAGACAGGCTTAGATCCTCTAAGCGGTTTACCAGTACTAGTGTGCGGGTCGGACTCAGCTCTGCGGGGAAGCATCATGCAGCCCATATATTTCTTCAAGCCTATCAATGCAGAAAAAGTGTGTTATCTTTATTGGTCACTGACAATAATGACACCAATATCAGTACAGGAAGGTCGTGTTATCTTTGTTGGTCAGTGAGAATAATGACACCAATTATATTACAGTAAGATTTTGTTATCTTTATTTGTCAGTGACAATAATGAGACCCATACCAATACAGTAAGAGTGTGATATCTTTATTGGTCAGTGACTATAATGCAATCTATGTCAATATAGTACGATGTGTTATCTTATTGGTCAGTGACAACAATGAGATCAATATCAATCCAGTAAGATTTTCTTATCTATATTGGTCAATGAAAAAATGAGACCAATATCAATACAGTTAAGTATGTATTATCTTTATTGTTCAGTGACAATAATGAGACCTCCATCAATATTTTAAGAGTGAGTGAGTGAGTTTTTTGAGTTTTGAATCTCACCAACAGCTAAGGTCATACGGAGACGGGCCCTCGGTTTAAAGACTCATCCAAAATCTGGAGATGCCCGGGTTCGATCCTGCGACCCCTGGTTTACAAGGTGAGTAGCATAACCACTGCATCATGGAGGCTTGTTAATATTTTAAGAGTGTTAATCTTCATTGGTCAGTGACAATAATGAGACCAATATCAAAACAGTAGAAGTGTATTATCATTATTGGTCAGTGACAATAATGAGACCAATATCAATACAGTAAGGTTGTCATCACATGAACAAGTCCGTGACTTTGGAAGCAAGGAATACACCACAGACCTGGAAAATATGAATTGCACATGTTTTCTGGGCCTAACTTGCTAGTTTCGGCCAATTAGGCCTCATCAGTGACCCTCAAATATGTTCACGATTCCACAATGGAATCAATGATCCAGAAGGACAAAACAATATAAACTACACTATGATGTAGGGCAAGGAGACTTTTTACGGCCGCCACACATTCACAGACATCAGCTGTAGTGACGTTAAATATGTTCTATAAAAGGGTTATCCTTTTGAAGTAAGGAATACACCACAGAACTGGACAATATAGAGGAAAATAGTATATAGAGAAAACTTGTACATTGATTTACTTATTTCTTCTCCAAGACAAAGGCTTTCCGTACCAGTTAGAACCACCTCAATGAAGCGTTTCTAAGGAGCACCCAATACCTATGTGAGAATAAATCATATTCCTCAGACAAAGAGCTATTTTGGAGATGTGGAAAGACACTATGTCGCACGGTTGTGTTATCGTTTTTGTTATCTCTATTGTTCTGTGACATTAAAGAGACCAACATCATTACAGTATGGTTTAGTTATCTTATTGGTCCGAGACAATAATGCGACCCATTTCAATACAGTAAGAGTGTGTTACCTTTGTATGTCAGGGACAATAATGAGACCAATATCACTACAATATGAGTGTATTACTTTGATTGATCCATGACAATAATGAGACCAATATCATGACAGTACGAGTGTATAATCGTTATTGATCAGTGACAATGATGACACCAATAGCAATAGAGTAAGAGTGTGTTATCTTTATTGGTCAGTGAAAATAATGAAACCAATATAAATACAGTAAGATTTTGTTATCTTTATTGGTAGGTGACAATCATGAGACTCATACCAATTCAGTAAGAGTGTGATATCTTTATTGGCCAGTGACTATAATACAATCTATGTCAATATAGTAACAATGTGTTATCTTATTGGTCAGTGACAATAATGAGACCGATATCAACCCAGTAAGATTTTGTTATCGTTTTTGGTTAGTGGAAAAATGAGACCAATATCAATACGGTTAAGTATGTATTACCTTTATTGTTCAGTGACAATGATGTGACCTCCATCAATATTTTAAGAGTGAGTGAGTAAGTGAGTGTTAGTTTTACGTCTCACCAACAGTTACGGTCATACGGAGACGGGACCTCGGTTTAAAGACTCATCCGAAAGTCTGGAGAAGCCGGGGATCGATCCTGCGACCCCTGGTTTACAAGGCGAGTAGTATAACCACTCCACCACGGAGGCTTCTCAATATTTTAAGAGTGTTAATCTTTATTGGTCAGTGACAATAATGAGACCAATATCAAAACAGAAAAAGTGTATTATCATTATTGGTCAGTGACAATAATGAGACCAATATCAATACAGTTAGTGAGTGTTTGAGTTTTACGTCCCGACAACAGCTTAGGTCATTCGGAGACGGGACCTCGGTTTAAAGACTCATCCGAAAGTCTGGAGAAGCCCGGGATCGATCCTGCGACCCCTGGTTTACAAGGCGAGTAGCGTAACCACCACACCACGGAGGCTTCTTATTTCAATACAGTAAGGTTGTCATCACGTGAACAAGTCCGGGTCTCTGATGGGAGCTGTGGGTTGATTGTATCGATTCCTGATCATTGCCACCACTTCTATTTTAGAAGCAAGGAACACACCACAGAACTGGAAAATATAAGGTGTACATGTTTTCTGGGCCCCAATTGCTAGTTTCGGCCAATTAGGCCTCATCAGTGACCTCAAATATTTTCAAAATTCCATCACGGAATCAATGATCCTAAAGGACAAGAAAATAAAAACTACACTTTGTTGTAGGACAGGGAGACTTTTTGTGGCCGCCACAGATTCCCAGACATCAGCTGTAGTGACGTCAAATATGTTCTATAAAAGTGTTATTATTTGGAAGCAAGGAATACACCAAAGAACTGAAAATATGGAGTGTACATGTTTTCTGGGCCCCACTTGCTAGTTTCGGCCAATTAGGCCTCATTAATGACCTTAAATATTTTCACAGTCCACAATGGAATCAATGACCCTAAAGGACAAGAAAATAGAAACTACACTATGATGTAGGACAGGCAGACTTTTTTACGGCCGCCACACATTCCCAGACATCAGCTGTAGTGACGTCAAATATGTTCTATAAGTGTTATTCTTTGGACGCAAGGAATACACCACAGAACTGGAAAATTTCGAGAATAATAATAATAATAAATAATAATAATAATAATCGACCTTATTTATAGAGGGTAACACATTTAGTACAAGTACTAATCTTCCATGTGGCCCTCTTTTCCTGGGTAGAAACCAAGAATACTTGGATATTGAGAAAACTTGTACATTAATTTTATTATTTTTCTCCAAGACAAAGGTTTTTATGGTACTCGTTAGAATCACCTCAATGAAGTGATTCTAAGGAGCACCCACAACCTATGTGAGAACAAAATCATATTCATCAGATAAGTAGCCATTTTGGAGATGTGAAAAGTCACTATGTCGCACGGTTGTGTTATCGTATTGGTTATCCTTATTGTTCAGTGTCATTAAAAAGACCACAATCAATACAGTAAGGTTTAGTTATCTTATTGGTCCGAGACAATAATGCGACCCATTTCAATTCAGTAAGAGTGTGTTACCTTTGTTGGTCAGGGACAATAATGAGACCAATATCATTATTTTTGTTTGTTTTTTTTATTTGAGGTTTAACGTCCCCGTCAACACTGTAAAGGTCATTTTGGAGACGTTGCTTCCAATTTTGTGGGACTTTTACCCGACAATGAGATGAAATGACATCTCAAGCCCTGTCGCCCAATGAAACCAATAGGGTTTATTAGCATGGACGGTCTGCCTCGCACCGCGGTTCCTGGACAGGCTATTCGAAATTCGCAAAATTGCAGTATGTTTCCTCTGGCTTTCTTTGCCGGGTCATTACAGGGTCACTGATGAGGCTTTATTAGCCGAAACTACGTAGTATGACCCAGCCTCTTTCTTATGAATGTTTTCATTGCTCTTAAAGGAACTCATTTTTGATTTTTATTGCCTTCACTGCAGCTGGTGTTGTGCCGTGTGGCGGCCGTAAAACGTCTCCCCGTACATCAACCATAGTGCAGTTTATATTTTACTTTTGGTCCTTTGAGGTCAGCGTGAATATTCTGAGAAATCAGAAATAAATTATTGGTTTAGACTCATATTCTAGACAGGTTTTTAATTATTTGGACCCCAATTTGATTTATATCAGTCTTTGAATCGACTGCCTATTCGAAATTCGCAAAATTGCAGTATGTTTCCTCTGGCTTTCTTTGCCGGGTCATTACAGGGTCACTGATGAGGCTTTATTAGCCGAAACTACGTATTTGACCCATCTTCTTTCTTATGAATGTTTTCATTGCTTTTAAAGGAACTCATTTTTGATTTTTATTTGCCTTCACTGCAGCTGGTGTTGTGCCGTGTGGCGGCCGTAAAACGTCTCCCCGTACATCAACCATAGTGCAGTTTATATTTTACTTTTGGTCCTTTGAGGTCAGCGTGAATATTCTGAGAAATCAGAAATAAATTATTGGTTTAGACTCATATTCTAGACAGGTTTTTAATTATTTGGACCCCAATTTGATTTATATCAGTCTTTGAATCGACTGCCTATTCGAAATTCGCAAAATTGCAGTATGTTTCCTCTGGCTTTCTTTGCCGGGTCATTACAGGGTCACTGATGAGGCTTTATTAGCCGAAACTACGTAGTATGACCCATCTTCTTTCTTACGAATGTTTTCATTGCTCTTAAAGGAACTCATTTTTGATTTTTATTTGCCTTCACTGCAGCTGGTGTTGTGCCGTGTGGCGGCCGTAAAACGTCTCCCCGTACATCAACCATAGTGCAGTTTATATTTTACTTTTGGTCCTTTGAGGTCAGCGTGAATATTCTGAGAAATCGGAAATAAATTATTGGTTTAGACTCATATTCTAGACAGGTTTTTAATTATTTGGACCCCAATTTGATTTATATCAGTCTTTGAATCGACTGCCTATTCGAAATTCGCAAAATTGCAGTATGTTTCCTCTGGCTTTCTTTGCCGGGTCATTACAGGGTCACTGATGAGGCTTTATTAGCCGAAACTACGTAGTATGGCCCATCTTCATTCTTATGATTGTTTTCATTGCTCTTAAAGGAACTCATTTTTGATTTTTATTAGATCCCCTAAGCGGTTTACCAGTACGAGTGTGCGGGCCGGATTCAGCTCTGCGTGGAAGCATCATGCAGCCCATTTATTTCTTCAAGCCCCTATGGGCGGGGGCTTACCAATATCATTACATTGTGAGTGTATTACTTTTATTGATCTGTGACAATAATGAGACCAATATCATTACAGTATGAGTGTATTATCGTTATTGATCAGTGACAATGATGAGACCAATATCAATAGAGTAAGAGTGTGTTATCTTTATTGGTCAGTGAAAATAATGACACCAATATTAATACAGTAAGAGTTTGTTGTCTTTATTGGTCAGTGATAATTATGAGTCTCATACCAATACAGTAAGAGTGTGATTTCTTTATTGGTCAGTGACTATAATGCAATCTATGTCAATATAGTAACAATGTGTTATCTTATTGGTCAGTGACAATAATTAGACCGATATCAATCCAGTAAGATTTTGTTAGCTTTTTTGGTTAGTGGAAAAATGAGACCAATATCAATACGGTTAAGTATGTATTACCTTTATTGTTCAGTGACAATAATGAGACCTCTTTCAATATTTTAAGAGTGAGTGAGTTAGTGAATGTTTGAGATTTACGTCTCACCAACAGCTACGGTCATACGGAGACGGGACCTCGGTTTAAAGACTCATCCGAAAGTCTGGAGAAGCCCTGGATCGATCCTGCGACCCCTGGTTTACAAGGCGAGTAGTATATAATCACTGCACCACGGAGGCTTCTCAAAATTTTACGAGTGTTAATCTTTATTGGTCAGTGACAATAATGAGACCAATATCAAAACAGAAAAAGTGTATCATTATTGGTCAGTGACAATAATGAGACCAATATCAATACAGTTAGTGAGTGTTTGAGTTTTACGTCCCGACAACAGCATAGGTCATTCGGAGACGGAACCTCGGTTTAAAGACTCATCCGAAAGTCTGGAGAAGCCCGGGATCGATCCTGCGACCCCTGGTTTACAAGGCGAGTAGCGTAACCACTACACCACGGAGGCTTCTTATTTCAATACAGTAAGGTTGTCATCACGTGAACAAGTCCGGGTCTCTGATGGGAGCTATAGGTTGATTGTATCGATTCCTGATCATTGCCACCACTTCCATTTTGGAAGCAAGGAATACACCACAGAACTGGAAAATATAAGGTGTACATGTTTTCTGGGCGTCAATGCTAGTTTCGGCCAATTAGGCCTCATCAGTGACCTCAAATATTTTCAAAATTCCACAATGGAATCAATGATCCTAAAGGACAAGAAAATATAAACTACACTTTGATGTAGGACAGGGAGACTTTTTGCGGCCGCCCAAGATTCCCAGACATCAGCTGTAGTGACGTCAAATATGTTCTATAAAAGTGTTATTCTTTGGAAGCAAGGAATACACCAAAGAACTGAAAATATGGAGTGTACATGCTTTCTGGGCCTCACTTGCTAGTTTCGGCCAATTAGGCCTCATTAATGACCCTAAATATTTTCACAGTCCACAATGGAATCAATGATCCTAAAGGACAAGAAAATAGAAACTACACTATGATGTAGGACAGGCAGACTTTTTACTGCCGCCACACATTCCCAGACATCAGCTGTAGTGACGTCAAATATGTTCTATAAGTGTTATTCTTTGGAAGCAAGGAAAACACAACAGAACTGGAAATTTCGAGAATACTTGGATATTGAGAAAACTTGTACATTAATTTCATTTTTTTCTCCAAGACAAAGGTTTTTTTTGGTACTCGTTAGAATCACCTCAATGAAGTGATTCTAAGGAGCACCCACAACCTATGTGAGAAAAAAATCATATTCATCAGATAAGTAGCCATTTTGGAGATGTGAAAAGTCACTATGTCGCACGGTTGTGTTATCGTATTGGTTATCTTTATTGTTCAGTGTCATTTAAAAGACCACAATCAATAGAGTAAGGTTTAGTTATCTTATTGGTCCGAGACATAATGCGACCCATTTCAATACAGTAAGAGTGTGTTACCTTTGTTGGTCAGGGACAATAATGAGACCAATATCATTACATTATGAGTGTATTACTTTTATTGATCCGTGACAATAATGAGACCAATATCATTACAGTATGAGTGTATTATCGTTATTGATCAGTGACAATGATGAGACCAATAGCAATAGAGTAAGAGTGTGTTATCTTTATTGGTCAGTGAAAATAATGACACCAATATTAATACAGTAAGAGTTTGTTATCTTTATTGGTCAGTGACAATTATGAAACTCATACCAATACAGTAAGTGTGTGATTTCTTTATTGGTCAGTGACTATAATGCAATCTATGTCAATATAGTAACAATGTGTTATCTTATTGGTCAGTGACAATAATGAGACCGATATCAAGCCAGTAAGATTTTGTTATCTTTTTTGGTTAGTGGAAAAATGAGACCAATATCAATACGGTTAAGTATGTATTACCTTTATTGTTCAGTGACAATAATGAGACCTCTATCAATATTTTAAGAGTGAGTGAGTTAGTGAGTGTTTGAGATTTACGTCTCACCAACAGCTAAGGTCATACGGAGACGGGACCTCGGTTTAAAGACTCATCCGAAAGTCTGGAGAAGCCCTGGATCGATCCTGCGACCCCTGGTTTACAAGGCGAGTAGTATATAATCACTGCACCACGGAGGCTTCTCAAAATTTTAAGAGTGTTAATCTTTATTGGTCAGTGACAACAATGAGACCAATATCAAAACAGAAAAAATGTATTATCATTATTGGTCAGTGACAATAATGAGACCAATATCAATACAGTTAGTGACTTTTTGAGTTTTACGTCTCGACAACAGCTTAGGTAATTCGGAGACGGAACCTCGGTGCAAAGACTCATCCGAAAGTCTGGAGAAGCCCATGATCGATCCTGCGACCCCTGGTTTACAAGGCGAGTAGCGTAACCACTACACCACAGAGGCTTCTTATTTCAATACAGTTAGGTTGTCATCACGTAAACAAGTCCGGGTCTCTGATGGGAGCTGTGGGTTGATTGTATCGATTCCTGATCATTGCCACCACTTCTATTTTGGAAGCAAGGAATACACCACAGAACTGGAAAATATAAGGTGTACATGTTTTCTGGGCGTCAATGCTAGTTTCGGCCAATTAGGCCTCATCAGTGACCTCAAATATTTTCAAAATTCCACAATGGAATCAATGATCCTAAAGGACAAGAAAATATAAACTACACTTTGATGTAGGACAGGGAGACTTTTTGCGGCCGCCCAAGATTCCCTGACATCAGCTGTAGTGACGTCAAATATGTTCTATAAAAGTGTTATTCTTTGGAAGCAAGGAATACACCAAAGAACTGAAAATATGGAGTGTACATGCTTTCTGGGCCTCACTTGCTAGTTTCGGCCAATTAGGCCTCATTAATGACCCTAAATATTTTCACAGTCCACAATGGAATCAATGATCCTAAAGGACAAGAAAATAGAAACTACACTATGATGTAGGACAGGCAGACTTTTTTACGGCCGCCACACATTCCCAGACATCAGCTGTAGTGACGTCAAATATGTTCTATAAGTGTTATTCTTTGGAAGCAAGGAATACACCACAGAACTGGAAAATTTCTAGAATACTTGGATATTGAGAAAACTTGTACATTAATTTCATTTTTTTCTCCAAGACAAAGGTTTTTTTTTTGGCACTCGTTAGAATCACCTCAATGAAGTGATTCTAAGGAGCACCCACAACCTATGTGAGAAAAAAATCATATTCATCAGATAAGTAGCCATTTTGGAGATGTGAAAAGTCACTATGTCGCACGGTTGTGTTATCGTATTGGTTATCTTTATTGTTCAGTGTCATTTAAAAGACCACAATCAATAGAGTAAGGTTTAGTTATCTTATTGGTCCGAGACAATAATGCGACCCATTTCAATACAGTAAGAGTGTGTTACCTTTGTTGGTCAGGGACAATAATGAGACCAATATCATTACATTATGAGTGTATTACTTTTATTGATCCGTGACAATAATGAGACCAATATCATTACAGTATGAGTGTATTATCGTTATTGATCAGTGACAATGATGAGACCAATAGCAACAGAGTAAGAGTGTGTTATCTTTATTGGTCAGTGAAAATAATGACACCAATATTAATACAGTAAGAGTTTGTTATCTTTATTGGTCAGTGACAATTATGAGTCTCATACCAATACAGTAAGTTAATTGTATCAATTCCTGATCTTTGTTTTACTTCTACTTTTCATACCAATACAGTAAGAGTGTGATTTCTTTATTGGTCAGTGACTATAATGCAATCTATGTCAATATAGTAACAATGTGTTATCTTATTGGTCAGTGACAATAATGAGACCGATATCAATCCAGTAAGATTTTGTTATCTTTTTTTGGTTAGTGGAAAAATGAGACCAATATCAATACGGTTAAGTATGAATTACCTTTATTGTTCAGTGACAATAATGAGACCTCTTTCAATATTTTAAGAGTGAGTGAGTTAGTGAGTGTTTGAGAATTACGTCTCACCAACAGCTAAGGTCATACGGAGACGGGACCTCGGTTTAAAGACTCATCCGAAAGTCTGGAGAAGCCCTGGATCGATCCTGCGACCCCTGGTTTACAAGGCGAGTAGTATATAATCACTGCACCACGGAGGCTTCTCAAAATTTTAAGAGTGTTAATCTTTATTGGTCAGTGACAATAATGAGACCAATATCAATACAGTTAGTGAGTGTTTGAGTTTTACGTCCCGACAACAGCATAGGTCATTCGGAGACGGAACCTCGGTTTAAAGACTCATCCGAAAGTCTGGAGAAGCCCGGGATCGATCCTGCGACCCCTGGTTTACAAGGCGAGTAGCGTAACCACTACACCACGGAGGCTTCTTATTTCAATACAGTAAGGTTGTCATCACGTGAACAAGTCCGGGTCTCTGATGGGAGCTGTGGGTTGATTGTATCGATTCCTGATCATTGCCACCACTTCTATTTTGGAAGCAAGGAATACACCACAGAACTGGAAAATATAAGGTGTACATGTTTTCTGGGCGTCAATGCTAGTTTCGGCCAATTAGGCCTCATCAGTGACCTCAGATATTTTCAAAATTCCACAATGGAATCAATGATCCTAAAGGACAAGAAAATATTAACTACACTTTGATGTAGGACAGGGAGACTTTTTGCGGCCGCCCAAGATTCCCAGACATCAGCTGTAGTGACGTCAAATATGTTCTATAAAAGTGTTATTCTTTGGAAGCAAGGAATACACCAAAGAACTGAAAATATGGAGTGTACATGCTTTCTGGGCCTCACTTGCTAGTTTCGGCCAATTAGGCCTCATTAATGACCCTAAATATTTTCACAGTCCACAATGGAATCAATGATCCTAAAGGACAAGAAAATAGAAACTACACTATGATGTAGGACAGGCAGACTTTTTTACGGCCGCCACACATTCCCAGACATCAGCTGTAGTGACGTCAAATATGTTCTATAAGTGTTATTCTTTGGAAGCAAGGAATACACCACAGAACTGGAAAATTTCGAGAATACTTGGATATTGAGAAAACTTGTACATTAATTTCATTTTTTTCTCCAAGACAAAGGTTTTTTTTGGTACTCGTTAGAATCACCTCAATGAAGTGATTCTAAGGAGCACCCACAACCTATGTGAGAAAAAAATCATATTCATCAGATAAGTAGCCATTTTGGAGATGTGAAAAGTCACTATGTCGCACGGTTGTGTTATCGTATTGGTTATCTTTATTGTTCAGTGTCATTTAAAAGACCACAATCAATAGAGTAAGGTTTAGTTATCTTATTGGTCCGAGACAATAATGCGACCCATTTCAATACAGTAAGAGTGTGTTACCTTTGTTGGTCAGGGACAATAATGAGACCAATATCATTACATTATGAGTGTATTACTTTTATTGATCCGTGACAATAATGAGACCAATATCATTACAGTATGAGTGTATTATCGTTATTGATCAGTGACAATGATGAGACCAATAGCAACAGAGTAAGAGTGTGTTATCTTTATTGGTCAGTGAAAATAATGACACCAATATTAATACAGTAAGAGTTTGTTATCTTTATTGGTCAGTGACAATTATGAGTCTCATACCAATACAGTAAGAGTGTAATTTCTTTATTGGTCAGTGACTATAATGCAATCTATGTCAATATAGTAACAATGTGTTATCTTATTGGTCAGTGACAATAATGAGACCGATATCAATCCAGTAAGATTTTGTTATCTTTTTTTGGTTAGTGGAAAAATGAGACCAATATCAATACGGTTAAGTATGAATTACCTTTATTGTTCAGTGACAATAATGAGACCTCTATCAATATTTTAAGAGTGAGTGAGTTAGTGAGTGTTTGAGAATTACGTCTCACCAACAGCTAAGGTCATACGGAGACGGGACCTCGGTTTAAAGACTCATCCGAAAGTCTGGAGAAGCCCTGGATCGATCCTGCGACCCCTGGTTTACAAGGCGAGTAGTATATAATCACTGCACCACGGAGGCTTCTCAAAATTTGAAGAGTGTTAATCTTTATTGGTCAGTGACAATAATGAGACCAATATCAAAACAGAAAAAGTGTATTATCATTATTGGTCAGTGACAATAATGAGACCAATATCAATACAGTTAGTGAGTGTTTGAGGTTTACGTCCCGACAACAGCATAGGTCATTCGGAGACGGAACCTCGGTTTAAAGACTCATCCGAAAGTCTGGAAAAGCCCGGGATCGCTCCTGCGACCCCTGGTTTACAAGGCGAGTAGCGTAACCACTACACCACGGAGGCTTCTTATTTCAATACAGTAAGGTTGTCATCACGTGAACAAGTCCGGGTCTCTGATGGGAGCTGTGGGTTGATTGTATCGATTCCTGATCATTGCCACCACTTCTATTTTGGAAGCAAGGAATACACCACAGAACTGGAAAATATAAGGTGTACATGTTTTCTGGGCGTCAATGCTAGTTTCGGCCAATTAGGCCTCATCAGTGACCTCAAATATTTTCAAAATTCCACAATGGAATCAATGATCCTAAAGGACAAGAAAATATAAACTACACTTTGATGTAGGACAGGGAGACTTTTTGCGGCCGCCCAAGATTCCCAGACATCAGCTGTAGTGACGTCAAATATGTTCTATAAAAGTGTTATTCTTTGGAAGCAAGGAATACACCAAAGAACTGAAAATATGGAGTGTACATGCTTTCTGGGCCTCACTTGCTAGTTTCGGCCAATTAGGCCTCATTAATGACCCTAAATATTTTCACAGTCCACAATGGAATCAATGATCCTAAAGGACAAGAAAATAGAAACTACACTATGATGTAGGACAGGCAGACTTTTTTACGGCCGCCACACATTCCCAGACATCAGCTGTAGTGACGTCAAATATGTTCTATAAGTGTTATTCTTTGGAAGCAAGGAATACACCACAGAACTGGAAAATTTCGAGAATACTTGGATATTGAGAAAACTTGTACATTAATTTCATTTTTTTTTCTCCAAGACAAAGGTTTTTTTTTTGGTACTCGTTAGAATCACCTCAATGAAGTGGTCCTAAGGAGCACCCACAACCTATGTGAGAAAAAAATCATAATCATCAGATAAGTAGCCATTTTGGAGATGTGAAAAGTCACTATGTCGCACGGTTGTGTTATCGTATTGGTTATCTTTATTGTTCAGTGTCATTAAAAAGACCACAATCAATAGAGTAAGGTTTAGTTATGTTATTGGTCCGAGACAATAATGCGACCCATTTCAATACAGTAGGAGTGTGTTAGCTTTGTTGGTCAGGGACAATAATGAGACCAATATCATTACATTATGAGTGTATTACTTTTATTGATCCGTGACAATAATGAGACCAATATCATTACAGTATGAGTGTATTATCGTTATTGATCAGTGACAATGATGAGACCAATAGCAAAAGAGTAAGAGTGCGTTATCTTTATTGGTCAGTGAAAATAATGACACCAATATTAATACAGTAAGAGTGTGTTATCTTTATTGGTCAGTGGCAATTATGAGTCTCATACCAATACAGTAAGAGTGTGATTTCTTTATTGGTCAGTGACTATAATGCAATCTATGTCAATATAGTAACAATGCGTTATCTTATTGGTCAGTGACAATAATGAGACCGATATCAATCCAGTAAGATTTTGTTATCTTTTTTGGTTGGTGGAAAAATGAGACCAATATCAATTCGGTTAAGTATGTATTACCTTTATTGTTCAGTGACAATAATGAGACCTATATCAATATTTTTTAAGAGTGAGTGAGTTAGTGAGTGGTTGAGATTTACGTCTCACCAACAGCTAAGGTCATACGGAGACGGGACCTCGGTTTAAAGACTCATCCGAAAGTCTGAAGAAGCCCTGGATCGATCCTGCGACCTCTGGTTTACAAGGCGAGTAGTATATAATCACTGTACCACGGAGGCTTCTCAATATTTTAAGAGTGTTAATCTTTATTGGTCAGTGACAATAATGAGACCAAGATCAAAACAGAAAAAGTGTATTATCATTATTGGTCAGTGACAATAATGAGACCAATATCAATACAGTTAATGAGGTTTTGAGTTTAACGTCTCGACAACAGCTTAGGTCATTCGGAGACGGAACCTCGGTTTAAAGACTCATCCGAAAGTCTGGAGAAGCCCGGGATCGATCCTGCGACCCCTGGTTTACAAGGCGAGTAGAGTAACCATTACACCACGGAGGCTTCTCATTTCAATACAGTTAGGTTGTCATCACGTAAACAAGTCCGGGTCTCTGATGGGAGCTGTGGGTTGATTGTATCGATTCCTGATCATTGCCGCCACTTCTATTTTGGAAGCAAGGAATACACCACAGAACTGGAAAATATAAGGTGTACATGTTTTCTGGGCGTCAATGCTAGTTTCGGCCAATTAGGCCTCATCAGTGACCTCAAATATTTTCAAAATTCCACAATGGAATCAATGATCCTAAAGGACAAGAAAATATAAACTACACTTTGATGTAGGACAGGGAGACTTTTTGCGGCCGCCCAAGATTCCCAGACATCAGCTGTAGTGACGTCAAATATGTTCTATAAAAGTGTTATTCTTTGGAAGCAAGGAATACACCAAAGAACTGAAAATATGGAGTGTACATGCTTTCTGGGCCTCACTTGCTAGTTTCGGCCAATTAGGCCTCATTAATGACCCTAAATATTTTCACAGTCCACAATGGAATCAATGATCCTAAAGGACAAGAAAATAGAAACTACACTATGATGTAGGACAGGCAGACTTTTTTACGGCCGCCACACATTCCCAGACATCAGCTGTAGTGACGTCAAATATGTTCTATAAGTGTTATTCTTTGGAAGCAAGGAATACACCACAGAACTGGAAAATTTCGAGAATACTTGGATATTGAGAAAACTTGTACATTAATTTCATTTTTTTTTCTCCAAGACAAAGGTTTTTTTTTTGGTACTCGTTAGAATCACCTCAATGAAGTGGTTCTAAGGAGCACCCACAACCTATGTGAGAAAAAAATCATAATCATCAGATAAGTAGCCATTTTGGAGATGTGAAAAGTCACTATGTCGCACGGTTGTGTTATCGTATTGGTTATCTTTATTGTTCAGTGTCATTAAAAAACCACAATCAATAGAGTAAGGTTTAGTTATGTTATTGGTCCGAGACAATAATGCGACCCATTTCAATACAGTAAGAGTGTGTTACCTTTGTTGGCCAGGGACAATAATGAGACCAATATCATTACATTATGAGTGTATTACTTTTATTGATCCGTGACAATAATGAGACCAATATCATTACAGTATGAGTGTATTATCGTTATTGATCAGTGACAATGATGAGACCAATAGCAAAAGAGTAAGAGTGTGTTATCTTTATTGGTCAGTGAAAATAATGACACCAATATTAATACAGTAAGGGTTGTTATCTTTATTGGTCAGTGGCAATTATGAGTCTCATACCAATACAGTAAGAGTGTGATTTCTTTATTGGTCAGTGACTATAATGCAATCTATGTCAATATAGTAACAATGCGTTATCTTATTGGTCAGTGACAATAATGAGACCGATATCAATCCAGTAAGATTTTGTTATCTTTTTTGGTTGGTGGAAAAATGAGACCAATATCAATTCGGTTAAGTATGTATTACCTTTATTGTTCAGTGACAATAATGAGACCTATATCAATATTTTTTAAGAGTGAGTGAGTTAGTAAGTGGTTGAGATTTACGTCTCACCAACAGCTAAGGTCATACGGAGACGGGACCTCGGTTTAAAGACTCATCCGAAAGTCTGAAGAAGCCCTGGATCGATCCTGCGACCTCTGGTTTACAAGGCGAGTAGTATATAATCACTGCACCACGGAGGCTTCTCAATATTTTAAGAGTGTTAATCTTTATTGGTCAGTGACAATAATGAGACCAATATCGATACAGTTAGTGAGTGTTTGAGTTTTACGTCCCGACAACAGCTAAGGTCATTCGGAGACAGAACCTCGGTTTAAAGACTCATCCGAAAGTCTGGAGAAGCCCGGGATCGATCCTGCGACCCCTGGTTTACAAGGCGAGTAGCGTAACCACTACACCACGGAGGCTTCTTATTTCAGTACGGTAAGTAAATAATTAAAAATGAGTTCCTTTAAGAGCAATGTAAACATTCATAAGAAAGAAGATGGGTCATACTACGAAGTGTCGGCTAATAAAGCCTCATCAGTGACCCTGTAATGATCCGACGACGAAAGCCAGAGGAAACATACTGCAATTTTTGCGAATTTCGAATAGGCAGTCGATACAAAGACTGATATAAATCAAAATGGGGTGCAAATAATTAAAAACCTGTCTAGAATATGAGTCTAAACGAATAATTTATAACTGATTTCTCAGAATATTCACGCTGAATTCAAAGGACCGAAAGTAAAATATAAACTGCACTATGGTTCCTGTACAGGGAGACGTTTTACGGCCGCCACACGGCACAACACAAGCTGCAGTGATGGCAAATTAAAAAATAACAAGCACATTCCAAAGAGAATTTATGTCCCCCGCCTTATTTTCATTTGTGAGGTTAAAAAAGAAGTAAGTTAACCAGGCAACCATTGGTATCACTTAATGCGGAAAGTGAAAAACAATAATTAAAGGATTCTATAAAAGGCACATGCACATTTTCAGTCCATATCAAAACACCTGTAAAGATTCTGAAGGATCAGTTTTAAACTGTAGGAGGAGTTGCACTCACAATGTACCTACTACATATCCAGTTTCATATTATAGATGGGCAATAAAACTCTAAGTTAAAAATGTGAAAAAGTAAAAAGAAATATTTTAAGATTCTGTAAAAAGCAAATGCATATCTTCAGACCATACTTCAACCCACTTTTCAGTTTTGGAAGGATTGGCATTAAACTGCAGGAGGAGTTGCCCTCACAAGGTACCTACTACACTATAGTCTTTCATAGAATTGATGCATGAAAAAAGTCTAAGTTAAAAATGTGAAAAGAGTGAAAAAAATTAATTAAAGAATTCTGAAAAAAGCATATGCACAACTTCAAATCATGATAAAGACACCTGTAAACTTTCAGAAAGATCGGTATAACACTGAAGGAGAAGTTGCGCTCACAAGGTACCTACTACATTATATACTCTTTCATAGAATTAATGCATGAAAAAAGTCTAAGTTAAAAATGTGAAAAAAGTGGAAAAAAAATAATTAAAGAATTCTGAAAAAAGCATATGCACAACTTCAAACCATGATAAAGACACCTGTAAAATTTCAGAATGATCGGTATAAAACTGTAGGAGGAGTTGCGCCCACAAGGTACCTACTATGAATTCGGAACCATGCAAAAAAAGTCTAAGTTAAAAATGTGAAAAAAGTGAAAAAAAAATTAATTCAAGGATTCTGAAAAAAGCACATGCACAACTTCAAACAATGATAAAGACACCTGTAAAATTTCAGAATGATCGGTATAAAACTGTAGGAGGAGTTGCGCCCACAAGGTACCTACTATGAATTCGGAACCATGCAAAAAAGTCTAAGTTAAAAATGTGAAAAAAGTGAAAAAAATTAATTCAAGGATTCTGAAAAAAGCACATGCACAACTTCAAACCATGATAAAGACACCTGTAAAGTTTCAGAATGATCAGTTTAAAACTGTAGGAGGAGTTGCGCTCACAAGGTACCTACTACAAGCTCGGAACCACGCACCACGCATCACGCACCACGCACCACGAACCACGCACCACGGAAAGCCGAATACTATGTCCCCTCGCTTTTCTTCGAAAAGGCGGGGGACAAAAATGAGTTCCTTTAAGAGCAATGTAAACATTCATAAGAAAGAAGATGGGTCATACTACGTAGTTTCGGTTAATAAAGCCTAATCAGTGACCCCGTAATGATCCGACAACGAAAGCCAGAGGAAACATACTGCAATTTTTGCGAATTTCGAATAGGCAGTCGATACAAAGACTGATATAAATCAAAATGGGGTGCAAATAATTAAAAACCTGTCTAGAATATGAGTCTAAACGAATAATTTATAACTGATTTCTCAGAATATTCACGCTGATCTCGAAGGACCGAAAGTAAAATATAAACTGCACTATGGTTGATGTACGGGGAGACGTTTTACGGCCGCCACACGGCACAACACCAGCTGCAGTGATGGTTGTCATCACGTGAACAAGTCCGGGTCTCTGATGGGAGCTGTGGGTTGATTGTATCGATTCCTGATCATTGCCACCACTTCTATTTTGGAAGCAAGGAATACACCACAGAACTGGAAAATATAAGGTGTACATGTTTTCTGGGCCTCAATTGCTAGTTTCGGCCAATTAGGCCTCATCAGTGACCTCAAATATTTTCAAAATTCCACAATGGAATCAATGATCCTAAAGGACAAGAAAATAGAAACTACACTATGATGTAGGACAGGCAGACTTTTTACGGCCGCCACACATTCCCAGACATGAGCTGTAGTGATGTTAAATATGTTCTATAAGTGCTATTCTTTGGAAGCAAGGAATACACCACAGAACTAGAAAATTTCGAGAATACTTGGATATTGAGAAAATTTGTACATTAATTTCATTATTTTTCTCCAAGACAAAGGTTTTTTTGGAACTCGTTAGAATCACCTCAATGAAGTGGTTCTAAGGAGCTACCACAACCTACGTGAGAAAAAAATTCATATTCATCAGATAAGTAGCCATTTTGGAGATATGAAAAAAACACTATGTCGCACGGTTGTGTTATCGTATTGGTTATCTTTATTGTTCAGTGTCATTAAAAAGACCACAATCAATACAGAAAGGTTTAGTTATTTTATTGGTCCGAGACAATAATGCGACCCATTTCAATACAGTAAGAGTGTGTTACCTTTGTTGGTCAGGGACAATTATGAGACCAATATTATTACATTATGAGTGTATTACTTTAATTAATCCATGGCAATAATGAGACCAATATCATTACAGTATGAGTGTAGTATCGTTATTGATCAGTGACAATGATGAGACCAATAGCAATAGAGTTAGAGTGTGTTATCTTTATTGGTCAGTGAAAATAATGACACCAATATTAATACAGTAAGATTTTGTTATCTTTATTGGTCGGTGACAATTATGAGACTCGTACCAATACAGTAAGAGTGTGATATCTTTATTGGTCAGTGACTATAATGCAATCTATGTCAATATAGTAACAATGTGTTATCTTATTGGTCAGTGACAATAATGAGACCAATATCAAAATAGAAAAAGTGTATTATCACTATTGGTCAGTGACATATCAATACAGTGAGTGAGTGTTTGAGTTTTACGTCCCGACAACAGCTGAGGTCATTCGGAGACGGGGCCTCTGTTTAAAGACTCATGCGAAAGTCTGGAGAAGCCCGGGATCGATCATGCGACCCCTGGTTTACAAGGCGAGTAGCGTAACCACTACACCACGGAGGCTTCGAATTTCAATACAGTAAGGTTGTCATCACGTGAGCAAGTCCGGGTCTCTGATGGGAGCTGTGGGTTGATTGTATCGATTCCTGATCATTGCCACCACTTCTATTTTGGAAGCAAGGAATACACCACAGAACTGGAAAATATAAGAAGTACATGTTTTCTGGGCCTCAATTGTTAGTTTCGGCCAATTAGGCCTCATCAGTGACCTAAAATATTTTCAAAATTCCATAATGAAATCAATGATTCTAAAGGCCAAGAAAATATGAACTACACTTTGGTGTAGGACAGGGACACTTTTTGCGGCCGCCACAGATTCCCAGACATCAGCTGTAGTGATGTCAAATATGTTTTATAAAAATGTTATTCTTTGGAAGCAAGGAATATACCTGAGAACTGAAAATATGAAGTGTACATGTTTTCTGGGCCTCACTTGCTAGTTTCGGCCAATTAGGCCTCATCAATGACCCTCAAATATTTTCACAGTCCACAATGGAATCAATGATCCTAACGGACAAGAAAATAGAAACTACACTATGATGTAGGACAGGCAGACTTTTTTACGGCCGCCACACATTCCCAGACATCAGCTGTAGTGACGTCAAATATGTCCTATAAGTGTTATTCTTTGGAAGCAAGGAATACACCACAGAACTGGAAACTTTCGAGAATACTTGGATATTGAGAAAACTTGTATATTAATTTTATTATTTTTCTCCAAGACAAAGGCCTTGGGTACTCGTTAGAACCACCTCAATGAAGCGGTTCTTAGGAGCACTCACAACCTATGTGAGAAAAAAAATCATATTCATCGGATAAGTAGCCATTTTGGATGTGTGAAAAGGCACTATGTCGCATGATTGTGTTATCGTACTGGTTACCTTTATTGTTCAGTGACATTAAAAAAAACATAATCCATACAGTATGGTTTAATTATCTTATTGGTCCGTGACAATAATGCGACCCATTTGAATACAGTAAGAGTGTGTTATCTTTGTTGGCCAGGGACAATAATGAGACCAATATCATTACAGTATGAGTGTATTACCTTTATTGATCCGTGACAATAATGAGACCAATATCATTACAGTATGAGTGTATTACCTTTATTGATCCGTGACAATAATGAGACCAATATCATTACAGAAAGAGTGTGTTATCTTTATTGTTCAGTGACAATTATGAGAACAATATCTGTACAGGAAGGTTGTGTTATCTTTATTGGTCAGTGCCCATAATTACAACAATATTAATAATAGAATTTTGTTATCTTTATTGATCAGTGACAATAATGAGACCCATACCAATACAGTAAGAGTGTGATATCCTTATTGGTCAGTGACTATAATGCAATCTATGTCAATATAGTAACAATATGTAATGTTATTGATCAGTGACAATAATGAGACCAATATCAATCCTGTAAGCATGTGTTAACTTTATTCGTCAGTGAAAAAATGAGATCAATATCAATACAGTTAAGTGTGTATTTCCTTTATTGTTCAGTGACAATAATGAGGCCTCTATCAGTATTTTAAGAGTGAGTGATTTAGTGAGTGTTTGAGTTTTACGTCTCACCAAAAGCTAAGGTCATACGGAGACGTTATCATTCTGACTTCTTACTTTTAATATCGTCATAATTATTCATGCCGTTTAACCATTAACCGACTGACGCTTATGACCCACCAAGAGGGTTGACGCGTCGTTAAACACGAAATCATCATCATCATCATACGGAGACGGGACCTCGGTTTAAAGACTCACCCGAAAGTCTGGAGAAGACTGGAATTGATCCTGCGACGCCTGGTTTACAAGGCGAGTAGCATAACCAGTGCACCACGGAGGCTTCTCAATATTTTGTTTGTTTTGTTTTAGTTGATTTGAGGTTTAACGTCCCCGTCAACACTGTAAAGGTCATTTTTGAGACGTTGCTTATAATTTTGTGCGACTTTTACCCGACATTGAGATGAAATGACATCTCAAGCCCTGTCGCCCAATGAAACCAATAGGGTTTATTAGCATGGACTTTCGCCTCGCACCGCGGTTCCTGGACAGGCTTAGATCCTCTAAGCGGTTTACCAGTGCTAGTGTGGGGGCCGGATTCAGCTCTGCATTGAAGCATCGTGCAGCCCATATATTTCTTCAAGCCCTTATGGCCGGGGCGGTTCTGAATATTTTAGGAGTGTTAATCTTTATTGGTGAGTGACAATAATGAGACCAATATCAAAAACAGAAAAAGTGTTAAGACTCATCCGAAAGTCTGGAGAAGCCCGGGATCGATCCTGCGACCCCTGGTTTACAAGGCGAGTAGCGTAACCACTACACCATGGAGGCTTCTAATATCAATACAGTACGGTTGTCATCACGTGAACAAGTCCGGGTCTCTGATGGGAGCTGTGGGTTGATTGAATCGATTCCTGATCATTGCCCCCGCTTCTGTTTTGGAAGCAAGGAATACACCACAGAACTGGAAAATATAAGGTGTACATGTTTTCTGGGCCTCAATTGCTAGTTTCGGTCAATTAGGCCTCATCAGTGTTCCTCAAGTATTTTCAAAATTCCACAATTGAATCAATGATCCCAAAGGACAAGAAAATAGAAACTACACTATGATGTAGGACAGTGAGACTTTTTACGGCCGCCACACATTGCCAGACATATGTAGTGACGTTAATTATGTTCTATAAAAGTGTTATTCTTTGGAAGCAAGGAACACACCAAAGAACTGGAAAATAAGAAGTGTACATGTTTTCTGGGCCAGACTAGCTAGTTTCTGCCAATGTGGCATCATCAGTGCCCGTCATTTTTTTTTTCAAAATTCCACAATGGAATCAATGATCCCAAAGGGCAAGAAACTATAAACTACAATATGATGTAGGGCAAGGGGACTTTTTACGGCCGCAACACATTCCCAGACATAAGCGGTTTCAGAGAAGAAGATTTTTTAAAGATTTTCCCTATATAAGCCTATGAAAATCAAAGGGCCCCGGGGCGGGGGAATTTTTGGCACCAGAGCTATTATTTGAACAATCTTGATAGAGGTCAACTAGATGAAGCTTCATACCAAATATCAAAGACCTGGACCACGCAGTTTCAGAGTAGAAGATTTTTCAGTGAAGGTAATCTATTTTAGCTCCTGTGACTTTGATGTGCAACGAACCGAAACCATTTGAACAACTTTGAAAGGGGACCACCAAAGTATCATTCCTGTGAAGTTTGGTCAAAATCCGATCAGTGGTTTAGAAGATGTCGTTTGAAGAAATTGTTTACGCTCACATGGACGCATGCACGCACGGACGCACGCACGACGGACAAAAAGTGATCCACAAAGCTCATAGTGACAGGTGAGCTAAAAACATGTACAAAAACAAATAAAAATGCAGGCCCCACCCTGTTTTCCTTCTCGCGAGAAAAAATAAAGAAGGTAAACATTTCTGCAAGGTTACTTTAAAAGTCAATCCAGAAATAAAAAAAAGTTATTGACTGGACACGAGAAAAAGCCCCATTTTTGACCCTTGACCTTTAAGTATGACCTTGACCTTGGAGGTACCAACCTGGGTAATGCGCGCGACAATCGTCTCATGGTGGTTTACATTTCTGGCAAGTAATTTCAAAATCTATCAAAAATAAGTTATTGGCCGGACACGATATGCCCATACATACATACATACATACATACATTACATACATTACATACATTACATACATACATACATACATACATACATACATACATACATACATACACGATTTTGTACCGGTCACAAACTTCCAAGGGAGATAACTCAAAAAGTATAAATGCGAGAGTTATGGTTCTTGACCTCCAAGTATGACCTTGACCTTTGAGGTACCAACCAGAATCGTGCTCTCGACACATCGTCTCATGGTGGTTAACATTTCTGCCAAGTAATTTCAAAATCCATCAAAAAATAAATGTATTGACCGAACACAGAAAAACGCCATTTTTTACCTTTGACCGCTAAGTATGACATTGACCTTTGAGGTACCAACCTATGTAATGGCCGTGACACATCGTCTCATAATGGTTAACAATTCTGCCAATTAATTTTAAAATCCATCCAAAAATAAGAAAGTAATTGACCGAAAACGAAAAAAGGCCCCCTTTTTACCGTTGGCCGCTATGTATGACCTTGACCTTTGAGGTACCGACCGGGGTCAGGCGCGCGACACATCGTCTCATGGACATTTCTGTCAAACATATTTAAAATCCATTTAATAATAAGAAAGTTATTGGCCGGACACGATTTGCCCAAACATACATACACGATTTTGTCACCGGTCACAAACTTCCAAGGGAGATAACTCAAAAATGTATAAATGCGAGAGTTATGGTGCTAGTGCTCTGCACGTCGTCTAATGTTGATCAATATTTATATGAAGTTTCGTGAAGATAGCTTGAATGGTTTTCAAGTTATAGAGCGGAAACGATTTTGTGACAAACCGATGGACAGACAGACAGAAAAATAATAGGTCTCCCCGAAAAGGGGGAGACATAGTAAATGAAAGTTTCTGCCACCTACCGACCAAACGTTTTTGCATGTCAGTAGAAACACGTCTGTTTTTTTTTTTTTTTTTTACGCCTCAGTCATCTTAGAATACACATAAAGTAAAATTTTACAAATGTGATTATGACTTGTCATTGTCAGTAATGGTTATTATTATTATAACTAGCATATGACTTCGCGTTTGAGAGTGTAATAACGCCATGTAATATTTTCGATAAATATGCAAATTAGCTAGATACTCTCCGTAACTTTACATGTACGACGTCCTTAACGACGTCGCGTTTACTAATGACGGAATATTGACAATTTTGTAAAACAATCGTGAATAAAAAGCGTTTTAAATTTCATATGATAAATAGAATCTTGCATTCGTGCTCATGTAAAATATGAAGGTTCTATCTAAAATTGTTCAGTCATGATAAAGTAGGTCAAGGTCACAGGTTGATTTTTTTTTGCATGAGTGGGAAGCCCTTGACAAAAGAAACCTACAGCCCAAACATGAAGGCTCTATCTCAAATAGTTCAAAGTAGGTCAAACGTCAGGGTCACGTCTTTTTTGTATAACGGGAGGCCATTATCAGAAGGAACATTCGTGTCAAATATGAAGGCTCTATCTTAAATAGTTCAAAAGTTATGATAAAGTAGGTCAGAGGTCAGGGTTTCAGGTCAAAATGTTTGTAAGGGAGGAAAGCCCTTGTCACAAGGAACATACAAGCAAAATATAAAAGCGCTACCTCGAATTGTTCAAATGTTATGATAAAGTAGGTCACAAAGTCAAGGTCAAGATCACAGGTCAAAATTTTATTGTATTGGTAGAAAGCCCTGGTTACAAGGAACCTGCAACCCAAGTAAGAAGGCTCTATCTCGAATGGTAGAACAATTATGACAAAGTAGGACAAGCGTCAAGGACACAGGTCAGAAAAAAGTTTTGTATAGGTGGGAAACCCTTGTCACAAGAAATTCACATGCCAAATATGAAGGCTTTATGTCAAATAGTTCAAAAGATATGACCAGGTCGGTCAAAGGACAAGTTCACAGGCCAACATTTCTGTATGGGTGGGAAGCCCTTGTCACAAGGAACATACATGCCAGATATAAAGGATCATTCTCAAATGGTTCAAAAGTGATGATTAAGTAGGTCACAGGTAGTCAAAGCCAAAGTCACAGGTCGAATTATTTTGCATGAGTGGGAAGCCCTTGTCACAAGGAACCTACACGCCAAATATGAAGGCTCTATCTTAGATGGTTCAAAAGTTATGACAAAATAGGTCAAAGGTCAAGGTCACAGGTCAAAATTTTTGTTTGTGTGGGAAGTCCTTGTCACAAGGAGCATACATGTCAAATATGAAGGCTTTACCTCGAACGGTTAAAATTATGATAAAGTAGGTAACATGTCAAAGTCAATGTCACATGTAATAGTTTTGTATGAATAGGAAGCCCTTGTCACAAGGAACTTTCATGCCAAATATGAAGGCTCTATCTCAAATGCTTTAAGAGGTATGACAAAGTAGGTCAAAGGTGATGGTCATAGGTCAAAAATTTTGTATGGGTGGGAATACATTGACACATGTAACATACATGACAAATATGAAGACTCTATCTCAAATGCTTCAAAAATCAAGGTCACAGGTCATTTTTTGTATTTGTGGTAAGCAATTGTCACAAGGAACTCACATGTCAAATATGAAGACTATCTCAAACGGTTCAAAGGGTATTTTAAAATGACCTACTGATCTACGTTTTGATTCAAGATGAGCCACTTTGAATCGACCAAGATATTGCCAAGATGATCATTCTGAGCAAGATTTATGATAATTGGTTTTTCTATTATTTGACCTACTCACATACATTTTGACTCGACATGACCCATATTCGAACGTGTGCGAGATATTGTCAAGATAATTGTTTTGAGCAAGTTTAATAAGGATTGGACCAAACGTGTCGCCTGTACAGTGTCCACAAGGTTTTTTATGACCTACTTTTCTCCCGACATGACTCATATTCAAACTTGAACGAGATATTGTCAAGATGATCATTCTGAGCAAGTTTGATGATGAATGAACTAGACTGGTCTGTAGTGTGTTTACAAGGTTTTTCTATGATTTGACCAACTGACCTAAGTTTGACCCGACACGACCCATACTCGAACTTGACCGAGATATTGTCATGATGATCATCCTAAGCAAGTTTGATGATGATTTTGCCAAAACTTTGGCCTCTAACGTGTTCACAAGAAAATTTTACGCACGGACGATGGACGACGCACGACGACGCCGTACATCGCACAGTCACAAAAGCTCACCATGACCTTCGGTCAGATGAGCTAACAATGACAATTCAGTTTGGAAGTTCTAACTTCATTGGTCAGTGACAGTCATGTGACCAATGTCAAAAGAGAGAGAGAGAGAGAGAGAGAGAGAGAGAGAGAGAGAGAGAGAGAGAGAGAGAGAGAGAGAGAGACAGACAAGACCGACAGACAGACAGACCGACAGACAGACAGACAGAGAGAGAGAGAGAGAGAGAGAGAGAGAGACAGAGAGAGAGAGAGAGAGAGAGAGAGAGAGAGAGAGAGAGAGAGAGAGAGAGAGAGAGAGAGAGAGAGCAACATAGATGGCAAATAAACTGAATTTAACCCTTTCACTGCCAAGCTGTTTTTGTAGGAATTGTCAAATGTGCACGACGCAGACGTATTCGATAAACAACGTCTAACGTTGTCGATTGATGTATACCTGTTGAGACGTTAACGCCATGTACTGTACATCAGTAAAATATTGTTTTTGTTTGATTTTAGGTTAAACGTCCCCGTCAACACTGTCTGGGTCATTTTGGGGACGTTGCTTCCAATTTTGTGGGACTTTTACCCGACATTGAGATGAAATTACATCTCAAGCCCTATCGTCCAATGAAACCAATAGGGTTTATAAGCATGGACGGTCCGACTCGCATCGCTTTGCCTGGGCAGGCTTAGATCCTCTAAGCGGTTTACCAGTACTCGTGTGTGGTCACATTAATATGTCCTAGATTTTGACACAAGCCCCACCCTCAGGCATAAAGCCAAGCTGTGTTCTTTGGAAATCCAAGAAGACCCTCGGAATCTAAGAAGACCCTCTGAGGTACGCAGTTCTTAATATGAATGCTTTGTAATGGGTGAATATCAATTTATATTTACATTTCCTGTGTAAAGTCTAATGTAAACCTATAGAAAACAATTGCGTTCATATTTCCATGAACGCATCGTATCACATGAATTTCAGTGACGTTAAGTGACGTCATTCTTAACCATTGTTCTCTACGGGCGTTGATGACGTCACCGCTGTTCCGCTCTTTCTAGAATAGCAGCGTGTAAATGTTTTTCATCTTTAAAAGTTTGCCCTACAAGCATTCTTTCGCCCAGTGATGAGGGGCAAATAATGTAAATATAAAAAATAAACTTAATTTTTCTGCTTTTCATGAAAGGATGAACGACAGTGGGTCGCTAGCAAAGTTTACATAAACCCCTTCGGGGTTCATTTACTTTGCACGCGACCCACTGCGTTCATACTTCCATGAACTGGAGAAAAATAAATTTCATTTCTTAAATAAACATTTGAATAGGCCCCCGCCCATCGGGGGTTGAAGAAATAGATGGGCTGCATGATGCTTCAACGCAGAACTGAAACCGACCGCACACGAGCACTGGTAAAACGATTTGAGGATTTAAGCCCGCCCAGGCAAAGCGGTGCGAGTAGGAACGTCCATACTTATAAACCCTTTTGGTTTCATTGGGCGGCAGGGTTTGAGATGTCATTTCACTCAATGTCGGGTAACTGTCCCACCAAATTGGAAGTAAAGTCTCCAAAAATAACGTATACAGTGTTGACGGGGACGTTAAACCTCGAATCAAACAAAACAAGCGAAAAATCAAACATAAGCATTTGAAAAATTTTAACACAGTATTGTAATGGTGTCCTGTGTCCTAGCCCTGGTTAAAGACTAAGTTTTGTTTTTTGTTTTTGTTTGTTTGTTTGTTTTTGTTTTTGCTGTTGTTGTTGTTTCGCTTGGGTCTCTTTCAAAGATGACAGCTTCTTAGTGAATAATCATTCCGCCGGAAGGTGGCTTTTTTGCGTTCGAAAGAATTCCTAAAATTTACCATTTTTGTAGCATTATTAACATTTCAATGTCAAAAGTGGAATTATAAGGAAATGATTATCATTTTTGTGGATTCTCCGGCGAATCACTGACAAACTTAGCAAAAAGCCCTTCCCTTCGGGCTTAATGCAGTTTGTGAGTGATTCGCCTAAGTTTACAGATCGATAAAATTCACCATAATGAAATTCATTCATATTATATATAACGTCAAGTGAGTGACTGCTAGAGTTTTACGTCCCACCAACAGCTAAGGTTATATGGAGACGGGACCTCGGTTTAAAGACTCATCCGAAAGTCTGGAGAAACCCGGGATCGATCTTGAGACCCCTGGTTTACAAGGCGAGTAGCGTAACCATTACACCACGGAGGCTTCTATTTAACGTCAAGAAATAGTTAAGACACATGTGGAGAGTTGTGGAACAAAGCACTAGATCAGAACGACAAGAAATCTTGAGATTAGAACGACAAGAATATAGGGATCAACCATGGTTTTTCATCCATTAACATTTACCGGGTTCCGAGGAAATTTGTTAGAACATGAGGCCGCTAGGCCGAATGTTCAAATATCTTCCGAAGGTTCCGGCAAATTTGCTGGGTCCCGAAGAAGCTGTTTGAACATGAGGCCGCCGAGGGATCCGGCAAATGTTAATGCAATGAAATAACTATGGATGATCGTTGATCTTGCATAACTTACGATTCCGACAGCAATCTTTGACGAAAACGCCCCAAAACCCAATATTAATTTCATATAAACTCTTTAAATGCGACAGGCAAACCAAAATGGCGGCCAGTTCAGAATGTTGTTTACGATGACGTTGCCATGTAGTAGTCCTCTGGCGTCATCATAGAACCCTAAAACGCTACGTTCAGGACGATAACGTCACGTCGCTCAACGTAACGTAAACAAAGCAAGGCCCGTCTTGTGATATCAAAAGCTCAAAATCCATGTTCAAACAGCACGCGAATTTCAAGATTTGAACATGGTTTTTGCTGTTTGAGCACGGCTTTCGGTCCATTTGACAATGGCTTCCAACAGCAATGAGCATAGGTATTTATGCAAGAATACCCGTTAAACCAATCAAAACTAGAACTGTCAGAGGATCTGATTATAGCCCCGCTATAGCCCTGTCAGAGGAGAAAGACTCTTGAATTAAAGGTAAAGACTTGTGAGAGGGTTAAATCCCTAACAAGGTACCTATGCCTTATAGACTTTTCGCGTTATTAGATCTGAAAAACAGTCAAAGTTAAACTAGAACTGTAAGAGGAGATGCGATCACAAGGTAGCTACTCCCTATACATTTTAACATTAGTAGATCTCAAAAATTGTCTAAGTTAAAAAAGGTGAAATAAGTGAAAAAAATTATTTAAGGATAATGAAAAAAGAATATGCACATCTTCAGACCTATATGAAAACACCTGTAAAGTTTCAAAAGGATTGACCTAGAACTGTAAGAGGAGTTGCGGTAACAAGGTAGCTACTCCCTATACATTTTAACATTAGTAGATCTCAAAAATTGTCTAAGTTTAAAAAGGGGAAATAAGTGAAAAAAAATATTTAAGGATAATGAAAAAAGAATATGCACATCTTCAGACCTATATGAAAACACCTGTAAAGTTTCAAAAGGATTGACCTAGAACTGTAAGAGGAGTTGCGGTAACAAGGTAGCTACTCCCTATACATTTTAACATTAGTAGATCTCAAAAATTGTCTAAGTTAAAAAAGGTGAAATAAGTGAAAAAAATTATTTAAGGATAATGAAAAAAGAATATGCACATCTTCAGACCTATATGAAAACACCTGTAAAGTTTCAAAAGGATTGATCTAGAACTGTAAGAGGAGTTGCGGTAACAAGGTAGCTACTCCCTATACATTTTAACATTAGTAGATCTCAAAAATTGTCTAAGTTAAAAAAGGTGAAATAAGTAAAAAAAAATATTTAAGGATCATGAAAAAAGAATATGCACATCTTCAGACCTATATGAAAACACCTGTAAAGTTTCAAAAGGATTGACCTAGAACTGTAAGAGGAGTTGCGGTAACAAGGTAGCTACTCCCTATACATTTTAACATTAGTAGATCTCAAAAATAGTCTAAGTTAAAAAAAGGTGAAATAAGTGAAACAAATTATTTAAGGATAATGAAAAAAGAATATGCACATCTTCAGACCTATATGAAAACACCTGTAAAGTTTCAAAAGGATTGACCTAGAACTGTAAGAGGAGTTGCGGTAACAAGGTACCCACTATCAAATATTACAGACAGACAGACAGACAGACAGACAGAAAGACAGACAGACAGACGGAATTCCGGACAAATTACAGACAGACGGAATTCCGGACAAGCCAAATCCAATATAGCCCCCACTTTTTCAAAGCGGGGCTATAATTATCTAGGCACATCTTAGGTTATACTAATTTATTTTTGATCGATTGCGATGAAAGCTTCAAGCATATTTGAATCGTTCGCGAACACTCATTCAGGCCCCGAGGTTATAAAACATTTTTCATGCTCAACTCAGATGAGCATGAAACTTGCGGTGCTCATAAAAATGAAAATACTAAGAAGTTGAGCGATTTTTCTTTCTCAGAGAGCAGAGACAGTTATTTGTCCTGCTCACAAATTTAAAAAAAAGCCAACAATTGTTGGCATTTTAAAATTTGTGAGCAAGACAAATTTCATGCTCAAGTGAGTTGAGCATGAAAAAAAGTTTTATAACCTCGGGGCCAGGATGTTATCACGCACGCGAAAGGGAGGCAGTGACTTTTACACCGGCCACGTTAGCTCAGTACCGGCCCCGATAGCTCAGTGGTAGAGCGTCCGCTTCGGGAATGGGAGGTCACAGGTTCGATCCCCGGCCGCGCCATACCAAATGCGTGAAAATGATACTAGGCGCTCCCTTGACAGACGCTCGCACAATAAGGGGCAGTCCTAGGAAGATAAATGAAGGTAAATACGAATTCGTGAAAGGATACTTTGTTTGTCGCAATAAAAGTCCTATAGAGCTTATATATGCGACGTTAAATAAAGTTTCTATATTACATGCATAACGAAGAAATACAACGATTTCTCGATGAATTAAAAATGATAATCACCTCTGGCCTTATAGTATAGTATAAACATATTTTATTGCATCATAAATCAAGCAACAGGGTCGGGCCACAAGTTCTGCCAACATTAGTTACGGCCCTCCCCTACAAAACAGTATTACGGTAATAGATACATGCACATGATAGTGGCAAATACAGAGACATTTTGAATACTTCATATGGAGTGATATAACAAATAAACATACATCACATTTTCCAAAGATGATGAGAAAAAGAAAAAAATGGTGAGAAAAAAAATGTATATAGAGGATATTTACTTTTTTGAGATGAATATCAAAAATATTTCATCGAGTGTGATGAAAATATCAGAATTTTCACGAGTGCGAAGCACGAGTGTAAATTCTGATGTTTTCAACACACGAGATGAAATATTTTTGATATTTATCGAAAAAAAAGTAAATTTTCTTTTTATTTTATAATATTTTAGGACACCTACTGTAATTGATCTATCGGTTCTTACGTCACAATTTTTGACTTGGCTATGACGTCACAACTGTCAGTTGCTAACCATAAACAGTCGCCATTTTTAATACAGCATTTTTACAGTTCAGAGAATGCTTTTTCAAGGTATTTTACAGAATTATTCTATAGATAACATATGAATTTTGGCGAGAAAATAGTCCGGGCTGCTACTGTGAAAATAACATGGTCATGTTATTTTTCACACTGTGAAAATATCATTTATATTTTCACAGTGTGAAAATATCATTTTTATTTGTTTCAGATATGCACTGATTTCACTGCTATGTATTAAATAAAAGATGTATAATGAATAATTAAATAAAGAAAAACAGTGTGATAAAAATAATAAAGTGAAAATGGAATGAGATGTCATGCTGGCCTAAGTGAGCAGCAGCCTAGTTGGCGAACCTTCTAGTATCCTTAATAAATGTTTGTACGGCTGTAAAGATGAGAGTGTTATCTTCTATCGACAGACTAACATCTCCAAATAGAACAATATTAATATTGAGTGGATGAAAAGCTCTGGTTGATTGGAAAAGAATTACTCTTTCGTTAGTGTAATGTGAACAGTGAAAAAAATAATGAGCAGCATCTTCGGCTTCGTCAGAGCAACTACAAGTGAAATTAGGTGATAAGTGATTAATATATAAGTCAAGACGTAAATTACTACAATTATTTCTAATTCTTGCGTGTAAAGCAGACACATATCTGTTACCAGTTCTATAGTGTAATGGGACTTTCGAGTTGTTTTGATTCCTTTTCAGTTGATACCTAAAACTTACCAGAGAGGGTGAATTACGTAATTCGACGTCAAGAGAATTCCATGCTAAAATTGATGAGGGAATACAAGATTTGCGAGAGATTTCAGTCCTGCAGAAAGGAGCGGTGATATCTGCTTGCTTTCGGAGATTGTAAGCATTTGCTTCTCCCACTAAAGGGGGAATTAGATCGGATATATATGTAGGAACGAACCCGTTTATTGATTTGTAAATAAATACAAGTTTTTGCTGTCTGCGCCGTTCCAAAAAGTGACACCCAGCCACATCCTCTGGCCTTATTTCCAATGAGGTAATATTTCCCTCTAGCTGGCCCTACTTTTCCACTGCAATCGTTATATTTAGACGCGGGAACGTTTAATGCATGTCGACGCGTTGTTCTCGACGTGACGACAACGACATCTCCCAGAAATGTAAACGACGTTCAGAATGCATGGCGTTAGACTCGAAGGCAGTGTTGAATTAAAGAATACATAGACATAAAAACTAAATTAGGCGAAAGTTTGGTCATTGTACTTTCGCATTTTTAATTGTTTTATCACCATAATAATTATAGTTCTTTTATTTACAGTCAAAACAATAGAAATCGCTTTCAAGATGGCGTCTAAACAGTTTTTGAAAGTTGATTAATAAAATCAAGTTTCTATGTCATTACATTTCTACTTCCGCGTTACTCCACTTCCGCTATTTGTTCGCTGCATAAAATAGTTCAAATGAACTCTTGAAAACTAATTTTGCAGGCATGGAACGTCTTTCAAAATATTTCATTTTTCGAGACTTTATACGGATTGAATATAAATTGGCACAAAACGACATATTCTGAACAGAAAACAATACTCTAGGACTATTTTCCTACGCGCTTTCCGATGATATTTATGTTTTACTCTTTCATCCCTGTGTTTCTGACAGGAGTCTTCTCGCTTTAAGTATATTCTTATAGAAAGGGATTTCTGAATAGCTCACTGACATGATGGCATTAAACAGTGTACATCTAGATTCTGGCGAGGCGTGCTGGCTACGTGCCGTCTTATCAGAATCTACAAGGTTTGCAGAGATACAGTGTATTTCTACCTCGGTGTCTGCACCGGTCTACAGGGTTAAAAGGGTTAGCTCGCTTCTCTTTGATTATAAGTGACCGACTAAACAACCCATAACTGACCGACATCGAACACAGTTATTCACCTGCTTTCGAGAGCTCTAAGTCCAAAACATGTGTTGTATGTGAGCTTTACATCAAGTTCCGTACATTTAGCAAATAGTGAAGACACCGACCAGACACTACATTCTGTGGCCTCTAATCTGTCTTAACTGTTTCCGAATGTCCCAGTATTGAAAAAATTGGCGTTTATGGGTTAATGTTTTTATTGGGAATAAACGTATTTTAATTCGCCTTGGGTAGTCGAAGTTCGCTAAACGCGGCGTCTGATCAGGATTATAATGTCTAAATCAAATGGTTTAACCAAAAATGATTTTTTTTTCGTCCAAGTTATTCCGACACCCGAAGGAACATAGCTCCAAGAGGCTGCACAACGTATGTGCATCGTCGTATCAACGCAACCTTGATGCGACGTTGCTAAGACGTCATGTGCCCGCTAGGAGAAATTGTCTTTAAGATTATTAGCAAATGGGACAAGCACAGAATGTACTGAGCTAATTTAGAAACCATGAAGAAATTACCAGACCCGTTTATCTTTCTTTCTTTCTTCCATTTTTTCTTCGCGGGGTCAGTTGGGAGAGGCACAGGTGATATGTATCTTGTGTCACTGGGGAGTCCAGCTGATACTGACTTACATTTAGGCAATGCCTGCTGTCCTTGCAGCAGGTAACGGTAGATGGTGAGGGTTGATATTCACTCTGTCCCTCACTTTCATCTCGTCTGCTATCTCTTCTGTCTCTTTCCCCCTTTCTCTTGGAGAAGACTAAATGATCCACAAGGGTTGACCTGTCGTTAAACTCAAAACAATCAATGTATCATTTTTATTTTCTTCGTCGAATTTTGTAACCCTCACAAAATGTCTAGATAACTGCTTGATCTACGACTGGCATTGTTATCTTAATAATTATTCTACATAAATCACTTTTCATCAGTACTTTCAGTACTTTGATTGTTTCAGTCATTTTATGTGTCACTGCGCCCACTACCGTTTGCATGGTCTGTACGTTAAGAGTGAACTGTTCAAAGAATTAGATGAAAAATTATCCATCAGCTTTATCAAAATGCATTGACTCAGTCCATTTGGTTGAACATCCAATACAGAAACTCGTGCGCAATCGTTCTTTATCGGATCTTCAATCTCCCGCGGTTTATAATTCCCATATTTAAAATGAGCTGAGTAATAAACTCTATTTATCTATAACTTTTATTTTTAACACTGCTATTCATTTACACCTTGGTGGAGAGGGGAGTGGCTTTACATATCTTCCCCAAAGACAATTCGCCTCCGGTGGCCCGATTCAAACCCACAACCTCTGGATCATAAGTCGAAGGCGCTAACCACTGAGTTATAATAAGCCCATCGGTGCTTGAAGAAATAGACTGGGCTGCATGATGAAAACGACAGCACATGAGTACTGGCAAACCGCTTAGATGGTTTAACTCTGCCCAGGCAAAGTGTTGCGAGTCGGACCGTCCATGCAAATAAACCTTATGGTTTCACTGAGCGCCGCGATTGTGATGTCATTTTATCCCTCACGTCTTCAGAATGACCAACGTCTTCGGAATGACCTAAATAGTGTTGACGGGGACGTTAAACCTCAAATCAAACAAACAAATCTTAAGTTTGAAATGGACCTACAAAGAATGGAGTAGAAAGGTTCATCCAACATAACGGCGGTAGGGTTAGTTTACCTTAATCACACATTTCAAAGCCGATATGCAACAAGTCTACAAAAACAAATCCTACCTTGAAAATAAGTCAGATAGCACAAACTACATTCCATAGTTCTGGTCAGCCATTTTATGTAGTCTTCATAGGTTTGCATTCGATCAGCGAGCACTTACCCTGAAATTGAAACTAAACACTTAAAATATCAAACAATCTGATATATTCATATACAAGACAATTTGCTTGACATGTCAGGCGAATCGTCTAGGCGATTCATATCCCCATTTGAACCCCACTATATCTATTCTGTGAAAAGAAGGATATATGGAACAATTCCGGAATTTTGTCCTGCGCAAAGCAGGAATTCTCACTTTGTTGCGCAAGACAATTCCGGAATAGCCCCTAGCTTGACATGTCAGGCGAATCGTCTAGGCGATTCATATCCCCATCTGAACCCTACTATATCTGTTCTGTGAAAAGTAGGATTTATGGAACAATTGCGGAATTTTGTTCTGCGCAAAGCAGGAATTCTCACGCAAAAAATGAGATTTCCTACATGGCGCAAGACAATTCCGGAATAGCCCCTGCTCAAAACTGAGAATCGGAACAAAGTCGAAATAATTTAATTTTTCTGTCTTTAATTTCTAATTTATTGCTATTATGAATTATATTATCAAAGTATTAATTATAAATTCTTAAGAAGTTCAGAAAAAAATCACATGCATTTTGAGATCATATTTTCTGTAAAGATATCTGGTTGATTTGTGGTTTAACGTCCCCGTCAGCACTGTATAGGTCATTTTAGAGACGTTGCTTCCAAGTTCATGGGACTTTTACCCGACATTGAGATGAAATGACATCTCAAGCCCTGTCGCCCATTGAAACCTATAGGGTTTATATGCATGAACTCGCAGCACTTTTCCTTGGTTTAGAACCTCTAAGCGGTTTACCAGTACTCACGTGCGGTTGGTTTCAGCTCTGCGTGGAAGCATCATGCAGCCCATCTATTTCTTCAAGCCCCGATGGGCGGGGGCGAGGAAGTAATTGAACTAGAATGATAAATATGTTAACAAAGTTTGTTGCAATACGGAATAGGGACTCAAATCATTATGTTTGGCTTATTCAAGATTATTTCACTCATTTCGAGCTGATCATAATTCAGAGGTGGTCGAAAACCGGAGTCCCCGGACCTTCTGTTTCAGGACTTGGCATCTCACATGTGGCCAGATGATAGACCTAATGCTTGAGAGTCAGCGCTTGTACCATTTAGGCCATGGAGCCATATATTATAAATAAACATTAAAAGTCAAAAACAAAACAATACTGAACCGAAAAGGAAACGCAACTCCAAATATAAATGCGAGTATTTGCAGAAATAATCATGTTTGCAGAAAATCGATTTAATAACGCAATAATATAATCATTCTTGAATGTAACTACCATAGAGAGTTCAATTTCCAGTGAGAATGTTTGGAACACATATCCGTTTTGCCATAGATGTAGTCATTTCACAAGTTCAAAACATAAGCAGTTACTAGCGAGTATGTCCTCCGTTTGCATTCAGCCCTGCACGCACACGCCTGGCCATGGACAGGATTAAACGATTGATCTCTGCCTGGGGAATAGAATTCCACTCCTGTATGAGCGCGAGACGCAAGGCTTGACGCGTTGTTGGCGGCTGGGGGCGGTTACGTACGCGCCTATCCAAGACGTCCCACAAATGTTCTGTATAGGAGAGAGATCTGGACTGTACGGAGGCCAGTGCACCACGTCAACGTTGTTTTGCTGAAGAAACGCCATGCTGAGCCTTTTTACATGCGCCCGAGCGTTATCCTGTTGAAACGTAACGCTATGCTGTCGTACATATGGATCAACTACCGGTCGTAAAACGACGTCAACGTAACGCTGAGCCGTCAAAGCTCCAATGAATACCAGGGGCGTTCTATGGTCATAAGATATGCCAGCCCACACCATCAACCCACCGCCTCCAAATCGATCACGTTCAACCAAACAATTGTCACGATAACGCTCTCCGTCACGCCTATACACACGTTGACGGCCGTCAGCTCTGTACAAGTAAATGGACTCGTCAGAAAACATTACGTTACGCCACCGACGAAGGGGAAACCGGTTTGGCCTATGTTGTCTGAGCCACGCCATTCCGTGGTGTTAATGGCATACCAACGTACGGAAGACGTGGACGTAAGCCAAACTCTCGAAGGCGATTCCTGACGATTGTTGTGCGCTCCTGGTGTCACATCGGAACCGATTATGAAAGTGGGTTAGACAGATCTATCCGTCCTGTCGACGTGTCGTGACGCGTGGACGTCCACTTCTGGGCCTGTCATTTGTCGTTCCCGTTTGACATAGACGCTGGTACAAGCGAGTTATCGTCGATTTACTCACTTGGAAGTTCCTGACGATGACAGCCTGAGACGTCCCACGTAGAAGCATTTGGATCGCTACGTTACGTTGATCTTGCGTCAAACGTACCATATTCCGTAGAGAAATTTTATCGGACTTTTTTGAAACCTAAACTCCAAGTAACACAATATGCCAATATGATGAGGTTACTGCATACATTTAATGTACTTCACGAGGAAATGTTGAAAACAACGAATTGCCAAGTGGAGGGTTAAACTGAACAGATATCGCCCAAATGTTTTCTGCATAAGAAAGTTTAAAAAAGTATGAAAGTAAATCGCAAAATGATTTTTCAGTCAACCTGATGGTTGCATGAAAATCTTTTGGGTTAAAAAGTTGCGTTTCTTTTTCGGTTCAGTATAGGTACCGAAAAGAACGGGTCCAAATCAATGTGCGTGCGCGACTTCAGCAGGTCTAAGAAAGTTGTTTTTTTTTTTTTATTTAAAGACAGTCTATTATTTAAGACTGTCTGCAAATTTAAAGACTGACACAAATAAAATCATGAAAATGGTTTAAAACAGAAAAAAATCGCATTTTGCTATTTACAGTAACTTGGACATTATCTGTGGAATATTCAGTAATTATGTGCAACTGCAAATTATATAGTTGTCTTTTATTTAATCAAATTCATTCAGCCATAATTGAAGAGTTCTCAAAAACAGGTTTGTAATAAGATTCATGTGTAAAATGAGCTACGGATTTAATGTGCATAACGCTATTATTTTTTTTTATCAACATACCGACCACTCGCTTCGACAGAACAAAAATCAGTAAAATTCGGGTTTTTCAAAAGTAAGTTAAGACAATATTAGGAGTTTACAGAACCTTGTGATACTGTGATAAAAGCTAATACCATGCTCGTGCTTGTTTAAGATACCCTGCGAGCCCGCACCTACACACACCCAGACTGGGGCGAGAAGCATGCGCGAGGAGTGATAGATGATGTTTTAAGGAGGCGCTAATGGTAACGCCGAACAGGCCCAAACTGTTGTATACCTTAGTGCTCTAGAAACGATGAGGCAATGAGGAGGTATTGAGGAGGCGGTGAGGAGGCAATGAGGAGGCGGTAAGTAGGTAGTGAGGGGTAACTGGAAGGCAGTGATGGTAACCAGCGCAAGGGTGTTGTGTGATTGTTGTAGATGTTTTAAGGAGACGATACGGGCAACTCCGAACATACCCAAACTCGTTTCCCATAGTGCCCTAGAAGCGATCAGGCAATGGGGAGGTATTGAGGACGCGATGACGAGGCAGTGAGGAGGCTGTAAGGAGGTAGTGAGGGGTAACCGGTAGGCATTGAGGGTAACGCGGGTTGTGTGATTGTTGTAGATGTTTAAAGGAGACGATAATGGCAACTCCGAACATGTCCAAACTCGTTTCCCTTTGTGCCCTAGAAGCGATGAGGCAATGGGGAGGTATTGAGGACGCGATAAGGAGGTAGTGAGGAGGCTGTGAGGAGGTAGTGAGGGGTAACCGGTAGGCAGTGAGGGTAACGCGGGTTGTGTGATTGTTGTAGATGTTTAAAGGAGACGATAAGGGTAACTCCGAGCATACCCGAACTCGTTTCCCATTGTGCCCTAGAAGCGATGAGGCAATGGGGAGGTATTGAGGACGCGGTGAGGAGGTAGTGAGGACCGTGTATGGCATAAAAATAATAGGAGTTTATACAGTATTGCACTCTTAACCAGCAGTAAGCTCCCGAGAAAAGGTCCCCCCCCCACCACCACCACCACCACCATCACACACAAACACAGCATCCGTAAGCCCAGACAGGGGAAAGAATGAGAACGTGATTGAAGATGTGATGAGAAGGCAGCGAGGGCAAAGACCCAGCAGGCCCAAAAGGTAGGAGGTAGGTAGCGGGGAGGCACCTGCGCAAGAGTGATGAAAACAAAGATAGATTTATCACCCGACAATAATAGGAGCCAATATTACTCTCTTAAAGGTGCATTATTGAGCTACCGGGTCTCAAATTTTTTTTTCTGGTTTTTATCTTCAATGCATACTCCTTTGTCAGGTGTACACTTTTGGAGCCAAATACAGCTTCAGAACTTTGTGAAAATGGTCGTTTTCATTCGTGTTTACCCTTCGCTCTGAACATGTGTTCGGAATTTCTGTTCTAAAAATAAATCTGTCACTTTACACTTACATGGCGACAGTATCGTCTCCCAGTGTCGTAACTTATGGCATGGTATTCAGCGTCATATTTTTTTCCGATTCAGGCATGGCCTAAGCAAACACGGCCAAAAATGAACGTCGCAAAACGTCATATATGGGGATTCTAGTTTTGTCACGAACTAAAAATAGATCTAACTAGTGTTCGAAACCTAGTTAGGGAATCCCTCTCAAACTCGTTTACCTGTCATCATAATTGTTCGCATTTTTGCATAACATGCATTCATCTGTATTGTTTTAAAGAAAAATACCGGCTATATGTATTTTATTTTGGAAGCATTTTTTCCAGATAGCTCAATAATGCACCTTTAAGTATACGAGCGCGCAAAAAAAAAAAAAATGGCGCGGTTTTTCAAAGCTTAAAATCTGACCGCGATAAAAAGTGGCGCGTTATGACGTCATCCAACATGGCTGACCGGATGTGATGACATTCCAAGATGGCCGACCGCATGTCATCCAAGATGGTGGACAGGAAGTGACGTCATCCAAGATGGCGAACCGGATATGACGACAGAGGGACCAAATGGTCTTAAGGAATAGATTGCACCCCCTCCCTTTTCCACCTACTATAACGTCCCCGTCAACACTGTAAATGACATTTTGGGGACGTTGAATACAATTCTGTGGGACTTTTATCCGACATTGAGATGAAATGACATCTCAAGCTCTGCCGTACAATGAAACCACTAGGGTTTATAAGCGCCGCTTTGACTGGGCAGGCTTACCATTACTCGTGTGCGGATCGGCTTAGCTCTGCGTGGAAGCATCATGCAGCCCATCTATTTCTTTAAGCCCCGATAGGCGGGGGCCGAAAACGATATTTAGATACAATAAAATGCAAGCAGTCTTTCACAACGCACGTTGTTAATGAGTTGAGGACTGAGGCAGCGTATGAGAATGTTTTATCATCTTCATGATTGTCCTTGTGTTAGTCTTTAAACTTCGAGACGCCGGCCATAGTCAGTAGCTCAGTCTGATGCGCGTCTGACTGGTGATCAGGTGGGCGCGGGTTCGATACCTGCCTGGGTCGGCAACATTCTTTCGTGGAGATTGATCATGAAATCTATTCTACTGTCATTTTCTCTCTCCCGCTGATTCGAGAAGGGCAGTTGTAAGTTTCTGGCGAAAGAATGTGCACTGTACTGGCTAACCGCTTACGTATAAGCCTGCCCAGGAAAGTGTGGATCGGTAAACTGGCCGGCTCAAAAATGACAGTGTTGACAGGGCCGTTAAACTCCATTAGAAAAAAATTAAATCCATAGACTAAAATGTCTTTAAATTCATAGACAGACTTTACATTTATAGACTGTCTTTAAATAAAAAAACTTTCTTAGGCCTGTTCCACGTGGCATTCCTTACTGACATTCCTATCAGCGGCGCTTTCATAATCTTCTGTAAATGCTCAATACAGTCTGATCAGTGTGGCCACCTTATGCCCTATTACAATTTTAATAAGCACTATATTACAAGTCTGTCCCCGCCCATCGGGGCTTGAAGAAATACATGATGCTTCCACGCAGAGCTGAAACCGACCGCACACGAATACTGCTCTATATTTAGGCTACAAATAAGAAAACTATCGAAATTTTTCATCTAAAAAAATAATAAATTCTTCAAAACTCCGTTCAGAAAATCTGAATCATTTTTTTTTAATTTTATAGCGTTTCGTTTCTTTCTTTCTTTCTACTGATACGACGTCGGCCACATTTTGACCATAACCGAAGGTGTATGTTACATATACTCAAGGTTTTCTTGCTTTTAATACTCGTTTTAGCCCATATGCATAACGAAAACATGCCTATTCAAATATATTGGTAAAATTTTACCCCCCCCCCCCCCCAAAAAAAAAAAATGAAAATTTCCAGGTAAAAATCGTAATATTTTTCAAATTTCTGCTCAAAACATAGATTGTGGGTACTCGTTAGAGGCGGTTCTAACGAGTACCCACAATCTAAGTTTTTGAGCAGAAATAAGAAAAATAATGTACACCGTGTAAACCCAAGTTTTACTGCATAAAAGTGGGGTTCAAAGGGGTCAAAATTAATATGGTCGTGTTTTCGTGATGGGAAAATTTTAGATTTGACCGTCCGCCAACTTCTGACACTTTTTAGACCTTTGACCTCTAAGTGCAACCTTGACCTTGGAGGTACTGATCTAGGTTTTGAGCGCGACACATCGTATAATGATGGTTAACATTTCTGCCAAGTATATTCAAAATCCATTCCAGAAATAGGAAAGTTATTGACCGTGTTTAAGTTTCAGACGTTTTTTTGGCCTTTGACCGCTAAGTACAACCTTGGCCTTGGCGGTACGGCCCTGGGTTTTGTGCGCTACACATCGTCCGTCTCCTTTCTGCAAAGTAATTTCAAAATCCATCCAGAAATTAGAAAGTTTTAAGTTTCGGAAGGACGAACAAACGGACGGATGCAAGAGGGAGCAGTTATGGGTTGCACCCCAGAAATACGGACAAATTGACACCCCAGAATGTTGGTCATCATAGACACATTCCTATAGACACTACTGCCGGGGTTTTCGCAACTCAGAACTCATCTCTGTACGTTCATACCCACAGGTCAAGGTAAATCATGGACACCGAACTTGTGCAAATAAGATGTTTTGCAAACAACACCTATACCCCGCCCTACCCCCTGGGAGTCATTAGATTTATGTCGTGCAACTCTCAAGTCGATTTTTCCCCACACGTCCGACCAATACACATATACCCTCTCACGAAAGCTGACGGACGCGCCGACGGATGGACGGACGGACAGCGAAATGTCAACATAATACGTCCGATTTTTTTTTCAAACAGGCAAATGAGAATATGAATACCCATCTGAACACCATTTTCCTCTATATATAGTTTTATTTACAGGGTTGGGGGTGGGGTGGGAGAGGTGGGGGTGGGGTGGACTTGATAACGAAATCACATAGTGCTTCTTTCGCAGCTCTGATGAAAATGAGTGACACTTTTCTTACTTTTGTTACAAACATAGACTGTGGGTGCTCGTTAGAAACTTAATGAAAGTTGGTTCTTACGGTTACCACATTCTCAGACTTGAGCAAAGATACGGGCAATAATGATACCACAAACACCACTTTTCTATATAAAGTAGGGTTTACACTTCATATTTACCAGTTCTGCGGTGTATTCCTTGCTTCCAAAGGTTAACCATTTTATATAACATATTTAAAGACGTGTCCTTTACGAGGACTTCAACATGATAAAAGATATAAATGTCTTCATTTGCAGTTAAAACTCAATCAGAATCGTTGGTGATGTTTGTTTGATTTGATGTTTAACGTCCCCGTCAACACTATGTAGGTCATTTTGGAGACGTTGCTTCCAATTTTGTGGGACTTTTACCCGACATTGAGATGAAATGACATCTCAAGCCATGTCGCCCAATAAACCAATATGGTTTAGTTTAGTTTATACTAATTTATTTTATTTCGATTGCGATGAAAGCTTCAAGCTTATTGAATCGCTCTCGAACGCTCATTCCGCGTGTTTTCACGCGCGCGAGAGAGAGGAAGTGGCTTTTATACCACTGCTACCCATTTACACCTGGGCGGAGTTGGGCAATAGGGTTTATAAGCATGGACGGTCCGACTCGTACCGCATTGCCTGGGCAGGCTTAGATCCTCTCGGTGGTTTACCAGTACTCGTGTGCTGGCCGGATTCAGCTCTGCGTGGAAGCATCATGCAGCCCATTATTTCTCCAAGCCCCAATGGGCGGGGCCGTAATCGTTGTTGATTACTAGGGAAAAATATTGTTTGAGCCGGGCACAGCATTTCCTACAATTACATGTGCGCCCTGCGAAGACTCGGATCAGCCTACGCATCCGCGCAGTCTGATAAGAGTCTTCGTTGTGCGCTCTAAGAACAGCTGAGGGCCCAATGCTCCTTCATGCAGCAAGGGAAGTCTCTGACCAGACTATAGGGATGCGCAGGCTGATCTGGTTCTTCCCTAGGCGCACCTGTAAATTGAAGGGAAGACTGTGCCCCGGCTCAATTTTCTTACCAACTATCTTCCTTTCGTACCTACTACGGTTACTGCGATCGGTCCACACGAGTACTCGAAAACCGTTTAGAAGGCCTCAGCCTGCCCAAGCAAAGTGGTGAGAGTCGGACCGTCGTTGCATATAAACCCTATTGGTTCCATCTGTTCATCGGGTGACAGTCTGAGATCTCATTTCAACTCATGGTCGGGTAAAAGTCCCCAAAATTGGAAGCAAAGTCTCCAAAATGACCTAAATATTGTTGACGGTGACGTTAAACATTTAAACCTCAGATCAAATAAACTAAACGATCACATTTTCACCATTTAATACTCGCAGGTGTACATTACATACACTCCAAAGCTTACACAGCAATCACGATAGAGATCTTTAACCAGCGCAGGGGATGGTTCTCTCCGCACTGGGGCCCCCGATTCGAAAGACGCTCCATTTGCATACTTTGTGGCATTCGTCTCTGCAAATGATATCAAAGGACACCAAAATTTTATCACCACTGCCGGGGATCGAACCGGAGCCTCTAGCATCCCCTGCAGGCACAAAACGTTGACTCAACGTTGAACTAACGTTGAAACAACGTTTTCAACGTTGTTTCAACGTTAGTTCAACGTTGAGTGCCTGCTGGGTCAGAGGCAAGTGCACTAGCAACTGCCAGACAAATCTGATAAAAAACAACAATTTAGTCAACTTACAAATACACATCTCCCTCATCTAGCAGAATATCTTCTGTCTTCTACATATTATTACACTTTCTGCATTTCTTTCTTTCTGTACTGCGCACACTGTACTGCGCACACAGACTGAATCTTGTCTGACCATTGAAAAATACATGACCATTGAAAAATACATGAACAAGAAAGCATGTATCACCAAAAAATCATGCAACCATCGACCAATGGGATAAGAAGATCAATTGATAGTTGTGAACTTCTCTCACTGCCCAATGCATGGGACTATTTAAGGCGAATGGATACACACACAAAAGGAGGTAACTCTAACATAAATGTTGACTGTTCCTAATGGCGGAAGCTTTTCTTTTAAAACAAGACGCGTTAACAACTCCATATAATGAATAATCTTGTACACATTGTAAACCGCACTTTATCCACCCCCGCCCAACGGGGCTTGGAGAAATAGATTGGGATGCACGGTGCTTCCACTCAGAGCTGAAACCGTCTGTGCGAATGAGTACTGGTTAGCCGCTTAGAAACTCTAAGCCTGCCCAGGCAAAGTGGTGCGAGGACCTGCATGCATATTTATTGGGCGGAAGGTACCGAGATGGGCGGCAGGTATCGAGATGCATGCATATAAATCCAACTGGTTTCATTGGGCGGCATGTATCGAGATGTCATTTCATGTAAATGTCGGGTAAAAGTGCCACAATATTGGAAGCAACATCTCCAAAATGACCTAAATATTGTTGACGGGGACGTTAAACCAAAAATCAATCAAAACCACACTTTACACACATGTACATGGAAAAGTGGCAGCCCAATCTATTTCTCCAAACCCCTATGGTGGTCGGGTTTGGTGGGGGCAGACGCCATTATAAACACACAGTTGAGTTAGGGTTATGTTGTCTACCAGCCCTTTCCCAAAGATGACGTCCATATACAGCAATGGGGCTCTGGATGTGCCCAGTCAAGACCGAACTCAAGTGTGCAGAAGACTTATCATCTTGTTAACAAGTCCGTGAAACCAACACACCCTAATCCCACTTTATACAGAGAAAACTGGGGTTTACAGGGGTAAACATTATTTTTTTCTCATTTGTGTTCCAAGACATTTGTTGCGGGTACTCGTTAGAACCGCTTAATGATGCGATTCTAACGAGCACCCACAACCTATGTTTGCAGTTTAGAAAAGAATAATATCATAGATTTTCATCAGTAAAGTCACCATTGTGTAGATATGAAAGAATGCACTATGCGTTCAGTGGCAGTTCTTTCTCAGAATAACATAGGAGGAAAAACAGGTGCACAATTATGATTTTTCAGTGAGAAATTTTAGCTAAATATGCACCTAAATTACATTTCCCTAGGAGAGTTTCTACCATTTAGCCCATTTCAATGAGATTTTTGGAAAATCTCAATTCCTGCGTACATGTATCTTAAGAAAAGTCTTCATTGCTTCACTTCAAGGGACCGTAGTGGACGACCGCATAAACACCAAGCCTTTGAGAGTATTCTTGCTGACTGTCAACATGGCTTTCAAAGTCAAAGGTCCTGCGAAACTCAATCAGCAATCTGGATGGGGCCATAAATCGTGGTCACAAACAGACTGACTTGATCATCATGGACTTCGCAACAGCCTTTGACAAGGTACCTCACAGATGACTATTGTATAAATTGGATTACCATGGGATAAGAGGATCTACACATAAGTGGATCAGCTTATGGCTGTCTGGGTGCTTACGGCAAGTTTTACTTGATATCCAGGCGTCTTATTCAGTCCCTGTTTTATCTGGTGCCCCCCAAAATTCGGTCCTTGGACCGGTCCTTTTCTTGGTATTCATTAATTACCTCCCTGATAATATCAGGTAATCTGCACATTTGCTTGCTGATAATTGTGTCCTGTATAGGAACAAGGAACATATAGTCTCTTTCTGACTGTCTTATTTTACAAGATGACCTGGATCGACTAGCAGAGTGGGAGGCCGATTGGCAAATGAAATGAGGGTGCCACGACACCATCCGGACAAGCAAATTAAGTTTAATTATACACTACACCAGCAAATTGGTTCGCCCTCAACTTGAATATGCATCACCCATTTATTTATCATCCCGATTGTGACGTAACACACGGTATAAAGTGGGGTTTAACCAAAATCGTACAGTTTTACATTATGAAAGTTAGTACTTCGCAAATAAATGAAGTCAAAAAGATTCTGTTTTTCTTCTACAATTAATGTTACATATTATAACATATTTAAAATCGAAAGCTTTTGAGACAGGCTGTGTTCAGGGCTAGATCTAGCCCCTATATGCACACTGAACACTTGCAAGAACCTGACTGTTACATAACTGAAAAACTGACTGATTTGACGTGATCAAACTGGCATTTTTATATGTTTCAGAGCATTTCACAGGCTTTTGTTCTTACGTTAACATAGTTTCTGGTTATACCAAATGTCTATCATGAACTAAAATGTTCAAAGAATTTCAACATCTGCTGGAACCTGTACCCACACCTGCACGGTACTGTGTACTTAAACAATGGCTGCGCCGCCCACATAATTGGCATAAACGGAAACTGGCACCCATATGATTGACGTTTTGTAGATACATTTTAGCTTTTATGTAAGCTTGCACTTGTTTTTTCCTGCCCAATCTAGTTTGAAAATACTCAATGTATAATTGAAAGGCCAATGCGAAATGTCAATGGTTTTGAACAGGCTCCAACGTAAATATCTCTTATGTATTATCTGGTTGTTCGGTACATTTTGCAATTTTATAGAAAAGGGATAATAATATATATCGAAAGGTCAAACGTCCCAAATTCTAACTGTAAAAGCTTGTAATGTTTCACAGCCCAATCAACATAACAACATATTCCTAAATACATTTATTACCCATTCAACAGTATATTGGTCATATGAAGTTCTTACTACTCATCAACGTTGTTTCAACTATTCGTGTAACATGTCTGTGTAATAAAAACTGCACATTTTACAATCCATCAACACTATTTGGATCATTAAGATCACACGCCTATGTAACTATGTTACACACCTCCCATTTTTATGATATTAATTTTCTTTGTGGAATTAATTTAAATATACATTCTTGCATAAATATCTATGCGCATGACTGTTTGAAGCCATTGTCAAATGGACCGAAAACCGTGCTCAAACACCAAAACCCGTTTTCAAATCATGAAATTCGCGTGCTGTTTGAACATTATGTTAAAAGTCAGATTCAGTAGTTGGAGGAGATGCAGATGACAGTTGCTCGATGGACCTGCCGGCGATGGCGGAACAGAACTAGCGTTGGTGACATGCTTAACGAGCTGGAATGGCCGTCCCTAGAGGCCCGTCGTGAGCAGTCCTCTTTATCTTTTATAAGATACACTCTGGTTCAGTGTCTATTAATAAAGACAGATACTTGACCCCTGCGACAGTTTCAACCCTAAACAAGGACATCAAAAGTAAACAACTCACAGTATCGTAGGTACCAGTCCTATAGTGATTCCCTGAAAAAAATCCTTTTTGTTTCCCAGAACTAGTCCTCAGGGGATTAGTTTTCCCTCTTCTGTGGGTGAATGCTAAGACTGGAGTTGAAAGCCGGTACAGGATAAGACTGAGACCCAGAGGTATGCGTTTGTTATTCAGATTGTAAAAAGTTTTAAGGACTCACTCGGTGATATTTTTTTCTTTTAGCTAAATTCTAAATTTAGCTACGCACACAATTGAGGTAATGGCCAAATATGACCGACTCAGTATAAGAAGAAGATAGATAGATACATATTTAAGAAAGGAAAAACAAAGAAAACAAAATGATATTCTTGAAGGAGTGTGCAGAGGACATACTTGGGTCTACCGGGCATCACTACAGCGGGGAACAGTATCAGACGGCTGCAAATATATCAATCCAATATTCAAGAAAGAAAAAACAAACAAACACAACAATTCTCTTTTAGGAGTGTGCAGAAAAAAAAAATAGAAAACAAACATATATTTTTGAAAGAGTGTGCAGAGCCATGGCACCGATCTTTCGTGCTTCCGGAGCTCACAACAAACATACAACAAAATTAGTGTTTGAAGGAGAGTGCCCAGAACATAGCTCAAGTCCTGACATTGGGCCTTTTCAACTTTCGCTACGGGAATGTACCGGACAGCAGCAAAAACAAAAACGAAATGAAAGAAAAACAACAAAAAAAACGCAAATCCAATTCTTTAGAAGGATAATCAAACGGCCCCGCCCATCGGGGCTTGAAGAAATAGATGGGTTGCATGTGCTTCCACGCAGAGCTGAAATCGACCGCACACGAGTACTGGTAAACCACTTTGAGGATATAAGCCTGCCCAGGCAAAGCGGCGCGAGTCGGAAGGGCCATGTTTAACAACCCTATTGGTTTCATTTGGTCTGGTATAAGTCCCACAGAATTGGAAGCAGCATCTCAAAAATGACATATACAGTGTTGACTGGGACGCAAAACCTCGAATCAAACAAGAAGAAAAGACAAGACGCGAATCCACGGGGACCAGTTGTGTAATCGGCACAGTTCATGCGTTACGATTTGTTAATATATAATATAGTGGTTTTTCATATTGGCTGTGTGTAAGACACCCTTGAACGACAAATTGGGACTTCATTGCGGTCTTTTGACTTCATTTCGTGCTTTGTAAAGCCTTGCAGACTAGAAATAAAAGAAAACGCCGTCTTCTAAGCGAAGAAATATTTTCATCATTGTTGAAGTTGAACCCAACGCTGCTGCTACTTTTTGGGTCGATTATTTATCACCGACACAAAGTTACTAACTACAGAAGCTTCCCTGTTGGGATTGTCCACGTGACTTTCGCTGTCAATACACAAAATTTGGGTACCGGTTATTTAAAGCAGCGCTAATCTTCTGTGACGCCAGAACGCAGTGTAAAAATTTAATTATGGACTGTGCTCGTGTACTGTGGTATTGGCAAACAGTGCGTCTGATCAGTCCCTACATCTTTATCAGTCTGCCTTATCTATCTTTATCAGTCTGCCTTATCTATCTTTATCAGTGTGCCTTATCTATCTATCTATATATCTATCTATCTACTTATCTATCTATCTATCTATCTATCTATCTATCCATTCCTGGTATGTAGAAGAAAGTATATAATTTTGCATAGTAAATCAACACCAACACAAAATCTTAATTATGTATTAGCATCAGCGTTTCGCCAACATGGCTTCTTCAGGATATTATAAACACCCCGAAGCAGCCTTCCCTATTTGTCTTTAGAAGAAATTGAAGTGAACGCAATGACCAGGAATCGATACAATTAACCCACACCTCCCATAAGAGACACCAAAGGGAAAGAAACAAAGACATGCTATAAAAAGACCGTAGTGGAAAAACCAATAGCAGATAGCCAAAAAGACAGTTACTTTCCCACAAACTCCAAAACAAAAATATATCACGACAGAAGAACCGCCTTGGAACGGTCAGTGAAAAAATGTATGAAATAAACGTTTATTGTTCCCGAATTTGTCAAAAAATAAAATAGTTTTTGAAACGGATATTTCAATAATTATTTTCATACTTTAGAATTAATCAATTTTTAAAACAGTAGAAGGGTGTCCTTTACACGGACTTGTTGACATGATGGGAACGCCCTTCAATGTTTTAATCAGCCAATGGAAAAAACTCATTTTTAACCACGTTGTCGTCTTTTGCTCGATGAAAACGGCGTGTTTCGTCGAAATTACATCCATTTCAATCTCTGCTAAACCCCACTTTATGTGGAGAAAACTGGGGTATACTGGGGTATATTATTCATTGCAGAAAGATTTAACAATTCGATTGACCCACACACTGCATTTGAGCTGCCTTTTTTGACACGAAGTCAAGTTTTTTGGGATGGAAATTTAGTGCGTAATTATAGCCTGTTTCAAGAACTCGACGGCTGCGAACGATTATGATGAATTCGTGGGTCAAGCGTCGAATGGTTGATGATAAAAAGGTAACGGCCGCGAACGAACATCAGTTTTTGAATTCAGTTTGAGGTTTTACGTCTCCGTCAACACTATTTAGGTAATTTTGGAGACGTTGCTTCCAATTTTGCGGGACTGTTACCCGACATTCACATGAAATGATATCTCAATCCGTGCGGTCCGAAAAAACCAATGGAGTTAATATACATGGATGGTCCGACTCGCATTACTTTTTGCCTGGGCAGGCTTAGGCGATCTAAGCGGTTTACCAGTACTCGTGGGCGGTCCGTTTCAGCTCTACGTGGAAGCACCATGCAGCCCAATGAATTTCTCCGACATGTAGCACCGATCGGCGGGTTCCGAGCGAACATGCGTGCGTACGCGTGTGTGTGTTTGTTTGATTTTAGGTTTTACGTCCCCGTCAATACTGTATAGGTCATTTTGGAGATGTTACTTAAATTTTGTAGGACTTTTATCTGACATTGCTCAAGATGAAACGACATCTCAAGCCAATAAAATCAATTTGGTTTATATGCATGGACGGTCCGACTAGCTTCACTTTACCTTGGCAGGCTTAGAACCTCTAAGCGGTTAAAAAGTACTCATGTGCGGTCAGTTACAGCTCTGCGTGGCAGCCCAATATATTTCTTCATGCCCCGATGGAACGGGGCGTGCCGGGTCTTGTCCATCATCCGTTTCGGTTTCAAAACTTTGGGGTTTAGACACACTGATGAAGATTAAATATCAGAAAGGCCTCTGTATCACTAAATTTGGTATAGTTACACCTTAACTGCAACCACTGGGTCGGTATCTCCGCTGGTGGATGATTCGTTCGTCCCCGAGGGTATCATCAGCTCAGTATCAGTTCCTAAGTGCTGAGGTTGATACTTAGGTACAAGTACTGGTTTAAATAACTATATTATATCTTTAACTTTTGCAGTATAAAATTCTAACTTTTCTAAAACTAAGACTGACTTGTCAGGTGAGGCATGCATCTTAGCGGATTTGGTTACCACGTTTTGTTATATTTTAAATATTGCAAGTCTCGCTACTTTAGACATTTCGTTCCTGATGCCCGGGACTTCCGTGGAGCGTGGGCCATGTTTGCTGATGTTGACTCGGTGGGGGACGCCTATCTTGATCGGGCGTCTTTTGCTTGATGCCTCCAGCTGATATGTCTCATGAGCTACGTCGGTCGGTGTGTGCTCGGAGGGGGATGTGCTGTTTGCCGGGTCCTGTCCATCATCCGTTTCGGTTTCAAAAATTTGGGGTTTACACACACTGATGAAGATTAAATATCAGAAAAGTCTCTGTGTCACACAAATTTGGCATAGTTACACCTTAATTGCAACCACTGGTTCAGTATTTCTGCTGGTGGATGATTCGTTCGTCCCCGAGGGTATCATCAGCTCAGTATCAGTTCCTAAGTGCTGAGGTTGATACTACAGTGTTGACGTCAGCACTCCAGTACTGATTTAAAAAACTACATGTGTATATTATATCTACAACTTTAGCAGTGTGTGTGTGTGAGTTTTAGTTTTACGTCCCACCAACAGCTAAGGTCATGCGGAGACGGGACCTCGGTTTAAAGACTCATCCGAAAGTCTTACTTTTGCAGTATAAAATTCTAACTTTTCTAAAACTAAGACTGACTTGCCAGTTGAGACATGTATCTTAGCGGATTCGGTTACCACGTTTTGTTATAGTTTAAATATTGCAAGTCTAGCTACTTTGGACATCTCCTTCCTGATGCCCGGGACTTCTGTGGTGCGTGGGCCATGTTTACTGATGTTGGTTCGGTTGGGAACGCCTATCTCGATCGGGCGCCTCTTGCCTGATGCCTCCAGCTGACATGTCTCATGAGCTACGTCAGTCGGTGTGTGCTCGAAGGGGGATGTGCTGTGTTTGCCGGGTCTTGTCCATCATCCGTTTCGGTTTCAAAACTTTGGGGTTTAGACGCACTGATGAAGATTAAATATCAGAAAGGCCTCTGTGTCACTAAATTTGGTATAGTTACACCTTAATTGGAACCACTGGGTCGGTATCTCTGCTGGTAGATGATTCGTTCGTCCCCGAGTGTATCATCAGCTCAGTATCAGTTCCTTAGTGCTGAGGTTGATACTGCGGTGTTGACGTCAGTACTCAAGTACTGATTTAAATAACTATATTATATCTTTAACTTTTGCAGTATAAAATTCTAACTTTTCTAAAACTAAGACTGACTTGTCAGGTGAGACATGTATCTTAGCGGATTTGGTTACCACGTTTTGTTATATTTTAAATATTGTAAGTCTCACTTCTTTGGACATCTCCTTCCTGATGCCCGGGACTTCCGTGGAGAGTGGGCCATGTTTGCTGATGTTGGCTCGGTGGGGGACGCCTATCTGGATCGGGTGTCTCTTGCCTGATGCCTCCAGCTGACATGTCTCATGAGCTACGTCGGTCGGAGTGTGCTCGGATGGGGATGTGCTTCGTTTGCCGGATCTTGTCCATCATCCGTTTCAGATTTGAGGTTTAACGTCCCCGTCATCACGGGATATGTCATTTTGCTTTCAAAAAATATACGACACCTGTGCCTCACCGGGCTCCCCCCTCGCGCTAGTGTGTGTGTGTGTGTGTGTGCGCGCGCGCGACTGCGCGTGTGTGTGAGAGAGAGATTAGGGTATGTCAAAATTTCAATCAAGATGATGCGTTCGCCGAAGAGAAAGATCGAACTCCGCCTATGCATTGAAAGTCTACATCCAAAACATGCTGTGGGAATAATAAAGAGCCTAACACTATTGATGCTGCCATGCATTTTGCTACGGAAACGATTTCAGCATGTTGATATGCGATAAATTGTCTCTTACGCTGAATTGTCATGCACGTATTTTTGTTTTGCTTCTTGTAACCTTCGAAATTCGTTCAGTTAGAGATATGGCAAACATTACGAAAACACGCCTATACAAATACACTGTAACCTTTATCGCCGAAAAAATGATTGTTTTTAAGATGAAAAATTGTGATATTTTTCTTATTTCTGCTCAAAATATAGATTGTGGGTACTCATCAGTTTTATTATTTGCCAATCGACCGGAGGCAAACCAAAATGGCGTCATAACATTGACGTCGTGTCGTAAGAGCTAGTTGTGGACGTAAACTGGAAAACTTTAGACCCCGCTGAGTTTAATTATCATTTTGGAGACGTTGCTTCCAATTTTGTGGGACTTTTACCCGACTCTGAGACGAAATGACATCTCAAGCCCTATCGCCCAATGTAGCCAAAACGCCGGCCTGACTTACACCATTTCCTGGGCAGACTTAGTACTTTCAAGTGGTTTCACTTTACAAGCACTCATGTGTGGTCAGCTTCAGCTCTGCGTGGAAGCACCACGCAGCCAAATCTTTTTCTCCAAGCCCCGATGGACGGGGACGAATTGGCGAGCAAAATATTGTAATTATTGGACCATTGGACGAGTTTAACAATATCGTATGGAAAAAAAACGTCTTTCACACGATTATTGTTTTCTGTTTAAACGGTCATTCGTAAGCTGAACGAGCTCGTAAGTGGCAAAGTGTTAGCTATTCTGATAAGATCATTATCTAATAATCTGGTAGTTTGGCTGAAAAAAATGTGAGCAACATTTTCGTTTTCAAAAGCTGCTCACATTTTTCTGCAAAGATATTATTTCAGGGGTGAAAACCTACGTCATAGCAGAGATGTCGTACCCATTTCAGAAGCGGCCATATTGGTGTAAATAGGGTACATAAAATGCTTCAAACTAGATATGTACATTACGAGTCTCCAGAAAACATACTTCAGCTGGTAACCGACAATATTTGCATCCCATCAGTAAGCTAATTCAACATAGAAACATTGAAAAGACTTCGATAGCTTCGCCACAAGATTTGAATCGGCGCTGTAAACAATGGTAGTTCCAACATCATTGCCAAATCAGCTTGTGTCGAATTATTTAAAGAAAAGGCCACATTTCTGAGACATATTTCAGTATGTTTGATTCTTTTATGACCTAATGCACCGACTGCGCCTACTTGTAGCGACAAATGCCTTTTGTGTAGTAAACGCCGGCAAACCTACGTATGGTTATGACGTCACTACTCCGACGTTTTGCCATATTCATTTTATCAAAGTTTTAACGATTTGTTTACTCACGATGTCGTTAGTTTTGAACAACATGTCTGATGGTTACGTAATGGCATAAGCTCTCAGACTCGACGACATACGTACAACATGTCGTAAATAATACATGTACCTTGAATCTCGTTTTATTAACTTGACAATAGAGAAAGGGGGAAAAATCGGCACAATTGTGGAATTTTAGACAAATACAATGTATCAGCTCACCTATGGGATCGGCTATTCATTACGAAAACACGCCTTTACAAATACAATGTAAACTTTATCGCCGAAAAAATGAAAATTTTAAGATGAAAAATTGTGATATTTTTCTTTTTTTCTACTCAAAATATAGATTGTGGGTACCCGTTAGAACCGCCTCGATGAGGCGGTTCTAACGAGTACCCACAACCTATATTTTTGAGCAGAAATAAGAAAAATAAGGTTTACACCTGCAAACCCCAGTTTTACTATACAAAAATGGGGTACAAGGGTGTCAAAATAATACAAGCATGTTTTCGTGATGCTTAAGAATCGGCCTTGTTTGTTTTTGTTGAGGGTTAACTTCCCCGTCAACACTATTTATGTCACTTTGGAGACGTCATTTCAGATTTTGTTGGACTTTTACCCGACATTGTGATGAAATGACTTCGCAAGCCCTACCGCCGAAAGAAACCGTTTGGGTTTAAGAAGGGTCCGACTCACAAAACTTTTCCTCCGAACTCTGTATTTGACATGCTTATAATATGGATAAGGTTCTTAGGGGCGCTCGGCGCAGCCAAAGTGATCCAAAGTTTTAACTTTGCACAAACACATATCATGTACGTTGGGCGTAGACGTGGCTGTGGTGCAGTAGATTAATCACTCGCCTTGTGACCCGGGGTGGGGGAGGAATCGCAGAAACTCCGATGGGAGGGGGTCGCCGGCCCCGTTTGATGAACCAACCCCGTTTGTGGGACCAACCCTGTAGGTTATATGCACGTTCTTAGGGGCGATCGGCGCAGCCAAAGTGATAAAAAAATCCCAGCTATAGCATGTTATCATTTGTTATGAGACTTGGGTACGCTTGGCGTAGGAGTTACTGTGCTGCTGTGAATAAGTCACTTGCAATGTAACTTGGCGTGGGGTGAGCGATCGAGTATTCTATAATGCTTTTAAAAAAGGATTAACTTTGAGAACCATAAATGTATTGAATATCGATATACTGGTAGCAGTATCAAGCCAGGTTATCAAATCCTCTTCAGTGGCCTTTAAATGTACAAACAGAATTTAGATAGTAAATTTCAATTTGCACAATTTTGGGAATGATTCGGCGTTGACTCGGTTTTTCGATACACACCTGCTTGAAGTCATTAACATTTATCCATCTATGAAGTATTAATCCATACCAAAGCCGACGAGGAAAATAAGTGAATCACTATCCCCCTATTTGTTTTTTCTTCCAATACTTCTACGTCCACAATTTTTGTAAAACTACACGACCTCGTCTTTTTTTTTCTATAGATATGTAGGTCAAGCCTGAAAAGTCCGTGCAGAAATGTTACGCTTCAGTGCAGTCTAACATGATATAAATTTGTTGAATGAGTTTACAAACCGGAATTAGCCACTTTCATTTTGCTCAGTGAGTGTTTGAGTTTTACGTCTCACCAACAGCTAGGTCATACCGAGACGGCACCTCGTTTTCAAGACTCATCCGAAAGTCTGGACAAGCCCGGGATCGATCCTGCGATCCCTGGTTTACAAGGTGAGTAGCATAATCACTATACCACGGAGCCTTCTAACCGATTTTGTTCAGTAATTTTGCTTTGTTTAGCAAACTTTTAGATGTTTCTGTAGACATGGAAGGAAACTTGAAATAGTGCTACAAAGAGAGAGAGAGAGAGAGAGAGAGAGAGAGAGAGAGAGAGAGAGAGAGAGAGAGAGAGAGAAAATACATGTTCTCCCCCGCAATGACACACAGTTCGTAAAGTTGCCTAAGAACTTTTGTCTAAATATGCCTGGTCCTCGTAACTGCTAACTACTAAAACTTAACACACTTTCGCTATCATGTAGTAATGTGTATTTTCCTCATATGTCATGCTACATGTATATGTCTTGAGAGAATAAACGTTTAGTCTGTCTGTCTGTCTGTCTGTCTGTCTGTCTGAATCCTTAATAGTCTAAAAATCAACCACATGTATTTGCATACTTCAGATGAAATTTAGCCTGATTTGATATAATGCTCCAAACAGCAAAATCATCTAAAATATTCTTCTCCGAATAAGCTCAGTGAACTCAAACGAAATCTACATCAAATTGAAGTCAGGGCGATGCTTCAACGCCACCTGCAACTGTAATGAAGGTAAATAAGGCTTAAAATGATGCCCTGTGGGTTCAATCAAAGCACTGACAGCACTGGTCGGTCGACAACGTGAGAACGAGTGCTTTTTCTGGTTCAGGGGCTCTGTATATGACTCGACTATAGTAGTCGTAGATAAGATTGACTAGGCGGAGCTATTCAGGTGTTGTCAGTATATGTCAAATTCGCTGCGTCCACCAGAAGCTTCGGTAGAGTGCTTTTCGCACGCTTTCTACAAGCGGACGAAATGGTCATATACACCACAGGTATGCTTGTGTTGCAGATGAATTCACACAATCGGGTTACTTGGTTTACCTTTTTGTTAATGGAATATTCCTAGTCAATCTTATCTGCGACTACTATACTAGCTGTAAAAAAAGCACTCAATTCACCCCATACGTGGTCAAATTGAGGGAGGATCATGCCTTGCACTTGCACAAAAGTGACTCGTGATTCATTCATATTGCCCCTGTAGCTTTGCGAATGGAGATAACCTTTACTGTTGTCGGAGGATAAGTTGACAGTGACGTCAGCGAATGTTTTTGTTATTGAGCATAGTCCACTGTTGTCGAAAGGAAAGCAAGCGTTGGTAATATTCAATATAATGCGATTTTGTTGTATACTTGTTAGACATTCAAACTGGCGCAGTGGAAAGATGGCTAATAGCCCGTCAAATATTCTGTACTTTATAGTTGTGGGTTCGAGCCTCACTATTACATTTTTCTTTTTCCTTCTGAAAATATTACATTATACTTTTATTGTTTAAAATATTGCATTGCCATTTTCTTCTGCTGAAAGAAGTAATTCTGTTTTTATGTGCTAAGAAGAAGAAACACGAAACAATGCCAGGAAGCTGTTGATGAGCTACTACACGAACTTCTTTCACGGATTGCAGGTTTCCAAAAAATCAAAGTTTAATATAAACGTCTGCATCATGTCTGAATGATAATGTCTGCTGATATGATTTTTAAGACCCAATCCAGGATACAATTGAAAGCAACCGACGTCAAAATATTAAGGTCAGTTTTGAGCCGGTCAGTTTACATATCCACACTTTCCCAACATAAGCGGATAACATGTTGAGAAACTGACAACTGCCCGTCTTGAATCAGTGGAAGGGGAGAATGACCGTAGTAAAGATTTCAAGATCATTCTCCACGAAAGAATTGTGCCAACACAGGCAAATATCGAACCAGAGTTGTCATTATAAAATCAGAAGAAAACAAAACACATTACAAATTGAAGAAAAAAATGACCTAAAAAGTACGGAACCCGGGAAGGGACATATTTGCTTTTAATATGTTGTGCGCACAAGATATGTGCGGACAAGATATCTTGTTCGGACAACATATTATCTTGTGCGGACAAGATATTATTCGCACAACATACTGGCTTGTACAAGATATTATCTTGTGAAGATATAAACTTGAGCGGACAAGATATTAACTTGTTCGCACAACATATTATCTTGTGCGGACAACATAATATCTTGTTCGGACAACATATTATCTTGTGCGCTCAAGATAATTTGTGTGCGAACAAGATATTATGTTGTCCGCCCAAGATAATATCTTGTCCGCACAACATTGATCTTGTCCTCACAAGATAATATCTTGTTCGCACAACTTCCCAAGATCTATGTTGTGCAAACAAGATAATACGTTATTCGAACAAGATATTATCTTGTGCACACAAGATAATATGTTGTTTGCACAAGATAAATTATGTTCGCACAAGATAATATCTTGTTCGCACAACTTAATATCTTGTTCGCACAACATATAAAAAAAATCATGTCCCTTCCCGGGTTCCGTAAAAAGAACACATAAAATATAATTTCGATTTTAAAGGACATCAAAGAAAAGGCAGAACTCCATTCAAGATAAAAAGAAAAAAAAAATACACTGGTAGGAATCGAAACACGAATGGTCATTTCATATTTTAAACAACCCCAACACTAACCACTTGAGCCATTTCATCTTGGCTTGTAAAGGGTTTTAATTCTTTCCACTTTATAGGGTGGTTATTAGATTTTTATCGATAATAACGGTAAAACCCTGTCTCACCTATTGATGGTGGTATAGTCTGAAAAGTCACTTCCAACTTATCCTCCGACAACTGTACCATTCAGACAATGTTTTGGAATATCATAACAACTAAAATATTAAATATTGAAATGGACTAGCTTTTTTTTAGGATGCTGAATGGTATGCCTACGCGAAAAAAAAAAAGAGCGAATTATGCAAAATTATGTCATTGCTGTTCAATATAATTGTGATTTACTTAATTTGAATTATCGATAGCCATTATTGTTTCTGGATATCAATAATTATTTATGGATATCCATAATTCGAATTAATGATATCCATTAATCGAATTATGGATATCCATAAATCGATCTGAATTATGGATATCCATAAATCGAATTATGGATATCCATTATTCGATTTATGGATATATATAATTCGAAATATGGATATCGATTATTCGGCTGATTTATGGATATCCATAATTCAAATTATGGATATCATTCATTAGAATTATGGATATCCATAATTCTGTCAAGTAATGGATATCACTAATTCGATTTATGAATATCCATTATTCGTCTTTGCAAATAAATACAATGAATAAAGACTGAAACCGAAGGCTTTTGCGGTGAATTATGGATCCATAATTCGGATGTCATTAATTCAGCCCGATTCTTAGATATCCTTAATTCGATATATGGATATCTATAATTCGAATTAAGGATATCCATTATTCAGCTGATTTATGGATATCCATAATTCGAATATAAATATCAATAAATCGAATTATGGATATCTATAAATATGGAATAAATTGTGAAGCAGCACCATTGATATCTTTCACAAAATAAAGATATGCTGTGTGTACTCTTTAGAATCGCCTTATCGTCTTGAAATTCGGCGAATAGATTTGTACTGATTAGTAGATGACATGATTAATTTTAAAATAAATTCAGAAATAAAGTTCATGAGTTATGTCCCTTTGTAAATTTGGGGATTTTACCTTGCCAACAAAATATCCCAAAAAGTATTAAATTAAGTCTTGAAACTTGTTCGAGATGATCTGATTAACTTTTGAACAATTCTGATTTTTTTAGTTATGGCCCTTTAAACAACCGTGTAGAGAGTTGCCTTGAAACTTGATAGGTAGATAGGGGATGATGAGTAGATGACTTGATAAGCTTTTTGATACATTCTATTTTTTTTTCTGAGTTATGGTCCTTTGAAAATGGGAGCATTTCAACCATGTAAAACTATTAGGAGCAAGCAGTATTAGGCTCAAGATGTTGGGGGCATAGTGTTCCACAGACTTTTAGTTGTTACAAATATAGTTCACTTGCCAACATTGCTAACCCTTGCAAACATGGCAAACAGACAATAATGTGTCTGAAGAAGTAACTCAGCAGTCACATGACGTCGGTGTATCGTCAAGATTTTTATGCAACGTCACACCTACGTCGGTGCAAGGTCGTGACGTTGCACCAACGTTGATTTGACATTGCCCTTTCAACGTGTGCCTGCTGGGAATAGTTTATATACGTGGCAGCCATCTTGGATGACGGAACGGAATGATTTTAGCAATTCTGTATCTTCATGTCGCCTCAATGCCCGGGTGGAGATGTTATTTGAATAGTTTCAAGATGGCCGCCGTGGCAGCCAGCTTGGATATCGGAATGGAATGAATTTAGTAATTCCAGCGAATCACCATGTCGCCTTGATAGCTCCCATCAAGTTTAAGCTTAATTCGATCATTGATTCGGTAGGTGATGTTGTTTGAACAATTTGAAGATGTCGACCAGCTTGGATATCAGAACGGAAAGATTTTAGCAAATCTGAATCTCCATGTCCTCCCAATGCCTTCTATCAAGTTTCAACTCAATCTGTTAATCAGAGAATTATGCCGTTTAAAGAATATCAAGATGGCGCTCATCTTGGCTATCTGAAAGGACCGATTTTAACAAATTTGAATCTCTATTTCGCCCCGATGCCTCCCATCATGTTTCAGCTCGATCCGACCTTTGGTTCCGGAGGAGATGCCGTTTGAAGAATTTCAAGATGGTTGCCGTGGTGGCATGCTGATACTTGATGGGAGGCCTAGGTGGCGATATGGAGATTCAGATTGGCTAAAAAAGATTTGCTAAATTCGTTCCGCATCAAGTTTCAGCGCGATCTGACCTTAGGTACGGGAGGAGTTGTCGTTTGAAGAATTCCAAGATGGCCGCCGTGCCATCTTGGCTATTGGAAAGAAACGATTTTAGCAAATATGAATCTTTATGTCGCCCCGATGCCTCCCATCAAGTTCCAGAACCTTTGGTTGTGGATGAGATGCCATGGAGGAGATGTCATGTAGTTTGAAGAATTTCAAAATTGTCGCCATGGCAGCCATCTTGAATATCAGAACGGATCAATTTTAGCAAATCTGAATCTTCATGTCGCCCCGAAGCATCCCATCAATGCCCCCCGTGACATAGTGGCCATCTTGGAAATCGGAATGGAACGATTTTAGCAAATCTGAATCTCCAAGTTGCCCCGATGCCTCCCATCAAGGTTCAGCACGATCTCACTTTCGGCTCGGGCGGATATGTCGTTCGAAGAATTTCAGGATGGATGTCGCAATTTGACCATCTTGGATATCGAAACCGAATGATTTTAGCAATTCTGAATCTCCATGTTGCCCCAATGCTTCCAGCTATCAGCTCAATCCGGCCTGTGGTTTATGCAGGTGATGTCGAAAATGTGAGAATTTAACGACGGACAGCAGACCACGGTATAAGCTAACTAGGAGTTTAGCTCCAAGTGATCTAATAATATTAGCATGTGTTTATGATTTAAGATACTGCTTGCCAAAATGTCACCCAATGAGACGTATACTGAGTTTTATTCTCTACATGGTATGTTACACTTAAACTTAATGAAGTCATTCTTCATCTCATTCCATGGTCCATTCTTCATATTTAGTTTTGTTAAGCCCATGATTGGTTGAATAAATTATTCCATTCTATTCTATTCCATCCGAATTAAATCTGTATTGGAAGTGTGTGCGATGGCTGATAATTCTTTAACTATTCATATGAGACCAACTTTCTTTTCATAAACTTATTTTGTTTTGGATAAAAGCACTGTTTTATTCAAAGGCCTTAGGGATCAAATCCGACCTTGCCGTAAAATAATTAAAGGTCAACACAGGGTCATCATTTATATAATTTCTGTAGGGCTCGAGCCGTTTTTGCTGTCTCCCAAGTTTCAAGGTCAACTGATTTACGGTTCTGACTTACGGTCCAGACATATGGCTATATTATGGGTGGCGACTGGCGACTATCTTGGTAGTTCACATGAGGCATAGATACTGTATATAAAATATGACTTCAAATGACCCTGTGGTTTCTGAGAAGTTGTTTGAAAAACGGACGACGGACCATTGGTATACTATATTTTAAGCTCACCTTGTAAGCCTGCGGCTCAGGCGAGCTAAAACGCGACATTTCTATTATAGAAGATAAGCGACAGTCGCGAAGGGTAGTGTTTGGATGGGAGACCCGGCGGCTGATAATTTTTGTTTGTATGTTATTATCCGGGAAGACTATTACCTTGGCTAGTAACAACTTTTAGATAACTGAAACTCGCTTATACCTTGACAAAAACGACACTCACGAAATACAGTAAAATTCCCATATTAAGACCACCTTTGGGGCTGTTCAAAAATGGTTTTTAAGACCACTTTTGAATAGTCCCAAAGGTGGTCTGTTAATAGGAGACACTAAGTGAACAAAAACAGATTGAAAGAAAGACGGAAACCTTATCAAAAAGCTTTTAAAAGCAGATTTAGTCATAATTTTAGGCGGTCTTAATAGCGGAATTTTACTGTACATTTAGAAGCCTCCGCGGTGTAGCGGTTACGCTACTCGCCTTGTAAACCAGGGGTCGCAGGATCGATCCCGGGATTCTCCAGACTTTCGGATGAGTCTTTAAACCGAGGTCCCGTCTCCGTATGACGTTAGCTGTTGGTGGGATGTAAAACCAAAACATTCACTCACTAATTACTGTACACTGTAAAAATAGTGTTTACAGATTAAACACTTTCTGAGACGCATTTCTTGTCCCGTTTTTAATGCGTTTAGCGCTTTGACGTGTCTCGTCACTAAACACGTCTAGGAAGGTGTTTATATTTTAAACATGTTTAGCTCAGAAACATGTTGAAACTCTAAACATGTATAGAGGTAAAATCATCATTATTCATCTTGTATTTGTCTATAACGTTTTGTTTCTTTGATCCTGGAATAGTAGAAGATATGGTACGTCCTTCAAACATATTTTTCTTTCAAGGATGAGCGGACTATTGGTGTTTAGTTCTTAATGTAATTAGTTTTCGCGACTCATATTTTCTTTCTAGATCCAAGTTGGGTTCAGCAGACTTACTAATGCCATTTGATAGAAGATTGTGATTGGTAAATGAAACCTGCATATATTCTTTCTTGAATATATTTATATAAACTGCCTAAAACTGCAAAAAAGGTGAGGAATTGTTGGAAGAAAATGCCACAACATGGTCTAAACACGTTTAGCATAAACATGTTCAAAACCTAAACATGTAAAATTTAATTATGCTTTAAGATGTAGTGTTCTTATTTTCTACCAAAGACATCTTAACCTCCAACATGAACTCACAGATAGTGTACACTGTATAATTGTACTCTAGTTTCGCATATTGAAGGGGAGCCTCTGCGTGAAGATAACGCCGCCTTTATAATTTTGACACCCCCTCACAAACTCTATAATATAAAAGCAGTGAAAGTGAGGGTGGGGGTTGGAATCCCGTAGAGTATACTTAAACCCACCAGTAATTTTTACTGACCATTCCAAGTCGGTTCTTTTGCTGTGGTTTGTTCCTGTTTTGTATTGGGGGTTCTGATTTGTTTCCATGTTGATGATTCTTATTCCCCCCCCCCCCACACACACACACCGTTTTTGGTTCATTTTTAGTTGTGTTTGTCCTTCCAGTTAAATGTTTGTCATGTTGGTGATTCTGATTCATTCCCCCATTATGTTTGTTGTTACTTTTTAGCTACGTTTGGGTATTCTGAGTCACCACCTGTTTGGGAAAGATCTGCTGACTCGGTTTAGCAGTGGTCTGTTTGGTTTATTGTCGTCACTCCATGTTTCGACTTCTTTCCCTGGCGATATTGTGGGAAGGATTTGGGATTTGATTGTATCAGTTCCTGATCATTCTATTTTCAATTTTACCCATTTAAGCTCAATGGATTCTTCCACTATCATTTAAATGAGTTCATTTGTTAAATTAGGGGATCAAGGTTGATTCTATTTTTATTATTTTAACATAAATTGGTATATATTTCAAGAAAACAGTGAAGACCCAGATGAGATGTGGTGTCTCATCTGGGTCTGCACTGTTTGCCTATATACCATTTACAGGACCGTCAGATGCCAGGCTTATATGGGCTAAAATAAGCAACATTAACCCAAGCTCTATGCTTGTGATATTTTTTAAGATTTTATAATGTTATATCTACGCAGATTTAACACATTCTCCACATACTGCCCCATGCTCTTGTAGGCATTTTTGACAGAGATCTAAGACGATCAATGTCAATGACTGTTATGTTATGAATATCTAAGAGAAAACAATAGTTTTGTGTCCATATCTCTTGTCCACTATAACCAAGCATGCCTCACCTCTCCATAAGTGTTGGGTAAGAGGATTGTTCCAAAAGTCTGTGAATACAGTTAAAACTCACCTCTCCACAACAAATAGGTATGAGGATTGACAAACCAAATTTATAAGCAGTTACATATATAAATGTAGGTCATATAGTAGATTGCACGACCAGTAATGAATACAAAAAAAAAAAAAAAAAACATTTGTACCTGCATATCCGATTTCTAAATTTATACTGAAAAAGCCAGTGTTGAGATAGTTTAAAAAACATCTTTCGGCTAGACCTGAGAACTATTACCCGATTGCGGCAGTAGCAGGTTGGATCCCCGGTGCCGGCGAGGAATAATTTGGTGATAAAACGCCCGTTTTCTTGCCATTTGTAGTGATACGAAAACAGTGTGTCATGCTTTAAATCGAGATACGAACTCATTACGATAATACACCAATACAAACTCAGACCAGTGAAAATGAAAATTATAGTGAAAATGAAAATTATAGTCGATGAAAAAATTGGATTGGCTTCTTATGTCTGTTTAAAATATAGGTTGTGTGCTCTACAATCTACTAATTAGAACTGCTTTATCAAGGTTCGGGATGAGGTGGTTCTACATGAAGTTCTCCCATAAAACACTGCTTTTATTATAGAGTTTGTGGGGGGGGGGGGTCCAAATTATAAAGGCGGCGTTATCTTCACGCAGAGGCTCCCCTTCATTATGCGAAACTAGAGTACAATCATACAGTGTGCACTATTTGTGAGTTCATGTTGGAGGTTAAGATGTCTTTGGTAGAAAAGAAGATCACTACACCTTAAAGCATAATTCAATTTTACATGTTTAGGTTTTGAACATGTTTACGCTAAACGTGTTTAGACCATGTTGTGACATTTTCCCCAACAATTCCTCACCTTTATTGCAGTTTTAGGCAGTTTATATAAATATATTCAAGAATGAATATATGCGGGTTTCATTTACCAATCACAATCTTCTATCAAATGGCATTAGTAAGTCTGCTGAACACAACTTGGTTCTAGAAAGAAAATATTAGTCGCGAAAACTAATTACATTAAGAACTAAACACCAATATTCCGCTCATCCTTGAAAGAAAAATATGTTTGAAGGACGAACCATATCTTTTACTATTCCAGGATCAAAGAAACAAAACGTTATAGACAAATACAACATGAATAATGATGATTTTACCTCAATTTTATGTCTTTGCAGCTCTCAGCGTCCGTTCAGCGTTCGTCTACGCGGGAAAAAGATCGTATCGATTTCAGCCGAGACGTGTTTAGACTTTTGACGTGTTTATACTCACAAATACGGCAAAACATATTACATGTTTAGAAAAAACACACTTTTCTAATCATGTTTAGATCTAAACATGTATAAAACACGTTTAATTTCTATACGCTATTTTTACAGTGTACATTGACGTTGTTCGTATATTACACTCCGAACCGAACTTTGATATGTTTTCTAGAACTATCGCTAGTACATTATGGTCAATTTTCAGGTTATCTGACATATTGGTATTCTTTTGGTTTTAAATAAGCAATCCTAATTTCAGCACCCAATTTCGTAAAATCTTTCTTCGATATAAAAAGATAGGGTACAACATAAATGTTATACGACAGACTGCATGCATGGTAGTCAACCCAATCACGGTTGACAACTTTGCTTCCCCTGTAATTGCACGCTGGTGGGTCAGGCCTCAGATTCTATGACGGTTCCAGCGTAAACGCTTACTGAGAATGAGAGATTATCTAATTTTATGCAATGTAATGTTGGTTGGTTGGTACCCGATGCTCTGTCTCTGGTCGGGCCCATCGGAGTCTAACTGTTGATCTATTTTTTGCTCCAGCATTTCAGCGGTTTCTTGCTGTCGAGTCCTCACTTTTGTTTCATCTCTGTGGTTGTTGGATTTTTGTGTTGACGGATATGCTGCACTGATGAGTTGGGAGGCCTTAATGCGGACTGAACAAATTATTTGTCTAGATCGCGACGGAAATAAGGGCGATGATTGTGGCCACGTAAGATCGATTTAAGACCCCACATGAAATTTGTTTCACTGACCGTTCCCAGGCGGTTCTTCTGTCGCGGTTTATTTTTGTTGTGGTTTGTCTGAGTGTGTGTATCGCTTATATTAATTTGTTTTGGATAGTCAATTGGCCATTTTGTGGGAAAGTGACTGTCCTTTTGGCTTTCAGCTATTGATGCTTCCACTAGGGTCTAGTTATTTCATGTTTGTGGTTCTTTCCCTTTGGTGTCTCTGATGGGAGCTGTGGGTTAATTGTATCGATTCCTGATCATTGCTTTCACTTCTATTATGCTCTCCAATTGCGCGCACTTTGCAATACACCCTCTGTTCTTCTAATGTAACATTGCTACTTTCGGCCATATCTTCGCCCCGTGTCAGACTATAAGAATCTTATATGGGTGTGAGGGGTGGATTGAAAAATCCGTCCCAAGGGTCACTGTCCGGCATCACGAGGCTTTCCGAGTGATGCCGGACAGTGATCCCGAGGGACGGATTTTTCTATCCACCCCTCACACCCATATTGGATTCTTTTTCTTGCATACCTTCCATTTCTATTGCGAATTTTTAATGGCGCTGTCACTTCGGTTACCGACGTCCGCCATTTTGTGATGACACAATAGCAATGTTTAGTGACGTCACGCATGACGACGCCACACATGAGGTTGTAATCAACCAGTGCATTTATCAAACACACGATTATATTCGATTTAGGGTCGGTATTCTTGCACACCAGACAAGGAAATCCGTGATTTTACCCTGGGATAGAAATTTATGTTCTGACCCTGGTGTTCCGACCCAGGCAACTAACAAATGCGCTTCAATTCTATTCAACTGCCGGAACTACTTCCGCACTACTTTTATTTTGTAAACAATGTACATGTGCGAGCTGTCAAGACTAACCGGAGGTGTTGTGCAAGAAAAAGAATCCAATATGGTGTTCTGTTGTAGATGGGCGTTTCCAAGCCTCGGGATGACCGTGCTAAGCGGAACCTCGGCGCAGCCTCGGTTCCGCTCAGCACGGTCATCCCTCGGGTTGGAAACGCTCATCTACAACAGAACCCCGTATCAGATTCTTATAATCTACAACGACCACTCTAGCGCACTACATGGATAAAATCGTGCAAATTTTAATTCGATCAAGTGATTAAAGGTTAGATTTTCTATGCATGTTTGACAAAAATGCACGAAACCTTCGAAAATATTACGCCATTTGGCTACTATTAATACTTTCCAAATGGCCCTCATATTCCTGCTGCCAATCGCTGTCAGTATAAAAATAGTTTAGGATTTGGGGATGACACATTCTGGCAACGGATACTGATCAGCCTACATTCCAGCGGGTCGTGCATATTACTGTCAGTTGATCCACTGCAAACTTTACCGCCAAAAAAAAAAAAATTTCAGATGAAAATTTGATATATTTCTTATTTCTGCAGAACCGTCTCATTGAGGCGGTTCTAACGAGTACCCACAATCTATATTTTAGAACGAGTACCCGCAATCTATATTTTAGAGCAGAAATAAAAGTGGGGTTCAAAGGAGTCAAAATTATAAGGCGTGTTTTCGTGATGTGTTTTGGGTTTTGGGAGCGCTGTGGTGCAGTGGTAAAGCAACGGATTTGAGATCGAAAGGTAGCCGGTTCGATCCCCGCAAGCGCCAAAGTGTTGTTTCCTTGAGCAAGTGTCTTTATCCACATTGCTTAGTACTGGTTCCTACCCAGGAAAAGAGGGCCACATGGAAGATTAGTACTAGTACTAAATGTGTTACCCTCTATAAATAAGGTCGATTATTATTATTATTGGGTGAGCCTTCATATCACAAAGTCTTTTTATTTTATACTTACCAGTGAAATCAATGCAGCATTGTGAAAAAGAAATGATTCGCCCCCGCTCATCGGGGGCTTGGAGAAATAGATATTGCTGCATGATGCGTCCACGCAGAGCTGAATCCGACCGCACACGAGTACTGGTTAACCGCTTAGAAGGACTAAGCCTGCCAAGGCAAAGCAGTCTTCTGGTTTCATTGGGCGGCAGGGCTTGAGATGTCATTTCACCTCAATGTCGGGTAAAAGTCCCACAAAATTGGAAGCAACTTCTCCAAATTGACATAAATAGTGTTGACCGGGAGGTTTAATCCCAATTCAAACAAACAAATCAAAAGAAATGATATTTTCACTTTGTCACAGTAGCAGCCCGGGCTAACTTTTTTTTGTTTACATTGCAGACAGGCCAAGCATCGCCAAAGTCACATATAAAATATAAAGGAAGTTTACTCTTTGTTTTTTATAAATACAAAATAGTGTTGAAAACATCGGAATTTTTACTCGTGCGAACACGAGTGAAAATTTTCACCACAAAAGATTAACTATTTCTGGTATTCATTACGATAACACACCCGTGCGACATAGTGCATTTTTTCACATCTCCAAAATGGCTCCTTTTCTGACGAAAATCCGTTATATTTTTCTTATTTTTACTTAAAACATAGGTTGTGGGTACTCGTTAGAACCGCCTCATTGAGGCGGTTCTAACGAATACCCACAACCTATGTCCTGGAGCAGAAATAAGAAAAATAATGTATACCCCCTAAATCACAGTTTTCTCTATATAAAGTGGGGTGTAAGGGGTGTTCATTTCACGGACATGTTCGCGTGATGTCAAATCAAGAAAGTAAAAATCATCTGTAACTTTTCTTTCTGGAGATTGTATAGTTTTTTTTTTTTTTGTTCATAGGCATTCCTGAGTAACCTTTATGTTCTATTTTGGATATGAAATAACACTAACTCCTTTTTCTGTCTAAACTCGATATGTTTAATTAATAATCCATGCCATATAACATATATTACAGTCTATATACAAGCTAAAGGACGGAAAATTTAAACAAAACATTCTTGACAAAGAAAACAACATACACGTATATAACAAAGATAAAAATAAGCATTTCGTAATGAATCATCAAAACACGCTAAAATCTGGACTCCTGAGGTTAAAAATTTCATGTTCAACTCACTTGGGCATAAATCTATAATGCTTCCAAATATTAAATTGTAGAGGACTCGCATTATAACGACAGTATTTGTTCCCTATTATTGTGCCGTTATAATGAATTTGCCGTTATGAAGAATCCCGGTTAGGATTATGGTAGGTTATAAAAAGGTCTTTTCCACATCATTACTCCAAGAAACAAATGTTATAGACATTTTAAGAATTCATTCCATTGAAACTGTCATTATAACGTGTTTTGCCGTTATAACAAATGCCGTTATAACGCGGGTCCTCTGCACCAACAAATGATTTGTCAGCTCAGATCAGAAAAGAGCATGTGTCCTGCTCACAGATATTAAAAATACATGCCAATAACTGTTAGGATTTTCATATTTATGAGGCCAAATTTCATGCTCAATTAAGTTGAGCTTGACAAATGTTTTAGAACCACAGTTCTGGGTTTATTTGAAGAAAAATTGTTAAACATTTCAGAATCGGACTTTAACGAAAATGGCTATATCGGGAATACGGTACGTCATTTTTAACATGCCAGTCACAACAATTGTAATTCGCTTTGTTGTCTGTTGGTGGTTACTTGAAAAGAATGTCCTGGACTCCAAACTCATCACGTAAACACTCCTATATAATTCTGACCCCCCTTGAACCCCGCTTTTATATAGCAAAACTGGGGTTTACAGGGGTAAACATTATTTTTATTATTTCTGCTCTAAAATACAGATTGTTGGTACTCGTTAGAACCGCCTCGACGAGGCGGTTCTAACGAGTATCCACAATCTGTATTTTGAGCAGAAATAAGAAAAATATCACATGTTTTTTCATCTTAAAATCTTCCTAATTTCGGTGATAAAGGTTACAATTTATTTGCATAGGGGTGTTTTCGTAATATGTTTGTCTATATGCAAATAATATATTTGAAATGTTTGCAAAAAGATGCATCAGAAGACATAAACAGAGAATATTTTCAGATGCAGTTTTCTTCAATGATTTCCTTGTCCCATTCGTATAACTTCAGTCCGTCTGAAAAAAAGTCTGTAGTTAAAGAAATTCTTTCCTCTGTCTGAAGCGGATAGATGCACAGAAATCAGAGAGAATCCAATTTTAAAACCAGTGGAAGCTACAGAGTTTTTGAGAATGAACAACAACAATCTTTAGCATGATTTGATGATCCCGCAACAAAAATATCACAAGTTAAATAATGAGCTAAAGCATGAAAATACACAATTTTGATCCTTAGTTCCTTCTGCATGCTGAAAGGGTGATCTTCTTTTAGAGTCTATGTCTTTCATTTTTATATTAACCCTTTTTGTACCACATGGAACCTTCCACCTTATACATGTATATGGCAGGAGTTCGTTTCGAAATTTAGGGGTGTCAGGTTGTGTTTTCTTCAAAATTTATTCCGGAAATGGCTTAACGTTTTGCAAACAGTGTAGGCCCTGATCAGACGCCGCGTTCTGATCTGGGCCTGCACTGTCTGCCAAGGTACCCCTTTAGGGGTTTCTGGTACTGAATGGGTTATTCGAAGTACTGATAAGTCGGTGTGTAGCCTTAAAAGCTTGAGCTGTTTCCTTTAGCCGATTAAATATTGAAAAATGTGGATTCTTGTATCTTTTAAATAAATAGTAAAAAAAAAAAAAAAAATTTTAATGTGCATGTCTTTGTAAATTATTGGTCAATGATCACCTGGAAAACTACAATAAAGCCTGCTATATTGTTAACTTGGGTCGATTGACAAAAATTCAACCCAATAATAGCTAAATTGCGACACAATACATGAACTGAGCGGACAGAATGAAACACAGTACAAAATTGGTAATTTTCAATGCCATCACTTTTATCACAGATTTTTTCTTTTTCTTGTAAAAACATAAAGGTTCAACCGTAAATGAACTTGAGAACTCAAACAGCAATCGGCAACATAAACTACTTAAAATGTGTAATGATAAGCATACTTGTTAAGTAAAACACCACGACCCCGTTATAACACGGTTCATTATAACACGGTTCTGGATATAACACGGTTTCAAGATGAACCCCAAAAATGTAGAGATTATATAGAAAAATGACCATAAATGGTTATTTTTCTATATAATCTATACATTTTTGCTTGGATATAACATGGTTGTTTAACTTATACGGTTTCTGATTTGGACCCCATCAATAGTGTTATAAAGAGGTTGTGGTGTATTTAACTTCGAGAAAAATTTTTTGAAGCGAAATTCATTCTTAATTCTCTATGAAATCATATGAAATGTATTATGAATAGGTCCTCGTTAGACGACACAACATGTGTTTCTTCAGAGTAATGAGCAATACATACTATTTCAAACCAAAATCTCCTGGACTGACTCTCTGAACAAAGTCTGAAATGTTTAAATTCAGAATACGCATGTTGTTTATTGTGAAAAATCAAAACACTGGCAGCATTGTTGGGTCGACTGTCTCTGAGCGTAGGCTGAAAATCAAAGCACTGAGAGTACCGGTGGGTCGATTGTCTCTGGGTGTAGATTTTGGAACGGGGACTTAGACTGTTTCATTTAACCCTTCAATTCCTGTGCTGTAAGCAAACCATGTAGACCCTGATCAGACGCTGCGTTTTGTTTTTCGGCAGTGACTCTTAAATTCCTTTACTGTAAGCAAACAGTGCGTCTGATCAGGGTCTACACTGTTTGCCAAGCCAAAACCATGATTCCAGATTCTACAACTAATCCTTTTACGCAACACGCTGACCCAACTGTGATAAAACTAAAGCTGCTAATTTCTATAAATAAGTTACATAGATTTCAATAGTCACGTGGACAATACTACGAATTCAGTGTCTGTCCTTTATAACTTTGAGTTGATTGCAAAACCCAAACATGGTTCTGAACGTGGTCTTCGACTGATTGGTGAATTCCTGTACTGTATGTAAACATTGTAGACACCGATCAGACGCCGCGAGCCTAAAGTGTTTACCGATGTCCTAGCTTCTTTGACACAGCCCTCTGATGCCACAATGACCAGAACAGGCGGGTTTTTTCTATAAATAACCTTTATACCTGGTTTTCCTTCAAATCAGTGATAGTCACATGAACATCAGTCAGGACGAGCTTCTGTGCTTAGTAATTCTGGGTCAACTGATAAACAATCAACCCATAAAGCAATAGAGATGAACTGCAAAGTCAACCACTTTCTCGACATATATCACAGAATATGCTGCACTGATATGTAAAATGTGAGGAAGTTGATAGGAAATATTAGGAATATTAAAATAATGGAATGTATGCTGCCAAAATCATCAATCTTCAACATTCATGTGAAGAAGAGTGAGAGTCTTTTGAAACTTAACAACCTGAAGATCATTTTGTTGAATTGATAAGACACCTTTTTAGCAATTTTAATTTAAACTTTGAGGTTTAGAAACGGTCATTCCATATAAGTTTATGTGTCTCATCATATGAAGCAATGACCACATTTTAAATATATACTTTTGAAATATGAGAAATTATTTAACCTATATAAATAAACACTCTTATTTAAATTTATAACAAAATTTAGCATATACACATTTTGTATAAAAATAACAACCTGACTTGTACAAAAACAATATACTAATAATATTAGCCCCGTCAAGCGATTTTGGTACTTATCGCCTATGCGAGCAGCGAAGCTTCAGGCGAGCCTGCGCATATGCACAGTCTCGCCAGAACCTTCGCTGCTCGCTCATACAAGCAGTGAATCAAGAGGAACCTTCAGACAGAAAGCCATATCCCTGGCCCCTCTGAATGGCTGGGCATGCGCAGTTAAAATTTGTCATGACGGAATGCTCGAAGACACAAATTCGCTTGGCGGGGCTCCTATAATAATTATAACTATATATGTTACCATATTTGCCCTTTTAAGCTTAAAACGCCCGCCTTACCAGCGGGGGAGCTTAGTATTTCGTCAACATTCATTCAAATTTAGTCCATTACAGTATGGTCAAGTCCATGGTGAATTAGCCTGTCTTACACGATTTATCATGTAGAAAGGTTTTTCAACATTTTATCCAATAAACAGATACAGAAAAAACTTCACCGGCTCGAAATTCGTTGGCTAGTTAAACATGGATGTTTCAAACTTATTCTTAACCCTTTTTGTACCAAATGGAATCGTCCACCTTATATATAGCAGGAGTCCATTTCAAAATTTAGGGGTGACAGGTCATGTTTTCTTCAAAATCTATTTAGAAAATGGCTGGACTTTTTGCAAACAGTGTAGGCCCTGATCAGACACCGCATTCTGTGGCACCTGATCTGGGCCTGCACTGTTATCCACGGTACCCGTTTAGGGGTTTCCCGTCTGAAATGGGTTAACCCCCTATGGATTCTTTCCTTTATCTGAAAAAAAAAAAAACACACAAAAAAAAACAAAAAACAATTCATTTAGGGGAATTTAAGGAGATTTTTCTTCTTTTATCTTGAAAATCTTGTTCGTGTGAACATGCTTGTGACTGTTAAGAGTAAATATGGTAAACATGCTAAATTTCTGCTTAAATACAAGTAAAAAAATGAGACAGGCACTAGTTCATCTTCTGTTGTGGCACTCCCTTCACCACTGAACCACATATTCCCTTTCACAAACACCCAACACTTTCCACCACGAAAAGACGCCGATATACTTTTGATCCCCTTGAACCCAACTTTTATACATTAAAATGGGGTTTAGAGGGGTAAATATGTTCCAGAAAATGGATATCCTTTGGAAGCAAAGGACACACCAAAAGACTGAAGCTTATTTTTCTTATTTCTGCTCTAAAATATTTATAGTGGGTACTCGTTAGTACCGCTCTATTTTTCTTTTTTTCTGCTCTAAAATATTGATAGTTCGTACTCGTTAGTACCGCCCCATCGGGGCGGTTCTAATGTGTACCCACAATCTATATGTTGAACAGAAATAAGAAAAATATCACGATTTTTCATCTGAAAATTTTCATTTTTTGATGGTAAAATTTACAATGATTTTTAAATAGGCGTGTTTTCGTAATGCATAGCTTAGAATACTGAAGGAAGTCATCACCTATGACGAGGGATAACAGGATACACATATACTATAAACACATATACTAAAACACATATACTTTAAACATATACTATACGAAATATAAGACACATACAAATAAATCTGACAAGGATTTGTGCTTTGTTTATGTAGGAATTTTCAAAATCAGTTCCTCGTTAATCATCTGATAAACAGTTCAGTGGAAAATGCGAATTTCATTTCATTAACGTACTGAGGCTAAACATTTTCACTTCTTGGAAAAACTTTAAAAGGAATGGATACACCTTCAGGGGAGGCAACTCCTGCAAAAGTATTTTTGTCTCCCATGTCAATGGGGGTGAACTCTTAAAGGAAAGCAAGAGTAGACCCCTTTCTCGGTGCGACAGGGCTTATAAGAATAACAAACAGGAAGTCCCGAAAGTTGTCTCCCTTTGAAAAATGGTGGAAAATCAGTCAGGTGTTCCATTCCCCCTAAATTAACTTTCAATCTCATAAGAAAATGGATTTTATCACATAGGTAACCAGCAAAGATCCAGGCGAGCATGTGCGTGAGCACAATCTCGCCTGAACCTTTGATAGACAAGACCTCGAGGCAGCTTCAAAACATGAACAAGGGAAACTTTTTGCAAAGGCAACCAGCAAAGGCTCCGGTGAACGTGTGCCTAAACGCAATCTCACCTGAACTCTTGCTGTCCGCAGACATGACTCATTTTTCCATGCATGAAAGGCCTGATTTTCCAGTCTAAAATAGTCATTTTAAACAGATTATACCCTACTGGGAATTGGGATGGATAGGCCTGGGCAAACTGTGCAGACCTAGATCAGACTGCTTCTGAAGGCGCAGTCTAATCAGGGTCTAAACTGTCCATTCCATTTGCAGCTTTCAGACTCCTTGTTGGATCATGAAACAAATTTAACAAAATTTTAGGAGAATAACAGCATGTTCTGAAGGTGTCCGAAATTTTAGGATTTTTACGGTAGGAGGTAAAATCAAAATCTGCAAGTCTGAATTCGAGAAAAAAAAATCAAGCTCTAAAAGACTGAAATTCTGCAAATACCTGAAAAATATGAGGCCCAAGACATTTGGAAGAGACCATGAAGGTAGATTCATGCAAGATGTCTAGCCCTAGCAGCTGGCTACCCACATCAGGTGCATTTGAAGGAAAAAATGGAGTGCTCAGGGCTCCTTTCTCAGTTCGCGGCTATATCTTATTAAGAGCTTGTCTGCTGTTGGAAGCATCAAGAAAAGTGCGTCTATATTACTTCGCCCTTTTCCTGCTGACCCAGAATATGCACCACGTTTTGCAGAACAAAATTTGTTTTGACTCTTTAAAACACATACTTTCACCAGCTCTGTTGTGCCATTAGAAAACCCCAGTACCATTTTTCACACTGTCTCGTATTAAAAGAATTTGCCGAGAACTGGCAATAACGCACTAAATGTTTTTCAAAAAAAGAATACTTTCTAGCATAATGAATTTTCAGTTAAAAAAAAAATCAATTATTACATTCCAAATCATGTTCCGGAATACTTATTTGGTATATACAGTGAATACTGAAAAACAAAATACTGACATGAAAAGGAACTGAAACATTAGATTGAGGCAAAAGAAAGATTTATGACTAAACGCATCTTATCGTGAGCGTGTGTATTTTAAAATAGGCGAACAGCAAAGGCCCAGATCAGCTTGTGCATTCGCAGTCAAATCAGTGCCATTGCTGTCTGCACAGTCCATTAACAGGGCAAACAATAATGATGTGTGTCTGCCACTTAAAAACCCCACTCTGACCACGAGTCATCAGTTGCCTGAGAACCCACATACACCACAGCTCCAAACGAGGAGTAACGCGGATATTTGAGCCCCGCCAAGCGAATTTGTGTCTTCGAGCATCCCGTCATGACAAATTTTAACTGCGCATGCCCAGCCATTCAGAGGGGCCAGGGATATGGCTTTCTGTCTGAAGGTTCCTCTTGATTCACTGCTTGTATGAGCGAGCAGCGAAGGTTCTGGCGAGACTGCGCGGATGCGCAGGCTCGCCTGAACCTTCGCTGCTCGCATAGGCGATAAGTACCAAAATCGCTCGACGGGGCCCAATTAAGGGATAGCATTTCTTATTTCTTGTATAAACATATGTTTGTACTTGTTAGAAACACCTCGGCGATTGTAGCAAGTACCAACAACGTATGTTTTAAATGAGAAATAAGAATATTTTCCCAGAATTATCCTTGTTTACTCCTCCTTATCTTAGAAGTACCAACAGCATATGCGTTAAGGGAGAATTAAGAAAGGTTTTCCAAGAATTATCCTTGTTATTCCTCATCTGCATTATATGAGTCGAATCTAACAAGTATAGTTGTCGCACATAAAACTGACTAGTCGGAGCTATTCAGGTGTTGTCAATACATATAAAATTCGCTGAGTCTATTAGACGATTCTGCAGGGTGCCTTTAGCATGCTTTCTGCAAGCGGACCAAATGGTCATATACGCCACAGCTTTGTTTGTGTTACAGCTGAATTCACAGTATGCGTTACCTTTTTTGTTAACAGAACATTCAAAAGGCAGGTGCAAACGATGGCCCCGCCTGGTCAATCTATACCAGCAACATATGTATTAATGGAGAAATAAGAAAATTTTCTCAGAAATAGAGGATCTTACACGAGTGGTCATTGCATACGAAATTTATGAAACGAGCCTTCGGCGAGTTTCATAAATTTCGTATGAAATGACCACTCGTGTAAGATTCTCTTTATCATATGACCACTTTTAAATGGATTTCATCGCCTTTAAATTTGATAAATTTTCCACAAAAATACATGGTTGACATGGACGTCGTCATGACGTTACTTAATCCCGCCAAAGTGTTATTACACGTGTGGTCATACGATTTTTATTACACGACGTTATCCACTGCTTATCAACGACGTCATATGATAATTATCTTTATTATTCCTCCTTTTTCTTTATTATATGACGAATCTAACAAGTACCAACTAGAGCTGTCAGTGAAACTGACTAGGGCCCCGGCAGCGCTATCAGAGGAGTAATAAAAATTTGTGGACGGACAGACGGACAGACAGACAGACGGACGGACAGAGTGATTACTATAGGGCACCCAGACTTTCAGTGCGGGGCCCTAACAACGCATGTTTTAATGGAGAAATAAGAAAACTATCTGAGAAATAGCCTAGTTACTCCTCCTTATCTGAAGCCATGTACGTACATACACGTGCGCTCGTGCAATGACTCATAATGCCGATCAACTTCATTATCAAAGCTATATAGCACAAGAATGATGATGTCTTAGAGAACATTAGGAGCAAAGACAGAGGAGACAAAACGTAACACAACACAACGTTTTGGAAACAATTCTTGTTAGTAAACTACAAGACAGGAGAGATGAGGTCAGTACTTACACACAACTCACTGTAAATAGGTGCGACCTGTTCATTCAGACGAAACAGACGAAACTCCGACAGAAAAAAATGCAACCACACAATTCCCTTAATGACATAGAATACAAAAGCACTGTTAGTAAGAGTTCACGAAAATGTTTCTTCAGTCATAAAATCACACTGACAAATCCATGTCAGATGAGAGCTTTCAAACTAATCTCCATATTCCTCTGGAAGCTTGCAATACAGACTGGCTACCACTCCCCGTGCTTCATCACTTCTGTCCCTACAGAAAAGGAAAAAAAAGAGAAGTGAAAAACACGTAACCCAGTCACAGCAAAAACATTTAAAGGGGTAATCTCAAAAGCTTTATTACACTTTTATGATAATTAAAAATATTAGAATTAAATTAGAGTACTGTCAATAGTTAATTTTATTAATCGTTTAAAAGGCTAACAATTTCTATACGTAATGTTTTTGGTTTAAAGTATTTAAAGAGAGAGTATCTGAACAGATATGCTAATTCTATGAGTTCCAAATGCATTTTTGTCAATTTCCAGCCATTACATTTCAGAAACAAATTTTTACACGAATGAAATTTCGAATTCCTTCAAGGAAATGAAAAGTATTCTCCTGCATACAAGACAAATCTAAATACGGCATTTGTCCGACCGAATAACCACATATACAAAAATGATGATTCACACCATGTTATTAATTTATAAATTTCTTCTGTTCTGAGAAACATAGCACTTTATCATTCATCTACGTTGAAATTCCATTTTTTTTTTTGCACAACCGAAAAAGCAGTAAATGTTTTCTATTTTGCTAATAAGCGTTCATTTTTTTATCAAACTGCATAGCAAAGATTAAGAAACAACTGGATTTTTGTCATACATATAAAGTATTACTGCAATGGCTCCTATGGAACTCATTTTTAAGATGAAACAAACTTGTACATGGAGAATACCCCTGTCAATCACACGTGTCACATTAAACCGTGCAGATGAAAGCGTGATCAAAGACGAAACCACAAAACACCGTCTAACTTGTCACACACAATAGATTGAAGTGCTACTCCAAATGTAAGTAAAATGGAAGGTATTCGAATTCAAAAATGAGGGACTCATGGCGCGATCCATATGACTTCCGTATTGCGTCAATGCAACCTGCTAATTACTTCCTGGGCAATATCATTATCACTGTCAAAGAAGACTGTAGCAACCAAGCAGGCACATGACGTAATTGTGACGTCAAATCAACGTTGGTGCAACGTCACGACGTTTATGCAACGTGGTATCAACGTCGATACAACCATGACGTTGCACCGACGTTGATTTGACGTTGTCCTGGCGACGTGTGCCTGCTGGGAGGTTGCATGTGAATATCACAATCGAAGCTTTATGATTTATTTATGGGATATCTGTCACCTATAAATATTTAAGAAGTTGTTTGCAAAAAGGCTTAGACATATGAAATACTTGGATAATTCTTAAGAAAAAATGATGGCTTATTTTCGTTATATCAAGACTGAGTATATTCTTTCATTTACAGCAGTACCTTGAACTACCTTCTAGATTATTTTCTCTTCTTTTTCAGTTATCTATTGTATGTATATAGAGGATCTTACATGAGTGCTCATGTATTATTGAATTTATTAAACGAGTTGAGGAAAAGGGAAAAAATGCGATAAAATGCGAGGCTATGCCGAGCATTTTATCGCTTTTTCTCAACGAGTTTAATAAATTTAATAATCCATGAGCACGAATGCAAGATTCTATTTATCATATGACATTAAAAGCGTATTTTATTCACGATTGTTTAAAAAAAAAAGTCAACATTCCGCCGTTAGTAAACGCGACGTCATTAAGGACGTCGTACATGCAACGTTACGGGACGTTTCTAGCTAAGTTGCATATTTAATCCACTAGTGGATTGTCGAAAATAATACATAACGTTATTACACTCTCAGACGCGACGTCATATGATAAAATCATTTAATTTTCTATATGCTCTTAATTTCATACATAATTAAAATTCGTGACATTAGATAAAAACTCATATATGGCGCCAATCTTGTTGACAGAAATGACAGACGTTAGATGGAAAACTTCTATTTATGCAGAAAATAAAGACTGTGGCTACTCAATAACATCGCCTTATAACAGTACCTACAATCTGTTTGTAAGTAGCGTTATAGAAAGTAATATATTCTCTTTATAAAATACAGTTTTATATGTGGTAGGGTTTTCTAGAGTTATTTCATTGCAGTTTGGTGAAAAGTCAAAACCTGATAATACACTATTGTCTAAGGCCGAACACCAAGGGAAAAATGCACCAGGTCGTCAACAGCATCGGGGGACAATAGTTTGACTGCACTGTTGAAATAACCATTATATTATCCAAAGAGTTGATAAATCGTTTTCAACAAGACTCACAACAAGACGCCATTGTTGTTGTTGATGGCTCCAACGTTTATTATTACAGCACCTACAACAGTGCCTGGATAAAAACTACATCGACTAGCCACTAGAACTGACCAATAACAAAAAATATAACAATTTTTGTTTGTTTGTTGATTTAAAATGAGGTATTACTTCCAGTCAATACTATTTGGATCATTTGGAGACGTTGCTTCCAATTTTGAAGGACGTTTACCCGACATCGAGATGACATGACATGTCAAGCATTACCATCCAAACAAACCAATAGGGTTTATACAGGGGAAGTAGAAGTAAAACAAAGATCAGAAATTGATACAATTAACTTACTCCATCCATAAAAGACACCAAAGGGAAAGAAATACAAACATTAAGCGACCAGACCATAATGGAAACCCAAATAAAGGAAGGCCATATGGACAGTTACTTTCCCACAAAATGGCCATATGGCCATCCAAAATTAAAAGACACAAGCGACACACACAGCAAGCAACAAACAACAACATAAATAAACCGCCACAGAAGAGCCGCCTTGGAACGGTCAGTGGAAGATTTCCACTGGGGGGCCTAAATCGATTTTACGTGGCCACAATCCTCGCCCTTACTTCCGCCGCGATCTAGACAAACAACCTGCTCAGTCCGCATGAAGTCCGACACCCACTACTTTTACTGAACAGGCTTTGACCTTCTAAGCGGTTTACCAGTACTCATGTGCGATTGGTTTCAGTTCTGCCTTGAAGCACCATGCAGCCCAATCTATTTCTCCAAGTCCCGATGGGCGGAGACTCCAGAGAGCTTTGTAAAAAGTAACATCTGGACTGGGTTCGTATACCGGGGCTCAAAAATTTATCGTAAACTTTACATAAGAGATTGGGTAATAAGAGAATTTATATTCCATAGGTTTAATTTACGTGATGGTTTGCCATTTCAGTCAAACAAAACTGACCTTTATTTCTTTTCTAACACAATAATATATATTTTTAATCTAATACAAACAAGAGCTTGAATGTGAACGGAAGGTTCAAATTAAAGAATCACAAACAACTAATGCTGCACATGGCCATTATAGCATTTAAGATAACAGGTTTATCCGGTAGTTATCTACGATTTTAGTTCTGGTAGCTGCTACTCACTAACAAAGCAATGGATACATTTTAATAATCTAGATTATTTCTTGTGAAACACTTTAATAATGTGGACTATTCCTAGAAACCCATTTACCAAATATTTACACTCTATAACCATTCATTCAACTATGGGGCAGTTAAGACATTAATGGGCTGTCAGATTTTCGGCTACACTTTCCTGGCTTTAAATGGCAGTGGTCTTAGATATATGTTAAGGTCACACATGTCACGGGAAAGCGAATGAAAAAGTGTGCACATCTTTGTTTAGTGGTTGGGGTTGTTTTGAATGACCAGATCATATTGGTAAAAATCAGTGAAGTAACTTAGATTCTGCACAGGAAATTAGCAGTGTCTATATCAATATTTGTTTGATCTTTAGTGTTCATAGAGTTCATTCAGAATGTATACAAATATTGTTCTAATAAACAGTATGACCTTGTCGAGCAACAAAATATGGCCAACAATTACTGGTATCTAATGATTTCTTGTTTACAAGATAAGAACATCTTCTCTGTTGAATTAAGTATGATAAAAAAAAAAACACATAAAAACAACTGGTAGAGCTTTTGATATTATGATATAACAAACTTCATACTCATCTGAGCTGAGCATCTTTCTTGTTAAGCACTGGGGTTGAACTAGCTAGCCTGGCCCGGAAAAACTTGATGATTTTCATTCCTATGGTGTATTCCTCGCTTCCAAAGGATTATTTTTATAAAACATATTTAAATTCAATAAAGCTGGTTTTAAGAGAATTTGTGGTAGTCGTAAAAAGTGTCATTGCCCCTCAACACGGTGCAGATTATGTTTTCTTGTCCTTTAGGATCATTGATTCCATAGTGGAATTTTGAAATTATCTGAGGATCACTGATTATCCGCTTTGTCCTAAACTAGCTAGTCTGGCCATGATAAACTTAAAAACTACAATTTTCATTTCTATGGTGTACTCCTTGCTTCCAAGGGATTACTTCTTTATAGAACATACTGGTATCACTTCACAAGAACAAGATCCATGCATGATGCTGGTCATTCCAATCATTACCCATAATTGTGTTATAACTCAGTGCTTGTTTATATAATGGAGAACTGCAGACTCAAAGTATCAATGTACACTCTTTCTATACAAAACAAACTGCCGATAGTAATTGCCAGTGTTGAAAACCAAACAGCGAAGAATAAACAAGCAACGTTTTATACACAATATCACAAAACGTGCACAATAGTTGTGGAAGAATTCTCAACAACAGATACTGTGGAAATCTTAAACACATATATGTATGCAATACCTTATACCGTCAACTTATGTTTCGTCAAAATATCTGCCTAAAGTAGTCGAAAAATTGCATACCAAAATAAAACTTACAGCTTTGTGCAAAGCCAGTAAGAAACCACTGTAGGCAATGATCAGTATGCATACATTTGAATACAGTGAATCTCAGGGGCCAGTTGTTCAAAACTAACGACGACGTTAGTTAATGTATCGTTAAAATTTTGATCATTTATTATGGCAAATATGCTAATATTTTTGCTGAAAAAATGTGAGCAGCTTCTGCATCCGCAAAAGCTGCTCACATTTTTTCAGCAAAAATACCAAAATTTTAAATATTACACTTGCTAGAACAGTTACCAATATGACTCCTAACGAGCTCGTTAAGCTAACAATGCTTTGAACAACTGGCCCCTGATGGCTCGTTAATCACGGCTTTTTCAGACTCGTTCTTGAGTCACTAGAAAACATTCCACAAAAATGCAGATATTAATATATTTAGAATTTTCTTCTTTCATCTTGAAAATATATTTTGTGTGTACTCATTATAATCGCCACGATGGGGGCGATTACGCTACGATGGGGCGATTATGATGAGTACATACCACATACTTTCATTTTGAAATAAATCGAAAATACATAATACCTCCTATATGGTGCTATAAATACCATCAGTGGCTCGAACTACCCTTTTCGTGAACAAAGTTTTATGTTCCCAAACGCGTTCGAACCACTGACGATAGAATGTGTTACACACGTCTTAAGGAAGATTTTGTCAAAGCATGCTTCAATGACCACAAAATCAATTTTGTATACAATAACCTTCCAATCAAAACATAAATGAGGGTAATTAGGATTGAAAGAAACACAAGTGGTGCTGAAATAATGATACAATAAAAAGACTTGACGTCATACATCTCGTTTCATACAGCTAACACAATTTGGAGATTTACAACGAAGTTGACGATTGTTTGAATTCGACAAGCCAGACCATTCGTCACATTACCATGCCGAAATATGAATTAATATTCTCTTATTGTTAAATGTACTGGTATAAATCACCCTGCACGATGTTCATTGTCGTGTTGAGCCGATTCTTACCATACTAATGATATCCAAATACAACACAAGAATGATAAAGGGGGGAAATATGAAAAAGAGAGTATAAAGCTATTCAGAATACAAACATTTTCATACCATATAAATTACTAATTAAATTAACTTCAACCTGCTTGCGTATTTACAGTTTCAAACAATGAGCAGAACAGTTGTCTTTGAACGTTAAAAACTCATAATGTTTCTCCAGATCATCTTTTCAGTCTGTCAAGATTTTCATTCAATGAGAAAAGGACGTTAACACATTTATTTAAACAAAAGGAGTTAAAATGCAATTTAAGTCATTATATTTTCGTACGGTAGTGAATATACCCATTTTATACAGAAATGCCAAAAACAGGTCGCTGTAGAACAGTGCAGGCCCAGATAAGATGCCACGGAATGAAGCGTCTGACCAGGACCTTCACTGTTAGCAAAAAAGATCAGCCGTTTTCTTAATGTATTTCTAAAAGGAAAAAAAAATCGAAGTTTATAATTTTCCTTTTATTTTGAGTAATTCTACCTAGAAATGTTAGATAATGAAAAAAAAAAAAAAAAAAAAAAACGCATTTTTGATTTTTTTTTCAGAAACTGGAAGTTAAAATAAGTAAACCTGATATCCCTTAATTTCAATATTGACTTCTGCTTTATTTTGTTTGAATTGAGCTTTAACGTTCCCGTCAACACTATTTAGGTCATTTTGGAGACGTTGCTTCCAATTTTGTGGGACTTTTACCCGACAATGAGATGATTTGTTTGTTTGATTTGAGGTTTTAACGTCCCCGTCAACACTGTAAAGGTCATTTTGGAGACGTTGCTTCCAATTTTGTGGGACTTTTACCCGACATTGAGATGAAATGACACCTCAAGCCCTGTCGCCCAATGGAACCAATAGGGTTTATTAGCATGGACGGTCCGCCTCGCACCGCGGTTCCTGGACAGGCTTAGATCCTCTAAGAGGTTTACCAGTACTAGTGTGCGGGCTGGATTCAGCTCTGCGTGGAAGCATCATGCAGCCCATATATTTCTTCAAGCCCCTATGGGCGGACAATGAGATGAAATGACTTCTCAAGGCCTTGCCGCCCAATGAAACCAATAGGGCTTATATGTATTTGAGGGACTGAACCACATCACTTTGCCCCTTTCTAGAACATATTTGTCTTTCAAAGCGGTTTACCAGTACTCATGTGCGTTCTGCATGGAAGCACCATGCAGCCCAATCTATTTCTCCAAGCCCCGATGGACGGGGCCCCCGATTCCTGCTTTATACAAGGCAGATTCCATTCAGGACAAAATGACTAAAATGACAAAGGAGGGATGTCTGGTGATAACTTTAAGTAAACTGTTCGCCATAAAACTGTTTTTGGTTAACCGCTAAAATCGCCTCGTCAGAAGGATACCAGCGGCTAAAACGTTTATAATTCAGCGAATTTAGAAAATTATCCTAAAATTATCATCAAATACCTTAATCTGTTCCTATAAAATAGTGCAAATTATCTTTGTTTACGATATAAAATGCACAAATGTGAAACTGATTTACAAAGTGATACTGGTGAATACACATGTGTTAAATGATCTAAATTAGCTATAAAACTACTTTCCTACACCTAGCCTACTTCCTTTTTCACTACATACCATGCTCCAATAGCTTTCATGTAATTCTGATATAAAATCCGAATGAAAAACCCAGTCTTCACTCTTGCTGTTATTTTAACATTTAAAATGATAATTAAGAAGTGAAAATAAATCCAACGCATTAATTAGATGTCTATCTAAAACAAAATGTGTGTTATGATAAGACTTGAAAGGCGCTGGAGCAGCATAGCTTAGTCGTATAAAATTTCCTCCGAATTTACAAAATCTTACTGAATGCTCTGAAAGTTATGGCATGTATGACTATAATGCAGGCACTGGACAGAATATATGAGTGCATAAGTGATAGATGCATGATTCAAGAAGGTCCAACACTTTTCTATTTTCTTCAATATAATTCTGTCAGATTCAATCATAGACCACATATCTCGTAACTCATGCTAGAAATTTTATTTATGCAGCAAAGACGCTTATTTAAATTTACAAAACATCTTACTGCTTATACCGAAAATAATGAACACAATGTATGCATCTAAATTAGATGAAGAGCTGGCTGAGCAAGTCTGAGGTTGCAGTGCAAAATCACTTTTCGTGCACAGAGAATATAGATTTAACCGTTAACTGAATAATTAAAATGCTTTAGCGTCTATATTCATTTACATTTGAATCGGAAAACTTTAGACAAAGATGCATTTACAATTCATCATCAAAGATCTTCAGAGAAAACAAATGTGCCAGCAAGCGGAGAAATGGCTGAGTGTTACATATATATTTATAAAAAGAGTGCACCAGATTATTATTTGCCCAGTTTGCAATGAAATGGCTTAAGCTTTCAAGATATAAGCTAAGATATATTTAATTCTCGAGGATCATAAGCAACAAAAGTTGTGAATTTCCTTAAGAAATGTATATGTTAACGTAACACCTGAACCCTGCGTCATCGTGATGAAAAGCTTCTGACCTAAGCCATGCATCACAGGTCACCGAGGTAAGAACACTGTGACGACTCCTTTACATGAAATCATATCATCATAAATACACCGTCAATTAACTCGAAACATTTACGTTTATATCATTGACCTGGTAATGATTTTTTTAGAGATGGTAGATTTTCTATATGTGCTTGGCAATGAAAAACCAGTAATTTGACAAACAGAACCTCAAACTTATGACAGTTTCATCTGCAATCAATGAAACTCGCTATAGATAACTGAATAATTTTTATACGAAATGATCACTCACTGCGAGGCGCTTTTAAAACCATATGATTATAATAAGAGGCAGTAAAGTTCTGGGAATAAACTAGGCTAGATTTTACCCCATACCAAAGACTTTAATTTCCACTATTCTATAGGATTCGCACTCAATATGATGTGAACTATGTTGTAAATTTACGATAAACTAAATGCATATACAATGACCAAGAACTAAATAGCAAGCAGAACTATGGTGTAGGAAAGCATTTACAGTCTTGTCCATAGGAGCATTAATAAGTGACAATTACACATACACTTAAACAAGATGCAACAATAATTGGTGCACTCACCACATGCAGTTTATATTAAACCAGAACAGAAAAAAACCTGTTGAACAAATATCGTTTATATGCATTTAAAGGTATTTATTCTTGATTATTGAGGACCATCATTGCATTATATAATATTATATAGCCCTCAGTGCTGACTGAAAAGAAGTCCTCTGTCGTCAACAGGTGAGGGGCCTCATTGGGGAAAAATCAATAGTTTACTAACTGTTGGCTAGAGTGTACCTTATTGATTTTCCCCTTAAGTGCCTCAGTCAGGGATTCAACAAATGCTACTAATCACCCTATTAGGGGCTGCCTTTGATCTGCTACAGAGAGTATATCACAGGGGGCAATAAAACAATTATGAGCACACGGTGTGTCCTAGTGTTACAAGAATAAATGCCTTTAAGCAAAGCTTTCACTCCTAAATTCCTACGTCCAATATCTGCAGAATGACTCATTTCTTGCATTTATAAACATACCCTGGAAGCAACAAGGATATCAAGTACAATCCAACAATTCGTTTTCAGCAATGTCCATGTAGAACAAATTAAATGCCAGAAAAATGGAAGCTGCTCACTATGGATTCTCTTTAGACTGTCCAGTTTTGTAAAATATCCTGAAGAATTACATTTCAACTCTGAGGGCTACGTTAACCTTCCGTTTCTGATATCCCCTAAATGCTGCTGCAATCATGCTAGCTGCAACATATTTTTGTTTTCGAACTTCTGGACTGCCTTCCCTTTCAATTTTATCCTGCAGTATTTTTTGCTTTCTCCGATTCATAAAGCCATTTACACACACTTTTATAATATCACTCGCTTTGGTTTCCAGCTTCCGTTTTTCTTTTAATAATTTCCCATACATGCTTCTATCAGAAAAGCCTCTGAATATTTTCTGGATCACTATCGCTGCTCTGTCTTCGTAGGATAATAATTTGCCACTATTTTCTCGTCTTGGTGTAATTGCTATAATGCTAATTTTACGACAAAACCGTTCATTTACCTTATGTCGCACTGAATGCTCTGAATGCACCTTGTAATAAGGTAGCGTTTTTGTGGAATTCTATAATGATTCTCGCATTTTTCAGAAATTCAGCTGGATCTGGACTTATTATTGGTGGGCTTAATTTGGCCAAACTAACTTTCTCTCTCTCCAAAATCTGTCGAGTGCTATAACCCCTGAAAAGCGCTTGTATCTTTGTTGCAGCATTATGTTCCTCTCGAAGCCTGTAAGCCTTTGTTGTCTGGATTCGACGTTGCTTTGCTTTAACAGCTGTCTGAATTAGTGTTGCCACTGCATCCATCTTTTTCTTTCTTTCCACAGCTTTTAGTCTTCTCTTTTCCTTTTCAAATTCATTTTTCATTCTAGTCAAGTGAGCACGAGCAGACCACAATAACCGCAATGCGGCCGCTGATTTTTGCTCAAGATAAGAGAAAGTTCTTTCTAACAAAACCTCGAGTGTTTCGGTGCTGGTTTGATGTAGTTCGTTTTTGTATTTTTCAAACCTAGCAGTTTTTCTACCGGTATAACCACGATAAACTGACTGGATTTTGATGGCTGCAGCAAACTGTTTCTTATATGCAAGCTCCCTACGTACCTTTTCATTTCTTAATACTCGAGCCATTTTCCTTCCAAGACAACCACGATAAAATGACTGTATCTTCACGGCTGAATAATTCTGCTGGCGTTCTAGTTCTTTGCGAATATTTTCTTTCTTTCTAGCTAACATTCCTCTAAAAGAGCAATGTATAAACACTGCAGCTGTATTCTCTGCTGCCATTTTTTCTTTAAACCGTAAAACTTCTGTGCGCTTTAAATGAGCCTTATAAGCACATGATATTTCAGTAGCAGAAATTTTGCGTAATTTTTGGTTCTCTTTGAAAAGGTATATTTTAAGTCTGGTAATATATGATTTATACACACATCTGATATGTGTCGCTGCCAGGTATTTCTGTTTCATCTCTCTTCTATATAAAAAACCTTTAAGCGCTGCCTGAATTCTTGATGCAGCTTGTTTTTGGATTTTCTTTTTTGTCTGTAGCAGTTTTTGTCTTTCTGTGAATCCCCTATATGCAGTTTGAATAGCCAAAGATGCACAATTCATCTCTACCTGCTGTTTCCTTATTTGCTTTTCTGTCTCATTTTGCCTGCGCCTTTTAAAACCGTGCCATGTGGCTTGTATAACAGTTGCTGCGTTCTGCTTTTGTGACAACTTTCTCGTTTCATTCAAGTACCTGGCCCTATATGCTTTGATAACTGCCTGAATTCTTGTTGCAACTTTTCTTTCTTCGGCATATTTACGTGAAGCATAGCTTCTGTAAAACGCCTGTAGCTTTGTTATCGCCTGATTTCTTTCATGACGTTTCACAGCCATTTTGATCTTAAATCTTCGTCTGATCTTACTTGTTCTATATACCAGCTGAATCGTACTGGCATTATTGTACCGTTGTTCTGACCTTGCAATTTCGGATTTACTTCTTCCAATATTGATAACAATAAGTTTTTGTGGCCGCCTCAAATCTTCATAATTTTCGCATGCGTTTCTTTCTTGCATGAACATGGCTTTCCTAGCCTGATAGCCACGCCAGCCAGCTTGTATCATGACAGCAGCAGAAATTCTTTCTTGTTTCCATATTTCATATTCTCGATCGAAATTTCTTCCCTGGTTTTTGTTATTTAACTCGTTTTCGAAAGAAGTTTCTTTACTTCTTCCTGAGATTTGTGCATCCGGAGCGATAACATCAGTTATTTTCGGCTGAACTGTGGCCCCCGGGTCATACCGTGATTTCAAGTTTTCGGCTATGATTTTTCCCTGACTCTTTACACTTAATTCATTTTCGAAAGCAGTTTCCTTAATATGTCCTGAGGTTTGGTCACCCTGAATGATAACATCAACTTTTTTCGGCCGAACTGCAATCACCGGGTTATGCTTTGATTTCAAGTTGGTCTCTTTTTCAGCCTTGATTTTCTCAGCTTTCGACTTAACGGCATGAGTATTTTCTTTTGCAGCTACACGTGTTTTTATTTCTTTGCGTCTTTCCGCTTCCTGCTTTACATATGCAGTTCGAGAGCGTATCATGTCTTTTTCAGTTTTGTTTTCATACTTTACTTTCAATCTGTCATTTTGTTTCATGGTAACTGTACCATTTTTTGGCGATACAGAATACTTCCTTTTTGTAGCTTTGTTTCTCCTTTTCGTGAATGTTTTTCTATTAATATAGCCCCTTACAGATGCCTGAACCATAGATGCAGCCATGTTTAACTTAATATATTTCTCAATTCTACTTACTTTTGCCTCCTTGGACTCGACTGCTCTCGATGTATTTCCTTTTTTCACTGGAATTGTATTTGGGACCTCAGAGGGTTTCTTATGACCAACTACTTTTGAAAATGATACATTAGATGTTGATTTAATAGAGCTGTGCTGTGTATGATTTGAATGCTTCTGAATTCTTAAAAAAGTTCTTGATTCTGAAGTACTTGAATGATTGCCATTAACACCAACAGCTATTCCAGCTAAACTTCTTTGTCGGTGTTCTTCTAAAGCTGTCTGTATTTTAGCAATTGATTTGTGTTTAAGTTTAAAGTCGTCTGTTTCGGAGAGGGAACCCATTCTCTGTAATTTATAATTGCTAACATCTGCCACCTCGCCATCCTCCATAAGTTTGGCAAGGGATATAAAGACTTTACGGGTCATATATGCGGCAAATGCCGCCTGCAGTCTCGAGACACTAATCTGCATCACATCATCATTTTCTTCGTCATTATAGATAACATCTGTTTCAGCAGTAATTGGGGAGTAAGCCTTTATCTTCTGTCTAGCTAAAAAACCACTAAATGCTGCTTGAATTTTTTGGCATGTTTTTTTATTACTTTCATCTCTTTTCATACTCTGACATCTGGCTCTTCTTAAAAACCCTTTTGCAGCAGTTTGAATAATGGCAGTTTCATGTGCCTGTTTATACATCTTTAATGTTACTTTTTCACTCCTACATTCATCTTGCAATCTATCTTCTTTACTAAAATTCTTCTGATTTGCTGCGAAGTCTGAATATCTTCTGACCACATAGCCTTTAAAAGCAGCATGTATTTTTCCTGCAGCTTTGAAAATTCTCGTCTTCTCTGATAAATGCTTTCTGTGCAGAAAACCTTTTGAAGCACACTGAATAACAGTTACACCTTCTGCTTGTTTCTTTACGGACAAATGTTTCCTATATAAAAATCCCCTTGAAGCACACTGGATCAGGCTACATTTATGTGTTTTGTTCTGCACAGTTTCCTTGATTTTCTTTTCTGAGACGACTCTCCTCGATTTATGCTGCTTGTCGTTTCCTGAAAGATTTTTCACAACCTGATTACGTGTAATACATCCTTTAAAAGCTGCTTGAATTAATGTTGCTCTTTTTTCTTCAGCAGCCCTATCTGCGTCAACAAATGTAGTATTACTTTCGTGGTTACTGAAACCCGGTGTTTCATATTTAGATCTATAGACTTCTTTATTTACAGCTCTGTTGTGTTGCTCGGAAGATGAGCATGTTTGGAAATCGACTGTTTGAGTATTAAGAGCCGTGTCATCTGATGAATCAACCTCCCACCAGTTACGTTCTCTGTGGCTATTCTCAAACTGATTGGCTGCCAAACGTCTAACCTTTGCACTTTTGTACTTGAATTCTTTTCTTAAAGCCGAAACTGCTCTATCAACTTTTGCAATGTCAAGTAACTCTCCACCACCGGTTAATAACTCCTGGAATTCTTTTCTAATTTTGTATGCTCGAACTGCAGCCTGAAGACACGAGATTGCACTGACATGTTTTTCAATAACCCTTAATTCTCCAGCTTCATCTTCAATTTCTTTAATACTGTCACCTTCTTTTTCTACTTCACCACTAACACTAATTATTGTTTCATATCCTAAACTTTTCTCCCGCTGATATATTTCACTGACACTATTATTTTCGGTAAAGCAACTATCTTTATCCGATATGTCTTTGGGTGGTTTTCGATCAATGTTATTACTGCTAAGATGAAAGTCTATTAAATCCGTGTCTCTGCCATATATTGCAACAGCACTTTTTGGCTCTTCTACTCTTGCGAACTCATCCTTTCCTTCCGGATATTTTTTTATGTTCATTTTTTCTCTCCTCACCAGATAACCTTTGAAATGTGATTGGATTTTCTTTGCAGCATAGGATTTCGTTACCTGCCTGGCTTTCCAGGCATAGTATTTCTTTCTTGTAAGGAAACTGAAGTATGCAGATTGCAGTTTAGTTGCCGCCTCGTTTCTGACTTCATCTGAGTACATTTTTATATGGGAAACTTCCCAGTATGACTTTTCAGTTCCGTGAAGAGATGGACCTTGCGGTGTGTGCCTTAAAGTAGTTTCCACTTCACTGTTTTGTATCCAAGGAGATTTTGGAACGTTTTCTGATTTAGTACATAAATTATTCTGAGTGTTCCTGGAATTGCATTTTCTTTCCATGTAACCACTAAATACTGAGTGAATTTTCATTGCAGCTTTGTATTTGTTAAATTCGTCGAAGTGAACGCTACCACCAGTAAATCGTTTAACAAGTCTGATTCTATATCCTTTGTAAGCAGCTTGAATTTTCATGGCAACATTTGCTTTCATAAGCATATGTACATATTTTTTTCTAGTAATGTAACCCCGGAATGCATTCTGGAGCTTTGAAACAATATCCTTGTTACTTCCAGCACTTACGCAAATATTACTACCTAATTTTACAAAAGACAGGACAGTATCTGGAAGCTTTTCAGCCTCCAAATCTCTCCCTGTGTACCCATCCATTACCTTCGATTTTAGGTCTTTTCTTGTTTTATAGCCACGGTATCCTGCTTGTATTTTTGAAGCAGCCGCTGCTTCTCTAGCATCACTGTACAGCTCTGTCTGGGCCTTTTTCTGTTCAGCACATCTCTTACGTGTCTGATGTCCCCTGTAGCCTGCCTGAATTTTTGTTGCAGCTGCTTCTCTTTTTCTATCCTCTTGCGCTCTTGTTGATTTCAGTGATGCATAATTTTTTCGTGTCTTGTATCCTTTATATCCGGCTTGAATTTTTCTTGCAGCATCCTGATGTCTGTCAGTGTATATATCATCGTTTGCCATTAAGTCATCTACAACCTGTTTGGCCTCTCTTCGAGATGCATACGCTTTTCTCGTTTTATATCCTCTATAGCCGGCCTGTATTTTAACTGCTGCTTTCTCTTCAGCTAGTATTTTGTCATTTTTAACAGACTGATTCCGCTGCTTAAATGTATTGTCTTTTCTCACTTTATATCCACGGTAACCAGCCTGAATTCTAGTTGCAGCTTTAGCCTCACGTTGTTGAGACATTTCATCTTCTTGGTCAAACCCTTTCTCCGGTTCACCTTTCTTAGAAAAAGTTTTTCGTGTATTATAGTCTTTTCTAGTTTTATAACCCCTATATCCTGCTTGTAGCTTAGAAGCAGAACTATTTTCATTTCGTTCTACTTCTACAGTATCTTGTTCACTAACCTGTGCTTTCTTTGCATTCATATCCTTTCGATACATATAGCCTTTGTAACCGGCCTGGATTTTTGAGGCTGCTTCGTCTTGTCTTCTCCTTAGTTCATCTTCATCATACCTAGCATGCTCATCATCAGGGTTTCTCTTTTCAGCTTCTGCCCTTTGTTTGTGCGACTTTCGTGTCAGACTACCTTTTGCACCAGCTTGGATTTTCGTTACAGCCTACAGAAAACATTTATAATCACAACAGAAATGAAAAGCACTGGCATAATATAATTATCTTATTACCAAGTTCAGTAAGATAAACCGAATTTAAAAAAATCCTTGATCGATAGATTATTTTGTAGAAGTGTTTAAATCTTGAAATTTCTACCGAATTCATAAAAAAGAAATAGAAGATGAAATTAGCAAGAACATAGGGCTTTTGTATGTAAAGTTCAAAATACTGTTATTGGATTTTATATCCATTCAACTATTTTCTTTCATTTTATACGTAGCAGGGAAATCAATTCACATCTGAAACAAACAAAAACGATTATTTCGTAATGTGATTTTTTTTCACACCGTGAAAAATAACATGACCATGTTATTTTCACAGAAGAAGACCAGACTACTTTTTTCACGTATAAAATAAAAAGAAAAAAAAATAATACTTTTTTCGATAAATACCAAAAAAATTACATCTCGTGTATAGAAAACATCAGGTTTTTCACTCGTGCTTCGCACTCGTGAAAATACTTTTGTTTAAAACAAACTCGACGAAATATTTTGGTATTCACCTAAAAAATAAATATCCTCTATTTAACCAAGAATTGTATGTATATATCACAACACCAAAAGTACCTTATTTTCACGCTGTTTTCTGCGAGATTCAGTCCTTGACTGAGGTGTTGATGCTCTTGGATTGTTAGTAACAGACTTATTTAAAGATGTGTTTCCACCATAGTGATCATCAGCACCAAATGATTCGTCGTCAAATTCATCGATTCTGCGTATGCCCTGAGTTCAATGAAAGTTAATGTAAGTAAGCTTATAATAGGATATTAATGTAAATAAAGTTTTTCAAACGATACTGTTATTAGTGCACACAAGCTCTGCCATAACAAACGTCAAGCCCAACTATGCAATGTTAGAGATCAATTAAAGATTACAAAGCCAATTAACATATAGTGAAACCTCTGCTAAGCAGCCAAGCAGCGAAAACTCTAAAACTGGCTGTTTAAAGGAAGTTGAAGAAAGTGAAGGTTCAGCAGAAGGACATGATAGGCAATTCATTCATGGCCTGATGTAGACACATGAAAATGTGGTATCTGCAGGCAGTTCAGCATGGACGTAGCAAAAGACAAATGAGGGGACGATGTGGGCCCTTGATCGCTCACCTGAGTTCAATATGTTTCATAGCTTATGGATGGTTTAGGGACTATGGATAAAGACTTTTTTTGTTTCAATTTTTAGCTTTGCAGGCCATCTTTTTTTCATTGGAGAGGACCATTTTAACAGCATGAGAGGAGCATTTCTGTGAAATTATTTTGAAACATGGCAATTGGCCTAGGAGATGTCGTTTATGCATCTTGCTATTTTTAAGGTGTGCTGGCCATTTGTTGAGCTGAAGGGGACCATTTTAGCAATTTTGGATAGATATCAACCAGATAAAGTTTAACATTCTGGTAAAGTTTCATAAAGATTGAAGCAATTATGTGGCCTGTGTTGACAAAGGATGAACAAGGTATCAAAAAATAAATTGACCTACTTCTTTTTTTTTATTCTGTATAACCTATATTCAAACTTGATTGAAACAGCATCAAGACAAACCTTTGGCAAGTTTCATAAAGACTAAGCAAAACTGTGACAGAAAAATATTATAAAATAATTTGACCTTGTGACATACTTTTTCCATTGACATACCCCATATTCCAAACTGACCAACATATCAAGACAAACAATCTGGGGAAGTTTCTTGAAGATGAGAGCCAAACAGTGGCCTCTTCAGGGTGAACAAGTCATTGAAACAATTTGATCTAGTTTTTAAACAATATGACTCATATTCACATCTGACGAAGATAGCATTAAGTTATCAATTCTGGGCAAGTTTTATGATGATTGAAGCAAAACTGTGTCCTGCAGAGGGTGAACAATGTTTTTAAGAAATCAGACCTGGTGACCCAGTGTTTCATCCGACATGACTCATACTCAAAATTGACCAAGATATAATAAAGGCAAACATTCTGATACAATTTCATGAATACTGAAAGAACAAATTGTGGCCTGTAGTGGGTGAACACGGTTTTAAAGCAATTTGACCTAGTGACTTAGTTTTAGACCCAATATGACCCATATTGAAACATGCCCATGATATGTTCATGTCAAACATTCTGGGAAAGTTTCATGAAGACTGAAGCAAAACTGTGACCTCTAGAGGCATTACAGCAATTTGACGAAGTGATCTGGTTTTTGATCTGACATGACACATATTCAAACTTGCATAAGATGACTTCGAACATTCTGGAATAGTGTCATGAATTTCAAGCAAAGCTTGAGGTAATAATGCAATTTGACCCAGTGACCTTGTGTTTGATCTGACATATTCCACTTGACCAAGATATCATCAGGTCAAACGACCTGGTAGAGTCTCATGAAGACTGAAGCAAAACTGTGGCCTCTGAACAAGGTTTTAAAGCAATCTGACCTAGTGATCTAGTTTTTGATCCGACATGATCCACATTCAAACTTGACCAAGAAATCATAAAGACAAACATTCTGTACAGGTTCGAGGAGATCACAGCAAAATTGTAGGTTTTTCATCCGACATGACCTACATTCAAACATGACCAACATTTCATGAGGACAAACATTCTAGTACAATGTCATGAAAATTGAAGCAAACTTTTTTTCCACAGAGGTTGAGCAAGGTTTTAACCCTTAAGATGTCGAGAAAAACTGCATCTGAAAAGGTCGTCTGTTTATGTCGTATGTTGAATCTTCTTGCAAACTTTTTAAGGATATTTTTGCATACAGGCCTAGAGGAGCAGTCTGATCTTGGTCGTCAATGTTTCCAACAGTGACTTTTAAAGTAACCGGCAGACAAATAAGCAGACGACAATTGTTCTGATTTGCATCTTAAGAGCTATAACTGCCCCTGCCTAGAACAGTTTTTCCTAGTTACAAAAGCTTGACAGGATGTATTGGCATTTTATGGGTTAAAGCAATCTGATCTTGCGACCTTTTGACCCGACATGACCCACATTCGCAATTGACCAACATATAATCAAAACAGATTTCTGGTATAGTTTCATGCAGATTGAAGTAAAACTCAGAGTGATCAAGGTTTTAAAGAAATTTGACCTGGTGACCTAGTTTTTGATTCGACATGACCCATATTTGAACTTGAGCAAGATTTCAACAAGACAAACATTCTGGTATCTTCATGAAGATTGCAGCAAAACTGCGATCTCTAGAGGGTTAACAAGGTTTTGAAGTAATTTGACCTAGTGACCTCGTTTTAGACCCAACATGACCCGTGTTCGAACATGACTGAGATATCGCCCAATTAAACACTGCTTAACTTTCAGGAAGATTAAAGGAAAATTGTGGCCTCTGCAGCGTGAACAAAGTAAATGTTATTGGTGTATTCAGGAAGATTCTATCAAAACTGCGCCCATAGGGGCTTGAAGAAATATATGGGCTGCCTGATGCTTCCACGCAGAGCTGAATCCGGCCCGCACACTAGTACTGGTAAACCGCTTGGAGGATCTAAGCCTGTCCAGGAACCGCAGTGCGAGGCGGACCGTCCATGCTAATAAACCCTATTGGTTTCATTGGGCGACAGGGCTTGAGATGTCATTTCATCTCAATGTCGGGTAAAAGTCCCACAAAATTGGAAGCAACGTCTCCAAAATGACCTTTACAGTGTTGACGGGGACGTTAAACCTCAAATCAAACAAACAAACAAACAAATCTATCAAAACTGAACAGGCTTGGGTGATGAAAAGGTCTAAAAATATGCATTTTCACCAATGAAGGGGATATTACTCTAAGATAAATAGGCAAATCTTGCCTCATTTCGAACTCGTCAAATCGTTTACCCCAAAATAGAAGTGGAGGCAATGATCAGGAATCGATACAATTAACCCTTAGCTCCCATCAGAGTCACCAAAGGGAAAGAAACACAAACATGAAACAAAAGACCCTAATGGAAACATCAATAGCGGAAAGGCAAAAGGACAGTTACTTTCCCACAAAATGGCCAATAGGCTATCTAAAATAAAATGATATAAGCGACACAAACACCCAAAGACAAACCGTAACAAAAATAAAAGGCGACAAAAGAACCGCCTTGGAACGGTCAGTGAAACAAATTCCAATCGGGGGGTGGGGGGGGGGGGGGCTTAAATCGAGTTTACGTGGCCACAATCTTCGCCCTTACTTCCGTCGCGATTAAGACAAATAATTTGTTCAGTCCGCATGAAGGCCTCCTAACTCATCAGTGCAACATCTCCGTGAACACAAAAACCAAAGAACCTCAGAGATGAAACAACGGTGAGGACTCGTTAGGAAGAAACCACTGACATGCTGGTGCAAAAAAAAAAAAACAATAGTTAGACTCCGATGGGCCCGACCAGAGACAATATGTTCTATAAAAGGGTTATCCTTTGGAAGCAAGGATAATACCACAGAACTGGAAAAAAATTGGAGTGTAAATGTTTTCTGGGCCAGACTAGCTAGTTTCGGTCAATTAGGCCTCATCAGTGACCCTCAAATTTTTCAAAATTCCAGAATGGAATCACTGATCCCAAAGGACAAGAAAATATAAACTACACTATGATGTACTTATATGTAACTTTCATAAATATCCAATCAAAACTTCAGGCCCCACAGTGGTGACAAGGTCAAAAATAGGCATTTTCAGCAATCAAAGAGCACGCAACGCTACGACAAATAGCCAGCTTAAGAGTCAGATTTTTTATCCATCACTTATTTTTTTACATAAGTATTAGGAAGATCCAATCAAACGTGAACGGGATACAGTGATGAAAATATCAAAAATTGGCATTTTCAGCAATCAAGGGGACATAAATGATAAATAGACATTTTTCAAACCCATCGTAGCTTTAACCCAAGCCTACGTATATGTAAGTTTCATAAAGATCTGATCAAAACTTAAGGCGCTATGGTGGTTACAAAGTCAAAAGTAGGCAGTTTAATTCTCTGATAAATAACCTGACCTCGCCAGTTTTCAAATTTGTCGGAGCTTTTATCCCTGACTTGATAAGTTACTTACATGTAAGTTCATGTATTAGGAAGATCCGATCAAAACTAAAGGGGCTACAGTGATGACAAGGTCAAAAATAGACATCTTCAGCAATCAAAGGGACGTCACTCTATGATAAATAAGCCGACCAAGCCACTTTTCGAACTCATTTTTACCACAAACATACGTATATGTAAGTTTCAGAAAAATCCAATCAAAACGTAATGCACTACCTTGGTGACAAGGCCAAAAATAGGTATTTCCAGCAATCAAAGGGCATATTAAAATAGAAGTGAAGACAATGATCAGGAATCGATACAGTTAACCCACAGCTCCCATCAGAGACACCAAAGGGAAAGAAGCACAATCATGAAACAACTAGATCCTAATGGAAACATCAATAGCAGAAAGCCGATAGGACAGTTACTTTCCAACAAAATGGTCAAATGGCTATCCAAAACAAAATAATATAAGCGATACACAAAGACAAACCATAACAAAAATCAAACGCGACAGCAGAACAGCCTTGGAACAGTCAGTGAAACGAATTCCACTGAGGGGCTTAAATCGATCTTACGTGGCCACAGTCCTCGCCTTTATTTCCGTTGCGATTTAGACATATAGTTTGCTCAGTCCGCATGTTAAACGACCCTGCAAGTTTTCAAACCTGTCCGAGCTTTATCCCTGACTTACTTAAATATAAGGAAGTTCTGATCCAAACTGAAGGGGCTACAGTGGTGTCAAGGTCAAAAATAAGCATTTTCCGCAATCAAGAGGGCATAACTCAATGAAAAATAGGCCGATTACGTCAGTTTGTTAACTCATCTGAGCTTTTACCCCAAGCCTAAATATTTAAGTTTCAGAAATATATCATCAAAACTGAAGGGGCTACGATGGTGACAAGGTCAAAAATAGGCATTTTCAGCAATCAAGGGATAATAACTCTATGAAAAATAGGCCGATCTCCGCAGTTTTCGATCTCATCCGAACTTTAACCCCAAGCCTGCTTATATGTAAGTTTCAGAAAGATCCGATCAAAACTTAAGGCGCTACAGTGGTGACAACATTTTCCCACTGTAAGTCTATGGGGCCTTGTGGCTACCACAGCAACCAGTTTTTATTCAATTTTGTTAAAAAGCGTATGTCAACATTCCATCAGCAGATGGGAAATGATTGAGGTCAGCCTGCAGGCTGCAGAGATATAACTGGTCAAATATGCTGACGAACGGACTGACGGAAGACAACAGACCGACGACTATACTATAAGCTCCTCTGGGGCGACATCCCGGGTGAGCTAAAAAATGATGGAGATGTGGCAGGTGAGTTTTGTTTGTTTGTTTAATTTGAGGTTTAACGTCCCCGTCAACACTGTAAAGGTCATTTTGGAGACGTTGCTTCCAATTTGTATGACTTTTACCCGACATTGAGATGAAATGACATCTCAAGCCCTGTCGCCCAATGAAACCAATAGGGCTTATTAGCATGGACGGTCCGCCTCGCACCGCGGTTCCTGGACAGGCTTAGGAACTCACTTATGAATGTTTTCATTGCTCTTAAAGGAACTCATTTTTGATTTTTATTAGATCCTCTAAGCGGTTTACCAGTACTAGTGTGCGGGCCGGATTCAGCTCTGCGTGGAAGCATCATGCAGCCCATATATTTCTTCAAGCCCGGCAGGTGAATATATTCATTCGAAACCTCACCTTCTTTAATGTTTACCTTTTCATTTACTTACATATTTTACTTATTCTGATAACACCGGAAAAGAATTTATTTCTATTTTGACTTCGAATTTTTGGTAATCATCACGAAAACACACCTATATAATTTTGATCCCCACTGTTATATAGAAAAACTGCTGTTTACATGGGTAAACCTTATTTTTATTTCTGCTCTAAAATATGGATTATGGGTACTCGTTAGAATCGCCATGATGAGGTGGTTCTAACGAGTACCGACAATCTATATTATGAGCAGCAATAATAAACTTATCACAATTTTTCATCATAAAAAAATCGTTTTTTGGCGGTAAAGTTTACAATGCATTTGTACAGGCGTGTTTTCGTAATATGGTGTTAACTCTGGCTGTTTATTATAATAGATTGGAACAGGAATAAGTATAATTGCTGCTGGCTGAATGAGAGATGTGGCTGCTCGGCAGAAGTCAAATATATAGTGAAATGCTTTGGTGGTAAAACTGAAGTTGCTGAAGAGGTGGCTGATAAATAGTGATAACCATTAGCGGCGGTTTTACTGTACACAAAAAAGAAAATGTTGTAATATGTGAGCTGAAGTCATGGTAAGTTTTCAATAAGTGTGACTAAAATATGTTATATTTAGACTTCAGCAGGCTTTGCTATGGGTTATTGTACCGATTTCTGATCATTGCCTTCACTTCTATTTAGCAATAATTAAAACTGTGCCAATGGTTTCCTATTTTTCTGTCACAGATATCTTATTTAAGAAATGGATCAGCTCGAGTAGTGATTGGATGAGTAATAACACACTGTTTGGAAGTCAGTTTTAAAGTAGATCAAATCATGAACGCATAGCACGAGTACTTACAACTGACCGACAAACTGTGATTTATTACTCAACAAATTACACACGAGAGTTGATCTATTTCTATTCTAACACTAAAAATCGACAATGATTTTGTAGACTCCTTCAAAACCTCCCAACCTCCCGCTATTGTAAGAAGACATCCCGTCAACAGTATTGAATGTATCACGCATATATATATCCTTGTATAATGTTTTTGATACCAGAAAATAACGTTTCATCGTCTAACGTCAAGGAAATTACCAGTGACGTCATAAAATGGCGACTGGTAATGACGTCTCTCATCACGTTCTTTCGACTAGTGATGTGTTGAAAAAGGAAATCACAGTTCCTCCCCATTGCCTTTAAAGGCGCGATGTGTCAGAATAAATCTTCAAGGAAACCTGGGGCCAGTTGTTGAAAGCATCGTTAGCTTAACGAGCTCGTTTGTGGTCAAACTGTTAACTGTTATAGCAAGTACAATATCTAAAATTTTGGTATTTTTGCTGAAAAAAATGTGAGCAGCTTTTGCAGCCGCATAAGCTGCTCACATTTTTTCAGCAAAAATTTTAGCATATTTGCCATATTTAACGATCAAAGTTTTAACGATACGTTAACTAACTACGTCGTTAGTTTTAAATAACTGGCCCCTGGTCTTTGGACACTGTGACAGTCTCATCTAAAATCTATTTATGAGAGGCGGAGTCAAATTTTTCATGTCCTAAGTTCGGACCTCCGTGATCGAACTGGTGATCAGTTCTGCTCTGACGTTAGATTGTTGTTAAGTCCTTAAGGGGAATGGATACACTTTCAGAGAATGCACCTTCTGGAAAAGTATGTTTGTATTCCATGTATGTAAGGGTCACTCCTAAAGGAAAGAATTTTCTCCTTCAACTCTAAAAGGATAGAATTCGCTCCTGGGGAGCGCTAAGAAATTCTTTCCTCTAAGAGTAGACCCCTTTTTCAACGGGACAGAGTTTATCGAAAAGCAAACAAGAAGTCCTGGAAATTGTTTCCCTTTGAAAAATGGCAGAAAAATCTGCCAGGTGTACCCTTTCCTCTTAAATATGACCAATGATCGAGGACTTCATGCATAGTTGTTTTACTCTGAATGCTGCTATCACGCGCCTCGCTGTTGAGCTAAAATTTGTCCAAGGGGATTAATTTGTTTAAGCTTTACCACTCTCTTGTATCCTATTCACCATATTTGCATTATTTGCTGGCTCCCAGCTTGCACATTATCAATATTGGAAAAACAGGTAACCAGACCCCCATGACCTTGAACATTGTCTGGTTGCCTGTTTCTCCAATATTGACAATGTGCAAGCTGGGAGCCAGCAAATAATGCAAATAAGGTGAATAGGAGACAACAAATTGTTGATATTTTTCTGATTTATCCAGAAAACAGGACTTGGCATCTGATGCAAATTGTCTCCTTGCATGAAATGTTAAATCCTGTTTTCTAGGGAAAATAAGAAAAATATTTCAAAATGTCTTTTGCTGAAAAAAGCATGCGGCAGGCTACATATTAATTGGCTTTGTACTGTTGGTGCATGTGCTGTTTTGTGTTTTATATGTGCTGTCACATCGTGATTACTTGTGACGGCTGTGTTTTTCGTTTAAGACTTTTCCAGTGACTTTTTTATTTTCAATACCTCATCATGTTAACAAGTGATTTAAATGAAAACCGCTCTAAACCCCACGTTATATAGAGAAAAATGGGGTTTATGGGGGTATACACTATTTTCTTCATTTCTGCTCCAAGACATAGGTTGTGGGTACTCGTTAGAACGGTTCTAACGAGCACCCCACAGTCTATGTTTGGAGTAAAATTAAGAAATATATTGCAAATTTTCATCAGAAAAATGTCCGTTTTTGAGATGCGAAAATGCACTATGTCGTACGGGTGTGTTATCGTAATGTATCCATAATTTTGACATCGTTTCTGTTTTCATTAAATTGCAAGTGTTTTTCAAGCATATTTCAAAAGGACGAAGCAAAGTTCTATGAAAAGAACTAAGATCACAGCCAGCAAACCAAATGTTAATGAGATTATGGGTTGCAAGCAGTTTTATTTTGTGATGAATGTTACTTCCATAATGTATGTCAAAACTTAAATACGTACGAGGGATGTTCGAAAACTTCTGCAAATAACACATTTTCTCCGAGATATTAATTAAAATTTGATATTTTTTTGTCTAAGACATTGGAAATAGCATCCCGCCTCCCTTAAGCCAGTACACATCGTATCAATAGTTTAATCTATTTTTTGAAACAATTTCATACTTATCTCCGGGTACAACCATAAGAGACTGATGAACTGCAAACGCAAATTCACTCACCTACCGTTAACAGATAGGTGCTTTTTCAATTTCAGAAAGTGGAAAAAATCGCACGGGGCCTGGTCTGGGTTGTAGGGAGGGTGTAACAATACACAGGCCTTTCGGACTACAAAGCTGCTGCAGTTGAGGATTTGTGGGCTGGTGCCGTGTTATGTGATAATTGGTCATGCTGGAGACAGATGTTTTGGACTTACTTTTCTCATTTCTTTCGAAATTATTTCAGAACCTCATTCGTATAGAAGCTTCCAGACAAACACCAACCTTTTGGAACAGCAATTTGCATGAGCGCTGGCCAAGAATATCAGAAGGAAATGACATATAAAATCTTTGCAGTCAGTGATCGGCCTTATTGCATGTTTAAGAGTCCAAATCTTGTTATCAACTTTTCGCCTGGTCTCATAAAATGAACCCAATGTCTTGCCACCAGTTATTAGACTACTGAACAGCTATTTCTGATATTCTGGTGCTTCTCCAACAGTTGCTATGCCATGTTCAACCTCGTATGTTTCTGCCCATCAGTGAGCGAATGTGGACAGATACTAAGCCCGTTTGTCATTTGAGCGAGCTCTCTACCAGTGAAACGTGCATCTTTCTCAACAATAGACTTGATCTTATTGATGTTAGATTTTGTAACTGCAGACCTGGGTTTCCTGAATAAGGGGCGTCTCTGACTGATTTTTGACTGGAACTGAATTTGTAAACACACGCGAACTGTGGAAAATGGAATATGTTTATCCCCATAAATAATGTAACTCATCATGTATGCTTCAGACACTTAATACCAACTTATAGCAGGCTGATTTCAGAAACATTTTCTATTTGTTTTCTAAACATTTTCATTGCAGTGTCTATGAACACACCTGAAAGCAATCGGAATTGCAAAATAACCAGTTAGTGGATTTCAAGTATATCTATAAATCAGTATACCTTGCGTTTGCAAAAGTTTTCGAATGCACCTCGTATTAATTAGGATCTGGTGTTATATGGTATTTCGTACATCCCGTTAAGGTGTGTTTTCCCTTTCAACCCGGTGCACTAGTACAGATACTTACGCAAACAGTATTGGGCCAGATGTGATGTATTGTCAAGACCAACATTGTTTGCCATTATGTTAATGAGACTCCTATTTACAAGCTTGGATGTATTCAAATTTAAAGATGAAAGGGTTCTTTTCTGAAGCTTAGGGGTGAAAGGGTTAACGGTATAACAGAAAGAAGCACTACAAGTACATGCACCATGCAAGAATTTAAAAAAAAGCAAAAGGAAACTAAATAATATGAAAGTAAAAAGAAAGAACTACCAAGATTTTATGTGAGACATGATCAGGATCTTTATTTTCCAATTAATTAAAGGTCATATATCTCTAAAAAGACATGCTAACAGCTAAGGCAAGCCTTTTGCTGGGGTTTGCGACCGGCACGAAGCAGTCTGCTCAGTTACACAGACAGGAAAGTGTCTAAACTTTTAGATAAAGAAACTTGAAGTATTGTACTTTATCATATGACGTCGCCTCTGAGAATGTAATAACGTCATGTAATAAATTCGATAATCCACTAGCGGATTAAATATGCCAATTAGTTGGATACGCCCCGTAACGTTAGATGTACGACGTCCTTAACGACGTCGCGTTTACTAGTGGCGGAATACTGACACTTTTGTTAAACCATCGTCAAGAAAATGCGTTTTATATGTCGTATGATACAATATTTATGAAACTCGTTGAGGAAAAGTGATAAAATGCAGAGCCTCGCATTTTATCCCTTTTCCTCAACTCGTTTAATAAATTCAATAATACATGAACACTCATGTAAGATCCATTATGTCAAAGTAGTGAGCACTAAGGAGCTGGAAAGACGGCACACAGGATTATATGTACCTTTATTGTTCGAAAAAATAAGTTTTCTCACGATATGGCTCACCAGTTGCTTGACTCAGATTCTGTGATTGATCATTTGTATATTCAAATAACCGATGATCGATTAGAGCGCTTAATAAGTTTACCAGAAATATTTATAGAATTGTTCCGAATAATACGGTTTTTGATATTTAAGCTGGCGTCTGCTTGGAAAACGCATCTAATGATTCTATAGAGAAACATGACAAAAAAACGGTTATATATACAATTTAAATTGAAAAGAGTACCATTGAAAAGAGTACCATTTCTGACTAGCCTGAGCAACTGCAGTAAATCACAGTTAATGTTTTTGTGTGTGCCTCAATGTCGCTTACTTTGTTTAGGCGACTTGAGATGGCTGCGTTCTTTGAGGCCTTTCCTGAGTGACCTTTTCTTACTTGTTAGCTTTGGATCCATAACGGATGTTTATAATGTCTGCTTCTATCATTTTGTAGATTTACATACAAATCAGAGGCTTCACTGAATACATGCTATTTTGCTTTAACTTGTCGCATTCAATGAAGTGCCTAATATAGAAAACTCTTAACTGAGATAATCAGAGACCATCCTTGTTCTTCAACATTCTTTCAATTAGCAAGAACAAACAGTCTGTCTGGCAAACAAGCATGTCAGTCTTATTCTATTTTACTTTGGAGTTTACAGGCGCTGTCAACATTATCAAGGTCATGACAAGCTGGTCAGCTAATATAATACAGGTACAGTGGAAATAATGTCACCAGTAACTAAGTGGGCGAGAGCAAATGAACACATAATGCCTTCGAGAAAGAATGTTGCCAGGCCTGAATACAATATCCATGACCTCCAATCATCAGTCAAACACGTATTTGACTAGATTAGTACAGCACCCAAAGCACAACAGTAATAGTAATGGATAAGATTTGTAATACTTCATCTCCTATGTTGTGACTTTGGTTGTGTGTGTAAGGCGTGAACGACATGAACATTATAGAAAGGCAAACCCATCAAACAGCCTCAAATTCTGTTAATGATGCCATGTAGAAATTCTGTTCAACTAAACTTAAGTTCGTTTTGGTGCTTCGAAGTCACTGGTTAAAAGAAGGAAAAAGCAAATGTTATAAGGTTAGTAACATTGTGAAGTACTACAAATAGGTTCAGGAAAATCATGCAACCTGTCTGCTTTATTTTATCTTTCCTGTATGAAATTATGAAATATGATTTTCGACAATGTGACATGAAAGACATTAAAGGGATTTAATGAGTTTTTGTTTCACTGTTAATGTGTAAAAATTCCAAGGAACAATAATATATTGTGACACCGACTGCAAAATTGTAGAAGTTCACAACTGTTAAAGAACAAACACGTGCCTTTCACCTAACCCGAGTTCCCACACCCCGTGCATTCACTTCTTACAAAGACTTGCTCAGGTAATAACTGATTTAGTTTAATGCTGATCAAATTAAGTGAATGGGCATACACAGAAATTGATTCATAACATTTTTAAAATTTCAATATATCCGGATGATGACACTGGATCTGCCAGTGTTTTGAACTTTCACTATTTTATTCCTAGCTAATTCATTGAGTGAGCTTAATGAGGTCTCCATTGACAGTAACTAATCAGTGCTTTTCATTTTGTTTGATTTAAAATGTCTCAACAGCCTCTATATACACCCTCTCTCACAAAGCAACATCAGAAGACAATTAGTATTTTCTTTTTATTAGAATCAATGTGCATGTATAAAATACAAAACTCACATAAATATCGGGTACATGACTGTCAAAACAATTTTGTTAAATGAAGGGTGATATTAAACATTTCAGTGATCACTTTGAGTGAAACCCAATGTGGAAGGGCAAGGAACAAAACTCGCATATATGGGGGCACATGGTTATCAAGAACAATTTTGTTGATGGAAGGGTGGTGTCCAACATCATTATATAAACTACCGATAGTGATAAACCATCTGCCAGGTGAAAACTAAAAGTTTGCTTGAGAGTGTAACCTGAAACACGACAGCCCAGCATCAGACCAATGCAGAGGATGTCACTAGTTTGCATAATTTTCCTGACGAAGTAGGTAGGTGACAGTGTTAGTGAGCAGCAATACCAAGTGGGTTAATATCTACAAACTATCATTATGAAAATGAGACATGCCATGAGAAAACGGGTCTTCGGGCTCCTCTCTCCTCTTAATGAGAACATGTAACGTAGGTTTTTATGGAGAAATAAGGACAATTAACCTTCAAATATCACCGAAACTCACCTTATCAGTTGCTATGACAAGGGTCATTCTTGTTTGTCCTGTCTGATAGATTGGGGTTACCGAAGCACCATATGAGCACTGGGGTAATATGCATAGTCTGAACAGAGCCTTCACTGTTCCTTTGAGGCTTCAGTAACACCAGTTTATCAATTAAATTTATATGTGCAGGCTAATCTGAGCCTTTGATCTGTGCCCACTTTATGATGCACGTTTTCTCACGTCGTGGCTCGAAAGTAATATATATAACAGGTTAAATATACATATTGAAAACTATCATAAATCTAGAAGTAATAGAGTTGTACACAGTCTTTAAAACCTTGAACTTAATTTTCTTACAGCTTTGATTGGAAATCTCTTGTGTGTTTGCTTTTCATCTTGTGAACAAGTCCGTGAAATGAAGACCCCACCCCCTAACCCCCACTTTATATAGAGAAAACTGGGGTTTAGGGGGGTATTCATTATTTTTCTTATTTCTGCTCCCAGACATAGGTGATGGGTACTCGTTAGAACCGCCTCATTGAGGCGGTTCTAACGAGCACACACAACCTATGTTTTGAGCATTTATAGGAAAAATATTAAGGATTTACATCAGAAAAGTAGCCTTTTGGAGATGTGAGAAATGCAATATGCCGTACGGGTGTGTTATTGTAATGTGAATTCTATACAACCAACAGCCTAATCTTGAGATTTTGGATTGTTTACAACTCTGAAAACACGATTTCAAACTAAAGTGTTAACAAAAGAGTTAGAAGTAAGGATACAAACATGCACAGGAAATTTGAACCCAGGACCACAAGACAGTTACTGTTGTCATTATACTTTTTCTTTAACCTTGGACAGAAAAAATTTAATATGAAAATAGAACCTCTGCATCCCTTCTTTTACGGCAACTTTTCTTAAAGAAAACAATGTTTCAACAGGAAAGAAGATTTCTTATCTGTTTTAGGTGGTAATAAACTGATTTTGTGTCCTCTTTAAGAAAAGTTCTAACAGCAACGTAAGACTGGACGAGTCTCCATTTTACATGTATTCTGTTGCCTTACTTAAGAGTGCTCACATTGAGTCATATCCTTTCTCTGGAAAGAACCTATTATATACCTTTGTCTGCAACCATTGTTTCTGTCCAAAGTTCTGGAATACTCATTCGATAAGGATAAAATAGAAAAGATGTGCTTCTACTGAATTTGACAAAATATGGAACGCATATGTGTACATTTTAAACATTCTGGAGCCAGCTCTATACATAACTCTGTTTGACATCAGGAAAGTTAAAGGGTACAAATGTTGAACAAATAACTTCCAGCATCATTTCATAATCTTAACCCTAAAGAGGCCAAGATAAACTGCATCTGAAAATGGCTGTATGTTGTCAGTCTGCTGCATCTTGTTGCAGACCGGAACCTCATCTGGGCCAACACTGTTTGCAACAATAAAGCAGGCGACAATTGTTGTGATTGGCATTTTAAAGCTTAATCTGGAGATCTGCAAGTATAGTGAATGAGATCAAAGACTGCAATTGGGGCCCAATGGTATTCATTACGAAAAAACAGCTTCATAATTTTTACCCCCTTATACCCCACTTTTATGCACTACAACTGGGGTTTGCAGGGGTATACATTATTTTTCTTATTTCGGCTCAAAAACATAGATTGTGGGTACTCGTTAGAACCGCCTCATCAAAACGAGTTCCCACAATCTATGTATGGAGCAGAAATATGGAAAATAACAGAATTTTTATCTGAAAATTTTTGTTCTTTTTTTTAGGTAATTTTTTCCAATATATTTGTATAAGCATGTTTTCGTAATGAAACATTTTATGCTCAATACAACTAGCATGAAATTTGTCCCAATCATGAATATTAAAATGCAACAATTGTTTGACACTTCAATATTATAAGGGGAACAGATACCAGTTTCTACTGAACCAAGCATAAAACCAGCTTTTGTTGGTATTTTGATGTCAATAAGCAGCCCAAGTTTCATGCGAGCTGAGCAAGACAAAAGTTTATTTTCTCAAATACTGATCATGGTGTTGTCATTCACAGTTATACTGGTTACGTTACGTTACTGGAAAAACAGCAGCCTTTAAACAAAAACTTGTATGCTTTTCAGTGTAAGTGCACAGTTTAAACAGTCTGATCTCTGTCTATGTTGCGTTTTCTGCATAATCATATCTGTGGTAAATAAATCTGTAGCAATCACATCTCTCTAGATATAATTTTTGTAAGGAAGGACCTAACATGCTTGGAAAATGTGATAAAACAGGGAAACTTTGAGCGTTTCTGTTGAAGTGAAACCGGTTTTGGTTTGTTTCTGCAATAGTTTTGACAAAACCAGTTTTCATCAAAAGTTGAGCAGTTTCAGTTCTAAGTTTAAATGGGTTCTATAAATGCTGGGGAAAGTCTATGGGAGCTCTAGACCCTTTGGGGTCTGAGAGAGCTCTAGGCCTATTGGGTCTCAAGGTCCATGGGAGCTCTAGACCTATACGTAATAAATTCATGGGTTACAATTATAAACGCTATGAAATAGTAAGCATGCTTTGTGTTTGACCCAGACAGATGAAATCAATGAAACTGCCCTAGGAGACAGTTTCGATGGTTTGTAAATAGTTTCTGTTTCATCCCCGAAAATGGACAAAACCAAACCAGTTTTCAAAAGTTTGGATGAAAAAATGACTGGTTACTTAAACCGATTTGAAACCAAAACCGCCTTCAGCTACAACAAATGTGTCCTATGAAATGAGCCAAAACACAACAAAACCTGCATTAAGAATAGAGTGACCAGCAAACTCAGACCAAACTGTGCATCTCAATTGATCGAAGTATTTGATGATCACATTTATCCCGGACAGATCACATACTTTTATAGCCTCCAGCTAACCAGAGATAAACAGAAATCCTAATCATAGTGGGTGGACTTGCCAATGGATCTGAGTACATGTCTTACTGTAAGTTCTGAGTGCTGGCTCATAAAATGTGTTCAGTAGAGAAACACAGTGGAATGTATTCTTGCTGCTCTATTCTATGCACAACCCAACAACAAACAGTAACAATGCTGTCCTCAATAGTGAAATAGTCCACACCCTTATTTAACACTGTCTATGATTTAATCACTTTAATATCTTGTTTCATTTTGTTTTAGCTGAAGAAGGTTCATTTCCTAAATCCTCATCAGTGTGGGCTCCAAGAGTCTTATCTCCATTTATATTCTAAAATATAAATGTGGAAATAAATATTGCATAAATGTGACTTTTCAAAATAATGCATTTACAAATACATGATGCTTATCGCTAAGGACTTAACAGGACCAGGGGCCAGCAGTTCAACATTAACAATGCCTTTAGTAAATGTATTGTTATAACGTTGATCAGTCATTAACATTGCTAATATTCTAGAATTCTGGGGGAAAAATATGAGCTTTTGCAAAAATCGGCTCACTTTTTTCAACAAAAATGCCACGGTACGACATTGTACACTTACTAAAACAGTTTACATTTTGACCACAAATGAGCTCATTAACCCTTATCTTGCTGAATATTCATTTAAGCCACACCAATTTATGTCTATCAACCAATCAAATTACTTGATGTAATTAATTGCTACAAATTCATAATCTAAATGCCAAACAGTGTAGATCCTGATCAGATGGCTTCTTCAGAAGTCATCTGATCTGGATCTACACTGTTTGCAAAGATAGGGGTTGTCGCGAACAGCAAGATAAGGGTTAAGTTAATGATGCTTTTAGCAGCTGGGCCCTGATCTTTAGCTCCCACATCTGAATTTCCAGTCAGATTGACCTGTATTTCATGTCATTATGAAAACATGCCTATTCAAAGATACTGAAAATTTTACCATCAAAAACTGAAAATTTTTGGATAAAAAAAAAACACAACTAGTTTCCATATTTCTGCTCAAAACATAGGTTGTGGGTACTCATTAGAACTTGTGATAATCAACCTTTCATCAGCTGTATATTTCACTCCATATTTCTTAATTGTTTGTTTGTATTGGAGTTTAATGGCCCAGTCAACACTAGCCAGTCAGTTTACCTATCCACACTTTTCCTGAGCAGGCTAATACGTAAGTGGTTAACCAGTACAGTGCACAATTGACAACTGCCCTTCTTGAATCAGCGGAAGGGAGAGAATGACCATAGAAACATTTTTTTAAATAAGCAGTTTAAAACATTATGCTAACACACACCTATGTGCCATAATGCATTATTCACATCTCCAAGATGGCTACTATTCTGATGAGAATCCAATATAGTTTTCTTATTCATACTTAATACATTGGTTGCTTGTGCTCATTAAGCGGTTCTAACGATACCCACAACCTATGTCTTGGAGTAGAAATATGAAAAATAATGTTTACCCCTGTAAACCCGTTTTCTCTGTATAAAGTGGGGTTTAGAGGGGTGTCCCTTTTACAGACTTGTTCACATGATGAAAATTTCATGTGTCCTGCAAGCCTATCAGGTTTCATCACCATCAGTACTGTTTTTATATTTAGCTATAAATGGGGTGGACTAAACCTCTTCCTATCCTCTTTTTTATGAGTAACTGATCATTTAATTTGCCATATTTTATCCTATTTCCTTTCCGATGCATCAATAGTTAATTTGATGCACTCATAACTGACTTGCTCTTATCAAAAAATGTCAGAGAAAACTCTAATTAGCTTAATATTTTGTTGGCATCTTTTTGTTTTCCTGTAACTATAAACTTAGCAATCAACTTTCAATCTCCATAACGTCTATGTGACAGCAAAGAAACTGTTTCACTTACCTGATCTGCACTGTGTCTTTCCTGTAACATAGAAACAATAAATTAATTTAAAATAAAAAGTAATATTAATCTACTCATTACGAAAACATGCCTATACAAATACAATGTAAATTTTACCCCCGAAAAATCGAAATGTTTAAGATGAAAAATTGTGATATTTTTCTTATTTCTAGGTACTCGTTTGAACAGCCTCATCGAGGCCGTTTCAATCGAGTACCCACAATCTATATTTTAGAGTAGAAATAAGAAAAATAAGGGTTACCCCTATAAACCCCAGTTTTACTGTATAAAAGTGGGGTTCAAGGGGGTCAATATTGTACAGGCGTGTTTTCGTGATGTATTACATAGATGTGCTCAATGATTGTTATTCCGTGTAGTATAAAACCTCAATGCATGGAGAGTAAATTATCAACAAACTAAGGAGGAGGTGTTAAAAGATAGGCTAAGTGTCTTAATTCTTGTTAACCATTAAGATGTAAAATGCATCCGAAAATATTGTCTATTTATGTCATGTGTAGCATCTTCTTGCAAATATTTCAAACATATGTTTTGCATACAGACAAACAGTGTGGACCATGAACAGACTGATTCAATAGGCCCAGTCTGATCTGGGTCCACATTGTTTGCAACAATGACTTTTAAAGTAACCATCAGACAACAAAGCAGAGGACAATTGTTGTTATTGGCATCTTAAGGGTAAAATATTCGTATATTCCAATTCAAATGTGAACAGGGATCAAATTATAGCACGACTCCTAAATTCCTCTGAAATTTGCTTAATGGCAGACTGGAGAGCCTACGGGTACAGTTGTTAAAAGCATTGTTCAATTTACCCTTTTTGTACCAAATGAAATCTTCCTCCTTACATATGGCAGGAGTTCATTTTGAAATTTAGGGGTGACTCAGATTCAGATGTGTGTAGTAAGTTCAGTATCTAATGCAGTTGTATCTTTGCTAAATTAATCTGAGTACATGTACTTTTTTGCGGTAAAAAGCTACTCATTTTTTTAAGCAAAATTATTACTGCTTTGGAATATACAATGATTAAAATCATGTTTTAATGCAATTAAACAAACTTCTTTATTAGCACAACAAGGCCCTAGAATTTAGATGCTAGATAAACCATATGTTTCAATTTTAAATCTAACTAAGAAAGTATAGTTTAGACAAAAACACATCTATCAAAAAAAAACAACATAGTATGAGACATTTTATGTATGATTGTTTGCTACATCAAAGTAAAATTGTTAAGAATCTGCTAATATTTGTAAATGTGTGCATTAAGATTCCATTATCTCAGAGACATCTGATATCTACAAGCATCACGCAAACATGCCTATATAATACTTACCCCTTTGAACCCCACTTTTCTATAGTAAAAAAACAGGGGTTTACAGGGGTAAACCTTATTTTTCATATATCACAAATTTTCGTTTTTTCGATGGTAAAATTTACAATGTATTTGTATAGGCGTGTTTCCATAATTTATCATTTCTTTCCTCCCTACCATTTAGGTAAATCTACAGTATTGAATTCTGATACATGTAGGAAATGAGCAAATTTATAATATAGACTACTAGACAAAGACAAGAGGGCCATGATGGCCCTGGATCGCTCACCTGATCCATAGAGTAACAAGTGGACCCTGCGGAGGGCCATTAATAACCCCAGGGCTATAATGTACATAATGTTGAGAGAGGTCTAAAAAGGTGAAGGTTCATACCAAATATCAACAAAGGCTATAATTTTGACAATCTTGGCAAAGGTTCACTAGATGAAGCAACACACCAAATATCAAAGACCTGGGCCTTGCGGTTTCAGAGAAGATGTTTTTAGAGGTCCACTAGATGAAACTCCATACCAAATATCAAAGACATGTGCCTTGCAGTTTCAGAAGAAAATTTTAAAGATTTCCCTATATAAGTCTATGTAAAACCAAAGGGTCTCAGGGCGGGGGCATATTTGGCCCCTGGGCTATTATTTTAACAATCTTGATAGAGGTCCACTAGATGAAATTTCACACGGAATATCAAAGACCTAGGCCTTGTGGTTTCAGAGAAGAAGATTTTTCAAGATATTCCCTATATAAGTCTATGTCAAACAAAAGGGCCCTGGAGCGGGGGCATTTTTTTGCCCAAGGGCTGTAATTTGAACAATCTTGGTAGAGGTCCACTAGATGAAGCTTCATACCAAATGTCAAAGACCTACGCCTTGTGGTTTCAGAGAAGAAGATTTTTCAAGATTTTCCCTATATAAGCCTATGTAAAACCAAAGGGCCCTGGGGCGGGGGCATTTTTGGCCCCAGCACTATAATTTGAACAATCTTGTTAGGGGTCCATTAGATGAAGCTTCATACCAAATAGCAAAGACCTGGGTTTCAGAGAAGAAGATTTTAAAGATTTTCCCTATATATGCCCATGTAAAACCAAAGGGCCCCGGGGCGGGGGATTTTTTGACCCCAGCACTATAACTTGAACAATCTTGGTAGGGGTCTACTAGATGAAGCTTCATACCAAATAGCAAAGACCTGGGCCTTGCGGTTTCAGAGAAGAAGATTTTTAAATATTTTCCCTATATAAGCCCATGTTAAACCAAAGGGCCCTGTGGTGGGGGCATTTTTGGCCCCAGCACTATAATTTGAAAAATCTTGGTAGAGGTCCACTAGATGAAGCTTCATACCAAATAGCAAAGACCTGGGCCTTGCGGTTTCAGAGAAGAAGATTTTTAAAGATTTTCCCTATATAAGTCCAGGTAAAACCAAAGGGCCCTGGGGCGGGGGCATTTTTGGCCCCAGCACTATAATTTGAACAATCTTGGTAGGGGTCCACTAGATGAAGCTTCATACCAAATATCAAAGACCTCGGCCTTGTGGTTTCAAAGAAGAAGATTTTTTAAGTTTTCGGTGAAAAAAATCTACTTTTGGCTCCTGTGACCTTGATGTGCAATGGACTGGAACCATTTGAACAACTTTGAAAGGGGACCGCCTAAGGATCATTCCTGTGAAGTTTGGTCAAAATCCGATCAGTGGTTTAGGAGGAGATGTCGTTTGAAGAAATTGTTTACGCACAGATGACAGACAAAAAGTGATCCTAATATTAATCACAAGAGGGCCCAGAGGGCCCTGGTTCGCTCACCTGATCCAATGTATAACAAGTGGGCCCCGGGCAGGGTCAATTTTGGCCCAAGGGCTATAATTTGAACAATCTTGGTAGAGGTCCACAAGATGAAGCTTCATATCGAATATGAAAGACCTGGGCTTTCTGGTTTCAGAGAAGAAGATTTTAAAGGTTTACCCTGCATATAGAAGTCTATGTAAAACAAGATTTTCCCTATATAAGTCTATGTTAAACCAAAGGGCCCCGGAGCAGGGGCATTTTTGGCCCCAGGGCTATAATTTGAACAATCTTGGTAGAGGTCCACTAGCTGAAGCTTCATAACAAATATCAAAGACCTAAGCCTTGTGTTTCAGAGAAGATGATTTTTAAAGATTTTCCCTATATAAGTCTATGTAAAACCAAAGGGCCACATGGCGGAGGCATTTTTGGTCTCAGGGCTATAATTTGAACAATCTTTATAGAGGTCCACTAGCTGAAGCTTCATAACAAATATCGAAGACCTGAGCCTTGTGGTTTCAAAGAAGAAGATTTTTCAAGATTTTCCCTATATACGTCTATGTAAAACCAAAGGGCCCCGGAGCGGGGGCTATTTTTGGCCCCAGGGCTATAATTTGAACAATCTTGGTAGAGGTCCACAAGATGAAGCTTCATACCAAATATCAAAGACCTGGGCCTTGCAGTTTCAGAGAAGAAGATTTTTCAATATTTTCCCTATATAAGCCCATGTAAAACAAAAGGGCCCTGGTGCGGGGGCATTTTTGGCCCCAGCACTATAATTTGAATAATCTTGGTAGGGGTCCACTAGATGAAGCTTCATACCAAATATCAAAGACCTGGGCCTTGCGGTTTCAGAGAAGAAGATTTTTCAAGATTTTCCCTATATAAGCCCATGTAAAACCAAAGGGCCCCCGTGTGGGGGGCATTTTTAGCTCCAGCACTATAATTTGAACAATCTTGGTAGGGGTCCACTAGATGAAGCTTCATACCAAATATCAAAGACCTGGGCCTTGCGGTTTCAGAGAAGAAGATTTTTCAAGATTTTCCCTATATAAGCCCATGTAAAACCAAAGGGCCCCTGTGTGGGGGGCATTTTTAGCTCCAGCACTATAATTTGAACAATCTTGGTAGGGGTCCACTAGATGAAGCTTCATACCAAATATCAAAGACCTGGGCCTTGCAGTTTCAGAGAAGAAGATTTTTAAAGATTTTCCCTATATAAGCCTATGTAAAACAAAAGGGCCCTGGTGCGGAGGCATTTCTGGCCCTAGCACTATAATTTGAACAATCTTGGTAGGGGTCCACTAGATGAAGCTTCATACCAAATATCAAAGACCTGGGCCTTGCGGTTTCAGAGAAGAAGATTTTTCAAGATTTTCCCTATAAGCCCATGTAAAACCAAAGGGCCCCCGTGCGGGGGCATTTTTAGCTCCAGCACTATAATTTGAACAATCTTGGTAGGGGTCCACTAGATAAAGCTTCATACCAAATATCAAAGACCTGGGCCTTGCGGTTTCAGAGAAGAAGATTTTTAAAGATTTTCCCTATATAAGCCCATATAAACCAAAGGGCCCCCGTGCGGGGGCATTTTTGGCCCCAGCACTATAATTTGAACAATCTTGGTAGGGGTCCACTAGATGAAGCTTCATACCAAATATCAAAGACCTGGGCCTTGCGGTTTCAGAGAAGAAGATTTTTCAAGATTTTCCCTATATAAGCCCATGTAAAACCAAAGGGCCCCCATGCGGGGGCATTTTTAGCTCCAACACTATAATTTGAACAATCTTGGTAATGGTCCACTAGATGAAGCTTCATACCAAATATCAAAGACCTGGGCCTTCTGGTTTCAGACAAGAAGATTTTTAAAGGATTTCCCTATATAAGCCTATGAAAAACCAAAGGGTCCCGGGGAGGGGGCATTTTTGGCCCAAGGGCTATAACTTGAACAATCTTGAAAGAGGTCTACTAGATGAAGCTTCACACCAAATACCAAAGATCTGGGCCTTGCGGATTCAGAGAAGATTTGTAAAGATTTTCCATGTATAAGCCTATGTAAAACCAAAGGCCCCAAGGGTGGGGGCATTTTTGGCCCCAGGGCTATAATTTGAACAATCTTGGTAGAGGTCCACTAGTTGAAGCTTCATATCACAGAGCATAGAGCAGGGCCTTGTGGTATCAGAGAAGAAAAATTTTAAATATTTCCCTAATTAAGCCAATGAAAAACCAAAGGTCCCGGGGTGGGGGCATTTTTGGTCCTAGGGCTATAATTTGAATAATCTTGATAGAGGTCCAATAGATGAAGCTTCACACCAAATATCTAAGACCTTGGCCTTGCAGTTTCTGAGAAGTTTTTTTAAAGATTGCCCCTATATAAGCTTATGTAAAACCAAAGGCCCCCGGGGCGGGGCATTTTTGGCCCCAGAGCTATAATTTGAACAATCTTGGTAGAGGTCCATTAGATTAAGCTTCACACCAAATATCAATGACCTGGGCCTTGCGGTTTCAGAGAAGAAAAGTTTTAATGATTTCCCCTACATAAGCTTAGGTAAAACATAAGGCCCCCTGGGCGGGGGCATTTTAATCTTGGTAGAGGTCCACTAGGTGAAGCTTCATACCAAATATCAAAGACCTGGGCCTTGTGGTTTCAGAGAAGAAGATTTTTAAAGATTTTCCCTGTATAAGCCTATGTAAAACCAAAGGGTCCAGGGGTGGGGCCATTTTCGGCCCCAGGGCTATAATTTGTAAAATCTTGAAAGAGGTCCATTAGATGAAGCTTCACACCAAATATCAAAGATCTGGGCCTTGCGGTTTCAGAGAAGAAGATTTTTAAAGATTTTCCCTGTATAAGCCTATGTAAAACCAAAGGCCCCCGGGTGGGGGCATTTTTGGCCCCAAGGCTATAATTTGAACAATATTAGTAGAGGTCCACCAGGTAAAGCTTCAAACCAAATATTAAAGACCTGGGCCTTGTGGTTTCAGAGAAGAAGATTTTTTAATGGTTTCCCTATATAAGCCTATGTAAAACCATAGGCCCCCGGGCGGGGGCATTTTGGCCCCCAGGGCTATAATTTGAACAATCTTGGTAAAGGTCCACTAGATGAAGCTTCACACCAAATATCAAAGATCTGGGCCTTGTAGTTTCAGAGAAGAAGATTTTTAAAGATTTTCCCTATATAAGCCCATGTAAAACCAAAGGGCCTCGGGGCGAGGGCATTTTTGGCCCCAAGGCTATAATTTGAACAATCTTAGTAGAGGTCCACCAGGTAAAGCTTCACACCAAATATTAAAGACCTGGGCCTTGTGGTTTCAGAGAAGAAGATTTTTTAATGATTTTCCCTATATAAGCCTATGTAAACCCAAAGGCCCCCGGGGCGGGGGCATTTTGGCCCCCAGGGCTATAATTTGAACAATCTTGGTAGAGGTCCACTAGATGAAGCTTTATACCAAATATCGAAGACCTGGGCCTTGCGGTTTCAGAGAAGAAGATTTTTAAAGTTTTCGTTTAAAAAATCTATTTTTAGCTCCTGTGACCTAGATGTGCAATGGACCGGAACCATTTGAACAACTCTGAAAGGGGACCACCTAAGGATCATTCCTGTGAAGTTTGGTCAAAATCCGATGAGTGGTTTAGGAGGAGATGTCATTTGAAGAAAAAGTTTACGCACACACGCACACACGCACATACGCACGCACGCACGCACGACGGACGACGGACAAAAAGTGATCCCAAAAGCTCACCTCGTCACTACGTGACAGGTGAGCTAAAAACAAAAGCAAACTAAAGCTAAACAATATTCACAACAAACAAATGGGTACATTAAAATACACACACATTCAGAAGGTATTTAGATGGTTTCATAAGCTTGATTTGATGGAACAAAATAACCCACCACCAGAACACTTGCTAAAAAGAAAACGCTGCACAGACATGTAAAGAGTGGAGAAAGCTTGTTCCTCAAGTGAAAAGAAGATTTTACTGTATGTGAAATAAACAAGATTAAATAATTTGGACGTTATTTGACTTTTGTCTTCTTGTACTTTTCATTTCACATTTTTTTAGCTTTGGATTGGCACAAAAATGATGCCATATCTTCAAAGGATGCTACCCTCAATCAATCCTATGTTCATTGGAGTACTGGATTGTAAGTCATGTACTGCAAATTAAAGTTGCTTTAAAATGACTGAATAAGGTATATAAGCTAGTTGGTTAAGATCTGATTCCTTCATTTCTTTTTATGGTATTTGCTAATTTTAGTGTACCTCCATTTAGTTTGAAAATCGGTGTATGGTAGTTTTCACATGCTTGTTTTTCCAATATATTGGCATCGTTTCAAGCCAATATGAATGCATTGTTTTGGAAAATGTACAATACACAGACTGTCATAAACAGAATTCAAACATTGTCAATATCTTAGTTTAAGAAGAAGATATTTTATTGTGGAACAAACATTCTTAACATTCAATAGCAATTAAATATAAACAAGAGCACCGCATGGGGGTGCCAAGATCGGCTGCAAAAATTCTAAGTCGAAAAAGGGGCATAACTGTGCCAAAAATATTTTGAGGATTACCTCACCTATTGGTATGAGTTCCCCTTTTCATAATGAACAACTAGTCCGAGTTTCAAGTAAATATGTTCAGTAATGACAGAGATATAACAAAATGTCCAAGTTTTTGCATGACGACACAGACAACGCCAGAGCTATGACAATACCTCGTCATTTACTCGAAAACAGCCGAGCTAAAAATCAAACAGCTTTCATTGCCTTCACTTCTATTCTAATGATATTATCTGTGTTGATTGCTAATGTTGGGCTTCACAGATATGCCTGTCTTAGAGGGCCGTTTTGTGGTGTCTCTCAGGGAACAGGAAATACAAGATATACCAAATATGAGATAGGGTGAAGATAAACCGTTTTTTACCCATATTGAGTTTTTGGATGCTTGTGACCTTGAAAATTATGTTAAGGTCATCAAAACCTAACAACAATTTCCCCCATCCTAGTGATGTAACCTTGCAAGTTTGATAAAAAATATCCATTGATTCAGAAGTTATATTGTTTCAAACAAGCAATGCTGACACCAAGGCTGATGTAAAAGGGATCCACACCAAAAACAGTATGTTCCCCTCAGGGCAGGGACATAAACTCTGTGATCAGCCTGGACATCCAAGCAGCCTTACCAATGTCATCACTAAATTACATGAATTGCAATTACATTGGAATTACTGAGTGGGTTAGAAGGTTGAATTTGGTCTTTCTTTAGTGCACATACTTTGAGAGTCACAGGTCATTTAGTATCATTAAGAGGGTCAGGTACATGTGAGAATATCAATGTTTAAACTATAAGCCCATAAAATAGGAGGATAGACATGTGAGAATATCTATTATTAAACTACCGGTCCATAAAATATGAGGATAGAGTTTATATCTTTATCTGACCTGCCACCACCAAACACAGTTAAGTTAATTTTTCACCAGAAGTCATATCATACAAGTATTAATAAGGGTTTCAAAGCAATCGGTTAGCCAATAATTGTCAAAGATCAGGTTGTTATGCACTCTCTACTACCTCATTTCTCATCTGGTTTGGTGGAGTATAAACCTGACTGCCTGTTGACCTTTTATCTGGTGACTGTTCTTGATTTTGAACTACATTATCATCCTCAACATTTTGCTGTATAGGAGTATCTTCTCTTTCCCAATTATCTGTAACTTGTCCTTTATCATTGTCTTTAACATCATCATTGATATGATTCACATTCAGATCAGCTTCCTTCAACTGATATTTATCATTAATCCGATCATCATTCAGATCAGCATCAGTAAACTGATCTCTAAGAGCTACTTTCTCTTGCTCATTATCCTGATAGTCAACAGTTTCAACAACATTATGATCAATTTTAGGTGATGGTTCTCTAACTCTATATGTAGTGGAGTCAGTTCTACCATCCTCATTACTTGTAATTTCAGTGTTTACCTCTGTATTTGCTTCTGTTCCTTTTTCAGATTGTTTTCTTTCTATTGAAGGTTGTTTGTTAAGTTCTGTGCCAGGAGGGATAGGGGTACCTTTCTCTGTGTGTATACGCTCCTATTGTACCAAAGCAAAACAAAACAAAGTGCAACTTAAGTAACTAAATGTAGAAGTGTACATTAAATTATAATGGTGTATCATACAGATAATGAGTTATGCTCATATGTGACTATCTAATTGTACTAATATATTTTAAATCAGCTAAGCAGAAATAATAAAACAGCATGACTCCCCACCACTACAATTACACCAAGCAAGTGCCATATCACAGTCAACAAGAGTTGTCAGAAGACAACAAAGCTCACCTTTGGGGACCTAAGTTTGATGGGGGCAGGGTTTCAAAAATTAAATTTTTCTTCTGTAAAACAGCCCAACAGACTGCAGCAATCAAAACAGAACCAGATAGAACCCCTCAGAACTACTGAAGAAAAAATCTTGTTTTAAGTGTTTTTATTTGAAAAAAAATATTGCAATTTTGCAGGTTTTGCCCCCAAAAAGCCATTTTCTTATGTAAAATAGCTAAACAGACTGCAGCAATTGAAAGAGAACCAAAGAATACTCCTTAGAACAAGGATTCCGCCAAAGGCTATGTCTCGCATGTGGGGGTGCAAAGTCACAGAACCCTGTAATCTAGGACAAAGTCAAATATTAATGCTTCCATAAAAGTTGCCATTCCAAGATGCAAGCTTGTACCAAGTATCATTAATGAGGCTCTAACAGCTGTTGAGAAATGTATTTAAATATTAGGTTGAACACTAGGGTTGATGCAATAGTTCACTAAGTCAGTTTACCATGAAATGTAGGTCAAGGTCAAATATGGATGCTTGCATTAAAATTGCCATCCCTAGATACAAGTTTGAACAAAATATCATTAATGAAGCTCTTATAGTTCTTGAGAAATAAACTTGACCATAAGGGTGAACGCTAGGGAGGTCGCAATATGTTATGACATCAGTGAACCATAAAATGTAGGTCAAGGTCAAATATGGATGCTTGCATTTAAGTTACCATCCCCAGATACAAGTTTGTACAAAGTAGTTTGTACAAAGTATCATTAATAAAACTAAGTCTAATCATCCCTTAATAAAGTTGACAAGAACACATGACTGAGATGACTATTTTCAATGTTCAAAGAGCCATGGCTCCAAAAGAAAGTAGACCAGAATTACAATTCTCATTTTTTGGGGGTCTGTGTCCTTAAAAATGAAGTCAAGGTCTTCAAAATCCAAAAAAAAAAATCTTTGGTAAATTGCAATGATATACTGTACAAAGTTAGACTACATTTCATTGATTTGTTCATGAGATCAGGTGCAGACATGCCATCTTTGGCCCAAAATTGACAGATTTTGAGGGCCTGTGCATTTGAAAATAAGGTCAAGGCCATCAAAACCTAATGGCTGTTTTCTCCCAGCCTAGTGATGTGTCCATGCGAGTTTGATCTGAATCAATCATTAGGTTAAGGAGATGAAGTGCTTTAAACAGACTACATGATAGAAATGGCTATGTTCAATGTTCAAGGGATGATATCCCCAAAAGTAAGGTAATCAGAGATATGGTTCATATGTTCTGCACACCGTCTCTGGGTGCTCTACATATCTGTGAAATTTCGTGAAAATATCTCAAATGGTATCAGATTTATGGAGTATAGCAACAGCTATGTACAAAGTTCAAAGGGAAATTACTCCAAAAGTAGAAAAACCAGAGTTATGGTTCATATTTTCTACATATCATCTCATGGTGCTCTACATGTCTGTGAACTTTCATGGAAATATCTCAAATGGTATCAAAGTCACGGAGTGTACACGAAACTATGATAGAAATGGCTATGTTCAAAGGGCAACAACTCTAAAAGTAGGAAAATCAGAGTTACAGTTCATACATTCTGCATGTCATCTCATAGTGCTCTACATATCTGTGAAGTTTCGTGAAAATATCTCAAATGGTATCAGCTATGGAGCGGACATGAAACTATGAGGTGCTGACTGGCGGACGAATGAACGAACGTACGGATGGATGGACACTCAAAACTTCGGAGGTTATAACATAATACCATGCCATTTTTTGAACGGCGGGCATAACAACAATGCCAGGACATGGCAAAACCTACAATTAAATATAAAGAAAGTTTGTTGATTGAATTGAGGTTTAATGACCCCATCAACACCATTTAGGTCATTTTGGAGACATTGTTTACAATTTTGTGGGACTTAGATCCAACACTGAGATGAAATGACAACTCAAGCCCTATCAATAGAGTTTACATGCCATAGTCTTGTTTCATAAATTCAGGCCTCATACTGACCATGCTTTTCCATGCCTGAAAGGCCCGATTTGAAGTTTCAACCCTTATCCTGCTGAACAAGACAATTATTACCTTTGCAAACAGTGTAGATCCAGATCAGATGGCTTCTGATCAGGATCTACACTGTTTGTAATGCAGTTTGTGTTTGGTTGACTTAGAGTCAGAAATGGGTGTGGGTTAATAAATTTATTCAGCAGGATAAGGGTTTTATTGTTTTTTAAACAGAAAAATCAAAGTCTAAAAGGCGGAAATCAAGAAAAAAATTACGCTCTAAAAGCCTGAAATTCTGCAAATGCCTGAAAAATATGAGGCCTGAAAATTTCATATGAAATTACTACTTGTGAAGGATACTATTTAGCAATAAGAGCCTAAAAAGTCTCCAATGGCTGTCATCAAATATCTAACAGACCCAATTCAGAAATGAGCCAGCGCACAACAAAACCTACAATAAGACATGTGCGCCAATCGAAGACTCAGTTCAGCCTGTGAATCCATATAGTCTGACCAGGGACTTCTCTTGCTGCATGAAGGAGCAATGGGCCCTTAGCTATCCTTAGAGCACACAACAAAGACTCTGATCAGACTGCGCGGATGTGCAGGCTGATCTGAGTCTTTGCTGGGCACACATGTCTTATTGTAGGTTTTGTCATGCACTGTCTCATTTAGCAATAAGAGCCTAAAAAGTCTTCAAAGGCTGTCATCAAATATCTAACAGACCCAATTCGGAAATAATTTCTTTTCTTTTTTACACTGACATTAATATTCAAATAGATTTTTTTCACTAATTGTCATTATACTGAATTTAATACCTTTAAAATGTATTTTAACCCTTTTAGTACCAAATGGAATCTTCCTCCTTATATATAGCAGGAGTCCATTGCAAAATTTAGGGGTGACAGGTTGTGTTTTCTCCAAATTTTATTTGGAAAATGGCTTAACTTTTCACAAACAGTGTAGGCCCTGATCAGACGCCGCGTTCTGCGGCGTCTGATCTGGGCCTGCACTGTTTGCCAGGGTACCCGCTTTGGGGTTTCTGGTACTAAATGGGTTACAGTAATTTAAGAAGTTGAATCCTATTCAACCATATCATAGATTTCTGTTAAACTTTCTTTCCTCTTGATTAACCTTTAATCAAAGTATACTAAGGCCACGGCTAAGCTATAGATAATTTCGGTAGAGCTTTTAACAAAAACAGTAATATATGTTACAAATTATTGAATGTAGAATTCTGATTCCCAGCTGAGTGATCTGAATTCGAAAGATACAATATCTGAATACTAAAGTAAGAGTTGAACTGATCACACTCATAAACCAAAATGCATGTAATAGACTCAGTAGTGATAATTACCCAGACATGCTACTACATTAAAATTCTATAATAAGACCACCTTTGGTACTCCTCAAAAGTGGTCTTTAAGACCACTTTTGAACAGTCCCAAAGGTGGTCTTTTACAAACAGATACTAGGCGTAGAAAAGACAAACTGAAGTCTTTTCAATAAGCTTTTAAAAGCAGATTTAGTTTTGATTTTAGGCAGTCTTCATAGTGGAATTGTACTGTACTTTCTGGAAAAGACATTGTTTGTTTGAACTGAGGTTTTCAACTCCATCAACACTATTCAGAAATCTTCTAGAATCAAAGAACATTCAGAAGAAAATGAAAACAGCAATGAATGTTTCCCAGCATTTCAGCAAGTTGGGCCTGCCAGTAACCCTCTAAAATTACTGTTAACAGGAGGCCCATGGGCCACTATGCTCCCCAGAGTTGTTGTCCTTGAATATGTCATATCATTAGGACCATGAAAACATATTATTTAGGAGTGGGGATCTGAACTGTTTCTGAGATATGAGGCCTTCTTATGAAGTGAAGAGGAGAGGAATGGCCCCTGTGGACAGCCAAGTTGATGTAACTGAATGTGTCTAATGACAAGGAACAAGAATATATATGATTATTAGGTGGGGATCTTAATGGTGTCCGAGATATATGGCCTTTTATGAAGTGGAGGGGTGGGCCATGGCATCAACACATTGCCCTAGCACAAATACACCCACTGTTGATATAACTCAATGAGTCTTATCAAAAGGAGCACAAATATACATGCCTTAGGGGTGGGTATCTGAACAGTTTCTGAGATATATGGCATTTTATGAAGTGGAGGGTTGGGAAATGGCCCAAGCTCACCTTGGGAGACCCCTAGGTTGGTATCACTAAATGTGTCTTATCAAAAGGAACAAGAGTATATATGGTTTAAGGATGGGGATCTAAATGGTTTCTGAGAAGGGGTTGGGGCATGCCCCAGGCATATCCCAGGGGACATCCAAGTTGGTGTCACTGAATGCGTCTCATCATAAGGAACAAGAATATATATGGTTTTGGGGTGGGGATCTGAATGGTTTCTGACATATATCGCCTTTTATGAAGTGAAGGGGTGGGGCATGGCCCTGGCACATCCCAGGGAACCCTCAGATTGGTGTCACTGGATGTGTCTTATCATAAGAAACAAGAATATATATGGTTTTGGGGTGGGGATCTGAATGGTTTCTGAGATATATCGCCTTTTATGATGTGGAGGGGTCGGGCATGGCCCCAGCGCACCCTGGGAGACCCCTAGGTTGGTATCACTGAATGCCTCTTATCATAAGGAACAAGAATATATATGGTTATGGGGTGGGGATCTAAACAGTTTCTGAGATATTGGGCCTTTTATGAAGTGGAGGGGGTGGGGCATGGCTTGGGCACATCCCAGGGGACCCCCAGGTTGGTGTCACTGAATGCATCTTATCATAAGAAACAAGAATATATATGGCTTTATGGTGGGGATCTGAAAGGTTTCTGAGATATATCACCTTTTATGAAGTGGAGGTATGGGGCATTGCCCCAGCACACCCTGGGTGACCCCTAGGTTGAAATCACTGAAAGCGTATTATCATAAGGAACAAGAATATACATGGTTTAGGGGTGGGGATCTGAACGGATTCTGATATATTGGGCATTTTATGGGGTGGAGGGGGTGGGGCAAGACCCAGGCACATCCAAGGGGACCCCCTGGTTGGTGTCACTGAATGTGTCTTATCATAAGAAACAAGAATATATATGGTTTTTGGGTGGGGATCTGGATGTTTTCTGAGATACATGTATATCGCCTTTTATGAAGTGGAGGGGTGGGGCATGGCCCTGGCGCACCCTGGGAGACCCCTAAGTTGGTATGTCTGAATGCGTCTTATCATAAGGAACGAGAATATATATGGTTTATGGGTGGGGATCTGAATGGTTTCTGAGATATTGGGTCTTTTACAAAGTGATGGGGGTGGGGCCATGGCCCGGGAACATCTCAGGAGACCCCCAGGTAGGTGTCACAGAATGCGTCTTATCATAAGAAACAAGAATATATATGGTTTTGGGGTGGGATCTAAACGGTTTCTGATATATTGGGCCTTTTAAGAAGTGGAGGGGGTGGGGTATGGGCCTGGCACATCCAAGGGGACCCCCAGGTTGGAAGCAACATCTCCAAAATGACCTATACAGTGTTGACGGGGATGGTAAACCTCAAACCAAACAAACAAAGACAGCAGAAGAGGCACTTATTATATTGTTGCAAGTGAAGAATGGGTGTTAAATGGGAGGCGTAGGAGTATTTTAAGCTGAAAAAGATGTCATCTGAATTCTTTTTTTTCTCTTTTTTTTTTTTTCAGCAAAACTGCCGCTGTATTAGACATTGTAAATTCTAGAAAACTTAATATTTTGACCATTTTGATTAACAATCATCACGAAAACACACCCATATAATTCTGTCCCTCTTGAACCTCACTTATATATAGTAAAACTGGGGTTTACAGGGGGTAAACCATATTTTTCTTATTTCTGCTCTAAAATAAAGATCGATGAGGCGGTTCTAACAAGTACCCACAGTCTATATTTTGAGCAGAAACAAGAAAAATATCACAAATGTTCATCTAAAATTTTCCTTTTGTCTATCTATCTATCTTCTTATACTGAGTCGGTCATATTTGGCCATTACCTCAGTTGATTGCGTGGCTAAATTTAGAATTTAGCTGAAAAAAAAAGGGGGGGGGGGGGGAGAGAGGCACTGGATGCGTCCTTAAAACTATTTACAATCTGCATAACAGAGGTATCCTAAAACGCATACCTCTGAGTCTGAATCTTACATTGTACGGGCTTTAAACTCTTCTGGGGACTTGGCATTCACCACAGAGGAGGGAAGACTATTCCATTGGGGAAGAGTCCTAGGAAAGAACGAATTCTTCAGGGCATCACTATAGGACTGATATCTACGATATTGTGAGTCGTTTACTTTTGATGCCCTTGTTTGGGTCGACACTGTTACAGGGGTCAAGTACCTATCTTTATTAATAGACGCTGAATCAGAGTGTATCTTGTAGAAGAAGGTTAAAGAGGACTGCTCACGACGGGCCTCCAGGGACGGCCACTCTAGCTCATTAAGCATGTCACCGACGCTACTTCTATTTCGCCATCGCCTACAGGTCCTCGAGCAGCTGTCCTCTGCACCTTCTCCGCCTGCAGAGTCTGAGTTTTAACATAGGGATGCCAAAAGGGTGATGCATATTCAAGTTGAGGGCAGTAAAGTTTACAATGTATTTGAATAGGCTTGTTTTCGTAATATGGCTTTGAACAACTGGGCCCAAAAGAGTTATCCCACAAATATCATCAAAACATACCTCTACAAATTCACTGACGTATATGTCTTTCTATAAATGAGATGGTTGTTATTGTTTGATTAGTTAAAATGCATCTATATGTTGCAAAAATAATAAATAGAATGTGTAAAAGAGCAAAAGCAAACTAAAGTGCAACTAAAACTAAGAATAACTATGTAAATTGCAGAGCAATAACCCTTCGACTGCTAATTACAAGTAGACGGCAGTTTCAAAATATATTTTTCCTTATTTTTCAGTGAAAATAAGGCTTGACATTGCATGTAGATCATCTGTTTGGTAGATCATCTGCCAAGCAGATTATTCATATGTAATGTCAAGCCTTGTTTATTACATTTTATTTTTCTCTTCAAAAATCAGATTGTCGTCTGCTTCAGGAATTATGTAGCAGTTGAAGGATCACTTGTGATAAACACAGAAAAGAAACACATCACAACAGATCAAAGGGAAGCTTTTTTTTACAAATTCACAATGAGTAAACAGACGTGATTACAAGTGTTAAGGTTTGGGAAATATTCAGTGGAATTATTAGAGATTATAGTCTAGAGTAGATTTTTAGTCCGGTAGAACAAAGTTCAAGAAAAAATTTGGAATTTGAATTTCACCGTATTTGCATTATTTGCTGGCTCCCAGCTTGAACATTGACAATATTGGAAAAACAGGTAACCAGACCCCCCTGACCTTTCAAGGTCAGGGGAGTCTGGTTACCTGGTTTTCCAACACTGATACCTTCAGACTAGGAACCAGCAGATAATGCAAATAAGGTTCATAACAACTTTTAACATGGCAAATCGTGCTATTTGCCAAAAGAATACAACAGATAAATGAACTTAAACTTCTGTTTCAGCAGGAGACAACACTTACATTTTTTCTATATAGTTGATATTTTATACTTTTTTCATTGCTAAGGTTTGAAATTTCATTCAAATTGATCCCTCAGGAGACTAGATGAATGAAATGTCAAGTCCTATTTGCAATAAGTATGAAACTCAGCACAAACCAGTATTTGTCGTCTGCTGAACAGTATGTTTAAAGTTTATTAAAGGAACAAGGACAACACAAATAAAACAACAGAGGCATGCACAGGATTTGAGAACAAGGTCAAGGTCAAGGTGAGTTAGAAATATGACCAAATGTCCCAATTTGTGTCACTTAACTTATCTTACCCTAATTATCTGCAGGTTACTTTACAAGTCATTGTTGCAAACAGGATGGACCCAGATCAGACTAGTAGAAGCAAACTGATTAGAGTCCAGACTATTTGCCTGTATGCTAACCCTATCCCGCTGCATAAATTAATTAAGCCACTCCAATTGCTGATTATCAGCCAATCAAATTACTTAACATAATATTTTCATGCAAATCACAAACTACATGACAAACAGTGTAGATCCTGATCAGATGGCTACTTCAGAAGCCATCTGATCTGGATCTACACTGTTTGCAAAGGTAGGGATTTTCCTAATAAGTGCTAAAATATGTTTGAAAAGTTTGCAGAGATGACAAAATACGGACAACATTTTCAAATGTAGTTTTCCTTATTGTCAAAAGGGCTAATTTTTAGCCATAAGACTTGCAATACAGGTCACTGATGAGGCTTTATAAGCCGAAACTATGTAGTATGACCCATCTTCTTTCTTATGAATGTTTTCATTGCTCTTAAAGGAACTCATTTTTGATTTTTATTCTCCAACAAATTTATAATTTTTATTTTTATCATTAATTTCATTATCATTATTATGTCACTCATCTTATTTGACAGTTATAACCCAATCTGTAAGGAATTCTTTATAACAGGAGTGCATTTTGAAATTTAGTTCGAGGTGTCATGTTGTTATTTTCTAATTTATTTAAGAGAATGGCTGAAGATATTTTTGCCAACACTGAAAGTCCTGATCTGATGCCACATTCTGTGGTATCTGATCTAGAAGTCCATTGTTCACAACTGAACCACCTAAAATTACGACAAATTATGTTTTTAAAAGCATATTTAGAAGGTTTCAGTACATTTTTCTTTGTGTTTTCTAAATCCAGTTTGCTCTAGTAGGAGACAACCTTTGGGACTGATCAAAAGTGGTCATAAAGATCATTTCTGAAGAGTCCCAAAGGTGGTCTGAATACAGGAATTTTCCTGTACATGTCTTCAAAAGAAATCTCTCCATGAGATCATTCTCAATAGTACCCACAATTCAAATCAGTTCCTGCTCTGCAAGCCATTTCATACTAATACACAAAATGTATGTTTTAAGAGTAAAATTGCAGAAAGTTAATCAACAACAGTTAGCCAAGAAACCTTGCTAATTAAGAATCAGTCCCTAAATTTCCTAGATACTGATATTCAACTTTTCCCAACATCTACAGAACACTTAAGTACATGCCCAGATTTAACTCTAGTGGCTGATTACCCTAAGGAAGTAACTATTCTAGAGCTAAATCCCGTGAGGTCACACACCTGATCAATACGGAGTAACCTATCTTAACAGAGGATATATTGTGGGCGATAACCAATAGACAAGAGGCCATGATGGCCCTGGATCGCTCACCTGATCCATAGAGTAACAAGTGGGCCCCGGGGAGGGCCATTATTGACCCCAGGGTTATAATGTGCATAATGTTGAGGGAGGTATAAAAAGGTGAAGCTTCATAACAAATATCAACAAAGGCTATAATTTGAACAATCTTGGCAAAGGTCTACTAGATGAAGCTACACACCAAATATCAAAGACCTTGCTGTTTCAGAGAATAAGATTTTCAAGGACTATCTCTATATAAGTCTATGTAAAACCAAAGGGCCCCGGTGCGGGGTCATTTGTGGCCCGAGGGCTATAATTTGAACAATCTTGGTAGAGGTCCACTAGATGAAGCTCCATACCAAATATCAAAGACTATGGCCTTGCAGTTTCAGAGAAGAAGATTTTTAAAGATTTCCCTATATAAGTCTATGTAAAACCAAAGGGTCTCGGGCGGGGGCATTTTTGGCCCCAGCGCTATAATTTGAACAATCTTGATAGAGGTCCACTAGATGAAATTTCACACCAAATATCAAAGACCTAGGCCTTGTGGTTTCAGAGAAGAAGATTTTAAAGATTTTCCCTATATATGCCTATGTAAAAACCATAGGGCCCCGGGGCGGGGACTTTTTTTACCCTAGCACTATAATTTGAACAATCTTTGTAGGGGTCCACTAGATGAAGCTTCATACCAAATATCAAAGACCTAGGCCTTGCGGTTTCAGAGAAGAAGATCTTTAAAGATATTCCCTATATAAGCCCATGTAAAACCAAAGGGCCCTGGGGCGGGGGCATTTTTGGCCCCCGCACAATAATTTGAACAATCTTGGTAGGGGTCCACTAGAAGAAGCTTCATACCAAATATAAAAGACCTAGGCCTTGTGGTTTCAGAGAAGAAGATTTTTAAAGATTTTCCCTATATAAGTCTATGTAAAACCAAAGGGCCCCGGAGCGGGGGCATTTTTGGCCAAAGGCTATAATTTAAACAATCTTGGTAGGGGTTCCACTAGATGAAGCTTCATACCAAATATCAAAGTCCTGGGCCTTGCGGTTTCAGAGATGATGATTTTTAAAGATTTTCCCTATATAAGCCTATGTAAAACCAAAGGGCCCGGGGGCGGGGGCATTTTTTGCCCCAGCACTATAATTTGAACAATCTTGGTAGTGGTCCACTAGATGAAGCTTCATACCAAATATCAAAGTCCTGGGCCTTGCGGTTTCAGAGAAGAAGATTTTTAAAGATTTTCCCTATATAAGCCTATGTAAAACCAAAGGGCCCCGGGACGAGGGCATTTTTTGCCCCAGCACTATAATTTGAACCATCTTGGTAGGGGTCCACTAGTTGAAGCTTCATACCAATTATCAAAGTCCTGGGCCTTGTGGTTTCAGAGAAGAAGATTTTTAAAGATTTTCCCTATAAAAGCCTATGTAAAACCAAAGGGCCCCGGGGCGGGGGCATTTTTGGCCCCAACACTATAATTTGAACAATCTTGGTAGGGATCCACTAGATGAAGCTTCATACAAAATATCAAGTCCTGGGCCTTGTGGTTTCAGAGAAGAAGATTTTTTAAAGATTTTCCCTATATAAGCCTATGTAAAACCAAAGGGCCCCGGGACGGGGGAATTTTTGGCCCCAGTACTATAATTTGAACAATCTTGGTAGGGGTCAACTAGATGACGCTTCATACCAAATATCAAAGACCTGGGCCTTGTGGTTTCAGAGAAGAAGATTTTTTAAGTTTTTGGTGAAAAAAATCTATTTTCGGCTCCTGTGACCTAGATGTGCAACGGACCGGAACCATTTGAACAACTTTGAAAGGGGACCACCTAAGGATCATTCCTGTGAAGTTTGGTCAAAATCCGATCAGTGGTTTAGGAGGAGATGTCGTTTAAAGAAATTGTTTACGCACGCACGCACGCATGCACGACGGACAAAAAGTGATCCCAAAAGCTCACCTCGTCACTACGTGACAGTGAGCTAAAAACAACTGGGGCCAGTTATTCAAAGCATCGTTAGCTTAACGAGCTAGTTAGTGCTCATATTGTTAACTCTTGTAGCAAGTACAATATCAAAAATTTTGGTATTTTTGCTGAAAAAATGTGAGCAGCTTTTGCAGATGCAAAAGCTGCTCACATTTTTTTTCAGCAAAAATTTCAGCATATTTGCCATATTGAATGATCAAAGTTTTAACGATACGTTAACTAACAGCATCATTAGTTTTGAACAACCAGCCCCTGGTATTTCAGGAATTTTAACCTAATAAAAGAAAAATATTCCCCAAATTGCAATTTTCTATTAATTTATATATCCTTTCAGAAATTTCTTATGATGTTTTATGATTTCTGACTTGTTAACAAAATCAAATCTTACGTAATTCATAAACAGCATTTGCAAGGTACTTGAATAAAATCGCCATTAGTCTCAGTATTTATCCAAATAAAAGAACTAATAAATTATCAGAATGCATTTTGATATTATTTTCTTTTGATAATGTCAGAATTTCAATCTGGCTGCAGATTATGTATACCTTAAAAATCCGGAAGCCTTTAGGACATGCTAAAATTCTCCTAAAATTTTAACAAATTTGTTTCATGATCTAGCAGCGAGTCCAAGAAGTGCAGATGGAATGGCAAGCAGTGTAGAGTCTATCAGACTAGTCTGACCTGGGTCTGCACTGTTTGCTCAGGCCTCTCTGTCCCAACACTCTGGATCATTACGGTATTTGAATTTTAATGAGTTCTCTCCATTCCTGATACAGATTTAGCCCATACTTACTCTTATCTTGCTGTTCAAGACAACCCCTATCTTTGCAAACAGTGTAGATCCAGATCAGATGGCTTCTTCATGAAGAAGCCATCTGATCAGGATCTACACTGTTTGACATTAAGTTTATGAATTTGTAGGAATAAATTACATCAAGTAATCTGATTGGTTCAAAGTCAGAGATGGGTGTTGCTAAAATGAATATTCAGCAAGAGAAGGGTTAAAATAGATAACTCCTGATAAACACCTGTCCAGTGATGTCACGGCTGAAGCTCTATACAATCACTGAAACCTTGCTTTCAAAAGGACTGCCTGGAGTTTCACAGTGAACACTATTTAGTTTATATTGAGTCAGTTCCTGGGTAGGCTTGTACATAAGCGGTCAACCAGTTCAGTACACATTCTTTTGCCAGAAACTGACAACTGCCCTTCTTGAATCTGCAGAAAATGACCATCGAAAAGATTTCATGATCAATCTCCACAAAAGAATGTTGCAAACATTGGACCCACAACTCCCTGATCATCAGTCATATCAAACTGACCTACTTAGGCCAACACTTTCAAGGGTGAAAATGGCCTTGAAAACAGCTAAGATCCAGGTGAGATGGCCCAAAATAATGGCCTTGAAAACAGCTTAAATCCAGATGAGATGGCCCAAAATAATGGCCTTGAAAACAGCTTAAATCCAGATGAGATGGCCAAAAATAATGGCCTTGAAAACAGCTTAAATCCAGATGAGATGGCCCAAAATAATGGCCTTGAAAACAGCTTAAATCCAGATGAGATGGCCCAAAATAATGGCCTTGAAAACAGCTTAGATCCAGATGAGATGGCCCAAAATAATGGCCTTGAAAACAGCTTAAATCCAGATGAGATGGCCCAAAATAATGGCCTTGAAAACAGCTTAAATCCAGATGAGATGGCCCAAAATAATGGCCTTGAAAACAGCTTAGATCCAGATGAGATGGCCCAAAATAATGGCCTTGAAAACAGCTTAAATCCAGATGAGATGGCCCAAAATAATGGCCTTGAAAACAGCTTAAATCCAGATGAGATGGCCCAAAATAATGGCATTGAAAACAGCTTAGATCCAGATGAGATGGCCCAAAATAATGGCCTTGAAAACAGCTTAAATCCAGATGAGATGGCCCAAAATAATGGCCTTGAAAACAGCTTAAATCCAGATGAGATGGCCCAAAATAATGGCCTTGAAAACAGCTTAGATCCAGATGAGATGGCCCAAAATAATGGCCTTGAAAACAGCTTAAATCCAGATGAGATGGCCCAAAATAATGGCCTTGAAAACAGCTTAAATCCAGATGAGATGGCCCAAAATAATGGCCTTGAAAACAGCTTAGATCCAGATGAGATGGCCCAAAATAATGGCCTTGAAAACAGCTTAAATCCAGATGAGACAGCTCAAAATAATGGCCTTGAAAACAGCTTAAATCCAGATGAGACGGCTCAAAATAATGGCCTTGAAAACAGCTTAGATCCTGATGAGATGGCCCAAAATAATGGCTTTGAAAACAGCTTAGAACCAGATGAGATGGCCCAAATTAATAGCCTTGAAAACAGCTTAGATCCAGATGAGAGGGCCCAAAATAATGGCCTTGAAAACAGCTTAGAACCAGATGAGATGGCCCAAAATAATGGCCTTGAAAACAGCTTAGATCCACATGAGATGGCCCCAAATAATGGTCTTGAAAACAGCTTAGATCCAGATGAGATGGCTCAAAATGAGCCATCTCATTTGGATCTAAACTGTTTGCAAGGCAATTTTAAGCTGTTTCAAAGCTATTTTAAGCTGTATTAAAAGCCGTTTTAAGATGTTTCCAAAGTCATTCTAAACTTTTTTTTTTTTTTTTTTTGGTTTGGGTTTTACGGCCCTTTCAAGATTATTTCACTCATATCGAGCCGATCGTTAATCATAGGTGGGCGAAAACCGGAGTACCCGGAGAAAAACCACCTGACCTTCCTATGCAGAACTTGGCGTCTCACACGTGACCCGAGCGAGGCTCGAACCCACGGCGGTGAGAGACCTAATGACTAAGAGTCAGCGCTCTTATCCATTAGGCCACGGAGGCCCGTGACTAAACTGTTTTTAAGGCCATTTTAAGCTGCTTGACATTTGGTATTTAATTAGTCAATAAATACTAATTTCAAATTATTCAATTATTTTTGTATGAATTTTTCAGACGAATAATTTGCTGTCTGAATCTTAGTTCCATAAGGGTAATAAGCCTTATAGATAAGCAAGAACTTGAAGAAGAAAATATAGGTTAAAAAGTTAGCAACAAAAAATGGGTTAACTGGTACAATTTCCGTGACCCCGACATAATTTGACCTTGACCTCTATCTAAACATTGCATACCTCCTCCACCTCTACTGCTTCCATTTGATCGATTGGGCGCTCAATCTGTGTGTCATACGTGTCATTTACCTGCTGCGCCCCACGAGCATTATTCTGTCCCTTTGCCTTGAATATGCCAGCTTCGTCTGTGAGAAGAAAATGGTACAAGATCAATGGGAACATTACATTGTTAGTTATTTTGATTCTTGACGGGGAACATTGGATCACATTGCCTGCCTGAGAGCGATATCTGACCTAATACATACAGTAAAACCTCCACTAACGGTCACCTCTGTTTAGCAGCCACCTCTCTTCAACAGCCACAATAATTCCTCCCATTTTACTATATATTTAACCTCTGCACAGCAGCAACCTCTCTCCTCCATCCAGCAGTCACTTTACCGAATCTAAATTCCCTCTATCAAACAGCCAGAGTTAACTCAATAGCAAAAATCGGATGTAAAAATAGGAATTTCTCTTCTAGTGAAGTTATTTCAAAATTTATATTTCTCAAAACTATCATTGTGATATATGCATAAATACAATATAAGCACGTGCAAGGAAAAATAAATGATGGGGAGGTGTCAGATGAAACCTCTCCATCATTTATTTTTCTTTTAGTACATCCATGTTGAGATGTCTTCAATAATCACTATTTTTTGTCTGTGGATAAAAAGCCATACATAATCTCAGACATTTCCCTATGTTGAACAGCCACCTCTCTTAAACAGCCAGTTTTGGAGTTTTCCCAGAATGGCTGTTTAATGGAGGTTACACTGTATTCCTATAAAGTTGCATGAAGATATCCCTAACAGTTACTGAGTTACATAGTGTACAAGAATTTCTGCGCCAGCTTCCGTGGCTCAGTGGGATGTGCATCTGACTGGTGATCAGGAGGATGCGGGTTCGATTCCCGCCAGGGTCAGCAACATTCTTTTGTGGAGATTGATCATGAAATCTTTTCTACGGTCATTCTCTCTCTTCCGTGGATTCAAGAAGGGCAGTTGTCAGTTTCTGGCGAAAGAATGTGCACTGTACTGGTTAACCGCTTACCTATAAGCCTGCCCAGGCAAAGTGTGGATAGGTTAACTGACTGGCTCAAAAATGACCTAAAATAGTGTTGACTGGGCCGTTAAACTCCAAAACAAACAAACAAACAAAACAAGAATTTCTGCAAAAAAAATAATAATCAAATGGGCATAACTTGGAAACTAAGAAAGGGGGAACACTCTTTCTTGTGCATGACATGTCATCTTGAACTAATAGTTGCATGAAGATATCCCTAATGGCTACTGAGTTATGGAGTGGACAAGAATTTTTGAAAAAAAAAAACAAAAAAAAAAAAAAAATCAAACAGACATAACCTGAAAACTAAGAAAGGGGGAACAATCATTCTTGTGCAAAACACCTCGTCTTGCCCTAATACATATACTTGTAAAGTTGCATGAAGAAATCCCTAACGGTGACTGAGTTATGGAGCAGACAGGAATGTTTACGGATGGACTAATGGAATGTGCCAGGCCATATTACGGCCTATAAAAATGAAGCTGCTATGACCAAGACAACATTTTCCTCATTATATGTCTATATGAGACTAAAGGGCTAGTATGAAGGCTGATTGATATGTTGTGAGCCTCATTTTTATCTTCATGTTCTACTATTCAGTAACTATATAGGGCCGTGTACCAGTTTATACCAATGAGGTAGCACTCTAAAGTAAACAAGACAAGCAGCTTTTGCAAAATGGACAAAATCAGTGAGAGATCAGTGATTAAATGTTTGCATAAAAAACGTTTAACACTTAAAGGATATCCGTAATGATATGATAGCAACACCAGGAGAAGATGCCCCTTCACATGCTACAGTGAAAAGGTGGGTGGCGGAATTTAAATGCGGCAGACAGAGCCTTGAAAATGACCCCCGTCCTGGAAGGCATGTCAATGTTGCAACCCCAGAAATGGTCAATTGTTATGACTGACAGATGAGTCACAGAAAGATATACAGCCAGTAGAGTTGGCATTTCACAGGAAAGAGTTCTTCACATTCTGACAGAGGATCTTTCAATGAGAAAGCTTTCGGCCCAATGGGTACCAAGACGTCTGACAGTTGATCAGAAGTACACCAGGCGCACATTATCGGATGCTAATCTTAACCTTTTTGAGGAAGATCCCGCCAACTTTCTTCAGAGATTTGTCACTATGGATGAAACATGGGTCCATCATTTTACCCCAGAGGCCAAACAACAACCGAAACAATGGAAGCACCCAAAATTTATGTTTTTCAGAACATAGTCATGTGGCATTTCAAATCGAAGGGGATGCTTAGCAGAATATAGAAAAAGTAAATTTTTTACCCTGAGGTCAGATTGGCACCCTGGGGGAGGTGTCAGATGATGTCAATAAAATCCCATTACAAATGTATGTTGTCAGTTGGTACTAGCCCCAGTGGAGAAAGCGAGGGAATTTGGGATTGCATGCCATCGACTGCACATTCTAGTTTGGGTTTGGTTTATGTCCCTTTCAAGATTATTGCACTTATTTTGATCTGACTATTAATCAGAGGTGGGCAATAACCAGAGTTCTGGGATAAAAACCCACCTGACCTTCCATTGCAGAACTTAGCATCTAACATGTGACCCGAGGGAGGCTGAAACAACAGTGATGAGTACATGTGGCCTGAGGGAGGCTGAAACAACAGCAATGGGTAAATGTGACCGGAGGGAGGCTGAATCAACAATGATGAGTACATGTGACCTGAGGGAGGCTGAAACAACAGCGATGAGTACATGTGACCGGAGGGAGGCTGAAACAACAGCGATGAGTACATGTGACCTGAAGAAGGCTGAAACAACAGCGATGACCTGAGGGAGGCTGAAACAACAGCGATGAGTGACCTAACGATTAAGATTCAGCAGCAAAGGCCAGGGAGGCCCCTTTTTGTTATTGATGTCAACATGACTATCACTGATGTGTAGAAAACCCAGGTACAGAGGACCCTCGTTAATATAACAGTACTTTTTTCCTAATACGGAGGCGTTATAAAGAATTTTCATTTATAAAGAACCCAAGTTAGGAGCATGATAGGTAATAAAGGGCCTTATCCCTTTCATTACTCCAAGAAACAAATGTTATAGATATTTGTTAGAATCGCCTTAACGAGGCGATTCTAACAAATGTCTATATCATTTGTTTCTTGGAGTAGGAGATTACAAGAATCTTTCACAATTATGGATTCGATATGAGCGTTTTCGACCCGAGGTAAGGTCACACCAATCGGAACCGAGGCTAAGCCTTGAGCTAAGGATTCAGTCCATTGGTACTGTCGTTATAACAAGTTTGTCGTTATAATGAATGTCAGTATATAGAGGGTTGACTGGAACTGTTATTTATAGACAAGAGCTGCACTAGGGTTATCTACAGAATCTGGACTGGAATCATGTGTTGTGTTTGGCAAACAGTCTGCTGTTGTCTGGGAATGTGTGGCGGACGTAAAAAGTCTCCCTGCCCTACATCATAGTGTAGTTTATATTTTCTTGTCCTTTGGGATCATTGATTCCATTGTGGAATTTTGAAAATATTTGAGGGTCACTGATGAGGCCTAAATGGCCGAAACTAGCTAGTCTGGCCCAGAAAACATGTACACTCCATATTTTCCAGTTCTGTGCTGTATTCCTTGCTTCAAAAGGATAACTCTTTCTAGAACATATCTGAAGTCACTACAGCTGTTGTCTGGGAATGTGTGGTGGCCGTAAATAGTCTCCCTGCCCTACACCATAGTGCAGTTTATATTTTCTTGTCCTTTGGGATCATTGATTCTATTGTGGAATTTTGAAAATATTTGAGGGTCACTGATGAGGTTTAAATGGCCGAACTAGCTAGTCTGGTCCGGAAAACATTTACACTCCATATTTTCCAGTTCCGTGCTGTATTCCTTGTTTCCAAAGGATAATTCTTTCTAGAACAGATGCAAAGAAAGTGGCATCTCATCAGGGTCTGCACTGTTTGCTTTACAGGAATTTCAGGGTAAACCAAAACAGTCTAAACCCCCAATCAGGACCATTCTCCCAGCCTACTGTCCATAGCAACAGATAAGGTGCGTATTTTGTGGTAATTGAAAGATAGTTTTTGTCATTTCTCCATAAAAACCTATATTGTGGGTATTCAATAGAACCACCTCGATGAGGTGGTGCTAATGAATACTCACAACATAGATTTCTATGGAGAAATAAGGAAAACTATCCTTCAATTATCACAAAATACGCATATTTTGCGATAACTGAAAGATAGTTTTTGTCATTTCTCCATAAAAACCTATATTGTGGGTATTCAATAGAACCACCTCGATGAGGCAGTTCTAATGAATACCCACAACATAGGTATATTTGGAGAAATAAGGAAAACTATCCTTCAATTATCACAAAATACGCACCTTATCTGTTGCTAAGCTACCTCAGAGACAAATGATCCACAAGTTCTGACAGTGCTTTGATCTATAAACTTCAACAAAAACAATCTAGTGGTTACTTGTGAGAATCCCCTCAGTTAGGCGATTAACATAAATTTTCACAGGAAATAAGAAAGTTATCCCTTAATATCTTTTATCATATGACCTCGCATCTGAGAATGTAATAATGCCATGTAATAAATTCCATAATCCACTAGTGGATTAAATATGCAAATAAGTCAGATACACCCACAACGTAATATGTACGATGTTTTAATGATGTCGCATTTACTAATGACGGAATATTGACTATTTTGTAAAACAATTGTGAATAAAATGCTTTTTAAATGCCATATGATAAACAGAATCTTGCATCCGTTCTAATGTATTATTCTAATGTAATATTGAATTTATTAAACTCGTTGAAGAAAAGGGATAAAATGCTTGGCAAAGCCTCACATTTTATCCCTTTTACTCAACAAGTTTAATAAATTCAATAATACATGAACGCTCATATAAGATCCTCTATTACCACGCCTTATCTGAAGTTATGATTTAATTATGTTCAAAAATTTAACCCTGAAACCGGCTGCACATGCATACTGGTAAACCGCTTAGAGGATCTAAGCCTGCCCAGGGAAAGCCGTGCAAGTACCACCATCCATGTTTATAAATCCTTTTGGTTTCATTGGACAACAAGGCTTGAGATGTCTTTTCATCTCGGTGTCAGGTAAAAGTCCCACAAATCTGGAAGCAACATCTCCAAAATGACCTATACAGTGTTGACTGGAATGTTAAACCTCAAATCAAACAAATAAACAGAAGTTAACCCTTAAGGGGAATGGGAACACCTTGCAAATTTTTCCGCCATTTTTCAAAGGGGGACAACTTTCTGGACTTCCCATTCGCTTTTCAATAAACTCTGTTCCACTGAAAAAGGGGTCTACTCCTAAAGAAAAGAATTTGCTCCTCAGAAGCAAATTCTATCCTTTAAGAGTTGACCCCTAATGATATGGGAGCCAAAAATACTTTTGAAGGAGTTGCCTCCCCTGAATGTGTACCCATCGCCCTTAAGATACCATGAAAAACTACATCTGAAAATGTCTTCTGTTAAGGTCGTCTGCTGCATTTCTTGCAAACTTTTCAAATATAGTTTTTATATACAGGCGAAGTATCCTAGCAGTCTGATCTGGGTCAACACTGTTAGCAATGATGACTTTTAAGCAGACAACAAAGCAGACAACAACTGTTGTGATTGGCATCTTTAGGGTTAAGAAATTTATCTAACTCTGATTATCAAACAGTGTGGTCCCTGATCAGACTGCTCCTAGAGAAGCACCATACAGTTTGTTGCAATGGTGACTTTCAAAGTATCCAGCAGACAACAAAGTAGATGACCATTGTTATGACTGTCGTCTTTTTATGAAATATACCTAATGTTCATCAAAGGCACACAGTGTGGACCCTGTGGACTATTGATCTGGGTCCAACTGTTTGCAAAATGACTTTTAAATAATCAGCAGATGACAATTGTTGTGATTGGCATCTTATGGGTTATAAATCTTACTGACTGGTACATTACCTTTATCATAATCTGCGTTTTGAGCTCTTCCTTTACTTCTCCGCCTGAAAAAATAATGAAAAAACAAAATATTACAGTTTCTTGTAAGACTTAACCTCTAAACCCATTAAATGCAAGTCACGACAATTGTCATCTGCTTTGCTGTCTGCCGGTTACCTTAAAAGTAAGTTTTTGCAAACAGTGTGGACCCAGATCAGACTGCTCCTGTAGGAGCAGTCTGATCTTGGCCCACACTGTTTGCCAGTATGCAAAAATATTTTTAAAATGTTTGCAAAAAAATCAGCAGATGACATAAGCAGACGACATTTTCAGATGTAGTTTTTCTCAGTGCCTTAAGGGTTAAATGCCATGCTTGCCAAGCAGACTAAGACACCGAGAAAAAATACATCTGAAACTGTCGTCTGCTCATGTCGTCTGCTGAATTTTTGTGCAAACATTTTAAAAAACATTTTTGCATACAGGCAAACAGTGTGGACCGAAAACAGACTGCAGTCGGATTTTGTTCCACACTTTTTGCAAAAATGACTTTTTAAAGTCACCAGCAGACGACAAAGCAGATGACAATTGTCATGATTAGCATTTTATGGGTTAATAAAGAAAAACAATAAGTTGTTATCTGCTCTTGAATTTTTCTTAAGAGCTAAACCAGAGGAATACAACATACCTTGAATACTCATGTAATTTCATAACTGCATCTGCCAATTTTCAGATCAATGGCTGCAACAGTTACTAGAAATACTCCCTGTTTTTTTTTGTTTTTTTTTCCCTTACAAAAGCCTATGTTAGCCTAAAATAGGTGAAGGTTATCCAGGGGTCAACATTTGAACAAATTATACTGACTCAAGACCCCAATGTTATATACTAAGTTTCATGATAATCTGTCCATTGGTTCCACAGCAGAGGATTTTTGAAGGCTTTTTACCCTATATGGCTTGGTCATGTGACCTGGACCCCACGACCAAACCTTTGTTCCCCCTTACCATGGATGCTTCACATGAAATTTGTCTTCAATCGGCCTAGTGAATTCAGAGGAGAGGATGTTTGGAAATGTTGACAGATACCAGACAACAGACAGACAGACAAACTGACCCTTACAATACTAAAAGCTCACCTACCACTGGTATGAGCCTTCAGCTCAGGTGAAGTTCTTATGAAAATCATTGAAGATAATCTAAATTTTGGCCTGTTTTGTATCTAACTGCCCAGTCAATACCATTTATGTCATATGGAGGCAGTAATTTTAACTAACAACACTTTACGTATATGTATACTTAATCCTGGGCAGGCTTATACATATACATATTAATCCATTATATACTGGTGGACTCTTCCATTGCTATATGTTGAACAATTCCATTTGTCATATAACGGGGTGTCAGGCCTATTTTTTGTGGTTTTATTCCATTTTTGACAAAAAATTCTGTTGGCAAATAGTGCAGGCCCAGATCAGATGCCGCATTCTGCCGCATCTGACCTGGGCCTGCACTGTTTGACAAGGGGTTTCCACTACACAATGGGTGCAGCAGTTGACCGGTATACAGTACACATTTTTGCCAGAAACTGTCAACGACCCTTCTGACCATTATGATGACATATTCTTGTGCTGCAATGGTCTTTCTGTAGATGAAGATGAATTTTTTTCACATATTTACGTTATTTCCATTCATCTGCTCAAAACAGGATTATATTGTGTGGAATTGTGGGATTGTAGGTATTAACAAGTACCCACGATCTTCTTCTTGGAGCCAAAATAATGCATACCCCTGTAAACCATTAATTTCTCTATCAAAAGCTGAGTTTATAGGTATGTTTATTAAACAGACTTGTTAATGGGATTCTGAGCCTTAGTCTATGACAAACAAAATAACAGTTTGTTTGTTTGTTTGTTTTGGAGTTTATCAGCCCAGTCAACACTATTTTAGGTCATTTTTGAGCCGGTCAGTTTACCTATCCAGACTTTACCGGGGCAGGCTTATACGTAAGCGGTTAACCAGAAAAGTGCACATTCTTTCACCAGAAACTGACAACTGCCCTTCTTGAATCAGCAGAAGGGGAGAATGACCGTAGAAAGGATTTAATGATCAATCTCCACGAAAGAATGTTGCCTACCCTGGCGGGAATCGAACCCGCATCCTCCTGATCACCAATCAGATGCGCATCCGACTGAGCCACCGAGGCCGGCAATAAAAAAAATAAAAAAATAACAGTACTCAAGCAATATGTTGAAAATAAAACTTATAGTAGAACTTCAATGGCTCGAACACCGATGGCTCGTTCACCATGACTGAGTCGAACCTGTTTCCCTAGGGAATTCCCCTCCATAAGAAGTAGTGCATAATAATAATAATAATAATAATAATAATAATAATAAAGTCTTTATTTCAAGAGGGTAACACAATTAGAACAATAACTAATCTCCCTTGCGGCTCTCAGGATAATAATGAGATTTTCGACTTTATCTTGTAAAGTAGGCTGTGTGTACTCATTAGAATCGCCTCGATGATGAGGTGATTTTAATGAGTACACACAGCATACATTTTTATTAAAGAACACCGAAAAGATGTCCCAAAATTATCCCCGTTATGCCTCCTGACAGTATCCCTCAGTGGCTTGAACTACCCTTGTCTCGAACAGATTTTCGTTGTCCCATTGTTCCATCCATTGAAGTTCGGCTGCATTACTTTCTTTTATATTGGTTTTACAGTCCTTTCAAGAGTCATTTACTTTGGTTAAGCTATAAGAGGTAAGTGAAAACTGGAGTATACGGAGAAAAACCACCAGCAGAACTTGGCATCATTTGACCTGAGCAAGGCTCGAACCCACTGAGGTAAAACCTGTCATTGTGGCCACCTCTATTAAGCAAGCACCCTGTCTTAAGCAAGCATGCTTTTGGCTCCCGAAAAAGGCCAATGCATTAAAATTCACTTGTATTAAGCAAGCACCTGTCTTAAGCAAGCACATTTTGGTTATCCCGTTGGTGCTTGCTTAACACAGGTTGGACTGTGTTGTTTAAAAGTCGGCACTCTTAACCACAAGGCCAGCGAGGCCTGAAAACATATGGCATTGCAGATGCAACACAAAACTAAAGTATTACATACCCTCCGCGACCATAGTGTGATGGGGGGTTTGAGAATGGCGAGACAACATCGCTTTGTTTACTACTGTTGGTATTTATTGATGGTAAAGGCCTGTCATGTCTGAAATAGTAAATAAATACAATGAGCAGTGCAAAAATACAATGTACAACAAATGCCACCATTAACTCTTTTTGTACCAAATGGAAATTTCCTCCTTATATATAGCAGGAGTCCACTTCAAAATTTAGAGGTGTCAGGTTGTGGTTTCTTCAAAATTCATTTGGTAAATGGCTGAACTTTTTGCAAACAGTGGAGGCCCTGATCAGACGCCGTATTCTGCGGCATCTGATCTGGGCCTGCACTGTTTGCCAAGGTACCCGTTTAGGGGTTTCCAGTCTGAAATGGGTTAACACAATTTATCATATGACGTCGCGTTTGAGAGTGTAATAATGTCATGTAATATTTCGATAATCCACTAGTGGATTAAATATGCAAATTAGCTAGATATGTCCCGTAACATTACATGAACAACGTCATTAACGACGTCGCGTTTACTAACGGGGGAAAATTTATATTTTTGTAAACAATCGTGAATAAAATGCATTTTAAATATCATATGATAAATAGAATCTTGCATTCGAGCTCATGTGTTATTGAATTTATTAAACTCGTCCAGGAAAAGGGATAAAATGCTCGGCAATAATTAAATAATACATGAACACTCATGTAAGATCCTCCATGAAATGTTCAAGCCTTCCAGTAAATACATTGTATGGAGGATCTTACATGAGTGTTCATGTATTACTGAATTTATTAAACACGCTGAGGAAATGGGATAAAATGTCAGGCTTCGTGAGCATTTTAGTTAATACTAATTTATTTTCATTCGATTGCAATGAAAGCTTCAAGCTTATTCAATCGCTCTCGAACACTCATTCCGGGTATTTTCATGCTCACGCAAGAGACAGGCAGTGGCTTTTACACCACTGCTACCCAATTTACACCTGGGTGGAGTGGGGCAGTGTCATTACGTGTCTTGCCTAAGGCAGAAGGTTCACATGAAATGTTCAAGCTTTTATTTTCTATGAAAAAAAAAAAAAAATAAATAAATAAGAATGTCATCTACTGTATTTTTTCTTGGGAGTTTAAGGGGAATGGGAATACCTGGCAGATTTTTCCGCCACTTTTCAAAGGGAGACAACTTTCGCGACTTCCTGTTCACTTTTCTGTTAGCCCTTTGCCACTGCAAAAGGGGTCAACTCTTAAAGGAAAGAATTTACTCCTCAGGAGCAAATTCTTTCCTTTAAGAGTTGACCCCTATTGACATGGGAGACAAAAATACTTTTGCAGGAGTTGCCTCCCCTGAAGGTGTTCCCATTCCACTTAAGGTGTTAAAGTGGGAAGACTAGTGGGCTCAACTCAACAGTCCGGATTAACCCTTAACCCTTATCGCGCTGAATAATTAATTTAGCTACACTCATGATTTCTGACTTTGAACCAATCAGATTACTTGATGTAATTTAATCCTACAAATTCACTAACTGAATGTCAAACAGTGTAAATCCTGATCAGATGGCTTCTTCATAAGCCATTTGAACTGGATCTACACGGACAGTGTAGATCCTGATCAACAGTGTAGATCCTGATCAGATGGCTTCTTCAGAAATCATTTGATCTGGATCTACACTGCTTGATAAAATTGAAGTGGAGGCAATGATCCGGAATCGATACAATCAAACCACAGCTCCCATCAGAGACACCAAAAAAGTCCAAGTTGTTGTGAACAGCAGGATAAGGGTGAACTCTAAAACTGCTACACAAATTCTGCTGAGTAAATGAATTTAACCACATCCATTTTTGACTATCAGCCAATCAAAATACTGATATAATATATTCTTTCAATTCACAATCTGCTTGACAAACATTGTCATTTTGAAAACATGACCATACAACTACATTGTAAATTTTAACGTCGAAAAAAAAAAAATTAAGCTGAAAATTTGTGATATTTTTTTTTCTGCTCAAAATATAGATTTTGGGTACTTGTTAGAACCGCTCAACGAGGCGGTTCTAACGAGTACCAACAGTCTATATTTTAGAGCCTATGAGCGGTTCTAACGAGTACCCAAAATCTTTATTTTAGGGCAGAAATAAGAAAATCCTTGCCCTACATCATAGTGTAGTTTATATCTTCTTGTCCTTTGGGATCATTGATTCCATTGTGGAATTTTGAAAATATTTGAGGGTCACTGATGAGGCCTAAATGGCCGAAACTAGCTAGTCTGGCCCAGAAAACATGTACACTTCATATTTTCCAGTTCTATGGTGTATTCCTTGCTTCCAAAGGATAACCCTTTCTAGAACTTATTTACCCCTGTAAACCCCAGTTTTACTATATAAAGGACCCCCCACCAGCCTGCGCATCCAAATAGTCTAACCAGAGACCCTTAGCAATCCTTAGAGGGCACAACAAAGACTCTGATCAGACTGTGCAGATGCGCAGGCTGATCTGAGTCTTCGTTGGGTGCACATGTCTTATTGTAAGTTTTGTCATGAGCTGGCTCAATTACAAAACTGTGGGAGATGAAAACCTTATAGAGGCAACATCTTGTATAGTCATGTTGCTATCCATGTCAACAGGCTCTACAAGAGGGATGCAATTGAGATTCTGAGGGACAGTTTTCGTACCAGGAAAAAAAACTGCTTAACTTATTTCTGGGTGAGATCGATCTCTTCTTTTACGATGTAATTGCCCTCTAGAATGATACACTTGGATCAACGTTGTTCCAGTGTCATCAGCCCAGAACTGAAGAAGCCGGGGCCACTCCTCATCTGCCCCCATGACTTCTTTATTGGTGTGAACAAGAGCTGTCACTATAAGTGAGCATTTTTATTATGCCCCCGAAAAAGTGCAGACTTACAAATGCACAAACCCACAAACGGACAGTGCAAAAACTATATGCCCTCCTTTGACATTCATGGATATACTTTTTTCATGTTTGGGAATAGGAAATCACCTCAACCTCGTTATAACCAGAACACCGGGTCCAACCAATGGACCATGCTAGTTAACCGAATCATGTTATAAACGCCTACCGTAATTGACACGGATCAGACTATGTAAACCCAAGCCTCTGGCGCTATCGATAAGCCTTCGATATTCCTATGTGACAAGGTGTGAAAATAAGCTCAAGTTATGTCTCTAATTTGCCTCAATCATAAAATTTGATACACAATCAATGTGAAATTGATTTAATTGCTCCTTAGAAGATTAGCTACATCTAAGGGTAGATGTATGCATAATAAAAACAGACTTTTCTACTATCTCATGAATGGTTATGTTTTGGTGCCAAATAGCGAATGCTTGGCTGGAAAAGTCGACCGCTTTTAATTGGGATAAACATATCTGTATGTTGTTGGCGATTGACACGGAGCTTCCGCGGATAAGTCTGGAGTTGTGCAGAGTGCCCTTCTCTATCCACAACCATTTAGCTTTCAACAAAATATTTTTACCTGTTCCAAACAAGGTTTTAATGAAAGAAATACGCCCCATTCAAATAAATCAATGACATTAAACATGTATGGGTTTTTGGGTTCTGCACATCAGCACATTGAGGCAAATATTTGACAAAAGTTTAATGAAAATCTATCAAAGGGTTCAGGAGATATGTAGTGGACAAGAAAGTGTTGGGGAAAGACAGATGGACATACAGACTGATGGATAGACAAAGGGGGGTGGGGGGTACTATCTGTCCCAATACGGTATTATCCTATATAGAGTTAGGAACATAGCCACCATACTTACTTGTATAGGCTTCGATTGTGACGATATTGCGGCTTTGGTTCTGGGAAAGGCTCAAAATGGTAAAACTGTCCTACTCGTGGTGATGTTGGTATCGTGAAATTACGCTTTCCATTTAATGCATAAATTTTCACAATAAGTTGTTTACCAGGAGGTACCGCTAAGATATGTGCATTCGGTCTTAACTCACTCGGGTCGTGAATTTCTGTAAAATTTTCTTCAAATTGACCACAGTTAGTGATTTCAAACAATCTGAAAGAGAATAGAATATAAGAATCTTATATGGGTGTGAGGGGTGGATGGAAAATTCCGTCCCAAGGGTCACTGTCCGGCATCACAAGGCTTGCCGAATGATGCCTGACAGTGATCCCGAGGGATGGATTTTTCTATCCTCCCCTCACACCCATATAGGATTCTTTTTCTTGCATACCTTTCATTTCTTAGCGTGGATTTTTAAATTTGCAGTCATTTTGGTTACCGATGTCCGCCATACTGTGATGACAATACAGGAATGTTTAGTGACGTCAGGTAACATGCTGTGACGTCAACCTTTATGACGGCCCATACGAGGTCGTATTCAACCAGTGCATTTATCAAACACACGAGAATATTCGATTTGGGGTAAGAACACCGGGGTTAGAACATTATTTCTATCCCAAGCTAAAACTACGGATATTCTTATCTGGTGTGCAAGAAATCAAAGTCACAACGCGTTGTTTGTCTCAGCGAAGAAGTTGAACATAGGCTTTCCAAGATCCTCAACTTTTATTGCACTCGGTTTATTAAACAACACACAAAATCTTAATTCTAATGCATTCACGTTTGTAACGCGACGTCTGATTGAATAAGGTCAAACATTTGCGACGGTATATTCTGAGATATACTGTCGGAAACCCAACGTCATCATATAACGTCGCCCTTCATTGGCTGGTATTTGGTTTTATGCAGCTCGCAACGCTTGCCATTTTGTGCAACTAGGGCCATTTTATAACAAAACAAATGAATAAATGCATTAGAATGAAGATAACTGTATTCAAAATTGTCATTTGGGGAGGTAAATTGGTGGTTTTACGGTCTGAAATTTTGTTTGACGATGACGCGCTAGCGCCTAATTCATGTCATCTTGTCATCTTGTGAACAAATCGTTGAAATGAACAACACCCCACTAAACCCCCCTATATATAGCAAAAACTGTGGGTTTACAGTGGTAAACATTATTTTTCTTATTTCTGCTTCAAGACAAAGGCACCCAAAACCTATGTTTGAAGTAAAAATAACAACAATGTGACAGTTTTTCATCAGAAAAGTAGCCATTTTGGAGACATGAAAAATAGCTATCAGAAGCTATTGAGGGGGCTATATATAGGGGGGTTTAGTAGGGTGTTGTTCATTTCAACGATTTGTTCACAAGATGACAAGATGACATGAATTAAGGGATAACTGTATTCAAATTTGTTTGTTTGATTTGAGGTTTAACATCCCTGTCAACACTGTAAAGGTCATTTTGGAGACGTCGCTTCCAATTTTGAGGGACCTTTACCCGACATTGAGATGAAATGACATCTCAAGCCCTGTCGCCCAATGAAACCAATAGGGTTTATAAGCATGGACAGGCCGACTCGCACCGCGGTTCCTGGACAGGCTTAGATCCTCTAAGCGGTTTACCAGTACAAGTGTGCGGACGGTTTCAGCTCTGCGTGGAAGCATCATGCAGCCTATCTATTTCTTCAAGCCCCGATGGGTGGGCGCGGACAGAAGAGATGGAAAACCCCCACCAAAAATCAATATGGCCGTCAGAAGATTGTTCACAGATAGTAAGTGCACCATAATTAGAATACACTAGTTGGCACACAGTATACAGTAAAACTCCTATATTAAGGCCACCTTTGGGACTGTCAAAAAGTGGTCTTTAAGACCACTTTTGAAAAGTCCCAATGGCGGTCTCTGACCAGAGGTCACACTGAACGCAGAAAATGCAAAGGAAGAATACTTGCATTTTAAGCGTTTTAAAACATAATTAGTCTCAATTTTAGGCGCTCTTAACCCTTATCTTGCTGTTCACGACAACCCCTATATTTGCAAACAGTGTAGATCCAGATCAGGTGGCTTCTGAAGAAGCCACCTGATCAGGATCTACACTGTTTGGCATTCAGTTTATGAATTTGTAGCAATAAATTACATCAAGTAATGATTGGTTGATAGACAGAAATGGGTGTGGCTTAAATGAATATTCAGCATGATAAGGGTTAATAGTGGAATTTCACTGTATTTTGTATATGTTATGTTAATGATACTAAGGATCACTTCTCAACATGATGAAGATCAAAGATTTCCAATGCACAAAGTACCGGTATACTGAGTTTTGGTTCTTGCATATGAAATGCCTTATACAGTTGTTGCAAGTACCAGCAATATATTTCAAAGGTATTGGAGTTATGGCCATCACAAGATTATACTGTCAGGGGAGATTACTCAAAAACAAGGGCACTCAGAATTGTGGTTCTTGCACACCACATGCCTGCTATACCTTGTGTACCATCAATATGTCTCATAGGGTACTGGAGATATGGTGATCACAAGCTGGTCATACCGTTATTCTGGAAAGGGAGATAACTCAAATACCACTGCACCAAGACTTGTGGTTCTTGCGCATGACATACCTCATACTTCTATACCTTGTATACAATTGTGCCAAGTTCCTTCAATATATCTTCAGACAAGAAGATTTTTAAAGGTTTTCCCTATATAAGCCTATGTTAAACCAGTGGGCCCAGGCGCCAGGGCATTTTTGCTCCCAGGGCTATAATTTTAACAATCTTGGTAGAGCTCCACTATATGAAGCTTCATACCAAATATCAAAGACCTGGGCCTTCTGGTTTCAGACAAGTTGTTTAATGTTTTTTTCTTATTTTCTCCTTATCATTGCCATGGCAACCAGAGTTCTGCACGGAATGAAATTCTTTGCATAACTTTGAGAGTGGACCACCCAAAGATCATTTCTGCCAAGTCTGATCAAAATCTGTTCAGTGGTTTATGAGGAGATGTCGTTTAAAAGAATTGTGGATGGACAGATGGACAGACAGAAAGACGGATGACAACGGACGGTGAGCGATCACAATAACTCCCCCGGTGAGCTCAAAACCAGGGCACCCAGAGTTGCAATTCTTGTGCATGACACACCTGCTTAACCTCATGTACATCTGTACCAAGTACCACCAATACGTCTCAAAGGGTAATGGAGATACGATGATCAAAAAGGTGGCCATACTATTATATTGGAAGGGGAGATAACTCAAATACCATAGCACCTAGAGTTGTTGTTTTTAGGCATGACACTTCGTCTCAACCTTAGAAACAATTATGCCAAGTACCATCAATATATCTGAAAAGGTTTTGGAGTTATGGCCATCACAAGGTAATTTGTATACTTTACAGCTGACCTCCAAACTGTGATTTATTACTCAACAAATCACAGCTAGAGCTGATCTATTTCTTAAACAAACAAAGAAACCTACCTTCCTACTGTTTTAACCTGCATAGTATCTGCTATATAGTCTTTAATGGATTGAAAGTTATCCCTCATTTTACTTTGTATTAGGATAGGAAATGCTCCTTCTGTTTCGGAACCATTTGTATGCACCCTGAAAAATTCAAAGCAAAAATCAAAGCACTGGTGGGTTAACCTTTAACCTGCTGAATATTCAATTAAGCCACACTCATTTCTGACTTTGAACCAATCAGATTACTTGATGCAGCTTATTTCTACATATTCATAAACTGAATGTCAAACTGTGTAGATCCTGATCAGATGGCTTCTTCAGAAGCCATCTGATCTGGATCTACACTGTTTGCAAAGATAGGGCTTGTCGCCTACAGCAGGGTAAAGGTTAACTCATAAACGACAACGGAATCTTCCAACTAAATATGTTTGGATGTCAAGTTTGAAGTTTGATATATAGGGGTGTCAAGTTTGTTTTCTTTGAGGTAAGCTGTATACAGATGCATGTACTTTGAGCAAAGAGTGTATACCCAGATCAGACAGCGCATTCTGTGGCATTTGATCTGGGTATGCACTGTTTGTTAATGTCCCAAAACTGGGACGCTAGGCATATATAGGATAAAGTGATCTTTATCTATCGAAATTGTATCTATCTGTATCTATCATACTCACATGTATATCTTGACTTGCAGGATGAGTGAGTGAGTGAGTGAGTGAGTGAGTGAGTGAGTGAGTGAGTGAGTGAGTGAGTGAGTGAGTGAGTGAGAGTTTCAGTTTTACATCCCGCCAACAGCTAAGGTCATACGGAGACGGGACCTCGGTTTAAAGACTCATCCGAAAGTCTGGAGAAGCCCAGGATCGAACCTGCAACCCCTGGTTTACAAGGTGAGTAGCATAACCACTTGACCACGGAGGCTTCTAAAGATTTGCAGGATGAAAGCCAACACAGAACCCATGCAGTTACGGAAGGGCAGTAAGGATCTTTAACCTGCCTAGGGGATGTTTCTCCCTGCACACAGGAGTCCTCCAGTTAACATCCTGATCAGAAGGATGTAGCACCATCACGTGAACAAGTCTGTGAAATAAAGACCCCCCCTAAACCCCACTTTATATAGACAAAACTGGGGTTTACGGGGGTAAACATAATTTTCCTTATTTCTGCTCCAAGAAATAGGTTGTGGGTACTCGTTAGAGCCGCCTCATTGAAGCAGTTCTAATGAACACCCAAAACCTATGTTTGGAGCAGAAATAAGGTAAGTATCACAAATTTTCATCAGAAAAAATACCTATTTTGAGGTTTGAAAAATGCACTATATCACACAGATGTGTTATCGTAATGCTTTGCGGCAATGATGCCAATGGAAATTTTGGTGCACCAAAATTTTAACTGGGCTGCCGGGGATCGAACCCGAAGCCTGTAGCATCAGAGGCAAGTGCACTAACCACTGAGCAACCACGCTCCATGCATGTCTTTAGTTAAGGCTGGCACTTTTAATCAGATAATTGATTAATCCATCGATAAATTATGCTAAAATGATTATTGTTACTGATTTGCTTATAATCAATAATTTGATAAGTATAATTTTCTACCCAAAGTTGTGTCTAAAATAGCTGGATGAGTGGCAAACCGTGTAGACCTTGATGAGACGCTGCGTTCTGCAGCGTCTCATCAGGATCTTCACTGTTTGCTAAGGCCTGTCTGTCGAAAAACATATATTTTATAACATATGGTAAGAGTCAAAGCCAGAAAGGTAAAATTATGATTAAATCTTCATTGATTACTAATCGATCATCGATCACAATGACACGCACGATAATTGATTATCATTTCAGCTCTGATTAGTCAGCCCTATATTTAGTGGAATTTTGAAAATATTTCAGGGGCCCTGATGAGGCCTAATTGGCCAAGGCTGAGTGGTCTGGGCCAGAAAATTGTGTAACTCCATATTTTTTTCCATTCTATGGTGTATTCCTTGCTTCCAAAGAACAACCCTTTCATAGAACATATTCAACCTTGCGAATTCAACAGATGGCAAATTAGTGATTATGATATTTTTCTTATTTTACCCAGAAAACAGGTCATTTTGGTGACGCTGCTTCCACTTTTGTGGGACTTTAATAACCTTTGTCCTGCTGAGCCTGGATATGTCTTATCTTTCAAACAATGTAGATCCAGATCAGATGGCTTCTGAAGAAGAGTGGGTGGAGCATGGCCCCGGCACACCCCAGCACACCCCTAGGTTCTGCCACTGAATGTGTCATCATAAGGAACATGAATATATATGATATAGGGGTGGGGATCTGTAAGTTTTCCTAGATATTGGGCCTTTCATGAGAGGTGGGGCATGGTCCCGGCACATCCCGGGGACCCCCAATTTGGTGTCACTGAATGCACCTTATCATAAGGGACAAGAAATATACACGGTTTAGGGGTGGAGATCTGAATGATTTCTGAGATATAGGGCCTATTCTGAAGTGGAGGGGATGGAGCATGGCCCCGGCGCACCCCTGCAGACCCCTAGGTTGCTGTCACTGAGTGTGTCTTATCATAAGGAACAAGAATATACATGTATATGGTTTAGGGGTGGGGATCTGTAAGGTTTCAGAGATACTGGGCCTTTTATGAAGTGGAGGGGATGTGGCATAACCCTCGCACATCCCGAGGGACCCCCAGGTTGGTGTCACTGAATGTGTCTTATCATAAGGAACAACAGTATATATGGTTAAGGGGTGGGAATCTGTCTGGTTTCTGAGATTTGTGGCCTTTTATGAAGTGGAGGGGGTGTGGCATGGCGCCGGCACAACCCTGGGGAATAATCATAAGGAACAAGAATATACATGTATATGGTTTAAGGGTGGGGATCTGAATGGTTTCTGAGATAAATGGTTTTTTATGAAGTGGAGGGGGTGAGGCATGGTCTCGGTGCACACCGGGGAACCCCTAGATTCGTGTCACTCAATGTGTCATATCATAAGGAACAAGAATATAATGGTTATGGGGTGGGGATCTGCAAGGTTTCCAAGAAATTGGGCCTTTTATGAAGTGGAGGGGGAAGGTCGTGGCCTCGGCGCATCCCGGGGGAACCCCAGGTTGGTGTCACTAAATGCGACTTATCAATAGGAATAGAATATATATGGTTTTGGGGTGGTATATGGCCTTTCATGAAGTTTGTTTGTTTGTTTTGGAGTTTAATGGCCGAGTCAACACTATTTTAGGTCATTTTTGAGCCAGTCAGTTTACCTATCCACACTTTTCCTGGGCAAGCTCAGTTAGCGGTTAACCAGTACAGTGCACATTCTTTCGCCAGAAATTGACAAATGCCCTTCTTCAATCAGCGGAAGGGAGAATGACCGTAGAAATCTTTCATGAACTGGAGGGGGTGAGGCTTGGCCCCCGCGCATCCCGGGGGACCCCCAGGCTGGTGTCACTGAATCCTCTTATCAATAGGAACAAGAATATATATGGTCTAGGGGTGGGGATCTGAATGGTTTCTGAGGTATATGGCCTTTTATGAAGTGGAGGGGGTGGGGCATGGGGCCGGCACAATCTGGGGGACCCTCAGATTGGCATAAAAGCATATGGCTGAGAGAAGTTTACTCAAGAAACATTTCTATAAAAGTCAAAATATCTGCAATGACATGGAAGTAAATGCCATTTTTCAATTTTCCCCATTGTAAGTCTATAGAAACTCTAAGTTGCCATTGCAACCAAACTAATAAGCTGATTTTCATAAAAAACATAAATTTTCAATCCCCTAGCCCAAGGATGCTACAGATTAAATAAGGACCCAGTTAGCCCAGTGGCTTCAGAGATGTTTAAATGTGTTAATGCCAGACATACAACGACGACGACAGACAACTGCCTATCCTATAAGCTCCCCTTCGGCTCTGGTGAGCTAAAATGTCGTCTGCTTATGTCGTCTGCTGATTTTTTTTGCGTACTTTATAAAAATATTTTTGCATGCAGGCACACAGTTTTGGCCCAGATCAGACTGCTCCTACAGGAGCAGTCTGATCTTGGTCCAAACTGTTTGTAAAAAATGACTTTTAAGGTAACCGGCAGACGGCAAAGCAGACTACAATTGTCATGATTGGCAATTAATTACCTGACAATTAATCCTCTTTTGTTTTCGTTCAACCGTGAATATTTAGCTGATTTATTTCTGTATGCCTCAACTGTGGTATGGTTGACAGGAGGATACTGCAAATAAACAAAAATATTTACATTGTCAGTGCATTACAGACTATGAGGAAGGCAAACTGAGTCTCCCCACCACTATTATACAGGCCTCGTACTGACCATGCTTTCCCATGCCTGAAAGCCTCGATTTTGCAGCTTCAACCCTTATTCTGCTGAACAAGACACAACTATATTACATTAGCAAAAAGTGTAGATCCAGATCAGATGGCTTCTGAAGAAGCCATCTGATCAGGATCTACACTGTTTGTAATGTAGTTTGTGAAAATATCAAGTACATGTGTTTTGGTTGACTTAAAGTCAGAAATGGGTGTGGGTTAATAAATTTATTTAGCAGGATAAGGGTTAAATAGTTTTTTAAACAGGTATAGGCACAAGAATCAAAATCTAAAAGCCTGAAATCAAGAAAAAAATCAAGCTCTAAAAGCCTGTAATCCTGCTAATGCCTGAAAAAAAATGAGGCCTGCTAATACAAGAGGGCAGTCTGAGGGACAGCAGCTGCTATTTCCTGTCGCAGTTTCATGACCTTCAATTGTGACCTTCACCTTGATTCATCGTAGTGTGGTTATGGGTACTGCACATCAGCGCACTGATGCAAATACATGTATTTGACAAAAGTTTAATGAAAATCTATCTAGGAGTAAAAGCGATATAGAGTGTATAGGAAATCCTAGGCTCAAACTAGCGCCCTTCAACTGTGACCTTCACCTTCAGTCAGCATGGTTGGGCTATGGGCTCTGCAAATCATCTCACTTAGGCCAACATTTGAAAATCCTTCAAAGGATAAAAGAATTATTGAATGGATAAAAAAAATTCAAGGATCAAACTCAGCACCTTCTATAATTGTGTGTCCGAATTTTTAGGATTTATATGGTTCATTTTCCTGACGTCCATCATAACATATCGGGGAAATCAGACTTAAGTTTTACTTACTCTTTTAGTATTCTTATTGTAGCCTTTTTGGTGATGGGTTCGCAGTCTATCTGGAATTTGGTTGTAGCTGAAAATAGAAAGAAAACTAGTAAGAAACAAATGTCAGCCGAAAGCCCCACAAAATTGGAAGTAATGTCTCCAAAATGACCTATAAAGTGTTGGCGGGGACGTTAAACCTCAAATCAAACAAACAAAACTTTATAAACACTGTTCATTATAACACCGTCATAGATATAGTACTATATAGAGATGGATCCCAAAAGTGTATAGATTATATAGAAAAATGACCATAAATGGTCATTTTTCTATATAATCTATACTTTTTAGTAGGATATAACATGGTTGTTAAACTTGATATAACATGGTTGTTTAACTAATACAGTTTTGGCTTTGGAACAACAGTGTTTTAGAAGTTGTAGTGTTGTACAAAATAAATAGGTAAACTTAAATGAGCACATGAGGAAGTCCTAAACTAAGGCTTGTTTCACCAGCGAAGACTCGGAATCAGACTGTGTGTATGATCGCATGGGCCTTCTACAGCCTACAGACTATCCAATGATAGCTAAACTAAATCAAAGCTCTGATAACACTGCATCACGAAAACACGCCTATAAAATTTTGACCCCCCTTGAACCCCATTTTTATATAGCAAAACTTGGGTTTACAGGGGTAAACCTTATTTTTTCTTATTTCTGCTCTAAAATATAGATTGTGGGTACTCAATGAGGCAGATCTAACAAGAACTCACAATCTATAGTTTGAGCAGAAATAAGAAAAATATCACAATTTTGCACCTTAAATTTTTTTTTTTTTTTCCGGCTGTAAAGTTTACAATGGATTTGTATAGGTGTGTTTACAGGAGTAAACCATAATTTTCATATTTCTGCTCTAAAATATAGATTGTGGGTCGATGAGGTGGTTCTAATGAGTACTCACAATCTATATTTTGAGCAGAAATAAGAAAAATATCATAATTTTTCTTCTGAAAACTTTGATGGTAAAGTTTACAATGCAGTTGTATCGGCTAGTTTTCGTAATGAGTGGCTTGATTGTCTATATTCTACCTATTTACCGCACCTACGCTTAGTTTTTTTCAAAATTGTATGAAAATATTGTGGTGGAAAATCTACCTAATAAGCGCACACTCAATACCAAAAAAAAGCTTCCGATATGATTATTTTATAGAGTTGAATTTCAGCATAGGGGTTCACCACATATACATATGATTGTTCGGGTCAAAGATGCAGCAAAACGCAATATGAATTTGTTGGGAGGTTACTGTAAAGTGTGCGCTTGTGTATTTTTTCCAGAAAAATGATCCTAAACAATGACATAGACTGAAATGGAAGCACCATACAGCACAATTTATTTCTGAACTAGCCCCAACTTTATATCAAGAACATGTAATTTGATTTGTTGAGAGCTAAAAATGGGTTTTGTTAAATGAATAGAGAATACCAGGTGAGTGTCTCTTGATATCAAGTTTATCAGGCAAGGCTTCAAGAACGCTTGTAGAATTGCGAGGCTTGCCAAGCGATTCTACATGCGTTTTCGAAGCCGAGCCTGATAAGCTTGATATCAAATGACACTAATCTGCTATTCTATTTATCAGTTAATACCATTACACTTACATTTTTGCCAATTTTCCCAGCAGTCCAGTTCTCAGTACAATGTCACGTTGACCTGATAAAGCTCTCTTGTCCTGAGATAGCATACCATATTCGACCTATTTACCGCACCGTGCGCTTAGTTTTTTCAAAATTGTATGAAAATATTGTGGTGGAAAATCTGCCTAATAAGCGCACACTCAATACGAAAAAATACGAAAAATAAGCTTCCGATATGATTATTTTATAGAGTTGAATTTCAGCATAGGGGTTCACCACATATACATATGATTGTTCGGGTCAAAGATGCAGCAAAACGCAATATGAATTTGTTGGGAGGTTACTGTAAAGTGTGCGCTTGTGTATTTTTTCCAGAAAAAGCTTGGGTGTGCGCTTATAGGAGCATGTGCGGTAAATAGGTCGAATACGGTTTGTTTATCAGGTCAATGTGCTACAATGCAATTAATACAGGGGGTGACTGATAAATTTATTCAGCAGGATAATGGTTAATACTTCCTCAGACCCTTACATTCCTATACTGTAATCAAACAGTTTAAACCCTGATCATACAGGGTAGATCCTGATCAGATACCTCTGATTTGGGTCTACAATGTTTGCCAAACCCAACACATGATATCAGTCCAGGTTCATTAGATAAACCCTCTTATGCAACATTCTTACCTCACAGACACAAGAATAATGTATCCTTTTTCACCATCAATGATAGTCACATGGACATCAGAAATGAGAAGCGCCAGTGCTTTGTAACATTAGGTTGACTCACTAACAATCAACCAAAAGATTGCCAAAGGGGGATCTGAGTCTTTGAAGGTTGCATAGGTATTATGGTAAATTTTGCCATTTACTGGCTCAAATTGTAATGTGTGTGTGTGAATTCGGGTTTAACGTCGATTTCAACAATTTTTCAGTCATATCACGACGGTGTCTGGTTGCGACAGGGAGCTCAATGCTCACGTTTATAGTGCTGCCTCACTGAAGTATCATGTCCCAGACACATTACATGATACCACACCCAGTCACATTATCCTGACACTGGATCAACCAGTCCTACCTCTACCCCGTAAATCTGAGTGCCAAGCGAAGAGCAGCTAGTACCATTTTTAACGACTTTGGTATGTCGCGGCCCGGGATCGAACCCGAGACCTCCCGTTCCCCGGAGCGGACACTCTACCAACTGAGCTATCGGGGCCGGTACTCAAATTGTAATAGCTACATTACCGTTTTAACCCTTGTCCTGCTGAATATTTATATATGCCAAACCCACAACCCATTATCAACCAATCAGACTACTTGATGCAAATTATTGCAACATATTCACAATCTGAATGGCAAACAATGTAGATCCTGATCAGATGGCTTCGTCAGAAGCCATCTGATCTGGAGCTTCATTGTTTGGAAAATAAGGCATATCCGGGCTCAGCAGGACAAGGGTTAAAATCCTAAAAATTCGGACACTAGTCTTTGAGGACTTGCTGTAATTCTCCTAAAATTTTAACAAGTTTGTTTCATGATCCAGTAAGGAGTAAAAATAGTGCCAATGTAATAGCAAACAGTGTAGACCCTGATCAGACTGCTGCTTCAGGAGCAGTCTGATCTGGGTCTGCACTGTTTGCTTAGGCCTGTCTGTCTCAATACTTTTAAGGATCAAAACGGTAAGATCACCTTTGGGACTGTCCAGAAGTCGTCTTATTTGTAAGCGGGTGGTCTTAATTAAAGATATAAAAATTTAAGGAAAACCTAACTTGGACTAGATTGGGGTTCTTTATAGTGAAGTGGACTTAATTTTGGGTGGTCTTAATATCAGAATTCTACTTTAATATTATACTAGGTTGAAAATACATTATGGGTAATGTTTACGATTTTAGTCACACATAGATTTTACCCGCCCTATTTCATTACGATATTATTACACACCCGTGCGACATCGTGTATTTTTCACATCTCCAAAATGGCTACTTTTCTGATGAAATCTGTGATATTTTTCTTATTTATACTGCAAACATAGGTTGTGTGTGCTCGTTAGAACTGCCTCATTTAGGCGGTTCTAACGAGTACCCATAACCTATGTGTTGGAGAAGAAATAAGGAAAATAATGTATACCCCATTTAACCCCAGTTTTCTCTATATAAAGTGGGGTTTAGGGGGGTCTTTATTTTACTGACTTGTTCACGTGATGTTATGATGGATGATCTGGAGTTAATTAATATGTTTTCCTGCTGAACACGACAACCATAACCTTGGCAAAACAGTGTAGATCCAGATCAGATGGCTTCTGAAGAAGCCATCTGATCAGGATCTTCACTGCTTGTAATGTAGTTTGTGAAATGAATGCATACAGTATATGAAGGAATTTGATTGGCTGCTTGTCAGAAATGGGTACATGTGCCTTTATAAATTTATTCAACAGGATAAAGGTTAAATAGATAGTCTTTTAGTCTTTTTAAACAAAAAATAGGAGGAAAAACCAAATTCTAATAGCCTGAAATCAAGGAAAAATCAAGCTCTAAAAGCCAGAAATCCTGCAAATGCCTGAAAAATATGAGGCCTGCTTTGCTCTCAAGTGCAGCAAATGATCCCTGGGTAATACAGTAAAACCTGTCTTAGTGGCCACCTGTATTAAGCAAACAACCTGTCTTAAGCAAGCAGGCATTCAGTTCCCGAAAAATTTGTTTGTTTGATTTGAGGTTTAACATCCCCGTCAACACTAAAAAGGAAAATGCATTAAAATTCACCTGTGTTAAGCCGCCGCATTGAAGCACCTGTCTTAAGCAAGAACTTTTTGAATATCCCAAAGGTGCTTGCTAAATACAGGTTGGACTGTATACCAGAATTATGTTTTTTTGCCGATTTTAGCCCCCAAAACATGCTCCCCATATGGGTATATATAATATACTAGAATTTCTTTTTTCAGCCGAAAACATGGTGTAGGTTATAAATATTTAAATAAGCTTTATTTGTTTGTTTGGATTGGAGTTTAACTGCCCAGTCAAAACTTTTTTAGGTCCTTTTTGAACCAGTCGGTCCGCCTATCCACACTTTTCCTGGGCAGGCTTATATGTAAGTGGTCAACCAGTACAGTGGACATTCTTTTGCCAGGTTTATATAAGTGTGCTATGATATTATATAGTATTTTATTTTTGACACCCTCAAAAGGATTACATTCCATTTCTGCTTATGGTAATAGTGGTAGTACAGATGGATTACCCTAATATCTAATTTTAAGCCAAAAACGTCAATTGGCTAATTGTCAACACACTTCTTATCTGCCAAATTAACATTATAAACTTTTGCACAGTCAAGTAAAAAAAAAATAATCAACATTGGTGTACACAATAAACCCTTTTTCTGCTGAATAAATCAATTTAACCACACCCATTTTTGACTATCAACCAATCTAATAACTTGATATAATGTACAGTCGAATTACAGTCGAATTTCGATGGCTCGAAAACCTTTGGGAACACGAAATTCTGTTCGAGACAGGGGTAGTTCGAGCCACTGAGGGTTACTGCCAGGAGGCGTAATGGGGATAGATTGGGGCTACCTTTCGGTGTTCTATAACATAAATGTATGCTGTGTGTACTCATTAGAATCGCCTCGTTGAGGCGATTCTAATAAGTGCACACAGCATACATTTGAAAGATAAGGAACGAAAATAGCCTAAATTTTCCCCTTACTATTGCTTATGTAGCCGAATTCCCTAGGGAGTCAAGAAAGGGTTTGACTCAGCCATGGCAAATGAGCCAGCAGTGTTCGAGCCATCGAAGTTCTACTGTATTTAATCAATTCATAAACTGCATGATATTAACAGTGTAGATCCACTTATCCAGATCAGATGGCTTCTTCTGATCTGGATCTACACTGTTTGCAAGGGTTGGGAGTGCCATGTTCAGCAGGATAAGAGTTAAGGCATGTTACAGCCATAAAACCACTGAGACATGGCACAGAAAAACCTACCAACAAAGACACAGACCAACTTGCACATTTGTATAATCTGAACAGAACTGTACACCCCTGCCCATCAGGGCTCGGAAAAATAGATTGAGCTGCAAGGTACTTCCACACAGAGCTGAAAGTAACAGAACATTTGAGTACTGATAAACTGCTAAGCCTGCCCAAGAAAAGTGGTTGGAGTCAGACCGTTCATAATATTAACCCTAGCAGTTGCTTTGGGCAGAAGGGCTTGAGATGTCATTTCATCTCAATGTCAGGTAAATATTCCAACAAAATCAGAAGCAATGACCTAAATAGGAATATGATGGGAACTAAACATCTGAACATAACAACAACACACTGAAAAGATCAGGGGCCAGTTGTTCAAAGCATTGTTAGCTTAACGAGCTCATTAGTGGTCATATTGTTAACTGTTCTATCAAGTTTAATATTTAATTTGGCATTTTTGCTGAAAAAAATGTGAGCGTATGCAAAAGCTGCTCGCATTTTTTTCAGAAAAATAAAAGCATATTTGGCATAATAAATTATCAAAGTTTTAACGATACGTTAACCGACGACCTCATTAGTTTTGAACAACTGGCCCCTGTACATTTTATGCCACTCTGTTTATTGTACAGGCCTTCTGCAAACAGACACTGCATAATGTGGCATCTTATCTTGTCACTGACCTCAAACTATTTTTAGACACAACATTGGGTAGTTAATTTTACTTGCAAATTTAACAATATGATTGACTGATTGTTTAGGGTTTACTGCATATGAACACTTGTAGGTCATTCTGTGTAGTCTACAGTCCACCAGAGAAAGGGAGAAAAGAGACAGAAAAGATAGCACAGGAGATGAAAGTGGGAAACATGCAGAAAGAGGAAAATGAACAGAGGTGTAGAAACAGAAGATACAAGAGCTGTCACTATAGGTGACCAATGCCCCCCGTGGCAGCCAATTTCCGAGTTTTTGCAAAATTTCAAGGGGGAGATAATTCAGCCAAAAATGATAACAGAGTTATGGCCCTTGGTCAGAATGTAGCCCTTGTGATGGTGAATAAGTGTGTGAAGTTTCATGGGGCTAGGTCAAATACTTTTGAAGTTATGATCAAGGTTAAAGTTTTTGTGATGGACAGACAGACAGACAAACAAACAGACAGACAGGGCAAATACTATATGCCCCCCGAATCAAAGGTTCTCGGGGGGCATAATAATATCCCCCTCTACCCTTACATACTGCAAACACAGCAGACTGTTGTACACACCAGTAACAAGATACAAGACACCTTTGCCTCACCCATCCACCCTAAAATTTTAGAATAAGTATGATAAGGAGTTGAGGTGTCTGAATATTTAACCCTTCTCTTGCTGAATATTCAGTTTAGCCACACCCATTTCTGACTTTGAACCAATTAGATTTCTTGAGGTAATTTATTCCTACAAATTCATAAACTGAATGTCAAACAGTGTAGATCCTGATCAGACGGCTTCTTCAGAAGCCATCTGATCTGGATCTACAGCCTCCAAATTTATGGGACTTTTACCGGATTCTGAGATGAAATGACATCTCAAGCCCTGTTGCCCAATGAAACCAATAGGGTTTACAAGCATGGACGGTCCGACTCGCACCGCTTGCCTAGGCAGGCTTAGATCCTCTAAGTGGTTTACCAGTACTCGTGAGCGGTCGGTTTCAGCTCTGCGTGGAAGCATCATGCAGCCCATCTATTTCTTCAAGCCCCGATGGGTGGTGCAATGCCATTTTTCTACATAATCTATACACTTTTGGGAATGTTATACATTACATGTTATAACAGTGTTATTTATTACAAGAAGTTAAGGTCTATTTAGACCAAAAGGTGTGTGTGTTGTGGGGTGTGTGTGTGTGTGGGGGGGGGGGAATGGCATTTTTTATTGAACATTTTGCATGACCCGTCAATGTTTGGCCCTAGGGCCAATTTTTCTCAGTGTTCTATACTCACGCTGAGTTTTTGTGGGGTTTGAAGAAACAGGTCAGTTCTATGTTCTTTAGAAAATCTAAGACAATTCACATGAAATGTCAAGTGATCAATACATTTCCCTACCCCCGGCCCCTGCTAGTCAGGAGTAGCCATAATAATAGCCATAGTCAACTGCCCTTGAAGCGATACTTTCTCGTATCACTGTCACATGGTCAAATCAAATCTTTTCTTTTTCGGTTTCAAGCTCTTAACCCTTCTCTTGCTGAATATTCAGATAAGCCGCACCCATTTCTGACTTTGAATCAATCAAATTTCTTGATGTAATTTATTGCTACAAATTCATAAACTGAATGCCAAACAGTGTAGATCCTGATCAGATGGCTTCTTCAGAAGCCATCTGATCTGGATCTACACTGTTTGCAAAGATAGGGGTTGTCGCGAAGAGCAAGATAAGGGTTAAGGGATAGCAATGCCAGAAGGTTCAGCATTTTTATTGAATATGTTCTATAAAAGGGTTATCCTTTGGAAGCAAAGAATACACCACAGAACTGGAAAATATGCAGTGTACATGTTTTCTGGGCCAGACTAGCTAGTTTCGGCCAATTAGGCCTCATCAGTGACCCTCAAATATTTTCAAAATTCCACAATGGAATCAGTGATCCCAAAGGACAAGACAATATTAACTACACTAAGATGTAGAGCAGGGAGACTTTTTACGGGTGCCACACATTCCCACACATCAGCTGAAGTGACGTCAAAAATGTTCTATAAAAGGGTTATCCTTTGGAAGCAAAGAATACACCATAGAAATGGAAAATATGAAGTGTACATGTTTTCTGGGCCAGTCTAGCTAGTTTCGGCCAATTAGGCCTCATCAGTGACTTTAAAGTCAGTCATGCTTCACAATCTCAATTACTCAGATTTGGTTATACACCACAACCTCATTATAGCACTGTTCGTTATAACATGGTTATGGATGTAACATGGTTTCAAGATGGATCCCAAAAATGTATAGATTATATAGAAAAATGACCATAAATGGTCATTTTTCTATATAATCTATACATTTTTGGTTGGATATAACCCGGTTGTTAAACTAACACGGTTTCTGCTTTGGACCCCATTAATAGTGTTATAAAGAGGTTGTGGTGTATAGTGTGACCGGCTGTTACAAAAAGATACCACACTCCTACATGAAATTCACTGACATTTCACGAATACTGGTAACGAAACAAATCAACAGAAAAGGACATTCCAGTATATCTTAGCCCTACTCTAAATTGTCAAAACAGTATTGATTCATAGCAGGGGGTAAAACAAAAATTACGACAATATTTCTTCTTAACTCCTATATATCTACTAATCCACTGGAACAATACAATAAGTAACAAAAAGGTTTAAAATTACCGTACATCTATTTTTTTTTCTTCAGGTGAATGAGCAGACCTTCTGCTTTCAAAGGGAAGCAACTTTTGCAAGAAACTGATTCTTTTTTCTTTTTTTTTTACATCACTTAAACAAGTCCGTGAAATGAACACCCCACTGAACCCCATTTTATATAGGGAAAACTGGGGTTTATGGGGGTATACATTATTTTTCTTATTTCTGCTCCAAGACATAAGTTGTGGGAACTCATTAGGAACGCCTCAATGAGGCAGTTCTAACAAGCATCCACAACCTATGTTTTGAGCATTTATAAGAAAAATATCACAGATTTTATCAGATGAGTAGCCATTTTGGAGATGTGAAAAATGCACTATGTCGCACGGGTGAGTCATCATAATGAAAAAAAGAGAAAAGAAAATGGTGGCTATACTCTAGGAGGAAGAAGAAACAAAAGTAGCCGCCTGGAATGAAAGGGAAGGGGAATATTTTTAGTGTCAGTTACGGCACTTGATTATGTGTTTACTCCCCTTTAAAAGTTTTATTATTTGTACCATTTCTATGATGTTTATAAATAACTTAACATACATTTTTGTATTATATAATTTATGCAAGTCCAATATCATATCTAATGAGATTTTGTCATTGAAGAAACAACCTGTAGTGAACCAATATATGCTCTACCTTTGCAAGCAGTGAAGATCTCTCAAGATCAGATGCCTTCTGGAAGAGCCATCTGATCTGGATCTGCAAATGAGCAAACACTATCTAATAATTGTATTGCACTAGAAACTGAGCACAAACTATCTAACTATTGTATTGCAGCAGAAACTGAGTACAAACTATCTAATAATTGTATTGCAGCAGAAACTGAATACAAACTATCTAATAATTGTATTGCAGCAGAAACTGAGTACAAACTATCTAACTATTGCATTGCAGCAGAAACTGAACACAAACTATCTAATAATTGTATTGCAGCAGAAACTGAGCACAAACTATCTAACAACTGTTTTGCAGCAGAAATCTAAATATTGTATTGCCACAAAAAATGAGCACAAACTGTCTAATTATTGCAACAGAAACTGAGCATAAACTATCTTATAATTGTATTGCAGCAGAACCTAAGCACAAATTATCTAATTATTGTATTGCAGCAGAAACTGAGAACAAACTATCTAATTATTGCAGCAGAAACAGAGCTCAAACTATCTAATAATTGTATTGCAGCAGAAACTGAGCACAAACTATCTAATAATTGTATTGCAGCAGAAAATGAGCACAAACTATCTAATAATTGTATTGCAGCAGAAACTGAGCACAAACTATCCAATCATTGAATTGCAGCAGAAACTGAGCAAAAACTATCCAATCATTGAATTGCAGCAGAAACTGAGCACAAACTATCTAATTATTGTATTGCAGCAGAAACTGAGCACAAACTATTGAATAATTGTATTGCAGCAGAAACTGAGCACAAACTATCTAATAATTGTATTGCAGCAGAAACTGAGCACAAACTATCTAATTATTGCAGCAGAAACTAAGCACAAACTATCTAATTTTTGTATTGAAGCAGAAACTGAGCACAAAGTATCTAATTATTGCAGCAGAAACTGAGCACAAACTAATTATTGCATTGCAGCAGATACTGAGCACAAACTATCTAATAATTGTATTGCAGCAGAAACTGAGCACAAACTATCTAACTATTGTATTGCAGCAGAAACTGAGCCCAAACTTTGCAGCAGAAACTGTGCAGCAGAAACTGAGCACAAACTATCTTATTATTGTATACATTGCAGCAGAAACTGAGCACAAACTATCTAATAATTGTATTGCAGCAGAAACTGAGCACAAACTATCTAATTATTGTATTGCATTAGAAACTGAGCACAAACTTTGCATAAGAAACTGAGCACAAACTATCTAAAAATTGTATTGCAGCAGAAACTGAGCACAAACTATCTAATAATTGTATTGCAGCAGAAACTGAGCATAAACTATCTAATTATTGCAGCAGAAACTGAGCACAAATTATCTAATTATTTCAGCACAAACTTTGCAGCAGAAACTGAGCACCAACTATCTAATAATTGTATTGCAGAAGAAACTGAGCACAAACTATCTAATAATTGTATTGCAGCAGAAACTGGGCACAAACTATCTAATTATTGTATTGCAGCAGAAACTGAGCACAAACTATCTAATTATTGCAGCAAAAACTGAGCACAAATTATCTAATTATTTCAGCACAAACTTTGCAGCAGAAACTGAGCACCAACTATCTAATAATTGTATTGCAGAAGAAACTGAGCACAAACTATCTAATTATTGTATTGTAGCAGATACTGAGCACAAACTATCTAATAATTGTATTGCAGCAGAAACTGAGCACAAACTATCTATCTATTGTATTGCAGCAGAAACTGAGCACAAACTTTGCAGCAGAAACTGAGCACAAACTATCTAATTATTGCAGCAGAAACTGAGCACAAGCTATCTTATTATTCTATTGCAGCAGAAACTTGGCACAAACGATCTAATAATTGTATTGCAGCAGAAACTGATCACAAACTATCTAATTATTGTATTGCAGCAGAAACTGAGCAGAAACTTTGCAGCAGAAACTGAGCACAAACTATCTAATAATTGTATTGCAGCAGAAACTGATCACAAATTTCTATAATTGTATTGCATCAGAAACTGAGCACAAACTATCTAACTATTGTATTGCAGCAGAAAATGAGTACAAACTATCTAATAATTGTATTTCAGCAGAAACTGAGCACAAATTATCTATAATTGTATTGCAGCAGAAACTGAGCACAAACTTTCTAACAACTGTTTTGCAGCAGAAATCTAAATATTGTATTGCCGCAGAAAATGAGCACAAACTATCTAATTATTGCAGCAGAAACTGAGCATAAACTATCTACTAATGGTTTTGCAGCAGAAACTGAGCCCAAACCTTCTAAATACACCAGAGCCTCATTATAACATGGTCGGTTATTACACGGTTTTGGATATAACACGGTTCCAAGAGGGATCCCAAAAATGTATAGATCATATAAATGGTCATTTTTCCATATAATCTATACATTTTTATTGTTTGGACCCCAACAATAGTGATAAAAATAGGTTTGGGTGTACTGTATTGCCGTAAAAAATGAGCACAAACTATCTAATTATTGCACAAACTACCTAATAACTGTTTTGCAGCAGAAACTGAAACACAAACTATCTAATAATTGTATTGCAGCAACTATCTAGCAGAAATATAAAACTAATGAAAAACTCATGTACAAAGTCAGGTTTGCACAAAGTACATTATATAGATAAATGTCAAAAGGCATTATAGGGATATGTGTTAAAAGGACATGTATAAGTTAAATTAAAGTGTGAAATAACTTCAATGGGCTGCCAATACAATCAATAAACCCTTAAGGCACCAATCATGACAAATAGCAGATAACATTTCCACAAAAATTATCTGATTTCTGAGAAAAAAATAGGTCTGATATTTCATATGAATCATCTGCTTGGTAGACAATTCCCAAGAAATTCCAACAAATAATGTCATCTGCTTCTTAATTTTGCTGAGTGCTATAAGGGTTAAATTATAGGAGATAGGTAGCTCGGTACAAAGGGTTAATAAATTATGCAAAAGAGCAGAGAATGGTTGAACCTATCATATTTTCCCTAAAATCTTACAGTTGGAACAATCGAAGTAACTACTCCCAGGTGTTATCAATTTTACATCACATGAACAAGTTCGTGAAATGAACAAGCCCACTAAGCCCCACTTTATATAGAGAAAACTGGGGTGTACAGGGCTGTACATTATCTTTCTTATTTCTGCTCCAAAACATAGGTTGTGGGTACTCGTTAGAGCCGCCTCAATGAGGCGGTTCTAACAAGCACCCACAACCTATGTTCGGAGTAGAAATAAGAAAAATATCATGTATTTTCATTGGAAATATAGCCATTTTTGAGATATGAAAGAATATACTATGCCACACAGGTGTGTTATCGTAATGTAAAATGAGGCCGCCATTTCTAAAATTTGTTTTTCCACATGCTGATCTCCAAAACTATTAACCCTTATCTTGCCGAATATTCATTTAAACCTCACCCATTTCTGTCTATCAACCAATCAAATTACTTGATGTAATTTATTCCTGCAAATTCATAAACTGAATGTAAAACAGTGTAGATCCTGATCAGATGGCTTCTTCAGAAGCCATCTGATCTGGATCTACTCTGTTTCCGAAGATAGGGGTTGTCGTGAACAGCATGATGAGAGTTAAATTCTGATGAAAATTTATGATATTTTTCTATTCCCACTTAAAACTTAAGTTGCGGCTGCTCTTTGAGGGCCTCTTTGAGGCAGTTTTTACAAATACCCACAACCTCTTGGAGGAGAAATAAGAAAAATACACCTGTAAACCCAAGTTTTCTTTAACTCTTATCTTGCTGTTCACGACAACCCCTATCTTTGCAAACAGTGCATATCCAGATCAGATGGCTTCTGATCAGGATCTACACTGTTTGACATTCAATTTATGAACTTGTAGGAATAAATTTCATCAAGTAATCAGATTGGTTCAAAGTCAGAAATGGGTGTGGCTAAACTGAATATTCAGCAAGAGAAGGGTTAATAAGGTGAGACTAGCAAATGTGTTGCCAATCATCGGGGCACCAGTTTTTTATGTTGATTTTTACTGGAAGGTTCTGATTTTTCCAAACTGAGGTTGGTTGGTTGATTTGAGGTTTAACGTCCCCGTCAACACTGTAAAGGTCATTTTGGAGATTCTGCTTCCAATTTTGTGGGACTTTTACCCGACATTGAGATGAAATGACATCTCAAGCCCTGCCGCCCAATGAATAAACCAATAGGGTTTATAAGCATGGATGGGCCCACTCGCATCGATTTGCCTGGGCAGGCTTAGATCCTCTAAGCGGTTTACCAGTACTCGTGTGCGGGTCGGTTTCAGCTCTGCGTGGAAGCATCATGCAGCCCATATATTTCTTCAAGCCCCGATGGGCGGGAGCCGATTCCAAACTGAGGAAGACTACCTAAGATGGAGAGAGATACCACATACATTTGAATATTCTCAGAGAAATTCCGGTAAATACTGGACAAAGTAAATGAAACTGAGGTCGGCATTCCAAAACCATGATTAATTTATTAATTGGGAAGAGAAGAGTAGATTAACATGAAACTGACATAGTGATCATGGTTATTGTTCTGTTCATGTTTAACCCTAGAAGCTCGGCCCCCGCTCATAGGGGCTTGAAGAAATATATGGGCTGCATGATGCTTCCACGCAGAGCTGAATCCGGCCCACACACTAGTACTGGTAAACCGCTTAGAGGATCTAAGCCTGTCCAGGAACCGTGGTGCGAGGCGGACCGTCCATGCTAATAAACCCTATTGGTTTCATTGGGCGACAGGACTTGAGATGTCATTTCATCTCAATGTCGGGTAAAAGTCCCACAAAATTGGAAGCAACGTCTCCAAAATGACCTTTACAGTGTTGACGGGGACGTTAAATCTCAAATCAAACAAACAAATAACCCTAGAAGCCTCCGTGGTGTAGAAGTTACGCTACTCGCCTCGTTAACCAGGGGTCGCAGGATCGATTCCGGGCTTCTACAGACTTTTGGATGAGTCTTTAAACTGAGGTCCCATCTCTGTATGACCTTAGCTGTTGGTGGGACATAAAACTCAAACACTCACTCACTCATGTTTAACACTAAAAGCACCAGTACAGCACAACTTCATTATAACACGGTTTGAATATAACACGGTTTCAAGATGGATCCCAAAAATGTGAAGATTATATAGAAAAATGACCATTTATGGTCATTTTTCTATTTAATCTTCACATTTTTGTTCGATAACACGGTTTCTGCTTTGAACCCCAACAATAGTGTTATAAAGAGGTTGTGGTGTATTTTCAGTATTTTTTTTAAAAAAAAAAAAGGCTTGATATTTCATGTGAATCATCTACTAATTCATGTGTAAAGTCAAGCCTTATTTTCATTGAAAAATAAGGAAAAAGTACTTCGAAAATGTCAGAAGTTCTTTAAGGATTGACCCTTTTCCTGCTGAAAACCCTACCTTTGCTAACAGTGTAGATCAAGGTCAGATGGCTTCTTCAGATCTAAACTATTTGTCATGCAATTTGTGAAAGCAACGAATATACACCTGTGGACACAAAAGCGTTCAAACTTTGATGAGCTTCATTTCATTTTGCGGACGCAAAAGCTACTCACATTTTTGCAGCAAAAATACCAAAATTTATGATGTTGTACTTGCTAGAAGAGTTAATAATATGACCACTAACGAGCTCGTTAAGCTAACGATGCTTTGAACAACTGGCCCCTGTTCTAAGACACCTTTGAAGAAATATATGGGCTGCATGATGCTTCCACGCAGAGCTGAATCCGGCCCGCACACTAGTACTGGTAAACCGCTAAGAGGATCTAAGCCTGTCCAGGAACCGTGGTGCGAGGCGGACCGTCCATGCTAATAAACACTATTGGTTTCATTGGGCGACAGGGCTTGAGATGTCATTTCATCTCAAAGTCGGGTAAAAGTCCCACAAAATTGGAAGCGACGTCTCCAAAATGACCTTTACAGTGTTGACGGGGACGTTAAACCACAAATCAACCAACCAACTAAGACACCTTTAGGACTGTTCAAAAGTGGTCTTGAACAGTCCCAAAAGTTTTCTTCACAGTGGACACTTGGTGTAGAACACATAAAGTAAAAAAAATGAAACTTTTAATGTATTCGTTCAGGTCAAACAGCCATTCCTACATTGTGAAATACCGCAAATACATTTTTTTTCAAAGAGATGCTTTGACTAATAAGTATCTCATTACCTGCTTAACCCTTCTCTTGCTGAATATTCAGATTAGCCACACCCATTTCTGACTTTCAACCAATCAGATTACTTGATGTAATTTATTCCTACAAATTCATAAACTGAATGCCAAACAGTGTAGATCCTGATCAGATGGCTTCTTCAGAAGCCATCTGATCTGGATCTACACTGTTTCCAAAGACAGGGCTTGTCGTGAACAGCATGATAAGAGTTAAAATATCAATCTGTCAATGAATATTTTAGTATAAATTATTCTTCTGTCAATACATGTACTTATAAAACCCAATATATAATTTTATGGTATTAATTATTGGTGGGAAAAGCTTATAATTCCTACATTTGAGCCATGATGCAAAAAAAGGACACAGTTTCATGATGTGTTGACAGAAGAGCTTCAGATCAGCCTAAAAACTGGTGCAGCCTGATCACCAATGTACAGGTTAATCTGCTTCTTCATTAACCATTTTTGTAACAAATGGAATCTTCCTCCTTATATATACCAGGAGTCCATTTCAAAATTAAGGGGTGTCAGGTTGTGTTTTCTTCAAAATTTATTTGGAAAATGGCTTAACTTTTCGCAAACAGTGTAGACCCTGATCAGGCCCCGCATTCTGCGGGGTCTGATCTGGGCCTACACTGTTTCCCAGGGTACCCGTTTTGGGGTTTCCGGTACAAAATGGGTTAAACGAAATATCAGATGTAAACACCCCGGTGTCCGCGAAGCGGCATATAAAACAGTTGTCAGGCCTCACCACCGTGTGGAGCACACACACACAAACTTCTACCCACAAAATTGATATTTCTTTCTTTTTCTTTCTACTGATACTGCATCGGTCACATTTGACCGATACCGCAGGTGTACATTACATACACTCCAGGTTTGCAGGATGAAAGCCTACACAGTAATCATGTAATTACGGTAGGGATCTTTAACTGCACAAAGGATGGTTCTCCCTGCTACACAGGGAGCCTCCAGTTAACGTCCCGATGCGAAGGACAGTGCACTTTATGACATTCATCCCTGCAAATGATGCAAATATGATGCAGCACAGACCTGCCTGTTGAACTTTGAACAGATATTCTACTTATGACAGAATAACCAAAATGGTCATGTCTTGGCTGGAGAGCTCTGGACCAGCGGCGAGCAGATGCAAAATTATAAACTGTCTTGTTGCCATACTACTACCCACAAAATTCCAGCTGACAACATCAAGGACACATCATGGCCAGTCCTTAGTATCCCCTCGCAATCAGGCTATTTCATACCTCGATAAAGCCCCCGCCCAAAGGGGCTTGAAGAAATATATGGGCTGCTGGCCCCCGCCCATAGGCGCTTGAAGAAATATATGGGCTGCATGATGCTTCCACGCAGAGCTGAATCCGGCCCGCACACTAGTATTGATAAACCGCTTAGAGGATCTAAGCCTGTCCAGGAACCCCGTTGCGAGGCGGACCGTCCATGCTATTAAACCCTATTGGTTTCATTGGGCGACAGGGCTTGAGATGTCATTTCATCTCAATGTTGGGTAAAAGTCCCACAAAATTGGAAGCAATGTCTCCAAAATGACCTTTACAGTGTTGACGGGGACGTTAAACCTCAAATCAAACAAACAAACAAAATATATGGGCTGCATGATGCTTCCACGCAGAGCTGAATCCGGCCCGCACACTAGTACAGGTAAACCGCTTAGAGGATCTAAGCCTGTCCAGGAACCGCGGTGCGAGGCGGACCGTCCATGCTAATAAACCCTATTGGTTTCATTCGGTGACAGGGCTTGAGATGTCATTTCATCTCAATGTCGGGTAAAAGTCCCACAAAATTGGAAGCAACGTCTCCAAAATGACCTTTACAGTGTTGACGGGAACGGTAAACCTCAGATCAAACAAAAAATCATACCTCGATAATTTTTTATAAATATCCATTCTTCCCCTTGGCTGCCAATGGAACAGATTACTGGTACACACTAACTCTTATCATGCTGTTCATGACAACCCCTATCTTTGGAAACAGTGCAGATCCAGATCAGATGGCTTCTGAAGAAGCCATCTGATCAGGATCTACACTGTTTGGCATTCAGTTTATGAATTTGTAGCAATAAATTACATCAAGTAATCTGATTGGTTCAAAGTCAGAAATGGGTGTGGCTAAACTGAATATTCGGCAGGATAAGGGTTAATATTGTGCTTCTGCCTACACTGATTCAGTTCAGTGTGACTGTCTGGTCTCTTGACCTTCAAATGAACATAGCCCTGTTTCTAACCCTTCTCTGTTTATAAGCATGGATGGTCGGAATGCACCGCTTTGCCTGGGCCGGCTTAGATCATCTAAGATGTTTACTGGTCAGTACTCGTGTGCCGGTCGGTTTCAACTCTGCGTGGAAGCATTATGCACCCCATCTATTTCTTCAAGCCCCAATGGGCGGGGCCGGCAGGCTTATATGTAAGGAGTTAACCAGTACAGTGCACATTTTGCCAGAAACTGATAACTGCCCTTCTTGAATCAGTGGAAGGGAGAGAATGACCGTAGAAAAGACTTCATTCCACAAAAGAATGTTGCCGCCCCCAGCAGGTATCGAACCCGCGTCCTCCTGATCACCAGTCAGACGTGCATCCAACTGAGCTACCAAGGCCGGCTTAATCAGGACAATTGTCACCTGCTTTGTCTGCCGGTTACTTTAAAAGTCATTTTTGCCAAGTGTGGACCCAGATCAGACTGCTCCTCTTTGCCTGTATGAAAAAAATATTTCTGGAAAGTTTGCAAGAAGATTCTGCAGACAACATTTTCATATGGAGTTTCTCTCGGCATCTTAAGGGTTAAGATATTTTACTTGCCTTTTCAAGTTTTCTTTGCTGCTTTTGAAACTGGTAGAGGCTATTTACATTTCAGTTCTAATCATTAAAGGAAGCTTGTATTTAAGTTTAAATGTCTTTCACAAACCTGCTATTGAAGTGGGTTATTGACATATGGCCATATTATTAAACCTACCAATTCTAAATACACAGTTAATCTTTGAAAATGTTTCTACCACATTTACAGTATGTATTCCGACAGACAGGCCTAGGCAAACAGTGTAAACCCAGATGAGGTGCCACATTCTCCGTTTGCCACTCTTCCAATATCTCTTAGACACAACATCGAGTAGTAAATTGTACTTGTTCAGATTTTAGAACAAGTATGTTAAGGGCTTGAGATGTCCAAATATTCAGCGTAAATACGGTAAATAAGCCATTTTGGGAATAAAGGGACTTGCATTTTCAAACGGGAAAATTCAGGTATTTACACAGCCTCACGCAAGTCTTCTCTTAACAGATTATGATGCATACATAAAACAGTCAACTGGAAGCTTCAGATGAAGAATTAGCTTGGTCTCGCCAGATTTTTTATCATAGCATGTCATGGTAAGAATCTCTTTTCATGTGTTGAAATATAAGTGCAGGTAAGGTTGTATAAACATCAATCAAACCCAGGTTTCTTTAAAATGGCAATAATATTATCAAATGCTTCAAAATATTTCAGCAATTAGTTTTTTTTATAAAGTTCTGCGTATACCGAAATGATCCGAAGTATTGGGACAGACAAGCCTAAGCAAACAGTGCAAACCCAGATCAGACTGCAGTCTGATCAGCGTCTATACTGTTTGCCAGTCCGTCTCCATGCATGCTGGATCGTGAAACAAACTTGTTAAAATTTTAGGAGAATAAATTTTTAGGATTTTTATGTTGATCTGTTATACTATACAGTCAAGTGAGTGAGTGAGTGTTACATTTCACCAACATCTAAGGTCATACAGAGACAGGACCTCGGTTTAAAGACTCATCCTAAAGTCTAGAGAAGCCCGGGATATCCTGCGACCCCTGGTTTACAAGGCGAACAGCATAACCACTACACCATGGAGGCTTCTACACTATAATAAACCATATTGGTTTATTGGACGACAGGGCTTGAGATGTCATTTCATCTCAATGTCAGGTAAAAGTCCCACAAAATTGGAAGCAACGTCTCCAAAATGACCTTTACAGTGTTGATGGGGACGTTAAACCTCAAATCAAACAAACAAAACACTATACAGTCAAACTTCAATGGCTCAAACACCTGTGTATCCATGACATTTTGATCTAGACAAAGGTACTTTGAGCCACTGAGGTACTGATTGATTGCGCTGGAGGTTAACAACATATCAGCCATTGTGGGTCATATTGTGTTGTCCTAATGGAGATGAACGAGAGGAACAGGGAAGAAAAATGATGTGAAGAAACAAAAAACATCAGTTATATCACCCCACCCCTTTATCCTTACTACTGCAAGGACAGCAGGCCTTGCCCAAGTTGAAGTGTAAACCAATATAGACCTTGATTCCCCAGTGATGCAGGATACACAACACCTCTGACTCACCCAACCATCTCAACCAACCCCAAAGCTACTGAGGGTCAGTCATAGGCAAAATGGGGATAAATTAGGAATATATTTTTCAATCTTCTTTCAAAATAAGGGTACAGTATAAAATACCGCTATTAAGACCACCTAAAATTAAGACTATAAACAATTAAAAACCTGCTTTTATAAGCATATTGAGGAAGTTTCGGTTATTTGATACACCAGTGTCTCATAACAAGAGAACACCTTTGGGACTGTTAAAAAATGGCCTTAAAGGCCATTTTTGAACAGTCCCGAAGGTGGTCTTAATATAGGAATTTTACTGTACTGTGAAGCGATGGGATGAATTTTCAAACAGCCATGGTAAATGGACCATTAGTGTTCGAATCACAGAAGTTGCTGATCTTGAGCAAACAAAAAGCAAGAATTGTCAAAAGACACTGGAGCTTACCATCTTGTACATGTATCATTATGAAAACACATCCGTGTGACATAGTGTAGTCTTTCATATCTCCAAAATGGTTATTTTGCCAATGAAATTTTGTAATATTTCTCTCATTTAGACTCCAAACATAGGTTTTATGTGTTCGTTAGAACCGCCTCTTTGAGGCGGTTCTAATGAGTACCCACAGTCTATGTCTTGGGACAAAAATAAGAAAAATATTATACACCCCCTTATATCCCAGTTTTCTCTATATAAAGTGGGGTTTACGGAGGTGTTCATTTCATGGACTTGATGTGATGTCAGATGTACAAATGCATTACGCAAACACGCCTATACAATTACACTGCCACCTTTATCGCCGAAAAAATGAAAATTTTAAGATGAAAAATTGTGATATTTTTCTTATTTCTGCTCAAAATATAGATTGTGGGCACTCTAACAATACCCACAATCTATATTTTAGAGCAGAAATAAGAAAAATAAGGTATACCCTCGGAAAGGGGAAGTGGGGTTCAACCGTTCAAGGGGGTCAAAATTATATGGACGTGTATTCATGATGGTGATTATGGTATGTCTGAGATTTCAATTAGGCTACTGCTTCAGTAAACTTCAAATCAAAATCAGATGAATGCAAACACACAATCAGTCAACTGCATTCAGTCAGAGATTAACCAATTTAATATGGAAACCCCAAAATGGGTCACTTGCAAACGGTGCACGCCCACATCACATTCTGGGTCATCTTATCAGGGCCTACAGCCCTACAGTTTGCAGAAAATTCAGCCATTTTAAAGACAACACATCCTGACATCCCTAGATTTTCAAATGGACTCTGGCGATATTTATGGTGGAAGATTCCATTCACATCACTGTCACATGAACAAGTCCCTGAAATGAACAACCCCTTAAACCCCACTTTATATAGAAAAAATGGGGATTCTGGGGGTATACATTATGTTTCTTATATCTGTTCCGAGACATAGGTTGTTTGTACTCGTCAGAACCGCCTCAACATGGCGGTTCTAACGAGCACCCACAACCTATGTTTGCAGTATAAATAAGAATAATATCACAGATTTTCATCAGAAAAGTAGCCATTTTGGAGATGTGACAAAATGCACTATGTCGTATGGATGTGTTATCGTAATGAGTACATAGTGGGTTAACCCATTGTGTGCTGGTGGACTCTTCCATTGCTATATGATGGGCAAGTCCATCTGTCATATAAGCGGTGTCAGGCCTATTTTTTCGTTTTTATTCTATTTTTAAAAGAAATCCTGTTAGCAAATAGTGCAGGCCCTGATCAGATGCCGCGTTCTGAGGCATCTGATCTGGGCCTGCACTGTTTGCCAAGGTACCCCTTTTGGGGTTTCCTGCATACAATGGTAAATGTATCATGAAGGAGCTGGCTCTCTTAAGGATAATAATCAATACACCTTCAGGGGAGGCAGTTCTTAAAATGGGGTTTAAAGGGTGTTAATTACACGGACTTGCTAACGTGATGTGAAAAAACTTTCTGTGATGGGGACTCTTACGGTAAGGGGCGAAATCTATCATTAACAGCAGCAACATATTCTTGGCCATCCTCCAGTTCTTCAGTACAGTTAACTCTGTGGCCATGCTTTGGAGTGAAAATATTCCGAACAGCCCCAGGCTGCTTTCTGTCTCTAAATAAATGCTTTGTTATTTCGTCTTTAATCCCATCAAACGTTCGAATCCGATTTGAAATACACAACCTAAACCCAGGAAAGTGCTCATCTCCATTCACATAGAAAACACAGTTTGGACAATGTTTCAGATCCCGCGTTTGCACCGGGGCAATTCGAGCAGGAGAATGTGACTGAGACATATTGTTAAAGAAAAATTATCCGTTACAGTTTGAAAAATTTATTTCTCACGCTTTTTATCACTGACAAAGCGAGAAAAGTTTACTTTCACTTTACTGAATATTGTTTACTGATTTGACAGAACCCGCGTCTTCCATTGTGGAAATTGCATTGTGGGATCGAACTTTGAACTTTGACACGCTTCCTTAGTTACCACGTGCTGAATGTAAACAAAGTACAATGAAAGTGACATAACTGAATGAGAAATGACTGTCTTATTCCCTTATTTGTTCAACAGTGGAAAGAATTAAGAAGTATTAGCGACTGTATCACATAACAGCCTAGCCACTCAATCACTTAATTGGACATTTGTGTATTGTGCGCCTTTAAAGCGGACAATAATCAGAACAAGAACATTTATTGAAAAATTATGGGAGCACCAAGCATTTGTTAGGTTTGTTTGAATTGGGGTTTAACGGTCCCGTCAACACTATTTAGGTCATTTTGGAGACGTTGCTTCCAGTTTTGAGGATTTTTACCCGTCATTGAGATGAAATGACATCTCAAGCCCTGCCGCCCAATGAAACCAGAAGGCTTATATGCACTGGGCGATCTGACACGTACACCGCTTTGCCTGGGTAGGCTTAGTCCTAAGCGGTTTACCAGTATTCGTGTGTGGTCAGATTCAGCTCTGCGAGAAAGCATCATGCAGCCCAATCCATTTCTCCAAGCCCCGATGGGCGGGGGCGCGGAGCACCAAACATACTCTGGGTATTCTTATTTCTGTCACAGTGAAAAATACTCTTCATATACATGTAGCAGAGACAAAAATCGTATATCCAAAATTTTCTCAAGAAAATCCATGTCATGCAGGTGTAGTCCTACGTACTATTCAAATGTTAACGTCTACACGGACCAAAGGCAAATTGGGCATGATCAGCAGTAAGGCTGACACGATTAATCGTATAAATCGATTAATCGATCGATACATTCCACAAAAATGATTATCATTTATAATTTGCTTTACTACCCAAAGTTATGCCTAAAATAGCTGGGTGAGTGGCAAACAGTGCAGACCCTGATGAGACGCCGCATTCTGCGGCGTCTCATCTGGGTCTACACTGTTTGCTCAGGCCTGTCTGTTCAAATATACATATGGTAAAGTGCAACATATGATAAGAGTCACGCTCAGATAGAAAGCCAAACAGGTAAAATTATAACAAAAATCTTAGCGATTACTAATCGATTATCGATCGCAATGACATGACTGATAATCGATTATCTTTTCTGCTCCGATTAGCCAGCCCTAGATGTCATAACCTCACCAAGCCCGTAAAATGACTACGGCTTGTAAACCCAACTTTATATAGGAAAATGCGGAATTTAAAATGGTATACATTTTCTTTAGTCCTTTAAAACACAAAAAATAAAAAGGAACCAACAGGAGCAATACTGAAGGCAAAAACAAATAATACATGCGACCGTGTATTCTTATACGGCTCAAAGACGGGCATCACTGTGTACAGCTTTGAAACGATATTCATTCACTTTAACTAGTACAGTGTCAGTGTGAGTTTTACGTCCCACCAACAGCAAAGATCATACGGATCCGGGACCTCGGTTCAAAGTCTGGAGAAGCGTTTGTGAGGCGAGTAGCTTATCCACCACATCACGGAGGCTTCAGTAAATGGTACAATGTACTTTTATTCTTAAGGATTACAAATTTAATGTTAGGGGCCTGCGTGGTGTGCAAAAGAGAAGGGATTTGGTCTGTTTCTTAAGAAATAAGAACCACCAGATTTATTGTCTGTCAGATACACACTGCCTCATTGAGGCGGACCTAACGAGTAACTACATTCAATGCTTTGAGCAAAAATTAGGAACACAATGGAAACCCCATTGACCCCGATTTTCTACATAAAGTGGGTGAACATGATCGAAACACACAACTTTGAGATACTGTAATGTCCGTACAATGGTAATTTCTTCATGAAAATTTGGCAATATTCTAATGTCCCTACAGCCTTAACTTACAGAACCTGCATTCCTCATCACGAAAACACTCCTTTATCATTTTGACCCCCCCCCCCCCCCCCCCGCCTACCAATCCTACCAATCCCACTTTTATTGTAAAACTAGGATTTACAGGGGTAGATTTTTTTACTTATAAATGAGGAAACTTCGTGCGAATACATCACGTTAACATATCCTTGGAATAAACACCACCCTAAACGCCACTATATAGAGAAAACTGGGGTTTACAGGGGTATAATATTTTTCTTATTTCTGCTCCAATACATAGGTTGTGGTACTCGTTAGAATCGCCTCGTCGAGGCGGTTCTAAAGAGTACCCACAATCTATGTTTTGAGAAGAAATAAGAAAAACATCAGAACTTTTTTGTAATGTTGTATAAGATGGGTTTAACATAGTTATCTCCTGTAAAATGCAAATCACATTGTACCGGTCGTGGGGGGGGGGGGGGGTTCGAACCCGGTCCGCCGGAAAGACAGGCCAACACTCTATCGCATCGCTATAAAACTACATGTACTATATTCCGTCAGTAGTAAACGGAACTTCGTTTAGGTCTCGATATGGTGGTGATTTTGTTTATCTTTGGTTATTAACGAGCACCAACAATCTATCTTTAGAGTATAAAAGTAATATCCCAAGAAAATCTGCCTTCAGGGTTTGTGATCAGGTAAGGCACAGACTGTCATGCTCAGCTACACAGTCTAGCAAGACTCTTGAAAAGATATAGAAAGTTAGAACTTGACTAGAGACGTTGTATTATACACATAGCGGCGAAGACTAAGGTGCTCTTCAGACTGCGCAAATGCGCAGGCTGATCTGCACCTTTATCATTCACAAATGGCAAACACAGGCATTAAGACAACACACACGTGCGTCACAGTGCTTTTTCACATTTTTTGTGATGAAAATATCTGATATTTTTCTTATTTATACTGTGAGCATAGGTTGTGGGTACTCGTTAGAACCGCCTCAATGAGGCGGTTCTAACGAGTACCCACAACCTATGTCTTGGAGCAGAAATAAGAAAAAAATATACCCCTGTAAACTTCAGTTTTCTCTATATAAAGTGTGGTCTAGGATGATGTTTATTCCAAGGACATGTTAACGTGTTGTATTCGCACGAAGTTCCTCATTTATAACAATTTTTGATACAGAAAGAAATAGTTCCTGTGGGCATAAAATATAGCAATAACAGCACTTTATAGGAATGTTTTCTTCAAATATAGAGAACATGATTAACCGCCCACAAAGAGGGTTGACGCGTCGCTAAACACGAACTCATCATCACCATCAAATGTAGAATACAGGATGAGGAAACCAATTTTTTTTTCTGGGGTGTGGGTTGCAATATACTTACGGATATGGCTGAAATTTGTTTGGCGCTATTACGCATTCCGTAATATCTAAGAAATCACCAAGGGTGTCAATCTTTCGACCAGTTGTGGGTGTGTATATATTCCTCACGCACATAGGTTTGTCTCTATAATCCAAGGCAATGGTGATTTCATCTTTAACAGCATCTAAAGTCCGCAGCCGACTTGAAAAATGCAGAGTTGTTCCAGGATAGAAAGTGTCGCCATTGCGAAATACATGGCAGAATGTTCCATATTTTTGCACCGTGTTTCTGTCCAAACTTCTCGTCTCACGTAAACTTCTTGGAGACAGATTTTCTTCTCCTTCATCCATGATTTTATTCTGTTTTATTTGTAATTATTTTGTTTCTTTAAGGCGATTATTAACTGCCCTGAAATGTCTCACACAATACACTTTTCAACTAGGAAGGACAGTTATGAGAGAACTAGCTTGTTATTGTGACTGTGTGACAGACATGCATTTATGTATCCACAAAAGATTTTTCTTTTTAATTTTCATTCAGTTTGACAAAGTAACTGTATTGAAGTCAATGCTCAAAACTTTTGTTAATTCCTTTTCTTTGAAAATAAATTTTGACAACAATTATGATTTTCGGCTACAATTACAGTCCAAAATGATCACACAGTAAGTGGGTATATATCAATCAACACACAGGTTTCAAGTCTTCAAATGGTATACGTTAGCAACGATATGTATGTATACAATTTCTTCCTTTCAAAAGAAAACAGCCTCTGAATAGAAATCAAATAGATCATTGAATATGAATTCTCAATATTCAATTATGGATGACGTTGGTTTTTAATACCATGTAGATCGATGGTGTTGTATCCATCGAACTCACCTGACTTACTAATGACATGCAGTCTGTCTCTCCTTGTGGAGAGCTGCATCGATTTTCATCATTTTTTTTCTCTCTTTAAAGTACTACCTGAAAACACAATGAAGAAAATACGAGCCTGAGAATTGCTGAGTTTTATGAATGCGCGAGTAATATCGCCGTGGAGAATGTCAATAACTGTCAAACCAGTCGCAATTACAGACCTGCCGAGGTCGCAGAAAAAAGAGAATGCAAGAATGGTATTCCAAAGCAGGGGGCTCGATTTTCTATTAAATACGCAGCGTCGGACAAAACGGCAAAATAGCTAGCATATTGCCACTAGTTCATCCACAACATGCATCGAAGACAAACGTACAGGAAATGAACTGAAAAATGCGATTCGATTTTCTCCATGTAACAGACAGCGGCGCAATCCAAAGCCAATTAAAATTTAAAACACGAAAAACTTCGAGACTGAGACTATCTTATATAATTTTGGGGTAATACTGGTTCCTAGTTTCGTTGCCATTTCAATAATGGTTTTAGCCCTAATCCTGCTGTTCACCACACATTACGAAAACCGGCCCCCCGCCCATAGGGGCTTGAAGAAATATATGGGCTGCATGATGCTTCCACGCAAAGCTGAGTCCGGCCCGCACACTAGTACTGGTAAACCGCTTTGAGGATAAGCCTGTCCAGGAACCGCGGTGCGAGGCGGACAGTCCATGCTAATAAACCTTATTGGTTTCATTGGGCGACAGGGCTTGATGTGTCATTTCATCTCAATGTCGGGTAAAAGTCCCACAAAATTGGAAGCAACGTCTCCAAAATGACCTTTACAGTGTTGACGGGGACGTTAAACCTCAAATCAAACAACAAACATAACGAAAACACGCCTATTCAAATATATTGAAAATTTTACCATAAAAAATGAAAATTTTCCAGTAAAAAATTCTGCTACTTTCCTTATTTCTGCTCAAAACCATAGATTGTGGGTACTCGTTAGAACCGCATCAACGAGACGATTCTAACGAGTACCCGCAATCTATGTTTTTAAGCAGAAAAAAGAAAAATAATGTATACCCCTGTAAACCCCATTTTACTATATAAAATTGCGTGGATTATGGCCACGTAAATTCGATTTAAACCACAGTGTAATTCGTGTAACTGACCGTTCCAAGGTGGTTCTTCTGTCGCGGTTTATTTTTGTTATGGTGTGTCTTTGGGTGTTTGTGTCGCTTATATTATTTTGTTTTGGATTGCCAATTGGCCATATTGTGGGAAAGTAACTGTCCATTTGACTTTCCGCTATTGATGTTTCCATTAGGGTCTAGTTGTTTCATGTTTGGGATTCTTTCCCTTTGGTGTCACTGATGGGAGCTGTGGGTTAATTGTATCGATTCCTTATTATTGCCTTCATTTCTGTTTTAAGTGGGTCAAAGTTATATATAGGCGTATTTTCGTGATGAACCCCTAACTTTATATACTGTGTAAATCTAGTTCAGGTCTTAAGAAGCCATCTGATCAGGATCAACACTGACATTCAGTTTATGAATTAGTAGGATTAAATTTCATCAAGTAATCTGATTGGTTCAAAGTCAGAAATGGTGTCGCTATTTTAATTATTCAGAGGTTTCTGATTTAGCAATTATGGTCTGTGGATGAACTTACACATCACCAGACATTATGTGAGCCAATTAATAAGACTGCTCCCATAGTTTCTAAACCATACCAACGTTTTGAAGAAATAAATGGGCTGCGTGATGCTTCTACGCAGAGCTGAATCCGACCGCCCACGAGTACTGGTAAACCGCTTAGAGGATCTAAGCCTGCCCAGACAAAGCGGTGCGACTTGGACCATGCTTATAAACCCTATTGGTTTCATTGGGCGACAGGGCTTGAGACGTCATTTCATCTCAATGTCGGGTAAAAGTCACACAAAATCGGAAGCAACGTCTCCAAAACGACCTTAATAGTGTTGACGGGGACGATAAACATCAAATCAAACAAACAAACCATACCAACGAATCATGCTCTTATAAATCCTACTCTTCATAGAGAATCTAACATGGGTGTTCATGTATTATTGAATTTATAGAATGAGATTCTATTTATCATATGACATTTAAAATGCATTTTGTTCATGATTTTTTAAAACAAAAATGTCATAATGATGATCCAGCGCATGACAAAATCTACACGAAGTCTTGAGCAACAAGCGAAGACTCAGATCAGCCTGCGCATCCGCGCTCTGAACAGTCTTCGCTGATCGCATGTACCTACTATAAGCTAATATATATGCAAAGAGACATAAGCAATAGGTCTTGTCATAGTGGATGGGTGCGCAGGTTGCCGCACCGGTCTTATTGTAGGTTTTGTCATGCGCCGGGTACCAATCTATCCTATTAAATCTCTGTAAATAAAATATAAAGTCAACGTCGTGTCAATGATTCTGTGTCTCTTTTAAACCTGAAAATGAATTATGGTTTGATGGGGTAGGGACAAAAATGTTAAATGAGGCGGGGCTACCAAAAAACATGCCGCACTGCTTTTACTGTTGGCCCACTTGGCTTCTTTGAATATAACAAAATGCCCTTTGGTCTCTCTAACGGTCCAGCTATCTATCAACGGTTGATGGAAGAATGTTTTGGAGAGTTGACTATGAAAATATGTATACTAAATATTTTGTGTCCCATTTGAACAACACTTAGAACGGTTAGATACGGTGTTAACAAGATAACATGAAGGAAGGTTGAAATTATCTCCTGAAAAATGCAAATCTTTCTTTATCCGGCCCGGGATTGAACTGATCTACCGCGTCGCTATGGAACTACTATATTCCGTCATTAGTAAACGCGACATTCGTTTAGGACGTCGTACGTGTAACGTTAAGGGGCGTATCTGTATTTTATCCACTAATGGATTACCGAATATAATACATAGAGGATCTTACATGAGTGTTCATGTATTATTGAATTTATTAAACGAGTTGAGGAAAAGGGATAAAATGCGAGGCTATGCCGAGCATTTTATCTCTTTTTCTCAACGAGTTTAATAAATTCAATAATACATGAGCACGAATGCAAGATTCTATTTATCATATGACATTTAAAACGTATTTTACTCGCGATTGTTTACAAAAATAGCAATATTCCGCCTTTAGTAAACGCGACGTCGTTAAGGACGTCGTATATGTAACGTTACGGGACGTATCTAGCTAATTTGCATATTTAATCCACTAGTGGATTATCGAAAATATTACATGGCGTTATTACACTCTCAGACGCGAAGTCATATGATAAATGGCGTTATTACTCTCTCTTTCCTTGTTGAAACTGCCACAATGATGCGGTTTTAACGAGCAACCACAAACAATGCTTGGATCAGAAACAGGAAAAAAATCAATGCACTGACAGCACTGGTGGGTCAATTTTCTGAGTGTAAACTAGACAAATGGTCCTGAACGGGACTAAGATTGTTGCGTTTTACCCTTAAATTCCCGTTTGTTTGTTTGTTTGATTTGAGGTTAAACGTCCCCGTCAACACTGTATAGGTCATTTTGGAGACGTTGCTTCCAATTTTGTGAGACTTTTACCTAACACTGAGATAAAATGACATCTCAAGCCCTGTCGCCCAATGAAACCAATAGGGTTTATAAGCATGGACGGTCCGACTCGCACCGCTTTGTCTGGGCAGGTTTAGATCCTCTAAGCGGTTTACCAGTACTCGTGTGCGGTCGGTTTCAGCTCTGCGTGGAAGCATTATTCAGCCCTTCTATTTCTTTAAGCCCCGATGGGCGGGGGCCGCTTAAATTCTCCGTGCTGTAAGCAAACAGTGTGTAACCCTTATTCTGCGGCGTCTGATCTGGGTCTTCACTGTTTGCCAAACCCTACACGTGATCCCAGTACAGATTCTATAGGTTACCCTCTTGTGCATAGCAATAAGATCAGCCAGGCTATTTTCTATAAATAACCGTTTCCTGGATTTCAGACAAGTCAGTGATAGTAACGTGGACTTCAGCATTGAAAAGCTACTGCGCTTTATAATTTTGGGTCGACTGTTAAACAATCGACCCAAAATGAAACTGTATACAGTTAACAAGACCTCTAAATTTATATTTAACCCATTTAGTACCAGAAACCCCAAAACGGGTACCCGGGCAAACAGAGCAGGCCCAGATCAGACGCCGCAGTACGCGGCGTCTGAACAGGGCCTCCACTGTTTTCTAAAAGTTCAGCCATTTTCCAAATAAATTTTGATGAAACAAAACCTGACACCCCTAAATTTCGAAACAGACTCCTGCTTTATATAAGGAGGAAGATTCCATTTGGTGCAAAAAAGGTTATTGGTCAGAGGTAGTCACGTGGACATCAGCAGCACAACTGCGACCGTGTATATAACTTGTATCTCGTAACTTTGTGTCGATTGATGAAACAGTTTGAGTAGATTGATAAACAGCAGTTTATCACTTTAAGCAAGCCAACCCCCAACAATGCAATTCGGTGCTATGAGGATCCCATCCCGAAAACACGCCTATATAATTTTACCCCCTTGAACCCCACTTTTGTATAGAAAACTGGGGTTTACAGGGGTAAACCTAGACTGGAATCAGTCCAAAAGTTTAACCAATATCTTCGCCTTTGTATTAGCAATGCATTTATTTCTCCTCCCTAATACTTTCTGATCTCCAAAACTTTTGGTGCTATGGGATGGAAGGCATTGCTTTTGAGCTTGGTTAAAATTAATAAGATTATTCTTATAAGTGAAATGATTAAATGAATGGACTGTTTCCAGTCTAGGGTAAACCTTATTTTTCTTATTTCTGCTCTAACATATAGATTGTGGATACTCGTTAGAACCGCCTCAATGAGGCGGTTCTAACGGGTACCCACACTTTATATTTTGAGCAGTAATAAGAAAAATATCACAATTTTTTCATCTTACAATTTTCGATTTTCAGCGGTAAAATTTACAATGTATTTGCATAGGCGTGTTTTCGTCAATTCGTAATGTAACCATTTTCACGAATTCTGAGAATAGCTTTCGGAAGTTGTATGAACTGTCGCTCTCTCTCTGCAAGATGTATGCACAATGGTCACATGTATAATCTCCCCCCCTCTCTCTCTCTCTCTCTCTCTCTCTCTCTCTCTCTCTCTCTCTCTCTCTCTCTCTCTCTCTCTCTCTCTCTCTCTCTTTCTCTCTCTCATTAAAATATAAGAGGTGATTCCTCAGTATTACATAAATAAAAGATTTAGAATAAGCTGATAAGGTGATTATAAATCCCTCAATAGACGAGTGCAAAAGACTCGACAAACATTGAAATCCCAAGTGACATGATAGACAGATCAAGAGGGCTGGATCACCCGGCATGTTCTAATTTCTGGCCTGGCCCAGCCTGGCCCGGTCTGGCCCAATCTGACCTAATTAATACCTATGACATAATACTTCGGGCCAGCCCGGGCCAGGCCAATATTTCTAACTTTCATCAGGTGGAGTGTTTGGGTCAAGAACCTTGACACTCCATCCCTTGAGACAAGCTGCTGGATGATGGCACTGATTTACTACAGTAATCAGAGATGTGTGCAGGGATACCCTGTTAATGCCTAGCAGCCCATATAAAGTACTTTAGCAAACAGTGCAGGCCCATACAGTTAAGCTGTCATGGAATATGGCATCTGATCAGGTTCTACACTGTTTGCAAAAAAAAAAAAAAAACAATAGAAAAAAAAGATGCAGCAAAAAAAAAAAAAAAAAAAAAAAACTGATATCATGACGCATCTGATCAGACGCCACAGGTTTTCTGAGTCCATGACTTGACATAGAGGTCATAGGTAAGGGCCAGTGTTTGAAAAAACCTTTGACCCATACCTATCACCACAATTCCATCATATGGTCTGGAAAATAGCCACCCACTGTAAAAGCTTTATATAAAACAAATTATATATATGAATGTATATAAGAACAATCTTTTATCAGAATGTGTTTCTCAGTAATTTGTTTGATGTATTTATAAAATAAATCAATCAATCAATCAATCAATCAATCAATAATGTACCTACAGTTTAGGTTCATATCTACAACTACCTACCAAACTACTTGACTAATGCCTGTCTGTCCATCTGTTTGTCTGCCTGTATACCTACATACACAGCTATGGGTATCGGCCGACCTACCCGGACTGGCCCCTACCCCTACCCTACCTTACCTGCTACTTTATTACTACCTACCAATTTTTGTATGTACATACAACTACCTACCTCGGAGGTTTGTTTGTTAAAATATCTTTTCTTCTGCCACATCTTTATTTCAACCCATTTGGACGCTTATACCTACAGGACTCTTCTGCCTAACATCGAAGACATTTCCAAGATCAGATGCGTCATGATATTAGTTTTTTTTTTTTGCTGCATCATTTTTTATCTATTTTTTTTTTTTTTTTTTTTGGTGCAAACAGTGTAGAACCTGATCAGATGCCATACTCCATGACAGCTTAACTGTATGGGCCTGCACTGTTTGCTAAAGTACTTTATATGGGCTGCTAGGCATTAACAGGGTATCCCTGCACACATCTCTGATTACTGTAGTAAATCAGTGCCATCATCCAGCAGCTTGTCTCAAGGGATGGAGTGTCAAGGTTCTTGACCCAAACACTCCACCTGATGAAAGTTAGAAATATTGGCCTGGCCCGGGCTGGCCCGAAGTATTATGTCATAGGTATTAATTAGGTCAGATTGGGCCAGACCGGGCCAGGCTGGGCCAGGCCAGAAATTAGAACATGCCGGATCACCCATTGAAAATATAATTCATTTAACATACGATAACACTTGATAGGAACCAAACGATCAGTATTTGTTTGTTCGTTGTTTCTTTTGTTTGTTTGATTTGAGGTTTACCGTCCCCGTCAACACTGTAAAGGTCATTTTGGAGACGTTGCTTCCAATTTTGTGGTGACAGGGCTTGGGATGTCATTTAATCTCTATTTCGGGTTAAAGTCCCACAAAATTGGAAGCGACGTCTCCATAATGACCTGTACAGTGTTGTCGGGGACGTTAAACCTCAAATCAAACAAACAAAACAAAAAGGCGGAGTTTACGGTTGCACTACAGTAAATAATTGGTCTTTAAGGAAGCTGCACTTGCTTTGGGGAGAAAGCTGCACTTGCTTTGGGGAGAGCTTTCAGTACAGAATTGAATATTCTGCTGCTTCTGATTGGATTTGGTGCTAAGCCATTATTTTTCTGAGAAGTTTTATTGTTTATTAGAAGAAATATTAGTATTTGTTATTGTAAAATGCAGCTGATTTAAATTGAACCAGAAAATTGTGCCGACTGGCCACTGGAAATGCCTGGAATTATTCGCTGCGGTATGGGTTTGTTGACACTGGCTGCCAAAAAGGCCAAAATATGCCGCACAGCGCCCATATTTTTTAGCTGCTTCTGAAAGGTAAATGGTCAGCCTGTCAAATTATATGCCCCATAATGGAAGCATTAGACTTGCTGAAATGTGGTAGAACATGGAATATGCCCCAATTTACATTGTGAGTAAGGGGGATTTTTTTACTGTAGTGCCACCTTACATCGTTATGCAGTTTCTTATTTCGTTCAGACACCTACATTGTGGAATTCGTCAGAACCTCGTTGGGGCCTGCATTTAAGCCTAAAATAACTGCAATGAAACAGATGTTTTGAAAAAAAGACTGTTCTGGTCATATCATCAAACCTCTAAATACAGTAAAATTCACATATTAAGACCACCTAAAATTAAGACTAACCGTAAACATTATGGACACATACGAGCTCGATAGCATGCAAACGATGTTTCGAACGTTTAAAAACGTCTCTCGTATGCTTAGCGTTCATTATTTTCAGCACAAACAGCGGGCCAACGTCGGACCGATTGCGATGCGATGTTGTCACGTCGAATCGCTATCGGCACGACGTTGGTCCGGCATTCTCTGCTGGCTGGGTGGTTTCAACTGTTAACCCTTATCCCGCTGCATAAATTAATTAAGCCACTCCCAATCAAATTATTTAGGCCCCCGCCCATAGGGGCTTGAAGAAATATATGGGCTGAATGATGCTTTCACGCAGAGCTGAATCCGGCCCGCAAACTAGTACTGGTAAACCGCTTAGAGGATCTAAGCCTGTCCAGGAACCGCGGTGCGAGGCGGACCGTCCATGCTAATAAACCCTATTGGTTTCATTGGGCGACAGGGCTTGAGATGTCATTTCATCTCAATGTCGGGTAAAAGTCCCACAAAATTGGAAGCAAAATCTCCAAAATGACCTTTACAGTGTTGACGGGGACGTTAAACCTCAAATCAAACAAACAAAACCAATCAAATTACTTGACATTGCGAAAACACGCCTATACAAATGCATTGTAAACTTTATTGCAGAAAAAAACTTGAACGAACATTTTAAGATGAAAAATTGTGATATTTTTTTATTTCAGAGCAGCAATAAGAAAAATAAGGTTTACCCTGTAAACCACAGTTTTACTATATAAAAATGGGTTTCAAGCGGGTCAAAATTATATAGGCGTGTTTTCGTGATGTATATAATGTTTTTGTTAAATTTACAAACTGTATGACAAACAGTGTAGATCCTGAACAGATGGCTTCTTCAGAAGCCATCTGATCTGGATCTACACGGTTTGCAAAGGTACAGGCTGTCGTGAACAGCGGGATAAGGGTTAACGCGATGATAGCTACATTTCACGAGCCGTAAAACTTTACCACGTTCGTGTAAGACCCCCATGTAAACCACACTTTATGTAAAGAAGTGGAAATTGATTGGGCTGCCTGGTGCTTCCACGCAGAGCTGAAACTGACCACACATGAGTACTGGTAAACCGCATAGAAGGACTTAGCTTGCCCAGGCAAAGTGGTGTGAGCCAGACCGTCCAATGCATATAAGCTTTTAGTTTCATTTGGTCGCAGTGTTTCCAAAATGGCCTAAATAGTGTTGACGGGACGTTCAACCTCAATTCAAACAAAACAAATAAGGAAGAGGTCAACAACTAAGATATACAATACGTTTCGGTTAACACGCCTGTGTAATGAACATCCCTCTAAATCCCAACTTTATAAAACAGAAAAGTCGGCTTTACAGGGGTACACATTCTTTTTCTTATTTCTGCTCCAAGACATAGTTTGTGGGTACTCGTTAGAAGCCGGTTCTAGCAAACACCTACAACCTAAGTAATTAGTACAAATAAGAATAATACCGCAATTTTTACATCAGAAAATCAACCGTTTTCTATATATATATGAAAGAATATAAGAATCTGATATGGGGTTCTGTTGTAGATGAGCGTTTCCAACCCTCGAAATGACCGTGCTGAGCGGAACCGAGGCTACGCCAGAACCCCATATTGGATTCTTTTTCTTGCATAACACCTCCGGTTAGTTTTGACAGCTCGCACATGTATATTGTTTACAAAATAAAAGTAGTGCGGAAGTAGTTCCGGTAGTTGAATAGAATTGAAGCGCATTTATGTTAGTTGCCTGGGTCGGAACACCAGGGTCAGAACATAAATTTCTACCCCAGGGTAAAATCATGTATTTACTTGTCTGGTGTGCAAGAATGCACTTTGCCGCACGGATGTGTTACCGAGATCAAAACATAGACTGTTGGTACTGAATCTATATTTGGGATTGTAAAACAGAGGACCCTCGTTATAACGACAGTATTTGTTCCATATTATTGCGCCGTTATATAAAGAATTTGCAGTTATAAAGAATTCCAGTCAGGAGTATGGAATACTCCAAGAAACAAATGTTACAGACAGTTGTTAGAATCGCCTAACAAATATCTATAACATTTGTTTTTACGGCGTAGCCGTTATAGTTTTGCTTTTGTCCTACATTTTTCGTTATTCCATTGGTCAATAAAACCACATGTCCAAGGAGATGACCATTTCATTGGTCAATGATTTGCATAAATAAATCTACTCAAAAATACGACAGTTTACTGAAGTTTTAACCTAGGAAATGTTTCGTTTTTTATGTGAGACATGAAAGAAAAATATATACAGTTTCGGCTTGCTCACCGTCTTGTCCTTTGATGACCATACGTCATATGTATAATTGTGTTTCTAGTGAATTCTGTAACTGCTGCGGTGAATAGCTATTTTGACCTAATTTCACGTGGTTGGTCTATATAGCGAAAGGAACCATTTTGCGAAAGGAAGGTTCCTTTCACGAAAGGAAGAATTTTCTGCGAAAGGAATTGTTTGTTTGATTTGAGGTTTAACGTCCCCATCAACACTGTGTAGGTCATTTTGGAGACGTTGCTTCCAAGTTTGTGGGACTTTTACCCGACATTGAGATGAAATGACACCTCAAGCCCTGTTGCCCAATGAAACCAATAAAGAGATATAGCATGATAAAAACATGTAATAATCGCATTACAAATTGACAGATGTTTAATTTACAATATATGCTAAATAAAAGTTGCAGTGTATCATTTGTCTTCAGCATACTTTATGTCCCCCATTTTAACACAAAATGGACATTTTCGAATATCATTAATGTTATATAAATTCTGAAAAGGAATAAGTGTAATTTGAGTTTTAATTAGGTGCACATAAGATCAAGTTTCCGTCCGTTTGTATGCTCGTCCGTTTGTTCGTCCGCCTATGCGTTTACGTTCACCATAGCGACAACCCTAAATGTTAACCCTAGAATTTGTGTTTAAAAAAACAGTAAATAATAACGTTTTCTTATTTGTTGTGCATATACTTGAGATCATATGCTCTTGAAATGAGGTCATGTTTTTAACCTTGACCTTTTACATTGACCTTAGCTCAAACAGGCGGGACACCGCTCTCTGCAAAGCTATTTTTCCTCGCGTGACATCTGAATTGTTTGAATACAGTAAACCAGTTCATAGCTAGACAATTGTTGCTGTCACTATTGTAGCTCATATTGCACGACCCGCAGAAAAAGCGACCGACTGAAGTCGGTTGATTTTCTAAGAGTGCCCTAAAATCACCGTGTCATTCTGTCAGTCTGTCTGTCCGTCCGTAACCCGTTTGTGAAAATTGGTGATAGTGACTTAACCGCTTGGAATATTTAAACAATTTTTGGCATACTGATAGATATCAATGAGATCTAACCAATGAACTTACACAATATTACATTCCATTTAGTATAGCCTCGCCGAGGCGAAAAATGTGAAAATTTTCGAACTGCTTCACCTCGGAAACCGTTAGGCCGATTGAAGTCAAATTTCATATGGAGCCTCTATGGGATGGGGGAAACCAAAATTTGCTCATGGGGTCCAGGTCACATGACCCAAATGGCCGCCAAGCCATATATGGTCTGTCTGTCTGTCCGTCCGTAACCCGTTTGTGAAAATTGGTGATAGTGACTTAACCGCTTGGAATATTTCAACAATTTTTGGCATACTGATAGTATCAATGAGGTCTAACCAATGAACTTGCGAAATATTACATTCCATTTAGTATAGCCTCGCCGAGGCGAAAAATGTGAAAATTTTCGAACTGCTTCTCCTCGGAAACTGTTGGGCCGATTAAGGTCAAATTTCATATGGAGCCTCTATGGGATGGATGAAACCAAAATTTGCTCATGGGGTACAGGTCACATGACCAAAATGGCCGCCAAGCCATATATAGTAAAAACCATTCAAAATAGTCTTCTCCAGAACCACTTGGCAGATTTCCACGAAACTTGATAAATAGCATCTGGGTAGGCCCATCATAAATTGCTAAAATGGTGATTCTGGGTTGACCTTGACCTTCTTTGTGCCTAGGTCAAACTTTGACACATATGCTTTTGTATTGGAAAAGTGAGAATTCATTTTATCCTGCAAATACAGAATACAGTACTAAAGTATTAGAAATATTTTTGCTCCTTACGATAGGGCGCATTTGTTGGGGGAACCGTTTTAGGTCCAGGTCACATGACCAAAATGGCCGCCATACCCATATATGGTAACACTCATAAAGCTAAAAGCATCCGGCGGGTCGTGCACTTCAGCTGAAGCACTGGTTTCTAAACAACCTTCCAATTAAATCTACGCCGCATATCTTTTTTAAAGATATTTCTTGTTAGAGTATAAGATTACAAGACCCTTTCATGACTATGGACTCGATTTGTGCATATCTAACCCGACGGAAGCCCACGCCGCTTAGTTAAGTAGTCATTCCACCGTTAAATTGCCGTTTTAACTAGTTTTGCCGTTATAACGAATGTCGGTATACAAGAGGGTTGACTGTAAAATAAACATTACAATTTCGATCAGAAACCGTTCATTTGTAGGCCCATATCTCTCTTGGGTATGCTATCAGAATGTGCGGAGAACAAACCGAAGAAGATGCCAAAAAGAAGGGGCAGGCACGAGATGAAGAAATGGGAAGAGAGGAGAGGCAGTAATTAAAACAGCTACAACATCCACGTTTTGAAACTGGACAACCTCGTACAGGAAACAGATAAAATATAACAATGTTAAATTTAAGTTCAACCGAAAAGCGGCCCCGCCCATCGGGGCTTGAAGAAATAGATGGATTGCATGATGCTTCCAGGCAGAGCTGAAACCGACCCGCAAACGAGTACTGGTAAACTACTTTGAGGACCTAAGCCTGCCCAGGCAAAGCGATGCTTATAAACCCTATTGGTTTCATTAGGCGACAGACCTCGAGGTGTCTTTTCATCTCAATGTCGGGTAAAAATCCCGCAAAATTGGAAGCAACGTCTCCAAAATCACCTATACAGTGTTGACGAGAACGTTAAACTTCAAATCAAACAAAACAAAATCAACCGAAAAGAAGCATGATTATATACATGTAGCTGTGTCATATGAAGATTTTATTCAGCGCCCGAGATTTTGCTAAATATTAAAAACTGACGTTTCATTGAGAAATGATCAATATGAAAGAAACATTGACTGCTTTCACGCAAAATTCTCATTTAAGGTGGGTGGACCCAACTGACAATTCCCTCGTTTTCCGACACGGGAAACAATCAATCCTTCTGGTAGGCCCCGCCCATCGGCGTTCGGAGAAATAGACTGGGCTGCATGATGCTTCCACGTAGAGCTGAAACCGACCGCACTTTAGTTCTGGCAAACCGCTTAGACGGTTTAAGCCTGCCCAGACAAAGCGGTGCGAGTCGGACCGTCCATGCATATAAACACCATTGTTTTCATTAACTGGTAGGGCTTGGGATGTCATTTCGTCCCAATATCGGGTAAAAGTCCCACACAATTGAAAATGACCTGTTGCCTCAATTCAAATCAAACAAAGAAGCTTTTCTGTTCCTTTTACTGAGACTTTTGTTTCTTTGAATTGGGGTTTAATGTCCCCTTCAACATTATTCAAGTCATTTTGGAGACGTTGCTTCCAGTTTTGTGGGACTTTTACCCGTGTTTGAGATGGAATGACACCTCAAGCCCTACCGCCCAATGAAACCAATATAATGCTTATAAATATGCATCCGACTCGCAACACTTTGTCTGGGCAGGCTTAATCCTCACCAGTACACATGTGAGATCAGTTTTTGGTCTGCGCGGAAGCGCCATGCAGCCTAATCTATTTCGGCGGTGCCCATTACACAATGGTATATACATTACTTCACTTGCTTTTTGTTAAAATACAGGTTTTGGGTACTCAACGAGGCGGTTCTAACGAGTACCCATAATCTATGTTTGGAGCAGAAATAAGGAAAACATCAAAAACATTCACCTGAGAAAATGCTAGTTCTACAGAGATCTATCTGTACTAATGCTGTCTTCTTGGCTCTAAGATTTTCATTTTGTTTTCATATGGGCCCCGTTAAGCGATTTTGGAACTTATCGCCTATGCGAGCAGCGAAGGTTCAGGCGAGGCTCGCGCAGTCTCGCCAGAACATTCGCTGCTCGCTCATATACAAGCAGTTAATCAAGAGGTACCTTCAAACAGAAAGCCATATCCCTGGCCCCTCTGAATGGCTGGGCATGCGCAGTTAACATTTGTCATGACGGAATGCTCGAAGACACAAATTCGCTTGGCGGGGCTCCTATAATAATTCGTGATATTTTTCTTATTTATGGTCAAAACATACATTGTGCGCTCTCGTTAGAACCGCCTCGTTCTGACGAGTATACAAGTCTATGTTCTGGGGAAATGTTTACTCACGTAAACCCCACTCTTCTCTGTATATACATATTTATTTGGATGACTACAAACTTGATATCACACATGTACAAAATGGGAGCCGTGATGGACAAACCTTTGCTATGGTTATGGATTTCAGTCGCCAATCAGGAGAACCTTACAGAAAAGGGTCCAAAACTGACCAAACAAGAGGCCCATGGGCCACTATGCTCACCAGAGCTCCGGTGTGCACTGCCCACTGGCAGCCATGTATTTTAACATATGATGTTAAATTGTTAATCAGCCGATTATTAAGTCTCCAAATGAACCCCGATACCGAAAGGAGCACCAATGTGGCCTCTTTATCTGAAAGATTAGGCATTTTATGAAGTGGAGGGGATGTGCATGGACCCAATAGAGCCCTGGTTGCGCTTTATCATAAGGGGCTACAATATATATGGTTTATGAGTGGGGATCTGTACGGTTCCTGAGATATAAGGCTTTTTCACCAGTGGAGGGACTGAAGCATGGCCCCGCCGGTCACCAGGAAAGCCTAAGATTGTTGTCACTTAATGCATCTTATCATAAGGACCAAGAATATATAGGGGGTGGATCTGAACGGTTTCTGAGATATGAGGCCCTTTTATGAAATGGAGGGGAGAGGAACAGCCCCTGTGGACCCCTCAACTTCACAATAGGACAAATATCTGAGAAACAATTTATAGCCCCACCCCTAAACCATATATATTCCTGTTCATTATGATAAGACGCATTCATCATGGGGTCCTCTGGTGTGCCCCGGGTCATGTTGCAAGTCATGCTACACCCCTCCACTTCATAAAAAGCCATATATCTCAGAAACAGTTAAGAACCCCACCCCTATACCATATATTTTCTTGTTCCTTATGGTAAGACTCATTCAATCACACCAAACTGGGGGTCTCTTTGTGCTGGGGTAATGTGCTGGGGCCATGCCCGCCCCTCCACCTCATTAAAATTCAAAATATCATAGAAGCCATTCAGATCCACACCACATAATCCTTTATATTCTTGTTCCATATGATTAGACACATTCAGCCACATCAACTTGAGCGGTGGGGCATAATCCAGTCGCATACTGCCATAACATTTAGGCTGCATGATAAAGTTGAATACTGGTAAACCGAAGGTCTAAGCCTGCCCCGAAAAAGTGAACATCTTAAACCCTTGCGGTTTCTTTAGGTGGTTGCGCTTGAGCTGTCATTTCATCTGAATGTAGGTAAAAGTCCCACATAATTGGAAGCAACATCTCCGAAATTAACTGAATGGTTTTGAAGGGGGTGTGAGACCGCAAACAAACAAAACTACCATAACATGACTGGATTGAGTCAGAAAGTCAAGGCATTTACCGAGAACGAAAAACGGTTTAAGGGGAATGCGAACACCTCGCAGATTTTTCCGCCATTTTTCAAAGGGAGGCAACTTTCGGAACTTCCTGTTCGCTTTTCTATAAGCCCTGCACATCCAGATAGTCTGACCAGAGACTTCTCTTGCTGCATGAAGGAGCAATGGGCCCTAAGCTATCCTTAGAGCGCAGAACGAAGACTCTGATCGGAATGCGCAGGCTGATCTGAGTCTTCGCTGAGCGCACATGTTAATTGTACGAAATTCTGTACTCCGTCCGGCTCAATTTTTTGGGGGCGGGGTCGGGGGGGGGGGGGGTTAGGTTACGTTCCTTTCAAGATTATTTCACTCATATTGAGCCGATCGTTAATCAGAGGTAGGCGAAAACCGGAGTACCCGGAGAAAAACCACCCGACCTTCCGTTGCAGAACTTGGCGTCTCACATATGACCCGAGCCAGGCTCGAACCCACAGCGGTGAGATACCTAATGATTAAGAGACAGCGCTCTCAACCACTGGGCCACGGAGGCCCGTTCCGTCCGGCTCAATAACTTCTTTAATAAAGAAATATTATGGTAATAATAATAATCGACCTTATTTATAGAGGATAACACATTTAGCACTAGTGCTAATCTTCCATGTGGCCCTCTTTCCTGGGCATGAACCAGTACTAAGCACTGTGGATAAAGTCTCTTGCTCAAGGAAACAACACCTGGGCTTGCGAGGAACTACCTCGCAAGCCTCTCGATCTCAAATCCGATGGTTCACAGAGGAAGTTTTCGAATTCCATTGGTATATTGAAAATGAAATAAGCAATGTTCTGTATCTTCTATATCTGTCCTAAACTGAAACAAAACATTGTTAAGCTTGAGGTAAAACCTCGCCAACACTAGTTAGGTCAATTTGGAGAGGTTGTTTCCGATTTTGTGCGACTATTACCCGATATTGAGATGAAATGACATCTCAAGCTCCTCCGCCCAAAGAACCCGCTAGGGATTATGGAGTAGTCCGATTCGCACCACATTTTGGGTTAGGCTTAGACCTAGGCGGTTTACCAGTACTCAAGTTCGATTGATTTCAGCTTTGTACGGAAGCACAATGCTGCCCAATCTATTTCTCCAAGCCCGGATGGATGGGACGCCGGTTTCATACAAAATCATACAAAATCGTTAAATATGCGGAAAGAATTTCCGATTCGCAGAAGAACCTGCAATGGTAAGAATACAGAGTCCTTGTATGATTTAACTGAAAATACAATATCCCCCCCCCCCCACACACACACACAAAAGGAAAGGTCTTCCTTCCTTCCTTCCTACTGATACTGCGTCGGTCACATTTGACCATTACCGCAGCTGTATATTACATATAGTCCAGGTTTGCAGGATGAAAGCCTATATATACATTGTAATCATGTAATTACGGTAGGAATCTTTAACCTGCACAGGGGATGCTTCTTCCAGCACAGGGGGGTGGGGGGGACTCCAGTTAACGTCCCGATCCGAAGGACGGTGCACTTTATGACATGCATCCCTGCAAATGATGCCAATGGAGCCTGTTCGGACACCGAAATTTTATTGCCGCTGCGGGGATCGAATCCGGGACCTCTAGCATCAGAGGCAAGTGCACTAACCACTGAGCTATCATGCTCCACAAACAAAAAAATGTCTAGTTCAAGTGGACTGGCATTAGCCAAAACACGTTAAAATAACTATTGCCAGTCGACTTACAACAGCCAAAATACGATTGGCATTCGCCATTTTTCATATTTTGGCTTATAATATATAGCCATTTTTACGAATTTCAATCATTTCTAGTCAACTGTATTTGAGCCAGCGCACGACAAATCCTACAACAAGACATGTGCGCCCAACGAAGACTCAGATCAGCCTGCGCATCCGCGCAGTCTGATCAGAGTCTTCGTTGTGCGCTCTAAGGACAACTAAAGGCCCAATGCTCATCCATGCAGCAAGAGAAGTATCTGGTTAGACTACATGGACGCCCTCGGCTTGGGTGTGCGTCGCCCGTTTGGCATCCCTGCGTTGAAACTCGGATTCGGCGGGTGGAGAAGGGGAGAAGGTACGGGGGCCAGCTGCTCGATGGACCTGCCGACGATGGCGCAATGGGGGTAGCGTCGGTGGCATGCTTGGCGAGCTGGAGTGGCCGTCCCTGGAGGACCGTCGTGGGCGGTCATCTTTGGCCTTCTTCTTTGGGATGCGTTCAGGTACAGTGGCCGTTGGTGGGGACAAATGCTTGACCCCTGCGGTGGTTCCGGCCCGAGAGGGGGCATCGGGATGTGAGCAGCTCGCAGTGCCATGGCAGCCGGTCCTATAGTGATGCCCTGAAAAATTCCTTTTTCCCTAGAACTATTTCCCAGTGGAATAGTCTTCCCTCTTCTGACCGCAGAGGAGTTCAAAGCCCGTACAGTGTAAGATTAAGTTTCAGAGGTATGCGTTATAGTTATTCAGATTGTAAATAGTTTTAAGGACTCATCCAGTGACCTCTTTTTTTTTTAAGCCAAATTCAAAATTTAGGCTAAATTCTAAATTTAGCTACGCACCCAACTGAGGTAATGGCCAAATTTGACCGACTCAGTATAAGAAGATAAATACAGTAGAACTTCGATGGCTCGAACAGCGATGACTCGTTTACCATGAATGTGTCGAACCCATTCTTGGGCCCCTAGCGAAATCCTCTACATAAGAAATAGTGGGGATAATTAGGGAAATTTTAGTCTGTTATCTTGCAAATGTATGCTGTGTGTAATCATTAGAATCGCCTCGATGAGGCGATTCTAATGAGTACACACAGCATACATTTTCATTATAGAACACCGAAAAGATGTCTAAAAGTATCTTGTTATGCCTCCTGACAGTAACCTCAGTGGCTCGAACTACCCCTGTCTCGAACAGATTTTCGAGGTCCCAAAGCTATTCGAGCCATTGAAGTTCGATTGTAGATAAATAGTTGGCGGTTGGCGCACATGTAAGTTGTAGAAAATGCTGTGCCCCGGCTCATTTATTTTTTTTCTATTTCACTGAATATCTAGAATTTACAAGAACTATTTTGGTATATATAAATAGCACTGAAAAACCTACGTAAAATCTTTGCCGATCCGTCTGTATCTGTCCTTTGATGCTACATATTCACATCCGGCCTCAATCTGGTCCAGAGCTCGAACCTCCGATCCACCTGGGGTGAAAACTCGTCTGATACATCCTCCGGTCGGATTCGATAATGATTCGGTCAGAAAATCACAGAACTTGTCGAACTGGGGAAACTGGTGTGTATTTAGCGTTAACTGCTTTCCCCTCGTAAAGGGGTCACCGCTCATATACATAGTGATCCTCTTCCCTTGCATCGTAGGCGAAAGCATTGTTCCGGATGGGCGACCAGAATGTCCAGGAAAACAATAAAATCCACTTTTTGTCACATTTTCTACACCATTTTGTTGTTAAATCTGACAATTACGCCAAAACGTAGGTTGGTAACGTCCATTTAACAACAAGGTGCAAGGAATGTTGGGAACGCTATTGTTCTGAACGTCGCGATAAAACAAACGCTTTCTTGACTTTGAAAAGAAACGTCTTGGGACTTTTTCAAGCGTGTACGTCACAGAAGGAAGCTTCCTTTGTGTTGCAACAAAAACTTATAATACTAAATTTAAAAACAAAACAAGAAAGTCGATCCGCATGCCAAGCCAAGAACAAGAACATGTAATAGATAAGCGTGTAAACGGTTTTAAAATTTAAAACGCCTCTTCATAAAGCCCTTTAAATAATACGGTATTGATCCAAGTCCAGGTCACGTTTAATCCATTAAAATCTTGAAATAAAAGGAAACTGAAAAAAAAATATCCTTGTTGAAACATGTAACATGCTAGGAATTCTCCAGGAAAATCAATATAAATCAAAAGATGACATTAACTAAATCACTAACTAAATACCTGCAATTAATTAACCCTTTTTGTACCAAATGGAATCTTCCACCTTACATATAGCACGAGTTCATGTTCGGAAAATGGCTGAACTTTTAGCAAACAGTGGAGGCCCTGATCAGCGGCGTTACGCCGCGTTCTGCGGCGTCTGATCTGGGCCTGCACTGTTTGCCAAGGTACTCCTTTAGGGATTTCTGGTACTCAATGGGTTAAGGCTAAAATATTTGCAATGAAACCAACCTTTAAAGGAAAAAAAATATTTTGGTCATACCATAAAACCTCTAAATATTCTGGCTCTGGACATCACGAACACACGCCTATATAATTTTGACCCCCTCGAACGCCAATTTTATACAGTAACAATAGCACCGCATGCGGGTGCCAACGCTCGGCTGCACCCCCTTTTCATAATGAACACCTAGTCCGAGTTTCAAGTAAATATGTTCAGTAATGACAGAGATAGTACAAAATGTCCAAGTTTTTGCACGACGACGCAGACGACGCCAGAGCTATGACAACACCTCGTCGTTTTCTTCGAAAACAGCCGAGCTAAAAATGGAGTTTACAGGGACAAACCTTGATGAGGCGGTTCTTACGAGTCCCCACAATCTATATTTTAGAGCAGAAATAAGAAAAATATCACAATGTTTCATCTTAAAATATTCGTTTTTTCCGGGGTTTAAGTTTACAATGTATTTGTATAGGCTTGTTTTGTAATTAATTTTTAAATCGTTTAGTCACGTGAATATCTGTATATGGTAGGAGAAAAGTTGCAAGGGTATACATTTTTTTTTCCTTAAATTTGCTCAAAACATAAATTGTGGGTGCTCATTAGAATCGCCTCAAAGACGCGGTTCTAATGAGCACCAGCAAGCTGTAATTTAAGCAAAGTTATAATTGCTCAAAACAGATCGTTAGAACCGAGTATCCACAACATTTGTTTTAAGCAAGTGAGGCGGTTCTAACGAGCATTTACTGTAACGGTGCTGTTGGAGCCGGCTCTTTTAGCGACGCGGGTAGAGTGGTTGGCTTGTTCGCGATGTTAAGCAACGGAGATTGCGATTAGTACCTGGATGGATGACCGCGTTGCTTGACTTCGTGGACGACCCGGTTTACGCTACATTGGTGGCAGCGGTGGGATGGAAACAGTGCCGTTGGTTTGTTATATAGTCTCCGGCATGAGGCATGTTGTGTGATTTCGGGACGAAGTCAAGAGGGGACGAAATGTAACAGCCTTGCTCTTTTAGCGACGCGGGTAGGGTGGTTGGCTTATTCGCGAAGTTAAGCAACAGAGATTGCGGTTAGTACCTGGATTGGTGACCGCGTTGCTTGACTTCGTGGACGACCCGGTTTACGCTACACTACAAACTGTGTTTTGAGCAAATAAAAGCAATATATAATACGTTTTTATTATAAAAAAAAGCCTATAGTATGGTTATGAATCCTAAGGAAAATTGATGGTTTATATGCGGAAAGTCATTAGAGAAAGAACTGTCCCCTAAAAGTTAAACTAGGTACGAGTCACTCTCACACTTTCAGTTAAATTCTTCATTCATTATATCGCATCAAATGATATCGAGGTTTTTGATTGCTTGTTTTTAGTTTAATGGTCCTGTCAACACTTTAGGTTATATCGAACTGGTCAGTTTATCTACATGTAGCCACACTTCTGGGCAGGCATATACCCAGCGGTTTTCCAGTGCAGGGCACATTCTTTCGCCAGAAACTGACAACTGTCCTTCTTAAAATAGCGGAAGTGAGAGACTGACCGCAGAAAATATTTCATGGTCAATCGCCACGAAAGAATGTTGCCTGTCCCAACAGGTATCGAACCCGCGACAGTCAGACGCGCATCCGACTGAGCTACCGAGGCCGGCTACCGGGGACGTCAAAACTCAGCTCAATTATTCTAATTAATATGCACAAACAATTTGTTTGTTTGTGCATATTAATTAGAATAATTTCGGTATTTTAGACATCAACTATTAACCCATATATGCCCAGCGTTCCTTTTTGGGGGACACTGGCAAACAGTGTAGACCAAGATCTGAGTCTTCACTGTTTGCTTAAAGAACATTCACTTTTGATAAATTTACAATACTCAAAAACAAATCTGACCCCGATACTTGGAAAAAGGACTACTCTAAACTTATTAGGTGGAAGATTACATTGTTATATATGGTAACAAAATCTCAGCGAAGATCAAGGTTAGGAGTTTTGTGCCAAATACAGTAAAATTCCTATATTAAGACCACCTTTGAGACTGTTCAAAAGTGGTCTTAAAGACCACTTTTGCACAGTTCCAAAGGTGGTCCCTGACCAAAGGACATTCTGTGCAGAAAGCACGAAGACATAATAACTGCATCCTTCTAAATAAGCTTTTTATAGCAAAATAAGTCTTAATTTTAGGTGGTCTTAATAGTGGAATTTTACTGTATTTTATTTGGTAACACATTAATTAGCCACTGTACTCGCTTAAGTCGGGCATAACCAACATGCATATGCTATATATCATGAGGTGCCTTTGTGCCATAAATCTTCTATTTTTGGTATCATTAAAACGATTTTGTGATATCAATAATTACTGTCACACTGTGAAATCACTAATTATTTTGTGGTATCAAGAAATCGATTTTGTGATATCGATTATTTGCTTTCACCTTGATTTGAGGTTTAACGTCCGTCAACACTATTTAGGATATGTGAATTTTAACCGACATTGAAATGAAATCATGCCGCCTAATTAAACCAATAGGGTTTACATGCATGGACGGTCGAACTCGCACCACTTTTCCTGGACAGGCTTAGACCTTCTGGTCAATTTACAAGCACTCAAGTGGCCGGTTTCAGCTCTGCGTGTATGCAGCCCAATATATTTCTCCAAGCCCCGGCGAGGGGCAATTTTCACAAAGTAAGACTCAATTTGTGATATCACGATTTTGTGATATAGCAAATTTATCTTTATATTTAATGAAATCACGTAATATGAGCGAATTTGTGATATCACAAATTAATATTTTCCATTTGAATTTTTAGAAAAATGAGCGCTTCCAAAATGATCACTGAGCATGCGGTTCCGAAGCGCATGCTCTTGCGGAAGAAATATGGCGACAATCAAGATGGGGAATGTCGTTCAAAAAGGAGAAAGTTCTAGTAAAATTCGTGCGCCGTTCAAAACAGTCTACTATGTGTTTGCCAACCCTTATACCGCTGCATAAATTAATTTAGCCACACCCATTTACATTCCAACCAATCAAATTACTTTATGTAATTTATTCATTCAAATTCGCAAAGTGAATGACAAACAGTGTAGATCCAGATCACTGTTTGCAAAGGTAGAGCAGGATAATGGTTAGTATATCACTACGACGTTGGTCCGCCATGACGCCAAGACAACAAATTTGATTAGGGAGTAAAACTTTGCATTACTTGGGAATCTAATGAGTGGGAAGCCCTTGTCACACGAAACCACCATGTCAGATATGAAGGCTTTATCTCAAAGGGTTAAGCAGTTATGACCAATGTTACAGTTGTCCATCGAACAAACCAACAAACAGACAGGGGAAAACAATATGCCCCTGCTATCGCTGCGGGTAAGTTATTCAGGCTAATAAACATAGATATGAGAAAAGCACCTTAGGGAGTTCATAACGAGATCGTATTAGCCATGGTTAACCAGCCATCCTTGTTTGAGTTCGCGAAGTTCCACTGTAAATGTTTTGGGAGGATCGCAATGATCCCTAGCGACCTTGACATAAACTAACAGGCTGCCACCTTCTACCAAAATCACTGCTTTCTTAAAACGACATTTTTAATGGCTATTTCATCTCCCATGCTTTAAAACAACAACAATTAGGTAATATTTCCGATATTTAATTAGAATATTGGATCAAAACATGTTGATTGATAGTTTAATCTGAATTTTATGTGCTCTGGGTGACAAATAATCAATTAACAGACCTGGAATAGGAGAATTAACCCATCGTTTATCAATATTTAAATCTGATTGTTCTATCATAATATTGGATCAGACAATATGAAATACATTTTAGTGCACACGCGCAGTCTAAGCTTTTCAGCATACGTAATGATCAGTAAAAAGGTGCTGGCTGATACAGACATACACTGCTCACATCCCAGCCAGCCAACACGCCTATACAATTCTGACCCCCTTGAACCCCACTTTCATATATAGAAAAACTGGGCTTTACAGGGGTATATCATATTTTTCTTATTTCTGCTCCAAAATATAGATTGTTGGTACTCGTTTGAACCGCCTCGATGAGGCGGTTCTAACGTGTACCCATAATCTATATTTTGAGCAGAAATAAGAAAAATATCACAATTTTTCTTCTTAAACTATTCGTTTTTCGGCGGTAAAATTTACAATGGGCATGGTTTCGTAATGTAAGACTGTCTGTCGAACTTCTGGTCAACGTTTGGTCAACGTCTGGTCAACGTTGGATCATTATCGATACGCCATGCTAACGTCGTACTGGTGTTGGTCGAACGTTCGCCGCAGGCTCGTGTTATTTCACACTGTCAACGCCAAAACAAACGAAATTAGCACCCCTGAAACCTGGCTTCAATAGCATAGTCTGATTTGATCAGGGGTTAGGGTTGGTGGGGGTAATGGAAACCGAATACTATTAAAGAAATTGGAAAGAAAGATGAACGAAAGAAGGAAAAAAAGAAAGAAATCTATAAACTGATTAATTCCAAATAATACAATCGCTTTACAAGTCCACGGGAAAGTATAATTTTTATAATCGAAGTACTGAAGGCACAGACTGAAGATGCTAACTAATTCGATGGTTTTTATTTCTTGTTTAAGTTTGACGTCCCCGTTCACACCTTTAGCTCATCTGGAGACGTTGCTTCCGATTTGTCGGGACTGTAATCAAACTTGAGATGAAATGACATCTGAAGCCCTGCCGCCCAAAGGAACCGCTAGGGTATATAAAGCGGTTCGACCCGTACCACATTTTTGGCAAGATGTTGTCCAGTTTATACCTTCTAAGCGGTTGACCAGTACTCAAGTTCGGTGCGCGGCAGTATCAAGGGACATAGCTCAAGCTCTTGATAGAGCATCAAGGATATAATGTTATCGCTCCCTCTAAATTATATTCCTTTAACTGCTCATCATTGTTTTTCTTTTTATATATTGCGTTCACTGAAAACGACCATTGGTATAGCTGTAGAAATAAGATTAACTTCAAAATATTGTAGTGAAAGAATCGGAGACAAACACCCCTTCTCTATGGTAGAGTAACTTCTCTGATGCTTATTAAACTTTTTAGAAAAGTAACACACTTGACGATCTACACCATTATCATAACACTGCCTGCGACAACTTCACTAGCATCTACAGCTAGCTTAAACTCCTTTTTAAGGTTGGTGCCAAGAGAACTGGCTCACTCTTAGGCTTATTAAATGCTTTTTGGCATTCTTCGTTCCAATGGAATTTTCATTCTTCTAATGAGCAAATTTGTCAAAGGCTCAGCAATGACATAAATTATTACATAACTTTCTGTAATGACCAGCCATATCAAGAAATCGCATGTACTAACGGGAAATTTTGAAATATTTTAAACTTTAGCCTCAATGGTTTTCACATGACCTTGACCTACAACATGACATAGAATGTCAATCTTGCATTACAGCATTCAATTTTTGCCAGATTTATTGTCGACTATAAAAGAATGAGCTGTTGATTCCACTTTTTCACTATATATGACAGCATCATCAATAAAAGCACCACAACCATGTTTATTAAGCGCTGAAACGTAGCTCGAGAGTTTTTCATTCAAAATGGCATGACAATAGTTGAACAATCCGTCTGTCGAAGTAAGTGCAGAAACCTCATTTGCTCTTTCTGTGAGAGGAATTTGCCAAACTCCTTTAAGAAGTTCGAATTTCGGTATGTATTTGACATTCCCGATGTTATCAATGCAGTCATCCAATCTTGGAATTGGAAAGCTGTCTGTTTTACTCAAAGAATTAACTTTCCTAAAGTCTGTACACATATGATATGTCCCATCAGGTTTGGGTACAAGAATACAAGAAGAACGCAATTCACTGAGCCTTTGCTCCATAAATTCATTGTCCAATAAATACTGAATTTCTTCTTTATGATATTTTGTTTTATAGGATTCATTCTGTATGGGTGTTGTTTTCATGTTTAGAATCATAGAAACATTTTGTCTGCCCAAGTTCGAATATCCGGAAATATGTGCTCATATTAAAAAATCACTGTTTCAGTTCGTTTTGTTGATCTAGTTCTAGAGTCAAGATTCCTAAGAATGTCAAAATACTGCAGTTTTTCAATGATGTGGGGCCAGATTTCATTGAATTAATGTCCTCGCAATTAAGAGAAACAGAGCTAAGAAGACTGAATTTTGCTTGTCTATGTTTTCCTTAACCCTTGTCCTGCTGAATATTTCAATATGCCACGCCCACTACCGATTATCAACCAATCAGATAACTTGAAGCAAATTATTGCAACAAAATCATAAACTGAAAGGCAAACAATGAAGATCCTGATCAGATGGCTTCTTTAGAAGGCATCTGATCTGGCTCTACATTGTTTGAAAGATAAGACATATCCGGGCTCAGCAGGACAAGGGTTAAGCATGTTAACATGACATAGCCATTTCAGCTTGCGCCTCACAGGAGTGTGAATATTATGTAATTTACATTACTGCTCTTTTTTGTCTGCACCGTATGGATCATAATATCTGGCTTGCAAGGATTTTCGAGGAATAGACAAAAGAGCAAGTACCTAATCACCTGGATAAAAATTCCTTTCTTTTGTTCTGATGTGATACAGTTATTTCATTTTTTCTTTGAGCTGAAGAAGATCGACCCCAGCTGCTTTGCAAGTTTTTGAAAGTATATTTTTTTAAGTCAGACACATACTGAAGTAAGTTTAAGGAAATGTCATCATACGAGAGAAATTTCACTTTAGGACCACGAATAGTATGTCCAAACCAGTGCTTCAGCTGAAGTGCACGACCCGCCGGATGCTTTTAGCTTTATGAGTGTTACCATATATGGGTATGGCGGCCATTTTGGTCATGTGACCTGGACCTAAAACGGTTCCCCCAATAAATGCGCCTTATCGTAAGGAGCAAAAATATATCTTATACTTTAGTACTGTATTCTGAATCGTTTGCAGGATAAAATGCATTCTCACTTTTCCAATGCAAAAGCATATGTGCCAAAGTTTGACCTAGGCACAAAGAAGGTCAAGGTCAACCCAGGGTCACCATTTTAGCAATTTATGATGGGCCTACCCAGATGCTATTTATCAAGTTTCGTGGAAATCTGCCCAGTGGTTCTGGAGAAGACTATTTTTGAAGGGTTTTTACCATATATGGCTTGGCGGCCATTTTGGTCATGTGACCTGGACCCCATGAGCAAATTTTTGTTTCCCCCATCCCATAGAGGCCCCATATGAAATTTGACTTTAATCGGCCCAACGGTTTCCGAGGAGAAGCAGTTCAAAAATTTTCACATTTTTCGCCTCGGCGAGGCTATACTAAATGGAATGTAATTTTTCGCAAGTTCATTGGTCAGATCTCATTGATATCTATCAGTATGCCAAAAAATGTTTAAATATTCCAAGCGGTAAAGTCACTATCACCAATTTTCACAAACGGGTTACGGACGGACAGACCATATATGGCTTGGCGGCCATTTTGGTAATGTGACCTGGACCCCATGAGCAAGTTTTGGTTTCCTCCATCCCATAGAGGCTCCATATGAAATTTGACTTCAGTCGACCCAACGGTTTCCGAGGAGAAGCAGTTCGAAAATTTTCACATTTTCGCCTCGGCGAGGCTATACTAAATGGAATGTAATATTTCGCAAGTTCATTGGTTAGATCTCATTGATATCTATCAGTATGTCAAAAATTGTTTAAATATTCCAAGCGGTTAAGTCACTATCACCAATTTTCACAAACGGGTTACGGACGGACAGACAGACTGACAGACTGACAGAATGACACGGTGATTTTAGGGCACTCTTAGAAAATCAACCGACCTCAGTCGGTCGCTTTTTCTGCGGGTCGTGCAATACCTATTCAAATGGACTGAAGCCAAGAGATTCTTGCACAGATTCTCTAACAGCAAATACAAGTAAATTCATCCTTCTCTGTGTCAAAGCAGTAAGATCTTATCAGGTTTTTCAATGATGGAATCTTTCAAAGGCAACTTGACTTGGTGATGACTTATAATGAATTATGTCTAGTTCATGCATATCTTCCTGAAATTTTTCAGAAGTAAAATTTGAATGTTTGAACAACGACACAAGAGAGGCGTGATTCTCATGAACGTCCGTCTGCGTGTCAGGCAGACTTAAAGACAGAGACCTTGTCATCTCCTCATTAAAAAGGTATCAGTTAAATCGCAACCCTGTTTCCAATCAGTACCCCTTGTGACTGCACAGGATGGATAAAGATCCCGCCTGCTAAATGGGATCTGGTGGTTGACCAATGCAAGGATTTGAAGTCAAAAGTGGGTTTACCACGACCTTATCGCCAGCTGCAATAAATGAACATCTTTAAAAGGTAAAAAGGTCTTATACCAACAGCAATTGAATCAGATACTGGCAGGTCCGATGACAAATAAACGTTATGATGCGGAACATTTACAAATCCACATTCCACATCCTGAATAAGGCACTTTGGCCCAAAGAAGTCGTCTCAGAAGAAGGCGGAGTATCTGCAAAAATAAGAGATTAAGAAACCCCGGCATCTCATAAGATTTTAATAGATGGATGGACATAACTGTCACCAATTCGTGACACAAAACTAGCTGATAAGAATGGTTCAGAAATCTCCACAACTGATGCTGTCTCAGATAAATTTGGTATCAAAAAGAGTTTCCCCACTTACACAAGATCGTGGTTTTGGCCTTTTCGAGATCAAGCCTGTATAGGCTCAAGTTCCTCTTGACTTTCCTGTTTTCTTCAATTTTAAAAATTCAGAGATCAAATGACCTATATGTTTGCAATAATTACAAACTACTCGAGATTGAGATTGGAGATTCTGGTCGTTGTTTTCACCAGAAGACAGGGAATGACCCCGGCCTTTGTTTTCACCAGAAGGTGTGGAGCAAGGTATACACATGTTATTCATTTCACAAATAAGCATTATTAACAGCAGTATACAACCACTGGAACAGGTGCCGCAGCGGGTCGAACAGATTGAACAGGTTTCCAAAACGTCTCCATTTCTTTTCCACTTGTTGTTAAACCCCGACCACACTATAACATGTTGCGTGGAATTATTGGAGTTCCACTTATTGCTGACATAGTACTGTCATGGTCCAAGCTTGCGGATAGTCATTGCCTTGTACAATTTATTCCCATATAGACTATTCGGGAAACTCGAGAAGCAAATGCAAACACGTACGATTTGATTTAAAGTTTTTGTTTGAGTTGAGGTTTTACGTCCCCGTCAACACTATTTAGGTCATTTTTGGAGACGTTGCTTTCAATTTTGTGGGACTTTTACCCGACACCGAGATGAAATGACATCTCAAGCCCTGCCACCCATAGAAACCGCTAGGGTTTAAGGAGCGGTCCAACTCGCATCACTTTTCTTGGGCAGGCTTAGACCTAAGCGGTTTACCAGTATTCAAGTTCGGTCGGTTTCAGCTCTGCGTGGAAGCACCGTGCAGTCCATCTTTTTCTCCAAGCCCCAATGGGCGGGGGCGATTGATTTAAAGTTATAAAAATAAGAAAATACATCTTATTTTATGGGGGAAAAAGCATAAATAGAAAGGTATAAAAAATCTAAAAATTTCGTTTGGAGAACCCAGCATTGACGACAGTAACATAAACACCTAATGCGAGATCAAAGTCTAAAGTGGGTAAGAAGACGTTAGACTAATTACAATTAGAATAAACGACCATTGTGATTTTACACCAAGACAAGAATAAGTAAACAAAGTAGCATATACAGTGAAATTCCGCTATTAAGACCACCTTAAATTAAGACTAATTCTGCTTTTAAAAGCTTATTTAGAAGGTTGCATTTTTTCTTTCTTTGTGTTTTCTGTATTCAATTTCCTCTGGTTAGAGACCACCTTTGGGACTGTTAAACAAGGTCTTAAAGACTACTTTTTAACAGTCCCAAAGGTAGTCTTAATAGAGGAACTTTACTGTATTTTAAACGTCAGTTTTTGTCATCTGCCGCGTCTCCTTACAAACTTTGAAACACAATTGGACTTCACCCATCGGAGCTTGGAGAAATAGATTGGGCTGCACGATGCTTCCACGCAGAGCTGAAACCGACCGCACATGAGTACTGGTAAACCGCTTAGAGGGTCTAAGCCTTCCCAGGCAAAGTGATGCGAGTCGGACCGTCCCCACATTAATAAACCCTTTTAGGCCAGTCATTTTAGCCCAAAAAGACCCTCAACCTCAAACAAATTCCTTCAGAAGGGTTTTCACTATTTTCCAAATCAGTGAGGTGTCCTGACTTACAGGAAAAAAATCCCCAAAAATATTCCCAGGCGAAATTGATTTTTTGGGGGAAAATGTTCAAAATTTGAATAAAAATCGCCAAAAACAGGAATTTAATTATAAAAATTTCATTAAATTATATCAAATTAATTTAAATAGCCAAAAATAAGCTTACTGTTGTCAAGTAGCAATAAAAGAAGTTTCAGCTTGATATGTGTGCAGAAAGCTGTCTTTTTGGGGTAAAAACTTGGAAATATTGACAAAAAACGCCGAAAATGGGAATAAATTTTTAAAAAGTTACTGGTGTGGATTCTTGAAAATGTTTTGATGTTAAAAGTTATATATGTGTATAAGATAACTACAGGAAAAAAATAAAAATTTTATATGTTTAAAAAGTCACATTTTTCGGGGTATGAAAATGCACACGTTTACATAAAAAAACACCCAAAATCTAGTATTTTCCGGTCAAGTAGAAATTACATTATAAAAATAAATTGTATGATGTCGAGCTAATTTATATAGCCAGATGTACACTGGCTATATCAAGTAGCTCTCAAAAATCCTTCAGCTTCGTGCCTGCACAGCAATTTGACTTTTTAAAGGCAGAAAATGTAAAATTTTGATAAAAAAAGATGGAAAATATGAATATGTTTTTTTTTTAAGTTAGTGGTGAGGATTCATGAAAAATTTTTAATGTAAAAAGTAAGATATCAGTTAACTACAGGAATAAAATAAATTTTTAGATATTTGAAAAGTCAATTTTCTTGGTAGGAAAATACACATTTTTTCACATTTGTGCCTGCTCAGAAGTTTGCCTTTCAAGGGAGAAATTCAAAATTTTGACAAAAAAGCGAGGGAAACGGGAATGCTTTTGTTAAAAGTTAGTGGTGAGGATTCTTGAAAATGTTTTGATGCAAAAAGTTACATATGGATAACCGTTAACTACAGAAACAAAGAAAGATATTGAAATGTTTATAAAGTTTCATTTTTCAGGCGATGAAAATGTTGAATTTTACCAAAAAATAGCATATTTTTTCACATGCAGGAATTACTTAACAAAGTTTCATAGTATATACATGTCTGACGTGGAGCTGGTTTGTATTACCATATATGCACAAGCTACTTTGAAGCAGCTATTTAATGCTTCAACTTCATACCTTCACAGAAATGTTCCTTTCTAAGGTTGTTGGAAATTTTGCCAACCCAAAAAAAACATAGAAAACGAACATTTTTAATACATGTATCTGGTAAAAGACTTTTGAAAACATAGCTTTTTTAGCTTTTCAGGGTAAAAAGATAATACTTTTACAGAAAAAAACATGAAAAATGAACATGTATTATATATTTTAGCTTTCATAAGCTTAAGGCTTCTGGGAATCTATTGTAAGTGGTCACTGTCCATGGTCGTCACTGTCATCCGTCTGCCCTTCTGTTCTCAATTTTCTTAAATGACATTTCTTAAGTCACTAAATCTTGTTCAGAGTTATTCAAAAATCCATTCCATGCAACTCTGATTGTCATGGCAACAAAAATGGGGGAATTAGCAAGATTACTTATCCGAAACCAGAACAAGAAGGTATTTTATAAGGTTTGGCGATCAGCTTTTATCAACACTGTTTAAATCATAGCCTTGGGGTCAAAAGTGTACCCATCCCTGGTGGTACAAATGTTTTAGATGAACTCACATCCTGAAACTAGACGATCTTGGAATTTGATATTTAATAGGTATCCTCTGCTAGTGGATCTCTGCCAATTAAGATTGCCCCGAGTATAGCCCTGAGGTACCAATTGGCCCACACTGGGGTCTGCTGTTCGAAGAATTCCATCCCATGCAGCTTTTGTTGCCATGGCAGAAAAAAGGAGAATAAGTAAAATCTTTAAAATCATCTTGTATAAAGCTGTAAGGTCTTAGAGATTTCGTATGTAGCTTTTTCCAAGACACTTGTTTTACATTAACCCATATTGCAAAACTTTAAAAATCTTCTTGCCTGAAAATGGAAGGGTCGGGCCTTTTATGTTTGGTAAATATAGCTTCAGATAGTGAATTTTTGTCAAGATTGTTAAAAAATTGATTCATATAGGGAAAACTATAAAAAAAAATGTATGTCCTTGCTATTTGTATACATGTATATGCATCTAGTTGACTTTTACCAAGAATGTTCAAATCAAAGCACTGTTATCAACAAGGGCCCCGCCTTCAGAATCACTTGTTTTACACAGACATTTTAAAATCGTCTTGTGAAACTGGAAGGCCCAGATGAAACAGAGGGCCAAGGCCTTTGATATTTGGTATACCCTTATATAGTATTGCTCAACCAACATTGTTTATATTATAGCCCAGGAATAAAAATGGCCCAACTCCAGGGGGTCACTTATTTTGCATAGACTAATATAGGGAAAAGCTTTAAAACAACATTGAAACTAGAAGGCCCAGGACCTTTGATATTTGGTAAGCACGTGTAGCTACATCAAGTTAACCTTTATCAAGGTGCTCATGCCATGTAATTGGGACCATTTCCATCATCCGTCAATCCATTCACAATTTCTTTACTGCAAGGTTTTCAACTAAACTGTGCAGGAATAATCCTCGGGTGATCTTAAAAAGTTTTCATAGAATTGCATTACCCTAATTTTACACAAATGTTCCTTGGGTGGCCCTCCACCAACGTTATTCAAATTAATCAGTGGTGTAGAGATTAATTGGTGTGCCTTGTTGTCCTTAAATGGTATAAATTTAAGCACTGCTTGTCAAAAACGGTATTGAGTACAGGACACATTGCCACTCTTTGAGATGAAATTTAAACAAAACTGTAAAAGTTCATGTGTAATTTCAATTTTCAGTATGCAAATATGTTAGCTTTGATGAGGGATATACATGCAGGACCATCATGGTTCTCTTGCTTTAAAACTGTTTGACTGTTCCTTCCTCCAGTATTAAGTTAAAGTATGTTAATTGAGTAACTTTGTTGCATATTTTTAGAAATAAGCAGAAAATGCTATTTGTTGCTGCTGTTGTCCTTATTCATGTTAGATTATGTCGAGATACACAATGATATTCTTAAATCAAGCTTTTAGTTGTGCAGAGTTTGTGGTTTGATTTTGAATGCAAAAAATATATCTAAACATTATTAATAAAATGTTATTGGATAAGAAGGAAAGGAAACATATTTCCAGTTGCTGGATGGTTGCCCTGTCCCACGTACTATTTTTTTTTTTTAATTTCCTTATTGTTTTGCCAAGCTTCACACTACAAGAACAATTAATCCAGGGTGAAACACAGGTCTACTATAGTTTGGACATGGATTTAGTTAACTCAATGTTGCTTCTGATCTAGTAACATTTTGCATGTTCTTCTATAATTCCTGTTCTTCTGTTCTGTTATTGGTCTTTGTGATTGTCAAAAAAAATGATGGCTTCTATCATGGAAAAGTGGACATATTTTTTCTGATTCTTGGTGCATAGTTTTATGCATTTCTTCTTTGTCTTCAAATGGGCATGTTGGCTTGAAGCATAACTGCTATATAGCTAAGAAAATACACATATTAGACAAGAGTGGATTTGTCAAATAAATACTCCCAACAAATAATGTATCTGGGTTTTTGTTTGTTTTATTTGAGGTTTAACATCCCTGTCAACACGGTATAGGTCATTTTGGAGACGTTGCTTCCAATTTTGTGGGACTTTTACCCGACATTGAGATGAAATGACATCTCAATCCCTGTCGCCCAATGAAACCAATAGGGTTTATAAGCATGGACGGTCGGACTCGCACCGCTTTGCCTGGGCAGGCTTAGATCCTCTAGGCGGTTTACCAGTGCTCGTGTGCGGTCGGTTTCAGCTCTGCGTGGAAGCATCATGTAGCCCATCTATTTGTTCAAGCCCAAATGGGCGGGGGGCCGTGGTATCTGGGTTTAAAACAGTATTTTGTTGGATATAAACACCATTTTTGCACAATATAAGATGGTTCATGATCTGACGGTACGTGTATGTATATTTTTGACATTTATATATATGAATGCCTTCCTGCAGGACACATAATAATGATCAGTGAAAGACAAGTTAAAGTGAACAAGACGGTACTATTTTGTATATTGTTAGAGCCCTATATTAAGTAGTATAGTGTTACTGGTGGCATATAATGGATTTTGAGGGTTTTGTGTAAAAATGTGTATTTTCCTACCTGGAAAATTGACTTTTCAAATATCTAAAAATTTATTTTATTCCTGTAGTTAACTGATATCGTACTTTTTACATTTAAAAATTTTCATGAATCCTCACTACTAACTTTAAAAAAAAACATATTCCTATTTTCAATGTTTTTTTTATCAAACTTTTACATTTTCTGCCTTTAAAAAGTCAAATTGCTGTGCAGGCACGAAGCTGAAGGATTTTTGAGAGCTACTTGATATAGTCAGTGTACATCTGGCTATATAAATTAGCTTGAAATCATACAATTTATTTTTATAATGTAATTTCTACTTGACCGGAAAATACTAGATTTTGGGTGTTTTTTTATGTAAACATGTGCATTTTCATACCCCGAAAAATGTGACTTTTTAAACATATAAAAATTTTATTTTTTTTCCTGTAGTTAACTTATACACATATATAACTTTTAACATCAAAACATTTTCAAGAATCCACACCAGTAACTTTTTAAAAATTTATTCCCATTTTCTGCGTTTTTTGTCAATATTTCCAAGTTTTTACCCCAAAAAAGACAGCTTTCTGTGCACATATCAAGCTGAAACTTCTTTTATCGCTACTTGACAACAGTTAGCTTATTTTTGGCTATTTAAATACATTTGATATAATTTAATGAAATTTTTATAATTAAATTCCTGTTTTTGGCGATTTTTATTTAAATTTCGAACATTTTCCCCCAAAAAATCAATTTCGCCAGGGAATATTTTTGGGGATTTTTTTCCTGTAAATCAGGATACCTCACTGATTCTGAAAATAGTGAAAACCCTTCTGAAGGAATTTGTTTGAGGTTCAATGCTATTTTGACTGGCCTATTTTGGGTGGTCTGGGCGACAGAGCTCGACTGAGATGTCATTTCATCTCAATGTCGAGTAAAAGTCCCACAAAACTGGAAGCAACGTCTCCAAACTGACCTAAATAGTGCTGACGGGCACGTAAAACATCGATTCAAACAAAAAAAAAATGGCACACAGTGTAGACACTGATCAGCAGCAGTCCGATCTGGACCACACTGTTTGCAACAATGACTTTAAAGAAACCAGCGGACCACAAAGCAGACGACAGTTGTTGTGATAAGCGCCAAAAATGGTTAAGTTGCACCACTGCATGCGGCCTCAGTCCATATAATTTGTTTTTGAAAGATCGAATCTTGGTTGGGGGTGGTATTGATTTCGACATTACAAGTTGATGGTATCAATTTGTTTGTTTCTGTCGGATTTCACCATAAATGGATCGATTTGTACTTCTCAGTTTTCAGATTACGCATTTCATGAGACGTTAATTTCTCTTCTGATAAAAAATGCAATGGCTGAACTTCCTGTGTGCAAAGGTCCCGGATACTGAATGGGGGTGAGCTGCACTTGATTCAGTCAGACGTGCGCGACGTAGTTATAACTAGTACTGTGTGGGAGCGGAAGTGAACGGCCATTTGCGATTTAACATGGCTTGCGATTTGCACAGTGGACGATCAGTCACTTGTGGTATTATATTTTCGCCGACACGGTAGGGAATTTCATTTTTGTTCCACTGCACACATTGCAAGCCCTGTTCAATCGCAAGTGGCAGTTCACTTCCGCTCCCATTCTGTGATTTTGTGTGTACTGGAGTTTAACGGCCCAGTCAACACTATTTAAGGTCATTTTTGAGCCGGTCAGTTTACCTATCCACTCTTTTCTTGGGCAGGCTTATACGTAAACGGTTAACCAGTACAGTGCAAATACTTTCGCCAGAAACTGACAATTGCCCTTCTCGAATCGGCGGAAGAGGGAGAATGACCGTAGAAAAGATTTCATGAAAGAATGTTGCCGACACCGGCAGGTATCGAATCCGCGTCCTCCTGATCACCAGTCAGACGCTACCGAGGCCGGCTCCCATACTGTGGTGACGTGCCGATTGTTCAGTTCGCCGAGTAACGACGTTTATTTGCTAAACGCGTGATTAAACCGAAGCGCAACTCAATAGCGATGAGCAGTCAGTGTCGTTTAAAAGAGATTTTCATGCCCCTGAATTTTTCATGTACTACTGCTCCAAAAAGAGATTGTGTCAGCTCGTCAGAACGGCGTGACTCCGAAATTCCATCGAGTTCTATCGAGTATCCAGCAAAAGTAACAATAGACAGTCGATATTCTTTAATGTGGTTTATACATGTGGACAACATGAGTCAGGACCAGAAATAATGAAACAAGGCATACATTTTCCTGTAAACTTTTTAACCTTTCGAATGGTGTACATCTTTTGACATCTTTTTAACCCTTAAGACGCCGGGAAAAACTACATCTGAAAATGCCGTCTGCTTATGTCATCTGCTGAATCTTCTTGCGAACGTTTTAAAAATATTTTTGGACACAGGCAAACACTGTGGGCCCAGATCAGACTGCTCAAACAGGAGCAGTCATCAGACTGCTCATACAGGAGAAGTCTGATCTGGGTCCACGCTGTTTGCAAAAAATGACTTTTAAGGTAACCGGCAGACGGCAAAGCAGGGGGCAATTGTCATGAATGGCATGTTATGTTTTAAAGGTGCATTATTGAGCTATCTGGAAAAAATGCTTCCAAAAATAAAATACATATAGCCGGTATTTTTCTTTAAAACAACACAAATGAATGCATTTTATGCAAAAATGCGAACAATTATGATGACAGGTAAACGAGTTTGAGAGGGATTCCCTAACTAGGTTTCGAACACTAGTTAGATCTATTTTTAGTTCGTGACAAAAATAGAATCCCCATATATGACGTTATGCGACGTTCATTTTTGGCCTTGTTTGCTTAGGCCATGCCTGAATCGGAAAAAATATGACGCTGAATACCATGTCATAAGTAACGACACTCACAGACGATACTGTCGCCATGTATGTGTAAAGTGACAGATTTATTTTTAGAACAGAAATTCTGAACACATGTTCAGAGCGAAGGGTAAACATGAATGAAAACGACCATTTTCACAAAGTTCCGAAGCTGTATTTGGCTCAAAAAGTGTACACATGACAAAGGATTATGCATTGAAGATAAAAACCAGAAAAAAAATTTGAGATACGGTAGCTCAATAATGCAACGAATACGCCAAATATTCATCAGACAATATTTCACAAGGGACGTAATTCCTACGATATTCTGGTTGTTTTACTGTTAAACAAGGGAATCTACTCTCAAAGGAACGACTTTGCTCCTGAAGGATCTACTCGTAAAGGAAACAATTTACTCCTGTTTTCTTTAAGAGGAGATCTCCTTAAATATTCCTGAATGTGTTGTCGTGCTTGTAGGTGAGCCATTTTCCTTTAAATCAAAAGTTCAATGAGCATTCCGAATTGCTTTTCAAAAAACAGTGAATATATAGTATGTCTCTTCTTTCAGAATTGTTTAATCTATTTCATCGGGTTTTCTCTGAAATCATTGACTATAGGCCCTACATCCAAACTTCGTAAGAAAAGAGGCGTAAACACAATTTCAACGCCTTTTTATGTAATATTTGTTGAACAATTCATGATGCCCCCTGGTTTGTAGTTCATTAATAATCACATTGTCCTGCCTTTGTACATATCAAACGTGCGTTTCATAGTCTAAATTTCAATATGTAGAAAAGGTGAAGAATAATATTAAATCTGATCTGAAAGCCCTTCAGTTGTAGTTCAGAAGTAGTATGTAATATGTAATGTACTAGGTGCTCTCACATTTTAGCACAGGCGTACCGTAAAACCCAAGGACCTGGGACCAGTTGCTCAAAACTAACGACGTTGTTCGTATCGTTAAAACTTTGATCATTTAATATGGTAAATATGTTATTTTTGCTGGGGAAAAATGTGAGCAGCCACATTTTTTTCAGCAAAAATACCAAAGTCACAGATATTATACTTGCCAGAACAGTTAACAATATGACCACTAACGAGCTCGTTAAGCTAACGATGCTTTGAACAGCTGAACCCTGAAGGCCAAGTCTTCCGTCCTGTCGTTGTTGCCTCCATGAGGCGGTTTTAATCAATACCCATGGTTTATGTTATAATCAAAATAAGAATAATAAAGTATACGAAGAGTCACTTTCACAAAACATATTGTAAACCACACTTTTATCTCTATATTTTCCCTCAATTTTACAAGTTTTGTGATCTGCTTGATTTGAAGAAGAGCTTTTTTGGGAGTGAATTGTTTACTTTAACCCTTTATCCTGCTGAATAAATTAATTTAGCCATGCCGATTCCTGACTACCAACCAATGAAATTACTTGATATAACGTGTGCATTCAATTTACAATCTGCATGATAAACAGTGTAGATCCTGATCAGATGGCTTCTTCTGAAGCCATCTGATCTGGATCTACACTGTTTGCAAAGGTAGGGTTCCTGTGCTCAGCAGGGTCAGAGTTAATATTAAATTCCTTCAGATACATGTATATGAGTCTATAGTATCTTAAAGTATCTTATCCCCTCAAAGTACCCATTTTCCTTGAAATGTCATAAACACATAGGTGCTGGTCATAAACATGTAAATATTTTATTTGCTTTGAGGATACATATAAACAATGGGGCCAACTTGAGCTCTCTTTATGAAAACATTCTTTTTCACATATAAAAATTTAATTAACCCCAAATCGGTTAGAAAGATATTGAATTTTCATGAAAAACAAATGGAATGTATATCTGATACAAGGCATGTCCGCTTCGCAAAAGAAAATGTCCCGAACAGAACAAAACATGCAAACAAATCAAATGAAAAAAAAAATAATAATAATCGGCCTTCGTGTCCATATTAAGCCTGACCAGAGTTATCTCCATACACATAGAAGTCTACGAATGCATTCTGGTCGAAGAAGACGTTGATCAGACTTCTCCATGGTTACACAGGCTGATCTCAGATTGATTTTCTATTTGACAGTGAATGAACAGGTCGCTTGTAACTAACAACAAACGACGCTCCTCTTGACAGCGGTAGCTCAAAACAACAGGGTTATCTCCCTCGTTTATTCCGTAACAAGTGATGTACGAGTTACGCCTCTTACGCTGTTTATCGAGAGGAATATTCACATGTATTTTCTAAATTCGAGTAGGTAAAAGATATATTTCTTATTCGTAAAGGTACATTCATCACAAAAAAAAGACGCAAATATAATTCTGACTCCCTCGAACCCAACTTTCATATAGTAAGATAAACCTTAATTTTGTTATTTCTACTCTTAAATATAGATTGTGGGTAATCGTTAGACAGAACCAACTCGATGAGGCGGTTCTAACGAGTACCCACAATCCATATCTTGAACAGAAATAACAAAAAATATCGCAATTTTTAATCTTAAAATTTTCTCCCTTTTTGGCAGTAAAATTTACAATGTATTTGTATAGGCGTGTTTTCGTAATGAAAGGTTTGGTGTACTCGTCAAGCAGTTCTTGTTTGTTTGATTTGAGGTTTAACGTCCCCGTCAACACTGTATAGGTCATTTTGGTGACGTTGCTTCCAATTTTGTGGGACTTTTACCCAACAATGAGATGAAATGACATCTCAAGCCCTGTCACCCAATGAAACCAATAGGGTTTATAAGCATGGGCGGTCCAACACGCACAGCTTGTGGGACTTTTACCCGACTAAGCTGTTCTACTAAGCTGTTTTCCAGTACTCGGTCGGTTTCAGCTCTGCGTGGAAGCATCATGCAGCCCATCTATTTCTTCAAGCCCCGATGGGCGGGGGCCGATCAGGCGGTTCCAATGAGAACATAATACAAATTTATAAGCAACGGGTAAGTAACCTATGTAAGCCCACACTTTCTCTATCAAAAATGGTGTTTAAACATGCGGGTTTAATGTGATATAAATTGCATTTTGGAAAAACTTAGACCTACTTCCTTTAGTCAGTCATGCTGCATTCAGAAGCATGCAGGAGTCATGCAAGAAGAAGAAGAAGAAGAAGAAGAAGAAGAAGAAGAAGAAGAACGACGACGACAACGCCAACAACAAAACATCTGGCAAACTGTGATTAGACTACCTACCGACACATGCAATAATATAATGTTATTAATCAAGTTATTTCGTACTGGCCCAGTTACAGGTCCGAGGTCAGCTGTGATGGCCTCGGCCGACCGAGGACCTGTAACTGGGCCAACACGAAATTACTTGATTAATGACAATTTTATTAACTGACACCATTGAAAACATGAGTATAATGGCTGACCTCAGTGTTAATATATATGGATGACCTCCGAACAATACATGATAGTCAATTAATAATATAATGTTATCAATCAAGTAATTTCGTATTGGCCCAGCTACAGGTCCGAGGTCTGCTGTATTGGCACGAGGCCGAAGGCCGAGGCCAATACAGCTGACCGAGGACCTGTAACTGGGTCATTCCTCGGTCAGCTGTACTCGGTCAGCTGTATTGGCCTCGGCCTTCGGCCTCGTGCCAATACAGCAGACCTCGGACCTGTAGCTGGGTCAATACGAAATTACTTGATTAATGACAATTTTATTAACTGACGCAATTAAAAACATGCTTTATGATTTTTCAAATTGGTTGACCTTGTGTAATATAGGATAGTCAATTAATAAGACTCTTTATTAAATGACTAGCATGTATTCATCGGAGGTCATCCGTATTAACACCAGGTCAAAAATCTATAATTATATTTTTTAATTGTGTCAATTAATAAAATTGTCATTAATCAAGAAATTTCGTATTGTCCCAGTTACAGGCCAATACGAAATTACTTGATTAATAACATTATATTTTTGAAGTTAATTAATAAAATTGTAATTAACCAAGTCATTTCGGCCGAGGTTATATAACAGGGGCAAAACGAAATTATTTGCTTAATAACATTATAGTATTGGCCCTGTTTTTCCGAAGTGGTCCTCCTTTTCTCGTATAGGCCATCTTTTCCCGTATCGGCCCTCTTTTTCCGAATTGGCCTTGTTTTTTATCTGCATAGTGCATGCAGTTTCGGCTATATAAATGCATACTATTGTGGTTAATTAATAAAATGCGTTTTTAGATCTGCGTCCGTATTTATGGCTCTTTTATAATCAGAATATAGTGTTGACGGGGACGTTAAACCTCAAATCAAACGAACAAAACTTCAAGAAGTTGGTTATTTTTTCTCTAGCGACAGACTGATGATATTTTTCATTTTTCCCAGAAAAACAGGACTTGACATCTCATGAAAATTGTCTCGAAGAGACAATTTGCATGAGATGTCAAATCCTGTTTTCTAGTAGACAATTTGCATGAGATGTCAAGTCCTGTATGCTGTTATTTTTATTTGTTTTCAGCGGACCACAATTTGGAATATTTTTCATATTTTCCCCCGACACAGGACTTGACATCTCATGCAAATTGTCTCCTATATAACAGGACTTGACATCTCATGCAACAGAAGCCTCCGTGGTGTAGTGCTGCTCGCCTTGTAAATCAGGGTTCGCACGATCGATCCCGGGCTTCATCAGACTTTCGAATGAGTCTTTAAACCGAGGTCCCGTCTCCTTTTGACCTTAGCTGTTGGTGAGACGTAAAACTCAAACACTCACTCACTATCTCATGCAAATTGACTCGGGCTCTGGTCGTGAATGATGTGGTCTTGTGGGTTAAACGCAAGAAGTCTTGCATTTTAGATTTTAGTATTGTTTTGTTGTATACATGTATCCCTCTCTTAAAAATTCACATTAAACAGAACAGTAGGCTATGTTTACACAGATGTTAAACTGACCCTTAAGACCACTTTAAGGTGGCGACTGTATATATAAAGTTAATATTAACACGAACCTTCGCTGAGCAAACAAATCGGTCCGATAGTTTGACTGGTATGAAATTAAATGCCTTTATACAGCAACTAGAACCCGGGTACCGAGGAACGACCTGAGCCGCGTCATGGGCAAACCTGTTTTTGCCGTTTGTGAACAACAAAGACGCAGATCAGCCTTCGCATCCACGCAGTCGCTGTTTAAGGGGAATGGAAACACCTGGCAGATTTTTTCCCACCATTTTTCAACGGGAGGCAACTTTCGAAACTTCCTCTTCGCTTTTCTATAAGTCCTATCCCACTGAAAAAGGGGTCTACTCTTAAAGGAAAGAATTTGCTCCTCGGGAGCGAATTCTTTTCCTTGAAGAGTTGACCGTACTGGCTTAGAGAATCTAAGCCTGCCCAGGCAAAGCGGTGCGAGTCGGCCCGTCCATGCTTATAAACCCTATTGGTTTCATTGGGCGGCAGGGATTGAGATGCCATTTCATCTCAATGTCGGGTAAAAGTCCCAACGTCTCCAAAATGACCTTTACAGTGCTGACGGGAACCTTAAACCTCAAATCAAACAAACAAACAAGAGTTGACCCGTATTGACATGGGAGACAAAAATACTTTTGGAGGAGTTGCCACACCGAAATCTTTTCTACGGTCATTCTCTCCCTTCCGCTGTTTCAAGAAGGGCAGTTGTCAATTTCTGGCGAAATTATGTGCACTCTACCGGTTAACCGCTTATGTATAAGCCTGCCCAGGAAAAGTGTGGAAAGGTGAACTGACCGGCTCAAAATTACCTAAAATAGTGTTAACTGGGCCGTTAAACTCCAATATAAACAAATAAACAAACAAACAAACAAACAAACAAACAAACAAACAAAAGCAATTCCTTATATTGAAACGGGAATCTAAATACCAAGAGAGAGTGTATACCCTACTTTGGTATAGGCGTAGCGTGCATTTGACAAATTCGCATATGCGTAAAGAAATAGATTTGCAAAAAGAGATAACATTTCGCACCGCCCATCGAGGCTTGAAGAAAAAGATGGGCTGCATGATGCTTCCGCGCAGAGCTGAAACCGACCGCACACGAGTACTAGAGGATCTATGCCTGCCCAGGCAAAGCGGTGCGAGTTGGACCGTCCATACTTATAAACCCTATTGGTTTCATTAGGCGACAGGGTTTGAGATGTCATTTCAACTAAATGTCGGGTAAAAGTCCCACAAAACTGGAAGCAAAGTCTCCAAAATGACCTGTACCGTGTTGACCGGACGTAAAACCTCAAACCAAACACAAACAAAAAACATTTCACAAAATTTATTCCATGGGCTGCATTTGTTCACTTCGGGAGCAATTCTTTCCGTAAAGAGAAGCGCCCGTGATAAAAACAAAATGATTCCCCATAGATTCCCCTTGCTGTGCGTTGTAATTGGGTAGATTGTTTGTCAATCAACCCAAAGATACTAGGCACAGTCGCTTAACGTTGATGTCCACTGACTATCACTGATTTGTATGAAATCCAGGTAACGGTTATTTATAGAAAATACTTGCGCTGTTCTTATTGTTGTGAGTGTCTAACTGAAACACAATATTTGGTTCATATGCTGGGACACTGGCAAACGGCAGTGTAGACCCAGAACAAACGCCACAGAACGTGGAGATTGATCGGGGTCTACACTATTTGCTGAAAATACTAACATTTAAGGGTTGAAATAAATATTCTAAGTCTCAGGTCATAACTACATTCCGATAATCGATCTACATGCAGTGTTGTCAGTGCTTTGATTTTTTTCCGGCCACGCCACTGGGAATGCATTACAGTTTTAATGCATCATGAAAACATGCCTATATAATTTTGACCCCGTCGAACCCTCTTTTACATAGTAAAACTGGGGTTTAGAGGGGTAAACTTTATTTTTTCTTATTTCTGCTCTAAATTATAGATTGTGGGTACTCGTTAGAACCGCCTCATTTATTTCTGCTCTAAAATATATAGTGTGGGTTCTCGTTAGAACCGCCTCGATGAGGCGGTTCTAACGAGTACCCACAATCTATATTCTGAGTAGAAATAAGAGAAATGTCACAATTTTTCATGTAAAAATTTTCATTTCATAGCGAAAACACGCCTATAATTTTGACCCCCTTGAACCCCACTTTTATATTGTAAAACTGGGGTTTTCGGGGGGTATACCTTATTTTTCAGAAATAAGAAAAACATCACACTTTTTCACCATAAATTATTTATTTTTTTCGGCGATAAAGGTGGCAATTTATTTTTATAGGCGTGTTTGCGTAATGTTTCGGCGATAAATGTTACAATGTATTTTTAAATGCTTGTTTTCATAATGGAATTTGTTTTTAATACTATTCATGTACTGTTTCAGTAACTTTAATGGTTCGAATCCCTTTGGGACCATGAACATTTGTTCTAGTTAAGAATGGTTTAAGCTAAGGAGAGGCAACGTCAGGAGAGAAGGTATAGAGAGGATAAATATCCCTCAAACTCGAGCGGGTTTTTAGAGCGGTAGGGCTTCAGATGTCATTACATCTACATGTCCAATAAAAGTCCAAAAAATCATAACCAACGTATCCAAAATTACCTAAATAGTGTAGGCGGGGGCGTAAAACCTCAACACAAACAAACAAACAAATAATGGATATCTTTTCAATATTGGATATCTTTTCAATTTTGCATAAAATAAATATCCAGGAGATCGCGGATTCGATTCCTTCCGGGTCCGCAATATTCTTTCTTGTAGATTTATCATGGACTCTTTTCTACGGGCATTTCCTTCCACTGTTGTCAGTTTCTGGCTAAACAATGTGCACTGTACTGGTTAATCGCTTATGTATAAGCCTGTCTATAGGAAAACTGACCAGCTCTATATGATCTAAATCGTGATGAATGGGCCGTTAAACTACAAAAAAACCTATGGAATAAAGGTACTGCACTTTGTACAGTCGAACTTCGGTGGCTCGAACAACTCAGGACCTCGCAAATCTGTTCTAGACAGGGGTAGTTCGAGCCACTGAGGGTGACTGCCAGGACGCATAACGAGATACTTTTGTGCATCTTTTTCGGTATTCTATAATGAAAATGTATGCTGTGTATACTCATTAGAATTGAGGCGATTCTAATGAGTACACACAGAATACATTGGAAATATAAAAGACAAAAATCTCCTAAATTACCCCGCCTATTTCGTATGTAGAGGATTTCCCTAGGGGCTTGGGAACGTATTCGACTCAACCATGGTAAACGAGCCATCGTTGTTCGAGCCATCGAAGTTGCACCGTATTTCTCTTAGAATCGGATCATTGAGGTTAACCTACAACATGTATAGGCAAACTTCAATAACTCGAATACCTCTGGGACCATGAAATTGTTCGAGATAAGGGTAGTTCCAACTACTGAGGGTTAACTATAACGCCCCAAAGGTGGTCCATGACCAGAGGGCAATGTATGCAGAAAACACAAAGAAAGAAGTCATAGCGGAATTTTACTGTATAGGGCCTACATCCAATCCTTTGACATTTGTATGTATATCTGTTGTACAGATGTCGGTCCCGCCCATTGGGACCTATAAAAATAGATGGGCTGCACGATGCTTCCATGCAGAGCTGAAACCGACCCGCACACGAGTACTGGTAAACCGCTTAGAGGATCTAAGCCTGTCCAGGCAAAGCGGTGCGAGTCGGACCGTCCATGCTTATAAACCCTATTGGATTCATTGGGCGACAGGGCTTGAGATGTCTTTTCATCTCAATGTCGGATAAAAGTCCCACAAAATTGGAAGCAACGTCTCCAAAATGACATTTACAGTGTTGACGGGGACGTTAAACCTCAAATCAAACAAACAATGTAGTACAGATGTACGTATTTATGTCTTGAAATGTTGAATAAATAAAAATTAAAAAAAAAACCCTTTTCAAGGTAAAATCAAATTCCCTAAATATATGGATATATATCTGGAGCCATGGGAAAATTCTCTAAGGACTCCAGAGCGAGTTCGAATTAACCATGGTAAACGAGTCATCCGAGCTCGGGTTATCAAACTTTCATTGGTTAGAATTCTCTAGTGATTCAAGTACGACTTGGAATCAGCCGTGGTAAACATCACGTGAACAAGTCCGTGAAACGAAGACCCCTCTAAACCCCATTTTATATAGAGAAAACTGGGGTTAACTTTACGGGGGTATTCATTATTTTTCTTATTTCTGCTCCAAGACATAGGTTGTGAGTACTCGTTAGAACCGCCTCAATGAGGCGGTTCTAACGAGCACCCACATCCTATGTTTTGAGCATTTATAAGAAAAATATGAAGGATTTTCATCAGAAAAGTAGTCATTTTGGAGATGTGAAAAATGCACTATGTCGTACGGGCGAGTTATCGTAATGTGAGCCATCTGTATTCGAGGCACTGAAGTTTCACGTATTAATAAATCCGTATTTATGCGGCAATCACTTGTAGTGAAAGTTGCACCCCCGCCAATCGGAGCTTGCAATGGAGAATTTGTTTGTTTGATTGGTTTGAGGTTTAACGTCCCCGTCAACACTGTATAGATCATTTTGGAGACGTTGCTTCCAATTTTGCCCGGCATTGAGATGAAACGACATCTCAAGCCGTGTCGCCCAATGAAACCATAGGGTTTATAGGCATGGACGGTCCGACTCGCACCGCTTTGCCTGGGTAGGCTTAGATCTTCTAAGCGGTTTACCAGTACTCGTGTGCGATCGGTTTCAGTTCTAGGTGGAAGCATCATGCAACACATCTGTTTCTTCAAGACCTGATGGGCGGGGGCTGAGGAGCTTGCAGAAATACTAGGCTATACAATGGGCTGCACAGAGCTGAAACAGACCGAACTTGTGTACTAGTAAACAAAAGGTGATGCGAGTCGGACTGCTCGTTAAATCCTGGTGGTAGGGCATAGATGTCATTTCATCTCGATGTCGGTTAAAAGTTCCACAAAATCGGAAGCAACGTCTCCAAAATGACATAAATAGTGTTGGCGGGGACGTAAAACCTCAACTCAAACAAACAAAATAAATGTAGTAAAGTTCTAGGATCTGGCTTATTAGAAACTCGGACATCTATGTCCCCAACCATAAGCTCACCGATAACTTGACCAGTTTTTGCGGTCAGTAGTCAAGATTCCAAACAGCAAGAATACTGTTTCCTTGAAAGGCAGCATGACTCTTCCCATTAGTGAGTTGGATGGTAGTGGTGGTGTTTTTTGTGGATGTTGGTAGTGGTGGTTTTGTGTGTAGGGAGGGGGGGAGGGGCTATAATCGAGCATATTCAGTCTGCTTTGAATAATAAAGACATATACATCAGAAACATATCATCAGTTTTGCAACTGTATGTGTGTATTAGGAGCTTAACGTCCCACCAACAACTAAGATCATTCGAAGACGGGACCCTTGATTTAAAAACTCATCTGAAAGTCGGGAGAAGCCTGGAATCGAACCCACAAGCCTTAGATTATGAGGCGAGTAGCTTAACCACTATACCATGAAAGCTTCTAATTTTATGAGAAAAAAAAAAAAATAGAAATGTGTCCACAGGACACGGATGTCCCCGCCTGGTAGCGCAATTAAGACGATGCTTAAGACATCTCGGACACCGGCGCAGACGCGGACGGACGGACATGGGTAAAATTATATGTTATTTCCACCATTGAATGGCATAAAGAATGACAGGGGCATAAAATGCTATTCATTTGCCCAAGATGGCAAAGATGATAGCATTATTATATTGACAAGCTGTGTCGATGATCTGTGGGTTATGATTATTATTGAAATAAAATTATTTAATTGCAATAGATTATTCTTCTGTTACTGTTACTTAAAGATTAATGAATAATGCCAAAATTGATAAAGTCTATAAACGACTTTCTCCACGATCATATAGATATTCTTCCAATTACTTTAGGCAACTGGATACGTCGCTAAAACTTCCCGCCATTGTTTTCTTTCGGCAAGGAAGATAACTCTTTAACATCGCGTTTGTTGTCCCTCAGGAAAAAGGACTACTCTGAAAGGAAAGAATTTGCTCCTGTGGAGCAAATTCTTTCCTTTAAGAGTACACCCTAATATTATGGAAGACAGAAATATGTTCAAAAGAGAGTTAACTCCCCTTGTTCATTTCTCTTCTTTGAGAGTAAACCTTATGGACACGGAAGGCAGAAGAGTTGCCACCCCTGAGTCCATTCTTCTTAACTCACGGGTCGCAGCCCATAATTAACCATGAAAGGAAATATTTGGCTTATCAGCGGGTAAGAAATGGTCCCATTGTCGAAAATGAATAGTGTGAAATGCTAGATACAATACATTTTAAAAGCATATTTGTATTCAATTTAAATAGTTTATGTAAATAATAGGAACTTTCGAGTGTTCGTGATAAAATAAATGCCACTAAGTCTAACGACAATTAAAGGATTCCTGAGGTTTTTCTGTAACGAAAATGAAAGTTACCTCCTTTTCTGTTGTTGAAAATGTCAAGGGCATATAGAGTTACGTGCGTTTGTGTTTATGTCCGTCCGTACATGCGTCCGTGACTCTTATCATTAAACTTAGTAAGTAGGAGATAGGTTCGGGTCTTATGATGCCGCATGAGGCGGGGGCATCGGCGTACTTTTAAAGCATTTCAGCCATCTCAAGACAAAGGAGGTACCCAGCAGGCACACATCGCTAGGGCAACCAACGTCAAATCGACGTAGATGTGACGCAAATCGACGCTGGTGCAACGTCACCGACGTAGATGTGACGTTGCATAACGTCATGACGTTGCACCGACGTTGATGTGACGTCACATTTACGTCATGTGCCTGCTGGGCAACTAGCGACAGTTCAGGTGCAACGTCACCGACGTAGATGTGACGCAAATCGACGCTGGTGCAACGTCACCGACGTAGATGTGACGTTGCATAACGTCATGACGTTGCACCGACGTTGATGTGACGTCATAATTACGTCATGTGCCTGCTGGGCAACTAGCGACAGTTCAGGCGGCCCTGCGCGTAACCGCAGTCTTTGATGCTCGCTCGCATTGTGTACATTTTTGGGTCGATTGAATATAAGATATTGTACACTCGCAGAAAATCGACCCGTCAGTTGAGTTTTAGACTGCTGCTTCCGTCATGTCCTTGAACTTTGTTTGATTTGAGGTTCAACGTCCCCGTCAACACTGTTGTTTGGAGACGTTGCTTCCAATTTTTTGGGACTTTTACCCGACATTGAGATTTGATTTGATTTGAGGTTTAACGTCCCCGTCAACACTGTTTTGATCATTTTGGAGAGGTTGCTTCCAATTTTGTGGGACTTATACCCGACATTGAGATTTGATTTGATTTGAGGTTTAACGTCCCCGTCAACACTGTATAGGTCGTTTTGAGGACGTCGCTTCCAATTTTGTGGGACTCAAAGTTTACCCGACATTGAGATGAAACGGCGGCATCCAAAGCCCTGCCACCCAATGAAACCAATAGGTTTTATAAGCATGGACGGTAAATTAACTTAGCAGAGGTGGTCTTTTAGACAGTATTTCGTTATTATTATTATTATAATTATTTTTACTATTATTATTACAGTCAAACTTCAATGGCACGAACACCTTTGGGACCTTGAAAATCTGTTCGAGACAGGGGTAGTTCGAGCCACTGAGGGTTACTGCCAGGGGGGGGGCATAACGAGCTCTTTTGGACATCTTTTCGGTGTTCTAAAATGAAAATGTATGCTGTGTGTACTCATTAGAATCGCCTCATCGAGGCGATTCTATTGGGTATACACAGCATACATTTGCAAGATAAAAGACGAACATCTTAATTATCACCCACAATTGCGTATATAGAGGATTTTCTTAGGGGCTTAACGCAGCCATGGTAAACGAGCCATCGTTGTTCGAGCCATCGAAGTTCGAATGTATATTATTATTATTATTCAAAGATATTCCTAGAGCCATGAGAGGGATTGGAGAAATGTATTGGGCTACATGATGCTTCCACGCAGAGCTGAAACTGACCACACAGAGTACTGGTAAACCGCTTAGAAGGACTAAGCCTGCTCAGTCAAAGTGGTGTGAGTCACACCGTCCAACGCATATAAGCCTTTTGGTTTCACTGGGAGGCTTGGGATATCATTTCATCTCAATGCCGGGTAAAAGTCCCATAAAATTGGGAGAAACGTCTCCAAAATAACCTAAATAGTGTTGACGGGGACGTTAAACCTCAAATCAAACAAACAGACAGACAAAATATAATTAGCATGTTAAGTATTTAGAACGTTTCCGAAGTTCCATCCTCATCCCAATACTGTCATGTTTGGTCTTAAAGATGCATGTTCGAAGAAGCGGAAGCGCTGTAGTTGGGTCCAGTACCGGAAATTGTTTATTTGTTTGTTTTTTAGGTTTAACGTCCCCGTCAACACTGTAAAGGTCATTTTGGAGACGTTGCTTCCCGGCCAATTTTGTGGGACTTTTACCCGACGTTTAGATGAAATGACCGCTCAAGCCCTGTCGCCCTATGAAACCAATAGGGTTTACAAGCAAGGACGGTCCGACTCGCACCACTTTGCCTGGGCAGGCTTAGATCCTCTAAGCGGTTTACCAGTACTCGTGTAAGGGTCGGATTTACCTCTGCGTGGAAGCATAGTGCAGCCCATATATTTCTTCAAGCCCCGATGGGCGGGGGCCGTACCGGAAAAGAATTACGTTGACATAGAAACTTGATACATGTATCAACTTTCAAAAAACTGCATGCGGGATTGGTGGCTAGGTCAGACTGAAACCAACCTACTAACAAGAGTCTTGGAATTTTGGTGTAGAAACTTGACAAACAGCGAACACGAACGTGCTGATCAGACTGCGCAAGTGCGCAGCGCGAGAGCGCAATTTGATCTGCACCTTTGTTGTTCCCAAATTGCAAAATAAATGCTGATAATCAGCTCAGTGCATTTAGCTTTTTATGTCTTTTTAAGCCGACTGAAGCCAGTATGATTGAACACCAAATCCTTTAATTTAGCCTAATCAGTTTCTATAGTTACTAAACATGTTTATTGCCAATTGCTGCTGTAACTATTTGTGATGGAGACACCTCATATATGTCACCATTTTTCCAATAAGCCTATAAAACCGTTCTTCCCTCTAAGAGTAGACATAATTGCTGAAGTGAAGGAGTTGCGCCCCATTTATGTGTACCCATTCACTAAACATTCCCTTGCTAATGAAAATAATCAGGATTTATATGTTAGAAAAACTACACTCGCATAATCTTTTATGCGAATGTATACACCTGACATCGGCCCCCGCCCATCTGGGCTTGAGGAAATAGATTGGGCTGCATGATGCTTTCACGCAGAGCTGAAGCTGACCACACATGAGTACTGGTAAACCGCTTAGAGGTTCTAAGCCTGCCCAGGAAATGTGGTGCGAGTCGGTGCGGCCATGCAATATAAACCCTTTTGGTTTCATTGAGCTTTTCATTTCATGTTATTTCATCTCAATGTCGGGTAAAAGTCCCACAAAAATGGAAGCAACGTCTCCAAAATGACCTATACCTTAAATCAAACGATTGTTTGTTTGATTCAAGTTGAGGTTTAACGTCCCCGTCAACACTGTATGGGTCATTTTGGAGACGTAGCTTCAAATTTTGTGGGACTTTCACCCGAAACTGAGATGAAATGATATCTCAAGCCAGGTGGCCCAATGAAACCAAAAAGGTTTTTAAACATGGACGGTTCGACCCGCACTGCTTTGCCTTGGTAGACTTGGATTCTCTAAGCGGTTTACCAGTACTCGTGTGCGGTCGGTTTCAGCTCTGCGTGGAACCATCATGCAGCCCATCTATTTCTTCAAGCCCCGATGGGCGGGGACAACAAACAAAAACAAACAAAACGACAGATGAATGTACAGCAAAATTTTAATGACTAGGACACCAATGGGTCGTTTACCATGGTTGGTTCGAACGCATTATTGAATCCCTTGAGCAGTCTTTCCTTTGCGTGTGTGTGAATTCGGGTTTAACGTCGCTTTCAACAATTGCTGCAGACACCAATATATTTAGGATAATTCAATGAAACGTTTCTTTTTTTTTTATCAAGAAAATGTATGTTGCGTGTACTCATTAGAATCGCCTCGTTGAGGCGATTCTAATGAGTGCACATAACATACAAGTACATCACAACCTCTTTATAACACTATTTATGGGGGTCCAAAGCAGCCGTTCGGAAACCGTGTTAGTTAAACAGACGTGTTATATGATAATATAATATATAATATAATATATATTATATAGATTATATAGAAATTGACAATCATGGTCATTTTTCTATATAATCTCTACATTTTTGGGATCCATCTTAAAACCGTGTTATATCCAAATCCGCGTTATAACGAACCGTGTTATAACGAAGCTGTGGTGTACCTTCATTTTGTAGAAGAATGAAATGATTTCCAACATTATTCCCTTTATCACCCCTGACATGGTATAGAAGCCTCCGTGGTGTAGTGGTTATGCTACTCGCCTTCAAAACCGGGAGTCGCAGGATCGATCCCGGGCTTCTATGAGTCTTTAAACCGAGGTCCCGCCTCCGTATGACCTTAGCTGTTGGTGAGACGTAAAACTCAAACTCTCACACTCACTCACTCATGACATGGCTCGAACTACCCCTGTCGCGAACATTTTTTCATGGCCCCAAAGGTCTTCGAACTATTGAAAGGCAAATGTTCCCATTCTCATTAATGAATGATGTTCAATTCGTCCGGCCTTCATTTTGGGTTTATCGTGACACCTCACTCATCAAACGAAGCAGTTAACGGCGATTATACATAATTTAGCCCCGTTATTGTCCATAAATCATAGATATCAATTTGAATCATAGATATTATTTGCACAGAAGATATTGTCGACCATTTCTTCAAACTATTATGTCTATAGTTACATGTTACCAGTTCAGTCGGCACACAGAAAATATGCAAAACGACGTTCGACTATCGGAGAATCGAATCCGCCTGACTCTGATTAGGCAGGATTCGTGATCAGAATGTATCCGATATCCACAAGCCCCAGACTATTTGTTGAGGTTTCACTTACCCGCCAATACTATTCAGGTCACTTTGGAGACATTGCGACGTTGAGATGAAATACCGGCCAAATAATGGGCTGTCCGACTCGCACCACTACTATAGACATAAACAGTTACCAGTACTCAAGGGTCTGGTCGAGTTCAGCTCTGCGCGGAAGCACCATGCAGCTCAATGTGTCTCTCCACGCCCCGATTGGCGGGGACGCAGGACCCAGTTTATGCAAGCAATCCGCGATTAGGTTAAATGTGTCTATCAGCAGGGATTCAAATATGTGAGCATGCCCAAGTCTATGCACGAGCCCATCGGGGCTAGGAGAAAGTAGATTATTTTGCATGGTGCTTCTACGCAGAGCTGAAACCGAGTACCGGGCACATGAGTACTGGTAAACCGCTTACAAGCCTAACCAGTCAAAGTGGTGCGAGTCGGACCGTCCATGCATATAAAGTTATAAACCCTATTGGTTTGTTTGGCCGGTAGGGCTTGAAATGCACTTCATCTCAATGTCAAATTGGAAGCAACGTCTCTAAAATGACCGGCCCCTTTCTATACAAGCGATACACGACAAGGACCAATGTGATGACTAGCGGAGATTAAAATCCGGCTAATTCGGCAGACTTCGCTAAATGTATCTCTTGGTTTGTTTGATTTGAGGTTTATCGTCCCCGTCAACACTGTAAAGGTCATATTGGAGAAGTTGCTTCCAATGTTGGGGGACTTTAACCCGACACTGAGATGAAATGACTTCTCAAGCCCTGCCGTCCAATGAAACCAATAGGGCTTATAAGCATGGACAGTCCGACTTGCACCGCTTTGCCTCGGCAGGCTTGTATCCTCTAAACGGTTTACCAGTACTCGTGTGCGAGTAGGTTTCAGCTCTGTGTGGAAGCATCATGCAGCCCATCTATTTCTTCAAGCCCCAATGGGCGGGGGCCGAAATGTATCTCTTGAAAGTCCACGTGCGCAAAAACGATAAGCGCAAACGCGTCTTCTAGCTTGTACGCATAGCAACAACACTAATCAGTCTGCACTGACAGCTCAGGCTGATTTGTGTTGTTGCTATGCGTACAAGCTAGAAGAGCCTTATCTATGGGCTATAAGAATGCCCACTGACTAAATGTTTCTTTCCTCTGGAGAAAAAGAAGCATTATGATTACACTGGCATCAATGTGACCCAGCTGCATTTGTTATTTCCATAATAGCCAAATGTGTGACTTTTTTTTACTTATACTCCTGACATAGGTTGTGGGTGTTCGTCAGAACCGCCTCATTGAGGCACAATCTACTTGTGCAGCAGAAAATAATGCATACCGTTTTCTATAATTATCTGTTACCCTCTATATTAACTGCATTGTAGCACAATGACCGGATAAAGATATGCTATCTCAGGGCAAGTGAGCTTTATGAGGTCAACATGACATTGCACTTTTATAAATGAATCGGACTACCAGAAAAAAGTGGCAAAAATGTTATTATTACTGAAAAAGAAAAGGAATAATACTTGAAAAATATTATAATAAAACATATGGTCAGCTGATACAAAATATATCGACCGCTGCACTGAGAACCATCGATAACTGATTGTAAATTGCTAATTTATATAAGAGTACAAAGGGATAAACACCAGATTCGTGTCATTTGATATCAAGTTTATCAGGCTCGTCTTCGAGAACACATGTAGAATCGCTCGGCAAGTCTCGCGATTCTACAGGCGTTCTCGAAGCCTTGCCTGTTAAACTTGATATCAAAAGACACTCACCTGGTATTCTCTATATAAAGTGTGGTTTAGAGGGTCTTCATTATACATACTTTTTAACATGATGGACTGAATTCCGTCCGCTGATCTGAGGATTCGCTGAGCGCGCATGTTCCCCGTGTGACATCTTATTTATTAACTCTTTTTGTACCAAATGGAATCTTCCTCCTTATATATAGCAGGAGTTCATTTCAAAATTTAGGGGTGTCAGGCTCTGTTTTTGGAAAATGACTGAACTTTCAGCAAACGGTGGGGGCCCGGCGTCTGATAGGGACCTGCACTGTTTGCCACGGTACCCGTTTTGGGGTTTCTGGTACTAAATGAAGTAATCGTATCGAGGTCGCGCCAACGTTGCTGGCGGGTCGACGTTGGATTTCTAGTTACAGGCGTTATTCAAAAGCATGTGACCAACTAAAAATACAACTGCCATGCGCGATCACAGAAAAAGCCTATTCGCCCACGCATCCTTCATCCCAGAAGGCAAACAACACCTAGGCTTTGTTTGTCTAATTTGAGATTTAACGTCCCCGTCAACAGGGTAAAGGTCATTTTGGAGACGTTGCTTCCAATTATGTGGGCCTTTTACCTGACAATGAGATGAAATGACATCTCAAGCCCTGTCGCCCAATGAAACCAATAGGGTTTATAAGCATGGGCGGTCCGACTTGCACCGCTTTGCCTGGGCAGACTTAGATCCTCTAAGCGGTTTACCAGTACTCGAGTGCGGGTCGAATTTAGCTCTGCGTGGAAGCATCGTGCAGCCCATATATTTCTTCAAGGGCCAACAACATCTAGGCACTTGGCAACGTCGTATTAACGTCATGACGATGTTTCAAAGTGATGTGCCAAGGGGGACGTTTCGCTCTGTGAACGCTCAAGGATCCACAAATGACTTGCGACCCGCGAGGACTCTGATCAGACAGCTGGGATGCGATGCACATGTCCGAAGAGGTTTTCTCTTGGCCTGGTCGAGTTAGTTTGTTTAAATTGAGTTTCAACGTCTTGACCTGGTCGAGTTAGTTTGTTTGAATTGAGTTTCAACGTCTTGGCCTGGTCGAGTTAGTTGGTTTGACTTGAGTTTCAATGTCTTGGTCTGGCCGAGTTAGTTTGTTTGAATTGAGTTTCAACGTCCCCGTCAACACAATTTAGCTCATTTTTGGAGATACTGTTTCCAATTTTTGTGGGACTTTCACCCGAAACGTGGCCGATTTTAACAACCATGGAAGCATGGATGGTAATTTCTAAACTAATAAAATTCAGCTCATAACTCTGTCAGTGTTTGACTAGCTCTTGAACTGAATACATGAATAAATATGAATCGCAATTATTTAAACATTTATGGATAAATAGCACAAATCTCAAGACAAAGTCAGATGAGGGACGGGATAAAGGTCAGTCCTCTCAGAAATGATCCTGACATTGAGAATTCTCTACAAGTATCAGCTTTTGGAAAAAGTCATTGCCGAAACGAAATAATTTTGAGGGAACATAAATACAGAGTTGTTGTAATTTGTTTGTTTGTAATGGAGTTTAACGTCCCAGTCAACACGTTTTAGGTCCTTTTTGAGCCGATCAGTTTACCTATCCAAAACTTTTCCTGGGCAGGTTTATTCGTAAGCGGTGAACCAGTACAGTGCACATTCTTTCGCCAGAAACTGACAACTGCCCTTCTTGAATCAACGGAAGGGAGAGAATGTGTTGGTGTAATATTTGTTTTTGTTTGTTTGAATTGAGGTTTTACGTCCCCGTCAAAATTATTTAGGTCATTTTGGAGACGTTGCTTCCAATTTTGTGGGACTTTCACCCGACATTGAGATGAAATGACGCCTCAATCCCTGCCGCCAAAACAAACCAAAAAGGTGAATATGTTGGGACGGTCCGACTCACACTTCTTTGCCTGGGCAGGCTTAGACCACTAAGCGGTTTACCAGTACTCATGTGCGGTCGGTTTCAGCTTTGCGGGGCGGGTGGGGGCGGTGTTGTTGTAATAGGTCTACCATTAAAGAGCAGTTGGCCAGTCAGCCGAGTGCTTGTTTGGAATGCGAGAGGTCCTTTATCTCTTTTCTCACATAATACGCACTTGTTGAGAGAGAGAGAGAGAGAGAGAGAGAGAGAGAGAGAGAGAGAGAGAGAGAGAGAGAGAGAGAGAGAGAGAGAGAGAGAGAGAGAGTGAGTGTTTCAGTTTTACGTCCCACCAACAGCTAAGGTCATACGGACACGGGACCTCGGTTTAAAGACTCATCCGAAAGTCAGAGAGAGAGAGAGAGAGAGAGAGAGAGAGAGAGAGAGAGAGAGAGAGAGAGAGAGAGAGAGAGAGAGAGAGAGAGAGAGAGAGGTGACTACCACACAACCAGCAGTACCTCCCGAGTGATACAACACCTTGGTTGGCAAACTCACCAACAATGACATTGACAACAAGTCAAGATGTCAAAATTGTGGTGGTTTATGCCTGAGCGCCGTAAGATTTATTTGACCACCCTGTATTGATCGGAGATCATCCATATTAACACTAGGTCAACAAATATCAACTGAGGTCAAGTGAGGTCAAAAAATTAATAATTGTGTCAATTAATAAAATTGTCATTAATCAAGTAATTTCGATTGACCCAGTTACAGGTCCTCGGTCAGCTGCTATTTAGTATATAAAGTATCTAATATACTATATGAGATATCACATAACTCAGATATCTACTTTCCCATTTCATCCCATACAAGATATCTTTTATCCCATGTTAGGTGTTATATCCCATACAAGATATCCTATATCCCAAATTATACGGGCCTCCGTGGCCTAGTGGATAAGAGCGCTGACTCTTAGTCATTAGGTCTCTCACCGCCGTAGGTTCGAGCCTCGCTCGGGCCACGTGTGAGACGCCAAGTTCTGCAACGGAAGGTCAGGTGGTTTTTCTCCGGGTACTCCGGTTTTCGCCCACCTCTGATTAACGATCGGCTCGATATGAGTGGAATAATCTTGAAAGGGCCGTAAAACCCAAACCAAAAAAAAAAAAAAAAAATATCCCAAATTAGATATATACTATATAAGCTATCTTATTTTGGTGATTTAGATATATCCTATATGATATCTAATTTAACATCTTACTTATAAAAGATACCTTATATGATATATAAACCAGCATATATGAGATATCTTATATATTATAATAGATATCTGAAATATTCAATAAATAGTAAAAAGGCTTGCCATATTACTAACCACAGCTGTCGTCGATTTATATCTAAGTTCCCGTGTCCAATATTTGCCACCTGATTCATAAAAGGACCGGCGGGGCTGAAGTGGCAATTGTGTAAGCTAGGTTTTGGATTAGTCACAGTTAACGCTGATGCCGCCCGATGGCAGATTGTAGCTATTCAGACAATGAGCAACAGTCTCTAATTAACAATCTGCATGCTGGGTATTGTTTTCAGCAGACGACATTTTGAAATATAATTACTTTCCCCCGGACATCTCGTGCATCTACGGAGACAATTTGCACGAGATGTCTGGCCTTTTACTTTGGGTCTTGTATGTGTACGATATTATCTTTAATTCATCCAAAAGTCTTACTCGAATATGAGCCAGCGCATGACAAAACCTACAAAAAGACATGTGCGCCCAACGAAGACTCAGATCAGCCTGCGCATCCGCGCAGTCTGATCAGAGTCTTCGTTGTGCGCTCTAAGGATTGCTAAGGGCTCAATGCTCCTTCATGCAGCAAGAGAAGTCTCTGGTTAGACTACATGGATGTTCAGGCCGATCTCAGTCTTCGGTTGGCGCATATGTCTTATTGTAGGTTTTGTCGTGCGCTGGCTCAATATACTATGATCTCTGACCATTTTCACATTTCGTTACCACTACATGAACCAATCAAGCTCCCGACAAACCCCACATTTAACCATATTAGTTTGTTGCACATTTAAAGGATGCAAAAGGTCCATTTCTCATGGGTCAGCTCATTCAATCTTTTTGTCGCCCCCGCCCATCGGGGCTTGGAGAAATATATGGGCTGCACGGTGCTTCCACGCAGAGCTGAAATCGACCGAACTTGAATACTGGTTAACCGCCTAGGTCCAAGCCTGCCCGGGAAAAGTGATGCGAGTCGGACCGCTCCTTAAACCCTAGCGGGTTGTATGGGTGGTAGGGCTGGGGATGTCATTTTATCTCAGGTGTCGGGTAAAAGTCCCACAAAATTGCAAGCAACGTCTCCAAAATGACCTAAATAGTGGTGACGGGATGTAAAACCTCAAATCAAACAAACATTTGTAAACTGACAATCCACTGCGATAACATACCCGTATGATAAAGTGCATCCTTTTATATCTCAAGAATGTTATTTTTTTTGATGAAAATTTGTGATATTTTTTCTTGCTATACTCCAAACATAGGCTGTGAGTGCTCGTTAGAACCGCCTGATTGAGGCGGTTCTGTCTTGGAACAGAAATTCGAAAAATAATGTTTAACCCCCCCCCCCCCCCGCCCCCACACCCACCCACCCCCGTAACCCCGTTTTCTCTATTAAAAGTGGGGTTTAGAAGGGAGTTCATTACACGGATCTGTTAACATGATGCTAGGGGATGTTTGAGCCACATAGTGAGATTTTTTTTCCTCATTCGCGAGCAACAAAGGTGCTTGCTGGTCAGACACATTTGTGTTTGCTGTTTGGATATTGCAACATGCACCTCCAGTCTCTCTATATAAAATTTCAAGACCATCGATGGCAATTTTTATATTGGCTAATATATTAAGCTAGGTGGAATCTTAATGTGGCTACCAAGCCAACAAACAGCCACCAAAGGATATCGGGCCATCGTCGGGCTGACAGCGATACGAATCGCCGTCGGCCCGACGTTGGTCCGTTGTTTTGTGCCAGCCTGGTACTTACTCTTGTTTCTGGTACGGTTCTACCCCTGTTGCCACATAAATGCCATTCTTTTGGAAGTCTTCCAGGCGGGTAATCATGTGACGTCCGTGTGACGAGTATATTCGCCTAATTGCACCGAAAGGAGGCTTTAACCTTTCTGTGAACTCGTCGAGTAAATTGTCAAACGTCTTAAGTTTTTTTGCTTGCACAAATATCTTTTTACCCGGTTCATGGGTATCTTTATTTGTATGAACACGTATGGGAAACGTCTTTGGCTCTTCTGAATCGTATGCGTTTTTCTGCGGCATGCTTGTCGTTATTGCAAACTTCCTAAGTCAACAGGTAACGTATGCGTGCGGGTGTCCTTTGAAATGCTGAAATTGTGAAAAGAATCCGGTCTGTCTGTACTAAACCACGTTAGACCGAAAACATAAATCCTAGAGTATCCATGGCGAAAGGCATGTATACAGGCCCGAAACAAATGGCTACACGTCAGCGCTGTCGCGAAATTTCAAGTATATCCTTGTTTCTTTCCCTTTTCTTCACTTTTGTGATAGTAAATTGATTGATAATTCGGCTTATCAATATTTCCAATATTGTTAAGTTGTGACCTCCAGCGATTTTTAATGGTTTATCAAGACCAATGTAATCTCAATGATGACTGGAAAGAACACAACTGGTCGAAAAAATCAATTAAAGCAATGAAAACACATGTCACATAATTCCAACTTTTATTAAGATGACATTAAGACATCTCTTGAGGATTGAATTACGTCCTTATCTATACACCAGTAGGTCCAAAATGAACTCTATTTAATACCGGGGGCGTTTACTTTCCAATTCTTATATCTTATATCTGAAATTCAAACATCAACTACTTATACATCCATCTTATATGTCACTGGTTTAACTACCCAAATATAAACACAATAATCCGTCACATCTTCGTTGCTATGTAAGCCACGCGTTACTAATGAAAACAAACGGAATTGGATTCAGCAGCTCAGGCTTCGACACTGAGATAACGACACATTTATGTATCAATTAAGTACATAATCCTGACAAGTTGATCAAAAGTTCCATTTAGATGCTGTTAATAATGCAGGTAGTAATGTCTAACCGTTCAGACAATAAGACCGACAACGCCACAAGAAAAAGACCTACTTTATCATACTGGCTGTAGCGTAGGTCTCAGACAGGCCGCATTCTCAGTCCGTTCGGTTGAATGAATCAAGTACGCTGCAAGACCAGTCGTGAGCTAGTAGGCTTGTCCACGTCTTCGCTGTGTACGCGATTGATCTTGCATTATTTACTGGCTTTATTCAATCGTTGTCCTTAAAGAATTCAATGTATAAGTATTACAAGCAAATGAAAACCTACATCGTCAACATAGAACCAATCACCGACGTATTCTCGCAGCAAGCTCTGCAAACTATCCCGTGAACAGCGAAAAAAGTCCAGAGCTGTCAGTGAAAGTCCAGAGCTGTCAATGAAGACTCTGACCAGCCTTGGGGCTGATCAGAGTCTTTACTGACAGCTCTGGACTTTTCTGGCGTTTTTGTGTTCCTCGGCTTGCTTTTATATTTGTTCAAAAGATCATTTATCAGTGTAAAACGGTTCAAGATCTACCTTTGTAATTTTGAGGCTATGTAAGGGTGAAAGAAAATATACATATTTGTTTAGTTTTACGGCCCAACTTACATAACTTTGGTTTTGTTGAGCCGACTTATGAATACCCTTTCGGTTTAATAAGCGGATAATAAGTACTAAATGCGGGTACTACATTTTCGCAGCAGTAATAATAAAAAATATCAAATGTTTTCAGAACATTGTCAATTTTGAATTGTGAAAAATGCACTATGTCACATGGAAATGAATTCTCTTCAGACGATTGTGTCAAAAGTTTCCGACGTTGTCTCGGTCGGATGTGCGTCCGACTACCAATCGCAGGGCCGCGCAATCGATCCCCGTCGGTCCGGCAAAAATCTTTCATTTTTTTTTCGTGCGGAGTAACAATGAAATAGTTCATACTTGAAGTAAAACCAAAAAGAAAAAAAAAAAGGACGAACTTGTCAACGCGAAATCTGAGTCGTACTAGCATGGCCCGAACTACCTTACGGATAGCTAGGGTATGGATCGGGGCTTAATGTCAACCCAGCCTATGGAGACCAAAGTGGAGATTAAGTCCCTTTGTCGCCTCTAATTTAGTGCAATAGTTTTTAGGGTTAAAACAAATGCCCATTCAAGTGTTTAACTCTAAATACAAAAGATAGCTTCGTCTCATCATTTGAAAGAGTGCCTTGTGTCGAATAATTCAAAGCGAGAAGTAGGCGAAAAACTACCTTTAACGTTTAGTCAGTGCCCATTAAATGTTGTAGATGTCCAGTTTTCTAGCCTGAGCTTTGTCCTTTAACATTTTTAAGGACCAATAATTTCTTTTTCCCTGAAAAAGCAAGTCGCTTCACGCGAAACTGTATCCTAAAAAAATGTGCGCGCTGCGAAGATCCAAAATAGTCATTCAGAGCCTTTTCCCATCTGAAAGAAGTCAAGGGCCCGTAAATCGATATCCGCCCTCACCCCCCCCCTCATCCCCACCACCCATCGGGTCTGGGTTGCATGGTGCTTCCGCGTAGAGCTGAAGCTTACCGAACTTCAATACTTGTAAACCCGCTTAGGTCTAAGCCTGCCAAAGACAGACCGTTCCTTAAACCTGTGCAGTTTCTTTGGGCGGTAGGTCTTGAGATGACATTTCATCTCAATATCGGGCAAAATTCCCACAAAATCGGAAGCAACGTCTCCAACATGACCTAAATAATGTTAACGGGGACGTAAAGCCTAAAAAACCCAGCCGATATCCGTATATAGCACACAACGAAGACTCGGATCAGCCTGCGCGTTCGCGCAAGCTGATCTGAGTCTTCGTTGTGCGCCCATGTCTGAAGACGCGTTTTTGCTCGTGGCGTTTCAAGTTATATCTTTTACAATTCAACTGATCTATATGAACAATCATGAACTTAATAAGATTTGTACATAACAAGGAACAATAACAGACAATTAATAATGAGACATTGTAAATAAAACCTGAAAGTTTTGTTTATATATGTTTGCCTATTGTTGTCACAGCACAAAAACTTAAGTCGGAATTGAAAATTTATGTGCATTCATTAGCATAATGCGTATTTTCAGTTCCTCTAGTGGTCTCCTAGCAAATGGTTCCTATGCATGTTGAATGACAACATTTTAAGTCATCTCCGAAAAAAAATCTGGTTGGCTATTGACAGACTTGCGTCTGATAATAACGAATTCACGTTAAATTCGCTATTGACAGGCGTCTGGTAATAGGCTATTGATAGACGTCAGGTAATAGCGAATTTGCGTATGATTCGCTATTTGACAGACGTCTGCATTTGTTAATATATTATCGTATAAATCGCTAATGACAGACAGAATCTGGCAATAGTGATTGTACAATAGATTCGCTATTTCCAGATGTCTGAAAATCATATATACAGACATATTATATGGTTATATAAAATAAAAGCAAGAACTGCTATTGCCATACCTTAGCCTTGTAGTTTTTACAATATGTCAAACTGGAAATTGATCATGAAATCTTTACTGTCTCCCCCCCCCCCCCCCCCTTCCGCTGATTTAAGAAGGGCAGTTGTCGGTTTCTGGCGAAAGAACGTGCACTGTACTGGTTAACCGCTTACGTATAAGCCTACCATGGAAAAGTGTGGATAGGTAAACTGACCGGCTTAAAAATGACCTAAAAAGTGTTGACTGGGCCGTTAAACTCTAATACAAACAAACAAACAGTGTGTCTTATGCGCAACGACAACCTATTTTTAGAGTATAAATATGAAACATGCCACAACTCTCCATCAGAAAAGGTAACCATTTATGTAGACTAGCGACTAGTCTGATAATTCGTATTGTGTGTGTGTGTGTGTGTGTGTGTGTGTGTGTGTGCGTGCGTGCGTGCGTGCGTGCGCGCGCGTGTGTGTTAAATATATATTTTTTCTCTTTCCTTGTCCATGGCTAGTCTATATACTGAGTCTATATACTGAGTGATCTCCAGATATCTTAGGTCTGTATTGTCAGAAATTGGTAGCCAGGCTATAGACTAGCTAAAAAATACGAACCTTTTTAATTATATTTCTAAACCTTGGGTTGGGGATGAAATAATGCACTACATCACACAGGTGTGTTGTCGTCAAGGATGGCAAATACGAGTATATTACTTGTTACTTACATTGTAGATGGTGCCATTCTCGGCGTCTATGCGAGAGTTAAACCACCGATCACCCAGGGCACAGAAATAAGTAATATAATGTGTGTCATGTAAACCCAACTTTTCTCTATATAAATGGGGATTTTAAAGAGTATTCATTTCACAGACTTGTAAATTGATAAGCTACTGTTCGTCATTACGAATACACGCCTATACAAATACATTGTAAATTTTATCGGCGAAAAAGGGACAATTTTAAGATGAAAAATTGTAATATTTTTCTTATTTCTGCTCAACATATAGATTGTGGGTACACGTTAGAACCGCCTCATCGAGGCGGTTCTAACGAGTACCCACAGTCTATATTTAAGAGCAGAAATAAAAAAATAAGGTTTACTCCTGTAAACCCCAGTTTTACTATATAAAAGTGGGGTTCAAGGGGTCAAAATCATATAGGCGTGCTTTCGTGATGGTGTACTACAATAACTTTAAAATAAGTGTTACAAAAAGCTAGGTTTACGTTTAGCACATATTAAACGTAAATGTCTAGAGTTATATCCCAGAAATAACTGTCTTTGGCAATATTCTAAGTGTCAGTCTGCACCCAGGATCCTGCCGACTGAAGTATAATGTCTGAAATGTGAAAGTTGCAAATGATGTAATTTTGTCAATAAGTACTTTTTTTCTTTCAAGAGGCACATGTGCACCCGCACCTTCAATATCCTTGAAACATATTATCAAATGGACTGCTTAAAAACTGTTTGAGAAGTTAATTAACCCAAACATTTTGCCGAAGGCTCTTGGTGAGCTTATAGGATAGGTAGTGGTTCGTGGAGGTCGAGAGTTGTAGATGTATCGTTTGTGTTAGCTGTACAAATATGACAGCTTATATGTACAAATGAGATAGCAATTCTGTGCCAGAGCTCTGCCCGTGGGCCTCTTTTTTGTGTGAAAGCTTATTCTTGTTATGGGTCGTTTTTTTTTCTTCTTGTGAAAGCTCATACTTGTTGTTGCATTAAACATAAAGGTCAACATGCATTGTGCTAACTAATGGCTGTATTTCCGTGTTAAACCCAATATGGGCATAGACAACAACGTTAATCTCTTTCAGGCGCTAGGCACATTCGACAGACAGCATTTTCAAATTATTTTTCTTATTTTTCACAAAAATTAGCTAAAATAAAGCTTGGCATTTTTTTATGTGAATTGTCTGCTATATGAAATGTTAAGCCTACATGTAATTTCCGTCGAAAAATAACGAAAAAATAAGATTACTGTTTGCTCTAGAATTTTCTGCAGCGTTTGGAGGGATAAAAACAAATTACTTTTGCAACTTTGACAACCAAAACACATCACGTGTAAGAGTGTCATTTATTGATGGCTGAAAAGAGAACTTCAAAGACTAATACATGTGATAGACAGAACATCTTAACTGAGCCGGAGCACAGTAGTTTCCTAATCAAAGTACTGCAAGTACGGAGAAAAGTTGATTTATGAGGAATACGGTAATTATTATTAAAGTTTAACCGTTGCCAAAAATTTTGCTAACGGCGGGGCAAGGCTTTTAAGCTCACCAGAGCCGAAAGCTCCCATAGAGCTTATAGAATAGGCAGTGGTCCATCGTAGTCGAGAGTTTGTAGATGTATATTTTTTTAGTAGCCTGTATAAATATGACAGCAAATATGGACTAGTACAATGTGATAGCAAGTCTGCATGTGCCAGAGCTCTGTCCAAGGGTATCTTTTTTGTGTGAAAGCTTATATTTGTTATGGACAGCTTTCTTGTGAAAGCTTATACTTGCTGTTCCATAAATATAAACATTTAAGGTCAACCTGCATTGTGGGTAACTAATGGCTATACTTCCGTGTTAAACCTTCTAAGCACATGTGCGTAGACAAATATCATCGAAATAGTCCCGGAGTATTTTTTTCTTCTTTTCAGAACTCGCCTTTCTGTGCCAATTTATTTGTAAAAGATAATTAACATGTTAAGTATATTTAGAACTTTTCAGAAGTTCCATGCATTTGGTCTTAAGGACCATTTTTATATTAAGTGTATGTTCGAAGAAGTAGACCCCTTTTTCAGTGGGGCTGTCTTTAAAGAAAAGCGAACAGGAAGTCCCGAAAGTTGTCTCCCCTTGACAAATGGCGGAAAAATCTGCCAGGTGTTCCCATTCCCCTTAAATTATTCACTTACATTTTGCTCTTTTCTCCCCTATCACTCTCTTTCATATCCTCTGCTATCTCTTTTTGTTCTTCTCCTTTTCTCTAGGAAAAAAAAACTGCGCGTCGGACCACTCCTTAAACACTTGCGAGTTCTTTTATACTTCATCGTACAGCTATTATCAAGACAAAATTCTAAACAAAAATTAGAAACAGTGACTTTGACCATGACCGGACCACTATCAAATTCATGTCACACACATACTGACCTCATTAAGACTGCATATGCAAAATTTGAACTCAGTCGGCGAAGAAATGAGAGAGTAGTTCGCATCACAAGAATATTCTATTTTTAGCAACAGTGACTTGACCTTGGTCTGATGCCTATGAAATTTATGTCATTCACATCTACATCTCATTATAAATGCAAATGCAAAATCTGAAATCAATCGGTGGAGAATGTGGAAGGAGTTTGCATCACAAGGTTATTCTATATTTAGCAACAGTGACATTGACCCTGACATGACCGATATAAAACTTATGTCATGCACATCTACATCTCATTATAAATAGTATGCAAAATTTGATGAAGATATGTGGAAGTTATTCTCATCACAAGATTTTTTTTTTTTTTTGCTACAGTGACCTTGACCTTGACTTGATCCATATGAAATTTATGTCACGCACATTTACCCCTCATTGTGAATGTATATGTAAAATTTGAAGTCAACCGTTGAAGTAATGTGAAAGTAGTTCGCATCACAAGATTGTTGTCATGGATTTATATTCTATTATAGCAACAGTGACCTTTACCTAGATTTGATGCATGTGAAATTTACGCCACACACATCTACACGACATTGTGAATGCATATGGAAAATTCAAAGTCAATCGGTGAAGAAATGTTGAAGAAGGTCCCTCATGGATTTCTATTCCTTTTTTAGCAACAGTGACCTTGACAAATATGAAATTTATTTCAACACATCTACACCATATTGTAAATGCATATGCAAAATTTGAAGTCAATCGGTGAAGAAATGTGGAAGTTGTTCGCATCACAAGATTGTTGTTATGGATTTGTATTCTAGTGATCTTGACCTTGACTTGACGCATATGAAATTTATATCACGCTTATGAATGCGTATGCAAAATTTGAAGTCAATCGGTGAAGAAATGTGGAAGTAGTTCGCGTAAGAAGATCATTGTCATGGATTCCTATTCTTTTTTTTAGCAACAGTGACCTTGACATTGACTTGACGCATATAAAATTTATGTCATGACTTGACGCACATGAAATTTATTTCACGCACATTTACATTTACCCCATATTGTGAATGCATATGCAAAATTTGAAGTCAATCAGCAAAGAAATGTGGATGTAGTTCGCATAAGAAGAAAAATGTATCACAAACGGACGGGTGCACAAAATTCCTATTCTATTTTAGCTACAGTGACCTTGACTTGACGCATATGAAAGTAATGTCACGCACATCTACACCATATTGTCAATGCATATGCAAAATTTGAAGTCAATCGGTGAAGAAATGTGGAAGTATTTCGCATAACAAGGAAAAATGTGTAAGGGACGGACGGGTGCACAGGTTTCCTGTTCTATTTTTAGCTACAGTGACCTTGACCTTGACCTGACGCATATGAAATTAATGTCCCGCACATCTACAACATATTGTCAATCGGTGAAGAAATGTGGAAGTATTTTGCATAACAAGAAAAAATGTGTAAGGGACGGACGGATTCATAGAATTTCTCTTCTATTTTAGCAACAGTGACCTAGACCTTGACTTGACGCAAACGAAATTTATGTCACGCACATCTACACCATCTACACCATATTGTGAATGCATATGCAAAATTTGAAGTCAATCGGTGAAGAAATGTGGACTGAGTATTTTGCATAACAAGAAAAATGTGTCACGGACGGACGAATACACAGAATTTATATTCTTTTTTTTAGCAACAATGACCTTGACGCAAATGAAATTTATGCCACGCACATCTACACCATATTGTAATTGCATATGCAAAATTTGAAGTCAAGCGGTGAAGAAATGTGGAAGAAGTTCGCATAACAAGAAAAAATGTGTCACGGACGGATACACAGACCAATTTCCAACCAACCAACCAAGACGTTATATACCCCTTTGAACTTCGTTTGCGGGGGTATACTTTTTTTCGAAAGAGCTGCTTTCACTGTAGAAATATCCACTCCCCTCAAAAAGGCACTTAGTGCACTTAGCTCCTTTAATTAGGGAAAATCAGTTTTGTTTAATAACATGGTCTCCCATGGAAACTGGCGGCTAAATTAGATCTTGAAAAACGGCGTTGCTATAAAGCAAATGCGACGGATAATGTCATATAATTACCGACTAACTTTCAATCAGGTAATACCTGTTTTTCAATAAGAAAATTCCAAGTTACCATGGTAACCAAATTAATTAGTCTCAAAGCTGTTTAGTAGACTATAGATAAAACACCCGAGATTTTCTGCGACTAAACTGGAAGTCGATTAACTCTTAAAACGCCGAGAAAATCCACATCTGAAAATGTCGTCTGCTTATGTCGTCTGCTGAATCTTCTTGAAAACTTTTTAAAAATATTTTTGCATACAGGTATACAGTGTGAGCCCAGATCAGACTGCTCCTAGAGGAGCAGTCTGATCTGGGCCCACACTGTTTGAAAAAATGAGTTTTAAAGTAACAGGCAGACAACAAAGCAGACGGCAACTGTCGTGATGGGCATTTTATGGGTTAAACTGCGGAATCGATAAAAAAAGTTTATTACTTGACAGGTTTTTGGGAGACAATTACAATGTATATGAGAAAATCATGTAATACTTCAATAAGTTAGCAGTTCTATGCAATGAACATCAAGTGACTATATATAGCATCATGACACTCTGTATAGAATAAGTGGCATGTAGGCTATGCAATACATGGATGGTATACAATACTTCTTGCACACCAGACAAAGAAATCCAGAGTTTTTGCTTGGAACAGAAATTCTGTTCTATCCCTGGTGTTCTTACCCAAACTCGAACAATAAATGCAATAGTTGCATACGAGCTAATATACGCCGTCGATAATGTTGACGTCACAGCACATTACGTGCCGTTACTAAACATCACTGCATGTGGCTGACGTCGGCAATCGAAGTGACTGCAGTATTAAAAGTCGACGCTCAGAAATGGAAGGTATGCAAAAAAAAAAAAAAAAAAAAATCCTACATGGGTGTGAGGGGTGGACAGAAATATCCGTCCCTCGGGACGGATTTTTCCATTCACTCCTCTGCAGTCCGAATGCTGACTTTACACACCAGACTGCCTAGAACAGTGGACTTTCTGGATACTGACATACACCAGACTGTCTAGAAATTTTGACTGTCCGAAGTGAATGCTGGCTGAACACACCGAACTGTCTAAAACTGTGCACTGTCTGAAAGCTCACGATTAACCAGTCAACCTAAAATTGTGGAATGTCTGAAAGCTCACGATTAACCAGTCAACCTAGAATTGTGGAATGTCTGAAAGCTCACGATTAACCAGTCAACCTAGAATTGTGGAATGTCTGAAAGCTCACGATTAACCAGACAATCTAGAATTGTGGAATGTCTGAACGCTCACGATTAACCAGACAATCTAGAATTGTGGAATGTCTGAAAGCTCACGATTAACCAGACAATCTAGAATTGTGGAATGTCTGAAAGCTCACGATTAACCAAACAACCTAGAATTGTGGAATGTCTGAAAGCTCACGATTAATCAGACTGTAAACTGTGGACTGTCACGCTGACGACTCACCAGACAGTTAGGACTTCTTGAATACTGATAGTACACACCATACTGCCAATAACTGTGGACTGTCTGAAAACTGACGACACTGGATAGTCTAGAACTTGAGTATCATGTTGATGACTCACCAGACAATCTAGAATTGTGGAATGTCTGATAGCTGACTCGAAACACTAGACTGTCTAGAACTGTGGACCTTTTGAATCATGATTTGACAAACCGGACTCTCTAGAATATTGTGGACTGTCAGAATACAGACGTGATCTACAAGAGTGCCTAGAACTGTGGACTGTCTGAATGTTGACTTGATACACCAGACTGTCTAGAAAATTGTGGTCTGTCCGAATGCTGACGACTCAGCAGACTGCCTAGAAGTATGGACTGTCTGAATGCTGACTTTACACATAAGACCGACGAGAACTGTGGACTGTCTGAGTGCTGACTTGATACACCTAACTGTCAAGAATTGTGGACTATCTGAATGCTGACTTGATAGACCAGCTGTCTAAAATTGTGGACTGTCTGAATGCTGACTTTACACATCAGATCGGCGAGAACTGTGGACTGCGTTAGTGCTGACTCGATACACCCAACTGTCAAGAATTGTGTTGACTTGATACACCAGACGGTCAGATCTAGAAGTGTGGACTGTCTGAATGCTGATTTGATACACCAGGCTGTCTAGACTTGTGTACTGTCTGAATGCTGACTTGATACACCATGTTATCTTGAACTGTGGACTGTCTGAATGTTGACTTCATACACCAGACTGTCTAGAACTGTGGACTGTCTGAATGCTGACTTGATTTACCAGACTGTCTAGAACTGTGTACTGTCTGAATGCTGACTTCAGACACCAGACTGTCAGTATCCAGAATTGCAAATGCTGAAAACAGGCCGGGGGTCAAAGAAGCTCCTTGGTTTTAGCAATCTGACAGGCCAAAAATGAAAGTAAAACTAACAAATTCAATAAATAGCTGCCTCTTTTAGCATCTACGAGTATAATAAAATGTCAGCTTCAAGCAAATATAGAACACAACAAAGTTGCAAAACATATTTCACTTCAAGACTTTAAATGTATACCCTGTAAAATCTCACTTTGTTCACAGTGATGTAAGGTTTACACGAAGATTATTAAATTTTGCAATTATTTTGGCCTTTTCTTTTCTGTTTTTTTTTCTTCAACAGTAAAACAGCCCTGCAGGCACAAAACGTTGACTCAATGTTGAACTAACGTTGAAACAACGTTTTCAACGTTGTTTCAACGTTAGTTCAACGTTGAGTGCCTGCTTGGCTAGAGGCATTCAGTTTCTTATCTCGTTTCTTTTCAGCAGCTTCTTTTTTTTTTTTTCTTAACCAAAACGTGCATATATATGCGTAGCATATGCATTAATACATGATTTTTTCATGCTTGCACCTACGAAAGTCGATTTTATCTTTTTGTCGCGTTTTACGGTGGTAACTTACTTTTGATTTTTGATCGACACAACCAGAGGAGAAGCTCAAAAAGGTTTCATGCCCCTAAGTTACATGGGCAGAGCTGTAAGCAGATGGAGGTTTCTACAATTTCAAGCTTGTGCGAAATGTTCTGTCCCTTGACGTTGTGGTATGTAGGTCATTCCAGTATCATGCAGCTGTACAGAGTTAACCCTTATCTTGCTGTTCACGACAACCCCTATCTTTGCAAACAGTGTAGATCCAGATCAGATGGCTTCTGAAGAAGCCATCTGATCAGGATCTACACTGTTTGACATTCAGTTTATGAATTTGTAGTAATAAATTACATCATGTAATTTGATTGGTTGATAGACAGAAGTGGGTGTGGCTTAAATGAATATTCAGCAAGATAAGGGTTAAAGTCGGCCATAGAGGGACGATCAAAAGACCCCAAAGCTGATACCGAAAACATTCATACAATAGAACTTCGATGGCTCGAACATCGATGGCACGTTTACCATGGCTGAATCGAACCCGTTCTAGAATCCCTAGGAAATGTCTCTACAAAAGAAACTGTGAAGGAATATTTAGGATATTTTCGTCTTTTTTTCTTGCAAATGTATGCTGTGTGTACTCGTAGAATCGCCTCACTGAGGCGATTCTAATGAGTACAGACAGCATACATTTATATCCTAGAACACCGAAGCGAAGTCCCAAAATTATCCCAGTTATACCTCCTGCCAGTAACTCTCAGTGGAGTCTAACTGTTGGTTTTCTTTCGCTCCAGCAATTCTGTTGTTGTATCCTGTCGAGTCCTCAACCTTGTTTCATCTCTGTAGTTTTTTGATTTGTATGTTCTCGGAGATGTTACACTGATGAGTCAGGAAGCCTTCATGCGGACTAAACAAAATTAGTGTATACCGCGACAGAGGTAAAGGCGAGGATTATGGACATGTGAAATCGATTTAAGCCCCCCCCCCCCCCCCCCCCCAGGTCAAACTGCTGACTTTACGCAACAGACCGGCAAGAACTGTGGACTGTCTGAATGTTGACTTGATACACCAGACTGTCCAGAAATGTTGAATGTCTGAATGCTGATTTGATACATCAGACCGTCTAGACTTATGTACTGTCTGAATGCTGACTTGTTAAATCAGGCCGTCTAGACTTGTGGACTGTCTGAATGCTGACTTGATACACCATATTATCTGGAAATGTGTACTGTCTGAATGTTGACTTCAAACACCAGACTGTACAGAATTGTGTACTATCTGAATGCCGACTTGATAGACCAGACTGTCTGGAACTGTGGACTGTATGAATGCTGAATTGATGCAACAGACTGTCTAGAATTGTGTACTGTCTGAATGCTTTCCATTGATAACCAATCTGAAATTATTGAAGCTTTTAGCTCTACTTCTAGATATTTAGATGATTTATTAAATATTGATAATACCTATTTTGATGGTTTGATCAGTCAGATTTACCCCCTAGAACTTCAGTTAAATAAAGCAAATTCTTCTGATACCGAGGCCCCGTTTTTGGATTTACATCTATCTATTGTAGATGGATTTGTTTCGTGCAAAATTTATGATAAACGCGATGACTTTGATTTTGAGATTGTAAATTTTCCTTTTCTGGATGGTGATGTTCCTCGTGCGCCATCCTATGGCGTTTATATTTCGCAATTAATTCGATTTGCTAGAGTGTGTAGTCATGTAACTGACTTCAACACTCGTAATAAATTATTAACGGCTAAACTCCTTAATCAGGGTTATCGGTACCATAAACTACGCAAAGCCTTTTCAAAATTTTATAGACGCCATTCTGATTTAATTTCAAAATTCAATATTGGACTTAAATCTCTTCTGCAACAAGGTCTATCGGAACCCGAATTTTATGGTGACTTAGTATATAAATTCAGAAAAATATATAATCGCAATGACTTCAGCACCCAATTTCGTAAAATCATTCTTCGATATAAAAAGATTGGGTACAACATGGATATTATACGACAGACTGCATGCATGGTAGTTAACCCAATCACGGTTGGCAACTTTGCTTCCCTCTTTAATTGCACGCCGGTGGGTCAGGCCTCAGATTCTATGACGGCTCCAACGTAAAGGCTTATTGAAAATTAAAGAGATAATGTTGGTTGGTGCCTGATGCTCTGTCTCTGGTCGGGCTCATCGGAGTCTAACTGTTGGTTTTCTTTTGCTCCAGCATTTCAGTGGTTTCTTGCTGTCGAGTCCTCACCGTTGTCTCACCTCTGTGGTTCTTTGATTTCTGTGTTCACGGAGATGTTGCACTGATGAGTTAGGAGGCCTTCATGCGGACTGAACAAATTATTTGTCTAAATCGCGACGGAAGTAAGGGCGAGGATTGTGGCCACGTAAAATCGATTTAAGCCCCCCAGTGGAAATCTTCCACTGACCGTTCCAAGGCGGCTCTTCTGTGGCGATTTATTTATGTTGTTGTTTGTTACTTACTGTGTGTATCACTTGTGTCTTTTAATTTTGGATGGCCATATGGCCATTTTGTGGGAAAGTAACTGTCCATATGGCCTTCCTTTGTTTAGGTTTCCATTATGGTCTGGTCGCTTAATGTTTGTATTTCTTTCCCTTTGGTGTCTTGTATGGATGGAGTAAGTTAATTGTATCAATTCCTGATCTTTGTTTTACTTCTACTTTGATACACAAGCTGTCTAGAATTGTGTTCTGTCTGAATTCTGACTTGATACATACACATGTAAGCTGTCTAGAATTGTGTACTGTCCGAATGCTGACTTGATACACAAGCTGTCTAGAATTGTGTACTGTCTAAATGCTGAATTGATACACAAGCTGTCTAGAATTGTGTTCTATCTGAATTCTTACTTGATACATAAGCTGTCTAGAATTGTGTACTGTCCGAATGCTGACTTGATACACAAGCTGTCTAGAATTGTGTACTGTCTAAATGCTGAATTGATACACAAGCTGTCTAGAATTGTGTTCTGTCTGAATTCTGACTTGATACATAAGCTGTCTAGAATTGTGTACTGTCTAAATGCTGACTTGATACACAAGCTGTCAAGAATTGTGTACTGTCTGAATGCTGAGTTGACACACAAGCTGTCTAGAATTGTGTTCTCTCTGAATGCTGAATTGATACACAAGCTGTCTAGAATTGTGTTCTGTCTGAATTTTGACTTGATATACACGCTGTCTAGAATTGTGGACAGTCTGAATGCTGACTTGATATACAAGCTGTCTAGAATTGTGGACTGTCTGAATGCTGAATTGATGCAACAGACTGTCTAGAATTGTGTACTGTCTGAATGCTGAATTGAAACACAAGCTGTCAAGAATTGTGTACTGTCTGAATGCTGACTTGATACACAAGCTGTCTAGAATTGTGTACTGTCTGAATGCTGACTTGATACACAAGCTGTCGAGAACTGTAGACAGTCTGAATGCCGACTTGATACACCAACTGTCTGGAACTATGTACTGTCTGGATGCTGACTTGATACACCAGCTGTCTAGAACTGTGGACAGTCTGAATGTTGACTTGATACACCAGCTGTCTAGAATTGTGTACTGTCTGAATGCTGACTTGATACACCAGCTGTCTAGAACTGTTGACAGTCTGAATGTTGACTTGATACACCAGCTGTCTAGAATTGTGTACTGTCTGAATGCTGACTTGATACACCAGACTATCTAGAATTGTGTACTGTCTGAAAGCTAACTTGAGATACCTGGTCTGTCTTAAAACGGAATTAATTCACCAGACTGCACAGAAGTGTTGACTGTGAAAATGCTGACTTGAGACATGAGACAGGCTTAAGTTCTGTTTTGTTTGAATGTCAAATTGACACATCAGGCTTTCAAAGATTGCAAAGTAACAGAATTCTGACTTGAAACATCATACTGTCTCAGTGTGTGGACTAATAAATACTGACTGGATGATTTCTGTCTTTGATGAATACTGACCGGACGCACCAGACTGCCGTTACGATGAATGGACAAACCAGAGACTAATTGCCTCCTTGTTGCTTTTGAAAATCAGTTTCAGTAAGGCCCTCTCCTAAAGTTAGCCTGCGGTGGTGTGGAGGCGGGGAGTGGCGCGGTCTGTCTATTTCTGTCTTGTTAAATTACTTGTTAATTTGCAGCTATGCAGTTAATTTACTGCCTGCAAATTATGGACTGCCATGAGAAGCTCTGGGCTAACGACGAATATTCAAAATATTTATTTTAAATATTTCAGAGAAATTTAAGGGGAACGGGAACACCTAGCAGATTTTCCCGCCATTTCAAAGGGAGACAACTTTCGGGACTTCCTGTTCGCTTTTCTACGTATAAGCTCTACCCCATTGAAAAAGGGGTCTACTCTTAAAGGAAAGAATTTGCTCCTCAGGAGCAAATTCTTTCCTTTAAGAGTTGGCCCCTATTGACATGGGAGACAAAATTCCTTTTGCAGGAGTTGTCTCCCCTGAAGGTGTTCCCATTCCCCTTAAGGCTTGACAGACAATACACGTAATGTAATCAGAACTAAAAGGCAGACCCCACCTCTCCCCGCCTACACACCCCCTACTTTAGCAGAGGAAGCTTACTGAAACTGAATTTCAAAAGCAGCTAGGAGGGCACTAATAATATAATGGCAACTGTGGTGTGGGTGGTCTGGACGAAATAGTGAAATTTTCCACTATTTTGCCTACAATCATCAAAACAGTTCCTCTTACATCTTTCTAGTCTGAAGTAGAGGTTGCACATCAAGCATTTTGCAAGGTTATCCATGTTGGAAACACCAGACATGCTTTTGTGTACAATTTTGATCATTTTCCATGTTCCTCCTTATTTATGGCAGGAGTCCATTTCAAAATTTATGGGTATCATGTTGTATTTTCTTCAAAATTGATTTGGAAAATGGTTGAACTTTTATGCAAACAGTGTAGGCCCTGATCAGACGCCGGGTTCTGTGGCGTCTGATCTGAACCTACACTGTTTGCCAAATACTCGTTTAGGGGTTTCTTGTACAAAAAAGGTTAACAGAATGAACATGCTCAAAATAATTGATGGAAGAGTACATTTCAGAAACTCAGGGATGAAAGTGTCCCTCTGGAAAAGGACTCTTCTCTTACAGGAGCGAAATCGGCCCTTTCATGATGAGTAAACTGAAACCCCAAGGGAGCCAATGTTTTGTGACATCAGTTTTCTCCCTTGAAGGTAAAAATATTTCCTTTGAAGAGTCTAAAACTCTGTCCCTGGCTCATTTTTCATTCAATTACATCTCTTTTTATATCAAATTACAGCATCTTTAATGAGATTTTAATATCAAGACATATCAAAGATTTATAAGCTTATTCTGTAATGAAATAAGACTTCTAATTCATCAAACTGTCATTTCTCTGTTCTAATCTTGCAGACGCAGTACTTTTTTGTTTCAAAAGGAAAATGATAGGCTGACATAAGACCTATAACTCTTAAAGCAACAAGCTAAATTCAGGAACACACGCATGCACATGGCATAACATGACACAATATACAAACCAACACATAGAAGCCTCAGTGGTGTAGTGGTTAAACTACTCGCCTCACTAACCAGGGATCGTGGGTCGGAGTCTAACTGTTGGTTTTCTTTTACTGCAGCATTTCAGTGGTTTCTTGCTGTCGAGTCCTCACCATTGTTTCATTTCTGTGGTTGTTTAATTGCTGTGTTCTCGGAGATGTGGCACTGATGAATTAGGAGGCCTTCATGCAGACTGAATAAGTTATTTGGCTAAATCGCGACGGAAGGGCGAGGATTGCGACCGCTTAGAATCTATTTAAGCCCTCAAGTACAAATGTCTATGTGTACATATTGATACTCCTGTCCAGCGGCCTTCATGAAGCTGAAGATCTACTTTCTACAAGAGCTCACCTGAGCTAACAAATTCAAAATTTTAGGAAGTTCCAATCTTTACTGAAGGATTTATGCGAGGATAAGGTGAAAACAGGCATTTTCAGCATTCAAGGGGACATAACTCAATGAGAGATAGGCAGACATTACCAGTTTTCAAACTCGTCCGAACTTTCATTCCCAACCTACTTATATGCTAGTTTCAGGAAGATTCGACCAAAAGTAAAGGACTTACGGTGATGACAAGGTTCAAAATAGGTATTTTCAGCAAAGAAGGGGACTTAACTGTATGAGTAAGGTGCCAATAATGTTAGTTTGCAAACTCATTCAAGCTTTTATCCCTAACTTACTTATATGTAAGTTTCAGGAAGATCCGTTCAAAACTTAGCGATTTATGATGATGACAATGTCAAAAATGGACATTTACACCAATCAAAGGGACATAACTAGAATTTGTTTTTCTACAAAAACACAGATGTCTCCCCCGTTTTTGACTGCTAAGTATAACCTTGACATTGGAGGTATTGAGCTGGGTCTTGTGTGCAACACATCATCTCATGAAGATGAACATTTCTGCATAGTAACTTTAAAAATGTTCATAGAAAAATAAAAAAGTTATTGGCCGTAAACAAAAAAAATCACTTTTTTACCTTTGACCTCTAAGTATGACCTTGACCTTTGAGGTACAACACATCGTCTCATGATGGTTAACATTTCTGCCAAGTAATTTCATAATCCATCAAAGAATAAGGAAGATATTGACTGTCCTTTTTTTTACCTTTGACCTCTAGGTATGACCTTGACATTGGAGGTATGGACCTTGGTCTTGCACATGACTCATGGTCTAATGACGGTGAACATTTATGCATGGTTACTTTATAAAGTCCATCCAGAAATCAACAGTTAATGACTGGACACAAAAAAAAAACTTTTTTTTACCTCTGACCTCTTAGTATGACCTTGATCTTGGAAGTATCAACCTGGGTCTAGCGTGCACCACATCGTCTCATGATGGTTAACATTTCTGCCAAGTAATTTCACAATCTATCCAGGTAGAAGAAAGTTATTGACTGAACACTAAAAAAGGCCCTTTTTGTCCTTTGACCTTTTGTCCTTGACATTTGAGGTACCAACTTGGGTCATGCACACAACACATCGTCTCATGGTGGTTAACATTTCTGCCAATTAATTTCAAAATCCATCTAAAACCTAGAAATGGTGTTTGTAAAACACAATGCCCTCAACCTTTGCTTGTCCCTAGATGGCAAAATATTCAACAAATATTGTTAAAGACTCAAAAACATACAACAAGAATTCCGCCGAAGGCTATGTAGCGCCTGAGTGCATGTGTGCACGCATGTTTTCTTATGGCATGCATTAATGCGTGAGTGCATGCCTTCATGTGCATGCATGTGTGTGTGTGTGTGTGCATGTGTAAGTGCATAAGTGTGCATGCATGCATGTGTGTGTCTGCCTGTGTGAGTCCATAAGTGTGCATGCATGTGTGAGTACCTGCATGTATGCATGCAAGCATCAGTGTGTGTGTGTGCATGCATGCATGTGCATTTGTATGTGGGTGTGCAAGCATAAATGAGTGATTGTGTATGAGCATACATGTTTGAGTGTAAATGCATGTGTGTGTGCATGCATGCATGTGTAAGTGGTGTGGGCCAGGTTGAGGTGGGTTGTCATGGGGTGGGGTGTTGTGGGGTAGGGTGTCATGTGGTGGGGTCGGTGGGTTGGGGTGGGAACAAATGACCAAAATGACAAAGGGCCATAACTCACAAAGTGTTTTTCGGAATTTTGTCAAAAGTTAAGCAGGTCATCTACTCATCACCACAAATATATTCACCAAATTTCAAGGCTCTGGCTCCAATAGTTTTTTAGATATCTTGCTGACAAGATTTTATTAAAAAAATTTCAAAGGGAAATAACTCTTGAAAGGGGCATAATCCAGACGAGAAAAAAAATACGCGTCAGCTGATTTTCCATGAGGAATCCATATATGAAATTTCAAAACCCTAGCATACACGGTTCTAAAGTTATGCTATGCATCACTTTTAGCATACATTACAATGGGCACAAATTACCAAAATGACAAAGGGCCATAACTCACAAAGTATTTTTCGGAATTTTGTCATAAGTTAATCAGTTCATCTACTCATCACCACCAATATATTCACCATGTTTCAAGGCTCTAGCTCCAATAGTTTTTGAGATATCTTGCTGACAAGATTTTATTAAAAACTAGAAATGGTGTTTGTAAAACACAATGCCCCCAACCTTTGCTTGTCCTTAGACGGCAAAATATTCAACAAATATTGTTAAAGACTCAAAAACATACAACAAGAATTCCCCCGAAGGCTATGTCGCGCCTGTGGAGGCGCAAAGTCACCAAACCATGAAATCTAGGTCAAGGTCAAACATGGATGCCTGCATAAAAATTTCACTCCTAGTTCCAAGCATGTACCAAGTATCATCAATGAAACTCTTAACGAGAATTCTATGTTTTTTAATTAAAGGGGAAATAATTCAAGAAGGGGAGATAATTTGGACAAGAAAAAAAATACGGGTCAACTATTTTTTCATGAGGAACTCATATATGAAATTTCAAAACACTAGCATACACGGTTCTGAAGATATGCTATGCACCAGAAAGCAACACAATTGAGTAGCAAAAAATTACAAAGGGCCATAACTCTAACAAAATTTTATCGAATTGGTTGAAAATTTAATCAGGTAGTCTCCTCCTTAGTCCCAATCACTATACCAAATATCAAGGCTGTAGCTCAAATACTTTTTGAGATATCTTGCTAACGAGAATTCTATGTTATTTAATTAAAGGGGAAATAATTCAAGAAGGGGAGATAATTTGGACAAGAAAAAAAATACGGGTCAACTATTTTTTCATGAGGAACCCATATATGAAATTTCAAAACACTAGCATACACGGTTCTAAAGATATGCTATGCACCAGAAAGCAACACAATTGAGTGGCAAAAAATTACAAAGGGCCATAACTCTAACAAAATTTTATAGAATTGGTTGAAAATTTAATCAGGTAATCTCCTCCTTAGTCCCAATCACTATATCAAATATCAAGGCTGTAGCTCAAATACTTTTTGAGATATCTTGCTAACGAGAATTCTATGTTATTTAATTAAAGGGGAAATAATTCAAGAAGGGGAGATAATTTGGACAAGAAAAAAAATACGGGTCAACTATTTTTTCATGAGGAACCCATATATGAAATTTCAAAACACTAGCATACACGGTTCTAAAGATATGCTATGCACAAGAAAGCGTGACGTACGAACGGACTAACGGACTAACGGACGGACAAGCCAGAAGCAATATGCCCCCCAACTTTTTTAAAGTTGGGGGCATAAAAATTCAAAGGGCAATTACTCTTGAAAGGGGCAAAATCCGGACGAGAAAAAAAATACGCGTCAGCTAATTTTCCATGAGGAATCCATATATGAAATTTTAAAACCCTAGCATACACGGTTCTAAAGTTATGCTATGCATCACTTTTAGCATACATTACAATGGGCACAAATTATCAAAATGACAAAGGGCCATAACTCACAAAGTATTTTTCGGAATTTTGTCATAAGTTAATCAGTTCATCTACTCATCGCCACCAATCTATTCACCATGTTTCAAGGCTCTAGCTCCAATAGTTTTTGAGATATCTTGCTGACAAAATTTTATTAAAAAAAAATTTCAAAGGGCAATAACTCTTGAAGAGGGCATAATCTGGACGAGAATAAAAATACGTGTCAGCTAATTTTCCATGAGGAATCCATATAGGAAATTTCAAAACCCTAGCATACACGGTTCTTTAGTTATGCTATGCATCAAAAGCGTAACGGACGGACAAAAGGACGACCGAACCAGAACCAATATGCCCCTCCAACTTTTTCAAAGTTGGGGGCATAATAAGAAAGTTATTGACAGAACACAAAAAAGGCCCTTTTTTACCTTTAACCTCTATGTATGACCTTGACCTTTCAGGTACCAAACTGGGTCATGCGTGCAACACATCATCTCATGGTGGTTAACATTTCTGCCTAGCAATTTCAAAATCCATCTAAAAATAAGAAAGTTATTGACCAAACACAAAAAGGCCCCTTTTTTACCTTTGACCTCTATGTATGACCTTGACATTTTAGGTACCAAACTGAATCATGCATGCAACACATCGTCCCATGTTAGTTAACATGTTTGCCAAGTAACTTCAAATTCTATTTAAAAATAAGCAAGTTATTGACAAAACCCGAAAAAAACTCTTTTTTTACCTTTGACCTCTAAGTATGACCTTGACCTTTGAGGTACCAACCTGGGTCATGCACGCAACACATCGCCTTATGTTGGTTAACATTTCTGCCAAGTGATTTCAAAATCAATCTCAAAATAAGAAAGTTATTGACCAAATACGAAAAAAGGCCCCCTTTTTTACCTTTGACCTCTAAGTATGACCTTGACCTTTAAGGTACCGACTGCCTCATGTGCACCACACATCGTCTCATGGTTGTTAATAATTATGCTGAGTAATTTTAAAATCCATCTCAAAATTAGAAAGTTATTGACCAAATATGAAAAAAGGCCCCTTTTTTGACCTTTGACCTCTAAGTATGACCTTGACCTTTGAGGTACCGACCTGCCTCATGCGCACCACACATCGTCTTATAGTTGTTAATAATTATGCAAAGTAATTTTAAAATCCATCTCAAAATAAGAAAATTATTGACCAAATACAAAAAAGGCCCCTTTTTTGACCTTTGACCTCTAAGTTTGACCTTGACCTTTGAGGTACCGACCTGCCTTATGCGCACCACACATCGTCTTATGGTTGTTAATATTTCTGCCAAGTAATTTTAAAATCCATCAAAAAAATAAGAAAGTTATTGACCAGACACGATTTGCCCATACATATATACATACCAACAAACTTCCAAGGGAGATAATTCAAAAAGTATAAATGCGAGAGTTATAGTTCTTGCGCACTGCACGTCGTCTAATGCTGATTAATATTTATACGAAGTTTTGTGAAGATAGCTCTAACGGTTTTCAAGTTACAGAGCGGACACGAATGTGTGACAGACGGACAGACAACCGGACAGACAGACAGACGGACGGACAGACGCCCGGGGGAAAAACAATATTTCTCTCCGAAAAATTTTTTTTCGGGGGAGACATAACTATGATAAATAGGCCAACCACACTAGTTTTTGAACTCATCCAAGCTTTTATCCCTGACTTACTTGTTTTTAAGTTTCAAGATCCGATCAAAACTGAATGGGCTACGGTTATGACAATTTAAGGTCAAAAATAGGCATTTTCAGCAATCAAAGGGACGTAACTCAATGATAAATAGGCTGACCTCATCAGTTTTCAAACTCATCTGAGCTTTTATCCTCAACTTACTAACATGTAACTCATCCGAGCTTTTATCCCTGACTTACTTGTTTGTAAGTTTCATGAAGATCCGATCAAAACTGAAGGGGCTATGGTGATGACAATGTCAAAAATAAGCATATCAGCAAAGAAGGGTAGATAACTCAATGAGTTATCGACGGACATCGCTAGTTTTCATTCATCCGAGCTTTTTAACCCTGAATTACACGTAGGTGAGTTTCAGGAAGATCCGATCAAAACTGCAGGGGTTACAGTGATGACAAAATCAAAAAAAGGCATTTTCAGCAATCAATGGAATGTAACTCTATGGTTAATCGAAGGACTTGGTCAATTTTCAAACTCATCTGAGTTTTTATCCCCCAGCCACCATACATGTAAGTTTCAGAAAGATTGGATCAAAACTAAAGGGGCTACAGTGATGACAAGCATTTTCCCATTATAAGTTTATGGGATTGAGATCAGCCTGCAGGCTGCAGAGATATAATTGGACAAAGGTGATGATGGAAAGCCGAAGGACAACCCACCCCTGGAGCCTTCGGCCCAGGTGAGCAAAAAATTTCGGGCCTCCATGGCCTAGTGGGTAGCAGCGCTGTCTCTCCCCACTGTGGATCGGGCCTAGCTTGGGTCACATGTGAGACGCCAAGTCCTGCAACAGAGTCGGATGTTTTTTCTCCGGGTTCTCCAGTTTTAGCCCACTTGTGAATAGTGATCGGCTCTAAATTAGTGAACTAATCTTGAGAAGGCCGTAAAACAAACAGCCAACCTACAAAAAACGTTTGTGTCTATTTGATCATTGATGATGTTTAGTCAAACTTTAATGGCTTAACGCCTTCGGGAACATGAACAAAGTTAATCATTGTGTCAGGTTGTTGTGTTCAGCAGGATAAAGGCAAAAGTCATGTTTTTATCAAATCATGTTAATATGTCTGTGTAATGTACACCCCTCTACACCCCACTTAAACTGGGGTTTACTAAGGTATACATATTTTTTCTTATTTCTGTTCCAAGACATAGGCTGTGGGCACTCGTTAGAACCGCCTCAATGTGGCGGTTCTAACGAGCACCCTCAACCTATGATTGGAGTATAAATAAGAACAAGAGGCCCATGGGCCACTATGCTCACCAGAGCTCAGGTGGGCACTGCCCATCCTGCCCAATGGCAGCCATGTATTTTAACATGATATCATTTTAATCCACCAAATGAACCCCCATGTCCAAATGAGCACCCATGTGGACTCAGCATCTGAAAAGTTAGGCCTTTTATGAAGTAGAGGGGGTGGGGCATGGACCCAATGGAGCCCTGGTTGGTATCACTAAATGCGTCTTATCATAAGAAACAAAAATATATATGGTTTAGCAGTGGGGATCTGTAAGGCCTCTTTAACAGTTGAGGGGTTGGGGCATGCCCTGTTGATCCCAGGAAAGCCCAAACTGTTGTCCCTAAATGTGTCTTATCATAAGGACCAAGTATATATATGGTTCAGTGCTGGGAATCTGACCGGTTTCAGAGATTTGAGGCCCTTTTATGAAATAGGAATGGCCCCTGCGGACCCCGCTACAGTAGGTGTGCTAATAATAAGGAACAAGAACATATATGATTATGGGGTGGGGATTTGAATGGTTTCTGAAATATAAAGCCTTTTATGAAATGGAAGGGCGGGGCACATTGCCTCAGCACAAAGAGACCTCCAGGTTGGTGTGATTGAACGAGTCTTATCATAAGGAACAAGTATATGGTTTAGGGGTGGGGATCTGAACTATTTCTGATATATATGGCTTTTAATGAAGTAAAGCGGTGTGGCATGGCCTGGGCGTGCCCCGGGGACTCCCAAGCTGGTGTCACTGAATGCGTCTTATCATAAGAAAGATGAATATATATGGTTTAGGGTGGGGCTAAGAACATTCTCTGAGATATAAGGCCTTATGTGAAGTGGAGGGGTGGGGCAAGGCCCAGGGAGACTCCCAGGTTGGTGTCAATGAATGTGTCTTATCATAAGGAACAAGACTATATATGGTTAAGGGGTGGCCATCTGTAGGGTTTCCGAGATATTGTGATATTATGAAATGGAGGGGGTGGGGCATGGCCCCAGCATATCCCTGGGAACCCCCAGGTTGGTGTTACTGAATGCGTCTTATCATAATGAACAAGAATATATATGGTTTAGGGGTGGGGATCTGAACAGTTTCTGAAATATATGGCCTTTTTTGAAGTGGAGGGGTGGGGCAAGGCCCCAGCGCGTCTTTGAGGACCCCCAGGTTGGTGTCAATGAATGTGTCTTATCATAAGAAGCAAGCATATATATGGTTTATGGGCGGGGATCTGTAAGGTTTCCGAGATATTGGGCCTTTTATCAAATGGAGGGGGTGGGGCATGGCCCCGGTGCATCCAGGGGACTCCCAGGTTGATGTCACTGAATGGGTCTTATCAAAAGGAACAAGAATATATATGGTTTAGGGGTGGGAATCTGAATGGTTTCCGAGATATTGGGCCTTTTATAAAGTTGAGGGGGTGGGGCCTGACCTGTGCGCATTCCTGACGACCCCCAGGTTGGTGTTACTGAATGCGTCTTATCAATAGGAACAAGAATATATATGGTTTAGGGGTGGGGATCTGAACAGTTTCTGAGATATATGGCCTTTTGTGAAGTAGAGGGGTGGGGCAAGGCCCCAGCGCATCTCTGAGGACCCCCAGGTTGGTGTCAATGAATGTGTCTTATCATAAGAAGCACGCATATATATGGTTTAGGGGCGGGAATCTGTAAGGTTTACGAGATATTGGGCCTTTTATGAAATGGAGGGGGTGGGGCATGGCCCCGGCGCATCCATGGGACTCCCAGGTTGATGTCACCGAATGGGTCTTATCATAAGGAACAAGAATATATATGGTTTAGGGGTGGGGATCTAAATGGTTTCCGAGATATTGGGGCTTTTATTAAGTGGAGGGGGTGGGGCATGACCTCGGCGCATCCCTGAGGACCCCAAGGTTGGTGTTACTAAATGCGTCTTATCAATAGGAACAAGAATATATATGGTTTAGGGGTCGGGATCTGAATGGTTTCTGAGATATATGGCCTTTTATGAAGTGGAGGGGGTGGGGCATGGCCCGGGCACAACCTGGGGGACCCTCAGGTTGGCATAAAAGCATATGGCTGAAAGAATTTTACTCAAGAAACATTTCTATAAAAGTTTTGTCCAAATATCTGCAATGACTTGGCAGTAAATGCCATTTTTCAATTTTCCCCATTATAAGTCTATGGAAACTCTAAGTTGCCATAGCAACCAAACTAATGGGCCGATTTTCATAAAAAACACAAACTTTCAATCCCCCTGCCCAAGGATGATACAGATAAAATTTGGGCTGAATCGGTCCAGTGGCTTCAGAGAAGAAGATGTTTGAAAGTGTTGACGTCAGACGACGACGACAACGACAACGACGACGATGACGACGACGGACAACTGCCTATCCTATAAGCTCCCCCGGAGCCTTCGGCTCTGGTGAGCTAAAAATATGAAAGAATTTCATCATATTGGAAGTATGAAAGACTGCACCATGTCACACAGGTGTTTTATGGTAATGATATTTAACAATTTTTAATGACAGATTCAATCTGTCGTTTCTAGCTATCCTGCGTGTTTTAAAGTAAGCCCTTAAGCTAAAAAGGTTAAATCAATCAACCGTGGCGTCTGGTTACCAGTCCGGTCACGTCAATATTATGCACCAACTTCAAACCAGTACAGATAGAAACTACATGTTCAGGATCAAACTTTTGATGTGTAATGTAAGGTCGTGCATAGAAAAGAAGAAACTGAAATTTGTTCTAAAAAGCATTGAGAGCGTATTGCAACATTTTTCTTTCACATGTGTGTTATCTGCCGTCTATTGTAGCGTCATCTTACTATATACAGAAGACGCTAGTGAACGTCGACGTAGCGTAAGACCGACGTCAGTATGTCAAGATTGATTCATCCGTCAGACCCATATGTGAAACAGATTTCCGCTGGCAGCTGCTACAATGTGCCTGTAGATAAACAAGGGGTCTCAACTAGCGACTAATAAGCACTGACACTGTTCGTCGCCCTTTGAGAGCTTGACGCCCCCTGTCATGACCAAAGTTAACGCGTCGACACAGTATGGAACACTTACGCTGGTGCATGAAATACGTGAATTGGTGTGTGAGCGACTGACGTGATAAGCGTTTCAGTGACAAATCGCACTTCACCGTGAATCACGCCAATTGTCATTTCGGGGTGTTTCGACGTATTGGTGTAAGGTATGCCGAGGCGACGCGTGCATAATAGAGCGTGACATATCGAATGGAACAAGGGAATTTGTGTGGCGTGGTATTGCATGCAGTTAGCTAACGCAGCTTAGTATCATTAAGAACAGTCAAGATCATGGCTGAGACGTGAACTGAACAGCGAGACGTTACATTGATCAAGTGCTTCGGCCTTACGCTCAGAATCTCCAGTAGGATTACGCGTGGACCTATAGTGCTGTTCTTGCTAAAAAATTTCTTCAAGTCAATGGAATTCATGTACTGGACTAGCCAGCCTTTCTCCTCCGATCTCTTTCCCATAGAGTATCTTTTGGGAGAGATATCCACAACCGACCAGACAAAAACTGTTACTTATGGACAGTTGCATTGTTAAAACTTGAATTTTAAAGTTTGCTTTTGAAAACGTAAATAGTTTCTTTCAAAAATTTGAAACATGGCATTTTATAATACTACCGATATATCGAAATCTGCAAACAGATCAAATTATGGAATTTGGAGAACTACTTTTCTTAATTTTAAGATCTTTTTAGAAAGGTTTTCCGTAAGTTTTCACAGTGTTATGATTTTCTCATAGAATCTGTCATTTCAGTGCATTTGGCGCTTTGATTTTTTCAGCAATAGCTCTTGAAAAAGTCGTTTAGAACAACAATTACTGATTTTTATGCAAAATTATTCAGAAGAATATGGGTTAAGAAGCCCAATTGTATTGTGTATTCTTAACCCATTAAATGCCAATCACGACAACTGTCGTCTGCTTTGTCGTCTGCCAATTACTTTAAATGTGATTTTTTTTTTGCAAACAATGGAGCAGTCTGATCTGGGCCCACACTGTTTGCCTGTATGCAAAAATGTTTTCAAAAGTTTGCAAAAAATTCAGCAGACGACATTTTCCGATGTAGTTTTTCTCAGTCCTACGGGAAAAGCCTAGAAATGTATCATCCAATGAGCCAACAAGCAAGGAGCTGACCAGACTGCATGTATGCACTGGCTAATCTGTGCCTTTGTTGTTCATATGGAATAATAAAAGATAACTTTTCTTATAATGGTTCACATAGCTATAAATGTTTTGCTTCTTTTTCTGTGGTTCATGGCTTAACCCATATATGGCAATGGACTCTTCCACCTACTAAGTTTGGAGTGGTCCATTTCAAATTATAGGGGTTTCAGAATTGTTTTTGTTTGTGGCAAATTTTACAAAAAATGAATGTTCTTTAAGCAAACAGTGTAGATCAAGATCAGCACTGCTTTCTGTGGCGTCTGATCTGGTTCTGCACTGTTTGCCAATGTCCCAGAAAAGGCCCGTTAGGCATTGTTTGTTTGATTTGAGGTTTAACCTCCCCGTCAACACTACATAGGCCATTTTGGAGATGTTGCTTCCAGTTTTGTGGGACTTTAACGCAACATTGTGATGAAATGACATCTCAAGCCCTGACGCCAAATGAAACCAATAGTGTTTATAAGCATGAACGGTCCGACTCACACTGCTTTGCGTAGGCATATATGTTAAAACATTCTTTTATTGTCTATAATATGGAGTCTCTACTACGTATTAAGACAAATTTTCATGCAAAAGCTTTATCCAAAGCCTACATGAAAAACAGCTTCTTACACAACCCCGGTATCCGTGATGATGTCTTCCAAAGGATTCCAAATTTGCCTAATAAAGGAAATAGAAAAATATGGAAATCTAAACCAGATAAATAGGTGGCCAGCCTACTTCTAAGTTCTGAATAGTTAGATCCCTTGGAAGCAAAGAATACACCAAATAAATGAAAATAGCACCAGTACTGAAATGTGCAACACCGGCCACGTCCTCTAGCACCGGCTTAAGCAGAATTCTATTTTCAAAATGATTCTAAACGAATTCAATGATCCCAAAGGACCAGAAAATATAATCTGCACTATGATGATGTACGGGGAGACTTTTTACGGCCGCCACACGGCACAACACCAGCTGCAGTGAAGACTTCAGAGTAAGGATGCAATCTCAAGCACGCTTGCTGATATTGTATGGTACCTACAAACATGTTACTTTGATTTTTCTTTCATTTTGGATTTCAAGCTGATTGTTTGATTTGAGGTTTAACGTCCCGGTCAACACTGTATAGGTCATTTTGGAGACGTTGCTGCCAATTTTGGGACTTTTACCCGACATTGAGATGAATTGACATCTCACGCCCTGTTGCACAATGAAACCAATAGGGTTTATAAGCATGGACGGTCCCACTCGCACCACTTTGCCTGGGCAAGCTTAGATCCTCTAAGCGGTTTACCAGCACTTGTGTGCGGCTGGTTTCAGCTCTGCCTGGAAGCATCATGCAGCCCATTAATTTCTTCGAGCCCCGATGGGCGGGGGCTTCACTGTTAATCAGGTGTTGCAAAAAATGAAGGACACAGAAAAATACAATTCCCACATGACCCGAGCGGGGCTGTAACCCACAGTGGTGAGAAATCTAATATTTAAAGAGACAGCAGTTGTAACCAATAGGCCACAGAGTACGTCAATTCAATCAATTTAGAAATTATGCTATACAATCAGCATCTATATTAAATATATTACAAGACCTGCTTTATCATCTGGTGTATAAACTGATACATGATAATGAAATGAAATTGAAATGAATTGTCAGAATGCAAAATGATGAAATTATTAATGTAGTTACTTTAATCCTGAAACGTCATATTGATAATATGGCCATTTGATTTGTACGGGAATAGCCTCAATGTCAATTATGGTTGATTTTTTTTTCATCTTCTTTTCAATGATTTTACCACTGACGTTGATTGCAAAATGATTCTTAGAAAATTGTATCTTACTGATAATTCATTACATCACGAAAACACTTCTTTATAATTTTGACCCCCTTAAATCCCACTTTTATATGGACAAGAGGGCCATGATGGCCCTGGATCGCTCACCTGATCCATAGTGTAACAAGTGGGCCCCAGGGAGGGCAATTATTGGCCCCAGGGATTTAATGTGCATAATGTTGAGGGAGGTCTTAAAGGTGAAGCTTCATACCAAACACCAACAAAGGCTATAATTTGAACAATCCTGGCAAAGGTCCACTAGATGAAGCTACACACCAAATATCAAAGACCTGGGCCTTGCGGTTTCAGAGAAGAAATAAATTTTTAAAGATATTCCCTACATAACCTATGCAAAACCAAATTGCCCAGGGGCTATGTAAGTCTATGTAAAACCAAAGGGTCACGGTGTGGGGGCATTTGTGGCCCCAGGGCTATAATGTGAACAATTGGCCCCAGGGCTATAATTTGAACAATCTTGGTAGAGGTCCACTAGATGAAGCTCCATACCAAATATCAAAGACCTGGGCCTTGCAGTTTCATAGAAGAAGATTTTTAAAGATTTCCCTTTATAAGTCTGTGTAAAACCAAAGGGTCGCGGGGCGGCGACATTTTTGGCCCCAGGGCTATAATTTGCACAATCTTGATAGAGATCCACTAGATGAAATTTTACACCAAATATCAAAGACCTAGGCCTGGTGGTTTCACAGAAGAAAATTTTTTTAAGATTTTCCCTATATAAGTCTATGTAAAACCAAAGGGCCCCGGAGCGGGGGCATTTTTGGTTTCAGGGCTATAATTTGAACAATCTTGGTAGGGGTCCTTTAGATGAAAATTCATACCAAATATCAGAGTCCTGGGCCTTGTGGTTTCAGAGAAGATTTTTTAAAGATTTTCCCTATATAAGTCTATGTAAAACCAAAGGGCCCCGGAGTGGGGGCATTTTTGGGCCAAGGGCTATAATTTGAACAATCTTGGTAGAAGTCCAATAGATGAAGCTTCATACCAAATATCAAAGTCTTGGGCCTTGCGGTTTCAGAGAAGAAGATTGTTAAAGATTATCTCTATATAAGCCTATGTAAAACCAAAGGGCCCCAGGGCGGGGACATTTTTAGCCCCAGCACTATAATTTGAACAATCTTGGTAGGGGTTCTTTAGATGAAGCTTCACACCAAATATCAAAGACCTAGGCCTTGTGGTTTCAGAGAAGAAGATTTTTAAAGATTTTCCCTATATAAGCCAATGTAAAACCAAAGGGCCCGGGGCGGGGGCGGTTTTGGCCCAAGCACTATAATTTTAACAATCTTGAAAAATTGTTTATGCACGGACATATGCACGGACGACAGACAAAAGTGATCCCAAAAGCTCACCTCTTCACTACTTGACAGTGAGCTAATAAAACAGTTATTTCTGTCCTATTTTCTGCATCTCAGAAAAAAAGTGGAAAAAAAAAAGAACTACCGGAATTTTTTTTTTTTTTGAATTAGTTAACCCATGCTCTGCTGAGCCCAGGTATGTCTTATCTTTCAAACAATGTAGATGCAGATCAGATGGCTTCTGAAAGATCTTCATTGTTTGTCATTCAGTTTATGAATTTGTTGCAATAATTTGCATCAAGTAATCTGACTGGTTGATAATCAGTAGTAGGTGTGGCATATAGAACTAGAACAAGCGACCAGTTGGTCCTGTATACCCCCGGCCAGTGCAACCCTCTGATATATCTTTCGAGCTTGTATGTAATATGAATGAAGATATCAAGAAGCTATAAGATTCTATAAATGTGCTTGTAAAAGTTAAACCAAACATAAAATTTCTAAATGGATTAATGGTGTGAGGGCATCAAAGTTACTGAAGGGGTGGGGGCATCAATATTACTGAAGCAGCACGGTGGGGTATGCATCAATGAAATCTTTGGACTGGTATGCAACTTCCACGCAAGTATCAACTGAATTTGTCTTAGAATTTAGAACATGCAGGCATCTATAAACTTTTTCATAAAACTTTAACCAACTGTAAAATTTCTAATCTGTGACCTTGACCTCAAGGGCACTGTTGGGGGTGGGACATGCATCAATGAAATCTTTTGACCAGTCAGGGATGTGATTGTCTACTTCTCCGGGGGAGGAAAATCTGTAGATAGCAGAGGAAAAACCCTATACCCACTTCAGAAGATGATGTATCTGAGCTTTTCAGATCAAATCCACAACTTCTCATTTTTGAAAAAATGGAATCAAAAGGAGGAATTCCTCTGAAAAGATGAAGAATCCTATCCCTGCCAGTATGTCAACTAAATCTATCAAAGGGTTCAGAAGATACAATTTCTTAGAAACTTTGATGCAAAACTTTAACCAAAATGTAAAAGGATGGACGGATGGATGGAAAGACGTTTGGATGGACACACAGACGAAGGGACGAACGACAAGACAAAAACTATATACCCCAATAGCATGCTTCATATGCTGGGGTTATAAATATTCAGCAGGACAAGGGTTAACTCATATGTGCAATGGGTCCCCAAAATGGGGCATTAACAAATACAGTGTAACCAAACCCCAAGGTAGCCACCCGGGGGTTACTCTAAAACCGGGTGTTCAAAGCATGTGGCTGTTCAGCAGGGGACAACTAAATCTAGTAAAGTGGCTGCTGACTGGAGGAGAGCAGTGTTGCTCAGCGGAGGTTAATTATACAGTGAAATGTTTTTAGGGAGAACTAGAGCTGTCAGTGAAACTGACTAGGGCCCCGGCAGCGCTATCAGAAATTTGTGGACGGACAGACGGACGGACAGAGTGATTACTATAGGGCACCCACACTTTCAGTGCGGGGCCCTAATGACTGTGGCTGCTAAAGAGAGCTGGCTGCTAAACAGAGGTAACCATTAGGTGGAGGTTTTATTGTAGTGTAGACCCAGATCAGACTCCACCTTAAGGACCCAGAAGAGCTGCTCCATCTGATCATGGTCTTCACTGACTGCTGAAAGTACTGGAATTCTTCAAGCGTATAATCAGGGGACAGCTGTTCCATCAGTACTGTCAGTGCTTTGATATTTCATGTGAACAAAAGCCAGTAAATGAGCCAACTGATGGCATAATAAATTAACCCTTTTTGTACCAAATAGAATCTTCCTCCTTACAGAAAGCAGGAGTTCATTTCAAAATTTAGGGGTGTCAGGTTACGTTTTCATCAAAATTTATTTGGAAAATGACTGAACTTTTAGCAAACAGTGGAGGCCCTGATCAGACGACGCATTTTGCGGCGTCTGATCTGGGCCTGCACTGTTTGCCAGGGTACCCCCTTTGTGTTTTCTGGTACTAAATGGGTTAATTGACTTTTACAGTGATAACCCATTGTATACTTGTGGAGTCTTCCATTGCTATATATTGGACAAGTCCATTTGTCATATAAGGGGTGTCAGGCCCTTTTTTTTCCATTTTTTTGACAGAAAATTCTGCAGGCCCTGCGGCGTCTGATCTGGGCCTGCACTGTTTGCAAAGGTACCCCTTTAGGATTCTCCCGCATACAATGGGTTAATATACAGTCAACAATATATGAGCCCCACCAAGGGAATTTGTGTCTTCGAGCATTCCGTCATGATAAATTTTAACTGCACATGCCCAGCCATTCAGAGGGGCCAGGGATATGGCTTTCTGTCTGAAGGTTCCTCTTGATTCACTGCTTGTATGAGCGAGCAGCGAAGGGATGCGCAGGCTCGCCTGAACCTTCGCTGCTAGCATAGGCGAAGTACCAAAATTGCTTGACGGGGCCCATATATTGATGGACGCAAAGAACTGACCAATATGACGTTTGCAGTTCAATAGGTCTTCATGTTTAAAGATACAAAACTCAACACCTTTTTATATAAAAACAGTTTCTACTACAACATATTTTCTGCAGGACATTTTTGTAGCTATTTTGGTTTGGAGTTTAACGACCTAGTCAACACTACAAAAATAAGTTGTGGCGAGACAGTCAGTTTTACTAAACCACATTTTCCTCAGCATTAAAACAGTCAAACTTCAATGGCTCAAACTCTGTTGGGACCATGAAAATTTGTTCTTGGCAGCGGTTGTTCTAGCCAAATAGGATTACTATTAGTGTTTTACCAGGAGGCATAATAGAGATAATTGTTGGATATCTTTTCAGTGTTCTATAAATGTATGTTATGTGTACTCATTAGAATTGCCTCGATCAAGGCAATTCTAATGAGTACACACAGCATACATTTGCAAGTAGAAAGAAGCAAGTCTCCCTACATTATATGTTTATCGTATTTTGAGAAATTCTCTGCGGATCCAAGAACATGTTCGACTCATCCTTGGTAAAAGAGCCATTGGGGTTTGAGCCATTGAAGTTCTACTGTAGTATAGTGCACATTCTTTCCCCAGAAACCTTTAACCGGTGAAAAAGAGAGACAGACCAAAGAAACCATTTCATGATCGATCTCCAAGAATGAATGTGGCTGGGTGCGAATCGAACCGGTGACATCCCGAATACCAGTCAAATGTGCATCCCACTGAGTAGCCTTGGCCAGCAGCGGTGATCTCACACATTTCACAGGACGGAATATCACAAACCATGTTACATTAATGTTGCATTGTGTATTATGTCCCATCCTTAAAGAATTTCATGCAGGAACCCCCAAAATGGGAATACTGGCAAACAGTGCAGGAAAAGCTCAGAAGCCACAGAACACAGCATCTGATCAGGGCCTGCCCTGTTGGCAAAAAGCTCATCCACTTTCTTGGTTTCCCAAACTTATTTAACCCCTAAGATGCCAATCACAACAACTGTTGTTTACTTTGTTGTCTGCTGGTGACTTTAAACATTAAAAGTCTTTCTTGCAAACACTGTGGATCCAGGTCAGACTACTCCCCTCTGAGCAGTCTGATCAGGGTCCGCACTGTTTGCCTGTTTGCAAAACTGTATTTGAAAAAAATTGCAAAAAGATGCAGCACAGGCCATGAACAGATGACATTTCTAAGCACAGCAGCTCTTCAGTGCTGATGTCCACTTGACTTTCATGGATTTGTAGGCAATCCAGGTAACGATTATTTATAGAAAATAGCGCCTCTATTCTAACTGATGTAAGGTCAACGTGTTGCATATGCTGTTAAGAGGGTTATCTGTAGAATCCAGACTGGAATCAAATTGGGTTTGGCAAATAGTGTAGACCCAAATCAGACACTCTAGAATGTGACATCTGATCAGGGTCTAAATTATTTGCTTGCAGTTCAGGAATTTAAGAGTTAAACAAAACAGTCTCAGGACTATTTTTCCAGCCTACACTCAAGAGGCCATTGCCCCACCCAGTGCTGTCAGTTCTTTGTAGCAAAACCTTGATAACAAAAGTCAGGACATTAAAATTTTGTTTGACTAATTAACAATTTAGTGAAAAACATGTGTACGTAATAATCTGACTTGAAAAACACTTTACATTACGTGAACACACCCGTGTGAAAAATGGTGTCTCTTCTATCTCTTAAAACTAGCATTTTTCAGGTGAAAAAAAGTTGGCTATTTTCCTTATTTTCAGTTCAAATATAGATTGTGGGAGCTCGTTAGAACCGCCTCAACGAGGTGGTTCTAACGAGTACCCACAATTTATGTTTTTGAACAAAAATAAGGAAAATATCAACTTACCCCGTAAACCCCATTTTTCTCTATAGAAAGTGGTGTATAGAGGGGTGTCCATTGCACGGACTTGTTAACCTGATGAGAAGAATTCTGCCGATGGCTATGTCATACCTGTCATTGTAATTCTTGATAAATGAACTTGAACAACAGGGGCCATTTGTTCAAAGCATCGTTAGCTTAACAGCTCATTTTAGTCAAATGGTTAACTTTTCTAGCAAGTACAATAGCTAAAATTCTGTTATTTTTGCTGAAAAAATGTGAGCAGCTTTTGCAAAAATGTGAGCAGCTTTTGCATTTGCAAAAGCTGCTCACATTTTTTCAGCAAAAATATTAGAATATTTGTCATAATAAATGATCGAAGTTTTAACGATACGTTAACTAACGATGTTGTTAGTTTTGAACAACTGGCCCCTGGGCTATTTTGTTTGTTTGAGTCGAGGTTTTAAGTCCCCATCAACTCTATTAAGGTCATTTTGGAGACGTTGCTTCCGATTTTGTGGAACTTTTACCCGATATTGAGATGAAATGACATCCCAAGCCCTACCGACCATAGAAAACGCTACCGTTTAAGGAGCCGTCCTACTCGCATCACTTTTCCTGGGCAGGCTTAGACCTAAGCTGTTTACCAGTACTCAAGTTTGGTCGGTTTCAGCTCTGCGTGGAAGCACCGTGCAGCCCAATCTATTTCTCCAGGCCCCGATGGGGGGAGCACAACAACTGGGATGGGCGGGGGCACAACAACTGGGCTGACGCTAGGGTTGATGCAGATGATGACGAATTGACAAATGGAAAGATGGATGAATGAATGAATTAACATCAGGCTCCTTTTATCCTGCCATGCTTAAATCAGGTGCGACAATAAATCAGCAGTTTGAAAAATCAATTTGAATCAAGGTCTTATTGCATCTTTGCCTATGATCACTAAAACATTTAGATATATATCACTGTTATTATGAAGAGATCATTCATCATCTAAGGTGGCTTAAAACCTGGAAAAAAAAGCCTTATCTGTTATCCCCTGTATTAATTATATTGCAATGCCTTGACCTGATAAAGATATGCTATCTCAGGACAAGTAAGCTTTATCAGGTCAACGTGACATTGCGCTTTAATGAATGAACCGGACTACTGGAAAAATAGGCAAAAAATGTTATTATTACTGGAAAAATAATATGAAACTAGAGCCAGTGTTTATGAAACACAATGCCCCCAACTGCTTGACCCTAACACTGCTTGTCCCTAACACTGCTTGTCCCTAACAGTAATTGAGATATCTTGTTTTTATGTGGCTGTAATGCTGAAATTACACAAGAAAAGCTGTAGTTAATCATCTACTCATCATCCCTGACCAGTCTGTGAAGTTTCGGGGAAAAACCTAAAATAGTTTTTTAGATATCTTGCTTACAAACTTAAAACGCGAAAAATTTCAAAGGGCCATAACTCAAGAAAAAAATTTCGGATTTTTTTCAAAAGTTAATCAGTTCATCTACTCATCATCCCCAACCAGCCTGTAAAGTTTCAGGGCAATAGCTCAAACAATTTTTGAGATATCTTGCTTACAAGCTGAAAACACGAAAAAAATCAAAGGGCCATAACTCAAGAAAAAAAAATTGGATTTTTTTCAAAAGTTAATCAGTTCATCTACTCATCATACCCAACCAGTCTGTGAAGTTTTGGGGAAAAACCTCATATAGTTTTTGAGATATCTTGCTTACAAACTTAAAATGCGAAAAATTTCAAAGGGCCATAACTCAAGAAAAAAATATAGGATTTTTTTTCAACAGTTAATCAGTTCATCTACACATCATCCCAAACCAGCTTGTAAAGTTGCAGGGCAATCGCTCAAACAATTATTGAGATATCTTGCTTACAAGCTGAAAACACGAAAAAAATCTAAGGGCCATAACTCAAGAAAAAAAATCGGATTTTTTTCAAAAGTTGATCAGTTCATCTACTCATCATCCCCGACAAGTCTGTGAAGTTTCGGGGAAAAACCTCAAATAGTTTTTTAGATATCTTGCTTACAAACTTAAAACGCGAAAAATTTCAAAGGGCCATAACGCAAGAAAAAAATTTCGGATTTTTTTCAAAAGTTAATCAGTTCATCTACTCATCATCCCCAACCAGCATGTAAAGTTTCAGGGCAATAGCTCAAACAGTTTTTGAGATATCTTGCTTACAAGATTTCATAGTATTTTTTGCAAAGGGGCATAACTCAAAAAAGGGGCATAATCCTGACGAGAAAAAAAACACGGGTCAATTATTTTTTCATGAGGAATCCATATATGAAATTTCAAAAACCTAGCACCCATGGTTCTAAAGTTATGCTATGCAGTAAAAAGTGGGACGGACGTAAGGACGGAAGGACGGACGGACGAACAGGGCAAAACCAATATGCCAAAACGCGAAAAATTTCAAAGGGCCATAACTCAAGAAAAAAATTTCGGATTTTTTTCAAAAGTTAATCAGTTCATCTACTCATCATCCCCAACCAGCCTGTAAAGTTTCAGGGCAATAGCTCAAACAATTTTTGAGATATCTTGCTTACAAGCTGAAAACACGAAAAAAATCAAAGGGCCATAACTCAAGAAAAAAAAATTGGATTTTTTTCAAAAGTTAATCAGTTCATCTACTCATCATACCCAACCAGTCTGTGAAGTTTTGGGGAAAAACCTCATATAGTTTTTGAGATATCTTGCTTACAAACTTAAAACGCGAAAAATTTCAAAGGGCCATAACTCAAGAAAAAAATATAGGATTTTTTTTCAACAGTTAATCAGTTCATCTACACATCATCCCAAACCAGCTTGTAAAGTTGCAGGGCAATCGCTCAAACAATTATTGAGATATCTTGCTTACAAGCTGAAAACACGAAAAAAATCTAAGGGCCATAACTCAAGAAAAAAAAATCGGATTTTTTTCAAAAGTTGATCAGTTCATCTACTCATCATCCCCGACAAGTCTGTGAAGTTTCGGGGAAAAACCTCAAATAGTTTTTTTAGATATCTTGCTTACAAACTTAAAACGCGAAAAATTTCAAAGGGCCATAACTCAAGAAAAAAATTTCGGATTTTTTTCAAAAGTTAATCAGTTCATCTACTCATCATCCCCAACCAGCATGTAAAGTTTCAGGGCAATAGCTCAAACAGTTTTTGAGATATCTTGCTTACAAGATTTCATAGTATTTTTTGCAAAGGGGCATAACTCAAAAAAGGGGCATAATCCTGACGAGAAAAAAAACACAGGTCAATTATTTTTTCGTGAGGAATCCATATATGAAATTTCAAAAACCTAGCACCCATGGTTCTAAAGTTATGCTATGCAGTAAAAAGTGGGACGGACGTAAGGACGGAAGGACGGAAGGACGCCAAAACGCGAAAAATTTCAAAGGGCCATAACTCAAGAAAAAAATTTCGGATTTTTTTCAAAAGTTAATCAGTTCATCTACTCATCATCCCCAACCAGCCTGTAAAGTTTCAGGGCAATAGCTCAAACAATTTTTGAGATATCTTGCTTACAAGCTGAAAACATGAAAAAAATCAAAGGGCCATAACTCAAGAAAAAAAAATTGGATTTTTTTCAAAAGTTAATCAGTTCATCTACTCATCATACCCAACCAGTCTGTGAAGTTTTGGGGAAAAACCTCGTATAGTTTTTGAGATATCTTGCTTACAAACTTAAAACGCGAAAAATTTCAAAGGGCCATAACTCAAGAAAAAAATATCGGATTTTTTTTCAACAGTTAATCAGTTCATCTACACATCATCCCAAACCAGCTTGTAAAGTTGCAGGGCAATCGCTCAAACAATTATTGAGATATCTTGCTTACAAGCTGAAAACACGAAAAAAATCTAAGGGCCATAACTCAAGAAAAAAAAATCGGATTTTTTTCAAAAGTTGATCAGTTCATCTACTCATCATCCCCGACAAGTCTGTGAAGTTTCGGGGAAAAACCTCAAATAGTTTTTTTAGATATCTTGCTTACAAACTTAAAACGCGAAAAATTTCAAAGGGCCATAACTCAAGAAAAAAATTTCGGATTTTTTTCAAAAGTTAATCAGTTCATCTACTCATCATCCCCAACCAGCATGTAAAGTTTCAGGGCAATAGCTCAAACAGTTTTTGAGATATCTTGCTTACAAGATTTCATAGTATTTTTTGCAAAGGGGCATAACTCAAAAAAGGGGCATAATCCTGACGAGAAAAAAAACACGGGTCAATTATTTTTTCATGAGGAATCCATATATGAAATTTCAAAAACCTAGCACCCATGGTTCTAAAGTTATGCTATGCAGTAAAAAGTGGGACGGACGTAAGGACGGAAGGACGGAAGGACGGACGGACGAACAGGGCAAAACCAATATGCCCCCACAACTTCTTCGAAGTTGGGGGCATAAAAATATCATAGGAAAAATTACGGTCAGATGATACTAAATATATGGACCGAATATTGCTTGCCAGAATCTTGGAACGCACTGAGGACAATCGATAACTAATCGTAAATTCCATATTTAAAGAGTTTACAGGGGGATCAACTGATAAATTGAATACCAGATTGGTGTCATTTGATATCAAGTTTATCAGGCTTGGCTTCAAGAACGCGGGTAGAATCACTCGGTAAGCCTCAAGATTCTACAAGCATTCTCGAAGCCTTGCCCGATAAACTTGATATCAAAAGACACAACCCTGGTGTTCTCTATATATGCATTTCCATACACAGAACTTGTATGGGATACAGGCATAAGCTCTAATTGTGGCAATGTTTTTCTCATTCTTTCTCTGCAACAATGGTCTTGGCTTTCTCTGGTACAAACGGAACAGCCCCTGGCTTACTGTGAGCTCTTCTATTAGCCTCCCTGTGAAGAAAAAATAAAAGTTTTCTTTTACAAAATTTAAAATGAAACAGCCACTGGTTGTAAAGTACAGTTTATGGTGAGTTTATACAGAGGTTATAAAAAAATTTCCATCTTAAACTCGCTTGAGCATGAAATTTGAAATGCTTATAATTGTTAAAATACAAATGAGGCAATTTGTCTGTTCAGATCAGCAAAGCAACAATTGTTGGCCTTTCAAAATTTATGAGCAGGACAAATTTCATATTAAAGTGAGTTGAGCATGAAAATAATTTTATAACCTTGGACCCTGTTCTCATTGGAGAAGAACCTTTTAGCTATTTTGGTAGATGGTCAGGAAATTCCTGAAATTGGCCCAAGGGTTTTGGAAGAGTAGACTTTTAAAGCAACTGTTGATAATGCATGATGGACATTGACTGCTCATAATAGCTCACCATGAAAACTTTGTGCTCAGGTGAGCTAACAAGAGGGCCAAAATGGCCCTGGATCGCTCTCCTGATCCATAGAGTAACAAGTGGGCCCCAGGGAGGGCCATTATTGACCCAAGGGCTATAATGTGCATAATGTTGAGGGAGGTCTAAAAAGGTGAAGCTTCATACCAAATATCAACAAAGGCTATAATTTGAACAATCTTGGCAAAGGTCCACAAGATGAAGCTACACACCAAATATCAAAGACCTGGGCCTTGCAGTTTCAGAGAAGAAGATTTTTTTAAAGATATTTTCTATGTAAGTCTATGTAAAACCAAAGGTCTCGGGACAGGGGCATTTTTGGCCCCAGGGCTATAATTTGAACAATCTGATAGAGGTCCACTAGATGAAATTTCACAACAATCATCAAAGACCCAGGCCTTGTGGTTTCACAGAAGAAGATTTTTGAAGATTTTCCCAATATAAGTCTATGTAAAACCAAAGGGCCCTGAGGCGCCGGCATTTTTGGTCTCAGGGCCATAATTTGAACCATCTTGGTAGATTGTTTTTTAGTGTTTTAGTGTTCAATGACCTACTCATTAGTATTAAGGTCATTTCAAGCAAGTTAGTAAAACAAAGCATATTTTTCCTTATTTTTTTTTAAGGTTAACTAGTTCATAGAAAAAGGACCTTGCTAGTGGCCATGTCATTTACGAAACTTGCCCATGGCTTGTTTCATAAGGCACAAAAACACAGGCCACCTAACAAGTCTTCCCATTCAGTGTCATTTTATGTGAACTTAAATCTCAAGCGAAACAACCATTTATGTGGCCATAGCTATTAACTGTTAACCAATTTATTTTTGTTGCTAAAATTTTCTCGTTTTGCTGATGCCGGGTATGTCTGTGATAACTTCTAGCAAACTGCCACCGCAACCATAAAAGTCACCATTTTAGGCCACAGCCCCCATAAGTCACCATTTTAGGCCAGTTTGCTTTTTCATATTTTTGTCATTGTGAAAATGGAGAAAAACCAGTGCTTCAGCTGAAGTGCACGACCCGCCGGATGCTTTTAGCTTTATGAGTGTTACCATATATGGGTATGGCGGCCATTTTGGTCATGTGACCTGGACCTAAAACGGTTCCCCCAATAAATGCGCCTTATCGTAAGGAGCAAAAATATATCTTATACTTTAGTACTGTATTCTGAATCGTTTGCAGGATAAAATGCATTCTTACTTTTCCAATACAAAAGCATATGTGTCAAAGTTTGACCTAGGCACAAAGAATGTCATGGCACTTTATGATGGGCCTACGTCCCAGATGCTATTTATCAAGTTTCGTGGAAATCTGCCCAGTGGTTCTGGAGAAGACTATTTTTGAAGGGTTTTTACCACATATGGCTTGGTGGCCATTTTGGTCATGTGACCTGGACCCCATGAGTAAATTTTGGTTTTACCCATACCATAGAGGCTCCATATGAAATTTGACTTCAATTGGCCCAACGGTTTCCGAGGAGAAGCAGTTCGAGGCTATACTAAATGGAATGTAATATTTGGCAAGTTCATTGGTTAGATCTTATTGATATCTATCAGTATGCCAAAAATTATTTAAATATTCCAATCGGTTAAGTCACTATCACCAAGTTTCACAAAACAGGTTACGGACGGACAGACAGACTGACAGAATGACACGGTGATTTTAGGGCACTCTTAGAAAATCTACCGACTGAAGTCGGTCGCTTTTTCTGCTGGTCGTGCAATTCTTGTTCTCTAAATTAAAGTAGTTTTCATTACTTAGAAACGGGTAAGTTCGGTATTTGGTGATTCTTTGATGTTTTGTCAATATATAAACCTATGTTGTGGATATTCATTTGGACTGCCTCGGTGAGGCAGTCCAAGTGAATACCCACAACATAGGTTAATATCCTTCAGTTATCACCAAACACCTGCCTTATCTATTGCTATAACAGCATAATATCATAGCATTTTACTCACTTTCTCCTCTGAGAAGCTTTGATAATGCCTAATTCTTTCTGACCAGTGTAGATCATCCTCGGTACATGTCTGTGTCGCGAGATCCTCTTCACCTGAGGATGATGGGAGAACTTCTCCTTCAACTTCTCCGAGTAGTCAAAGGCTGTCTTCTCACGTGGCTTCAGCTATAAATATAGAAACATGATGTCCTACTTCAGTACCTTTAATAAAAATTTATTTGAGAAAAGGGTAGCAGGGCATTTTCTGCCTGTTCAGCAGGGCCGAAATTCGGCCCCATTCCCAATGCCAAATAGCCTAAATTTTTCCCAATTTCACCATATTTTTCCCCCCCAAAAATGAAAAAATAAAAGCCACAAAAGGAACAGAGAAAACAATAGTTAACATCATAGGTTAACACTGGATAGTCAAGATGAAAATTCACCACAGTGAAGCTACAGCTGTATTGCACTGCTTCACTGTCAAATTCATAAACTATCATGAGCAAAATTCATCGTTCTGGCATTTCTCTGATGAAATTGTGTTCCAAATTTTGGTATTTTGTCAGTAATTTTTTCCCAATTTTGCCCAGGGGCCTTTTCCCAAAATACCTGGATAAAGCCCTGGGTAGTTTGAGCCACTGAAGGTTAATCATAGTGACATGTCAAAAAGCTAAAAGGAATATCCTTTTCATTTTCTTTGAAATAAATGTATGTCGTGTATACTCATTAGAATGGCCTGTATGAGGCGATTCTAATGTGTGTGTGTGAATTCGGGTTTAACGTTGCTTTCAACAATTTTTCAGTCATATCACGACGGTGTCTGGTTGCGGCAGGGGGCTCAATGTTCACTTTTATAGTGCTGCCTCACTGAAGTATCATGTTCCAGACACATTACATGATACCACACCCGGTCACATTATCCTGACACTGGGTCGACCAGTCCTAGCTCTACCCTGTAAATCTGAGTGCCAAGGGAGGAGCAGCTAGTACCAGTTTAACGACTTTGGTATGTTGTGGCCCGGGATCAAACCCGTGACCTCCCGTTCCCCGGAGCGGACACTCTACCAACTGAGCTATCGGGGCTGGTGCGATTCTAATGAGTATACACAACATACACCTGTGGTCACAAAATCCTTCAAATTTTTATAGGCCTCCTTTCATTTTGATTTAAAACATTCAATATATCCTAACATCATGTCAGTCAACTTCCAGCCAGGAATATACTCAGAACACAAATGAGACCAAATCAATATGTATATTGCTTGATCCAGTTCTAGCATTCTTAGATGAATGACATTTGCTTGTCAAATTAACTTCATGCAAAGAGATTCTCTGAAAGGTACGTCATATGAAATTGAAGGTATGTGTCCACAGGTATGTATTTCTGAAATAAAATAAGAAAATTTTCCCAAATATGTTAATAGCTAAAGATATGTGAAACATTTCCAAGGGAATCAAGAGTTGAGTTGTGGTACAGGAGCCAACTGTGTTAGAGCCACTGTAGTTTCGACACATATCAAGCATTTCTATATGAATTAGCTTTTATAAAAAAACTTTCTTGTATTAAGCCGCTAGTAAAACAGTAAAGTTTACACAGAAAATCAAAGCCAGCCTTTTGGTTATTTTTATATACCATTTACTGCAAGGTGCGGGGGCCAGGAAGGCCCAAGATGACCTGGAACCAGCTAACAGAAAGAGATTGCAGAGAATGGAAGCTCTCTGCTATCGATCCTCATGATAGACAAGCCTGGAGATCTGGTGTAAGATCTGCCATGCGTGCAGCAAGCCAGCCACCTGGAAGGGGGTCCACTAATGTGGACGTTGCCCCTGTACCTGCACGTTAATAAAAAAATCCGTTGATGATGATGATGATGTGCATTTATTTTATTTATTTATTTTTTCAAAATTGCACTTAGAATGCTCTAATAACTGTACACCTAGACCTAGTATGAAAAAGCTTGACCTCCCAGATTACCTATCTTCTGATTTTGAACCAATCAGTCATGGAATATCTAAAAATATTTAAGTGATAGAAGATATTTATTTATAATTGCTTCGGGGCACAATGTGAGGAGAACGAAGCATATATGAATATCTTGAGTTATGGAAATATTCTGTAGGGACTAAAAATGTGATTAAACAAGACATGGTAAACGAGAAATCTTTGTTCCTAGTTTATTGTACAATTTTCAATGCCTCAAACACCTTTGGGACCATGAAAATTTGTTTGAGAGAGTAGTTCGAGCCAGCCAGGGTGAACCATAGCACTAGGACAGAACGCATCAAAGGAATAAATAAGGGTTTTCTATGAGATAAAAGGAAGTTGTGTGTACTCATTAGAATCGCCTCAATGTGGCGATTCTAATGAGTTCACAAAACATACCTTTTAATATAAAATTACAACTAGAAATGCGTCCATAGGACATGGATGCCCCTGCTTGAAAATATGTCTATGTTCGTATTAATCCATAAAAAGTTACTGACGGTGTTTAAGTTTTGGACCCTATTTTTCACATTTGACCTCTAATAAATGACCTTGACCTTGGAGGTAAGGACCTTGGTTTTCTGTGAGGCAGATTGTCTCATGATGGCCAATATTTCTGCCAAGTAATTTCAAAATCCATCCAGAAATGAGGAAGTTATTGACTGCGTTTAAGTTTCAAACCCTTTTTTGACCTTTGACCTCTGAGTATGACCTTGACCTTGGAGGTACGGACCTGGGTTGTGCACGTGACACATTGTCTCATGATGGCCAACATTTCTGCCAAGCAATTTCAAAATCCATCCAGAAATAAGAAAGTTATTGACTGCATTTAAGTTTCAGACCCTTTTTTGATCTTTGACCTCTGAGTATGACCTTGACCTTTTGGTTTTTTTGGGGGGGTTTGGTTTTACGACCCTTTCAAGATTGTTTCACTCATATCGAGCCGATCGTTAATCAGAGGTGGGCAAAAACCGGAGTACCCGGAGAAAAACCACCTGACCTTCCGTTGCAGAACTTGGCATCTCACATGTGACCCGAGCGAGGCTTGAACCCACAGCGGTGAGAGACCTAATGATTAAGAGTCAGCGCTCTTATCCACTAGGCCACAGAGGCCCGTTAATGACCTTGACCTTGATCTGGGTTGTGCACGTGACACATCGTCTCATGATGGCCAACATTTCTGCCAAGTAATTTCAAAATCCATCCAGAAATAAGAAAGTTATTGACTGCGTTTAAGTTTCAGACCCTTTTTTGACCTTTGACCTCTGAGTATGACCTTGACCTTGGAGGTACGGACCTGGGTTGTGCACGTGACACATCGTCTCATGATGGCCAACATTTCTGCCAAGTAATTTCAAAATCCATCCAGAAATAAGTAAGTTATTGACTGCATTTAAGTTTCAGACCCCTTTTTTGACCTTTGACCTCTGAGTATGACCTTGACCTTGGAGATACGGACCTGGGTTGTGCACATGACACATCGTTTCATGATGGCCAACATTTCTGCCAAGTAATTTCAAAATCCATCTAGAAATAAGAAAGTTATTGACTACGTTTAAGTTTCGGACCCCTTTTTTTACCTTTGACCTCTAAGTATGACCTTGACCTTGGAGGTACGGACCTGGATTTGCACGTGACATGGACGGATGAACGAACGCACGGACAGGAGCAACGCTATTTGCCCTTCCACCGTCCTTCGAATGGCGAGGGCATTAAAAGAAATCCCCAATTTACCCCTAAATATTTTTTGCCGGGAAACCGCATTTCCTACCATTTACATGTGCGCCCAGTGAAGATTCAAATCAGCCTGCACATCCACGCAGTCTGATCAGAGTCTTCATTGTGCCCTCTAAAGATGCTCCTTCATGCCTTAAGAGAAGTCTCTGGTCAGATTATATGGATGTGCAGGCTCATCTGATTCTTCTCTGGGCACATGAAAATTGTAGGAAATGCTGTGCCCCGGCTTATTTGCAATCTGGCGCTCTAAGAATGATTTTCTAGGGACTCAAGAACTAGTTAGAATCAACAATGGTATATGATTTCATTGGTTTGAGGTTTAACGTTCCCGTCAACAGTGTATAGGTCATTTTGGAGACGTTGCTTCCAATTTTGTGGGACTTTTACCTGACATTGAGATGAAATGACATCTCAATCCCTGCCGCCCAATGAAACCAATAGGGTTTATAATCATGGACGCGCCGACTCACAGCAATTTTCCTGGGTAGGCTTAGACCTCCTAAGCGGATTACCAGTACTCATGTGCGGCGGTATCAGCTCTGCATGGAAACATCGTGCAGCCCTATCTATTTCTCCAAGCCCTGATGGGCGGGGGCGGACAATAGTATATGATCCATAGATGTTCGAGCCATTGAAGATTGACTGTATTTGGTTTGGATCCAAGCAACTGGTTGTTGTGTTATTATCAGTATCACAGCAAGAACTGTCACCAGACAGGGTAGCTGCCAGCTCAAATCTTGACTTTAACCCTTAACCCTTTTTGTACCAAACAGAATCTTCCACCTTCTATATGGCAGGAGTCAATTTCAAAATTTAGGGGTGTCAGGTTGTGTTTTCTTCAAAATTTGTTTTGAAAATGGCTGTTTTTTTTTTGCAAAAAGTGTAGGCTCTGATCAGACGCCGCTTTCTGTGGCGTCTGATCTGGGCCTACACTGTTTGCCAGGGTACCTGTTTTGGGTTTTCTGGTAAAAAATGGTTTGAAGAACCATGTAAATCTTTAGAGCAGATGTTAATTTCAGTTGTTTTTTTAATTATTTTCTGGGAAAATAAGCCTTGAAATTCCATTTGCAAAAGCCTAAAAGCTGCAAATGTCAGCAAAATTAAACTACTCACAACACCCAGTTTTTCTGATGCTCTGGCTTTCCACACTCTGATATTCATCTCCATGGATCCTGAGAGAATGTATTTATTGTCCAGGGACCACTTCACAACACTCACTCGCTGCATGCGCTTAGTATGGTAGACTTCTCTGCAACAGGAAACAACAGATGGTGAAGTCAACACAGCAAAATCCCACAGCACAAAAAAAAACTGTGAATCAAACATTTTAGGCACAATTTTACAGAATTTGATTTTGCTCTTTTTCTTCATTTGTTAACAGATAAAATTTACTCTCCCGAGGAGCAAATTCTTTCATTTCTTTTCTTTCCCCTCATTTTTGCAAGCATATGTGTTGTCTCCCTTGCAAACAATGGCCAGTTGTTCAAAACTAACAACGTCGTTAGTAAACATATTGTTAAAATTTTGATCATTTCATATGACACTCACATTTTTTTTTCAACAAAAATACCACTGTATTAGATCTTGTATTTACTAGAACAGTTAACAATTTGACCACTAATGAGCTCGTTAAGCTAACAATACTTTGAACATCTGGACCCTGATGTCTCTATTCATCCTAAGATATTATTTAACCCATAAAATGCCAATCACGACAATTGTCATCTGATTTGCCATCTGCCAGTTACCTTCAAAGTAATTTTTTGCAAACAGTGTGGACCCAGATCACACTGCTCCTGTAGGAGCAGTCTGATCTTGGTCCATACTGTTTGCCTATATGCAAAAATATTTTTAAATAGTTTGCAAGAAGATTCAGCAGACGACATAAGCAGACGACATTTTCAGATGTAGATTTTCTCAGCATTTTAAAGGTTAACAGTAGTAGACTTGTCTGAATTCATAGACATATATTCTACTACATTCTCAGTGCACTTACAGAAAAAAAAATCATAAAGCAATGTTTTGGTTCTGATTTTATGGCCCATTCAAGATTATTTCACTTATTTCAAGCCAATTGTTAATCAGAGGTGGGCAAAAAGCCAGAAAACCAGGAGAAAAACCATCTGACCTTCTCTTGCAAATCTTGGCATCTCACATCTGACCCGACTGAGGCTTGAACCAACAGAGCTGAGAAACTCAATAATTAGGAGTCAGAGCTCTTACCCGTGCCATATAGTGCTTTCTTTCATATTCTGATGAAAGTTTGTGTTATTTTTCTTAATTATACCCCAAACATAGGTTGAAAGTGCTCGCTAGAACCCCCTCACTGAGGCAGTTCAAACAAGTGCTTAAAACCTATTACCTGGCCAGATTAATGTAGCATTTGGTGAAACAAGCATAAATTTTTGCATGGTCATACATATGGACATACTATTTATAAAAAACCCGTTAGCCACTTGAATAAATCAAAATGGCGACCAAAATCCAAGATGGCCGCCATTACTATTATTTTTACGTTGTTTCATAATGTAAACAGACATTTATATGATTTTTAGTTGCAGATATCCTGTAAATGAGTTGTTTTGTGAAAGATAAAGCGTCTCGCAAAATATTTTCTTCATATTTATATAATTCAATCACTATGTATGGCATAATTCAAAATGGCTGCCATTTTCTATGCAGGTTTTTACTTAAATTCATTATATGTCCTTTTTGATTTGTTTCCATTGGAAATAGCTTTGTGTTTCGATGAAGTAAGCTTGTTTTATCCAAAAGCATGTAGAAGGCATCCGATACCAAGAATTTGAAACTTATAATTTAAAATATATGTCATTTGTAGGATGGGATATATCTTCCGTCATGTCTGCCAAAGCTCAATTGAAAATCACTAGCACCTGAGTATTGACTAACAAAAATAAAATTTGTTTGAGTTGTCTTATCTAAATCTGGCTATGGCATGTATAAATACATATGCAGTTGGGGTTAAATTCTGTGTTTAGAAAGAGTGAATGTCATTGCACAACCAGGGCACACTGGTGACATCACTGCTGTGAGACTCAGCATGGGGTCCAGTATCGGCTGAAGAAAATCTTCATTATATAATCGCAAGAATTCATAGTGTCCCAAATGTTATCTAATTAGCCCCATACATATAGTTTACTATGTTGTAATAGTTAGATAGCCGCACCTGAATTGACAGGATGTGCCAGCGCGGGAGAGCCGAGCCAAGGGTGACGGGGCTTTAGTTACCCGGATGGTGTACAGATCGCACGGGACTTAAATGGTACTGGATGAACGATCGGGCTAAGTGTAGAGTATGTTGATATTTGAACCTAGTCGAATCCCATACTTCAATGTGCGTATTCTACGGTTAAAGGTGGTAAAAGGATCAACCCTCGGCCTTTAATTGATAGCTTATATAATCATTTACAATGTCTGGTAAGAGCGTATCAATGTCTAATCCAATAACTGACTGGAACAAATGTTGTCTCTGCCAGTCTGAGAAAAAAGGTGAAAGTTTAAAATCCCCACCTCTAGGGAGTACACAAAACGATGGTTACTCAAATTTAGGGACAAATATCCCTCTTTTTCAAACCATAAACCAACTTCCTATAATAATGGATGCTAGTAGACTAGATGACGGAGCTGGAATAGAAGCAACTCTTCGGAATAACAATGCCCAGTATCATCAGAGTTGCCGTCTTCTATTTAGTAATCCTAAACTTGAGCGGGCTAGGAAACGGGCTTCTAGTGTTGAGGGTACTTCAGATGAAGGTCGATCGAAAGTACGAAGAGCAAGTTATCAACCCCAGCAATGCTTTTTATGTGATGAAGATGTAGCTTCAGCTACAGATAAAAGAGAAGGCATGACCATGACTCTGAATGATAGACTGAAGGAGTGTGCCAGAGTTTTGAATGATGGAAAACTCCTTGCTAGATTGAGTGCCGGTGATATAGTGGCCCAAGAATTCAAGTATCATTTGTCATGCCTGACAGCTCTTTACAGTAAATAAAGAAAGAGCAATTCTTTCAGCAAAAAAGAAACAAAGTCAGGAAAAATCGAGAGAAAATGAAATTTACCCGCTTGTTTTCTCAGAGCTTCTGGCATATATTGTTGAAACCAAAACTAGTGCAGAAGGTCCTGTTGTTTTCAAGCTTGCAGATCTCATTAGAATGTATAAGGAGCGCATAAAGCAATTTGGACTGGAATCAGATATACATGCAACAAGGCTGAAGGAAAAGCTTTTAGAAGAAATCCCAGAGCTAGAAGCTCATAAAAGTGGAAGGGATATTCTTTTGGCCTTTGAGAATGATGTTGGTACATTTCTCTCGCAAGCTACAAATTATTCTGAAGCTATAGTACTTAATAAGGCTGCAAAGATATTGCGGAGACAAATGATTAGTAAGGAGTTTTCCTTTGAAGGCAGATTTTATGATGGTTCAATGCCACCAGCACTGCTAGAATTTATCTGCATGATAGAACATGGTGTTGACATTCAGTCCCAGTTAAGATTTGGTGCTTCAAAGACTGATCTGGCAATGGCACAGTTATTGCAGTACAATTGCTCTGCCAAATATCGTGAAGGCGCAAAAATATACAGGCATTCTAAAGTACGAGAGACCCCATTTCCTGTCTTTATGGGAATGTCTATGTATGCCAAGACCCGTAAACAAGTTCTAATAGACTTGCTTTATGACCATGGTCTCAGTATCCCTTATGACAGAGTACTTGAAATCTCTGCTCAATTGGGAGATGCTGCTGTAGGAAGGTACATAGAGGACGGAGTGGTATGTCCTTCTATTTTAAGGAACAGACTCTTCACTACAGCAGCTATGGACAACATAGACCATAACCCAACAGCTACCACAGCCACCACTTCATTTCATGGGACAAGTATGTAACTGTTTCAGTACCCCACAGAATCAAATGAGGGTGAAAAGCGATTGCCATTTCAGATCAGAGATTTTAGTGTAAAAAAAGTTCCCGAACTCCCTGAAACTTATACAAATGTCCATCCGGCTGCATTGACGAGTAAAAATCCGCACCCTCCAAAGACTGAAAGCCCAATAAATATAGAAGCTGATGAGACTTCTCTTAAACTTTCTGACGAAATAGAATGGCTTGATAAAGTCAGTGCTACTGAACAGCTTGATGTTAATCTAAACATAACATGGCCAGCACATCACGCATCAATGAACAGGGGCCAAGAGTTTGACGAAAGCATTACATCGCTTTTGCCACTGTTGCGTGAATCTGCACACTCTGTGGCTACAATACGTCATGTAATGGATAGAGTGAGAGAAACGGTGACATATCTTAACCCAGATCAGACTCCAGTTATTGCCGCTGACCAACCACTATACGCTTTGGCGAAACAGATACAATGGCAGTGGCCTGATCGTTTTGGTGAAGACAAGTGTTTGATAATGTTCGGTGGACTCCTAATAGAAATGGCTGCTTTAAAGTCCATTGGTACACTCCTTCAGTCAAGTGGTTGGACAGGGGCTTTAGTAGAGGCTAATTTAGCAACACCGGGAACTGCTGAATCTTATCTTCATGCATCCAGTGTTACTAGAAAACGACAAATGCACCAGGTTACAGCATGCAGTCTATTCAAACTTCTAAAAGAGTCGTATAACTACTACTGCAGTAATTTCACTGGTGATCAACAAAATGTCATTAGCTTTGAAGAATGGTGTGGAAAGCGCAAGGAGGACAACCCTCAGTTTTCATTTTGGTATTTGATATTATCAATGGAACTGACAATTCTATCGCTCGTCCGAGCATTCAGAGAGGCAAATTTTTTTCTTTATTGCCAAGCATTGTCAGAACTCATACCATACTTCTTTGCCAACAACAATGTCAACTACGCTCGCTGGCTTCCTATCCACTTGAGGGATATGTTGTCATTAGAAAAGCGACACCCTGACCTGCACCAGGAATTCAAAGTAGGCAAATTTGTTGTCTTTAAGTCAAAGCGACCATTTTCTGCTATGGCAATTGATCAGGCTCATGAGCATGCAAATGCCGTTATTAAAGCTGATGGCGGAGCAATCGGCATTACAGAAGATGCATCAGCTCTACGAAGATGGATGGTAGCTGGGCCGGAAGTATGTCGCCTTGTGGCAGAATATGAATCTTTGGCAGAGTCAAAAGATGCAAATGAAAGGTCAAGGCATCATGAACAGACAGAAACTGCTCAGAAGGCTTTTTTTGAAAAAGTACAGAAATTGTTCTCTACTATAAAAGAAATGGGCAATCCATTTCAAGAAGAAAGCAAAGAATTATTAACGCTTGACACAAAGGTAATTGCCACATCAGCTGCTGCAGAAATGGTAATCACCCATCATAAGAATGGGAAAATCAGATTTAAAGAATTCATGAAAGGGTTGGAAAGTGAAGATGTGTCATCATGTTATGAACCAATTAAGCGAAACAAACTAGATTTCTTTAACCAAAAGCCACCACCTGTATCAGGAAACACGAAGCAGAAAGTTTTGAAAGATGACTGTCGCCTTTTCTCAAAGCTCTTTATATCTTGTCAGTCAAGAGAATGTGACTTACTGGACTTCTTCAAACATGAGAACCAGACTTTTCCAGCAGCACTAAGTGATGGTGGAAATTTACACAGTTGCCAAAAGTCTCAACTTGCATCTATTCTGGAAAAAGACATCATATGCCCTGACAATAGACCTGAATCGACTGCAATTGTCATTGATGGCTCGGCACTCATAAACGCACTTCCACCCCGAGGTCAAAGGACATTTGGACAGTATGCAGCCCTAGATGTACTACCGAAAGTACAGTTTATAAGTTCTACCTTATGAAGAACAGATATCGTATTTGATGTCTACTTAGCTAGCAGTCTGAAAGCTGAGACTAGAGCCAAACGCGGTCAAGGAGGTAGGCGTAGGGTGACTGAGACAGGAAAGATTCCCCCAAACTGGCATAGCTTCCTTAGAGACAATGATAATAAGACTGAGCTATTTAGTTTCTTGGCAGACAAGATTATTGATAATTGCACACAAAATACTGTAATAGTCACAAAGAAAGAGAGTGTTCTCAGCAATATTCAGTTAAATCTTGAAGCACTCATGCCTTGCAATCATGAAGAAGCAGACACGCGAATCTTTCTGCATACTAGACACGCTGTGACAGAAGGACACAAGCACGTAATGATAAAAGCAAATGACACAGATGTACTTGTTATAGCTGTAAGTGTGTATCATATGCTGTCTGAATTTGGTCTGGAAAAGTTTTGGATTGAATTTGGTCAGGGGTCTAGCCAAAGATGGATTCCAGTGCATGATGTTTGCCAAGCCATCGGTGAAGATAGGTGCAAAAGTATTCCCTTCTTTCATGCCTTTACAGGCTGTGATATTGCTTCAGCTTTTCGTGGAAAGGGAATAAAAGGCTGCCTGGCAAACATGGAATGTATACCCTGCAGTTTCCCAAGTTTTTACAAAACTGAGTATGCATCCACCAGCTATTGGTGATGACGAACGAAATGTTCTGGAAAGGTTTATCATCACCAGGTATGATAGATCTAGCCAGGGCACAGACATAGATGCTGTAAGGCTGGACATGTTTGCGAGAAAACAAAGATCCTATGACGCATTCCTCCAACTCGTGCTGCTCTACTACAGTATACTAAGCGAGCTGCATACCAGGCAGGATGTGTTTGGGGCCAGTCTACCCTACGTCAAATGGATATTGAGAGTCCGAGTGATTGGGGATGGAAAAATGTTGACAATTCCTGGCAAATAGTTTGGACAACTTTACCACCTATTGCTGAAAGCTGCCAACAATTAACCAGGTGCGGCTGTCAGACTGAATGTCGTGGAAGATGCAAATGCTATAGATTCACTCTTCCTTGCACAGAATTATGTAGTTGCAAATGTGAAAATATTCACTTATAAATACCGGTATTTGCAGCAAAACAAATGCACCAGCAAACATGTATTTGTCTGTCTCTACAATTCCTATTACAATGTATTTCTTTGCCCTTGCAGTACTAATTGCAAAGTAGAGTGGACACAAACAACAATTTCTTCTTATTTAGGTAAATCTTGGTATTCCGCGAATTAATACAGACACATACAAATTTTGTTTATTTTGGGTGTAAATATTATATACTTTGACATAAGAAACACAAAATATAGATGCTTTTGTCAGTTCCGGATAGAGAACAATCATTTTTATTTTTTAACGGCGGCAATTTTGTCAGCCATTTTGAATATTTATTTGAACAATGAGGTTATCGTTCTTTTTTTGATCATATCATTTGACATAAACTTAATCCAAATCTGTTATTTTAATTGATTTCCAGGAAGGAAACAATGCTTTTGATTGTTTAGGACGTCTGTATTTTTAAGAAGCCGCCATCTTGTCCGCCATTTTGAATGTTCACTTAGCCCAATAGCTTCATTTGTGATTATTCAGTTGTGACACATACACCCCGACGCAAAATTTACCAAATTCAGTTCTTTTTTTCGATTTCCAAGTAGGAAACCATCGTTTTTAGTATTATGTGTCGTTCTTTTGTAAAATAAGGGCGCCATTTTGTCCGCCATTTTGAAAGTTAACATGGCAAATAAGATTTATATTATTTTTTAAGGTGTAATACATACAATTTGACAATAATATCCACCAAATCGGTCAATTTTGGCAATATCTTTGAAGGAAACATTTGTTTTGTCTTTTTAATGGCGGCCATTTTGAAAAAAGCAGCCATTTTGTCCGCCATTTTGAAATTTTACGTGGCTAACGACTTTTTCTGTAAAAGTTGATATTTGAGAATATACATGCCAAGTTTCATGCTTGTTTCACCAAATGCACGATTTTCCCACTAATCTGGCCAGCTATATGTTTTGGAGCAGAAAAACACTAAATGATTGTTACCCCTGTAAACACGTTTTCTCTACATAAGGTGGGGTTAGAGGGTTGTTCATTACATGGACTTGTAAACGTGATGGGAGGAAACGGGAGTACCTGGAGAAAACCACCAACCTGGGACAGGTGACCACAACCCTGCCACATGCAACCCAAGGTTCAAACCCAAATGGCATCAGTGACAAGCTAGGGACATACAGTGAAATTCTGTTATTAAAATTAAGACTTATTCTGGTTTTAAAAGTTTATTTAAAGGGATGCAGTTATTCTCTCTTTGTTTTTCTGAAAACGGTGTCCTCTGGTCTGGGACCACTTTTGGTACTGTTCAAAAGTGGTCTTAAAGACCACTTTTGAAAGTCCCAAAGGTGGTCTTAAAATAGGAATTTTACTGTATAAGTCTAAAATCAGTTCCAATATACCTGCTTCTACCACTATCAATGGGAAATATTCTTAGCGTCTTATCATAGCTTCCTGAGACAAACTCTTTCCCTGTAGGGGAATAGTCAACATCCATAACTGAAAATATAAAGGAACATAGGGCAATGCCAATATATCTATAAGGAGTACACACAACATACATTTTCAAGATAAAAAAATTCGCCCTAGATATCGATGATTTTGTTTGTTTGATTTGAGTTTTAACATCCCCGTCAACACTGTAAAGGTCATTTTGGAGACGTTGCTTCCAATTTTGTGGGACTTTTACCCGACATTGAGATGAAATGACATCTCAAGCCCTGTCGCCCAATGAAACCAATAGGGTTTATAAGCATGGACGGTCCGCCTCGCACCGCTGTTCCTGGACAGGCTTAGATCCTCTAAGCGGTTTACCAGTACTAGTGTGCCGGCCGGATTCAGCTCTGCGTGGAAGCATCATGCAGCCCATATATTTCTTCAAGCCCCTATGGGGGGAGGCGGGGCAACACATTTTCAAGATAAAAAAATTTTCCCTAGAAATCAATGAGGCGATTCTAAGGAGTACACACAGCATACTTTTATTGTAAAGAAAATCCACAAAAAATATCATTCTTGCACACCAGACAAGGAAATCCGTGATTTTACCCTGGGATAGATATTTATGTTCTGACCCTGGTGTTCCGACCCCAAATCGAATATAATCGCGTGTTTGATAAATGCACTGGTTGATTACGACCTTGTATGCGCCGTTGTTAAGGTTGACGTCACAGCAACGTCACTTAACATTTATGCAGTGTCAACACAATATGACGGACGTTGGTAACCGAAGTGACTGCAGCATTAAAAATCCGCGCTAAGAAATGGAAGGTATGCAAGAAAAAGAATCCAATATGGGTGTGAGGGGTGGATAGAAAAATCCGTCCCTTGGGATCACTGTCCGGCATCACTGGGCAAGCCTCGTGATGCAGGACAGTGACCCTCAGGACGGATTTTTCCATTCACCCCTCACACCCATATAAGATTCTAATTTTCTTCCTGATATGCCACGATAATTAACCCTCAGTGGCTAAATTCTAACTATCCCTGTATCCATCACAATAACAACTCAAGGTAATAAACACCCCTCTAAACACCACTTCATATAGAGAAAACTGGGGTTTACAGGAGTATACATTATTTTTATTATTTCTTTTCCAAGACATAGGTTGTGGGTACTCATTAGAACAGCCTCATTCCAAAACCTATGTTTGGTGTATAAATCAGTAAAATATGACATCAGAAAAATAACTGTTTTGGGGATATGAAAGATCTGTTGTTGTTGTACCCCTCGACTCCAACCCAATATACATGGACTAGTCACTATACTATAAGTGACGCTATATATAGGAAAACTCCGATGGACTGAAAAATGACTTTGAAACAGCCATGATAAACTAGCCATGTGTTTGAGCCATCCTGATCACTGTACAAATCATTGTTGTCATGGATTTCTCACTTTTCGTATGGTTTTGCAACAAAAGAATGTGGCAAATATCATGCTTAGCCCTCTCACCACTAAGTCTTTTTTTTTTTTTTTTTTTTTAGAAGCCTCCATGGTGTAGTGGTTATGTTACTTGCCTTGTAAACCAGGGGTTGCAGGATCGATCCCGGGCTTCTCCAGACTTTCGGATGAGTCTTTAAACTGAGGTCCCATCTCCATATGACCTTAGCTGTTGGTGGGACGTAAAACTCGAACACTGACTCACCACAAAGAATCTGAGGTGTTCTTCCATCTTTAAATTTGGACAGTTGTGTCCATTCTTATAAACAGGGGGTCTAGTCAAAATCATCTACAGGATAGCAATAGTGAAGATCCAGATGAGACAGCTCATTCTGAGGTGTCTCATCTGGATTTACACTATTTGCGTAGCAATCTGTACTAGTCTACAGGTTTTGAAACAGTTAATGACCAACACTATTTGCGTAGCAATCTGTACTAGTCTACAGGTTTTGAAACAGTTAATGACCAACATTATTTACACTATTTGCGTAGCAATCTGTACTAGTCTACAGGTTTTGAAACAGTTAATGACCAACATTATTTACACTATTTGCGTAGCAATCTGTACTAGTCTACAGGTTTTGAAACAGTTAATGACCAACATTATTTACACTATTTGCGTAGCAATCTGTGCTAGTCTACAGGTTTTGTTTTACTTCTACTTTGAAACAGTTAATGACCAACATTATTTACACCATTTGCATAGCAATCTGTACTAGTCTACAGGTTTTGAAACAGTTAATGACCAACATTATTTACACTATTTGCATAGCAATCTGTACTAGTCTACAGGTTTTGAAACAGTTAATGACCAACATTATTTACACTTTTTGCAGTTAATGACCAACATTATTTACACTATTTGCATAGCAATCTGTACTAGTCTACAGGTTTTGAAACAGTTAATGACCAACATTATTTACACTATTTGCATAGCAATCTGTACTAGTCTACAGGTTTTGAAACAGTTAATGACCAACATTATTTACACTTTTTGCAGTTAATGACCAACATTATTTACACTATTTGCATAGCAATCTGTACTAGTCTACAGGTTTTGAAACAGTTAATGACCAACATTATTTACACCATTTGCATAGCAATCTGTACTAGTCTACAGGTTTTGAAACAGTTAATGACCAACATTATTTACACTATTTGCATAGCAATCTGTACTAGTCTACAGGTTTTGAAACAGTTAATGACCAACATTATTTACACTTTTTGCAGTTAATGACCAACATTATTTACACTATTTGCATAGCGATCTGTACTAGTCTACAGGTTTTGAAACAGTTAATAATCAACACTATTTGCATAGCCATCTGTACTAGTCTACAGGTTTTGAAACAGTTAATAATCAACATTTTCTTGTCCTAAAAATTTTAAGCTAAATGGAGTGTCATCCAAACAATCACAGTGAGATCATTCTAACTTTTCAGTACAAGATCAAGTTTTGTTTGATTTGAGGTTTAACATCCCTGTCAACAATATTTAGGTCATTTTGGGTGTGTATGCATGGACGGGCCGACTTGAAGCACTTTACCTGGACAGGCTTAGACCTTCTAAGCAGTTTACCAGTACTCATGTGCGGTCGGTTTCAACTCTGTGCAGAAGCACCATGCAGTCCAATCTATTTCTCCTAGCCCCGATGGGCGGGGGCCTCCTTCAATTTTTTTTTTGTCTGACTTTTGGCCCCTTCTAGTTTGTGTAACAACAAAGTACCTGGTGACACTTTGTACTGATCCAATTCCCTCTATAAGGAGAAATATGACAAATAAATATAAATATGACATAAAGGACCGTTTTCTCATGACCATATCCATTTCATTATCTCAGTGCAAAAAGGTCAGCCAGTGCCATTTAGATCAATGGATACACCTAGCATATTTTCTACCACATTTGAAAGGGAGATAACTTGTGACTTTGTTGCTTTCCTGTAAATTGAGCCCCTCTTAAAAAGGGGTCTACTCTTAAAGGAAAGAATTTGCTCCCCTTTAATCCTTATGCAGCAAATTCTTTCCTTTAAGAGAACACCCCTTTAATCCTTATGAAGCAAATTCTTTCCTTTAAGAGTAGACCCCTTTAATCCTTATGGAGCAAATTCTTTCCTTTAAGAGTAGACCCCTTTAATATATATCCAGTTCCTTTAAAACATGTTAGCACTTACAATATACTGACTGTGTGAAGAAGTGGATACCTTGTTATTGACTCAAAATATATTACCTGCAGACACATGGTCCTTGTGTATCCTCAGTGGCATAGCTAATTTCCTCATATCAAAGGTGTATAAACTGAAATAATACAAACACATTATTACTATAGTAACTTGATCTGCCGTATTATATTACGTCAAGTAGATGCTTCCAGATCAACATATCACGGAGCGTCTGGTGTGATATGTAAGATCTGGAAACATCCAAGAGACATGATACTGTGTGGTAGATCAAGTTACTATAGTGAAAATATATTTATTATATACATTTTTTCCCTCCAATAAAGTATTTTGGCCAAATGAAAGTAAGTGGGAAAATTTGACGCTACCCTCTGTGTAAGTGACGTCATCATTTCTCAAGCCTGGTTCAGCATTATACATTGCTGCTATCTAAGGTCACAACAAATGCTGGCACTCAGAGCTAGCAAGGATAAAGATACAGAATCCAAACACGTGAGTAGGGTGATATTTTTGTTTTGGAAAACTGATAGTAGACAGCAGTATTTCATGTCGGTATATAATAATATGTGGTATAAATTAAAGAATGCTGATACAAAAGGAAAGAGCCCTTAGCATCTTATATATGTGTTTCAAATGCCTCTAGTCAACTAACAGGACTAGGCATAAAGCTGCCTCTATATGGCTGCAAGCAGCAAAGACTCTGGCAAAATCTGAGCCATTGCTACTTGCCTATGCTTTCATTAACCCATATATGACAATAGTATCAATAGTATCTTCCATCTAATAGCCTAGGGTGGGCCTTTTTCCAAGTATACCTTTTTATAACGATATTGTTGGGGTTCAAAGCAGAAACCATGTTAGTTAAACAACCATGTTATATCCAAATAAAATATATAGATTATATAGGAAAATGACCATTTATGGTCATTTTTCCATATAATCTATACATTTTTTGGGATCCATCTTGAAACCGTGTTATATCTAAAACCGTGTTATAATGAACTGTGTTATAATGAGGTTGAGGTGTACTGTTTTGTTTGAAGTGGGTTTTACAAAAGCGTTTGTACTTTAAGCAAACAGTGTATATCCAGATCAGACGCTGCATTCTGTGGTGTCTGATCAGGATCTACACTGCTGCTAGTGTCCCAGAAAAGGGTTAACAGGCATACTCGTATATGCAAAGTGCAAAGAATGTAATATGAATCAGAATGGTCATTTGAATACAAATAAATGGAAACTGTCTTTCACATGTTTTAAAACTTACAAAGAGAGCTTAATTAGTGTAATATTTCATTTCTCACATGATCAAGTGACCAAGAAGTCCATATGATAAGTAAACACACCATACACTGAATGGGCAATCTTCCGCATATATTTTAATTTTTGTTTGATTTGAGGTTTACCGTCCCCGTCAACACTGTAAAGGTCATTTTGGAGACGTTGCTTCCAATTTTGTGGGACTTTTACCCGACATTGAGATGAAATGACTTCTCAAGCCCTGTTGCCCAATGAAACCGATAGGGTTTATTAGCATGGACAGTCCGCCTCGCACCGTGGTTCCTGGACAGGCTTAGATCCTCTAAGCAGTTTACCAGTACTAGTGTGCGGGCCGGATTCAGCTCTGCATGGAAGCATCATGCAGCCCATATATTTCTTCAAGCCCCTATGGGCGGGGGCTATCCGCATATTTTGTACAATTCAAAAGACAATTTGATCAGAGTAACACTTCTTTTATGGCAAGCCCTTATGTGTAAAGAGTGCATATTGTTGGTAGTTCAGCAGATTTCATACAGAATCAGCTCAATAAGTTCCCTGACTTGATCATGACCTAATTCAGCCTTCAAGATATTTATTCATACTATGTGTGATTCTGGCTGTCTAAACTTTGGCTACCTCAGTAGTATCACTGTTCAATTACAGTACATTGCCAAAGTCACGTATAAATATAAAGAAAATTTCCTCTTTTTTTTTTCGATAATTTTTGGTATTCATCTCAAAAAGTCAATATCCTCTGTGTATTTAATGTATTTAATGATACAAGTTTTTATGTTTGTTTTGTTTGTTTGGAGTTTAATGGCCCAGACAACACTGTTAAGGTTAAATGAAGCTGGTCAGTGGACCTAACCACACTTTTCCTTAGCAGGCTTACACATAAAGCAGTGAAACAGTACAGAGCACATTCTTTCCCCAGAAATTGACAACTACCCTTCTTCGATCAGTGGCAACCAGACAATGACAATAGATAAGGATTCATGTTCAAACTCCATAAAAGAATGTTGCCGACCTTGCAGGTGTCAAAATATCAACCCTTTTGACTACTAAGTGAGTGTTAGAGTTTTACGTCGCACAAACAGCTAAGGTCATACGGAGACAGGGCCTCGGTTTAAAGACTCATCCGAAAGTCTGGAGAAGGCCGGGGTTGATCCTGCGATCCCTGGTTTACAAGGTGAGTGTGTGTGTGAATTCGGGTTTAACGTCGCTTTCAACAATTTTTCAGTCATATCACAATGGTGTCTGGTTGCGACAGGGAGCTCAATGCTCACTTTTATAGTGCTGCCTCACTGAAGTATCATGTTCCAGACACATTACATGATATCATACCCAGTCACATTATCCTGACACTGGGTCGACCAGTCCTAGCTCTACCCCGTAAATCTGAGTGCCAAGCGAGGAGCAGCTAGTACCATTTTTAACGACTTTGGTATGTCGCGGCCCGGGATCGAACCCATGACCTCCCGTTCCCCGGAGCGGACACTCTACCAACTGAGCTATCAGGGCCGGTTACAAGGCATGTAGCATAACCACTACACCACGGAGGCTTCTATTCAACTGCTAATGACGATGGCATTTTCAAAGCATACAGTAGTACTTCGATGGCTTGAACACTGATGGCTTGTTAACCATGGCTGAGACGAACTCATTATTTAGTCCCTAGGAAATTCCTCTGCATAGGAAATAGTGAGGGATAATTTAGGAGATTTTCGTCTTTCATTTTAAAAATGTATGCTGTATGTACTCATTAGAATTGCCTCTATGAGGCAATTCTAATGAGTACACACAGCACACATTTATATGCTGTATGTACTCATTAGAATCGCCTCGATGAGGCGATTCTAATGAATTGAATACACACAGCACACATTTATATTATCGAACACTGATAAAATGTTCCTTTATGCCTCTTGGCAGTAACCCTCAGTGTCTGGAACTACCCTTGTCTCGAACATATTTTTCTGGTCCAAAAGGTAATCAATCCATTGAAGTTTGACTGTATTTTGTTTACTTTTCAGTGAAAATAAGTGGTAATTACATGTAAATCATCTGCCAAGCAGTAGATTTACATGTAATGTCAAGCTTTATTTACTACGAAAAATATTTTCAGAAATCAAATTGCTGTCTGCTCCAGGAATTCATGTAGCAACTGAAGGGATAACAAAGGCCTTTGTTCACTTAACCCTTCTCTTGCTGAATATTCAGTTTAGCCACACCCATTTCTGACTTTGAACCAATCAGATTACTTGATGTAATTTTTTCCTACAAATTCATAAACTGAATGTCAAACAGTGTAGATCCTGATCAGATGGCTTCTTCAGAAGCCATCTGATCTGGATCTACACTGTTTGCAAAGATAGGGGTTGTCGTGAACAGCAGAATAAGAGTTAAAACAACTGAAAATCAATTTCTGTGAAAGTGGCCTCTTTTTGAAAGTAGTGGCAAAAACATAACCAAACATCACGGACAGAGACTTACTTATAATCTTCATTAGCAACAGTAAAAACAAAGGCCTCCATTGGATTCCATGACAAAGTATTGGATCTCAACTTCAAGATGACCTGAAAATACAAAGTAAATCTATCTTCATTTCAAGTAAAGGCTTTGTGACTTGCTAAAATTTCTGCCAGAAATTCAGAATTTAGCTTTTACAAGCTTATTTTTTAAAACCATTATCAAGGAAGGCACCTACTTGGTAAAACATTGTGGGAAATTAAAATGATACAATACTTTATTCATACAAAAAAGCCATTATGGCCCACGAAAAAAGATGGCCATTATGAGCATATATACAATACCATATACAGGACAATGTAATGTCTGTCAGTACTGACACTGACCAATCTTAATCACATGTGAGCAATGCTACTCTAGAGGATAGCATACTATAGAACACACAAATAGTAGCATTTCTCGCATGTGTTTACAACTGGTCATAATCAGCAGCGACAGATGATCTATTACATTAGCACACTTCATATATACATACATACACTTGAACAAAGATATGTTAGTGATTATTTGTGTATGTTAGTGATCATTTGATGTTTGTGCATGCAATAAACACACCTGCTAAACATATACCTTAAAAATCCTAAAAATTTGGACACCTTGAGGACTTGCTGTAATTTTCCAAAAATTTTAACAAATTTGTTTCACGATCCAGGAAGGAGTCCAAAAGTTGCAGTTGGAATGGCAAATTGAGTATACCCTGATCAGACTGCTCCTTACTGCTCCTGAAGGAGCAGTCTGATCTGGGTCTGCACTGTTTGCTTAGGCCTATCTGTACCAAAACTTAGGATCATTACGGTATATATGAAAATGTGTTCAAGACAGGGTTGTTGTGAAAGTTAATCTCCAAGCCATGTCAACTTAATATGGATACAAATAGCTTCTTCCCTATTTTATGTAAAAATTTCTACCATGGATTCTTTGCACCAAATTTCAACTCATCATGCAAGAAGGTTAACAATTCATGCATGAATTTTGAAGACGGAAGTGAGAAATCTGCGCGAATTCTGTGTGACTTTTTTGGTAATTATGCATGGAAATTAACCATCTTTGCACATTTCCCAGCAAAATGCATGTATGCTAATTATCATCAAATCTTCTGGGCAGCTGTAACGTATCATGCATTCTTCCCAAAGGATTCTGTTTGTTTGATTTGAGGTTTAACATCCCCATCAACACTGTATAGGTCATTTTGGAGACGTTGCTTCCAATTTCGTGGGACTTTTACCAGAAATTTGAGATTTCACGCCCTGTCACCCAGTGAAACCAAAAGGGTTTATAAGCATGGACAGTCTGACTCGCATAGCTTTGCCTGGGCAGGCTTAGATTTCCTAAAGTGGTTTACCAGTACTCATGTGCAGTCTGTTTCAGCTCTGCATGCAAGCATCATGCAGCCCATATATTTCTTCAAGCCCTGATGGAAGGGGGCCGTCTTCCCAAAGGACATCAAATATTTTTATTAAAACACAAATTACAAGTCACTAGAATTACCTACCTTTCTCAATGGAGCAGTTCCTCTCATATCATACAAAAGAACACTTCTGTCTGTAGCACAGCCTGCCAGCAGGTGTGTCTGAAATAGGAATACAATATAGAATACAAGCCTTGCAGACAACAAGAATTCTAATGCACTTGCGTATGTAACGCGACGTCTGATTGGATAACGTCAAAAATTTGCGACAGTATATTCTGCGATATACTGTCGGAAACCCGACGTCATTGCGTAACGTCGTTTTTCATTGGCTGGCATTGGGTTTTACGCTGCTCACAGCGCTGGCCGTTTTGTGCAAATTAATACAGTTTTAAACAAAACAGCCGTAGAAGTGCATTAGAATGGGGATAACTGTATTGCAAAATTGTGATTTGGGGAGGTAAATCGTCGGTTTTATGGTCGCAAGTTACGTTTTACGGCTCCGCTGACGCGTCGCCGTAAAACGAAATTTCTGACCGTAAAACCTCCGATTTTCCTCCCCAAATCACAATTTTGAAAACAGTTATCCCCTAATTCCACCAAAGGCTATTCCAGTCTGTATGGACTTGAATGTAAGGGTAAGGGTTATAGAGAATACTAGATTTGTGTTTTTTTTGTTATCAAGTTTATCAGACAGGATACATGCTTTCTTGAAGCCGAGCATGATAAACTTGATAACAAATTACACAAATCTTGTAATGTATTTATCAGTTTATCCACTTGTACACTCTTGAATTGGCAATTTGTGATCAGTTATTGATTGAACTCAATGTCCTCAGTGCGTCCCAACATTCTGGCACACAATAATATTTAGTGTCAGCTGACTGTAAGTTTTCCTATGATATTTTGTCAAGTAATTTTTCCAATTTTTCCAGTATTAATAACATTTTTGCAACTTTATCCAGTAGTCCCATTCTTTCATAACTTGGATATAAAGGTGAGGCTTATTGCAAAAGTTTGCTGCTTGACGAACAAACAAAACAAACAAATCAATGGAAAACCGGACTCCCAAAGAAAATTATCCAATCATAGTTAACAACTTTACTGTCCTCTTTAATTGCATGCCAGTGTTCAGAAAGTATGATAGCCCCAACATAAAGCTCAATATTTGGTTGGTAGGGGCTGGACATTTGTCTGTTGCTTGATCCACAGGGGTTCAACTTGTGGTCTCCTTTTGCTCCGGCAGTGTTGCTAACACCACAGAGATCTCCAGGTGGCTCAACGCAATGTAACTCTCGAGTCCTCATCCATGCTTCATCACAGCTTTTTGTTGATTTTAACCCATTGTATGCTAGTGGACTCTTCCATGCTATATGTTGGACAAGTCCATTTGTCATTTAAGGGGTGTCAGGCCTATTTTTTTTGTTTTCATTCTATTTTTGACAGAAAATTCTGTTAGCAAATAGGGATATAGCCTGCATTGTTTGCCAAAAAACTCCTTTTGGGGTTTCCTGCATACAATGGGTTAATTGTTGCCTGTGATGTCACATTGATGAGGTAGGAGACCTCTATGCGAGCCGATCAGCTACCTAAACTGTGTAAACTATGGCAGAAGATGAGTGTGATGGTTAAGATCCCGTAAAATTGTTTAATCCCACCATTAATTATCACTGGCCATCCAAAGGCGGAACTTTTCTTGCGGTTTCATTAATTTTTGTTTTATGTTCAGTCTTATTCAATTTTTAGATGTTTTCATTTTAACATTACTTTGTGTCCAAATCATTTAGTTAAGGAGAAGTAAGTGAGCTGCCACCTGTTTGGGAAAGAGTTGTTCACTCGGCTTGTCACTTTGTTAAGAACTGTTTGTCTGTCTTTCCCTTTTTGATGTTTGAGGTAGGTTTTGGGTTCTGATTTGATTAGTTCCTGAAGCATCTTTACTCATTTATCCCCTTTTGTACCAAATGGAATCTTCCACCTCAAGGCTTATATATAAAAGGAGCCAATTCCAAAATTAAGGGGTGTCAGGTTGTGTTTTCTTCAAAATTTATTTAGAAGCCTCCGTGGTGCAGTGGTTGCGCTACTGGCCTTGTAAACCAGGGATCGCAGGATCGATCCCGGGCTTCTCCAGACTTTCGGATGAGTCTTTAAACCGAGGTCCCGTCTCCGTATGACCTTAGCTGTTGGTGGGACGTAAAACTAAATCTCACTCACTCACTCAAAATTTACTTGGAAAATGGCTTAACTTTTTCGCAAACATTGTAGGCCCTGATCAGATCCCGCATTCTGCCACTCTTCCAGCTATTTTTTGACGCAACACCTGGTAGTAAATTGTACTTGTTCATAGAACAATTAAGCAAGAGCTGAGGTGTCTGAATAATTGGGGTTGGTAATACATGTAGTTAAAGGTAGGTAGATGAGGCCCGTTTTCCTTTCCTTTTCACCCACGTTGCTCACAATATGCAAATGTTAGCTCTTAAGGGGAATGGGAAACACTTTCAGGGGAGGCAACTCCTACAAAGGTATTTCTGTCTCCCTTGTCAACAGGGGTCAACTCTTAAAGAAAAGAATTTGCTCGTGAGGAGCAAATTCTTTCCTTTAAGAGTAGACCCCTTTTTCAGTGGAACTGAGCCTATAGAAAAGCAAACAGGAAGTCCTGAAAGTTATCTCCCTTTGAAAAATGACAGAAAAATCAGCCAGGTGTTCCCTTTCACCTTAATTGTAACTTACCTCAACAGGGTTAAATTTTATAGAGTGAACACTGTCCACCCCCCAGGTGAATGACCTCACAGGCTCTGCCCTGTCCACTTCCCATATGTCCACCTGCTGACCACAGGTGGCAAAACTGTTATCTGACCAACAGTGATCTATTGACTGGAACACTGTCTAAAAGAACAAAACACAAATATATGAGAAAAATAGTTAATTACTCTAATGCAAAATCTATATAAACTTAAACTAGAATTGTGTCCACGGATGCCCCACACCAAATGACAGTGGACAAAGAAATGAGTGTTGTGTGACAGACATAATTTCCAGATCCATCAAGGAATGACAAAGGTAGGGACCAGACTTGAAAAATATACCCTATTTTTTACCTTTGACCTCTAAGCATGACCTTGACATTGCAGCTACAAGAGTAGATCTGAGTTTTGAGCGAGACACATTGTCTCATAATGGTTACCATTTCTGCATAGTAATTTCTAAGTCTATTTTGGAATGACGAAGTTATGAACCAGACACGAAAAAAGTCCCTATTTTTGACATTTGACATCTAAGTGTGGCTTTGACCTTGTAGCTTGAAACTGAGTATTGTGTGCAATATATTCTCATGATGGTTAATATTTAACACCAAACACAAACAAGATGGCCCTGGATCGCTCACCTGATCCATAGAGTAACAAGTGGGCCCTGGGGAGGGACATTATTGACCCCAGGGTAATAATGTGCATAGTGTTGAGGGAGGTCTGAAAAGGTGAAGCTTCATACCAAATACCAACAAAGGCTATAATTTGAACAATCTTGGCAAAGGTCCACTAGATGAACTACACACCAAATATCAAAGACCTGGGCCTTGCGGTTTCAGAGAAGAAGATAAGCCTATGTAAAACCAAATGGCCCCGGGGTGGGGGCATTTTTTGCCTCAGGGCTATAATTTAAACAATCTTGATAGAGGTCCACTAAATGAAGCTTCATACCAAATATCAAAGACCTGGGCCTTGCTGTTTCAGAGAAGAAGATTTTCAAAGATTATCTCTATATAAGTCTATGTAAAACCAAAGGGCCCCGGGGCGGGGGCATTTGTGGCCTGAGGGTTTTAATTTGAACAAGCAAATTCGTTGAATTGATATCCCCCGCCGAATGGGTTTTTCGTGTAGAATGGCAAGAAAATATATCTGGCCAAAATTGAGGATGGTTCTAAGAAGCAAACTAGAGACAATGAGGAAGGGCCCCGCTGAACATTTACTCCCTGGATGAGAGGCTGTACCCTGACCTACTGACCTAATTATCAGTAGAGATTAACTTGTCTGTCAAAGTTGAGGTTTATTTACCTGTTATGTGGTTTCAAGGATACCAAAATAAAATTCGCGAATATTAAAAAAAACCCGATATAATCACCGAATAGACAAAATTCCTCAATTTCAATCATTTAAGGGGAAATAACTCTGGATAAAAAAGTCAATCCAGGTAAATCCGAAAAAAAAATTACGCGTGCATCACGGCAGCATAATAATACATATTTATTTCAAGTTTCATTTTATTCCATGCAATAGTTGCTGAGAAGCGGTTCCAGACAAAGTGAGACAACGAAAAATCCTGAATTTTAATCATTTAAGGGGCCATAACTCTGGGTGTAAAAAGTCAATCCGAAAAAAATTTGTGCGTGCATCACCACAGCATAATAATACATATTTATTTCAAGTTTCATATAATTCCATGCAATAGTTGCTGAGAAACAGTTCCCGACAAAAAAGTGAGACGACGAAAAATCCAGGATTACAATTATTTAAGGGGCCATAACTCTGGATGTAAAAAGTAAATCCGGGAAAAAAAATGCGCGTGCATCACCACAGCATAATAATACATATTTATTTCAAGTTTCATTTAATTCCATGCAATAGTTGCTGAGAAACGGTTCCGGACAAAGTGAGACGACGAAAAATCCAGAATTTCGATCATTTAAGGGGCCATAACTCTGGATGTAAAAAGTCAATCCAGAAAAAAATTGCGTGTGCATCACCGCAGCATAATAATACATATTTATTTCACGTTTCATTTAATTCCATGCAATAGTTGCAGAGAAACAGTTCCGGAAAAAATGAGATGACGAAAAAATCCAGAATTTCAATCATTTAAGGGGCCATAACTCTGGATGTAAAAAGTCAATCCGAAAAAAAATTGCGCGTGCATCACTGCAGCATAATAATACATATTTATTTCAATTTTCATTTAATTCCATGCAATAGTTGCTGAGAAACGGTTCCGGACAAAGTGAGACGACGAAAAATCCAGAATTTCAATCATTCAAGGGGCCATAACTCTGGATGTAAAAAGTCAATCTGAAAAAAAATTGCGTGTGCATCACCACAGCATAATAATACATATTTATTTCAAGTTTCATTTAATTCCATGCAATAGTTGCTGAGAAACGGTTCCGGACAAAAAAGTGTGACGGACGGACGGAAGGACGGAGGGACGGATGGACGGAAGGACGGACGGACAACGCCAAAACTATATCCCTCCGCCTTCGGCGGGGGATAACAATCTTGGTAGAGGTCCACTAGATGAAGCTCCATACCAAACATCAAAGACCTGGGTCTTGCAGTTTCAGAGAAGAAGATTTTTAAAGATTTCCCTATATAAGTCTTTGTAAAACCAAAGGGTCTCTGAGCGGGGGCATTTTTGGCCCTAGGGCTAAAATTTGAACAATCTTGATAGAGGTCCACTAGATGAAATTTCACACCAAATATCAAAGACCTAGGCCTTGTGGTTTCATAGAAGAAGATCTTTAAAGATTTTCCCTATATAAGTCTATTTAAAACCAAAGGGCCACGAGGCGGGGGCATTTTTCGTCTCAAGGCTGTAATTTGAACAATCTTGGTAGAGGTCCACTAGCTGAAGCTTCATACCAAATGTCACAGACCTAGGCCTTGTGGTTTCAGAGAAGAAGATTTTTAAAGATTTTTCCTATATAAGTCTATGTAAAACCAAAGGGCCCCAGAGCGGGGGCATTTTTGGCCCCAGTGCTATAATTTGAATAATCTTGGTAGAGGTCCAGAAGATGAAGCTTCATACCAAATATCAAAGACCTTGGCATTGCAGTTTCAGAGAAGAAGAGTTTTTAAGTTTTCATTAAAAAAATCTAATTTTGGCTCCTGTGACCTATATGTGCAATGGACCGGAACCATTTGAACAACTTTAAAAGGGGACCACCTAAGGATCATTCCTGTGAAGTTTGGTCAAAATCCGATCAGTGGTTTAGAAGGAGATGATGTTTGAAGAAATTGTTTACGCACGGATGACAGACAAAAAGTGATCCTAATATAAAACACAAGAAGGCCATGATGGCCCTGGATCGCTCACCTGATCCATAGTGTAACAAGTGGACCCCAGATGGCCCCAGGCCTTTAATGTGCATAATGTTGAGGGAGGTCTTAAAGGTGAAGCTTCATACCAAACATCAACAAAAGCTATAATTTGAACAATCTTGGCAAAGGTCCACTAGATGAAGCTTCATACCAAATATCAAAGACCTGGGCCATGCGGTTTCAGAGAAGAAGATTTTTTTAAAGATATTCTCTACATAAGCCTATGCAAAACCAAATGGCCCCGGGGCTATATAAGTATATGTAAAACCAAAGGGCCCCGGGGTGGGGGCATTTGTGCCCCTGGGCTATAATTTGAACAATCTTGGTAGAGGTCCACTAGATGAAGCTCCATACCAAATATCAAAGACCTGGGTCTTGCAGTTTCAGAGAAGAGATTTTTAAAGATCTCCCTTTATAAGTCTATGGAAAACCAAAGGGTCTTGGGGCGGCTACATTTTTTGGCCCCAGGGCTATAATTTGCACAATCTTGGTAGAGGTCCACTAGATGAAAGTTCACACCAAATATCAAAGACCTAGGTCTTGTGGTTTCACAGAAGAAGATTTTTTAAGATTTTCCCCATTTAAGTCTATGTAAAACCAAAGGGATATGGAGCAGGGGCTTTTTTGGTTTCAGGGCTATAATTTGAACAATCTTGATAGAGGTCCATTAGATGAAGATTCATACCAAATATCAAAGACCTAGGCCTTGTGGTTTCAGAGAAGAAGATTTTTAAAGATTTTCACTATATTTGTCTATGTAAAACCAAAGGGCCTTGAAGCGGGGGCATTTTTGGCCCCAGGGCTATAATTTGAACAACCTTGGTAGAGTCCATTAGATGAAGCTTCATACCAAATATCAAAGTGCTGGGCCTTGCGGTTTCAGAGATGAAGATTTTTAAAGACTATCCCTATATAAGCCTATGTAAAACCAAAGGGCCCCAGGGCGGGGGCATTTTTGGCCCAAGCATTATAATTTGAATAATCTTGGTAGGGGTCCTTCAGATGAAGCTTCATACCAAATATCAAAGACCTAGGCCTTGTGGTTTCAGAGAAGAAGATTTTTAAAGATTTTCCCTATATAAGTCTATGTAAAACCAAAGGGCCCCGGAGCGGGGGCATTTTTTGCCCCAGCACTATAATTTGAACAATCTTGGTAGGGGTCCACTAGATAAAGCTTCATACCAAATATCAAAGTCCTGGGCCTTGCGGTTTCAGAGAAGAAGATTTTTAAAGATTTTCCCTATATAAGCCCATGTTAAACCAAAGGGCCCCCTGGGCGGGGGCATTTTAAGCCCCAGCACTATAATTTGAACAATCTTGGTAGGGGTCCACTAGATGAAGCTTCATACCAAATATCAAAGACCTGGGCATTGTGGTTTCAGAGAGGAAGATTTTTTAAGTTTTCTGTGAAAAAAATCTATTTTTGGCTCCTGTGACCTAGATGTGCAACGGACCGGAACCATTTGAACAACTTTGAAAGGGGTCCACCTAAGGATCATTCCTGTGAAGTTTGGTCAAAACCCGATGAGTGGTTTAGGAGGAGATGTCGTTTGAAGAAATTGTTTACGCACGGATGGCAGACAAAAAGTGATCCTAATATTAAACACAAAAGGGCCATGATGGCCCTGGATCGCTCACCTGATCCATAGAGTAACAAGTGGGCCCCGGGGAGGGCCATTATTGACCCAAAGGTTATAATGTGCATAATGTTGAGGGAGGTCTAAAAAAGGTGAAGCTTCATACCAAATATCAACAAAGGCTATAATTGTCCACTAGATGAAGCTTCATACCAAATATCAAAGACATGGGCCTATCAGTTTCAGAGAAGAAGATTTTTAAAGATTTCCCTATAAAAGTCTATGTAAAACCAAAGGGTCTCGGTGCGGGGACATTTTTGGCCCCGGGGCTATAATTTGAAAATCTTGATAGAGGTCCACTAGATGAAATTCCACACCAAATATCAAAGACCTAGGCCTTGTGGTTTCACAGAAGAAAGTTTTTAAAGATTTGCCTATATAAGTCTATGAAAAACCAAAGGGCCCCGAGGCGGGGACATTTTTGGCCTCAGGGCTATAATTTGAACAATCTTGGTAGAGGTCCACTAGCTGAAGCTTCATACCAAATATCAAATTCCTGGGCCTTGTGGTTTCAGAGAAGAAGATTTTTAAAGATTTTCCCTATATAAGTCTATGTAAAACCAAAGGGCCCTGGAGCGGGGGCATTTTTGGCCCCAGGGCTATAATATGAACAATCTTGGTAGAGGTCCACAAGATGAAGCTTCATACCAAATATCAAAGACCTGGGCCTTGCAGTTTCAGAGAAGAAGATTTTTAAAGATTTTCCATACATAAGCCTATGTAAAACCAAAGGGCCCCGGGGCGGGGGCATTTTTGGCCCCAGCACTATAATTTGAACAATCTTGGGAGGGGTCCACTAGATGAAGCTTCATACCAAATAGCAAAGACCTGGGCCTTGCAGTTTCAGAGAAGAAGATTTTTACAGATTTTCCCTATATAAGCCCATGTAAAACTAGATGAAGCTACACATCAAATATCAAAGACCTGGGCCTAGCGGTTTCAGAGAAGAAGATTTTGAAAGATTTTGCCTATATAAGCCTATGTAAAACCAAAGGGCCCCTGGACGGGGGCATTTTTTGCCCCAGCACTATAATTTGAACAATCTTGGTAGGGGTCCACTAGATGAAGCTTCATACCAAAAATCAAAGTCCTGGGCCTTGTGGTTTCAGAGAAGAAGATTTTTAAAGATTTTCCCTATATAAGCCTACGTAAAACAAAAGGGCCTCGGGGCTGGGGCATTTTTGGCCCCAGCACTATAATTTGAACAATCTTGGTAGGGGTCCACTAGATGAAGCTTCATACCAAATATCAAAGACCTGGGCCTTGTGATTTCAGAGTAGAAGATTTTTAAAGATTTTCCCTATATAAGCCAATGTAAAACCAAAGGGCCCCGTGGCGGGGGCATTTTTTGTCCCAGCACTATAATTTGAAGGGGTCCACTAGATGAAGCTTCATACCAAATATCAAAGTCCTGGGCCTTGTGGTTTTAGAGAAGATTTTTTAAGAATTTCCCTATATAAGCCTATGTAAAACCAAAGGGCCCCGGGGCGGGGGCATTTTTGGCCCCAGCACTATAATTTGAACAATCTTGGTAGGGGTCCACTAGATGAAGCTTCATACCAAATATCAATGACCCGGGCCTTGTGGTTTCAGAGAAGAAGATTTTTAAAGATTTTCCCTATATAAGCCTATGTAAAACCAAAGAGCCCCTGGGCGGGGGCATTTTTTGTCCCAGCACTATAATTTGAACAATCTTGGTAGGGGTCCACTAGATGAAGCTTCATACCAAATATCAAAGTCCTGGGCCTTGTGGTTTCAGAGAAGAAGATTTTTAAAGATTTTCCCTATATAAGCCTATGTAAAACCAAAGGGCCCCTGGGCGGGGGCATTTTTGGCCCCAGCACTATAATTTGAACAATCTTGGTAGGGGTCCACTAGATGAAGCTTCATACCAAATATCAAAGTCCTGGGCCTTGTGGTTTCAGAGAAGAAGATTTTTAAAGATTTTCCCTATATAAGCCAATGTAAAACCAAAGGGCCCTGGGGCGGGGGCATTTTTGGCCCCAGCACTATAATTTGAACAATCTTGGTAGGGGTCCACTAGATGAAGCTTCATACCAAATATCAAAGAACTGGGCCTTGTGGTTTCAGAGAAGAAGATTTTTAAAGATTTTCCCTATATAAGTCTATGTAAAACCAAAGGGCCCCAGGGCGGGGGCATTTTTGGCCCCAGCACTATAATTTGAACAATCTTGGTAGGGGTCCACTAGATGATGCTTCATACCAAATATCAAAGACCTGGGCCTTGGGGTTTCAGAGAAGAAGATTTTTTAAGTTTTTGGTGAAAAAATCTATTTTTGGCTCCTGTGACCTAGATGTGCAAAGGACCGGAACCATTTGAACAACTTTGAAAGGGGACCACCTAAGGATCATTCCTGTGAAGTTTGGTCAAAATCTGATCAGTGGTTTAGGAGGAGATGTCGTTTAAAGAAATTGTTTATGCACGGACGCACGCACAGACGCACGACGGACAAAAAGTGATCCCAAAAGCTCACCTCGTCACTACGTGACGGTGAGCTAAAAATAGACACCATTTTTACCTTTGACCTCTGTGATCTTGACCTTGCAGCTACAGACCGGAGTTGTGCGTGTGACACATCATCTCATGTAATTATTTTTTGCTGCCTAGTAATTCCACAATCCATCAAGGGATGACAAAGTTATGGACCGGACATGAAACATGGACAGGGTTAACACTATATGCCTTTCCGTATAATACCCAGTATTAATGAGCCTGCTCACGATCGAAAGGTACTTACCACAAAGGTCAGAAGTGCATCTAGACTTATAAGCTATCTGCACATGGATTGCTATCGCTGTTTTTACAAGTGTCAGCTCAAACAAGCGTGTGTATGTTTGTCAGTTTCACAGTACAGTAAAATACCTATAGTCATACCATCTTTGGAACTGTTCAAAAGTGGTCTTAAAGACTGTGTAATGATTACACAGTAAAATGACCATTTATGGTCAATTAACCATCATTTTTCTATATAATCTTTAAAATTTTGTTTGGATATACAGTTAACCCTCTTTATACCGACATTCGTTGTAACGGCAAAACTCATTATAACGACAATTTCAATGGAATGAATTCCTAGCTAAGGGCTTAGCCTCAATTTCGAGCGACGTGGGCTTCCCTCAGGTTGGAAATGCCCAAATCGAATCCATAGTATTGGAAGATTCTTATAATTTAATACTCTAAGAATCAAATGTTATAGATATTTGTCAGAATCGCCTCGGTGTTTCATGGAGTCATGATGTGGAAAAGACCTTTTACAACATATCATACTCCGAATTGGGATTCTTTATAATGGCAAATTCATTATAACGGCAAAATAATAGGGAACAAATACTGCCGTTATAACGCGGCTGTTAAAATAACAAGGTTTCTGCTTTGAACCCCCAAGAAAGAGGATGTAGTGTAGTTCATTTATATGAGGCAATCATTGAGTGTAGGTGGGCAAAAAAATGGAGTGCCTGGAGAAAAGCTACCTATTTTCTGCAACGGAACTTCGTTTCTAACTTGAGACATCTATCTATCTATCTACTAATACTGCGTCCGTCACATTTGACCATTACCGCAGGTGTAGACAAGTGCAAAAATTGGGCTGAACATGATGACAGACCTAAGATAAAAACCACTGTAAATGAATATGAGTAAACAGGGAAGCTACAGATCAGACAGACTGCTCAGTCTGATCTGGGGCTTCACTGTTTGTCACCCGACTTGCTCCGAGATTATAAAATCGACTTGCTGTGAGATTATAAAATCAACTTGCTCTGAGATTATAAAATCACCTTGTTCTGGGATAATAAAATCAACATGCTCTGAGATTATAAAATCAACTAGCTTTGAGATTATAAAATCAACTTGTTCTGAGATAACAAAATCAACTTGCTTTGAGATTATAAAATCAACTTGTTCTGAGATAATAAAATGAACTTGCTCTAAGATTATTAAATCAATAAAATCAATTTGCTTTGAGATTATAAAAATCAACTTGCTATGAGATAATAAAATCAACTTGCCCTGTCCACCTGTTGACAACATGGGGAACAAGAGCTGTCACTATAGATGACCAATGCCCCCCGTGGGAGCCAATTTCTGGGTTTTTGCAAAATTTCAAGGGGAGATAATTCTGCCAAAAATGAAATGGAGTTATGGCCCTTCGTCAGAATGTAGCCCTTGTTATGGTGAATAAGTGTGTGACGTTTCATGGGGCTAGGTCAAATACTTTTGAAGTTATGATCAAGGTTAAAGTTTTTGTGATGGACAGACAGACAGACAGACAGACAAACAAACAAACAGACAGGGCAAATACTATATGGGGGGGGGGTGCCTTATCATACATGTTCTTTTGACTGAAACAAGATCTGAAAGGAGTCAAAGTGTATGTTTGAAGTTTTATAGCCTATGTCATATCAAGCTGGTCATTGTACATTTTTTAGCAAAATATTAGCATATGCCACATCAAAATAATGGTCTGTTTTAACAATATGTTAACTAATGCCATCTTTGTCTTTGAACAGCTGGTCCCTAATATGTAACCAAGTCTAGAGCAAAAATAATGAGAGCCGGGCCACAGCATTTCCTACAATTTAAATGTGCGCCCAGCAAGAATCAGATCAGCCTGTGCATCCATATAGTGTGACCAGAGACTTCTCATGCTGCATGAAGGAGTGTTGGGCCCGTAGCTATCCTTGGAGAGCACAGTGAAGGCTCTGATCAGACTGTGTGGATATTTAGGCTGATCTGAGTCTTCGCTGGGCACACACGTCTTATTGTAGGTTTTGTCATGCGCGAGCCAAAAGAATGAAGAAGGAAAAGTTACCTTTCCAAGTAATGTGTTTAAAGGGTCAGTCTGTATCTCTCCTTCTGGGGTCAGTGACCACTGTTTTATTGTCTTGTCCGTTCCACACTGAAATAGTTTGTCAAACTTTGTTAAACCTTCAATTTAATTGTAAACTTTATTTATTTAACCCATTTTGTATCAGAAACCCGTAAAAAGGTAGCCTGACAAACAGTGCAGGCCCAGATCAGACGCCGCAGAATGCGGCGTCTGATCAGGGCCTACACTGTTTGCGAAATGTTAAGCCATTTTCCAAATAAATTTTGAAGAAAACACAACCTGACACCCCTTAATTTTGGAATGGACTCCTGCTATATATAAGATGGAAGATTCCATTTGGTACAAAAAGGGTTAAGCCAGCTCATCAGAGATGGTATGTATCACCACAGCAAATCAATTGATTGTAATGGGTTTTAATGGGTTTTAAAGATTTAAGGGGAATAGGAACACCTACCACATTTTCTGCCATTTTTTCAAAGGGAGACAACTTTCGGGATATCCTGTTTGCTTTTCTATAAACTCTGTCCCAAAGAACAAGGGGTCTATACTTAAAGGAAAGAATTTGGTTCTCAGGAGCAAATTCTTTCCTTTAAGAGTTGACCTCTATTGACTTGGGAGACAAGTACTTTTGCAGGAGTTGCCTCCCCAGAAAGTGTTCCCATTCCCCTTAAAGTTTGGAATGTAAACCATAGCTTCAGATACATAGTAAAGATAACTTCCTTATTTCTTGTTAGAAATGTGGTGTCTCATCAGGGTCTATACTGTTTGCCACTCATCAGGATTTTTTAGACACAACATTGGGTAATAAATTTTACTTGTTCAGATTTCAGAACAAATACAGTAAGGAGTTAAGATGTCTGAATACTTAGGGTAAATAGGTAGCTTCTTGCAAAAATTCAGGTGTCGAGCACGATTTGTTGGCTGTGCATACACATCTGATGAATATAAATCTGAGAACACTAAGGGCCCTTTCCTCATGGGCTACCCTATTTTACCATATTTATTGTATGTATGCAGACAGCTAGGCCTGAATAAACAGTGTAGACCCAGATGAGATGCCACAACTTGTGGCATCTCATCAGGGTCTACACTGTTTGCCACTCATCCAGCAATTTATAGACACAACATCGGGTAGTAATTGTACTTGTTCAAATTTTAGAACAAGATTAGTACCGAGTTAAAGTGGCTGAATATTTAGGGTAAATACGGTACTTTGATTACACCCAAAGCTCAAGCGCTCTTGTTTAAGTGTGCTTGAAGTGGTTTTTGTTTGTTTGATTTGAGGTTTAACGTCCCCGTCAACACTATATAGGACATTTTGGACATGTTGCTCCCAATTTTTTGGGACTTTTAGCCAACATTGAGTGAGTGAGTGAGTGTTTGAGTTTTACGTCCCACCAACAGCTAAGGTCATACGGAGACGGGACCTCGGTTTTAAAGACTCATCCGAAAGTCTGGAGAAGCCCGGAATTGATCCTGCGATCCCTGGTTTACAAGGCGAGTAGCGTAACCACTGCACCACGGAGGCTTCTAGCCAACATTGAGATGAAATGACATCTCAAGCCCTGTCGCCCAATGAAACCAATAGGGTTCATAAGCATGGACAGTCTGACTCACACTGTTTTGTCTGGGCAAGCTTAGATCCTCAAAGCAGTTTACCAGTACTCATGTGCGGTCAGTTTCAGCTCTGAGTGGAAGCATCATGCAGTCCATCTATTTCTTCAAGCCCCGATGGGCGGGGCCGGCTTGATTTTTGATTGTTTGATTTGAGGTTTAACGTCCCCGTCAACACTGTAAAGGTCATTTTGGAGACGTTGCTTCCAATTTTGTGGGACTTTTACCCGACATTGAGATGAAATGACATCTCAAGCCCTGTTGCCCAATGAAACCAATAGGGTTTATTAGCATGGACGGTCCACCTCGCACCGTGCTTCCTGGACAGGCTTAGATCCTCTAAGCGGTTTACCAGTACTAATGTGCTGGCCGGATTCAGATCTGCTTGGAAGCATCATGCAGCCCATATATTTCTTCAAGCCCCTATGGGCGGGGACCGAGGGGGGGCCGGCTTGAAGTGGTTGATTTTGGTGTATTGTTATCCTTACATGGTGGAGGAAACTGAACAACCCAGGGGTAAGCCACTCATCTTGGATGAGTGACCTGCCTCATAATAATCTCAGGAACCAAACAAGTACTAATCTTCCATGTGGCCCTCCTTTCCTAGGTAGGAACCAGTACTAAGCAATGTGGATAAAGTTTCTTGCTCAAGGAAACAAAACTTGGCGCTGGCGGGGATCGAACCAGCTACCTCTCGATCTCAAATCCAATGCTTTACCACTGCATCACAAACTAAGAAGAAGTACAGAGTACAATTGTTCTTATTTCTCTAAAATAGAACATGTTGTGGGTACTTGTTAATGAGGTGATTCTAACAAGTACCCACAACATATAAAATTATTCATAACAAGAAATAAGAAAATTATCCTTTAACACTATTTAGGTCATTTTTGAGCCAGTCAGTTTACCTATCCACACTTTTTCTGGGCAGGCTTATATGTAAGTGGTTAACCAGTACAGTGCACATTCTTTCACCAAAAACTGACAACTGCCCTTCTTGAATCAGTGGAAGGGAGAGAATGACCATAGAAAAGATTTCCTGATCAATCTTCACAACGAATGTTGTAGACCCCAGCAGGTATCGAACCCATGTCCTCCTGATCACCAATCAGACTCGCATCCAACTGAGCATCTGAGGCCAGCAACTTACAGAGATAACAGAGCATCAACTTACTGAGATAATAGAGCATCAACTTACACAGATAACAGCATCAACTTACACAGATAACATAGCATAAACTTACAGAAATAACAGAGCATCAACTTACTGAGATAACAGAGCATCAACTTAAACAGATAACAGATCATAAACTTACAGAGATAACAGAGCATCAACTTACAGAGATAACAGAGCACCAACTTACAGAGATAACAGAGCATAAACTTACACAGAAAACAGAGCATAAACTTAAACATATAACACAGCATCAACTTACACAGATAACAGAGCATAAACTTAAACATATAACAGAGCACAAACTTACAGAGATAACAGAGCATCAACTTACAGTACGGCTCAGGTATAAGAACCAAAAAACTCTTTAATCCGAATCTCGGCGTTTCGAGTACTTTCAAAAACACTCGGAATTGTTCCGAGTATATGTATATATTCGGCAGACACTCCTCGAAAAACACTCGCAAGGTCCGCGGTACGCGAAATTTCGCGAAATTATTCCGAGTCGTAATATCGTACCTGGAGGCAATATTTTCTCGCGAAGTTATGCGGAAATACTCGGAGGAATTTGACGAAATACCTGGGCATTTTTTTGTTTATTTAATGTTCTTTTACCATCATATATTTATATATAATTATAAGATAATAATTATCACTGATAGTTATTATAATGTAAACAATGTCAAAAGTCAACAAAGAGGTAATCATTAATTACCCAGGGTGTGAAACTGCAGTGATTTCAAACAAGGGAATCAGTTGGGCATGACGAGTACATACAACTCTTTCAAGTCCGTAATTGAAAGCATGTTGATCATCATAAAATTACAGGAAAATCGGTCATTTTGAACTCAAAATTTCTCCATGTAATTTTGATATTTTCCAAAAAAGAAAATTATTTTGATATAATATAATCATTTATTCCATTCTTTAATAATTATAATGTGAAGTATTATCGGACAATTGATAAACGAATAATCAAAGGTGATAACTGTCAGCGAAATTTTGACGGGTTTCGGCCGTCATTATTGGCTTCTTTTAAACTGCAAAATCGGTCATTTCGAACTCAAAATTTCTCCATGCAATTTTAAGATTTTCAAAAAAAGAAATTATTTTGATATAATATAATCATTTGTCTTTCATTCTTTAATAATTTTAATGTGAAGTATAATCGGACAAATGAGAAACAAATAATCAAAGGTGATAACTGTCAGCGAAATTTTAACGGATTTCGGCCGCCATTATTGGCTTCTTTTAAACTGCAAAATCGGTCATTTTGAACTCAAAATTTCTCCATTTAATTTTGATATTTTCAAAAAAAGAAAATTATTTTGATATAAAATAATCATTTGTCTTTCATTCTTTAATAATTTTAATGTGAAGTATTATCGGACAATTGAGAAACAAATAATCAAAGGTGATAACTGTCGGCGAAATTTTGACGGGTTACGGCCGCCATTATTGGCTTCTTTTAAAACTGCAAAATCGGTCATTTTGAACTCAAAATTTCTCCATGTAATTCTAAGATTTTCAAAAAAAGAAAATTATTTTGATATAATATAATCATTTGTCTTTCAGTCTTTAATAATTTTAATGTGAAGTATAATCGGACAAATGAGAAACAAATAATCAAATGTGATAACTGTCAGCAGAATTATTACGGATTTCGGCCGCCATTATTGGCTTCTTTTAAACTGCAAAATCGGTCATTTTGAACTCTAAATTTCTCCATGTAATTTTGATATTTTCAAAAAAAGAAAATTATTTTGATATAATATAATCATTTGTCTTTCAGTCTTTAATAATTTTAATGTGAAGTATAATCGGACAAATGAGAAACAAATAATCAAAGGTGATAACTGTCAGCAAAATTATTACGGATTTCGGCCGCCATTATTGGCTTCTTTTAAACTGCAAAATCGGTCATTTTGAACTCTAAATTTCTCCATGTAATTTTGATATTTTCAAAAAAAAGAAAATTATTTTGATATAATATAATCATTTGTCTTTCATTCTTTAATAATTTGAATGTGAAGTATTATCGGACAAGTGAGAAACAAATAATCAAAGTGATAACTGTCAGCAAAATTTTGACGGGTTTCGGCCGCCATTATTGGCCTCTGATACGTCGCACCGGCGACACATGTTTAATTAAATTAATCACCACTCGCAAACACTCCAAATATCACAGGTAAGCTCTGAGGTCCGCGGAATTTCCTCGGAATATCGAGCGCATAACTTGGAGTAAAATATTTTCGCTCGGAGTGGTTTACTCCAAAACATTCGGCGGAAAAACGCGGATTTAAAAAGTTGTCCGCGGAATGAAAAAGAAAAACGGTTCAAATACCTGAGCCGTACTGTACACAGATAACAGAGCATAAACTTAAACAGATAACAGAGCATAAACTTACACAGACAGTGGTGGGAATGATAAATCAGCAAATTCCCTGAAAATACCCTGCACCCTACCCCATCCTTCAACAAGAGCTGTCACATGACAGCATAGCTCGCCTGTTTGAGGCCTTCAAGATATAAGGTAAAATTTATGAACCAAGAAATATAGGTTACACTTACAAAGATATATTTTGAGATCAATAATCAGGTCACATGGAACATTTGTTCCAGATATTACATTTCAGAATCAAATTCTGTCTGAATTATAAGGCATTGAATGGGGTCACATGGAACTGATAAACCAGGTAAAACATTTCTCCATCAACTAGTACTCAAGATAATATGCAAAATCACTGGACGTGAAATGTAGGTCACCATGACCTAGATATATTTTGCGGTCAATTATCGGGTCACATGGAACTAATAATCCAGGTATGACATTTCTCCATCAAATAGTATTCAAGATACAACAGGGCAACCGGCAAGTTAGCAGTACGCCATATCCCGCCGGTTCATTAAAGAGCAGATACATCAAGAAACACTGACGCGACACACCACAATTGGTGTTACAAGAGACAAGTTTGTCTAAGTAACGGTAATCAATACTTAACATCACCATCCAATACCGGTTAACCCACAGGAGAGGGCGGAGCTAAGCGATTGTCAAAATCTACTGCTTCGCGCTCCATATTTAATATTGTTTGGACGTCACGGGTCATGTAAACAAGAGGGCCATGATGGCCCTGGATCGCTCACCTGATCCATAGTGTAACAAGTGGGCCCCAGAGAGGGCCATTATTGGCCCCAGGGCTTTAATGTACATAATGTTGAGGGAGGTCTTAAAGGTGAAGCTTCATACCAAACATCAACAAAGGCTAAAATTTGAACAATCTTGTCAAAGGTCCACTAGATGAAGCTACACATCAAATACCAAAGACCTGGGCCTAGCGGTTTCAGAGAAGAAGATTTTTAAAGATTTTGCCTATATAAGCCTATGTAAAATCAAAGGGCCCCGGGACAGGGGCATTTTTTGCCCCAGCACTATAGTTTGAACAATCTTGGTAGGGGTCCACTAGATGAAGCTTCATACCAAATATCAAAGTTCTGGGCCTTGTGGTTTCAGAGAAGAAGATTTTTAAAGATTTTCCCTATATAAGCCTATGTAAAACCAAAGGGCCCCGTGGCAGGGGGGGATTTTTTGTCCCAGCACTATAATTTGAACAATCTTGGTAGGGGTCCACTAGACGAAGCTTCATACCAAATATCAAAGTCCTGGGCCTTGTGGTTTCAGAGAAGAAGATTTTTAAAGATTTTCCCTATATAAGCCTATGTAAAACCAAAGGGCCCCGGGGCAGGGGCATTTTTGGCCCCAGCACTAAAATTGGAACAATCTTGGTAGGGGTCCACTAGATGAAGCTTCATACCAAATATCAAAGTCCTGGGCCTTGTGGTTTTAGAGAAGAAAATTTTTAAAGATTTTCCCTATATAAGCCTATGTAAAACCAAAGGGCCCCGTGGCGGGGGCATTTTTGGCCCCAGCACTATAATTTGAACAATCTTGGGAGGGGTCCACTAGATGAAGCTTCATACCAAATATATAAGACCTGGGCCTTGTGGTTTCAGAGAAGAAGATTTTTAAAAATTTTCCCTATATAAGCCAATGTAAAAGCAAAGGGCCCCGTGGCGGGGGCATTTTTGTCCCAGCACTAAAATTTGAACAATTTTGGTAGGGGTCCACTAGATGAAGCTTCATACCAAATATCAAAGTCCTGGGCCTTGTGGTTTCAGAAAAGAAAATTTTTAAAGATTTTCCCTATATAAGCCCATGTAAAACCAAAGGGCCCCGTGGCGGGGGCATTTTTTGTCCCAGCACTAAAATTTGAACAATCTTGGTAGGGGTCCACTAGATGAAGCTTCATACCAAATATCAAAGACCTGGGCCTTGTGGTTTCAGAGAAGAAGATTTTTTAAGATTTTCCCTATATAAGCCTATGTAAAACCAAAGGGCCCCGGGGCGGGGGCATTTTTGGCCCCAGCACTGTAATTTGAACAATCTTGGTAGGGGTCAACTAGATGAAGCTTCATACCAAATATCAAAGACCTGGGCCTTGTGGTTTCAGAGAAGAAGATTTTTAAAGATTTTCCCTATATAAGCCAATGTAAAACCAAAGGGCCCCGTGGCGGGGGCATTTTTTGTCCCAGCACTATAATTTGAACAATCTTGGTAGGGGTCCACTAGATGAAGCTTCATACCAAATATCAAAGTCCTGGGCCTTGTGGTTTCAGAGTAGAAGATTTTTGAAGATTTTCCCTATATAAGCCTATGTAAAACCAAAGGGCCCTGGGGCGGGGGCATTTTTGGCCCCAGCACTATAATTTGAACAATCTTGGTAGGGGTCCACTAGATGAAGCTTCATACCAAATATCAAAGACCTGGGCCTTGTGGTTTCAGAGAAGAAGATTTTTAAAGATTTTCCCTATATAAGCCAATGTAAAACCAAAGGGCCCCGTGGCGGGGGCATTTTTCGTCCCAGCACTCAAATTTGAACAATCTTGGTAGGGGTCCACTAGATGAAGCTTCATACCAAATATCAAAGTCCTGGGCCTTGTGGTTTCAGAGAAGAAGATTTTTAAAGATTTTCCCTATATAAGCCTATGTAAAACCAAAGGGCCCCCGTGCGGGGGCATTTTTGGCCCCAGCACTATAATTTGAACAATCTTGGTAGGGGTCCACTAGATGAAGCTTCATACCAAATAACAAAGACCTGGGCCTTGTGGTTTCAGAGAAGAAGATTTTTTAAGTTTTTGGTGAAAAAAATCTGTTTTTGGCTCCTGTGACCTAGATGTGCAACGGACCGGAACCATTTGACCCATATTCAAACTTGACCGAGATATTGTCATGATGATCATTCTGAGCAAGTTTGATTAAGATTGGACCAAAATTGTGGCCCCTAGGGTGTTCACAAGGTTTTTATATGATTTGACCCTACTTTTTAACCCGATATGACCCATATTCGAACTGGACTGAAATATTGTCACAATGGTCATTCTGAGCAAGTTTCATGATAATTGGACCAAAACAGTGGCCTTCAGAGTGTTCACAAGGTTTTTCTATGATTTGACCTACTGACCTACTTTTTGACCGGACATGACCCATATTCGAACTTGACCAAGATATTGTCATGATGATCATTCTGAGCAAGTTTGATTATGATTGGACCAAAATTGTGGCCTCTAGGGTGTTCACAAGGTTTTTCTATGATTTGACCCGCTGACCTACTTTTTAAGCCGACATGATCCATATTCAAACTTCACTAAAATATTGTCACAATGATCATTCTGAGCAAGTTTGATGATGATTGGACCAAAATTGTGGCCTCTCGAGTGTTCACAAGGTTTTTCTATGATTTGACCTACTGACCTACTTTTTTACCCGACATGACCCAAATTCAAACTTGACCGAGATATTGTCATGATTATCATTCTGAGCAAGTTTGATGATAATTGGACCAAAACTGTGGCCTCTAGTGTGTTCACAAGAAAAAGTTTACGCACGGACGACGCACGACGGACGACGGACGACGCACGACGCACGACGACGCCGGACATCTTACTGTCACAAAAGCTCACCATGACCTTCGGTCAGGTGAGCTAAAAATCAATCACCAGTTAGCGTATATTCGCCGTGAGGAGCTTGGCAAGCAATGGAGACTCAGATCAGGCACCACAGAACGCGGCGTCAAAGTACATCCAAAAAGCGCGGATTTTTAATGTCATAGACTACTCTACATGTCATTATATCGGCGTCTGATCGGGGTCTACACTGTTTACATAAAAAGTGGAATCTAGGGCTTGAACGAAAATTTGGATCTCAGTCCGTGACTATTTTCCCAGCCTACACCCGGTGGCAGTCGGGGACGCTTCCCCTTTGCGCCGTTCGCCTTTGTCGTCCGCTCGCGACTGCCGACGACTGTCCGGTCTGATTACATACATGTGCATACCTTTATCTATAATCTTGATTTAGGTTTGCTACGTCCTAGCGCTTATCATACTAGAGAAAATTACTATTACCTAATATTTTAAATTAACCCTGCTTTCACAAAACAACTTTGTACACAATGGTTCTATCCATGATCTGTGTCGAATATCAGTTTTTCATCGGAAAATATTCGTTCTTTTCGGCGGTAGGGTTTGCAGTGTATTTGTATACTCGTAATTCACCATATTTGCATTATTTGCTGGCTCCCAGCTTGCACATTGTCAATATATGAAAAACAGGTAACCAGACCCCCCTGACCTTTCAAGGTCAGGGGGGTCTGGTTACCTGTTTTTCCATCACTGATAACCTTCAGACTAGGAACCAGCAGGTAATGCAAATAAGGTGAATGAATGTATCTGTTTACACCTGTGTATTGGCTGGTTAAGAGAGAGAGATAGAGAGAGAGAGAGAGAGAGAGAGAGAGAGAGAGAGACGCATCTATAATATTTTATTACACTTACCACTCTGGAGTGAACATAATACATGTATCCCATTCATATTTTTCTTTAGCGTGTTGGCCACACGTCTGACTACACATGCTCGTGCAGAACATGCTTTGTAACGGCCCATTTATTTTTCACACGTTTCATGCTCTATGATTTTTTGAATGGAACATAGTTTACTGCATACGGACCAGTCTGAGCAAAACTTGCTGTTCTTGATAAAAAAACCTAGCTTTGCAAATAGTGCAGATCCAGACCAGATGGCTTCTGAGTCTGATCGGGATCTGCACTGTTTGAAATTACATAAGCTATCTGATTGGTTTAAAGTCAGGAAAGGGTGTGGTCGGATAAATAAAATAAATAATAATAATAAATGATGAAATAATAAGTTTGTTACATGAAACAGTATGTTTGCACAACGTTTTGCTCCTCTTTATCCTATTGTATAACCCATCGCGACAACGCGCCTGTATGGTTTTGACCTCCTTGAACCCCACTTTTACATAGTAAAACTGGAGTTTACAGAGGGTAAACCTTATTTTTCTTGTTTCTGCTCTGGGGCTGGATTGGGGGTGCTCGTTAGAGCCGCATCGATAAGGCGGTTCGTGCGGGCACCGGCGGTCTATGTTTTGGGCAGAGATTGGAAAATTGTTTCCAATTTCTTTTGTTCGGTGATAGGATTTGCAGTGTATTTGTATAGGCGTGTTTTCGCGATGCTGAGAGAAATAAATTTGATTTGATTTTTGTTGGTTGACAAACTCGAAGCACACAATGCCATAGATTCGGTGCTGTTTCAGCGTCGCGTGCAAAGAGAGAGAGAGAGAGAGAGAGAGAGAGAGAGAGAGGAGAGAGAGAGAGAGAGTGAGTGAGTGAGTTTTTGTTTTACGTCCCACCAACAGCTGAGGTCATCAGAGACGGGACCTCGGTTTAAAGACTCATCCGAAAGTCTTGAGAAGCCCGGGATCGATCCTGCGATCTCTGGTTTACAAGGCGAGTAGCGTAACCACTGCACCACGAAGGCTTCTAGAGAGAGAGAGAGAGAGAGAGAGAGAGAGAGAGACAGAGAGAGAGAGAGAGAGAGAGACAGAGAGAGAGAGAGAGAGAGAGAGAGAGAGACAGAGAGAGAGAGAGAGAGTACTGATTTCATCTCGTAAAATTTAATGTTGCCCTCTGGTTGTTTTGTTTTGTTTGTGTTTTATTTATTTATTTTTTATTTACTTATACTTTGCCGCCGAACGTTGCATATTTGTATCACTCCTCTTGTTATTACATTTATTTGTAATCAGAGTGAATAAAAGATTTGATTGATTTGAATGTATTTTTTACACGAATCCTTATAATTTATCCTCCTTGTGCAATTCCAATACATACAGAAATTGTCGGCCCCCGCCCATCGGGGCTTGAAGAAAGAGATGGGCTGCACGAGGCTTCCACGCAGACTACACAACTACTGGTAAAGCGCTTAGAGGATTTAAGCCTGCCCGTGCAAAGAGATGGGAGGCAGCGAGAGAGAGAGAGAGAGTAAGTACTGATTTCATCTCGTAAAATTTAATGTTGCCCTCTGGTTGTTTTGTTTTGTTTGTGTTTTATTTATTTATTTATTTATTTTTTTTTTACTTATACTTTGCCGCCGAACGTTGCATATTTGTATCACTCCTCTTGTTATTACATTTATTTGTAATCAGAGTGAATAAAAGATTTGATTGATTTGAATGTATTTTTTACACGAATCCTTGTAATTTATCCTCCTTGTGCAATTCCAATACATACAGAAATTGTCGGCCCCCGCCCATCGGGGCTTGAAGAAAGAGATGGGCTGCACGAGGCTTCCACGCAGACTACACAACTACTGGTAAAGCGCTTAGAGGATTTAAGCCTGCCCGTGCAAAGAGATGGGAGGCAGCCCGCCCATACTTATAAACCCTTTTGGTTTCATTGGGTGACAGGGCTTGAGATGTCATTTCTTCTCAATGACGGGTAAAAGTCCCAAAAATTGGAAGCAACGTCTCCAAAATGACCTATACAGTGTTGAAGGGGACGTTAAACCTCAAATCAAACAAACAAACAGAAATGGGCACAACAGGAAGCTCAGTTAAAAAGTGGCTTTAGTGTATATTTAACCCATAACAACCCCTACTTTTGCAAACAGAGATGAGGTCCTACACTGTTTGTCATGCAGCTTGTGAATGATGTTAAGAAATTTTAATGTTTGGCAGTCAGCAATGGCTGTGGCTAAATTTATTTATTCAGCAGGATAAGGGTTAAGACTTATTGGTTTTTCTGGGTTTCTTCTCTTTTTTACCGCCCATTTTTGTCCAGTTGTGAGGAAGGTTTCAAAATTTAAAAGGCTGGACCCATAAGGTCTCCTGGGAGCACGCAAAAATCCGCCCAAATATTTTACTAACCGTCGAGTCGAGCAATTAAGTGGCAAATATTTTTGAGACTTTGAGTGGAATGCATACACCTTCAGGGGAGGCAACTCCTTCAAGCGTATTTTTGTCTCCCATGTCAATAAGGGTCAACTCTTAAAGGAAAGAATTTGCTCCTGAGGAGCAAATTCTTTCCTTTTAGAGTATATCACTATTTCGTGGGACAAAGCTTATAGAAAAGCAAACAGGAAGTTCCGAAAGTTGTCCCCTTTTGAAAAATGGTGGAAAATCTGCCAAGTCATTCCCCTCAGAATTCATGTCACCAATAACAGACTTTAATTGACCAATATTTCTGCGTTTCTGTTGACTGTTTGTTTACTTGATTTGAGGTTTAACATCCCCATTAACATTATTTAGGTCATTTTTGAGACATTACTTCTAGTTTTGTGTGAAATTTTACCCAACAGTTAGATAAAATGACATTTCAATCCCAGTGAAATGGTCCCAACTCGCCAGGGCAGGCTTAGGGACTTTATGGCTAAAGTTAACAGACATCTGAAGCGTTGCATGCTGTGCCAGTATTATAGGCTGTTGTGTTAGGCAGCACCATGAACATGTGTCTCGTAAGGATCCGAAAGACTTTGGGGCTTGAACCATATGTAATAGAATAACCGGGGTTTACAGAGGTACATCTTACTTTTCTTATTTCTGCTCATAATATAGATTGTGGGTACTCGTTAGAACCGCCTCGATTAGGCGATACTAACGAGTATCCACAATCTATATTTTGAGCAGAAATAAGAAAAATTTGATGAGGCGATACGAGCATCCACAATCAATATTTTGAGCAGAAATACACACAACTGTACATATAGGCCATTTTGGAGACGTTGCTTCCGACTTTGTGGGACTTTTACCCGACATTGTGATGAAATGACATCTCAAGCCCTGTCGCGACATCGAGGTTTTAACGAGTATCCACAATATCTGTTTTTAGCAGACTATAGATTGTGGGTACTGCTAGTTAGAACCGCTTCGATGTTTTAACGAGTATCCACAATCTCCTTTTCAGCAGTATTGAAAATCGATTGTAACAAAGTGACAGCGCTATTGTCCCGCCCATGCTTTTAACGTTCAAAGACGGTTGTCAATCATCGCAAATACCAGTTCAGAAGCACGTGATGGAGAGTTCAAAACGGTGCTACAAAGCTTTCGGCACGTATTTGATATTCGTCTCAAACAAGATCAAAAGTGCGTCTGAGAGAAGGCCTAGTGCTAACTTGCCGGTTGCGTTGTTGTAATAGGCAAAATCACTGAACCATGAAATATAGGTCATACTGACCTAGATATATTTTGAGGTCAATAATGGGGTCACATGGAACTAATAACCCAGGTATAACATTTCTCCATCAAATAGTATTTGAGATAATAGGCAAAATCGCTGAACTATGAAATATAGGTCACAGTGACCTAGATATATTTTGAGGTCAATCGTGGAGTCACAAGGAACTAATATCCCAGGTATGACATTTCTCCAACAAATAGTCTTCAAGATATAAGGCAAAATCACTGGACCGTGAAATGTAGGTCACCATGACCTTCACCCTTTTACACTTGAACCAATGTCACTTGATTGGCTGATGTATAACCAATTGTGTCTATAACTTGTTAGCATAATGGAAAGGTATACATCAAATTTCAAAGGTGTCCTAGATTTTGACCCCTAGCCCCACCCCATTCCCACTCCCAGGCATGAACCCAGGGGTGTGTTGTCTTCTCAGAAGACACTCCCAGGTATCCAAGTTGTAAACATGAAGGCTTTGTGATGTGTGGCTGTTGAGATATAAGCATTTCAAAAACTTTAACAGAGAATTACAAAGGTGTTCTAGATTTTGATCCCTAGCCCCATCCCAGGGCATGAACCCAGGGGTCTGTTCTCTTTGAACCTCAAAAGACCCTCCCAGGTACTAAAGTTCCAAATACGAGTGCTCTGTGATGAGTGACTGTTGAGATATAAGCATTTGAAAAACTTTAACGCAGTGTGACAGGAAGGCAATAACAAACGCACACGCCAACCGAGGTGACAACAATAGCTCTCTCCATGTACTTCGTACAGGCGAGCTAAAAATAATATTCATTGTATTTTGACAGCTTGCATAACGATCATTTTTCACAAAAATCATAAAAATCCCTGAATTCAAGAAATTGCTGAAAATTCTCACCACTGCAGAGATAACAGAGCATAAATTTACAGGCGTAGCAGAGCATCAATTTACAGAGGTAACAGAGCATCAACTTACAGAGGTAACAGAGCATCAACTTACAGAGGTAACAGAGCATCAACTTACAGAGGTAACAGAGCATCAACTTACAGAGGTAACAGAGCATCAATTTACAGAGGTAACAGAGCATCAATTTACAGAGGTAACAGAGCATCAATTTACAGAGGTAACAGAGCATCAATTTACAGAGGTAACAGAGCATCAATTTACAGAGGTAACAGAGCATCAACTTACAGAGGTAACAGAGCATCAATTTACAGAGGTAACAGAGCATCAACTTACAGAGGTAACAGAGCATCAATTTACAGAGGTAACAGAGCATCAACTTACAGAGGTAACAGAGCATCAATTTACAGAGGTAACAGAGCATCAACTTACAGAAATAGCAGAGCATCAACTTACTGAGATAACTGAGTTACCATCAGGTGCAGCACACACACCCTGTACCATACCATCATGAGCTTGTACTGTGGAGATACATCGTCTCTGGGCTAGATTCCAAAGCCTAATCTGTGAAGAAAAAAAAATTAACCTTTAACCTGCTGAATATACAATTAAGCCACACTCATTTCTGACTTGAACCAATCAGGTTACTTGATGCAGCTTATTTCTACATATTCATAAACTGAATGTCAAACTGTGTAGATCCTGATCAGATGGCTTCTTCAGAAGCCATCTGATCTGGATCTACACTGTTTGCAAAGATAGGGCTTGTCGCCTACAGCAGGGTAAAGGTTAATAAACCATATAAATCCCTTTAAAATAGGGATTTTAACCCCACTATGCTATACCTGGATATATCCTCTTTATAAACTATACATGTAGATCTAGTACCCAGATATATCGTTTCTTGAAAGAAAAGTATAGGTCCTGATCAATTGGCTTCTCGGAAGCCAGCTGATATTCTTGGAAGCCAGCTGATCAGCACCTATACTATTTCCATTCTGCTTCTGAATCCAGAAACTGGAATCATGCAACACAACTAGATGAAAATTGGGAATGAGTGTAGCATATTGAAATATTCAAGATGGTGAGTAAATCAGGCACAGTACAAACACTCTGCATCATACCAATAGTTCCAGATACATGTACAAGGGGACAAATGAGAACAATTTGGGAAAAAATAGTTTTTTTTACCTCCCAAAAACATATCTTCTGGGAGATATGGGTGAGGAAACACAATCCTTAAGATGCCAAGAGTAACTGCATCTGAAAATGTTGTCTGTTTATGTTCTCTGCTGCATCTTCTTGAAGGCCTTTTAAGAAATATTTTGCATACAGACAAACAGTGTGGACCCTGATTAGAATTCTCGTTGGAGCAGTCTAAACTGGGTCCAGCCTATTTGCAATAATGACTTTAAAAGTAACCAGCAGACCACAGTTTACCTATCCACACTTTACCTGGCCAAGCTTATACGTAAGCGGTTAACCAGTACAATGCACATTCTTTCGCCAGAAACTGCCCTTCTTGAATCAGCGGAAAGATAAGAACTTCTATCCCATGGCTAAGTCCAGGATTTCCTTCTCAGGTGTGCAAGAAATATCATGTTCAACTTGTCTGGCTTGTCCCATTTCACTCAGGACAAGAGAAAAAATCCAGTTTTCTAGTCTGAGAAATGATGAAAAAAGTTTGAGCTACTGAGACAAGTACATATCTGTGACCAGAGTGACAGATATTGTCTTTTTAAGGTGGACAGAGACTCTAGTACAAGTGGAGCTACCCGAGAAGATTGCATAAAAAGATTTGCTTCCCTTTAGCAAGGTAGCTTCTCATAAATTAAAGAATGTGGGAGTAAGCTTCTCTCCTTTAAGAGAAAGTCACATTTTGAATAGATCCAGACACTTCATGTCCCTCTGAGAAATTTATATGTCATACTGTACACTAAAATTCCGCTATTAAAACCACCAAAATTTGAGACTAATTCTGTTATAAAAAGTTTATATTGAAAGTTTCAGAGGCCCCCCGCCAATCGGGGCTTGAAGAAATAGATGGGCTGCATAATGCTTCCACGCAGAGCTGAAACCGACCGCACACGAGTACTGGTAAACAACTTAGAGGATCTAAGCCTGCCCAAGCAAGCGGTACAAGTCTGCTCATCCATACTTATAAACCCTATTTGTTTCAATGGGTGACAGGGCTTGAGATGACGATCATCTCAAAGTCGGGTAAAAGTCCCACAGGTGGTCTTAATATAGGAATTTTACTGTATCTACCCTTAGTATTCGGACACCTCGACTTCTTACCATACTTGTTCCAAAACTTGAATATTCAAGTACAATCTACTACCCGATTTTGTGTCTATGAATAGCAGAATGAGTGGCAAACAGTGTAGAATCTGATGAGATGCCACATTCTGCGTCATCACATCCGTGTCTAAACTGTTTGCTCAGACATGTCTGTCGTCCACCTTTGTCCTTTTTCAGGCATGTAAAAGGTTGTTTGGACAAGTGGATTTTTATTATGCACTTGTCCAGGGACACGGATACTTGTCCATGGACAAGGATCACGTTTTGCTACTGCCTAACTGCCAGTATACTTACCTCGCCATCACATGACCCTGAGAGAATCTGTGAAAGACTAGTAGGATGTTTGCATAAACAGCTGATTCCGTCTCGGTGGCCATCTAAAGAACCCAAGAATGGTTTGGCAAATACTCTCTCTAGTTTGGTAGCATTCAGTGCACGAACATATTCTCTTGATGCTTCGAATGGGTGAAGACTAGGATCATAGTTTCTTGGCACTGCAATTATAAACAAAAAGCCTTCGCAGGGGTTGATATAAGAGTGTGACCTGTCTTAGTCTTATTTTATTACAGGGATAATTCTGGGATGGGCCCGAGCCATTTTATAAGAAAACTATTAGGTATAGACTGAATCTGATTTAATTTTTGTTTGGGCCCCATATATAAGCTATTCAATTTTGATGTTTATTTTGCTGTAAGGTATGCTTTAAGGATTCTTGGGCCCATCAATTTTTTCCAAAAAGGTCCATCAAAATCTTGATTTGTTCACTTAAATGAATGGCCCTTAGCCCATTTTTTGGGCCCATCATTATTTTGGGACAAAAATATTTCTCTGACCAATTATTTTGGACTGGGACCAGAAAAGATTATCTAAGGAATATCCGGTGAAAAAAATGAGTTGCGCAGTCCATTATGGTATTTGCTTTTTCTTAATTAACCCATTTTGTACCAGAAACCCCAAAACGGGTAGTAGGCAAACAGTGCAGGCCCAGATCTGACGCCACAGAACGCGGTGTCTGATCAGGGCCTTCAATGTTTGCAAAAAGTTCAGCCACTTTCCAAACCAACTTTGAAGAAAAACACATCTGACACCCTTAAATACAAGGAGGAAGATTCCATTTGGTACAAAAAGGGTTTAAAACAGAAATAAATCTATTGGCCTATCTGATTAGATCTATACTAAACATGGTAGCAGAAGATTTCAACTCTAGACCAAACAACATTTTCTTATATTTCAGAGAAAACAAGGCTTGACATTACATGTGAATAATCTACTGAGGCATCTAAGGGGTGTAATAGGTTAACCAAGCCAGTTTTCTAACTCATCTGTCACGCCTATATAATTCTGACCCCCTTGAACCCCACTTTTATATCCTAAAACTGGGGTTTACAGGGGTAAACCTTATTTTTCTTATTTCTACTCTAAAATATAGATTGTGGGTACTCATTAGAACCGCCTCGATGAGGCGGTTCTAACGAGTACCCAAAATCTATATTTTGAGCAGAAATAAGAAAAATACCACAATTTTTCCGCTCAAAATTTTCGCTTTTTCGGCGATAAAGGTGGCAATGTATTTGTATAGGCGTGTTTTCCTAATCCTCAGCCAACTTTTAGTTAAGTTTTAGGAAGTGCCGATAAGACTTAATGAGTTATGTTGAGAACAAGGTCAAAAAAAGGCATTTTTCAGGAATCCAGAATTAATAGTTTTACTAAGCCAGTTTTAGAACTTATCAAAGATTTTATACCCAGTTTATTTATATGTAAGTTTCCGGAAGATTCAATCAAAACTGAAGCTCATATACTGATGACAAGGTTGAAAATACAAATGTAGTCATTTTCAGCAATGAAATAGACATACCTCTATAACTAACAAATGTGCAAACCTTGCCAGTTCTCAAACTCATCCAAGCTTTCATCCCTAGCCTATTTTTATCATATGACGTCGCGTCTGAGAGTGTAATAACGCCATGTAATATTTTAGTGGATTAAATATGCAAATTTGCTAGGTACTTCCCGTAACGTTACATGTACGACGTCGCGTTTACTAATGGCGGAATATTGACATTTTTGTAAACAATCATGAATAAAATGCGTTTTAACCCTTGTCCTGCTGAATATTCATATATGCCACACCTACTACCGAATATCAACCAATCAGATTACCTTTAGCAAATTATTACAACAAATTCACAATCTGAATGACAAACAATGTAGATCCTGATCAGATGACTTCTTCAGAAGCAATCTGATCTGGATCTACATTGTTTCAAAGAAAAGGCATATCCGGGCTCAGCAGAACAAGGGTTAAATGTCATATGATAAATAGAATCTTGCATTAGTGCTCATGTATTATTGAATTTATTAAACTCATTGAGGAAAAGGGATAAAATGCTCGGCAAAGCCTCACATTTTATCCCTTTTCCTCGAGTTTAATAAATCCAATAATACATGGACACTCATGTAAGATCCTCTATATATGCAAGTTTCATGAAGATCCAATAACTTTAGACAAAGTCAAAAATATGCATTTTCAGCAACCAAGGAGACATAACTCAATAACTAATATGCCAGCCTCGCCGGTTATTGAACCTACTTATATGTTAGTTTCTCGAAGATGGAAAAACTAGGCCCTTTTCAGCAACCAAGGGGACATAACTCTGTCATTAATTGCCCAACCTTGCCTGTTTTTTTAAACTCTATTTAAGCTTTTATACATGTACCTGTCCTGTTTATGTGTAAGTTTCAGGAACATCCGCTCAATACTGATGCAGCTATAGTGATGATAAAAATTTCCCCATTCGTAAGCCTATGCACCCCAAAGTTGCAGTTCAATTTCCATAAACAAGAGGCCCATGGGCCACTATGCTCACCAGAGTTCAGGCGGGCACTGCCCACTGGCAGCCAGTATGGTTTCAATTTATCAATTATAAAGTCTCCCAAACGAAACCCCATTCCATGTGGACTCTGTATGTATCTGAAATAGTAGGCCTTTTATGAAGTGGAGGGATGGGACATGAATCCAACAGAGCCCAGGTTGGTATCACTGAATGCGTCTTATCATAAGGAACAAAATTATAATTTGGTTTAGGGGTGGGGATGTGTACAGTTCCAGAGTTAAGCTGTGGATGGGTTGGAGCATGGCCCTGGCAGACACCAGGAAATCCAAGATTGTTGTCCTTGAATGTGTCTTATAATTAGGATCAAGAAAATATATTGTTTAGGAGTGGGGATCTGGACTGTTTCTGAGATATGGGGCCTTCTTATGAAAAGAAGAGGAGAGGAATGGCCCCTGTGGACCGCCACGTTGGTGTGACTGAAAGTGTCTAATCACAAGGAACAAGAATATATATATATATGATTATGAGGTGGGGATCTTAATGGTGTCTGAGATATATGGCCTTTTATGAAGTGGAGGGGTGGGCCATGGCATCGACACATGGCCCTAGCACAAATACACCCAAGGTTGATGTGACTGAATGAGTCTTATCAAAAGGAACACAAATATACATGCCTTAGGGGTGGGGATCTGAACAGTTTCTGAGATATATGGCATTTTATGAAGTTGGGGCATGGCCCGAGCACTCCCTGGGAGACCCCTAGGTTGGTATCACTAAATGTGTCTTATCAAAAGAAACAAGAGTATATATGGTTTAGGGATGGGGATCTAAATGGTTTCTGAGATACTGGGCCTTTTACAAAGTGGAGGGGGTGGGGCATGGCCCGGGCACATCCCAGGGGAGTGAGGGGACACCCAAATTGGTGTCACTGAATGCGTCTATATATGGTTTGTGGTGGGGATCTGATCATAAGGAACAAGAATATATATGGTTTGTGGTGGGGTTTCTGACATATATCGCCTCTTATGAAGTGGAGGGGTGGCCCGGCACATCCCAGGGGACCCCTAGGTTGGTGTCACTGAATGTGTCTAATCATAAGAAACAAAAATATATATGGTTTTGGGGTGGGATCTGAATGGTTTCTGAGATATATCGCCTTTTATGAAGTGGAGGGGTGGGCATGGCCCCGGCGCACCCTGGGAGACCCCTAGGTTTGGTATCACTGAATGCCTTTAATCATAAGGAAGAAGAATGCATATGGTTATGGGGTGGGGATCTTAACGGTTTCTGAGATAATGGGCCTTTAATGAAGTCAAGGGGGTGGGGCATGGCCTGGGCACATCCCAGGGGATCCCTAGGTTGTTGTCACTGAATGCGTCTTATCAAAAGAAACAAGAATATATATGGCTTTGGGGTGGGGATCTGAAAGGTTTCTGAGATATATCGCCTTTTATGAAGTGGAGGGGTGGAGCATGGCCCCGGCTCACCCCAGGGGGGACCCTAGGTTGAAACCACTGAATGTGTCTTATCATAAGGTACAAGAATATATATGGCTTAGGGAAGGGGATATGAACAGTTTCGGCCGCCGCCCATTGGGGCTTGAAGAAATAAATGGGCTGCATGATGCTTCCACACAGAGCTGAATCTGACCGCACACGAATACTGGTAAACCACTATAGGATCTAAGCCTGCCCATGCAAGGAGGTGCGTGTCGGACTGTCCATGCTTATAAACCCTATTGGTTTCATTGGGCGACAGGGCTTGAGATGTCATTTCATCTCAGTGTCGGGTAAAAGTTCCACAAAATTGGAAGCAACGTCTCCAAAATGACCTTTATAGTGTTGACGGGAACATCAAACAAACAAAATATGAACAGTTTATGAGATATTGGGCCTTTGATGGGGTGGAGGGGTGGGGCATGGCCCAGGGACATCCCAGGGGACCTCCAGGTTGGTGTCACTGAATGCATCGTATCATAAGAAACAAAAATATATACTGAGAGGCAAAAGTAAGTATACAGGTTACTGAATGCCGATTTGCGTCCCAATGTCTCCCTCTCTACATACATATGTGGCATCATAAATAAGAACAACCACTTCTGCATAGTTTGCAGCATTTTCCGTTAAAATTGATTAAAGGATAATGAAATTGCGTCACTTGAAATGGACAAGGGGTCTGATCCAATATTTTGTCTTGAGTAGCTTCCCTTTAAACATAATGTTTCCAATAAGGGTTATTCAATAAATGATCTTTCATGCAGAAATTCAAAGAAGGGCAACTGATTGGCAAGAACATGTCGCATATTGAAATTTAACACGAGGTAAAGTGCAACATCTTTCCTCCAAGAAAATGGCATTTTCGCCTTTGACATTCTTCCTTTGATTAAATGCATTATGTTTCTATGGGATTTGTATTGAAGATTAACTTTCCATGTGCAATTTTAGAGGTTTTACTATGGAGAAAGCATAAAGATGCCGAGCAAAACAATAATTATGCGAAAGTTTCAAATGAATATCTCTTACACGATTTGAGAAAAAGACTCACTATGATTTTAATTGAAAGGGAGATAATCCAGAACAGGCAGAAATTTCAATTGAGTTTGAAGCTGTTTGTTTGGGTTTAATGGCAAAGTAAGGATGTGGTCTTATCGCTGAACATTCGTACATGACTTTTGCCGTGTGCACAGTTTTGAATGTCGATGTCGTGTACAACATTTTATTGGAAATATTGATTTTCAATTAAGGGCAATAACTCCATCATGAATGACTGTTACAGGAAAAGAATTGGAGTTTTACAAACTTGGAGTTTGGGGAAAACGGACATAGGCATATTTTATTACAGACAGCAATATAAGATCCAGTATTCTAAATCAAAAACTATATACTTTTTATTGCCTCTGAGTATATATGGTTTTGGGGTGGGGATCTGGATGGCTTCTGAGATATATCGCCTTTTATGCATGAAATGGAGGGGTGGGGCATGGCCCGGGGGCACCCTTGGAGACCCCTAGGTTGGTATCACTGAATGCGTCTTATCATAAGGAATGAGAATATATATGGTTTACGGGTGGGGATCTCAACGTTTTCTGAGATAATGTGCCTTTTATGAAGTGGAGGGGGTGGGGCATGGGCCCGGCACATCCCAGGGGACCCCCAGGTTGGTGTCACTGAATGTGTCTTATCACACTTTTCTACCTGTAAACATTACACAGGTGTGCTCAGTCAGTCACAAAAATAAACTTATCTGCCTATTTATTCCAATGAATGCAAGTTTATCTCTCCATACACAGAAAGGACTTCTTTTATTGTGTCAAGAAATGTGTAAAATAAAAAGAGAAGAATTTTTTCCTGAACACAAAACATGCCTTGGTTAAAAACAGTTTATTTGAATTATGTGCAGATGATCTAAATTTAGATTCCTGGTGCACCTTAAGGGAACATGTAACTACTCAGTGATTTCTTTTTGTCATTGTTACTTGTGGGAATTTTCCAGTTTTGATACACAAAGTTTGGCATTTTTCAAGTGAGTGAAGAAAAAACTCTGAACAATATTTTACTTTTCTGTCAGGTATTTAAATAACTTTAAGAATTCAAGTTTATGTTCCAATTATATTAGTTGGCTAAAACAAAAGGGTTGGTCGGGTATAAAAGCCAAGGCTGTGTCGGGCCGAGCCAAGCCGAGCCAAAACTGCCGATCCGAAGATTTTATATTTCGTCTCTTGTTATAATTATGATATATATTGCAGTCAGTTGGGTATCAAATTATTATAAATAACATATTTGATAACTGCACGAAGGTTTATCTCTCTACATGTATATTGTTCAAAGGGGGAGTTCCAGCCTATAGTAAATTTCCATAGGGTTCTGCCCACGCACAGATTTCCATGATATTGTGCATAATTAATGCCTGGTAAATGATTGTTCATTACTTAGCTTTTTCACTCTCATATCTGTTTTCATTATAAATCTACAATGTTTTGTTTATTTCCACTTCCGAAAACAGGGGTACCCTCAAACAAGTGTATATATACATAACAGCTTCTTATGTTTTGGAGTTATTTTGTTCTCAGGCATCTTTGTAGTCATTTGTGATTATTTTTGTTTCACATTTGCCATTGTTCAGTTGGAGTTCCATAGACCATGATCAATTTCATATGGAGCAGACCCCAGATTTCACAACCATAAAGTCTTTTGGAGTATGTTTATTTTTTGATTTCACATTGTTGCAGTTCTTGTCACCCCATCATTTTAATATGAAAATTGCCCATGTATATGTAGAACATTTTGTCAAACTTTCTTGAAAATCTGAGACCGGTAACATATTGCATTTGAACATTGAATAGTAGTGGTCAGATATTTTAATGTTTTTTCAAACCATTTGTAGATATGGTATAACATTTTCAATCGAGAAATTGCTCACCAATATATATATACACATGAATATATGTATGTTTAAACTTTGATTGTGTAGTATGAGCTCATTTAATCGGCATTTGTATCAGTTATGGTACCCTGGGGAACACCAAAAACACAATTCATTTTGAGCGCTCATTAACAATTCAATCAGATTTTATTCAAAATATATTTCATTTCTTAACAGGCGTTTTTGCATTTAATGTAATCCTAAAGCCTGGTGAAGCTTATAGTGACAAAGATTGTTGAAATGGCAAGTAAAATGGATGGTTCTATCGCTTTACTCTCTGAACTGATGCAGTCTACGGTACTTAAAAAGTTTGAAAAGTCTGATTGTCATACCTGAATGGCACAGCTTGCTTGAATGGCCAAGAGTAATGATGTTTTATTATGGTTCAGCCCCACAAAATCTGGACTAAAGCACAAACAAATATCGCCTGCTGTGCAAATCAGTGTCAGAAAGTTATATTCTTAAATATGATCTATTTATATTCTAAATATGATCCAGAAAGCAACCGGTTATTTTTTGAGTAACATGAATTAGTATTATGGAGAAGACCAATCAGTTCAGCTTTCAAACTATTTCAGATGAAGAAAAGAGCAAACGGTATATTTGCTATCAGTATTATGGAAAAATATAAAGCCAACTGCAGATTTTGGTTCAGAAATATGCTAATAGTACAACTAACAGCTCATTTACGCCATTTGCAAAAACAGATGAATACAGAGCTAGAAAACTTAACACAGATGACAAATACTGCATACAGATGACTAAAAATGCGAATGGTATTACAACATCTAAATATAATATCAGCTATCAAATGCATTAATTACAGCAACTTGCCTTCCATCTATTTCATTTAGGGAAGTGTATACCAAATGCCAATTTTACAACTAGTTACAGTGTGACTAGCTCTGTATTTATTTTGAAAACTCAGACATTGTAGCTTACACTTTTGCGGATATTATAATGAACCTAGAAACAATGCAGAAAATAGTTTTCATGATCTCACAAAACCTTTGGTGGGGAAGCGGAGTGTGAGTCTCTTTGACCAAGTGGTGTAAGAAAAAATTACCAACACATGGACCGATCAATCATTAGAACAAATGGAAAAGTCAGCCTGTAGCAATTTATTGGCTGCTGTTTTATTTTAAAGAAGAGAATGACAACAGCAAACATAATTAAAGGAAAAAAAATAGGACTATGCAAGTAATTTATTAAGCAGATTCAATACGTCATTGCGTATTACTGACATCAAGTGTCTTTTTATTGCGGGGTTTAAAAATATACAGAAAGACCAAATAAAACAGGGTAAAAAGATCCACCTTGTCGTATTCCTATTCTGTCATAATGTAATTTTTTCAGGATTATCATTTTTGCAAAACTGTCAAAACTAACATTCATCATGAACAGTGCATGAATGCATTTTATTTTTTTCTCTATCAAATGTTTGGATTGAACTGGTATACTTTGCTTATGTATGTTCTCATTTACTTTTGAAAATTCAAACTAAAACGCCTGACTGTAAACAGTATCTTTTTGTGTGTGTGTGTGTTGGAGGGGGGGTGGTGCCGGGTGGTGTCGGGAGGGCGGAGAGAGTTTTTATTACTACATAAATGCCTGTGCTAAGCTTTGTATGATAACATGGCACCAAATGGTCATTAAAAACACAATAAAAATACACTTTAAGGAAATCTTGTCCCCTTATATTGCAACTGATTTTAGCACAAAAATAGACCTGAACCCATATCTAGCAATCAAAAACAATGTTACCGGTTTCTGACTTTTCTGAAATTTGTTTACAATATAGAGGATATATGTGGCCTATTTTATATGCAATATCTTGGGGTGACAAGATCAGTAACACATCTAACACTTATGATGAAAATCTCATTGTTTGTAAATTTTCATGAAAATAAGAAGAAATTTTGAAAATAAATTTATCAGAAAAATTAAAAGACATAGACACATTTACATTTTTTGTATAAGATTAATCCTTATAGAGTTCTGTTGCCAATCAAAGCAACAAAATTTGAAAATAATCATACCTATTGATTTAAGACTGAAAAGTTCACAGGTGTGTATGACCTCTACAGGGGACTACCCCAGGGAGCTCTCCTGAGACCTATAGTAATTTATCAAATGAAACAAAGTTATATATATAGTTGATAGTCCTCTAGTAAACAACAATTGAAGTTTCAAGAAAATCTGTGCGAGGGCAGATTTGGAACTCCCCCTTTCTTGTAATAAACCTTTTTCCGAAATCGAGTGGTATAAAAGCCAAGGCCGGGAAAAATGATAATATTTCTTGATTTTTTGCAAATGTACAGGTTAAAGTACTTCTTTTTGTCCTGAAAATGTTTGATTTTGATTATTGTCATCATTTGTCAATAGAAAAATATAACAAATATATAAGACTACCAGTCAGGTGCATAACCTATGCAAGTTATTTTTTTATAACCTGTTACAGTTATAAGTCACATATCGCCATTGAATTTCAAAGTGAGGCTATAGAAAATAACTTGTTTAGGTTATGTCACAAGTTATTTAGGATAACGTTAAATTGAAAAATACTAAAATATTAACGTGAATGCATTAATATTCTTGTCACCCCACTCTTGTTTGAAACACATGCATACAACTTTTTAGACGATGCGTACAAAGAATTTCGATTTCAATCATCAAAATGAAGTCTTCTTTCCGTTTAAAAATTGTCGCCACATGCGGCAAAATTGCGATAAGGTGGGAATTCAAGTTTTAAAACCATTAATTTTACCTTTTTGGCGCTCAAAATCCAATCAAAAAAAGATTTTTTCCGAATGAAATCTCTATCATGTTGACAGATCAACCATTTTGTTAGAAAGGGCGCTTCCTGCGGAACCTCGCAATAACGTTATAATGATGCAAAACGCCCTGAATTTGAAAAAAGAAGAAAAAAACTATGCCGATTTGGACCGATTTTCGAAAAACCAAATATAACGCAAATGAGTTATTTTTTTTTTTAACTTGTTCAGGTTATGCACCTGACTGACTACCTTAAATTATCAATTTTCGTATTTTCTAATTGTTTCTATTTTTAGATTGACTTAATTAAAGAAAACAACCGAAAAGGACTGGAGGGAAGAAAGTTCTGTTTACTGCTAGCTGGAATTAAAGAAAAATATAAAACAAGAGCTGTCGCATGACAGCATAGCTCGCCTGTTTCGCGACTTCAAGGTATAAGGTAAAATTTATGAACCATGAAATATAGGTCACACTCACCTTGATATATTTGAGATCAATAATCAGGTCACATGGAACATATATTCCAGATATTACATTTCAGAATCAAATTGTGTCTGAATTATAAGGCAAAATCATTGAACCATAAAAATAGGTCACAAGGTCCTAGATATACATGTATTTCTATGTCAATCATCGGGTCACATGGAACTAATAATCCAGGTGAGACATTTCTCCATCAAATAGTATTCAAGATAATAGGAACAATCACTGAACCATGAAATATAGGACACACTGACCTAGATATAATTCAAGCTAAATCATGGGGTCACATGGAATAAATAATCCAGGTATGACATTTCTCCATCAAATAGTGTTCAAGATAATTGGCAAAATCACTGAACCATGAAATATAGGTCACAATGACCTGGATATATTTTGCGGTCAATTATCGGGTCACATGGAACTAATAATCCAGGTATGACGTTTCTCTATCAAATAGTATTCAAGATAATAGGCAAAATCACTGAACCACGAAATATAGGTCATACTGACCTTGATATATTTTGAGGTCAATAATGGGATCACATGCAACTAATAACCCAGGTGTAACATTTCTCCATCAAATAGTATTCAAGATAATAGACAAAATCACTGGACCGTGAAATGTAGGTCACAATGACCTAGATATATTTTGCGGTCAATTATTGGGTCACATGGAACTTTTAATGCAGGTATGACATTTCTCCATCAAAAAGTATTCGAGATTATAGGCAAAATTGCTGAACCATGAAATATAGGTCACAGTGACCTAGATTTATTTTGAGGTCAATAATGGGGTCACATGCAACTAATAACCCAGGTATAACATTTCTCCATCAAATAGTATTCAAGATAATAGACAAAATCACTGGACCGTGAAATGTAGGTCACCATGACCTAGATATATTTTGTGGTCAATTATTGGGTCACATGGAACTAATAATCCAGGTATGACATTTCTCCATCAAATAGTATTCGAGATAATAGGCAAAATCGCTGAACCATGAAATATAGGTCACAGTGACCTAGATATATTTTGAGGTCAATCGTGGAGTCACATGGAACTAATATCCCAGGTATGACATTTCTCCAACAAATAGACTTCAAAATACAAGGCAAAATCACTGGACCGTGAAATGTAGGTCACCATGACCTTCACCCTTTCACACTTGAACCAATGTCACTTGATTGGCTGATGTATAACCAATTGTGTCTATAACTTGTTAGTATAATGGAAAGGTATACAACAAATTACATAGGTGTCCTGCATTTTGACCCCTAGCCCCACCCCATCCCCACTCCCAGGCATGAACCCAGGGGTGTGTTGTCTTGGAATCTCAGAAGACACTCCCTGGTATCCAAGTTGTAAATATGAATGCTTTGTGATGAGTGACTGTTGAGATATAAGCATTTCAAAAACTTTAACACAGAATTACAAAGGTGTTCTAGATTTTGACCCCTAGCCCCACCCCGGGGCATGAACCCAGGGATCTGTTCTCTTTGAACATCAACGGACCCTCCCAGGTACTTAAGTTCCAAATATGAGTGGTCAGTGATGAGTGACTGTTGAGATGTAAGTATTTGAACAAGAGGCCCATGGGCCACAATGCTCACCAGAACTCAGGCAGACACTGCCCACTGGCAGCCATGTATGGTTTCAGGTTTTAATTTATTGATTATAAAGTCTCCCAAACAAACCCCCATTTCAAAATGAGCACCCATGTGGACTCTGTATCTGAAATATTAGGCCTTTTATGAGGAGGAAGGATGAGACATGGACCCAACAGAGCCCTGAATGGTATCACTGAATCCATCTTATCATAAGGCACATGAATATATATGGTTTAGGGGTTGGGATGTGTTCTGTTCCTGAGATATAAGGCCTTTTAAGCTGCGAAGGGGTTGGAGCATAGCCCTGGCAGACCCCAGGAAAGCCAAGATTGTTGTCGCTGAATGTGTCTTATAATAAGGACCAAGAAAATATATTGTTTAGGGGTGGGGATATGAACAGTTTCCAAGATATGAGGCCCTCTTATGAAATGATGAGGAGAGGATTGGCCCCTGTGGACCACCAAGTTTGTGTGACTGAATGTGTCTAATCATAAGAAACAAGAATATATATGATTATGAGGTGGGGATCTTAATGGTGTCTGAGATATATGGCCTTTGGATGAAGTAGAGGCGTGGGCCATGGCATCAGCATGTTGCCCTAGCACATAGACGCATTGATGTGAGTGAATGAGTCTTATTATAGGGAACACAAATATACATGTTTTAGGGGTTGGGATCTGAACAGTTTCTGAGATATATTGCATTTTATGAAGTGGAAGGGTGGGGCATAGCCCCAGCACACCCCCAGAGACCCCTAGGTTGGTATCACTGAATGTGTCTTATCATAAGGAACAAGAAGATATATGGTTTAGGGTTGGGGGTTCTGAATGGTTTCCGAGATATTGAGCCCTTTACGAAGTGGAGGGGTTGGGCATGGTCCGGGCACATCCCAGAGGACCCCCAGGTTGGTTTCAATGAATGCGTCTTATCATATGAAACAAGAATATATATGGTTTTGGGATGGGGATCTGAATGGTTTCCGAGACGTATCACCTTTTATGAAGTGGAAGGGTGGGGCACAGCCCCCATGCGGCCCCTGAGACCCTTAGATTGGTATCACTGAATGCGTCTTATCATAAGGAACAAGAATTTATATGCTTTAGGGGTGGGGATCTGAACTGTTTTTGAGATATTGGGCTTTTACTAAGTGCAGGGGGTGGAGCATAGCCCTGGCACATCCTAGGGGACCGCCAGATTGGTGTCACTGAATGTGTCTTTTCATAAGAAACAAGAATATACATGGTTTTGGGGTGGGGATCTGAAGGGTTTCCGAGATATATCACCTTTTATGAAGTGGAAGGTTGGGGCATAGCCCTGGTGCGGCCTGGGAGATCCTTAGGTTGATATCACTGAATGCATCTTAACATAAGGAACAAGAATTTATATGGTTTAGGGGTGGGGATCTGAACTGTTTCTGAGATATTAGGCCTTTTATGAAGTTGAGGGGTTGGGCATAGCCCCCGTGCGGCAAGGGAGACCCTAAGGTTGTTATCACTGAATGCGTCTTATCATAAGGAACAAGAATTTAAATGGTTTAGGGGTGGAGATCTGAACGGTTTCTGAGATATTCAGCCTTTTACGAAGTGGAGGGTGTGGGGCATAAGCCCCACCACATCCTAGAGGACCCTCAGATTAGTGTCACTGAATGCGTCTTATCATAAGAAACAAGAATATATATAGTTATGGGGTGGGGATCTGAATGGTTTCTGAGATATATGGCATTTACTAAGTGAATGGGTGGGGCATGGCCCCAGCGCACCCCAGAGAGACCCCAATGTTGGTATCACTGAATGTGTCTTATCATAAGGAACAAGAATATATATGGTTTAGGGGTGGGGATCTCAATGGTTTCTGAGATAAATGGCATTTTATGAAGTGGAGGGGGTGGGGCATGTCCCCGGCACATCCCGGGGGGACCCCAAGGTTGGTGTCACTTAATGCATCTTAGCATAAGGAACAAGAATATATATAGTTTAGGGGTGGGGATCTGAATGGTTTCTGAGATAAATGGCATTTTATGAAATAGAGGGGGCAGGGCATGTCCCCGGCACATCCCGGGGGACCCCCAGGTTGGTGTCACTTAATGCATCTTATCATAAGGAACAAGAATATATATGGTTTAGGGGTTGGGATCTGTAAGGTTTCTGAGATATAAGGCATTTTATGAAGTGGAGGGGGCGGGGCATGGCCCCGGCACATGCCCCGGCACTAGGCTGGGTACCGCCTTTGGAAATTGTACCGCGGTATACCACGGTATACACCCATGTACCGCGGTGCGTACCGTGGTATACCACAGGTTTCAAACACCGAGTGTTTGTACTTCGTAAAATAAAACAGACAAATAAACAGAGAATCATTAAGCGTTTTCTAGGTGTTTACGGCCGCGAAAAATGTGACATTGGCAATAATATTGTCTTTGCAGTTTATCTGGATGCGATCTTTACTGATTGCTATTAATCTGTCCATGGCCTATCACTAAGCTTTTGCCAATAAATTACAAATGTAGTTTATCCTATTAATCAATAAGACACGTTGTTTTTATTTTCCAAATTGCCATGTGATTATGAGATTAAAGTAAGCCAAAATTGCAAGTCATTCATTTCATGTGTCACTTAATATCGATACCTGCTGGTTCAGGACACGACCACGCCTGATGTTCAACCCGCCAATATAGCGGTTCTTTTGAAATTATTTATTCACAGCTCGACACAGCGCAATTAAATGGTATACATATCGTCAGCATAATAATTTTATAAAAGGGAACAGTAAAATTTATTCATCTTTTAAAACATTTTTATCCAGAAACAAACGAAGTGTATAAGTAAAAAAAGTGTTGATACTATATGCCCGACGTATTTTTACTCCAGACATTTAAGTCAATGCAAAGCTAAAGCAAGAACTACATGTCATTATTATATTATTGCAAACGGAACCGTTTCTTCCTCTCTATTGCTGCACAGACTGATCAACACAAAACATGCTGTGTTGCAATGTCATCTTTGTCAGTCGTGTTCCGACAAGCAGTGCATATATATGTTACAAACTTTTCACGCAAGATTACTTTGAGCCCCAATTAGCAGGATTAAACTGTTACACTTTGGTTATAAATTTATTACCCATTTATCTCTGTTAATCCGAAGTGGTCGGCATGCGGAGCATGCTCTATTAGTTATTACCGCTATTCATCTCAAGTATCCGATAATTTTCGCGCCCTATCGGTCGCGTCGGCGTCTTTGAACTTAACAGTGCTCAGCATGTCTAGCGGCGCATTATAAAAGATACTTTGCGTCCATGCGAGGTATTTTTTCGCGGCCAACGCTAGTGAAATCGTTTCGCAAACATATTTTTGTAAATTGAACTGCTTCTTCCTCTCCAATGCTGCACAGGCTGATCAACGTGTCATCTTTGTCAGTCGTGTTCCGACAAGCAGTGCATATATATGTTACAAAGTTTTCAGGCAATATTAATTTGAGCCCCAATTAGCAGGATTAAACTGTTACGCTTTGGTTATTAATTTATTACCTATTATCTATGTTAATACGAAGTGGCCTGCATGCGGAGCATGCTCTATTAGTTATTACCGCTATTCATCTCAAGTATCCCATAATATTAGCACCCTATCGGTCGCGTCGGCGTCTTTGAACTTAACAGTGCTCAGCATGACTAGCGACGCATTATAAAAGATACTTTGCGTCCCTGCGAGGTATTTTTTCGGCCGACGCTAGTGAAATCGTTTCGCAAACATATTTTTGTTCTTACACAAACATTGAATTAAATTATATAAAATTTCCGATAAAATCCGGAACTTGCCGAAAGTACCGGTACGGCCAAAAAGTACCGCGGTACGTACCGCCGGAAGAAAATACCGCGGTTTACCGGTGCACCGGTTTTATCGCGCACCCCTACCCGGCACAACCTAGGGGACCCCCAGGTTGACATAAAAGCATATGACTGAGAGAATTTTACTCAAGGAACATGTTTATGTAAGTTTTGTAAAAATATCTGCAATGACTTGGCAGTAAATGCAATTTTTCAGTTTTCCCCATTATAAGTCAATGGAAACATTAAGTTGCCATAGCAACAAAACTAAAAGGCCAAATTTCATAAAAAACACAAAACCTGTAAAGGCAAATTTAGTGAATATTTTCATAAAGTCTCAGCCTCCTAGAGCATATGGTTTCTGAGAAGATGATTTTTTAAGTATTTTTTGTCTATTTTTTGCATTTTGGTTTCCATGGCAACCAATAAAAATGAGCAGAAGGCTTAAAATCATACAGCAGATAGTAGATTGCCTATGGAACATTTCTATGAAAGTTTTCTCAAAATATCTGCAGAGGCTTGGCAGTAAATGCCATTTTTCAATTTTCCCAATTATAAGTCTATGGAAAGTACAAGTTGCCATAGCAACCAAACTAATGAGCTGAATTCGATAAAAAACACAAACTTTCAATCCCCCAGCCCAAGGATGCTACAGATAAAGTTTGGGCCCAATCGGCCCAGTGGCTTCAGAGGAGATGTCGTTTGAAAGTGTTGACGACGCAGACGACGACGGACAACTGCCTATCCTAAAAGCTCCCCTGGAGCCTTCGGCTCTGGTGAGCTAAAAACTTTAACGCTGTGTGACTGGAACGCAAACGCAAATGCACACACGCACGCCATCCGAGGTGACAACAATAGCTCTCCAGGTACTTCGTACAGGTGAGCTAATAACATTATTTTTCTTTATCATTTTAATATGCACATACATGTTAACAAATATAACAATCGATTTTTATATTTCTTTAATTCCAGCTTGCAGTAACAATATTTTTTCTTTTCTTTTCGGTACATTTCGGTCGTTTCCTTTAGTAAAGTTAATCTAAAACAAGAGGCCCATGGGCCACTATGCTCACCAGAGCTCAGGTGGGCACTGCCAAATTGCAGCCATGTATTTTAACATGATATCATTTTAATCTGCCAAATGAACCCCCATATCCAAATGAGCATCCATGTGGACTCAGTATATGAAACATTAGGCCTTTTATGAAGTAGAGGGGGTAGGGCATGGACCCAATGGAGCCCTGGTTGGTAGGGCTGACTATCGATGCCAATTTTGACTATCGTGATAGTATTGCTATCGTGGAAACTACTATCACGATACTATCACTATCGTGGCATACTATCACGATACTATCGTGATACTATCGGGAACACTTATAAATGATTCATAGATGTTATATCACTCACATAAAATGGCTAAGAGTGACAGAACGAGTTAGGAAAATTCCAATGGCCTAAAATCGTATGTTTATTGTGTGTTTCAATATCAGCATTCATTCCCTCGGGGCTATTCCAGAAAAAAAACATCATGGGGAGACGGCTCTTTATATATATCCCCACCACTGTCTAAAAATAGTTTGCTGCTTCCAGTATATATGCCTGTAAGTGATGGTTATCATAGCTTTAATACCTTTGCAGTGTTTGAGATTTTCTGCTTGTGAAAACTGACACATGCTGATCGTTCTTCGATTCTTTGATGTTTGCCGCCTGTGTTAAATTAATCTGTGGATTCAGTTAATTAGGTAACCCGATTATTACATAGTATTACGTAATCACAGCACGCCATTTTAGCACCTCTTTAAGGGCGACATGAATCTAACAAACTGCATTAAAACTTGAACTTACATATTTTTTATTTGAAGTAGCATCAAAAGCTAGACTATCAAAATAGAAGTAAAGCAATTATCAAGTCGTTTTTTTCATTTAGTAATATGTACAGGGCTTGACCTAGGCTCTTTGACTCTGTGGACATTTAGTCCTTGCACAAAAGACAGCTAAGACAAGCAGCAATAATAAAACAAAGTTTTCATGTAATGAAATTTGGCCGTTTCGACATGTTATTTTTTCTGGAATATCCCTCTTTTATAATACAAAGACAACCAAAAATAGAATCAGAAAGACCCACGAAAAATAAAAACGCCAATTTGTCCCAGGTTGTCCAGTGTCCACCATCAAAACGTCCAGAATCACCTTAAGAAAGTACTTGATAGACGGAGACCTAGGGCCTCGCGCTGCACGTTTTTTCCCCCTACAGGATGACGACAGGAAAATAAAACTTTGTCTGCTTAAATATTCCCCCAAGAATTCAATCCCAATCGGTCAGGCCAGCCGACTGATGACATCATCATTGATGCATTTGTGCATACTTGCCGACTTATCTGAGTCTATCATGTACTCGCATGCACATTCTGTGCATTATGAGACCACAAAAGTGCGGTTTAATAATCTGGTCCTTATGCGCAAAAAGAGTCACATATACAACAAGTTAAACTGCATTATACCGTCATTTATTACGCATTTATTTACCTATATGAATAAGTCAGCACACAGCAAAAACAAACATTTCTTCATACAAAAGATCAGCTTGTGCATCTTGCAAATGTCTTCGAAACTGAACAGGGAAATGGCGTTTGTCCCAGAAGTTATACTACGCCAGGATAGTACAAACAGCAAACATTTATATATGACTGCGCAGGCTGATCTGAGCCTTCACATGTCGCACAGGTTTCACTGTCATGTTTTCAAAAAGTTGCATGCAACAAACGCGTGATCAAACTATCATTGACGTTTTGTTATTGAAAAACGCGGGAAAATTTCTGACTGCCTCAACTGCACGTGCAAAAATGACGGCGGGAAATTCATCGCCGCGAGAAATTCACCACACGGCAAAAAACTATGATACACATGTGCGACCAGCGAAGACTCAGATCATCATGCACATATGTGAAGGCTTATCAGTCTGTCCTGATTACAGCTGAATGGATTTCCTAAGCAAAAATACTTGCGTAATTACACAACAGTACATGTATATTTTCAAAGTATATTAAAAAAAATACAAAAACAATCGAAACTATCGATAGTTGAGTGAACTATCGACGATAGCTATCGATAGTCCAAAGTACTATCGATGCATTGCTATCGAGGCAGTCCCTATCGCGATGCATCGAACTATCGATGCATCGTTACACCCCTACTGGTTGGTATCACTAAATGTGTCTTATCACAAAGAACAAAATATATATGGTTTAGCAGTGGGGATCTGCATGGCTGGAGATATAAGTGGAGGGGTTGGAGCATGCCCTGTCGTTCCCAGGAAAGCCCAAGATTGTTGTCCCTAAATGTGTCTCATCATAAGGACCAAGTATATATATGGTTTAGGGGTGGAAATCTGAACGGTTTCCAAGATATCCTTTCATGAAGTGGAAAGGAGAGGACTGGCCCCTGCACCCCTACAGTAGGTGTGCTAATAATAAGGAACAAGAACATATATGAATATGGGGTGGGGATTTAATGGTTTCTGAAATATATGGCCTTTTATGAAGTGGAAGGGCGGGGCACATTGCCTCAGCACAAAGAGACCCCCAAGTTGGTGTGACTGAATGAGTCTTATCATAAGGAACAAGAATATATATGGTTTAGGGGTGGGGATCTGAACTATTTCTGAGATATGTGGCTTTTAATGAAGTCAAGCCGTGGAGCAAGGCCCGGGCATGCCCCGGGGACTCACAAGCTGGTGTCAATGAATGTGCCTTATCATAAGGAAGATGAATATATATGGTTTAGGGGTGGGGCTCTGAACAGTTTCTGAGATATAAGGCCTTTTGTGAAGTGCAGGGGTGGGGCAAGGCCCAGGGAGACCCCCAGGTTGGTGTCAATGAAAGTGTCTTATCATAAGGTACAAGAATATATATGGTTTAGGGGTGGGGATCAGTAAGGTTTCCGAGATATTGTGATATTATGAAATGGAGGGGGTGGGGCATGGCCCCAGCACATCCCTGGGGACCCCCAGGTTGGTGTCACTGAATGTGTCTCATCATAATGAACAAGAACATATATGGTTTAGGGGTGGGGATCTGAACAGTTTCTGAGATATATGGCCTTTTGTGAAGTGAAGGGGTGGGGCATGGCTCCGGCGCACCCCGGAAGACCCCCAATTTTGGGTCAATGAATGCGTCTTATCATAAGGAGCAAGAATATATATGGTTTAGGGGTGGTGATCTGTAAGGTTTCCGAGATATTGGGCCTTTTATGAAATGGAGGGGCGGGACATGGCCCCGGCGCATCCCGGGGGACCCCCAGTTTGATGTCACTGAATGCGTCTTATCATAAGGAACAAGGGTATATAGGGTTCAGGGGTGGGGATCTGAATGGTTTCCGAGATATTGGGCCTTTTATGAAGTGGAGGGGGTGGGGCATGGCCTCGGCACATCCCGGAGGACCTCCAGGTTGGTGTCACTGAATGCGTCTTATCAATAGGAACAAGAACATATATGGTTTAGGGGAGGGGATCTGTAAGGTTTCTGAGATATAAGTCATTTTATGAAGTACTGGGGGCGGGGCATGGCCCCGGCACAACCTACTGGACCCCCAGGCTGACATAACAGCATATGGCTGAGAGAAGTTTACTAAAGGAACATTTCTATGAAAGTTTTGTCAAAATATCTGCAAAGGCTTTGTAGTTAATGCCATTTTTCAATTTTCCCCATTATAAGTCTATGGAAAATCTAAGTTGCCATAGCAACCAAACTAAAGAGCCGAAGTTCATAAAAAACACAAAACCTGTTAAGGCAAATATGGTGAATATTTCCATAAACTTTCAGCCTCATAGAGCATACGGTTTCTGAGGAGATGATTTTTTAAGTATTTTTTTTTGCATTTTGGTTTCTATGGCAACCATTAAAATTGAGCAGTAGGCCTAAAATCATATGGTAGATACTAGATTGCTTAAGGAACATTTCTATGAAAGTTTTGTTCCAATATCTGCAAAGGCTTGGCAGTTAATGCCATTTTTCAATTTTCCCCATTATAAGTCTATGGGAGCTCTAAGTTGCTATAGCAACCAAACTAATGGGCCAATTTTCATAAAAAACACAAACTTTCAATCCCCCAGCCCAAGAATGCTACAGATGAAATTTGGACTCAATCGGCCCAGTGGCTTCAGAGGAGATGTCGTTTGAAAGTGTTGACGACGACGCAGACGCCGACGCCGACGACGACGACGGACAAATGCCTATCCTATAAGCTCCCCCGGAGCCTTTGGCTCTGGTGAGCTAAAAAGACACCATTAGAAAATAAGAAATTTGATCATTTAACGATGAATTTGATCATCATCATCATCATCAACAGATTTTTCTGCACACAAGAGCTATACACATGGCCACGTGTCTTGAACGAGAGGTGGCGGGAAGAGAGAACTGGTAGCAACTCCTTGAATTTCTTCCAGGCTGTTTTCACACGTGATGTAGTTGAAAGGTCGCAACCACCCGCTGCAGAGAGCATATCACCTAGGTAGCAAAAGGAAGCTACAACCTCCAGCTTGTCGGATCCGACTTGGACTTGCCTCTGTGGTCTGCCATCTATGGGGCGTGCAGTTCCTTGGCACCGTGTACACCTGTAATCAGGGTCCTCTATCAAGCGCTTGAGCCCACTGAATTTCTTGTGCACCCAGAACTTGCAGCCATTACAAAAGATACTGTTGCTGCACACTCCAGTGCGACAAGCGCATGGGAACTGGCCTGTACTCTGCAAGAGGTCCAGACCTGTACCACAGATCATGATCTTTGTCTTTCCTGCATTCACTCTCAGCCCTTTCGCCTCCATTGCGTCTTTCCAAGTTAAGAGCCTCCTGACACATTCCTCAAGGGATTCAGCTATGATGACAAGGTCATCAGCATACAGGTCCTCCCAGGGGACTCCAGAGCGGAACCCCCATGACAAGGCTTCAAGCAGTGGGCTGAGAACAGAGCCTTGATGAACACCCACCTTCACCTCGAATTCTTCACTGTAACCATCACCAACGCGGACACGGCTCCGAGCATTAGCATATATCCCTTGGACTAGTTTAACAATCCACTTGTCCACTCCAAGTTTTCTTAGTGCCCACCAGATGACTTTCCGAGGCACTCGGACAAATGCCTTCTCCAGGTCTACAAAAGCCATGTAGAGCCTCCTGTTGGCCGCCAGATATTTCTCTTGCAGCTGCCGTACAACAAAAAATGCGTCTGTTGTGCCTCTTCCTGGGACGAAGCCAAACTGGGAACCTACGATGGACACCAACTGCCTAATGAGGCCATCCAAAATCCTCTCCAGGACTTTCATGACCTGTTCTGTCAGCTTGAGACCACGGTAGTTGCCCCGTTCCAATGCATCGCCCTTGCCCTTGTAGAGACAGACCATGAAACTCTGTTCCCAGTCAGAGGGTACCTTCCCATCACGGATGATTGCAGCTGCAAGGTCGCGGATCATCGAGGCACCCACATCACCTGCAGCTCTTATCATCTCCACCACTATGCCAGATGGACCTGGTGCTTTGCCAGTCTTCATCTGAGAGATAGCCTTCTTAACCATATCAATAGTGATTGGGATGGGTGGCCCTTCCACTGGTGGTTCATCAGACAGGTGTTCTGGGTTCCAGTCGAACTCAACATTGAGTAGCCTTTGGTAGTGTTCCAGAGCTCTCACTAGGATTTTGAAAACAGGATTCCAGGAATCCTTCCTTGTAAAAAGTTGGATTCACAGGTAAAAAGTTGGATTCCCATATAAAAAGTTGGAGTTCTGATCTTGATTGCGCATAGAACATAGACAAAAATTTCTTATTACCAGGCTACACATCCATATGAATAACTGATGTGTTTAAGAAACAGCCACAATCTGATGTTTTGTAGAAATATGTATACCCCAGTAAACCCACTCTTCCTCTCCTCCCCCCCCCCCCACCCCAAAAAAAAACAACAAAAAACATGCAGTTGCTCCGAATTATTCTTCTAGCCAAATATTGCCATATCATAAAAATCATATTGTGTTAGGATAACAACAGATATAATGTAAACCTTGATCAGAAAAGAAGCATTCTATACAGTCATGTTTGTGCTTTCAAGTACGTGACACTAGCTCATAGTTTTGTGAACAAATACGTAGGGCAAGCATCCTAACTAAGTCTGACTTCCTGTAATTGTTAAAATGATTGCATTTTGAAGAATTACAGACATTTATGTCACCAGCAAACATTGAAACACTCTTTGACCGAGTGATAAAAACTATGATCATGTAGTCGCGAAAATACATGGCATTGGTAATTCGTCAATTATATCGTCTTCGCCGTAACCCTGGTTTAACTAAATGTGATATTTTATCGATTAATGTTAATCCGTTGATGGTTCATGCTCACATCAATCAGTAAAGTAATTAATTGTAATCCGTAATAACAGGGATTAGCGCGGCGAGATTAAGAAGATACAATCATTTTTGACACGTGCCGCAAACCGGCCACTTGCAAAAATACCTGTCAATATGTGGCATGTGTGCTTTCAACGCAAAAGCGGCACCGCATTTGATCTTTCACTGGTATTGCGTAAGCGGCCTAAATTAGCTTCTGATTTTACCGCCTCTGTAATTTTGGACGTGTGTCGCAATAAAAAATGCGTACATAAGAATCGGCGATAGTGAATTTTACGCGTACAACGGCGAGAAGTTGGCGTAAAATACCCAGACTCCTGCATTTCTGAGAGCTCTGTGTTCTAACCAGGCCCTCTGCTTTGAGTCTTCACTCATTGACATCTCCCCTGCATCATTCTTTGCTGGTTTGTCACCTACAACATCAGCCTTCTCTCTTCTTATCTGGTTAGCAAGGCGGTATACTTCTGAGGACTTAGGGTCAATATTCTTGTAGATCTCCTTCTCAGCTTCTTGGCGAGCATGGTGCACCGCACGTCTGGCTATGCATTTGGCCACAAGATATGATGCACGGGTGCCCTTACCAGTCTTCCAAGCTTTAAAGGCTTGCCGCTTGGCTGCAATGACCTTATTAACATCCTCATTCCACCACCAGGTTTCCCGACGCCAGCGGTGGGGCCGAGTTGTGCCACACACCTCTTCAGTTGTCTTGAGCAGACCGGTCTTGATGCTGTTCCATATATCCTCAGTGGTAGCATCTGTGATTTGATATATTTATTAGAAGTGGCTAGACGACCGGACCCGGTCTTTTAGTCTCTGAGTCTAGAAAGCCGAACCCGGCATTCTAGACTCTGAGACTAAACGACCAGGTCCGGTATTCTAGACAAGTCCATTACAGAAGGCTAGAATGCCGGGAATATAATATCTGGCAGTTGTAATCGACCGAAAAGAGAGCCGTTTAATGCCATTGTAAATCCGATGTTATTTTCTGTAAATTTGTATTTTATTTGGAATCGAAACGACAAAATTGACCTTTAAACTTTTATGATAGACATGTCTTAGCTAGTAATTATTGGTTTCTACAAGATCTGAGGATGTTTTTGGTGATAATTACCGTATTCGACCTATTTACCGCACCATGCGCTTAGTTTTTTCAAAATTGTATGAAAATATTGGGGTGAAAAATCTACCTAATAAGCGCACACTCAATACGAAAATAAAAATACGAAAAAAAAAAAAGCTTCCGATATGATTATTTTATTGAGTTGAATTTCAGCATAGGGGTTCACCACTCAACATATGATTGTCTGGGTCAAAGATGCAGCAAAACTCAATATGAAATTGTATGAAGGTTACTGTAAAGTGTGCACTTGTGTATTTTTTCCGGAAAAAGCTTGGGTGTGCGCTTTTAAGAGCATGTGCGGTAAAAAGGTCGAATACGGTACCTGTAAAACTTATGCAGGTAACGTGGCGAAACGTTCTTAAAATTATTTGTTATAAAAATGTGCAAAACGCGTGACTAAACGTGGAAGATGCATAAATAACTCTAAAATATAGTTATCTCTCATTTAAAGTGAAATTCAATCAATTTTTGATGACAATCAACTAAAATATGTCCGTAATATTAAACCTATTTACAATGTTTTTATAAGGAACCAGCGGCTTTTTGTCAACCACGAAAGATCGTTATCAAAAGGAAAAGTAATTTTGAGCATGCGCAATAACATGTAAACAAGGTCACGTGTCAAAACATTGGATCCGTCTACACATATGAAGAACCGGACAAACCTTTTCCACCATTTTGGAAGGGGGAGAATACTTTCGTTTTGTGTATATCGGCAACTGCAATTTTCTAGATGTAATGGCCAGATGTGACGACTATTAATGAATTGTCTCCCACCTTGAATACAATGGAAACTGATCTCATAATATTTCAGCCTAGAGTTCGGCGTCTTTTTCGATAGCTTTTTCCGAGCTGCAGAAATTGTTCTACTGTCGCGCTTCCAGAACTGAACATATTCTGCATTCTGATAGCGCTGAATGGCGCTTTCAAAGACAGAATAGTCTTCAAACGTTTGACCTATGTGCAGTCTATGAGCCATCATGAGTGAGTGAGTGTTTGAGTTTTACGTCCCACCAACAGCTAAGGTCATACGGAGACGGGACCTCGGTTTAAAGACTCATCCCAAAGTCTGGAGAAGCCCTGGATCGATCCTGCGATCCCTGGTTTACAAGGCGAGTAGCATAACCACTGCACCACGGAGGATTCTATGAGCCATCATGAGGCAATGACAAACTGACTGACTGTTGTTTTTAAGGTAACCAGGCGCCAAGGGCACATAGGGGCTACCCCCAGTTCGCCAACTGGGATTAGTTGTAGGTACTTCTCTTTTCCCTAGGCTGCCAATATGCTGACTCCTGTCTGCTTGACGGTTATCAGCTAGCCGATTGGGAGTTAGGTGACTTCTTACGCGGAGGACGCAAGAAGTAGGTCAATCCTACATCTCCCATTCCCCGCTCAAGATGCCATGTAGGCACAGAACGCACCCAAAGTTAAGCGTTTGTCCTGTAAAATGAGCAGTCCTCTAGCGGGGTTCGAATTTTGAACGCAAGTGCAGACCAATGGTCGGCTCTAGAATGCCAATTCCGGCTGCAAAATGTGTCAGTACACAGCCCTTTGTCTGACCGAGGAAAAAAGCTTCTCATGCATTATCGGTTTTGGCTTCCATTAGACTCTACCCCCACCGCTGCCATGGTAGAGAAAACGCCTATGGACACGGTGCTTGTTAAAGGGTGATAATGCATGTAATTTTGAATTTTGAACAGCGGCCAAAAGTGAGCCAGGAAGGGTTACTATTAGATCAGCCAATTTCGGCTATTGCAAAATGTCCTAGTACCCGTGCTCTACCACCCTGAAAACATGCCTATGCTTTGTCTCCACCCCCCAGATCTGTACGAGGGTAATCTTGGTAGTATCGTGTACTACTGGCTCCTAACTGCGTTGTGTTGGGATTATTGCAATGACGAACTTTCCAGGGACAGCATTAAGTAAGTTGAGATAATTGCTTTGTTTTTTTTGAGTAGAAAATTACTACGATATTTAAAGGGTGTGATGTTTTGGCAGTGATAGTTTAAGACAATAGGATCTTTAAACTTTTAGATGTCTTTGTGGTCGTTTGACCGCTCAATCAAATTACTAATTGTTTGTAGCACTCTGTACAGTAAAACAATAGGATCGTAAAGCGTTATGAATTCTTTGAGGTCGTTTGACCGCTCAATCAGGTTAATGGTTGTTTGCAACACACCGTAATTATATTTTACAACCGCGACAAACGCTTATTTATCCCGTTCAATTTCCATCATATATAAATAATAATAATAATAATTATAATAAAAACCAAAACATAAGTCATAAATGTCCGTCCCGCATTAATAGTCGTTACATCTAGAAAATTGCAGTTGCCGATATACATAAAACGAAAGTATTCTCCCCCTTCCAAAATGGTGGAAAAGGTTTGTCCAGTTCTTCATATGTATTTCTTTTCTGTTTTCGGTCGATTATAACTGCCAAATATTATATCTCCGACATTCTAGCCTTCCGTAATGGACTTGTCTAGAATACCGAGCCCGGTCTTTTTGTCTCAGAGTCTAGAATGCCGGGTCTGGCGTTCTAGACTCAGAGACTAAAAGACCGGGTCCGGTCATCTAGCAACTTCCATATTTATTATATTTTCTATTTACACATGATAAGAATAATCAAATTTAAATATCACCAGGGCAAAAAGAATTCCTTTAACCGATAAAATCGTAAGAAATTAAGAAATATTTCCATTTTTCCAGGTCTTGGCTTTTATACCCCTTGATTTCGGAAAAATAGTTATGACAAGAAAATAAAATAGTGTAGAGAGATGAACCTTTGTGCAGTTATCAAATATGTTTATTCATAATAATTTTATACCAAAATGACTACAATATATATCTTCATTAAAACAAGAGACGAAATATAAAATCTAAGGATGGCATTTTTGGTTCGGCGGCTCGGCCCGGACCGGCCCTGGCTTTTATACCCGACCAAAAGGGTTGCATTCAATTTATTGCATATCTATCTTTCTTCTGATACTGCATTGGTCACATTTGACCATTACCGCAGGTGTATATTACATACACGCCAGGTTTTGCAGGATGAAAGCCTAACAGTAATCATGTAATTACGGTAGGGATCTTTAACCTGCACAGGGGATGGTTCTCCCTGCACAGGGGGCAGGGCTTCCATTAACTCCCAAATTCAGGAAGTCCCGGACTTCCTACCCTTGAAATTTGGAAGTCCCACTGGAAAATTCAGGAAGTCCCAATTTTGAAGCAAGGTGTTTGCGGATCGTAAAATTGTTTTGGTTAAGAAATATATATTATTTAATCTATGAATCTCTTGTTTGCATTTTTAATCACCTGTATATTCTTTTAGATGGCTAGTAAAGTGTGGATAGGTAAACTGACCGGCTAAAACATGACTTGAATAGCGTTGACTGTGCCATTAAACTCAAAACAATCAAGCAAAGCTCTGTGAGGAAGTTAAAACTACTCATAACTATGTTACATACATGCGGTCAGTACAGTGCAGAGGAGTGCATACAAAAAAAAAAGAAAAATATTTTTGCTTGGTCTGTATAAATTTTATAACTTTCCAAGTAAAACTCCCCCCCCCCCCCCCCCAAGAAAAAAAAACATAAATAAAAAGTAAAGAAAACAATCACATTACCCATCCCCATATATACCTAGTGGCCCATTTTTGGGGGTCATTAGCAAACCGTGTAGACCCAGATTAGACGCCACAGAACATAGCGTCTGATCTGTCTACACTGTTTGTAGAACTTAACATAAATAAAACAAACCTGACACCCATTGTCATATATGGATTAAAAAGAAATAAAGAAAAATTCTTTTGTAAAAGATTTTTGCCAAACTTTGCAAAACATACGCTTTGAGTCTTCACTGTACTCTAAACCCTCGGAACTGCTTCAGACAAATATGCAGAAACATGTGCAACTTTGGTCAATTGGAGCAGACTTAGACGAGTCAGCTGTAGTTTTTTTTTGTGTTTTTTTTTTTTTGCTTTTTGGCTAACAGACAGATCAGACTGCAGCTCGGACCCCGATGAACCGGCCTGGTCACATTCGCAGGTTTTACGTATTTTCGGGGCGCCAAAATCAAACAGCGATCGCGGCGACATTTTGCGATTTTATAAATTATTTTCATCATTTCACCTGGTGAACACCTGCTATTTACTCAAGAAAAAAATGCGTATCTATCTTTGAAACTACATGTATTGTCACACTTTGCATCGGTAACGATAATCTCACTTCCAAACACCTAAATTACGACACGCTTTAATCTAAACAGTAACAAGTTCACAGGATTAAAAAACATTTATCGTCAATGAGATAATTAGTTAATCCTCAACTACTAATCAGCTAATTATATGCAAACACCGAGCAATCACCTCGACACGTTTTTCACACACCGATGACGATCAAAGGTGTGCCGACGCACGTGATTCTGACTGTCAATATAATACCGCGCAGGCAGAAAATGGGACGTCCTAAGTACTCAATAAACACAGAAAGCGGTTTCAGCTAAGAAGGCGGAGCAAACTTTTTATAAACCGCTAAAAGTGGGCGGGTCTATACGTCTCGGTAAAGATTTTTGGCCGTACAGAGAAATTTTCGGGAGTCCGCGGGACGCCTTTGATGTTTAATTTGGGCGTCCGGAAGCGATTTCAGGACGTAATATACGCCGTACACCCGCCTAACAGAAGCCCTGCAGGGGGCCTCCAGTTAACGTCCTGATCCGAAGGACGGTGCACTTTATGACATTCATCCCTGCAAATGATGCCAATGGAGCGTGTTCGGACACCGAAATTTTATCGCCGCTGCCGGGGATCGAACCCGGGACAGCTAGCATCAGAGGCAAGTGCACTCACCACTGAGCTATCACGCTCCACAATATTCAGAGCCACTGTCATTCTTGCTCATTTGTCCAGGTGGCCATGTTGAATGTCCTTAAAGCACACATGTTCTTTAAGAACATATTTCCTCAGTGTAGTATTGTATGTACATATGTTCATAAAATGCATGTGGTAACAACCCAAGACTGGACCATAAGTACCAACATCGGAGATTCAAAACAGGCACAAACAGACTGACCCCACAACCAGACTGACCTGATTATCATGGATTTTGCCAAGGCCTTCGACAAGGTACCTCACAGGAGGCTATTGTACAAACTAGATCATTATGGGATTAGAGGATCCACACTTAAGTGGGTTAGCTCATGGCTCTCTGGACGCACTCAACAAGTTGTACTTGACGGCCAAGCGTCGGATCCAGTCCCTGTTTTGTCCGGTGTCCCACAAGGTTCGGTACTTGGACCGGTCCTTTTCTTGATATTTATTAATGATCTTCCTGATAATATCAGGTCATCTGTTCGCTTGTTTGCTGATGATTGTGTTTTGTAACGGAACATATATACTACTTCTGACTGTCTTATCTTACAAGATGACCTGGATAGCCTAGCAAGTTGGGAGGCCGATTGGCAAATGAAGTTCAATGTGGCCAAATGTCATTCAATGAGGGTGTCACGGCACCCTCCAGACAAGCAGATTAAATTCAACTACTCATTACATCAGCATACTTTGGAACATGTCCAATCCGCAAAATATCTTGGTATCACCATTACTGATAATCTTGATTGGGGTCAACATATTTCTGAGATTACCTCTAAAGCAACTAGGACATTAGGGTTTCTTAGACGTAATTTGGCTTTTGCACCTAGGCAGACAAAGGGTGTTGCATACAAAACCTTGGTTAGACCTCAATTAGAGTATGCATCACCTGTTTGGCATCCCCATGTTAAAACTCAGGTTCAGCAGGTTGAGAAGGTTCAGAGGACGGCTGCCCGATGGACCTGCAGGCAATGGCGGAACAGTAGCAGTGTTGGTGATATGCTCGATGAGCTGGAGTGGCCATCCTTGGAGGCCCGTCGCGAGCAGTCCTCTTTAACCTTCTTTTATAAGATACACTCTGACACAGTGTCTCTTAATAAAGATAAATACTTGACCCCTGTGACTACTTCAACTCAAACAAGGGCATCAAAACTAAACAACAGTCAATATCGTAGGTTTTGTTTGTTTTGTTTGATTTGATGTTTAACGTCCCCGTCAACACTGTAAAGGTCATTTTGGAGACGTTGCTTCCAATTTTGTGGGACTTTTACCCGAAATTGAGATTAAATGACATCTCAAGCCCTGTCGCCTAATGAAACCAATAGGGTTTATTAGCATGGACGGTCCGCCTCGCACCGCGGTTCCTGGACAGGCTTAGATCCTCTAAGCGGTTTTACCAGTACTAGTATGCGGGCCGGATTCAGCTCTGCGTGGAAGCATCATGCAGCCCATATATTTCATCAAGCCCCTATGGGCGGGGGCGCCAATATCGTAGGTACCAGGCCTATAGTGATGCCCTGAAGATTTCTTTCTTCCCTAGAACTATTCCTCAGTGGAATAGTCTTCCCTCCTCTGTGGTAAATGCCAAAACTGCAGAGGAGTTCAAAGCCCGCATGGTGTAGATTGGGATCCAGAGGTGTGCGTTTTAGTACACCTCTGAAAGCAGATTGTAAATAGTTTTAAGAACTCATCCGGTGTGTTTGTTTTTTTTTTGTTGTTTATTTGCTAAATTCTAAATTTAGCGCACCACCCAACTGAGGTAATGGCCAAGTTTGACCGAATCAGTATATGAAGATAGATAGATAGATAGGCCGAATGAACACAGGGCCGAAAGTTACGATATGACACGTCTCACACACCTCTTTGAATATCACGTTTCGTTTCACGCAGATAATCATCTGGATTTCTGCACAGCACTTTGACTTTCATGATCCTATCATTGTCAGTTAATCGTTGCCACAGCTTAATTAGATCTCCGTTCAATTATAAACTCGTGTTTACAGCGGCATCCTAAAACCGGAAGTCATTATGCTGGGGTATAGCTAAACAGCGAAATTAAGGTTCCTTTCGCGAAAGGAAGATTTGCCTACGCAAGGGTTTAACTGAGGTAATGGCCAGATATGACCGACTCAGTATAAGAAGATAGATAGATAGATAGATAGATAAGGGTTGGTCAGGCATGGAAAAGCTTCGTCAGTATGAGCCTATGTGGCCTTAATCCTTGCCACAAGATTTCTACTTAGACCCCAACAGAATCACAACCTATGTTTGTAGTATAAATAATAAAACATATGACGAAATAAACAAAATAACAGCATTCATTCAAAATATCAGTTGGACACGACTTTTGTGGAAGTCACTTTCTTCTATTTCATTCCAGGTATGCGGCACTTATTATGAGTTAAAGCAAACTTAACACATGTTTAATCTCGTTAGAAAATTAATGGCCCGTAAAATCGCTCAAAGTCCGTACACCTAATTCATCGCCAGCAAGAAATGTATGCGGTTAAATTTCGGGTCGGGTATAAAAGCCAAGGCCGCGCCGGGCCGAGCCGCCGAGCCTACCGAAAATTTTATTTTTAGTACCTAGTTACAAGTTAGATATATATTTGGGTGAATGTGGAATTTAATTATTATATATTAGATATGTTATAAATAGAAGTAGTTTTACGTATCTACATGGCTTATTTATCTTTTAATAGCTGTTTTCCGAAATCCAGGGGTATAAAAGCCAAGGCAGCGAAAAAGTATTGAAAATTCCGAATTTCTTTCAAATTCATCGGTTTAATTACTTCTTTTTGGCCTTATGATATTTGAAATTGATTATACTTATTATGTGTTCGTGATAAAATTAAATATATTCACCAGAATCACCTTAATTGATCGAATTACTTATTTTATTTTTGTTTCCATTTTTAGAATTACCTTATTACAGGAAACGACCGAAAATGACCGAAAGGGAAGGCACACAACGACCGAAATGATCCGAATCGAATGACGACCCATGCTGTTCAGTGACATCAGACTGTTATCCCAGTGAACAAAATTTGTATATGCGACGTTGTTTAAATGATTGTTCAAGGACTTCAGGGTTTTATGACGTTGATTCGACGTCGTTAAATGGAAATCAACACTCTTGTCCACCAACCTTTTTTATAAAAATGTGTAAATAGATGTTCCCAGCAGGCACTCCACGTTGAATCAACGTTGAAACAACGTAGATTCAACGTTGTGTGCCTGTAGGGTTCTGTTTACTGCCAGTAGGAGCTGTTTACGGACTGGTGACCAGGAGGACGCGGGTTCGATACCTGCTGAGGTCGGCAGCATTCTTTCGTAGAGATTGAACATGTAATATTTTCTACGGTCATTCTCTCTGTTCCACTGATTCAAGAAGGGCAGTTGTCAGCCTGCTCTGGAAAAGTGTGGATAGGTAAACTTACAGGCTTAAAAATGACTTAAATAGTGTTGACTTGGTCGTTAAAAATAGAAATGAAGGCAATGATCCAAATTCAAACAAAGCAATAAAGAATTAAAAATCGCTTTTTTTTCTTTTTTTTTTCTTCTTTTTTTATTCGAATGTATACATGCATAATGATAATAATAATAAAGAACATTACTGCTAAGCAGTTTATGTCTATTTTATTTAGAATCCATATCAAACCCCAATTTTTTATAGTATATACATTATTTACATTAAACATTATTTCGGACACATAGAATGTTGGTACTCGTTAGAACTGCCTTGTCGAAGTTGTTCTAACGAGTATACACAATCTATGAACACATAGATTGTGGGTACTCATCAGAACTGCCTTGTCGAAGCGGTTCTAACGAGTATCCACAATCTATATTTACGACCCTTTCAATCACCAAGGCGGTGGTATTGCCCATCTATATATGCAATCTATGAACACATAGATTGTGGGTACTCATCAGAACTGCCTTGTCGAAGCGGTTCTAACGAGTATCATGATGATCGCAGTTCAGTTAAATTAAAGAATCGAATGCTTTAAGAACCTTAATTGACAAGATCTCACAAATTAAAACAATTAGGTGAGTCAATTAATGCACAATCACTTACTGACTGATGGATATTAACAAGCAATAATAATACAATAGGTAAGTATCAAAACATAATTAATATGTCTAAAACATGATTAAGAAATATGATGAGTTTCATAAAGCTCTATCTTTATTTCCTACCATTCAGATATTATATTTAAATGCCCTTATCATTTATTTGACATTGCCGTTCGTTGCGGTTCATTACGACGTGGCCTACATAAATCCACCAAAAGTACGGTTATTACAAATACTAAAAGGAACTGACTGGAATTTTTACAATAAAATATTTAGAAAATACTTTTTTGGGGTTGTCATGTACATGTTTTCACACATTCATATCTATTTCATTCAAATTCGATCAAAACGTACGAAAAAAACCGCCTTGGCTTTTATACCCCTAAAATTTGGCAAATTTGCTATAAAACAACAATTAGGGCACCAAAAAGAACAAAATTTATGCTGAGTATCACATTTGATATATTTAACATTATCATATCAAAATTTACCACTAACATTTCATTTTCGGTTAAAATTCCGAAAAATAAAATCTTCGGATCGGCAATTTTTGGCTCGGCGGCTCGGCCCGGCCCGGCGCGGCCTTGGCTTTTATACCCGACCTAAATTTCGTCGTTGTTTAAGTAAACAGTGTAGACCCAGATCAGATGCCGCATTTTGCGGCCCAGATCAGACGCCACGTTTGTAACGTCTGATCATTTGGGTCTACACTGTTTGCCAATGTCCCCCAAATGGGACCCTAGGCATATATGGTTTAAATATCTGATCTGGATCTTCACTGTTTGCCAATGTCCAACAAATGGGACTCTAGGCATATATGAGTTAAACGTTTGATCAAGTTCTACACTGTTTGCCAAGGCGCTTATAATGAGCACACGGCATGCATTATTATCACTATTTGGTACTAATTTTATTAATTTCTGACGACCCGAAGTGGAGATATTAGGGATAAGGCACCACTACCCACAACATCCAAGTCAATTTATTAATTTCTGACCACCAGAAGTGGAGATATTAAGGATAACGTACCACTGCCCCCCCCCCCCCCCCGCAAGACAAACAATGTATATATCCCATAATAGTCAAATGCTTTCATGGCGCTCAATATTCACAAATGTAATGGAAATATTGGTCTTCTTTTCCAAATTACGTCTATTTACTAAAAAAAGTGCCTTTCATAGCAAAAATCTTCCTTTCGCGAAAGGAACTTCCTTTCACGAAAGGAAGGTTCCTTCCGCAGTAGTGCATGATGCTTCCACCCAGAGCTGAATCCGGCCCACACACTAGTACTGGTAAACCGCTTAGAGGACCTAAGCCTGTTCAGGACCGTCCATGCTAATAAACCCTATTGGTTACATTGGGCGACAGGGCTTGAGAAGTCATTTCATCTCAATGTCGGGTAAAAGTCCCACAAAATTGGAAGCAACGTGTCCAAAATGACCTTTACAGTGTTGACGAGGACGTTAAACCTCAAATCAAACAAATCCTTCCGCGATTTATTATGGCGCACTACTTCATTCCTCTATCCTACAATGAAACCGATATTTAAAATGTTTAGGAGAGACTCATTTAAACATGTCATATTTTCAGCTCCTCTTGACTCCGCTTAATCTGGTCCATCCATGGGCTGCAGCAATAATCATCCCGGCACCAGGCACCACTGTAGTAGGAGAAAAAATAAAAAAAATAAATCCAGTCTAGTGCCCCGACCGATGATTAAAGGAGGGTGATAACTCAGTGGTTAATCCACTTGCCTCCGACACCAGAGGTCCTGGGCTTGATCCCCGGCAGCGACGACAAAAAGTCGACGCCCAAACACACTCCAACGACACCACCTGCAAGGATGAATCACATTTCCAGATTCCTTTGACTCCGCTGCATCTGCCCCCACCCCCGGATTTATGGGTAATCATCCTGGCACCAGATACCACTGTAATCTGAGGAGAACAATCTGTAAAGAAAAATGCAGTCGAGTGCCCTGAATATGGATTTCCACTTGTTGGTTCCAATATAGTTGCAAACGATTGATCTGACTTTAGGAAAGAACAGTTTCCTCTGGGCATGCAAAGCTGAGCATTCTAATAGCATATGAGTAATGTCCTCGTCGGCAAAACCACAGCAATTACAGGTTGCACTAACTGTTGATCTAATGAATTTACTTTGACTTGATAGATTTTGTAAGGTAACCGGGCGCTAAAAGCACATAGGGGCTACCCCCATCTCGCTAAATGGGATTAGTTTATGAACTGCTCTTCCCAAGGCCTCCAATGTGCTGGCACTTGTCAATTCGACAGGTGTCAGCTGACCAATGGGAATATACTGAACTATTAATCGGAGGAAGGCACAAATCGCACCCAAAGGAACAGCGTTTGTCCTAAGAAACACAGTTCTGTAGCGATTTTAGAATTTTGAGTGCAGGAATCAGACCAAAGACGGGCTCTAGTATGTGATGACGTGTTGCCAATTTCGACTGCCAAATGTGTCAGAGCACAGCCCTGTTTTCGAATGTTTGGCCGAGGAAAAAAGCTAACATACATAATCAGCTCTGGCTTCCATTATTCTCTGCCTCCACCCCTGACATGGCAAAGAAAACGCCTTCGGTCACGATGCTTGTTAAATGGTGATAACGCATGAAATTTTTGAATTTTGAACAGGCATCTATAGCTAAAGTGAGCCAGGATGGGTGACTAATAGACCAGCCAATTCCAGATATTGCAAAAAGTCCTAGTACCCGTGCTCTCATCACGGAGACCTGCCTATGCAAGTGGGGTTCAAAATTGGACAGGTGTGTCTTCGTGATGTGTTTGGAGGTACATGTATGTGTTTGTTTGGGAAAGGCAGTGATGAGGCTAATCAGCCGTTTTGCAATCCCGCTATTTTTTATTTTTGAATGGTCTTCCAAAAGGCATTTTTAAGGGACTTCCTATTTCCAAATACCTAGCAAATGGTGGATATTGCCGTTGCCCCGCCTATAAAGATATTTAACGCGTGACCTGTCCCCGTTTGTATGCTCTGTTCTGGCAGTATTTATGCCGTCGCTTTGCATACTTCCGGGGACTTCATTCTGTTGGTACCTAGGGGGAGCCCAGTACGGGCTTTCTCCCAGGTGCCCTCAGGATGTTGTCCTGGCGCTCTCCGTCGAGCCCCCTCTCGTTCCTGAAATAGAAAAGTCGGATTAGTGCTTTGGGACCCCATGTGTGCGCTCGGATCAGTGTAGTTGCGTCCAGTTTCTTGTCCCCCGGGGTCCCACCTGTACCTGTAATACATGTACAAACAAAAGTCATTAGTGCATATTGCGCTTGTGCTAATATGACCGCGCTATCCGTCACATATTTTGGCTTCCCATTCTGTGCTCAGGGCGGGCCGGGCTTGTGAGGGGGGAGTCCCTCCCCCCCCCTCCCCCCCCACAAAGGCACGGTCCGGCTCTTAGGGTAACTTGTTCAAAACCAAGTTAACGGGTGGCGCGGTTATTGTGAAGAATACCCTTCCCATGGGGGCTGCCTGTCCTGCAGCGGCATGTTACCTCATCGAAACACTCATAAGTGCAAAGCACATGAGCCGCAACCACAGTGTCCCGAATCGGCTTGTCGCCGCAGGTTCAAGCATGTCCGTGGGAGTTTTCGGGCTATGGGATTTTCTTATGATGCACCCTTGCCCGTGGTCTGTTATGATGCTGAAGGTATGGGAGGGTCATTGGTTTGTCCTTTGACGGGGGGTAGCCTCGGCGGGGCACCCATAAGTGCAAAGCAAATGAGCCGCAACCACAGTGTCTCGCTTTGACGCCCCCGTCTCAGGTCCAAGTGCAGATTGGCGGTAGGTGATGGTTGCCTAAGCGCGGTGTGTGGGTAACAACAGCTGTTTTTCTTATATTACTTCCCAGTAATTTGTATCTTTAAGGAATTCTTTAACCACCTCGGCTATGGCCGAGCAGTGTTTTACGGGGGGAGCGAGGAGATCTTGTAGGTGTACCGATTCATATCCTAATTTGAACATTTCAGATTTTATCTCTTCTCGTGCATGGGCGTTTGTTACACATTCAAACAAGATGTGTTGTCTCTAGTTCATAGTTATCGCATTTTCTGCATAGACCCGTTGTGTTTCCTTGTTGAGTGAGGTTGGCATTTAGGCCGTTATGGTTAAATCTCAAACGGGAGAGCACCACGTCTAATTTTCTGTTGTTGCTAAATTGGTGGGCAGATTTACCCGATGTACCTAAATACAGTAATGATGCGTAATGTGGCGTAATGATGCATAATGTGGCGTAATGATGCGTAATATAGCGTAATGATGCCTAAAATGGCGTAATGATGCCTGAAAAAGCATAATGATGCGTAATGTAAAGTAGAAGTAAAACAAAGATCAGGAATTGATACAATTAACTTACTCCATCCATAAAAGACACCAAAGGGAAAGAAATACAAACATTAAGCGACCAGACCATAATGGAAACCTAAACAAAGGAAGGCCATATGGACAGTTACTTTCCCACAAAATGGCCATATGGCTATATAGCCATATAGCCTATTTTATGAATTTATATTTACTCCAGAACATATAAAGTTTTTTCCCGCATCCTGATACCCACAGCCAAATAGCCCAACTCCAAGGGAGGTTTTCGCGATCCATGGTGGAGATAAACTAATATAGTTTAGAATCGCCTCGTAGAGACGGTTCTAACGAGTACCTACAACCTATATATTGGTATAAGTTGTGTGCGCTCATTAGAACCGCCTCGTTGAGGCGGTTCTAACGAGTACCCACAACCTATGTCTTTTCTCTCTGGCAAAAATCCGTTGAAGTTTTCTTATTAAAACTGCAAAAAAAAAAAAAAAAAAACGTGGGCGCTCGTTAGAATCACCTCGTTTCGCCAAAATAATGAAAACCCCTGTAAACCCGATTTTTTTTTTCTCTGCATCAAGTGTGGTTTAGAGGAATGTTCATTACACGGACTTATTACCCGATGTGATAACATTCCTATGTAATATAGGAAAAAAATTGGTATTTCTATTCCAAACATAGATTGTAAATGCGTACTCGTATCATCGAGGCGGCTCAAACTGTACCACAACGTATGATTGGAGTATAACCATGAAAATAATGCATAGGGGACCTATTTAAACCCCACATCTTATCAGGTTTAACAACTTAGCGATTAATATACATGTATTAGTTTTGGCTTATTATCAAGATCTATACTTGCAATGTAAGGGAAAGAACACAAAATATTGTTCAAAGAATACAATCATAAGTTATGTCATATTCATTCCAAAATGACGATAAGTCCAATTTATCTTTCAGTTCATTTTAATTTTTTTTTCTTTCCTTCTTTCTCTATTAAATGATTTTCACACCTTCTTTAATTTGGCGCGCGATTAAAGGTGCTCGTGCTGATTTATATTAACATGCTTTTCACACCTGAAGTGAGACGGGCAGGTATCCATTGTTTAACAGAATGCCATTATGGATTAACGGCATATCAATTAAAGCAGACAAGACATCATACACTATTATCATTAAAGACACATGCCGAATTATAAAGTCATTAAAATTCACACGTTGAAGTCCGTTCATTTGTATTTATTTGATTTGATTAATTTGGTTTGATTAAACTAAGAAGGTCATATTGGAGCAGATCAGCCTAAGCAAACAGTGCAGACCCAGATCAGAATGCTCCTGAATGGGGAAGTCTGAACACGGTCTACACTGTTTGCCATTCTCTGTACCTTTTGGGCTCCTTGCTGGATTGTGAAAGATTTTTTTTTAAATTTTGGATAATTACAGGAATTTCTCAGTGTCAGAGTTAGAGGATTTTTACGGTATCCCTATTGGTAAACAGTGCAGGCCCAGAATACTGTCTGAGCAGGGCCTCCACTGTTTGCTGGTATCATTTAACCCCAAAATCTTTTGGCAAACAGTGCATGCCGAGAAAACTGTCTGATCAGGGCCTCCACTGTTTGCTGGTATCCTTTAACCCCAAAACAATTTGGCAAACGGTGCAGGCCCAGAACACTGTCTGATCAGGGCCTCCACTGTTTGCTGGTATCCTTTAACCCCAAAACCTTTTGGCAAACGGTGCAGGCCCTGAACACTGTCTGATCAGGGCCTCCACTGTTTGCTTAAAAGTCTTTTTCCAAATAAATTTTGAGAAAACAACCCGTCACCCCTAAATTTTGAAATGGGCTCCTGCTTATGTAAGGAGGAAGATTCCATGTGGTACAAAAAGGGTTAAACCCTAGTTTTCTGCGTATGAAGTGGGGTTTACAGGGGTTTTCATTACATGGACTTGTAAATATGAAATTTGAGACGAACATGTACAAGCAGTGATTTCTCCAGTCACCTCGTTGACATCTCCAAACTGGCTACTTTTCTGATGAAGATCTGTTTTCTTTTTCATCCTGCAAAGATAGGTTGTGTGCGCTCGTTAGAACCACCTCGGTGGGGTTGTTCTGACGAGTACCCACAACCTATGTCTTGGAAAGGGGTTTGAAGGGGTGATCAAATCACGGAGTTGTTTACGTGAATTTCTTTCAATATTTCTTTCTTTCTTTCTTTGTCTCTTTCTTTCAATCTCATTAAGATAATGTACCCGTGCGATATATAGATTTCTTTTTAAATCTCCCAACTCTACTTTTCTGCTGAAAATATAGTTTGTCTTGAGGCAAAAACATAATAATGTATACCTCCACCCCCATAAACCCGAGTTTTCTCTCTGATGAAAATCGCCCCCCGCCCATCGGGGCTTGAAGAAATAGATTTGCTGCATAATGCTTCCATGCAGAGCTGAAACGGACCGCACACGAGTACTGGTAAACCGCTAAGATGATCTAAGCCTGCCAAGGCAAAGCGAGAGGCTAAGAAATGGTCTGCTTCAGTTACAGCAACAAGACCTAGTCAGACCTCCACGCGACACAAGAGCGATGTCAGTCAAAATGAAGACTAAACTATTCATACTGGAGATAATCCTTATGCATTTATCATGAACAAAACAAATACGTTCGCTCTTGTGCGATGCCAGCTGGAAACGATGGATAATATATTATCTGTAGGCTAACATGACATGTCGCTTATTAATTGGGACGGTATCTCATTCGACATCAAATTATCTAAAAAAAACCTTTCCTTTCGTAGCGAAAATCTTCCGTTCGCGAAAGGAACCTTCCTTTCGTGAAAGGAAGGTTCCTTTCGCAGATCAATCCGTCTTCTTTTAGACATTTTGGAGTAACAAGTCTGTAACAAAGATAAGTGGTCATTTTCAGGTATAAATTGTTCATCTTTACGCTACATTACGCATCATTACGCTACATTACGCATCATTACTGTTTTAAGGCAGACCCAGATTTACCTACTGTGGGCTGGAGGAGTTGGTAATGCCTCCCGGTGTTGGTTGGGTTTCTATCCCATATAGCTTGCCATTTTCTCGTTATGGCGGTGTCTATGATTGTATAGATCTCCCGTTTTGAAGGGAGAGTATAATCTTTAATACCTATATCTAGTGCTAATCTGGCTGTTTCGTCGGCCGCCTCATTACCGGGGATGCCGACGTGGGATGGGATCCAGTCGATTTCAATGTCTTGCCCTTCTCTTTTTGCCTTATCTAGTTTAGACAGGATTGAGTCTATCTATCTATCTATCTATCTTCTGATACTGCGTCGGTCACATTTGACCATTACCGCAGGTGTATATTACATACACTCCAGTTTTGCAGGATGAAAGCCTACACAGTAATCATGTAATTACGGTAGGGATCTTTAACCTGCACAGGGGTTGGTTCTCCCTGCACAGGGGGCCTCCAGTTAACGTCCCGATCCGAAGGACGGTGCACTTAATGACATTCATCCCTGCAAATGATGCCAATGGAGCGTGTTCGGACACCGAAATTTTATCGCCGCTGCCGGGGATCGAACCCGGAACCTCTAGCATCAGAGGCAAGTGCACTAACCACTGAGCTATCACGCTCGACAGCTATCACGCTCGACTATGATTGGTCAGGTCGTGTTTTGGATTTTCCTGACTGTATGGCCTGGATAGCGCTAAGGCTGTCCGTGAATACTGTGGCTTTGGGTGTCTTAACTGTGATGGCCCATGAGATGGCCCAGTGAATGGCAATCAGTGTGAATTTACTTTGCGGTACCTTGCGGTATTTATTACGACCCTTGTGTTCAAATGCTTAAGCGACTCAAGTTGAAGTTTTGTAAATGTTGAAAGCGGCAACTGGAAAGTTGAAAAGTTTTGTAAACTTCCTGGTCGTGTTTTTTTTCTCTGCTTCAACGCGTAAAAAAGTTTGGTAACGATACCAAATTCAGTTTAGAATTTAGGATACATAATGTTCAAATCTGGATTAGTGACAACGCATAAAACATACAATTTAGTGCCAAAATGACGAAATCTCAGCAATTTTTCGTCTGCTTTTTTTTCGTTTTACAGCATTTGGTAAGAATTTTATGTCCCATATATTATTTTTTATTTGCATTTGAGTAACACATCATTGTAACATTGTAGCTCAGTAGAGTGCGAGAGGCCCTGGGTAGCGCTATGTCACAGGGTGTTTTTTAGGTAAAACTTAATAGGAGGCTTAAGGATACCGATTATGACGTCATTCTTGCACATGCGCAAAGCACTGGCCATCATTTGAAATGGCCATCACTTTTCAAATGTATTGGCGGAACTTAAAATGCTAACAGTTATCAGACATTATGAGAGAAAATATACCCGTTTACATTGAAATAATTCCTTGTTTTGTTCGTTTGATTTGAAATTTTGAGGTTTAACATACCCGTCAACACTGTAAAGGTCATTTTGGAGACGTTGCTTCCAATTTTGTGGGACTTTTACCCAACATTGAGATGAAATGACATCTCATGCCCTGTCCCCAATGAAACCAATAGGGTTTATTAGCATGGACGGTCCGCCTCGCACCGCGGTTCCTGGACAAGCTGAAATAATTCCTTGAGAAGGAAAGAATGATATTTTGCTTTTGTTACTGAAATTCATTTATCCTGGATTTTTTTTTTAATTGACGAAAATCTCTTCGTGAATGGCCCATGTCAATGGCTTGAGATACCGTTATTCACGAAATACTAACAAAATAAGTTTTTACTTAACTTTTCGTTTTATTTGCTATCCAAGTATAGCTATCAATTACGGACAGAACTTAGATCTATCTATCTATCTATTGAGAAAACTTCCAATGATCTGTCTACATGTGCTATTTAAAAAAGAATGTCCAACAATATGTCTAGAAGTGCAGTTTAAAAAATGTCCCGCGATCTGTCTACATGTGCAATTTTAATAAATTGAACATTCCTGTGGACAGGCTACGTTTGTTTTGGTTTAAACAATATTTTATTTCTAGCAAACGACATGTACAATTAAAAACATTGGAACTGACAAATACGACCTGACAGTAAGTCTGAGGCTTATAAATATCATCTCCTAAAACAAACTGATTTACATGTACGTTACATTTGAGTAATATGACAGACTGACGGACAGGCAGACATATTGACTGACTAACAGACAAAGGGACGGACAGTTAGATAGACAAATAAACATACTGACAGTCGAAATAAACTAATGAGTGGACTGATGGACGGGCATCGAGTCAACATTGGTTCGACATCATGCTGTAGACGCCCACTCCTTCTCACTTCAATGTCACATGACCGTTCGGATGAGAGAGAGAGGTTTGACTGACAGTAGACAGGCAACAGACAGACCGACTGACTGAATGACTGACTAACGGATGAATGGACGGACATTTAGACAGACAAATAAACATACTGACAGGGCCAAAATTAAAAAGGTGTTGGTTTGCTGGTTACCGACCGACCCGAAATTTTCGTGCGACCCGAATTTTTTTTTGCCGTCAAAAAAAAAAAAATAATTTTTTCCGACTCGTTCCGGTAACGTCCGGATTTTAGTCCCAACGTTTCTTTTCCATATTTGAGTTCGTGTCGCATCATTGTAACGCGTGCGTGATCCGCCTCAGCTGACCGCTTTAAACTTCATTCAATTGTCAATAAGCGTTTCGATGACAGCAGATCGTCTCTAGAAAATGGCCGCAAAGGCACCAAGTGCCGAAGCTACATTCTGCGTTTCGGTTGAAGTTCAAAAAGCACAACACAAGCGGATCACAGTTGTCAAAAATGTATTAAAGCATTTGCCAACTTTTCACACATGGGAGGACTTGTTTAATGACGCCATCAGAAAGAACTTCTTGCTCTTAAGTTTCACTTTTTGGCAGCAAGACCTGGAAAATAATGATGCAGTTGTTAGCAAGTTTATATTTTAAGCAAGTTAAAAGATATCAAGAACAGAAACATGCATCAAAGTTATGCAAATCATATGCTTTGTCTATTTCGATTAAAAAAAAAAAACGAGGAAAAAAAAAAAAAGCCGACCGACCGACCCACTTTTACAAGAGAAAAAAAAAAAATAGCCGACCGACCCACCCACCTAAAATTTTCTGGGTCGGTAAACAGCAAACCAACAATTTTTTAAGGTTGGCCCAGGCAAAAAAACTGAGTGGGCTGACAGGCGGGCATCGGCTCGACGTCATGCCGTCGACAACCACACCAACTCACTTCAATGTCACATGACCGTTGAGATGAGAGAGAGGTCTGACTGATCCCTGTATCCAAGAAGCTCGTAATGTAAGGGCTGGGCAGGTTGAACAAATCTACAGATTTTCCAGATTTTACTATAAAACCTTGCACTTGCGTAGAAGTGTTTCATTCTCGTGCACTGAAAGGGTGTTCTATGTTTGTTTTGAATTTAGTGTTCCAATCCCACTGAGTCTTGATGGGTCCGAGCACTGGGCAAATGACATTTTATTAAGCACCGCCGTATTATCGCCAACGCAATTTTCTGACGTTTCATCGACGTTGTAAAGTCAAATTCAGTGCATTAATTTGATGTTGGTTTGATGTAGACACGACGTTGTTGACACCCTACATGTCGGTTTATGTGGCGTTAAACTGTAATTTACATTTACCTACGCTCGCTTATTCTTGGTACCCTAAGAGAGAGAGAGAGAGGACTCTATTTGGGTCGTATGTACAATATACCTTTAAGAGCAGCTAACTAAAAAAATAACACTTGGGATTTACCATCATGAAAAACACGCCTGTGCGATTTTGACCCCCTCAAACCCCACTTTTATATAGTAAACCTGGGGTTTACCGGGGTAAACATTATTTTTCTTATTTTTGCTCAAAAACATAGATTGTGGGTACTCGATAGAACCGCCTCGTCAATCTATGTTTTGAGCAGAAATAAGGAAAATATTACAACAATTTTTCATCTTAAAATTTTCATTTTTTGGCCGAAAAATTGATAATGTATTTGTATCTATATAGGCATGTTTTGTAATGCAAAATTACACATCTGGCAGCATATCTGTGTTCCTCCCATTATCTTGCATTAGAATTTGCCAAAAGTTTAAAACAATTCCACTGTTTTACGCTGTCATTATCACTTTATCTGTCCCACTGCCTTGAAGCAATACGACAGTTGACGTCCAGGGCTTTTCCCGTTCTGTTTTTAGAACCGGAAGTACGGTACGTCTCAAAAAAAGTTCATATTCGTAGTTGTTTTGTTCCTGATTAAGATTGCAGTATCAAGTTGCAGTATCAAGTTTTCTGTTCAACAAAAAAGTGGCAGTTATACTATCTGTCTAGGGAACAAGGCAAATCACTGACAAGACAACTCACTGACATTGTTTTTGGTGACAATTCAGCATAAGTTTAATTTTTAGTTTTAAATGGTCTTTGCACCTTTATAGTGGTCGAATGGAGATAAAATTCATATCTGTCTAATATCAAAGTAAACCTGCATATCTTATCTCAACAATGAGTCCTACTGTTATTTTATTGAATGAGTCCTACTGTGTATTTTGGGCACCAAGGCAACTTGAACACCATTAGGGTCAGCCATATTTTTATCTATCTGGGCCACATTGTAATTTTGTTGTTTCTGGCATTATTCCCGGAGCAGCAGATATGGAGAGTGAAAACGCGGCCTTGGTTACAAGGAGCAATCATTTAAATGTTATTAGAATGCTTTCTTATCAACATACATTGCAAACTCACATCATAAAAGTGAGATTTCCAGACTTCTGTTGACAGCTAAATATTTTCTTGCATTTCGCGGTCTTGTTTACATCAAGTGCCTCAATGACTTGGAAGAAAGCCGCACTGCTTTAAAGCGATCTCTGTGAATGGCGCATAAACAAAGGGGTGTAACTCTGTAAGACAATGTTTTTTGTTCTTACACTGAAGAATGTAAAATCTTCTGAATGCCTGAAGTAAGAGCATGCACATTCTTTCCTTTACTTGTTATAGTCAATTGTTATTAGCTCTCCATAAATATATATTTTTTTACCCCAACAGGATTGCCAGGATAGAATGGTTTTTGTACGATTGAAAGAAGGATAGCAGTGAATCATTTTTAGAATGCTTACAGTACTTTATGGCGTATTTGCATACTGCATGCTAAAATATTGGGATTTTGAAAACGTAACTAACAGTGTGTTTGGAGTGTGAAAAATTTCAGAAAAAATATTCAAGCAACATTTGATTCATTCAGTTAAAGCTAAAAAATCTGGGCTCATGCGTATAAACAGACGAAAAATATGGTATCCATTTAAAAATATCCAAGTTTAGCCAAGACTGAAAGATGTCATAATTACAAACTTACAAGCTGCGTCCACCCATAGGGGCTTGAAGAAATATATGGGTTGCATGATGCTTCCAAGCAGAGCTGAATCCGGCCCGCACACTAGTGCTGGTAAACCACTTCGAGGAGAGGATCTAAGCCTGTCCAGGAACCGCCGTGTGAGGCGGACCGCCGAGGCTAATAAACCCTACTGGTTTCATTGGCCGACAGGGCTTGAGATGTCATTTCATCTCAATGTCGGGTAAAAGTCCCACAAAATTGGAAGCAACGTCTCCAAAATGATCTTTACAGTGTTGAGGGGGACGTTAAACCCCAAATGAAGCAAACAATCAAAACAAGCTGCACTGGAATTCTATATTTAGGAAAATGATATGTTATGGTGAATCTAAAAAAGTGGTCTTATTCCTGTATAGAGAAGACAATGTGGTCTCACTTTAAATAACTTACTTAAAGGTGCATTATTGAGCTATCCGGAAATAATGCTTCCAAAAATAAAATATATATACCCGGTAGCCGGTATTTTTCTTTAAAACTATACAAATCAATGCATTTTATGCAAAAATGCGAACAATTATGATGACAGGTAAACAAGTTTGAGAGGGATTCCCTAACTAGGTTTAGAACACTAGTTAGATCTATTTTAAGTTTGTGACAAAAATAGAATCCCCATATATGACGTTATGCAACGTTCATTTTTTGGCCTTGTTTACTTAGGCCATGCCTGAATCGGAAAAAAATATGACGCTGAATACCATGCCATAAGTAACTACACTCAGAGACGATACTGCCACCATGTATGTGTAAAGTGACAGATTTATTTTTAGTTTATTTCCATCGGCTGTTTCATTTTACGAGGAACTTTTGAAACCGTTTGGAATATTGCGCTATATTTTTTCACGGTGTCTCTTGGTGGTTATTAGGTCGTATGCATTATTGCAAAAAGTAGTGCCAAAATCACTCTTCAATACTCTGGGGCTATAGTCCCCAAAATGAGAATTGTAATTCCGGTTTACTTTCTTTTGGATTCATGGCTCTTTGAACATTGAAAATAGTGATCTCAGTCATGTATGGTATTCCAGTCAACTTTATTAGGGGGAAAGAGTGATGCATCCTTACTTTGAATTCCTTTTTGGGGCAATGGTCACAGAGTGATTAGAAGAGAGTGAATTTTGTCTCAATGCAAAATGCCGATTTTGTACAGGAAACCCAAAACAGGTAATTGGCAAACAGCGCAGATCCAGATCAAATGCCACGTTCTGCGGTGTGTGTGATCTGGGCCTACGCTGTTTGCAAATAATTTACTATTTTCAAAATAAATTTTGAAGAAAATACAACCTGGCATCCCTAGATTTTGAAATGATATTGTGCTTATAAAGGTAGCAGATTCCATTCAGTACAAAATGGGTTAAAATACTCCATTATACAAAATATTATAGCAGAGTTCAATTATATTCTCTCTGTTATCAATAAATAAGTTGTTTTGGGGATAGAAAATAACTTATCCCATTTCTACTGGCTGGTCCTTTTTAGGGCATGCACAATCGAAATGGTAGGGTTTTTAAGGAGATACCAATAAAAAAATAGCGGGTGATGGTAAAACAGTGCAGTTCCAGTTCAAATGTCGCCTTCTGTGGCATCCGATCCAGCCTACACTGTTTGCAAACAGTTTAGCTATTTCCCAAATAGATTTTGAAGAAAACACAACCTGACATCCCTACATTTTGAAATGATCTTGTGCTTATTTAGTTAGCAGATTCCATTCAGTATGAAATGGGTTTTAGAAAGTATAGCAGAGTTCACTTATATTCGCCCTGGATAAGAATACACATAAATATGTCATTTTTGGTGTGTTTCTGATAAATAAAGAAGTTCTTTTTGTTATAGAAAATATCTTACCGCATTTCTTTGACAACATAGAACTGGCTAGTGCTTTTTAGGGCATGCACAATCAAACAAGTAGGATTTTAAGGAGAGACTAATCTAATAACAGGGGTTGAGGGTAAAACTAGTGACTACCATGGTAATAGGACGTTTCATTCTGGTGACGTTTTGCCCCAAACTGTCACAAAACAGGGAGGATTTGTCCTAGGACACAATTGTTCCTATCCCGCAATTATTTGTAGGATTTTAAGGAGAGACCAATCTAATAACAGCGGGTGAGGGTAAAGCATGGTGAAAAATACCACTTTATTTGTTTGTTTGATTTGAGGTTTAACGTCCCCGTCAACACTGTAAAGGTCATTTTGGAGACGTTGCTTCCAATTTTGTGGGACTTTTACCCGACATTGAGATGAAATGACATCTCAAGCCCTGTCGCCCAATAAAACCAATAGGGTTATTAGCATGGACGGTCCGCCTCGCACCGCGGTTCCTGGATAGGCTAAGATCCTCTAAGCGGTTTACAAGTACTAGTGTGCGGGCCGGATTCAGCTCTGTGTGGAAGCATCATGCAGCCCATATATATTTCTTCAAGCCCTATGGGCGGGGGCGAAAATACCACTTTAGAAACTATTTGCAACAGATTCTGATTGCTTTGTTTCTGATGTTCTTGTAAACATGGATATACCATTGTTTAAATACTTGCAAGATATGATAAAGAAAAATAAACTTTTTTTTCTAAAATGGAAATTAATAACAACCACAACAACAATGAAAACAATTTTGGTGACCAAACAGTCCCTCAGTACCTGGTCTGTAGTAAATGTCTTCTGTCAAAATTTCTGCTTTGGATCAAACACATGAAAACTGTCAAGTGTACAAATTTTCTGGGTGAGATTAGCTAGTTTCATCAAATTAGGCCTCATCAGTGGCCCCCAATATATTCTAGCCCTATTTAAACTACTATATTCTTTAAGCCTGATTTTTGACCCATTTAGTACCAGAAACCCCAAAACGGGTACCCTGGCAAGCAGTGCAGGCCCAGATCAGATGCCGCAGAACGCTGCGTCTGATCAGGGCCTCCACTGTTTGTTAAAAGTTCAATCATTTTCCAAATAAATTTTGATGAAAACACATCCTGACACACCTAAATTTTGAAATGGACTCCTGCTATATATAAGGAGGAAGATTCCATTTGGTACAAAAAAGGTTAACAACTACTGACCAGATGCAAAATTTGCCTAACACTATCCAAAAATTACAAACCAGTGCCCCATCAGCACTGTCATTGTGATTGACTGTGATATGGCACTTGCTTGATGTAATTGCGGTGATTGGCATCATGCAGTGGTTGCAGCTTTTATTTAAAGAGCTGATACTACAGATCTAGATCATTCTTTATAACACAGACTGTGTAAACACAACACATTTATAAAGATCACATTAAGCTTGTTTTCACTTGGTTTCAACTTCTTTAGAATACGGTTTTGGAAAAATGTACCAAGGTTCAAAGATTGGATACTGGTATTGACCATCCAATAGTAAAAATATTGGACAATGATATAGTTAAGGTTAAAAATGATTAAAACACACCCAAAAGGAAAAAAAAAAATCATACACCGCAACCTCTTTATAACGCTTTTTATCATATGACTCTCATATGTCTGAGAGTGTAATAACGCCATGTAATATTTTCCATAATCCACTAGTGGATTAAATATGCAAATTAGCTAGATACGTCCTGTAACATTACATGGATGACGTCCTTAACAATGTAACGTTTACTAATGGCGGAATATTGACATTTTTGTAAACAATCGTGAATAAAATGCATTTTGAATGTCAAATCATAAATAGAATCTTGCATTCATGCTCATTTATTATTGAATTTATTAAACTCGTTGAGGAAAAGGGACTAAATGCTCGGCAAAGCTTTGCCGAGCATTTTATCCCTTTTCCTCAACTCGTTTAATAAATTCAATAATACATGAACACTCATGTAAGATCCTCTATTAATGGGGTACAAAGCAGAAACTGTGTTAGTTAGACAACCCTGATATATTTAGATAATATAGGAAAATGACCATCTTGGTTTGTTTGATTTGAGGTTTAACATCCCCGTCGACACTGTAAAGGTCATTTTGGAGATGTTGCTTCCAATTTTGTGGGACTTTAACCTGACATTGAGATGAAATGACATCTCAAGCCCTTTCACCCAATGAAACATATAAGGTTTATAAGCATGGACGGTCCGACTCGCAATGCTTAACCTGGGCAGGCTTATATCCTATAAGTGGTTTACCAGTACTCATGTGCGGGTCGGTTTCAGCTCTTTGTGGATGCATCATGCAGCCCAGCTATTTCGTCAAGCCCCGATGGGTGGGGTCCAATGACTATCTTGGTGTGCATTGTTTGCCAATAACTTGTTTTGGTGGTTCTGGTACGAATGGAGAAACCCCAAAAAGGGTAGTTGGCAAACAGTGTAGGCTCACATCAGATGCTGCAGAATGCTGCATCTGATCAGGGCCTACACTGTTTAAAAATTTTCAGCCAATAATATCCAAATAGCTTTTTGAAGAAACACCCCTGAATTTTGAAATGGACTCCTCCTATGTATAACGTGGAAGATTCCATTTGGTACAAAATGGGTTAAGTACTAATAACAACCTCTATGTTGATTTCAGGTGATCTCAGAAGCTCTGCATGCCTGTACAAATGACACAGTCACAGATTGTTGTCTTTGTTCTCAGTCTCACTGTGATAAAGAATGTCCTTCACCTCTGAATCAGCTTGTTGCCAGTAGCAACCAATACAGCTGTAACTTCTCAGATAGTGGCTCTGGTGCTGAAACCACTACTGTCACACACTCATGGACTACAAAAACAGATATGGACATAACAACTGATCTCAGTGCTACTGATCTCACAACAACAGATGAAGCGAACACAATGTCAAGGACAGATTCTCCCAAACGATCAACACAAGTGATTGTATGTTTAGCTCAATGCCCAGATGGCTTTTTTTCATCACAGCAAACTTGTAACCATTGTGACCCTGCTTGTAAAACATGCAATGCTCCTGGGTTGGCAGGCTGTACAAAGTGCAAATTTACTTACAAAGATACTTGCTATGAATTATGTCCTAAGAATACGACAGTAAATGGCTCAGTATGTATGGACCAAGAAATAAAAGAAGACAAAGATGAAAAGAAAAATCTTCCAATAATTATTGGTGCAAGTGCCGGAGGAGGGTTGGTGGTTGTAATAATTGTTGTGATATTAATTTGTTACTGCCACAGAAAAAGGCGAAACTCAGGAATTACTGAGAGACCAGGCAAGAAAACTGTGCGGAAAACTGTGATGAGTGGAATTTTAGAGGTAAATAGTAGAACAGAAAATTGAAGTCTGACAAACCTCTTTATAATACTGTCCAATCAAATTAACCATTTTTTTTTATGAATGCCACATAGCTCCAGATAAGGGGAGTGGTGTTGGGGGGTTCTTATTTCACAAACTTACAAACTGATTTTATTGATACTTGTTAGCTCTTATTCTGCTGAATAAATCAGTTTAGCCACACCCATGTCTGACTATCAACCAGTCAATTTCACACATTCAGTTCATAGACTGCATAGCAAACAGTGTAGATCCTGATCAGATGGCTTCTTCAGAAGTCAACTGATCAGGATCTACACTGTTTGCAAAGGTAGGGGTTGTCGTTTTCAACAGGATAAGGGTTAGAATTGGTTATTCAGCTCAATGAGGTGGCTCTCAACAAATATCCTGACAAAGGTATGTATCTGAACAGGATTAAATACATTATTCCTTCATTAACCTCATTCATTACTCCCACCCCCACCCTCCCATCCACCACCCCCTTATCTGGAGCTATGATGTCAGAAATATTGGATCTAGCAGAAAAATGTCAGTACAGTTTGGATTTTCTGTTTTGTTGAGAAGAAAATTCATAGACCATGGAGAGCAGTGACCATTTATAATACATATATAGATTATATAGAAAAATGGTCATTTTGTGGTCCTTTTTAGCTTACCTGAGCCGAAGGCTCATAGGTGAGCTTGTAGTATGGTAAGGTTCCGTTGTCTGACGTCTGTTTTCTGTTGTCTGTCAACATTTCAAACATCTTCTCCTCTGAAAGCACAAGGCCGATTGGAGTCATATTTCATGTGGAGCATTCATGGGATGGGGGAACAAAAGTATGTTCGCAGGGTCCAGGTCACATGACCAAAATGGCCGCCATGCCCATATAAGGTAAAAACCCTTCAAAAATCTTCTTCTCCAGAACCAGTGGGCCAATTGGCCTGAAACTTGGAATGTAACATTGGGGACTCAGGCCCATTATATTTTGTTCAAATGATGACCCTTGGATGACCTTGACCAATTTTAGGCCAAGGTCAAATTTGGTCGCATAGACTTTTGTATGGGAAAAAGTCAAAACCGTGTATTTTTTGGAAACTATTGCAGCCTGTGATCTGAAAATAAGTAGATGCAGTAAGCTAAATGGGTGGATGAAACTACATGAGTATTCAAGGTCAAGGTCATTCTTTGACCTTTGTTCAGATATGAGAATTAAAACTTATTTTTCTCAGAAACCACAAAGCCATTTGTAACAAAATTTCATATGAAAGTTTTTAAGAACAAGGAAATAACAATTAATCAATATGAATTTGATCACATGACCAATATGGCCGTCATGCCCATAAAAGGTAAAAACCTTCAGAAATCTTCTTCGCAACCAGTGGGCCAATTATCATGTAACTTGGTATGTGACATTGGGGACTCGGGGCCCATCAAAATTTGCTCAGGTGATGACTCCTGAATGACCTTGACCTTTTTTAGGCCAAGGTCAAATTTGGTCGCATAGACCATTGTATGGGGAAAAAATCAAAACTGTGTATTTTTTGGAAAATATTGCACCTGGTGATCTGAAAATTGGTAGATACAGTAAGCTAAATGAGTGGATGAAATGACATGAGTATTCAAGGTCAAGGTCATTCTTTGATCTTGATTTGAGGTCATTCAGATATGAGAATTAAAACTTATTTTTCTCAGAAACCACTGAGCTGTTTGTAACCAAAATTTCATATGCAGCATTGGGGGCTTGGGCTCATTTGGTCACATAGATTTTTGTATGGGAAAAAGGTCAAAACCATGATTTTTTTTTTTCGGAAACTATTGCAGTCTCTGATCTGAAAATTGATAAATGCAGTTAGCTTAATGAGTGGATGAAACTACATGTGTATTCAAGGTCAGACCATTCCTTGACCTTGGTCTAAGGCCTTCCAGATATGAAGATTAGAATTAATTTGCACTGGAACCTCTGGGCCGTTTGTGACTGAATTTTATACAAAGCTCGTAAAAACAATTAAATGAAGATTTAAATACATGCGTTTGGTCAAATGACCAAAATGGCCACCATGCCCATATAAGGTAAAAACACTTAAGAAATCTGCTCCAGAACCAGTGGGCCGATTTCATTAAACTTGGTATGTAGCATTTGGGATTTGGGCCCACTATAGTTTCTTCAAATGATGACCCCTGGATGGCCTTAACTTGTTTTATGCAAAGGTCAGATTTGGTTGCCAAGACATTTGTATGGGAGAAAGTAAAAAAAAAAAATATGTGTATTTTTTGGAAACAATTGCAGCCTGTGATCTGAAAATTGGTAGATGCAGTAAGCTAAATGAGTGGATGGAAATAAGGTCAACATTATTCTCTGACGTTGGCCCAAGGTCATTCAGATGAAATTAAAATTTATTTTTCATAGAAACCACTACTCCATTTGTAGCCAAATTTCACATGAAAGCTTTTAGGAAGAAACAAATGAAAATTTATTAATATGAATTTGGTCACATTACTAAAATGGCCGCCATGCCCGTATACAATGTATACCCTTCGGATTTTTTCCTTCGAACCAATGGGCCCATTATCAAGTCACATGACTGAGATTAATACTTGGTAAAAACCCTATAAAATCGTCTTCTCAGAAATGAAATGACTCCATAAGCTCTCAGCACTCAGGTGAGTGGCTCAGGACCATTGGTCCTCTGGTTTTCCATTCCCTTTGTTTTTGTTCAACTTAAATACCAATTTCAATTAATCACAGATCTATTTTGCATTGGATTCCAGCCATGAGGTTGAATTTTTTTTTTTTTTTTTTTTTTCTGAATTCATTCTTGATAATGATACCAGTTATATCCATTTCCCTTAAAATTCAACATGCCGATATTTCAATATATATGTACTACACTTCTCCACAATTTTCAGCATGAGCTCAGAAGCAGAATTGTAAACTGTATAGATCCTGATCAGCTGGCTTCCAAAAAGCTAGCTGATCTGGATTTACATATATTTTGGTTTCATAGAAGGATATATCCTCATACAGCATGGTGAGGGTTAATTTATGGTCCTACTTTAGGAGAAGAGAATTATAAATGTATGACTACATGTAATGCTTCCATACAATGAGATGCCAAGCTCTGCAAGGTCAAGTGTTTTTTTCCCCCCATCTCTGATGATCAGCTGGATATGGGTAAAAGATCGGCTAGATATCTGTGAAATAATCTTGAAAGGGCTGTAAAAGCCAGAAAGAAAAAGAAACAAATACTCGAACATGAAATTGTATTTGCATGTGAAATTCAAGAGTCACTTGCCAAAGCTGGCGAGCACCAGTGGGAGAGAATATAAGAATCTGATATTGGGTTCTGTTGTAGATGGGCGTTTCCAACCCGAGGGATGACAGTGCTGAGCGGAACCGAGGCTACGCCGAGAATCCCATATTGGACTCTTTTTCTTGCACAACACCTCCCAAACATTTCCTTTTTATTTTTTTAACGTTTCATTTTTCGCGCACTATACTTTTCATTTTTTTAACAATATTCAATATTCATGATATTCATCCACTGTTTTGCCTGTTAGTTTTGACAGCTCGCATATGTATATTGTTTACAAAATGAAAGTGGTGTGGAAGTAGTTCCGGCAGTTGAATAGAATTGAAGTGAACTTATGTTAGTTGCCTGGGTCGGAACACCAGGGTCAGAACATAAATTTCTATCCCAGGGTAAAATGACGGATTTCCTTGTCTGGTGTGCAAGAAATTACTAGTTTTGTAAAATACACTGACTGTTCTCTCTCATCTAGATCAAGATTTCTGTATGCAGTGGTGCCTGCTTATATCATCATTTTGGATATTAACCCATTTGGTACCAGAAACCCTAAAATGGGTACCAGCGCAAACAGTGCAGGCCCAGATCAGTGCAGGCCCTCCACTGTTTGCAAAATGTTTAGCCATTTTCCAAATAAATTTTGAAGAAAACACAACCCGACACCCCTAAATTTTGAAATGGACTCCTGCTATATATAAGATGGAAGATTCCCTTTGGTACAAAAATGGTTAAACTACCAAGCCATGAGTCCCAGCAGTTCAGTTGGTTGTATGTAACTCTAGGTAAGGCCCCTTTTTCTTCTGAAAAATACATGTATTTTTCTTATTTCTGCACAAAAACATATGCTTTGGATATTCATAAGAAGCAACTTGATGAGACACTTCTTATGAACACGCACAATAATGGTGTTACAAAAGAGGTTGTGGTGTACAACAATACCAAGGCATGCGAAGCAGGATTTTACACTAACACTTGATGCAGAAATAAGAAAAGTTATTTGCGGATACCTCATCTTAAAATCTGGGGCTATCCATGATCATAATTCCATATTCGGAGTAACGAGAATAATTAACCCATTAGTACCGGAAATTCCAAAATGGGTGTGTGTGTGTGTGTGAATTCGGGTTTAACGTCCCTTTCAACAATTTTTCAGTCATATCCCGACGGTGTCTGGTTGCGACAGGGAGCTCAATGCTCACTTTTATAGTGCTGCCTCACTGAAGTATCATTTCCCAGACACATTACATGATACCACACCCAGTCACATTATCCTGACACTGGGTGGACCAGTCCTAGCTCTACCCCGTAAATCTGAGTGCCAAGCGAGGAGCAGCTAGTACCATTTTTAACGACTTTGGTATGTTGCAGCCCGGGATCGAACCCGCGACCTCCCGTTCCCCGGAGCGGACACTCTACCAACTCCAAAATGGGTACCAGGGCAAACAGTGCAGGCCCAGATCAGACGCCGCGGAACCCGGCGACTGATCATGGCCTACACTGTTTGCAAAATGTTCAGCCATTTTTCTAATAAATTTTGAAGAAAACACAACCTGACACCCCTAAATTTTGAAATGAACTCATGCTATACACCGTCCAACCTGTATTAAGCAAGCATCTGAGGGATAACCAAAATGTGCTTGCTTAAGACAGGTGCTTGCTTAATACAGGTGAAATTTAACACATTTGCCTTTTTTGGAACTGAATGCCTGCTTGCTTAAGGAGGGTGGGGAGTAATTCTTTTCTCTTTAGATTTTTTTTATTTGCTTATATTTTGTAGCTTGAAATCTCTGCACTCGTTTGCCGGTATAAAAACATAGGCACACCAGGCTTTTTTTCCAGCTTTTTAGCCTTAAAGAAGGGTACTGTTTTCGAATTTATCGAATGTTTCAATAATTAACCCAGTCATTGACAAATTGTCGATAACAATTGTTTATAACAATATTTCCAAGTTTGGTTAAAAAAAAACACAATGCAGGATAATGTCATGTTTGCGTACCTATGTGTGAAAGACAAACTCTTTCACTGATTTTTTGTCGAAACACCTATTTACAAATGTCCTTTTCTGCATGTTTTGCTGTTTTGAGATGCAATTTTCGCTATATTTGAAAAAAGAATGCATTTTTCGTCTTTAGATTTTTCTAATTTTCACATATACTGTGTAATGATATTAGATACACGAAATAGGCGTGAAATTTGACCATGACACCAGGCATCTGAGAGAAATATTGCAGAAAAAATTACCCCACCCCCCAATAAAAATGGCTAAAAAAGCATTAAAATATTGTTTAAATGACAAGAACAAGGATTATACCTTCTTTATTGCACATACTTTTGCTTCCTAAATGTGATATGAATCAAAGTATTTCATTAGAATTGAAACACAATTTCATTTATAAGTTTTATTGTGTGAAAAATGGATTTTTCTGGCCAAAAAATGCATGTTCTGATATAGCCATATTGTCGTTTTGTTCATGTTTAAAAGATATGAAGCCATTAACATTGTCGCAGACGTTCAAACAATGTCAGATGTATGTTATTAATATACCTGGTAAACATTATTATACATTTTTAGCTTTCTTTTTTGACAATTTATTACCCCACCCCCTAATGAAATTGGTTGAAATTGATAAAAAAAAAAAAAATACAATAAGCTGATGTAAAAGAATATAAAAATTTCCTTTTTCCCATTTGAGTTCCTGCCAACGTTACAGGGAAAGTAGAAACACTTCTAATTATTATTTTTTCTTTAATTTTGACAAGTTTTTTTTTCATGCCATATTGACCGGAAACGCTATTTAATTATCTATTGCCTGTTTATGCAAACTGTGAAAGGGAGGTGAGATAAGTTATCCTTTTACTTTCCGAAAGTGGATAGAAGTGATGGCAATGACCTGGAATCGATACAATTACCCAACACCTCCGATCAGACACACCAAAGGGAAAGAACCACGAACATGAATAACTAGACCGTAATGGAAACATCACTAGCGGAAAGCCAAAATGGCAGTTGCATTCCCACATAGTGGCTTTCGTGGACCTTGAGAAGGCATTTGGTTGAGTGTCTCGAAAAGTCATCTGGGAGGCACAGAGAATATTTGAAGTGGAGGAGTGGAATGTTCGAATGGTCCAGTGGGTGTATGCTAATTCGCGGAGCCGTATGCGTTTTAGTGTTGGTTCCATTGAAGAATTCGAATTGAAGGACGGTGTTCCTCAAGGCTCTCTTCTCAGCCTAATGCATTTCATCAATGTGCTTTATGTCTTGTCATGCGGGTTCTGCTCTGGGGGCCTTTGTAATCATAGTTGAATCACTTCAGTGTGCTACACCACTTCAAAGGCGTCGCCCAAAAACTTCGCATATATATAGTCTCTACAATGCATGATAGCCCCGAACTGGCCTTGAAGAAAAAGATTGTGCTGCATGATACTAACCCAATCACTCATGAGTAGACCGCCCTGCCCAGGTAAAGTGGTGCAAGACGGACGGTCCTTATAAACATATAGATTGGTTTCACTGGCTGTCAGGTTTCATCTCAATGTCGGGTTAAAAGACCCACAAATTGGGAAGTAACCTCTCCAAAATGACCAATATTATGTTGACGTTAAAATGACATCTCAAGCCCTGCCGCTCAACGAAACCAAAAGGGTTTATATGCATGGACGGTCCGACTCGGACCCATTTTCCTGGGCAGGTTTAGACCCTCTAAGCGGTTTACTAGTTCTCACGTGCGGCCGGTTTCAGCTCTGCGTGAAAGCATCACGCAGCCCGATTGGCTGGAGCCGGTACATTGACAAAATTCTGTTATGATGGTGGATGTGTGGGCATACAAAGGCTCTGTGTGGCACAACCTAAACCATCATCTTTATATTCGAAACAGATCAAAGGGATTTTTTCTTGTACACCCTTTTGCTTATGCTTGATTTTTGTTTGTTTGATTTGAGGTTTAACGTCCCCGTCAACACTGTAAATGTCATTTTGGAGACGTCGCTTCCAATTTTGTGGGACATTTACCCGACCTTAAGATGAAATGTCAACTAAAACCCCGCCGCCAATTGAACCAATAGAGTTTATTAATATGGACAGGCCAACTCGCACCGCTTTGCCTGGGCAGGCTTAGATCCTCTAAGCAGTTTACCAGTAGGCCTACACCTGTTGAGTAGACTTTCGGATGAGTCTTTAAACCGAGGTCCCGTCTCCGTATGACCTTAGCTGTTGGTGGGACGTTAAACTAAAACTCACTCACTCACACCTGTTGAGTGCAAGATCCTAATTACGGGTGCTGGCACAGGCTATTTGTTCACTGAGATGGCTTATCAGTAATTGAGCCTGAGACTGCGACTGGCAGTTAAAAGAATATTGTGCACTGCCAGGCATTACAGTCTGCACTTTTAGTTATCAAATATGGCAGTGGTTTCTTTCCATATATATGACGTCACGCAAACTATAGTAAACGTCACTATTGATTCATTGTTTTGTTTGTGTTGACAAAGTATGGCCTTGGAATATGAGAACTGATAGACTCTTCGAGGTTATATTTTTGACACCAATGGAAAAATAAAGTAAACATCGTGCATTAAAGAGGGTTCAGATTTGCCATGGACAGCTGATGGGCTGCAATCGGAGGAAACAAACCAGTAGCTGGAAAAATACAGGGTTAGTCTGTTTATCCCTCTATTTTCCTGTGCTTCCAGCCATGCGGACTAGACCGGAAAGTAGTCTATGAAGTCGCAAAATAATTAATAACAAAATGCACATTGCAATGGTTATTAAATGTTACAAAAACCTCAGAAAACACTATGAAAACTAAATAGAAACAAAAATCATTTTGGGGTAAAAATTCGAACCTTATTACGGCAGAGTCAATTATGCGCGACCCTCCTTAAGACAGGTTGCTTGCTTAATAGAGGTGGCCGCTAAGACAGGTTTTACTGTATAAGGAGGAAGATTCCATTTGGTACAAAGAAGGTTAATGGATAGATTCCTGTTAGAAATATATGTTGTGGGTACTTGTTTTGTTTGTTTGTTTGATTTGATGTTTAACGTCCCCGTCAACACTGTAAAGGTCATTTTGGAGATGTTGCTTCCATTTTAGTGGGACTTATACCCGACATTGAGATGAAATGACATCTCAAGCCCTATCGCCCAATGAAACTAATAGGTTTTATTAGCATGGACGGTCCGCCTCGCACCGCGGTTCCTGGACAGGCTTAGATCCTCTTAGCGGTTTACCAGTACTAGTGTGCGGGCCGGATTCAGCTCTGCGTGGAAGCATCATGCAGCCTATATATTTCTTCAATCCCCTTTAGGCGGGGTGTGGGTACTTGTAAGAATTGCCTTCTTGAAGTGATTCTAACAAGTACCCATAACATGGTTTATTGTGAAGAAATAAGAATCATTCCCATAACTCCTTATCTGAAGTTATGATATGGCCAAATCCTCTCAAATTCAGCACTGTTGAATTGAGCCATAACTATCTGATAAAAACAGGTATCTGCATGTATCAAACTGGACTGTAGTGCTTGAGATTTGAGATGTCATTTCATCTCAGTGCCAGGTAGATGTTCCATAAATTGGAAGCAACATCTCAAACATGACTAAATAGTGTTGACTGGGATGTAAAACCTCAATAAAAACAAACACCCCCCCCCCCCCAACCCTGTGGCCTAGTGGATAAGAGTGCTGACTCTTATTCATTAGATCTCCCACCACTGTGGTTTGAGCATGTAAGACGCCAAGTTCTGCAACGGAAGGTCAGGTGGTTTTTCTCTGGGTACTACAGTTTTTGCCTTCCTCTGATTAACGATCAGCTTGATATAAGTGAAATAACCTTGAAAAGGGCGGTAAATCCAACCACCCCCCCCCCCCCAGTATACATGTAGGTACATGTACATATATTTTATGTGTATCCCACTGTAACAGTGTAAAGAGTCGTATTATAATGTTATTAATCAAGTAATTTCATATTGGCCCAGGTACAGGGTCAATGCGAAATTCGGCCGAGGGCTAATGCAGCTGACCGAGGACCTGTAACTGGGTCAATGCGAAATTACTTGATCAATGACAATTTTATTAATTATCCCCCGCCGAAGGCGGAGGGATATAGTTTTGGCGTTGTCCGTCCGTCCGTCCTTCCGTCCGTCCGTCACACTTTGTCCGGAACCGTTTCTCAGCAACTATTGCATGGAATTAAATGAAACTTGAAATAAATATGTATTATTATGCTGTGGTGATGCACGCGCATTTTTTTTTCGGATTGACTTTTTACATCCAGAGTTATGGCCCCTTGAATGATTGAAATTCTGGATTTTTCGTCGTCTCACTTTGTCCGGAACCGTTTCTCAGCAACTATTGCATGGAATTAAATGAAAATTGAAATGAATATGTATTATTATGCTGCAGTGATGCACACGCAATTTTTTTTCGGATTGACTTTTTACATCCAGAGTTATGGCCCCTTAAATGATTGAAATTCTGGATTTTTTCGTCATCTCACTTTGTCCGGAACTGTTTCTCAGCAACTATTGCATGGAATTAAATGAAACGTGAAATAAATATGTATTATTATGCTGCGGTGATGCACGCGCAATTTTTTTCTGGATTGACTTTTTACATCCAGAGTTATGGCCCCTTAAATGATCGAAATTCTGGATTTTTCGTCGTCTCACTTTGTCCGGAACCGTTTCTCAGCAACTATTGCATGGAATTAAATGAAACTTGAAATAAATATGTATTATTATGCTGTGGTGATGCACGCGCATTTTTTTTCTGGATTTACTTTTTACATCCAGAGTTATGGCCCCTTAAATGATTGAAATTCTGGATTTTTTGTCGTCTCACTTTTTTGTCGGGAACTGTTTCTCAGCAACTATTGCATGGAATTAGATGAAACTTGAAATAAATATGTATTATTATGCTGTGGTGATGCACGCACAAATTTTTTTCGGATTGACTTTTTACACATAGAGTTATGGCCCCTTAAGTGATTAAAATTCTGGATTTTTCGTCGTCTCACTTTGTCTGGAACCGCTTCTCAGCAACTATTGCATGGAATAAAATGAAACTTGAAATAAATATGTATTATTATGCTGTCGTGATGCACGCGCAATTTTTTTTTCTCAGTTTTGGCCAGATATATTTTCTTGCCATTCTACACGAAAAACCCATTCGGCGGGGGATATCAATTCAACGAATTTGCTTGTTGACACAATGTTAATATGGATGACGTCCGATCAATACAGGATAGTCAATTAATAATGTCTGTATTTTTATCATAAAATCTCCCACATTTCGTCAACAGATAATTAAAAATGCAGCATGAACTTTTTCAGATTCAGGTGTTTATGAGAAGGTTTGAACAGCGTTCAGATGGATTAAGGCACCATCTTGTTGTTAGTGTAAAATCCTGCTTTGCATGCCTTGGTATTGTGGTACATCATGACCTCTTTGCAACACATTGGTTTATATTTGGAATCCTTATCCTGCTGAATAAATTAATTTAGCCACACCCATTTCTGACTATCATCCAATCAAATTACTTGATTTACATGTACATTCAGTTCACAAACTACATGACAATCAGTGTAGATCCTGATCAGATGGCTTCTGAAGAAGCCATCTGGTCTGGAGCTATGCTGTTTGCAAAGGTAGGGGTTGTTGTGAACAGCAGGATTATGAGACTAAAAGGGTAAACTTCTGTCCCATAACATCAGTCCTCAGGGTCTGGCCAGGGTTAGGGGGCTTAGGGTTCCTTTCACTTCAACAATTTACAACAAACTTTGATTTAAAGTTCATATCTACATGCACATAATTCTTTTCTGTTTGGAATATAATCATTGAACAATTGGGCCCCGTCAAGCGATTTTGGTACTTATCGCCTATGCGAGCAGCGAAGGTTCAGGCAAGCCTGCGCATTCGCGCAGTCTTGCCAGAACCTTCGCTACTCGCATTTACAAGCAGTGAATCAAGAGGAACCTTCAGACAGAAAGCCATATCCCTGGCCCCTCTGAATAGCTGGGCATGCACAGTTAAAATTTGTCATGACGGAATGCTCAAAGACACTAATTCGCTTGGCGGGGCTCAATTTATCTCTTATCCTGCTGAAAATGACAACCATGACCTTTACAAACAGTGTAGAAGAAGAAGCCATCTGATCAGCATCTGCACTGTTTGACGTACATTTGTAGGAATAAATGACATCAAGTAATCTGATTGATTATAAGTGTGAATCTGGTGTGGCTAAATTAATTTATTCAGCAGGACAAGGGTTAAACTTTTATTCCATAGCATCAGTCTCCTGGGTCAGGCTGTGGGATGGGGCTTAAGGGTCAAGAATCAGGTCACACTCAGACTCAAATTTTACAACAAAATTCTTTAAAATGTTCATCTCAGTACAGCAGCTGGCAAATACACAACAACCTCTTTATAACACTATTAATAGGGTCCAAAGCAGAAGCCGTGTTAGTTAAACAACCGTGTTATATCCAAACAAAAATGTATAGATTATATAGAAAAATGACCATTTATGGTCATTTTTCTATATAATCTATACTTTTTTGGGATCCATCTTGATACCGTGTTATATCCAAAACCGTGTTGTAATGAACCGTGTTATAATGAGGTTGTGGTGTACTTAGAATAAAATCTTATAATAAAACTTCATTTAAGAGCTGTTTCAGAAACCTTTGGCATGATTTATAGCTAGACAGCCATAAAACAAGCGATCCACATGTACATGTACAGTGTATGCTGTCCTGCAATAGTTCTTTTCTCAATAATCTTTACATTTTGAATCCATATTATGTCTCCCGAAGGGGAGGGGGACATATGGTTTTTGGTGTGGATCCCATTTGCGTCGGCATCGGCGCACTATATCTCCTGAACCTATAGATGGATTCTGACCAAACTTGCATAGTTACATCATTAGGATGGGGGAAAACTGTTATTAGGTTATGATGACCTTGACCTTATTTTCAAGGTCACAAGCCCCCCAAAACAGTCATTTTTGGGCCAAAAATGGCTTGTCTGCACCCTTTCTCATTAATGCGGCTCTTACACTGTCACGACTTTGACCACGATTGTCTACGACTGTCCACGACCAATGGGGACCATGAAAATCGTGGCAGATCGGGGCATACACGGTTCCGATTTCACTACCCTACGAATACTCACGACACTGCTACGACACTTCTACGAACAATCACGATTGTTGTACGATAATGGAGCCGATTTACAACGATCCTCCACGATCGACCACGATATCTTACGATAACCTAGGATTCTTCTACGACTGCACCACGATTGCTTCAAGATATAAGACGATCATACACGATTTCTCACGATCCCTGCAAGACTGCTCTACGACCAAGGCCAAATTGGCACGATGATCAAAGACTCAGTACGATCATGGAGGATTCGATACGATTTACTCTCGATTAACCAAGACTTCTCGCGATTCGTCAGGATTCGTCAACCATAGTGCAGTTTATATTTTACTTTTGGTCCTTTGAGATCAGCGTGAATATTCTGAGAAATCAGAAATAAATTATTGGTTTAGACTCATATTCTAGACAGGTTTTTAATTATTTGGACCCCATTTTGATTTATATCAGTCTTTGAATCGACTGCCTATTCGAAATTCGTAAAATCGCAGTATGTTTCCTCTGGCTTTCTTTGCCGGATCATTACAGGGTCACTGATGAGGCTTTATTAGCCGAAACTACGTAGTATGACCCAACTTCTTTCTTATGAATGTTTTCATTGCTCTTAAAGGAACTCATTTTTGATATTTATTTATAACGATCTGGGTATATAAAAGTGTTCGTCGGGATAAATCGTGCTAGCGTCGTCCTCAATCGTAGTGCATTCCTATTGAATCTTGCATTGTCGTGAGCAGTCGTCGGTGATATCGTAGTTGATCGTACGGCAGTCGCAACGGAATCGTAGAGGCGTCGTAGATGATCTTGTCTCGTCGCAGCTCAATCGTGGTAGAATTCAGTCACGATTATTCACGATTGGCCACGATTACCTCGACGACGGCTCACGACTGAGCTACGATTTGAAAAATGATGCCGACTCGTCACGAATGTTTTGAACATGTCCAAAACAGTCGTGGTCACTCCCGAACTATCACGATCAACCACGATTCCTCAAGATCTCTGCCGACTTCTCTACGACGTTATTCACGATTTACCACGATTAAAAAAATCGTGGTGAGTCGTGGCCAAAATCGTGACAGTGTAAGAGCCCCTTAAAGAATTGATTAATTTTAGATAAAAAAGTGTTACTGTATTTACGCTAAATTTTTGGACACCTTAACATCTTACCATACTTGTTCTAAAATTTGAACAAGTACAATTTACTAGCTGATGTTGTGTCTGAGAATAGCATGTGTGGCAAACAGTGTAGACCCTGATGAGAAGCCACATTCTAGAGTGTCTCATCAGAGTCTACACTGTTTGCTCAAGCCTGTCTGTCTGAATACATAGGTTAAACATGGTATCTATCCAAAACCATGTTATGGCAGTGTTATAAAGAGGTATAGGTGTATGTTGTATGTGGTTTTGTAAATTAAAAATATTAAATCTGCTATAGATAATACAGTTAAATTCCTATTTTAAGACTACCTTTTGGACTGTTCAAAAGTGGTCTTTAAGACCACTTTTGAACAGTCCGAAAGGTGGTCCCTGACCAGAGGACACTGCATGCAGAAAACACAAAGAAAGAATAACGGTAACCTACTGAATAAGATTTTTAAAGTATAATTAGACTTAATTTTATGTCTCTGATGGGAGCTGTGGGTTGATTGTATCGATTCCTGATCGTTGCCGCCACTTCTATTTTGACCCTTAGCCTGCTGTTCATGACAACCCATACCTTTGCAAACAGTGTAGATCCAGATCAGATGGTTTCTGAAGAAGCTAACTGATCAGGATCTACACTATTTGTCATTCATTTTGTGATTTGAACGAAAACATTATATCATGTTATCTGACTGGCTGGTGGTCAGAAATGGGTGTGGCTAATTAAAATTATCAGCAGGATAAGGGTTAATAGCAAAATTTCACTGTATTTTACTGGACATTGGTCAAGGTGAACTCTGTGGCTTTCAGATTACATAAAATTTGCATGTTATTTTCTGTTCATTGCAAATCAAGTACAAAATGGAGAGTGTTCAGAACTGCTTTCTACCAGCCATTACCAGTAATTATGATGGGTTTTACTTAACCTGTTTTTTTTCAGAGCTGAAACCAATTGCACATGCGTACTGGTAAACCGCTTAGGAGGTCTAAGCCTGCCCATGCAGGGAAAGTGGTGCGAGGCTGACCGTCCATGCATATAAATCATTTTGATTTCATTGGGCATTTCAGTGTCATTTCATCACAATGTCAGGTGAAAGTTCCACAAAATTGGAAGCAATGTCTCCAAAATGACCTAAATAGTGTTGACAGGGATGATAAACTTCAAATCAAGCAAACAAAAACAAAATGGATGGCGGTCAAGACAGCTTTCTACCAGCCATTATTTGCAATTATCCCTTATCTTGCTGTTCACGACCACCCCTATCTTTGCAAACAGTGTAGATCCATCTCATCAGGATCTACACTGTTTTGCATTCAGTTTATGAATTTGTAGCAATGAATTACATCAAGTAATTTGATTGGTTGATAGACAGAAATGGGTGTGGCTTAAATGAATATTCAGCAAGATAAGGGTTAAGATGGTTTTTACTTCATCTGTTTTGTACTGCATGCATCCCCCAAAACATGACACTGTTAACAGAATGTGGCGTCTGATCATCGCTTTCACTGTTTAAAAAAAAATACAACTGTTTTCTAAATAGATTAATTTTTGGATGGTGTTGAGAACAGCTTTCTCCTGATCACTAAAATGGGTTCATTCTTCGGTATATGTTGCACAACCTAAATGTTATATGACAGACTGCATGTATTGTAGTTAACCCAATTTGCTTCCCTCTTTAATTGTACACTGGCGGTTTGGGCCTCAGACTTTATGACCGCCCTGAAGTCTTACTTTTCAAGTTATGTCATTTGGTGACTGATGCTCTGTCTCTGGAGTCCAGCAGTTTACTGTTGGTTTTCTTTTGCTCAAGCATTTCATGCTGTTGAGTCTTCAACATTGTTTCATCTTATTCATTTTATTTTTATATTCTTGAAGATGTTGCACTGATGAGTTGGAAATCCTTGTTGCGGACTGGACAAATTATTTGTCTTCACCATGACAGAACCAAGGGTGAGGATTGTGGTAACATAAAATTGATTTAAGCCCCCTCTGACTGTTCCAAGCTGGTGCTTCTGTTGTGGTTTAATTTTGTTTTTTCCTGGATTTTCCTTGTTATATATTCTAACACAGTGCGCCTATATAGGCCATGGAAAATAACTGTTTTATTCTGCAACAAATCACACCTCGGAAGAGCGTGACAAGTGACGTCATTAAAAACTGCTAATTTATGATGTCACTCGATTTCCTTGACACTTGATGGTTTAACGTAATTTTCTTGCATCAAAAACGTTAGAAAAGGATATAAATGCATGTGTTTCAGTCGATAATTTTAGCGGAATTTCTTCTAACATTAGCGAAAGGTTGTGAGATTTTGAAGGAATTAACAACATTATTGCCGATTTTCAGCATGTTAGAATTGAAATAGATCAGCTCTAGTCTGTGATTTGTTGAGTAATCAATCACAGTTTGTCGGTCAGTTGAAAGTAGACAAATCACACGCTACGTGCTCGTGATTTGATCTACTTTACAACAGACCTCCAAATTGTGATTTATTACTTAGAACTGATCTATTACTTAAATAATTTTCTGTCTAAGCCAATTGATGTGGGTAGCGGTTGAGGTATATATCAAAATTTTAATGTCAATAGATATCAATACATGTAATTTTGATCTTCATCATGTATTTTTGTCTTTATAATGTATCATCTTTATCAATTTGGGACCAAATTTTGCATTTTGGTATGGTGAGACTTGATCATTCTTGTCATAGATTGTTTTTTTATGATCAGTCTTGTCATAGATTGAGTTCTTATGATCAGTCTTGTCATAGGTTGTGTTCATATGATCAGTCTTGTCATAGATTGAGTTCTTATGATCAGTCTTGTCATAGATTGTGTTCTTATGATCAGTCTTGTCATAGATTGTGTTCATATGATCAGTCTTGTCACAGATTGAGTTCTTATGATCAGTCTTGTCATAGGTTGTGTTCATATGATCAGTCTTGTCATAGATTGAGTTCTTATGATCAGTCTTCTCATAGATTGAGTTCTAATGATCAGTCTTGTCATAGGTTGTGTTCTTATGATCAGTCTTGTCATAGATTGTGTTCTTATGATCAGTCTTGTCATAGATTGTGTTCTTATGATCAGTCTTGTCATAGATTGTGTTCTTATGATCAGTCTTGTCATAGATTGTTTTTTCATGATCAGTCTTGTCATAGATTGAGTTCTTATGATCAGTCTTGTCATAGATTGTGTTCTTATGATCAGTCTTGTCATAGATTATGTTCTTATGATCAGTCTTGTCATAGATTGTGTTCTTATGATCAGTCTTGTCATAGGTTGTGTTCATATGATCAGTCTTGTCATAGATTGAGTTCTTATGATCAGTCATGTCATAGATTGTTGATTTATGATTAGTCTTGTCATAGGTTGTGTTCATATGATCAGTCTTGTCATAGATTGTGTTCTTATGATCAGTCTTGTCAAAGATTGTGTTCTTATGATCAGTCTTGTCATAGGTTGTGTTCTTATGATCAGTCTTGTCATAGATTGAGTTCTTATGATCAGTCTTGTCATAGATTGAGTTCCTATGATCAGTCTTGTCATAGATTGAGTTCTTATGATCAGTCATGCATAGGTTGTGTTCTTATGATCAGTCTTGTCATAGATTGTGTTCTTATTATCAGTCTTGTCATAGATTGTGTTCTTATGATCAGTCTTGTCATAGATTGTGTTCTTATGATCAGTCTTGTCATAGATTGTGTTCTTATGATCAGTCTTGTCATAGATTGTGTTCTTATGATCAGTCTTGTCATAGATTGTGTACTTATGATCAGTCTTGTCATAGATCAGTCTTGTCATAGATTGTGTTCTTGTGATCAGTCTTGTCATAGATTGTTTTTTCATGATCAGTCTTGTCATAGATTGTGTTCTTATGATCAGTTTTGTCATAAATTGAGTTCTTACGATCAGTCTTGTCATAGATTGAGTTCTTATGATCAGTCTTGTCACAGATTGTGTTCTTATGATCAGTCTTGTCATAGGTTGTGTTCATATGATCAGTCTTGTCATAGATTGAGTTCTTATGATCAGTCTTCTCATAGATTGTTGTTTTATGATTAATCTTGTCATAGGTTGTGTTCATATGATCAGTCTTGTCATAGATTGTGTTCTTATGATCAATCTTGTCATAGATTGTGTTCTTATGATCAGTCTTGTCATAGATTGAGTTCTTATGATCAGTCTTGTCATAGATTGAGTTCTTATGATCAGTCTTGTCATAGATTGAGTTCTTATGATCAGTCATGCATAGGTTGTGTTCTTATGATCAGTCTTGTCATAAATTGTGTTCTTATGATCAGTCTTGTCATAGATTGTGTTCTTATGATCAGTCTTGTCATAGATTGTGTTCTTATGATCAGTCTTGTCATAGATTGTGTTCTTATGATCAGTCTTGTCATAGATTGTTTTTTTCATGATCAGTCTTGTCATAGATTGAGTTCTTATGATCAGTCTTGTCATAGACTGAGTTCTTATGATCAGTCTTGTCATAGATTGTGTTCTTATGATCAGTCTTGTCATAGATTGTGTTCTTATGATCAGTCTTGTAATAGGTTGTGTTCATATGATCAGTCTTGTCATAGATTGAGTTCTTATGATCAGTCTTGTCATAGATTGTTGTTTTATGATTAGTCTTGTCATAGGTTGTGTTCATATGATCAGTCTTGTCATAGATTGTGTTCTTATGATCAGTCTTGTCATAGGTTGTGTTCTTATGATCAGTCTTGTCATAGATTGAGTTCTTATGATCAGTCTTGTCATCGATAGAGTTCTTATGATCAGTCTTGTCATAGATTGAGTTCTTATGATCAGTCTTGTCATAGGTTGTGTTCTTATGATCAGTCTTGTCATAGATTGTGTTCTTATGATCAGTCTTGTCATAGATTGTGTTCTTATGATCAGTCTTGTCATAGATTGTGTTCTTATGATCAGTCTTGTCATAGATTGTTTTTTCATGATCAGTCTTGTCATAGATTGTGTTCTTATGGTCAGTCTTGTCATAGGTTGTGTTCTTATGATCAGTCTTGTCATAGATTGAGTTCTTATGATCAGTCTTGTCATAGATTGAGTTCTTATGATCAGTCTTGTCATAGATTGAGTTCTTATGATCAGTCTTGTCAAAGATTGTGTTCTTATGATCAGTCTTGTCATAGGTTGTGTTCTAATGATCAGTCTTGTCATATGTTGTGTTCTTATGATCAGTCTTGTCATAGATTGAGTTCTTATGATCAGTCTTGTCATAGATTGAGTTCTTGTCATTGAAATTGTGTTCTTATGACCAGTCTTGTCATAGATTGTGTTCTTATGATCAGTCTTGTCATAGATTGTGTTTTTATGATCAGTCTTGTTATACATGTAGGTTGTGTTCTTATGATCAGTCTTGTCATAGATTGAGTTCTTGTGATAAGTCTTGTTACAGATTGTGTTCGTATAATCAGTCTGGTCATAAACTGTGTTCATATTATGTCTTGTCATTAATTGTGTTCATATGATCAGTCTTGTCATGGAAATTGTGTTCATTTATGATCATTCTTGTCTTGTCAAAGATTGTGTTCATGTGATCAGTCTTGTCATAGATTACATTCATATGATCAGTCTTGTCATTGAAATTGTGTTCATATATGATCAGCCTTGTCTTGTCATAGATTGTGTTCTTATGATCAGTCTTGTCATAGATTGAGTTCTTATGATAAGTCTTGTAACAGATTGTGTTCATATAATCAGTCTGGTCATAAACTGTGTTCATATTATGTCTTGTCATTAATTGTGTTCATATGATCTGTCTTGTCATAGAAATTGTGTTCATTTATGATCAGCCTTGTCTTGTCATAGAAATTGTGTTCATTTATGATCAGCCTTGTCTTGTCATAGATTGTGTTATACGATCAGTCTTGTCATAGATTACATTCCAGGGCACACAATCTGCATAATTGGGGGCCGAAATTCGGCCCCATTCCCAATGAAAAAAGTATCATATTTTCCCAATTGGCTGGAAAAAAATTCCCAATCAGAAGTTGAAAAAAAAAAAGCCCAAGAATTGTCCGTTTTTGAAAGCCACACAAACTGAAGACATTGCAATGTTTTCTAATGTTGAAGTTAACAGCTGGAGCAAGAGTAGTTTGATTTGTACTTTTATCAATTTCTCTTAGTTTTCAAGACATTTGTAGGTCTTAGCTAATAATACTTGCACAAAATTTCAACCGAATTTGTGCCGGTTTTCGAACGGTACCAGTAGCCAACATAATCATTTCCAGTGTGTTACATGTAAAACTAGGATTGTAAACGTCATGCAAAATATGCAAAAAGCCCAAGTATAAACTTTATATACTCATTTTAACCAAGGTTGGGCGGTCAACCAGGGGCGGTTTTAACCAGCATTTTTTACCATTTAAAACTGTCCCGGTCAATACTCCCAGAGTGGTCAATACTGGTCGATTGAAATGTTGAGTGGTCAATTGAATAATTTTAGTGTTGAAAAGGCAAAGCTACTGAAACTATTTTGAAGCTTTGGTCTCTTTGATCATTTGATATAGTTTCGTGTTCAGATGTTTCTTCAAGTGGCCTCTAAGCAATACTTTCTGGCTCTTTTAGCCCTTGGCATTTTTAGCTCACCTGAGCCGAAGGCTCATGTGAGGTATTAGTATACCTCGAGCCGTCGTCCGTCGTCGTCCGTCGTCCACACTTTCAAAGAAGTATATCTCCGGAACCAGTGGGCCAATCTTGATCAAATTTCATGTGAAGCATTATCAGGTAGGGGGAAAGGCTGCATACTGTTTTCAGGCAGATCGGATTGGAACTTTGGTTGCCATGGCAACAAATAGCTCCCATAGACTTAACATAGGAAAAAGTTTGTCATCACTCTAGCTCCGTCAATTTTTTTCTGATTGTCTTCATTCTTGCAGATAACGAGGACAGGCATGAAATCTCGATCAAGTTCGATTTTGGGCTGAATCGGATTATTCACTCAGGAGTTACGTGCCCTTGAGCATTATGAAAAAGCTTGTCATCACTCTAGCTCCGTCAATTTTTTTCTGATCCACTTCATTCTTGCAGATAACGAGGACAGGCATGAAATCTCGATCAAGTTCGATTTTGGGCTGAATCGGATTATTCACTCAGGAGTTACATGCCCTTGAGCGTTGAAAAAATTGCCTATTGACTTAACATGGGGAGAATGTTGTCATCACCGTAGCTGCTTCAATTATTTTCAGATTGGCTTTATTCTTGCAGATAACCAGCACAGCCATGAAATCTCGGTCAAGTTCGATAACTGGCAGAATTGGATCATTCACTTAGGAGTTACCTGCCCTTGTGTGTTTTTGCATTAGGGTTAATGGGAATTTCAAAAATGTATGTTAATGGGAATTTCAAAAATGTATATCTTAAAGACTACTTGGCCAACTTTGATCAAATTTCATGTGTCGCATTATTGGGCAAGTGGAAAGGCTTCATTAGGTTTTCAGGCAGATCTGAGTGGAACTCTGGTTGCCATGGCAACACGTAGCTCCCATAGACTTCACATAGGAAAAAGCTTGTCATCACTCTAGCTCTGTCAATTTTTTTCTGATCGACTTCATTCTTGCAGATAACCAGTACAGGCATAAAATCTCGGTCAAGTTCGATTATGGGCCGAATCAGATAATTCACTCAAGAGTTACGTCCCCTTGAGCGCCCGAAAAATTGCCTATCGACTTAACATGGGGAAAATGTTGTCATCGTTGTAGCTAGTAACGAGGACAGGCATAAAATCTCGGTTAAGTTCGATTTTGGGCAGAATCGGAATATTGACCTCGGAGTTACGTGACCTTGAGCGACAAAAAATTTGCCCATAGACTTAACATAGGGAAAATGTTGTGACTACGATAGGGACCTGAATTTTTTTCAGATCAGCTTCAAACTTGCAGGTAAAGAGGACAGACATAAAATCACGGTTAAGTTCGATTTTGGGCCGAATCGGATTATTTGCCTTGGAGTTACCTGCCCTTGAGCATGAAAAAATACGTTGTGACCACGATAGCAACTTTATTTTTATTCAGATCAGCTTCAAACTTGCAGGTAACGAGGACAGGCATAAAATCCCGGTTAAGTTTGATTTTGGGCCGAATCGGAATATTGACCTCGGAGTTACGTGACCTTGAGCGACAAAAAATTTGCCCATAGACTTAACATAGGGAAAATGTTGTGACTACGATAGCGACTTGAATTTTTTTCAGATCAGCTTCAAACTTGCAGGTTACGAGGACAGACATAAAATCTCGGTTAAGTTAGATTTTTGGCCGAATCGGATTATTTGCCTTGGAGTTACCTGCCCTTGAGCATAAAAAATACGTTGTGACCACGATAGCAACTTTATTTTTATTCAGATCAGCTTCAAACTTGCAGGTAACGTGGACAGGCATAAAATCTCAGTTAAGTTCGAATCGGAATATTGACCTCGGAGTTACATGACCTTGAGCGACAAAAAATTTGCCCATAGACTTTACATAGGGAAAATGTTGTGACTACGATAGCGACTTGAATTTTTTTCAGATCAGCTTCAAACTTGCAGGTAACGAGGACAGACATAAAATCTCGTTTAAGTTCGATTTTGGGCCGAATCGGATTATTTGCCTTGGAGTTACCTGTCCTTGAGCATAAAAAAATACGTTGTGACCACGATAGCAACTTTATTTTTATTCATATCAGCTTCAAACTTGCAGGTAACGAGGACAGGCATAAAATCTCGGTTAAGTTCAATTTTGGGCTGAATCGGAATATTGACCTCGGAGTTATGTGACCTTGAGCGACAAAAAATTTGCCCATAGACTTAATTAGGGAAAATGTTGCGACTACCATAGCGACTTGAATTTTTTTCAGATCAGCTTCAAACTTGCAGGTAACGAGGACAGACATAAAATCTCGGTTAAGTTCGATTTTGGGCCGAATCGGAATATTTGCCTTGGAGTTACCTGCCCTTGAGCATAAAAAAATACGTTGTGACCACGATAGAAACTTTATTTTTATTCATATCAGCTTCAAACTTGCAGGTCACGAGGACAATCATAAAATCTCGGTTAAGTTCGATTTTGGGCCGAATCGGAATATTGACCTCAGAGTTACGTGACCTTGAGAGACAAAAAAATTTGCCCATAGACTTAACGTAGGGAAAATGTTGTGACAGAAATAGCGACTTGAATTTTTAGCTCACCTGAGCCAAAGGCTCCAGTGAGCCGATAGTATACCAAGGCTCCGGAGTCCGTCGTCTGTCGTCCGTCCATCCGTCGTCCACACTTTCAATGAAGCATATCTCAGAAGGCAGTCTACCAATCTTGTTTAAATTTTATGTGTAGCACCATTGGGCAAAGGGAAAGGCTGCATTAGGTTTTGGAGCTAGTCTGGTTCATTTGTTCCTTCATTCTTCTTTCTCTCCATATAGAGATAATAGACCAATGTTAAATTTTTAATCAAAGATTTCTCAGGAACTATAAAAGCTAGAAGCATCAAATTTGGTATTCAATAGAATAATGATGACTTATTTTGTGTAAGAGACATTGGGCTTTCTCAACTTATTTGTTCATCTGTTCTTTCATTCTTCTTTCTCTCCATTTTGACCAATGTTAAATTTTCGTCAAAGATTTCTCAGGAACTATAGAAGCTAGAAGTCTCAAACTTGGAATGCAATGCAATAATCATGACTTATATCCTGTAAGGGTCAATGGGCTGGATTCTATTAGCAGATTTAGTAGTCAAGTCTGTGAATTGTTAAAACTTAAGTTCCTCAGGTGAGCGGTTTAGGCTCATTGAGCCTCTTGTTGTCTAAGACTCGTCTTAAGACCTTAGCACTAGCTTTACATGGTGTTTCAAGAATAACTATTCCAAAATAATTTTTTTTTCTTCCTTATCTGAAGTGATATGCGGAGCGCCCATGTTGTGGCTAAACTATTTTTTTTTTCTCTCTATAAAATATTTCAAGTATATAAAATATCAGTCAGTAATTTATCCCTTAAGATGCCAAGAAAAACTACATCTGAAAATGTCGTCTGCTAAATTTTTTTACAAGCTCACACAGTGTGGACCCAAATCAGACTCCTAGAGGAGCAGTCGGATCTGGGTCGACACTGTTTAAAGTAACTGGCAGACTACAAAGCAGACGACAGTTGTCGTTATTGGCATTTTATGGGTTAAGTTCAAGTCTTGTCCCAGTTAAAAAAACTTCATATGAAGATAATCAAGTGAGCCAGCCCAATAGCAAAACATATTTATCATACGCAAATACTTTAGTGTACTTCCTGTTTAAATGTTACATGATGATCATCAGGGGTCCTGGGAAACTCTGCCCTGAGGTTATCAGCTCAGTTATATGGGCCTCTGTGGCATACTGGATAAGAGCTGTCTCTTAACTCTTAATAAGGTCTCTCACTGCTGTCAGTTTGAATCTCACTCAGATCAAGTGAGATGCCAAGTTCTATGAAGGAAGGTCAGGTGGTTTTTCTCCAGGTACTTTGGTTTTTACCCACCTCTGATAAACGATCAGCTCGAAGTAAGTGAGTTAATCTGGAAAGAGCTGTAAGCCCCCCCCCCCCCCACCCCCGGGCCCCCAACCCGTCACACACACACCACCTCCTAGCTCAGTGAGCAGTAGAATCTAAATGCTCATAAGTATTCCCCAATCACCATGCTGAATGTGGACACCGGTTTGTGAAAAACAATATAGATCCAGATGAGCTGGCTTTTTGGAAGCCAGCTGATCAGGATCTAAACTGTTTTCCATTCTTTTTCTGAATCTGTGGTAAAAATTGAAATGGTGCAACACAAATGGCTGAAAATTAGGGAGAAGTGTAACATATAAACATAGTGAGGGTTAAGGTCCCTTGTCCTGCTAATCCTGGATATGCCTTATCTTTGAAACAATGTAGATCCAGATCAGATGGCTTCTGACGAAGCCATCTGATCAGGATCTACATTGTTTGCCATTCAGATTGTGAATTTGTTGCAATAATTTGCATCAAGTAATCTGATTGGTTGATAATTGGTAGTGGGTGTGGCATATTTGAATATTCAGCAGAACAAGGGTTAATAAGGTCTCTCACTGCTGTCAGTTTGAATCTCACTCGATCAGATCAAGTGAGATGCCAAGTTCTAGGAAGGAAGGTCAGGTGGTTTTTATCTGGGTACTTTGGTTTTTACCCACCTCTGAAACTGATTAATGATCAGCTCGAAGTAAGTGAGTTAATCTGGAAAGAGCTGTTAGCCCCCACCCCCCCCCCCACCCTCCAGGGGCCCCCCACCCCTCACACACACCACCTCCTAGCTCAGTGAGTAGTAGAATCTTAATGCTCATTAATATTCCCCAATCACCATGCTGAATGTGGACACCAGTATATCCTTTTGTGAAAAACAGTATAGGCCTTGATGAGCTGGCTTTTATGAAGCCAGCTGATCAGGATCTAAACTGTTTTCCATTCTTTCTCTGAATCTGTGGTAAAAGTCGAAATGGTGCAACACAAATGGCTGAAAATTAGGGAGAAGTGTAACATATAAACATAGTGAGGGTTAAGGTCCCTTGTCCTGCTAATCCTGGATATGCCTTATCTTTGAAACAATGTAGATCCAGATCAGATGGCTTCTGACGAAGCCATCTGATCAGGATCTACATTGTTTGCCATTCAGATTGTGAATTTGTTGCAATAATTTGCATAAAGTAATCTGATTGGTTGATAATTGGTAGTGGGTGTGGCATATATAAATATTAAGCACGACAAGGGTTAAGGTGATATATTCTAGCAGGACAAGCTAGAACATTGCTTACATTGCTTTGAATAACTTAGCCCTTGTCCTGTTGCATGGTTGCAAAAGCATTCTTTAACCCATTGTATACTAGTGGACTCTTCCATTGCTATATGTTGGACAAGTCCATTAGTCATATAAAGTGTGTCAGGCCTATTTTTCCGTTTTTATTCTATTTTTGACAGAAAATTCTGTTAGCAAATAGTGCAGGCCCTGATCAGACGCCGCATTCTGCGGCGTCTGATCTGGGCCTGCACTTTTTGCCAAGGTACCCCTTCAGGGGTTTCCCCCATACAATGGCTTAAGGACAAACATGAAAGGACAGTACTTAAGCTTACTGGGCCCCCTCCAGTTGATTGGACTGCACTGGGCTTTCACACAGAGCTGAAATCGACTCCACATGAGTACTGGTAAAACGCTTTGATTTGTCCAAGCCTGTCCAGGCAAGCTGGTGCGAGTCGGACAGTCCTTGCATATAAACCCTGTTGGTTTTATTGGGCAGCAGGGCTTGAGATGTCATTTCATCTCAGTATCAGGTCTAAGTCCCATAAAAATGGAAACAACATCTCTAAAATGACCTAAATAGTGTTGACGGGGAAGTCAAACCTCAATTCAAACAAACAAACAAAACTTAACATTTGTCCTGCTCAGAGCCCGGATATACCTTATTTTCCAAACAATGAAGATCCAGATCAGATGGCTTCTGAAGAAGCCAATTCTGATCAGGATCTTCATTGTTTGCCATTCAGTTTATTAATTTGTTGCAATAATTTGCATCAAGTAATCTGATTGGTTGATAATCAGTAGGGGTGTGGCATATATAAATATTCAGCTTCTGAAGAAGCCATCTGATCAGGATCTTTATTGTTTCCATTCAGTTTATTAATTTGTTGCAATAATTTGCATCAAGTAATCTGATTGGTTGATAATCGGTAGTGGGTGTGGCATATATAAATATTCAGCAGGTCAAGGGTTAAGCTTACTGGTAGCTCAGTAAGTTAATTTTCTTGTGAGGTGTTTGTTTACATTTTGATATAGCTTTTTCATTGGTCAATCCACCTGTACAAATTATCAGTCATGAAAAAGGAAGTATGAAATTCCAGAGATAAAGACGACTTGGTTTCTTATATAGTTTAGTAGGTTTATAAAAAACATGTATGTTGATGCACCTTTGTATGTGAAAAGAAATTTTGTGCAAGCTATGAATACCATACTATGCCTTAACCTTTCATTACTTAGGTACTATTCACTAGCTGAAGGCACTTTTCAAAAGATTGTATTCTTATTATTTTTTTCAAGTTTCAAGAAAAATGTGGATTGACATTGCATGTGAGTCATCTGCTCATTTGACGGATGTCCCAAATACAAGGGTAGGCTGAAAAGTTCTGAGCCTGACCAAGATCCAATGGTTTGTCCATGCTGAAAGTGCCTTATTTTTCAACATAGTATCCCTTCCTGTCCACACACTTCCTCATGCGATGCTGGAGTCCTTGGATCCCAGTGGTATAGAAGGTCTCATCTTGGTCCCTGAAAAGCTCCTCCACAGCAGCTATCACCTCCTCGTCTGACCGATAATGCTGCCCAGGCAAGTGCTTTTTTAGCTCACCTGAGCACGAAGTGCTCATGGTGAGCTATTGTGATCGGTCAATGTCCGTCGTACGTCATGCATCGTGTGTCGTGCGGCGTCAACAATTTGCTTTAAATGCTAACTCCTCCTAAACCCTTGAGCCAATTTCAATAAAACTTCATAGGAATATTGCTGAGGTGACCCTCTACAAAAAAAGCTAAAATCGTTCCGCTCCGCTGAACAAGATGACCGCCAGAGCTAAAAAAAGAAAAATCTTTAAAGGACAACTTCTCCTGTACCTTAAGGCTAATTTCATTCAAACTTTATAGGAACGTTGCTTTGGTGACCCTCTACCAAAATAGCTAAAACGTTTCCGCTCCGGTGAACAAAATGGCCGCCAGAGCTAAAAATAGAAAATTCTTTAAACGACAACTCCTCCTGTACCCTTTGGCCAAATTTATTCAAACTTCATAGGAATGTTGCTAAGGTGACCCTCTACTAAAATAGCTAAAACGGTATTGATCTGATGAGAAAAATGGCCGCCATAGCTAAAAACAGAAAAACATTGTAAATTTGCTTCAAACACAAACTCCTCCTCAACCCTTGGGCCAATTTGATTCAAACTTCACAGGAATGTTGCCCAAATGACTCCCTACAAAAATAGCTAAAATCGTTGTGCTCTGACAAACAAGATGGCCGCCAGAGCTAAAAATAGAAAAAATCTTTAAACCACACTTCCTCCTGTACCCTTGGGACAATTTTATTCAAACTTCATAGGAATGTTGCATAGGTGACCATCTACCAAAATAGCTGAAAAGATTCTGCTCTGATGAGCAAAATGGCCGCCATAGCTAAAAATAGAAAAACATCGTAATTTTGCTTCAAACACGAACTCCTCCTTAACCCTTGGGCCAATTTGATTCAAACTTCACAGGAATATTATGTAGGTGATTCCCTAAAGAAATAGATAAAATCATTCCGCTCTGACTAACAAGATGGCCTCCAGATGTAAAAATAGAAAAAATCTTCAAACGACTACTCCTCCTTTACCCTTGGGCCAATTTCATTCAAACTTCATAGGAATGTTGCTTAGATGACCCACTACTAAAATGGCTAAAACGTTTTTGCTCTGATGAGCAAAATGGCCGCCATAGCTAAAAACAGAAAAACTTTGTAAATTTATGTCAAAACGCGAACTCCTCCTCAACCTTTGGGCCAATTTGATTCAAACTTCACAGGAATGTTAGTTAGGTGACTCCCTACCAAAATAGCTAAAATCGTTCATTGCGGCGAACACGATGGCCGCCAGAGCTAAAAATAGAAAAAATCTTCAAATGACAACTCCTCCTTACCCCTTGGGTCAATATGATTCAAACTTCACAGGACTATTATGTGGTTGACTCCCTACCAAAATAGCTAAAATTGTTCCGCTCTGACTAACAAGATGGCCGCCAAAGCTAAACATAGAAAAATTCTTCAAACGACAATTCCTCCTTACCCCTTGGGCCAATTTGATTCAAACTTCACAGGAATATTATGTCGTTGACCCTATACCATATTAGCTAAAATGATCCCGCTCCAATGAACAAAATGCCACCAGAGCTAAAAATAGAAAAACATTGTAAATTTGCTTCAAACTTCACAGGAATGTTGCCCAGGTGACTCCCTACCAAAATAGTTAAAATCATTCAACTATGATAAACAAGATGGCCACCAGGGCTAAAAATAGAAAAAATCTTCAAACGACAACTCCTCCTGTACCCTCGTGCCAATTACATTCAAACTTCATAGGAATGTTGCTTTGATGACTCTCTACCAAAATAGCTAAAATGGTCTTGATCCGATGAACAATATGGCCACCAGAGCTAAAAATAGAAAAACATTGTAAATTTGCTTCAAATGCGAACTCTTCCTAAACCCTTGGGTCAATTTGTTTCAAACTTCAAAGGAATGATGCCTAGTTGACACCCTACCAAAATAGCTAAGATCGTTCCACTCTGATCAACAAGATGGCCACCAGAGCTAAAAATAGAATGTACTGGAGACAGTGACATTCAGGTGAGCGAATCAGGGCCCTCTGGGCCCTCTTGTCATGTTTAGAAACAGGAAATAATCTGATGGAGCTAGATCAGGTGAATACGCAGGGTAATCGACAAATGTGAAGCCACAGTCATGCACAGCAGGCATTGCGACAACCGATTTATGAGCAGGCGCATTGTCCTGATGGAACAAGACCCCTTTTGTCAATTTTCTGGGTCGTTTAGCCTTAATTGCTTTTCGCAATTGTTTTAGCAGATCTGCATAATACTCCCCATTAATTGTTCTGCCCTTTTGAAGGTAATCTATGAATATTATGCCCTTGGCATCCCAGAACACTGATGCCATCACCTTCCCTGCAGAGGAGACGACCTTTTCCTTCTTTGGAGGGGATGAGCCAGGGTGCTTCCATTGCATGGATTGTCTTTTGGTCTCTGGCTCAAAGTGATGAACCCAACACTCATCCTGAGTGACAAAACGGTCAAGAAAACCATCTTGGTCTGCTTCAAAAATAGCCAAGTTGACTTGTGACAGGTTCAGTCTGGTCAGGCATCAAGAGCGGTGGCACCCATCTGGCTGAAACCTTCAACATTCCTAATTCACTGTGTAGAATGTTCTCTACTCCACGGGAGATGCCAACAGTGTTAGCTAACTGATTCACAGTTAAATGCCTGTCATCCATCACAGCCATGTGCACTTGGCTGATGGTTTCCTCAGTTGTTGCTGTTGTGGGTCATCCACACCGGTCATCCTCTCCAAGGCTGTCCTTGCCCATCTTAAAATTTGCTGCCCACCTTTTTACGGTTGCATACGAAGGCGCATCATCCCCTTATGTAGCAACCATATCGGCATGAATGTGATCAGGAGCTAACCCCTTTTTATGGAGGTACTTGATGACACTACGATGCCAGATTTTGTCCATTTTCTCAAAAACGTGCAAGTATCAATTTTCAAAGCCTAGAATTTCTACGTTATTGCAGGTAAACTTGAACTCATTTGAGTCAAATCAAGTAATAAAGGTTTGGATTTAATGAATACAAAATTTCATGGCTCTTCGATGCCTGCTTCTTGGTCAGGCTCAGAACTTTTCAGCTTACCCTCGTATGTTTGAGCCATTGAAGTTTATACTGCACCATAATGATCCTAAGAATTGGGACAGCTAAGCCTGAGAAAAGATCAGACTGCTCCTGAAGGAACAGTCTGATCAGGGTCTACACTTTTTGCCATTCTGTCTGCATGTTTTGGACTCCTTGCTGGATTGTGAAACAAACTGGTTAAAATTTTAGGAGAATTACAGTAAATCCTAGAGGTGAAAGAATTTTTAGGATTTTTATGGGATAAAAACTTTTGCCCCAGCTTAATAATTATGACTGAGATTGAAAAACTTTTTGCCCAGATCACCTTCGTGGGTAGGGACGTGGGCCTGTGTAGTAGTCACAGATAAGATTGGTCGGATGGGGGCAGTTCAGGTCTTGACAGTATACAGTAGGTGTTCCATGGCTCGAACACCGATGGCCCGTTTACCATGGCTGTGTCGAACTCATACTTGAGCCCCTAGGAAAATCCTCAAGATAAGAAATGGTGGGGGATGATTAGGAGATTTTAGTCTTTTATCTTGCAAATGTATGCTGTGTGTACTCATTAGAATCGCCTCGGTGAGGCGATTCTAATGAGTACACACAGCAAACATTTTCATTATACAACATCGAAAGATGTTCAAAAGTATCTTGTTATGCCTCTAGGCAGTAACCTAGAGTGGCTCGAACTACCGCTGTCTCGAATAAATTTTCATGGTCCCAAAGGGGTTCGAGCCATCGAGGTTCAACTGTACATCAAATTCACTGAGTACATTTGGAAGATTCGGTAGAGTGCCCTGTGCAAGCAGATCAAGTGGCAAAATACAAAATTTAAGCCTGATGAGAAATGACAATACATGACAAAACCTACCATTAGGATAACATGTCCTTATGAAATATTGCATTTGTTAATAAATGGTTATTTTCTGATGAAAAACTGTGATATTTTTCTTATACATACTCCAAATATAGGTTATGGGTGCTCTTTAGAACTGCCTCAATGAGGCGGTTCTAATGGGTACCCACAACCTATGTCTTGGAGCAGAAATAAGAAAATAATGTAAACCCCAGTTTTCTCTATACAGTCGAACTTAGATGGCTCGAACATCTTTGGGACCTTGAAAATCTGTTCGAGATTGGGGTAGCTCGAGCCACTGAGGATTACTGCTAGGAGGCATAATGAGATACTTTTGGACTTCTCTTCGGTGTACTATAATGAAAATGTATGCAGTGTGTACTCGTTAGAATCACCTCCTTAAGGCGATTCTAATGAGAACTCGCAGCATACATTTGTAATAACACAGATGAAAATCTCCTAAATTGTCCCACACTATTTCTTATGTAGAGGATTTCAAGAACGCGTTCGACTGAGGCATAGTATTTGTTTGTTTGATTTTAGGTTTAACGTCCCCGTCAACACCGTAAAGGTCATTTTGAAGACGTTGCTTCCAATTTTGAGGGGCTTTTACCAGACATTGAGATGAAATGAAATCTCAAGCCCTGCCCCCCAATGAACCCAATAGGGTTGATAAGCATGGACGGTCCGACACTCGCATCGCTTTGCTTGGGCAGGCTTAGATCCTCTAAGCGGTTTACCAGTACATGTGTGCGGGTCGGTGTCAGCTCTACGTGGAAGCATCATGCAGCCCATCTATTTCTTCAAGCCCCGATGGGCGGGGGCCAACTGAGGCATAGTAAACAAGTCATCTGTGTTTAGAGCCATTGAAGTTCCACTGTATAAAGTAGTGTTTAGAAGGGTGTTCATTACATGGCCTTGTTGACATGATCAATAAGATACCGTATTCGACCTATTTACCACACTGTGCGCTTAGTTTTTTCAACATTATGTAAAAAATTTGTAGTGAAAAATCTACCTAATAAGCGCACATTTAATACAAAAAAATGGCTAGGACACATTAACCCATTGCAGGGGTACCTTGACAAACAGTGCATGCCCATATCAGACGCCGCAGAACGTGGCGTCTCATCAGGGCCTGCACTATTTGCCGTCAAAAATTATAAGTTATGATTATTTTTATTAAGTTGAATTTCAGCAGTGGGGTTCACAACATATATATATGATTGCCTTTGTCAAAAATGCACCAAAACTCAATATGACATTGTTGGGAGGTTACTTTAAAGTGTGCCCTTGTGCATTTTCTTTCCAAAAATAGCTTGGGTGTGCGCTTATGGGAGCATGTGCGGTAAATAGGTCGAATACGGTAGATCAAAGTATTCACTGATAGCATGAGTCTTCTGGAGTTTTGGAGCTATCCAAAGTGAGATACCGTAAAAATCCTAACAATTTGGACACCTTTATGACTTGCAGTAATGCCAGGCCTCATATTTTTCAGGCATTTTGCAGGATTTCAGGCTTTGAGAGCTTGATTTTTTCTTGATTACATGCTTTTTGATTTTGACTTGTCTTCCTATATTCTGTTTAAAATGACTATGTAACCCTCATCATGTTGATATAATGTATATTTTCAGTTCACAAACTGCATTACAAACAGTGTAAATCCTGATCAGATGGCTTCTTCAGAAGCCATCTGATCTGGATCTACACTGTTTGCAAAGGTAGGGGTTGTCGTGATCAGCAGGATAAGGGTTAAGGCTGTAAAATCGGGTCTTTCAGGCATGGAAAAGCCTGGTCAGTATGAGGCCTGTAATTCTCAGAAAATTTTAATAAATGTGTTTCAAGATCCAACAAGGTGTCCAAAGGGGCAGACAAATTGCAGGAGCAATCTGATCTGAGCCTGCAGTTTTTGCTTAGGCCTATCTGTCCTAATACTTAGGATCATTATGGTAAGCAAACATTCTTGTCTCACTAGGTAAATGCACAGTCTGATCTGAGCCTTTAATTACTTCTTGTAGGCTTTGACATGCCCTGGCTCAGATGACATCCACATGCATTGCGAGTGGCTGTTTGAAAGTTAACCCTTATCTTGCTGTTCACGACAACCCCTATCTTTGGAAACAGTGTAGATCCAGATCTGAAGAAGCCATCTGATCACGATCTACACTGTTTGGCATTCAGTTTATGAATTTGTAGCAATAAATTACACCAAGTAATTTGATTGGTTGATAGACAGAAATGGGTGTGGCTTAAATGAATATTCAGCAAGATAAGGGTTAAACCTTCAACCTGGAGCTGAAGAAAATTATTTACTTGCCTAAGCCCATGTGGGCATAGACATTATAGACGTAGGGTTTAACAGGGATGTGCAGCCATTAATTACCCACAATGCTGGTTGATCTTTGTATCTATGCAATAAGTAGAAGCTTTCACAAAAGAAAAAGTGACCCATAACATTTAGTATAAGCTTTCACACTAAAAAGAGGCCCAAGGGCAGAGCTATAGCACAGAATTGTACATTTGTACAAGCCCATATTTGCTGTCATATTAGTTTGTTTGTTTGTTTGTATTGGAGTTTAACGGCCCAGTCAACACTATTTAGGTCATTTTTGAGCCGGTCAGTTTCCCTATCAACACTTTCCTGGGCAGGCTTATACGTAAGCAGTTAACCAGTACAGTGCACATTCTTTCGCCAGAAACTGACAACTGCCCTTCTTGAATCAGCGGAAGGGAGAGAATGACCGTAGAAAAGATTTCATGATCAATCTCCACGAAAGAATGTTGCCGACCCCGGTGGGAGTCGAACCCGCGACCTCCTGATCACCAGTCAGACGTGCATCCGACTGAGCCACCGAGGCCGGCTGTCATATTAGTACAAGCTAATAGAAAATATACATCTGCACACTCTTGGCCGACTTCGACTTGAACCAAAGCTCCTACTTTAGTTACTAAAACTACACCCGAACATCGATGGTAGCTACCAAAGTGATGCCGTAAAATATACCAAAGTGAACCATAGGCTGGGGTAGGGTTAGTTTGGTAGCAAGATGGCGGATGTGAGATTCTCGCGAGATCACGTCTAATTGCAATCGCATCGACAGACAAAAAATAACACTTCTGACTGTTCCAGAAATAAAACATTTCAATTTATGTAAAAATATTTCATATTCTAGATAGAGTCAGCTTCTTTTCATGTGTTCGAACATGAACTTGTGATGTAAATGAGTTTTAAATTTCATATTTTCATATTCCGCATGTCCAATATTTTTTAACAGAATAATTAATTTCAGACTTTAACAATTAAGCATGTAAAGTTCTGAAAAGGTGATGAAAAATGATAATATCAAATTTTTAGAAAATAAAACAAAGCAGCCATTTTGTTTCAAAAGCAATCTACCAAGACAGCTACCATGGGTGTTCGACTGGTAATGCAATTGCGCATGTCTCTGGAATCTACTATAGTAGGAACTTTGGTTTGAGTTGAAGTCGGCCCTTGACTACAACGGACCACTGCCTACCCTATAAGCTACCCACAGGAGCCTTTGGCTATGGTGAGCTAAAAAATACTTGTCTTGCCGATAGCAAAATTTGGGGTTAATCTTCAATTAGTCTTTTATAAAGTGTAGGAATGTGGTCTACTTTACTTCTCCAACAGTTTTTAAGCATTCAATTTGTGAAGATGTGACAAGCATATTTAAAGCCCCCGCCCATCGGGGCTTGAAGAAATAGATGAGCTGCAAGATGCTTCCACCCAGAGCTGAAACCGACCCGCACACGTACTGGTTAACCACTTAGAGGATCTAAGCCTGCCCAGGCAATGCGGTGCGAGTCGGCCCGTCCATGCTTATAAACCCTATTGGTTTCATTGGGGGGGGGGGGGGGGGGGGGGGGGGGGGGCAGGGCTTGAGATGTCATTTCATCTCAATGTCGGGTAAAAGTCCCACAAAATTGGAAGCAACGTCTCCAAAATGACCTTTACAGTGTTGACAGGGACTTTAAACCTCAAATCAAACAAACAAAAAACAAGACAAGCATATTGAAGATGCACATGTGCCTTTCTAAAGAGCATTTGCAACTTTGACATTTCAGTCGGCAGGATCCTGGGTGAAAAACAGTTAAATGTATAAAACACATTTCTGGGATATAACTCTAGGCATTCACATTTGATATGTGTTTTTTTGTTGTTTTTTTTTTGGTTTTACGGCCCTTTCAAGATTATTTCACTCATATCGAGCCGATCATTAATCAGAGGTGGAAGAAAGCCGGAGTACCCAGAGAAAAACCACCTGACCTTCCGTTGCAGAACTTGGCGTCTCACATGTGACCCGAGGGAGGCTCGTACCACAGCGGTGAGAGACCTAATGATCAAGAGTCAGCGCTCTTAACCACTAGGCCACGGAGGCCCGTTTTTGATATGTGGTAAGCGTAGACCTGGCTTTTTGTAAAAGCTGTACTTGTAGAAAATTGTCTGCTAAACTCCGTTCAGAAAATCTGAATCATCAATTTTTTTGTTTCTTCCTTTTAATACTCATTTTAGCCCATACATCACTATGGGAAAGTTTTAGACCTGACCCTCCACCGACTTCTCCAACAAGTTGTATGCCTCTGCGACAGTCAGGGAAGGCTGTGATTATTTGGAGAAAATTGCAAAACAAAGAAATGAGACCACAGACTAAGTCCATTTGACGATGATTGTCTAGTAAAATAATAAATATTCAAAGCCATGTGATGCACTTTATAAATACATGTACATGTAGATATGCAGTTACGACACACCTTACATTCGAAAGGCTAGATAGAGGCTCACTAGGAAAGGGGAGCCATTAGCACGATGTGCTGTCAACAGTTGTCAAAAAGAAATATACCGATATCAGATGTGGTGTCACAGCTAATGATTTTCCATGAAGTGATCGTGCAAATAAAACATAGACGCCCTTGTAATTTACAAGAGCAGTAACCACTTCTATATATGGTTTAAAAGGGTGTGTCGAACCTGTCAGAATGTCTTTGTCTGTGGAAGAAAATTTAGATTTTGCACTTTTCTCCAAATAATCACAGACTTTCCTGGCTATCGCAGAGGCATACGACTTGCTGGAGAAATCGGCGGAGGGTGAGGTCTAAAACTTTCCCATAGTGATGTATGGGCTAAAATGAGTATTAAACGCGAGAATCGAAAAAATCGATGATTCAGATTTTCTGAACGGAGTTTAGGAGATAATTCACATCTAATGTCAAGCCTTATTTTCTATAGAAAATACTTAAAAAACACCCTTAAGTTGTGCTTAGCACTTAAAAGTTATTCCTGTTTTGCTGACTCACTTAAAGTGGGAAGTTCCGTCATGATCCTAAGTATTGGGACAAATAGGCCTAAGCAAACAGTGCAGACCCAGATCAGACTGTTCCTGAAGGAGCAGTCTGATCTGGGTCTACACTGTTTGCCATTCCGTCTCCACTTTTTGGACTCATTGCAGGATTGTGAAACAAATTTGTTAAAATTTTTAGGAGAATCACAGCAAGTCCTCTAGATGTCAAAAATTTTTGGATTTTTATGGCAGAATTAAAAAAAAAGAAGACAAGGAAATTGTATTGATATTACGTAATGCTATAGATGAGTTTAGGCTGATTAACTTCCTTGGTAACGCTGCGCATGCGCAGTCTTGTGTGGCAAAAAGTAATCAGTCAAGCGTGCGTGTGTACAGTAAACTAAGGAAAAATAAGATTTTTTAAGCATAGTATTTGTCATTTCATCCACAACATTCATAGACTTTTATACTGCAGTTCAGTGCCCCCCCCCCACCCCCGCCCATCAGGGCTTGAAGAAATACATGGGCTGCATGATGCTTCCGCGCAGAGCTGAAACCGACCCGCACACGACTACTGGTAAACCGCTTAGAGGATCTAAGCCTGCCCAGGCAACGCGGTGCGAGTCGGCCCGTCCATGCTTATAAACCATATTGGTTTCATTGGGCGGCAGGGCTTGAGATGTCATTTAATCTCATTTTCGGTTAAAAGTCCCACGAAATTGGAAGCAACGTCTCCAAAATGACCTTTACAGTGTTGACGGGGTCGTTAAACCTAAAATCAAACTTCACAATCTTTTGAATCATAACAGTACTTGGCAGATATGTCCGAATTTCCGAATTCTCTTTTTACTATTTCATTATACATGTACATGCTATTTGTTGTTCACCGCCGCTGCCTTTTGCTGTATGTTTTAAATGGATGCTTGTTTAATGCTCATACTCTGAGTAACGGGGCCCTGAATAAATCTTTGACCTGATTTTCCAGAAAAAAAATGAGCAGTTAAGGCAGAGTTTTCGAAGCGATACTTTGAAAAATCTGAACATGAAAGTCCCATAGCCAGACTGGATAGAACTTAGATTTTCGGGACGAATCTCATTAGGCAGGGGGTGGGGGATGTAAAAGGTCGAAGATGTGGCCCGGTATCTCAGTCGGTAGAGTGTTTCTACTGTATACGAGAGGTCCTGGGTTCGCAGAGCTAAAACTGACCGCACATGAGTACTGGTAAAACCGCTATAAATTCTCGCCACCGCCCATAGGGACTTGGAAAAATAGATTGGGCTGCATGGTGCGTCCACGCAGAGCTGAAACTGACCACACATGAGTACTGGTAAACCGCTTGGAAGGAGTAAGCCTGTCCAGGTAAAGCGGTGTGAGTCAGACCGCCTACTGCATATAAGACTTTTGGTTTCATTGGGGGCAGGGCTTGAGAAGTCATTTTATCTCAATGTCGGGTAAAAGTCCAACAAAATTGGAAGCAGCGTCTCCAAAATGACCTAAATAGTGTTGACGGGGACGTTAAACCTCAGTTCAAACAAAACCGCTATAAACATGATAAACTACATTTTTTTATTTGGTGGCAGGGCTTGAGATGTTATTTAATCTCAATGTGGGTATAGGAAGCAACTTCTAAAAATGTCGCAAATGGTGTTGGTGGGGACGGTAATTCGTTTGTTGTTTCTTTGTTTTAGTTGAGATTTAAAATTCCCGTCACTATATAGGTCATTTTGGAGATGTTGCTGGCTTAGATCCTCTAACTGGTTTACCAGTACTCGTGTGCGTTGGTTTCAGCTATGCGTGGAAGCATCATGTAGCCCATCTATTTCTTCAAGCCTCGATGGGCGGGGGTCGCGGGGCCGGTGAATTTCCATATTCAAACAACCCGATTACTGGTCGTAAACGATTGATCTTTTTCATCCACATGTTGAACCCGTCTGGTTGGTAATCCTTCCTTGCGATTAGCGTAATATGACGCGACCATTGTCAGTCAATTATTCGATTATTAATTGTTTTGGGTTTAACGACACGTCAACCCCTGTGGGTAATTTTGTCTCATCTCCCAGAGAAAGGAAGAAAAAATTTAGAAGAGATCGTAGTTTAAAGTAATAACAGAAGATAAAGAGGAAAATGAATGGAGTGTACAAACAGAAGGAATAAGAGCACTCCCCTCTACTCTTACCTGCTGCAAGGATAGCAGGTCTTACCCAACTGTCAGCCAATATCAGGTGGACGCCCCAGTGACGCAAGACATACGTCACCTTTACCAAATTGTCATATTCAAAGAAATTAATGACTGCTATCGGAGCAGTCTGAACAATGGTTATATTTTTTTGCCACACAAAACTGCGCAGGCGCAAAAATACGGAACCGTGGGATAGTATTTCCTTAGCGACCGGTGGCGTCCTAAACTCATCTATAGTAAACAAAAGTCCTTATCAATAACCAATGTTTCCCAATGCATTTTCCATGAATATCAATTATAAAAGTATTTCTGACTTCATTTTCTTTCTGAAAGAAAAACTGAAATGTTTCAACATGTGTTTAACCTGCTTTGTACTGAGGGATCTTCCTCCTTATATATAGCAGGAGTCCATTTCAAAATTTAAGGGTGTCAAGTTGTATTATTTATTTGGAAAATGGCTGAACTTTCTGTCTGCAAACACTGTGGGCCCTGATCAGACACTGTGTTCTGATCTGGGCCTCCACTGTTTGTCAGTATCCCATTTAGGGGGTTCCAATACAAGATGGGTTAAAGATTTTAACTGATCTAAACCCATACGATATAGGAAACTCCAAAACAGGTCATTGGTAAACAGTGCAGGTCCAGTCCTTCGTCTGTCCGTGTGTGCATCCATAAACAATTTCTTCAAATGACATATCCTAAACGACTGATCGGATTTTGACCAGACTTCATAGGAATGATCCTTAGGTGGTCTGCTTTCATAGTTGTTCAAATGGTTCCAGTCAGTTGTCAAAGGAGCCAAAAAATGATTTTTTACTGAAAACTTAAAATATCTTCTCTGAATCTACAAGCTTAGCCCAGGCCTTTGTTATTTGGTATGAAGCTTCATCTAGTGAACCTCTACCAAGATAGTCAAATTATAGCCCAGGGGCCAAAAATGCCCCAGTACCGGCCCCTACTAGGCCCATCAGTTTTACATAGACTTCTATGGGGAAACCGTGAAAAAAAAAACTTTTTGTCTGAAACCAGAAGGCCCAGGTGTTTGATATTTGGTATGAAGTTGTATCTAATAAACCTCTACCAAGAGTGTTCAAATTATAGGCCTGGGGCCAAAAATGCCCCCGCGACTGGGCCCACCGGTTTTACATAGACTTATATAGGGAAAACTTTAAAAATGTTCTCGTCTGAAACCAGAAGGCCCAGGGCTTTGATATTTAGTATGAAGCTTCGAATAGCTTTCCTCTACCAAGATTGTTCAAATTATAGCCCTGGGGCCAAAAAAGGCCCTGCCATGGGGCCCACCGGTTTTACATAGACCTATGTAGGGAAAACCTTTAAAAATCATCTGGTCTGAAAACTGAAGGCCCAGGTCTTTGATTTTTTGTATGAAGCCTCATCTAGTGGACCTCTACTATGATTGTTCATATTATAGCCCTGAGGCCTAAACTGGCCCCGCCCTGGGGGCCCACTGGTTTTACATAGACTTTTATTGGAAAACCCTTTAAAAATCATCTCGTTTGAAACCAAAAGGCCTAGGTCTTTGATGTTTGGTATGGAGCCTCTAGCAGACCTCTACCAAGATTGTTCAAATTATAGACCTGTTGTAAAAAATGGCCTTACCACTGGTCCCATTGGTTTTACCTTGACTTATATAGGGAATATACCTTTAAAAATCTTCTTGTCTGAAACCAGAAGGCCCAGGCCTGTGATATTTGATATGAAGCTTCATCTGGTGAACCTCTACTATGAAGGTTCAAATTATAGCCCTGGGGTCAGGGGGGGGGGGGGCCACCCAGGGCCTATGGTTTTACATAGACATATATAATGGAAAACCTTTAAAAATCTTCTTCTCTGACACCACAAGGCCCAGGTTTTTCATTTTCAAGCAGATCAGACTTTTAGGGCTTTGGGCTCAAAGTCAAGGTTGTTGGGGCTATCTTTAGAAAAGCTTCACTATAGCCCTTAACATTTATTAATGGATTTTAATGTAACTTCACACAAATGTTGGATAGAATAATATCTCAAGCAAGTTAGACTTTCAGGGTCCCAGGTGCAGTGGCTGTTTTTAGAAAAACCTTGTTATGGCTTATGTACCGATTTTGCTCAAATGAACATGATAGCCACCAGTCTCAGCTAAAATGTCCAAACCCTAAAATGACCTAGTCATATTTTGATAGAATTTCCCAGAAATGTTCCTTTGGTCACTGTCAGTCAAAAAATACTCAAACCCCTCACTCCACCTTACTATATTACCTACCATTTCATTTGTACAGTATGGATCAGGTGAGCGATCCAGGGCCATTATGGCCCTCTTGTTAATAATTTCTAATATAGGGATCAACCATGGTTGATCAACCACGGATCCTGAGGAAGTTGTTTGACCATGAGGCCGCTAGGCCGAATGTTCAAATATCTTCCGAGGGATCGGGCAAATGTTAATGCAATGAAATAACCATGGATGATTGTTGTTCTTGCATAACTTACGAATCCCACAGCAAATTTTGACGAAAACGCCCAAAAGCTCCATATAAATTCCATATAAACTCTTCAAATGAGACAGGCAAACCAAAATGGCGGCCAGTTCAGAATGATGTTTACAATTACGTTGTCATGCAGTGACGTCATCATAGAACCCTAAAACGCTACGTTCAGGGCGATAACGTTACGTCGCTCAACGTAACGTGGACAAAGCAAGGCCCGTCTTGTGATATCAAAAGTTCAAAATCCATGTTCAAACAGCACGCGAATTTCATGATTTGAACATGGTTTTGCTGTTTGAGCACGGCTTTCGGTCCATTTGACAACGGCTTCAAACAGCCATGCGCATAGGTATTTATGCAAGAACAAATAACTGAACCTGACACCCCTTAACACTTTTTGTACCAAATGGAATCTTCCTCCTTATATATAGCATTAGTCCATTTCAAAATTTAGGGATGTCAGGTTGTGTTTTCTTCAAAATTTATCAGGAAAATGGCTGAACTTTTTGCAAACAGTGTAGGCCCTGATCAGACGCCCCGTTCTGCGCCGTCTGATCTGGGCCTGCACTGTTTGCCAAATACCCGTTTTGGGGTATCTGGGACTAAATGGGTTAATTTGGAAATGGACTACTGCTGTTATTATAATAGGGGGAAAATTCGATAAGAGTAAAAAATTGTTTGGAGAAAAAGATTGGGCTGCATGATGCTGCTACACAGAGCTGAAACCGACTGCTCATTAGCCGGCCTCGGTAGCTCAGTCGGATGCGCGTCTGACTGGTGATCAGGAGGACCCGGGTTCGATACCTGCCGGTGTCGGCAACATTCTTTCGTGGAGATTGATCATGAAATCTTTTCTACAGTCATTCTCTCCCTTCCGCTGATTCAAGAAGGGCAGTTGTCAGTTTCTGGCGAAAGAATGTGCACTGTACTGGTTAACCGCTTACGTATAAGCTAGCCCAGGAAAAGTGTGGAAAGGTAAACTGACCGGCTCAAAAATTACCTAAAATAGTGTTGACTGGGCCATTAAACACCAAAACAAACAAAAGACTGCTCATAAACCTTTTAGATGGTCTAAGCCTGCCCAGGCAAAGTGATGTGATTCGGAGCGTCCATACATATGAACCCTGTTGGTTTCATTGGACAGCAGAGATTGAGATCTCAAAGTCTGGAACAAGTCCCACAAAATTGGAAGCGATGTCTCCAAAATGACCGTAATAGTGTTGATGGAGACGTTAAACCTCAAAACAAACTTTGGTTAACACATTTTGTACTGGAAGCCCCAAGACAGGTAATTGGCAAACAGTGCAGGCCCAGATCAGATGCCGCAGAACATGGCTTCTGATAAAGATCTACACTATTTGCAAGAAGCTCTGCCATTTGAAGGAAACACATTGCCCCTTAATTATCCCCACGCTTTTCGAAGAAGAAATGGGGATATTGTAATGGTCTTCATTGTCCGTCCGTCCGTGTGTGTGTGTGTGTGAATTCGGGTTTAACGTCGCTTTCAACAATTTTTCAGTCATATCACGACGGTGTCTGGTTGCGACAGGGAGCTCAATGCTCACGTTTATAGTGCTGCCTCACTGAAGTATCATGTCCCAGACACATTACATGATACCACACCCAGTCACATTATCCTGACACTGGATCGACCAGTCCTAGCCCTACCCCGTAAATCTGAGTGCCAAGCGAGGAGCAACTAGTACCATTTTTAACGACTTTGGTATGTCGCGGCCCGGGATCGAACCCGAGACCTCCCGTTCCCCCCGTCCATCCATATATACGTCCATACATCTGGACGTACTTACGTCCGTACGTCCGTCTTACCGGATAACTCCTCCTAGACGGTTATAGATAGAAACTTGAAACTTTGGGAACTGATAGATCTTTGGTCTGGGGAGTGCATGACACTTTCGGAATTTTGATCACACCCCTAGGGGTGCGCCCAGGGGGTGGGGCCTGTGGGGGGTCAAAAATCAAAATTTCCAGAACATGGTCGTGTAATATATCAAAGCGAACGGCATGATGAGTAGATTATGTAGTGGCGTGGGATATGCGATGGAGTGCCAATGACTGCGCAATTCTAGTTTTGAAATGGACTTGTGCTGAACATAAGGTGGAAGAATTCCATTTGGTACAGAATGGGTTAATAGTGGAATTTTACTGTACAATATATATATTTATGTCTGTCCATCAAGCCTTAGTTGGTATTGTTTGTGTCTGAGGCCTAGCTGTCCGAATACATAAAATATGGTAGGCTGACTACCGTGTGCATTTTCAGAGAACCATGTTCAATATGGAAAAGTTTGTTCGTTTGTATTGGAGTATCATGGCCCAGTCAACACTATTTTAAGTCAATTTTGAGCCGGTCAGTTTACCTATCTACACTTTTCCTGAGCAGGCTTAATTATACATAAGCAGCTAACCAGTAAAGTGCACATACTTTCGCCAGAAATGGACAGCTGCCCTTCTTGAATGAGTGACTGTAGAAAATATGGAAAAGTTACTATTAGAAATTGTCCTTAATATCGGTGCCATGGTACAGTTTGTGTCTCTGCAATTCCTACAGTTTACGAGCTTGAACTTGCACCAAGGTAAAAATACAGGCTTAGCTTGTGCTTGAAGGTCAGAGAACTCTGTTTGCTTTTGCTCTATAGATGCAGGAGTTAATGCCCCTTGATTAACTTTTCACGATTTCCATGCCGATGGTACTGTTCATGTCACTGCAATTCCTGCATTTGTCAAGGTCAGGGTTAGAACTAGCACCATAGACAGAAAATATGCTGAGTATGTGCATGAAGGTTAGAGAACTCTGATTGCTCTATTAATGGATGAGTTATTGCCCTTTAGAAATTTCTTAATATCAGTACCATGGTACAATTGCTGTCTATGCATTTCCTACAGTTTGAAGCTCATGGTTTGAAATTTTCATGATAGCTAGCATATTGGTTGAAGTCTTCATTAACCATTTTTGTTCCAAATGGAATCTTCCTCCTTATATATAGAAGGAGGCCATTTCAAAATGTAGAGGTGTCCTTTTGTGTTTTCTTCAAATTTTATTAGGAAAATGGCTGAACATTTTGCAATGGTACTAAACGGGTTAAGGTACAGGCGGAGTTTGTGCTTGAAGGTCAGTGAACTCTGTTTGCTCTACAAATGCAGGAGTTAATGCCCCTTGATTAACTTAGAAATTTTTCGCAATTTCCATGCTTTGGTACAGTTTGTGTCACTGCTATTCCTGCAGTTGTCAAGTACAATTTACTATTCTATGCTATGTCTAAAAATAGCTGGACTAGTTGCAAACAGTGTAAACCATGATGAAACATCAAATAAAACTTACTACTTGATGCTGTTTCTTAAAATAGCTGGACTAGTTGCAAACAATTTCCGTGACTGGACTTTATATGGAAGAGTTACAAGCCCCTTGATTAACTCCTATCTTGCTGAGTAAATTAATTAAGCCACACCTTGAGGAATGTGTCAGGAGGCTCTTAACTTGGAAAGAGGCAATGGAGGCGAAAGGGCTGAGAGTGAATGCAGGAAAGACAAAGATCATGATCTGTGGTACAGGTCTGGACCTCTTGCAGAGTACAGGCCAGTTCCCATGCGCTGTATGTCGCACTGGAGTTGGCAGCAACAGTATCTTTTGTAATGGCTGCAAGTTCTGGGTGCACAAGAAATGCAGTGGGCTCAAACGCTTGATAGAGGACCCTGAGTACAGGTGTACACGGTGCCAAGGAACTGCACGCCCCTTAGATGGCAGACCACAGAGGGAAGTTCAAGTCGGATCAGACAAGCTGGAGGTTGTAGCTTCCTCCTGCTACCTAGGTGATATGCTCTCTGCAGGGGGTGGTTGGGACCTTTCAACTACATCACGTGTGAAAACAGCCTGGAAGAAATTCAAGGAGTTGCTACCAGTTCTCTCTTCCCGCCACCTCTCGTTCAAGACACGTGGCCGTGTGTATAGCTCTTGTGTGCGGAGCGCAATGCTCCATGCCAGTGAGACATGGCCATTGACAAAGCCAAACCTCCAACGTCTACAGCGAAATGACAGGGCAATGATCAGACAGATCTGCAATGTCAAGCCACATGCAGGACACTGTCACCATCAGGTCCAGTGAGTTACTGGAGCGTCTTGGCATTGAGGACCTGGAACTCATCCTGAAAGAGAGATGACTTCGCTGGTATGGACATGTGGAACTCTCCAACGGTGCAATCAAGACTGCCTGTGACATACAGGTAAGTGGAAAGCGGGGGCCAGGAAGGCCCAAGATGACCTGGAAGCAGCTAACAGAAAGAGATTGCAGAGAATGGAAGCTCTCTGCTATCGGTCCTCATGATAGACAAGCCTGGAGATCTGGCGTAAGATCTGCCATGGGTGCAGCAAGCCAGCTTCCTGGAAGGGGGCCCACTTATGTGGACGTTGCCCCTGTACCTGCACGTTAATTCAAAAATCCGTTGATGATGATGATGACACCCATCACTGACTCAGCCAATCAAATTACATGTTAAAATGTTTCATGCAAATTTGCAAACTCTGAAGAAGCCATCATTCTGATCAGGATCTACACTGTTAGCAAAGGTAGACATTTTTGTGTTGAGTGGGTTGTAACCAGGGTCAGCTTTGTAATTATCCCCTCACACAACAAAGTTGGGAGGGGGGATATAGCATTTGCCCCGTATGTATTCAACGTTTTTGTCTTTGCTCTGGTGCCTACATTTATTAATGGATTTTGATATAACTTCACACAAATGTTGGGTATGATAATATCTTGAGCCAGTTTGACTTTCAGGATCCTGGGCTCAAGGTTTAGAAAAACACTTTGTCATCGCTCTAGCGCCTACATTTATGGATGGATTCTTATATAACTTCACACAAATGTTGGGTATGATAATATCTCATGCAAGTTCAACTTTCAGGGTCCTGGGCTCAAGTTCAGGGTCATTGTGACAATTTTTAGAAAAACTTTGTCATCGCTCTAGGGCCTACATTTATTGATGGATTTTGATATTTCTTCGCACAAATGTTGGGTATCATTATATCTCGAGTGAGTTTGACTTTCAGGGTCCTAGGCTCAAGGTCAAGGGCACTGTGGCTATTTATTGAAAAACTTTGCAATTGCTCCAGTGCCTACGTTTATTGATGGATTTTCTGGAGCTGTGCGATTAGAGCATTCTCTGTGCACAGTCCAGATAGCCGTGGGCCCAATGTTTAATTCATGCAGACACGGAGGACATCTTTAGATTAAATGCATATGCATAGCAGAGCCAGTACTGCTTTGTAAAGGCTGGTCTGAGTTTTCTCTGTGCTCTGACTGTTACCTAATGGGCCATGCAGTGTCTATTCATGCTGACAAGGACGGCAACTTCAGATAATATGAGTACAGCAACGACTCCGATGGGCCTGTATATCTACACAGAATGAAGATACAAAGGCTGATCAAAGTTTTCTCTATGCATTTGGCCCATTGTTTATTAACACTTATCCTGCTGAATATTTAAATTAGCCGCTCCCATTTCTGACCATCAGCCAATCATATAACACAAAGTTATATTTTCCTTCAAATTCACAAACTGAATGACAAACAGTGTAGATCCTGATCAGATGGCTTCTTCAGAAGCCATCTGATCTGGATCTACACTTTTTACAAAGATAGGGGTTGTCGTGAACAGCAGGATAGGGCTTCTTCAGAAGCCATCTGATCTGGATCTCCACTGTTTACAAAGATAGGGGTTGTCGTGAACAGCAGGATAGGGCTTCTTCAGAAGCCATCTGATCTGGATCTCCACTGTTTACAAAGATAAGGGTTGTCGTGAACAGCAGGATAGGGCTTCTTCAGAAGCCATCTGATCTGGATCTACACTGTTTGCAAAGATAGGGGTTGTCAGGAACAGCAGGATAAGGGTTAATGAAGATATCTGACTGAGTATACTCAGTTTGATTGGAGTCTCCAAAGAGTTAGCATGTCTGATGACCCATTATCACTTTACCAGGGCTCATAATTATGCAAGTCACAGAGTCTGAGTCATAAATTCATAATCATCTCCCTTGGTGGCATACCAAGTCATCCAACTGTTAAAATGCCAATCACAAAACATGTCATAAATTCATAATCATCTCCCTTGGTGCCATACGAAGTCATCCAACTGTTTAAATGCCAATCACAAAACATGTCTATTTTGTCATCTTGCAAACAGTGTAAAACCAGATCAGACTGCTCCTTTAAGTGCCATCTGACCTGGATCCACACTGTCCATATGCAAAAATATGCAAAAAGATTCATCAGACGGCATTTTCAGATGCAATTTTTCTTGGCACCTTTAGGGTTGACTACATGTATTAGAATTACACATGTAGCATAGTTTAACTGATAAAATTGCACATGCAGATTGAACGGCATGGGAGGCAACTCTTAAGACCTACAAAAATTGTAAAATTTGTCTCCCATGTCAGAAGGGTGTCTACACTTCAAGAATCTTTTCTTGAAGTGTAGACCCCTTTTTGAGAGGGGCTGGGTTTATAGGAAATTGATCAGGAAGTCTAGAAAGTTGTCTCCCTTGTTAAAACTGCAGAAAAAAATAATTTTGCGAGTGTATCAATTACCATAATTTGGGGATTGACAGGTTATAGTAAAGGAAGTTTGTGATTTATTTCTGTCATGTGATGTGCATAGGTGTTACGATGTCCTGCGGGGTATGCTATCTGAGTCTGAACTTGAGAAAAAGTACTGTCAAACTTCAGTGACTCAAAAACTATATGGACCATGAAAGTTTGTTCTAGACTTTGTTTGTTTGTTTGTTTTATTTGAGGTTTAACGTCCCCGTCAACACTGTAAAGGTCATTTTGGAGACATTGCTTCCAATTTTGTGGGACATTTACCCGATTTTGAGATGAAATGACATCTCAAGCCCTGTCGCCCAATGAAACCAATAGGGTTTATTAGCATGGACGGTCCGCCTCGCACCGCGGTTCCTGGACAGGCTTAGATCCTCTAAGCCGTTTACCAGTACTAGTGTGCGGGCTCTGCTCTGCGTGGAAGCATCATGCAGCCCATATATTTCTTCAAGCCCCTATGGGCGGGGGCCTAGACAAGGGTTCATATAGTTTGAGCCACTAAGGTTTTAGTTTAGTTTATATTAACCCTTTTTGTACCAAATGGAATCTTCCTCCTTATATATATCAGGAGACCATTTCAAAATTTAGGGGTGTCAGGTTGTGTTTTCCATTAAAATTTATTTGCAAAATGATTAAACTTTCAGCAAACAGTGGAGGCCGCATTCTGTGGCACCTGATCTGGACCTGCACTGTTTGCCAGAGTACCTGGTTTGGGGTTTCTGGTACTAAATGGGTTAATTTATTTTAGTTCTATTGTGATGAAAGCTTCAAGCTTATTTGAATTGCTCTTGAACTCACATTGGTTTAAACATTGAACTCACACGCATGAGAGAGAGGCAGTGACTTTTACCCCACTGCTACCAATTTACACCTTGGTGGAGTGGGGCAGTGCATTACATGTCTTGCCCAAGGATACACATCGCCCCAGGTGGCTGGATTCAAACCCACAACCTCTAGATTATAACAAACTAAATACTGAGCTATCGAGGCTGCACTGAGGTTTATCATAACACTATGTTAGGGAGCATAATAGGGATATATAAATAAGGGATATCTTTCTGGATCTTGTATAAGTTATGTTGTGTTACCAGTAAGAATTGCCTCATTGAGGCAGTTCTAATGAGTACAAACAGCACATCTTCTCGTAAATGACAAAAAACTCCTTAAATTTATCCATAGATATTAATGTTTTCTGGAGCTAGGGGACTGAAGAACGAGTTTGAATCATACACGAAAAAAGCTGTTGGTTGGTTGGTTGATTTGAGGTTTAACATCCTTGTCAGCACTGTATGGGTCATTTTCGAGACGTTACTTCCAATTTTGTGGGACTTTTACCAGACATTGAGATGAAATGACATCTCAAGCCCTGCCGCCCAATGAAACCAATAGGGGTTATAAGCATGGATGGTTCGAATGGCACCGTTTTGCCTAGAGCTTTATCTCTATACATTGAGTTCTTTCAATGGAGAAAAAGATCCGGCTGCATGGTGCTTCTACACAGATCTGAAACCAACTGAACAGGAGTACTGGTAGACTGCTTCAAAGAAGTTGGAAGGACATATTGCTTCTGGGAGGTTTGTGCATCTGTGCATCCATCCGTCCGTCCATTATGCATTTTAATGCGTAACATGTAGCATAACTTAAGAACCATGTATGCTAGGGTTCTGAAATTTCACATAATGTATTCCTCATGAAAAAATAGCTGACCTATATTTTTTTCTCGTCTGGATTATGCCCCTTTCCTGACTCATGGCCCTTTGAAAAAATTTGGATGAAATCTTGTCAGCAAAATATCTCAAAAATCATTAAAGCTAGAGCCTTGAAAGTGGATGAATGGATTACTAATGATGAGTAGACTGATGAACTGATTAACTTAGAAGAAATTCCGAAAAATACTTCTGAGTATTCACCCTTTGTAAATTTGGGCATTCGTACATTGCATGCTTTGTGATGCAGAGCATAAGTTAAGAACCATATATGCTAGGGTTCTGAAATTTCACATATTTATTCCTCATGAAAAAATAGCTGTCTCGTCTGGATTATGCCCCTTTCCTCAGTTATGGCCCTTTGAAAAAATTTGGCTGAAATCTGGTCAGCAAAAAATCTCAAAAAATATTAAAGCTAGAGCCTTGAAAGTTGATGAATGGATTGGTGGGGATAAGAAGATAACTGAATTAAAGTCTGAATAAATTCTGAAAAAAATTGGATAAAAATTCAAATCTTGTTCTTCATTTATGGCCCTTTGAAAATTTTGGCATTTAGGGGTAAGCATATAGCTTGAGCCTGGGGGCATAGTGTTTCTAGTTACTTAAAGTGTTTTCGAATACTGTTTCTTATGCCAACTTTGGACATGTTCAAACATATGCGACCACAATTGGCATAAGGTGTGTACGGTTGCACCCAACTGGGCACTTATCCCTTATCATGCTTAACATGACAGCCCCTACCTTTGCAAACAGTGTAGATCTAGTGACAAAGACATCTGATCAGAATCTACACTGTCATGCAGTTTGTGAACTCAACAAATACATCATATCAAATAATTTGATTGGTTGATGGTAAATTTATTCAGCAGGATAAAGGTTAATAGAAGAGCTTTCTGTGGATTGATTTTATTATAAGAATGAAATTATGAAATTTCTTAGCGCATTGTACCCTTACTGTGATGAACATGGTGTGTACTTACGTTATGAGAAGCATTAATGTGTTTTCAGAAATATATGCTCAGCGAAGAATCAAATCCGGCTGCGTATGTGCTTTGTCAGTATACAACCTTCCCACCATCAGGCATGAAGAAGCTGTGTCAAATGCTGTCCGTCATTAACAAAACATGCCTATACAAATACATTGTAAATTTTACCACCTAAATATAACAAAAAATTTTGGGTACAAAATTGTGATATTTTTCTTATTTCTACTCAAAATATAGATTGTGGGTTCTCGTTAGAACCGCCCACGGTTCTAACGAGTACCCACAATCTATATTTTAGAGCAGAAATTAGAAAAAATAAAGTTTACCCATGTAAACCCCAGTGGGGTTTAAGTGGGTCAAAATTATATATACATGTTTTCGTGATGATTGTGCACAGAACTGACACTGATCAGACTGCATGGGTGCACAGTATTGGCGGATCTTTTTTTTTTTTTTAAGGATTGAAAGATGCTTTTTTGCTTGGCATTGCTCATTTAATGGTAATTATAATTTGGGGAACTCGGTTAATAAGTGTATCTATCCATGGACCATAATTCTCAATATGTGTAGGGAGAACGACGTAACAAATTACGGGATCTCTTTGTAATCTCTAACCATGGCCATGGACCTTAATTTTCAATAGGTATTTTTCTTGTTTCTGTTGTATGTTGGAAAAAGTTCAATATTAACCCTTGTCCTGCTGAGCCCGGATATGTCTTATCTTTCAAACAATGTAGATCCAGATCAGATGGCTTCTGAAGAAGCCATCTGATCAGGATCTTCATTGTTTGTCATATAGTTTATTAATATGTTGCAATAATTTGCATCAAGTAATCTGATTGGTTGATAATCAGTAATGGGTGTGGCATATTTAAATATTCAGCAGGACAAGGGTTAATCATCTCTTTATAACATTTTTTTTATAGATACGGCTTATAGTCATTGTTCGAGGTGAGAAGAATTTAGAGGCAAATGTATTATTTCTCCATTTTGTAACATGTTCTGTTACCTTACAGAAAAACGTCCACCTCTAGGGGTGCGTTGATTTTGTACAAAATACGCTAACTAGTACCTAAAACCTGTTTCTAATATGATTGTGTTGTATTCAAGATAGCTTGAAGAAATAGATTGGGCTGCGCGATGATTCCACGCAGAGCTGAAACCAACCGCGCACTTGAGTTCTGGTAAACCACTTTGCCCAGGCAAACAGGTGCAAGTCATGCATATAAACCCTTCTGGTTTCATTGGGGGCAAGGCTTTGAGATGTCATTTCATCTCAGTGTTGGGTTAAAGTCCCACAAAATTAGAAGCAACATCTCCAAAATGACCTAAATAGTGTTGATGGGGATGTTAAATCCAAAATCAATCAATCAATCAATCAATCAATCAGTCAATAAATCAGTCCGTTTTCCAAATAGTGCAGGCCCTGATCAGACACCGTGTTGTGCGGCATCTGATCTGGCCCTGCACTGTTTGCCAAGGTACCCCTTTAGGGGTTTCCCCACATGCAATGGGTTAATCAAGAGCACTGAAAAAATGCTATAATGGTATAATATATGAGCCCCGCCAAGCGACTTTGTGTCTTCGAGCATTCCGTCATGACAAATTTTAACTGCGCATGCCCAGCCATTCGGAGGGGCCAGGGATGTGGCTTTCTGTCTGAAGGTTCCTCTTGATTCACTGCTTGTATATGCGGGCAGCGGAGGTTCTGGTGAGACTGCCCGGATGCGCAGGCTCGCCTGAACCTTCGCTGCTTGCATAGGCGATAAGTACCAAAATCACTTGATGGGGCCCACATAGTATAATATAGGGATTTATGTCTAAAAAGGGTTAACATTGTTTACATTATACCTATTTCAGGAGAAGGGCAGCACTGAAACAACGGCCAAGAAGGGTGGTATGGGCCCTTCTGTGTCTCGACAAGATTACATGAACACGGCACCGAAAGACGCAACACTCCCTAGCAACATACAGATACAAGGTGACGTAGTGCTGAGGTACACCAAAGACCCTACAGAGTCAGTCAAGATTAATACTATGGTAATATGATATTATTGATTGACTTGTGGGAGTATTGCAGTTTTACCCAACAAACCACTGGCTTGTCTCAGTAGCTCCAGATTGGGGGGGGGGGGGGGGGCATACGTGTCTGATTGGTAATCAGGGTGTGGTGGGTTCGATACCTGCCAGGTCAGCAACATATTTTTCCTGAAGACAGATCTTGAAAAAAAATTTCTACAGTCATTCCCTTTGCTAATTCAAGAAGGGCAGTTTTCCGTTTCTGGTGATAGAATGTGCACTGTTCTAGTTAATAGCGTATAAGCCTGCCTAGAAAAAGTGTGGTTAGATAAACTGACTGGCTCAATATGACCTGAATAGTGTTAGTTGGGCTGTTTAACTTGTAACAAACTCAAGCATCTGAAGGGCTGCATGATGCTTCCACGCATGGCTGAATCCGGCCCGCACACTTGTACTGGTAAACCGCATAGAGGATCTAAGCCTGCCCAGGAACCGCGGTGCGAGTCCGACCGTCCATGCTAATAAACCCTATTGGTCTCATTGGGCGACAGGGCTTGAGATGTCATTTCATCTTAATGTCGGGTAAAAGTCCCACAAAATTGGAAGCAATGTCTCCAAAATGACCTTTACAGTGTTGACGGGGACGTTAAACCTCAAATCAAACAAACAAACAAAAAAGCTATACCTGAAGTAAAAATGCAATAGCTCTTCAGCGTGGCTGCTGCAGAAAGTACTTACCTCTAGGACTTGAAGGGCTGATAAAATCTATGGAAAATTCAAGTAATTTGATTGGTTGATAGTCAAAATGTTTTGGGGCAAAATTAATTTTTTGGCAAAACAAGGGTAAAGTTCTAAAATTTCAGCCCAATTTTGAAACACTCACTCGGAAACTTGACAAAATATGGTAAAACTTCGGTGGAACAGTCTGATCATGGTCCACACTGTTTGTGTGTGTGCGAAAATATGTTTGAAAAGTTGGCAAGAAGCTTCAGCAGACGACTTTCTTGGCATCTTAAGGGGAATTGGAACACCGTCAGGGGTGGCAACTCCTGCAAAAGTATTTTTGTCTCCGATGTCAATAGGGGTTAACTCTTTTAGAAAAGATTTTGCTGCTGAGGAGCAAATTCTTTCCTTAAAGAGTAGACCCCTTTTTCCATGGGTCAGAGCTTATAGAAAAGCAAACAGGAAGTTCCGAAAGTTGTTTCCTTTCGAAAAATGGCAGAAAAATCTGGCCGGTGTTTCCGTTCCCCTTAAGTGTTAGTAGTTTGAGACTGAATGTTCAACCCAGACATGGACATGTACTTTTCGGCATAATGACAGATTGATTATTAGCCCTTAAGATGCAGAGAAAAACTACATCTGAAAATGTCATCAGCTTAGATCGTCTGCTAAATCTTCTTGCAAATTTGTAAAAAATATTTTTGCATACTGGCAAACAGTATGGACCCAGATCAGACTGCTTGGAGCAGTCTGATCTGTGTCCACACTGTTTGCAAAAATGACTGTTTAGCTCACCTGAGCCGAAGGGGAGCTATTGTGATCGGTCTTTCGTCCGTCGTCGTCGTCGGCCGTCTGGATGTCCGTCCACAATTTCTATAAATGACATCTCCTCCTAAACCAAACAGATTTTGACCAAACTTGCCAGAAATTATCTCTCAAAGCTGTTCAAAGAATTCCATTCTATGCCATGGCAACGAAAAGGAAAAAATAAGAAAAAAAAACTTTAAAAATCTTCTTGTCTGAAACCAGAAGGCCCAGATCTTTGGTATTTGGAATGAAGCTTCATCTAGTGGACCTCTACCAAGATTGTTTAAATGATAGCCCTAGGGCCAAAAATGCCCCCCGTGCCAGGGCCCACTGGTTTTGTATAGGCTTATATAGGGAAAACCTTTAAAAAATCTTCTTGTCTGAAATCAGAAGGCCCAGGTCTTTGATATTTGGTATGATGCTTTGTCTAGTGGACCTCTACCAAGATTGTTCAAATTCTAGCCCTGGGGCCAAAAATGCCCCCGCGCCGGGGCCCACTTGTTTTACATAGGCTTATATCGGGAAAACATTTAAAAACCTTCTTGTCTGAAACCAGAAGGCCCAGGTCTTTGATATTTGGTATGAAGCTTCGTATAATGGACCTCTACCAAGGTTGTTTCAAATTATAGCCCTGGGGCCAAAAATGCCCCTGTGCCGGGGCCCACTGGTTTTACATAGGCTTATAATGGGGAAAACATTTAAAAATCTTCTTGTCTGAAACCAGAAGGCCCAGGTCTTTGATATTTGGTATGGAGCTTCGTCTAGTGGACCTCTATCAAGATTGTTCAATTTACAGCCCTGGGGTCAAATATGCCCCCGCAAAGGGGCCAACTTGTTTTACATAGGCTTATATAGGGAAAACATTGAAAAATTTTCTTGTCTGAAACCAAAAGGCCCAGGTCTTTGATATTTGGTGTGAAGCTTCATCTAGTGGACCTCTAGCAAGGTTGGTCTAATTATAGCCCTGGGGCCAAAAATGCCCCTGCACCAGGGCCCACTGGTTTTACATAGACTTATAATGGGGAAAACATTCAAAAATCTTCTTGTCTGAAACCAGAAGGCCCAGGTCTTTGATATTTGGTATGAAGCTTCGTCTAGTGTACCTCTGTCAAGATTGTTCAAATTATAGCCCTGGGGCCAAATATGCCCCCCTAAGGGGCCCACTTGTTTTACATAGGCTTATATAGGGAAAATCTTTAAAAATCTTCTTGTCTGAAACCAGAAGGCCCAGGTCTTTGGTATTTGGTACGAAGCTTTGTCTAGTGGACCTCTACCAAGATTGTTCAAATTATAGCCCTAGGACCAAAAATGTCCCCGCGCCAATGGGCCCACTGGTTTTGTATAGGCTTAGATAGGGAAAACCTTTAAAAATCTTCTGGTCCGAAACCAGAAGGCCCAGGTCTTTGATATTTGGTAAGAAGCTTTGTCTAGTGGACCTCTACCAAGATTGTTCAAATTATTGCCCTGGGGCGAAAAATGCCCCTGCGCCGTGGCCCATTTGTTTTACATAGGCTTATATAGGGAAAACCTTTAAAAATCTGCTTGTCAGAAACCAGAAGGCCCAGGCCTTTAGTATTTGATATGAATCTTCGTCTAGTGGACCGATAAGAGGATTGTTCAAATTGTAGCCCTGGGGCCAAAAATGCCTCCGCGCCGGGGCCCACTTGTTTTACATAGGCTTATAATAGGGAAGACCTTTAAAAATCTTCTTGTCAGAAACCTGAAGGCCCAGGTCTTTGATATTTGGTTTGAAGCTTCGTCTAGTGGACCGATACCAAAATTATTCAAATTATTACCCTTTGACCAAAAATACCCCCGCGTGGGGCCCCACTGACTTTACATAGGCTCATATGGGAAAAACCTTTAAATATCTTCTTGTCTGAAACCGGAAGGCTCAGGTCTTTGATATTTGGTATGAAGCTTCATGTAGTGGACCTTTACCAAGATTCTGAGTGTTAAAATTATAGCCCTGGGGCCAAAAATGGTCCCGCCCCATGGCCCACTGGTTTTACATACGCTTATATGGGAAAACCTTTAAAAATCTTCTTGTCTGAAACCAGAAGGCCCAGGTCTTTGATGTTTGGTATGAAGTTTCAACTGATGGACCTCTACCAAGATTGTTCCAATTATAGCCCTGGGGCCAAAAATGGCGCTGTCCCAGATTTTACGTTGGCAAATATAGGGAATACCTTTAAAAGTATTCTTGTCTGAAACCAAAAGGCCTAGGTCTGGGATATTTGGCATGATGCTTGCTGCTTCATCTATTGAACTTCTTCCAAGATTGTTCAAATTCTAGCCAAGGGGCAAAATGTGCCCCCCCCCCCCCCCCCCCACACACACACACCCCACAGGGCCTGCATCTTTTACATAGGCTTATATAGGGAAAACCTTAAAGAATTTTTTTATCTGAAACCAGAAGGCCCAGGCTTATGATATTTGATATTAAGCTTCATTTAGTGGACCTCTACCAAGATTGTTCAAATTATAGCCCTGAGGCCAAAAATTGTCCCGCCCAAGGACCCTTAGCTCAGGTGAGCCATATAGGACCGTCATGGGCCTCTTGTTAAAGTAACCGGCAGATGACAAAGCAGACGACAATGGTCATGATTGGCATCATTTTAGATAGGGAATCCCAAAAACTGGGAAATGGCAGATAGTCGAGGTTCGGATCAGACACTGCGGAACATGGGTCTTGTTAGGGCCTTCACCGTTTGCAAAAAAAAACTAGAGCGCGCAAGCGATGGCAAGCCATCGCAAATCCCCACGTTTTCTCCACAGTAGTCAAAATTTGACCTTTTGACCCCTCCCCAGGGCCCCTGGGGGCGGGGACAAAAAAAAATGTGCTCTTGCGCAAGCCATTCATGTAAGCAACTCGCATACCAAATTTGGTTGAATTCCGGCTAACGGTTTAGGAGGAGATAGCCGGACAGACAGACGGACAGACAGACAGACGGACGGACGGAGGCGATAACAATATCCCCACTTTTCGTTGAAAAACGTGGGGATAAAAAACAAGCCATTGTAGAAATGAATTTCTAAGACACACATCTTGTGAGTGAGTGGCTTGTTGATAATAAGCTTTCCTTGCACCTAGGCAAAACAGAATCAATTTTGTTTGGCTCAAATTGTAAGTTGAAACCTCAACCAAACTTGCAGATTTCGTGCAAAGGGACTCGTATCGAATCTAAGGAATCGGTAAAATATCTAGGTGTAGTGTTGGAACAGTGTTTGAGCGGTGAAACCATGGTTAATTCAATAATTCAGAAGGCAAATGCTCGGTTAAAGTTTTTATTCAGAAAACAGAGATTTTTAGACTTGCATTCTAAGAAGCTTTTAGTTATGTCTCTTATACAATGTCATTTTGACTATGCGTGTTCTTTTTGGTATCCTGGCCTATCAAAACTCCTGAGAAACAGATTGCAGGTTACCCAAAATAAAATGATTTGCTTTGTTTTGAAACTGGATCCAAGAGCACATGTAGGATCTGATGAATAAAATTCTTTGGGATGGTTGCCAGTCTCAAAAAGGGTAGACCAGATCATTTTGAATCATGTCTTTAGGATCAAATCCGGAACATCGCCTGACTATATGAGAGAGCATTTTATTCCAGCTACATCTGTACATAGATATAGCACTAGATTTAGTGAAAATGGTAGTTTTTGCCTTCCTAAAGTGAAGGGTTTTGGCCGAAAATCTTTTGCCTATACAGGCTGTACCTTATGGAATGGGCTTCCATCAAGCATTAAAAATGTAGACGGGCCTAGGATTTTTAAAACAGCTGTAAAATCGCATTTTTTTAAACTCTCTTTGATTGGACACATGCTGCTTGCATAATTTGGTAATCGCAGATTTTTTTTAATTGTAAATTTTTAAGTCATTTCTTAGGTCTTTGAAAGCAATAGTCTTAATTACAATCTATTTATTATAAATTTTTAATTGCTACATTCTAAGCATTCATATTTAAATCGTAGATCTTTAATAATTTATTATTCTAATTTATTGTTTGTGCCTCACTATGACTTGCAAATCAGTACAAAAGGACCACAATGGAAATAAGAGAGATCACTCTCTCTTTTTTGTGTCATCCTTGGTAGTGATTGGCAAGCCATATGAACATTGCAATGTATTGATTGTTTTATATGTACAAAATGTGTGTATTTAACATTGTATATGCATTGTTTTGTTTTACATGTATGTTGCTAATCTGTGATACCGAAATAAATCAATCAATCAATCAATCACATCAGTCCAGGAAGAAAAAGGGCAAATATTTATCATTTTGACTTTTTATTTTTAGAAGCATGATTCCTACTTTGTGATTCTATTGCAACCCTTCTTTGTGATGACATATAATGTGTTCTGTAAAAACGCAATCATTTGGAAACAAGGACTACAACACGGAACTGAAACCTATGGAGTGCAGAAGCTTTTTTCTGGGCCAGGCTTGCTAGTTTTGGCCAATTTGGCCTCATCAGTGGCCCTCAAATATTTTCAAGATTCTTCAGTGCAGTTAATGTTCCCGAAGGCCTAGAAAATATAATCCAAACTAAGATAAAGGGTAGGGAGCTTTTTTACGGCCGACACACATTCCCTTAACACCAGCTGTGGTGAAGTTAAATGTTCTATGAAAATGCTATCCATTTTGAAACAAAGACTACCTGTGGAGTGCACAAGCTTTTTCTGGGTCAGACTTGCTAGTTTCGGCCAGTTAGGCCTTGTCAGTCACCCTCTAATTTGTCACGGAAACCCCAAACGGGTCATTGGCAAACAGTCCAATACCAGTGATCAGGGCCTTCACTGTTTGTAGAAAGTCAACCATTTTCGAAATAAATTTTAATTTTTAAAAAATAACCCAAACTGACACCTCTTAACTACTAAGTAGAATGGTTCCATTTAGTACAAAATGGGTTAAAACTAGGGCTGGCTAATTGGAGCTGAAAAGATAATCGGTTATCAGTCCTGCCATTGCGATCGATAATCGATTAGTAATCGTAAAGGTTTCTGTCACAATTTTACCTGTCTAAGCATGACTCTTACCATATGTTGCACTTTACCATATGTATATTTGAATAGACAGGCCTGAGCAAACAGTGTAGACCCAGATGAGACGCCGCATAATGCGGCGTCTCATCAGGGTCTGCACTGTTTGCCACTTATTCAGCTACTTTAGGCATAACTTTGGGTAGTAAATTGTACCTAACGAGTAATCGGTTAAAAGCAAATCAGAAATGATAACCATTTTGTGGGATTTATCGATCAATTAACCGATTATACAATTAATCGTGTCAGCCTTAGTTAAAACCACAATTTGAAATGTAAAAAAAAAAAATGTGAGGACCTGTTGTCTTTGATTCTACTAGCTTAACCCTTATCTTGTTGAACATGGCAACCCCAATCTTTGCTAACAGTGTAGATCCAGATCTGAAGAAGCCATCTGATCAGTATCTACACATGCAGTTTGTGAATTTTACGAATACATTGTATCAGGTTGAAGTAATTTGATTGGTAGATAGTCAGAAGTGGGTGTAGCTAAAGTACAGTAAAATTCCTATATTAAGACCACCTTTGGGACTGTTCAAAAGTGGTCTTAAAGACCACTTTTGAACAGTCCCAAAGGTGGTCTCTTATCCGGAGTCACTGATTTTAGAAAACACAAAGAAAGAATAACTGGAATATTCTCACTAAGCTTTTACAAGAAGATTTAGTCTGAAATTTAAGTGGTCTTAATAGCAGAATTTCACTGTAGTTTATTCAGCAGGATAAAGGTTATTCACACTGTCTGCAAAACTTATACACCACAACCTTCTTATAACACTATTGTGTGGGTCCAAAACAGAAACCAAATGTTGGTTTTTGCATCCTTATTATATCCAAACATTAGAGCATGGGCTTCTAATAGAGATTTTACGGTACATACAGATTGTCTAGAAAAATGACCATTTTTGGTGTGTTAACCCATTTTGTACCAAATGGAATCTTCCTCCTTATACAAAGCAGGAGTCCATTTCAAAATTTGTCAGGTTGTGTTTTCTTCAAATTTTATTTGAAAAAAAAAAATGGCTAAACTTTTTGCAAGCAGTGTAGGCCCTAATCAGATGCCGCATTCTGCCGCGTCTGATCTGGGCCAGCACTGTTTGCCAATTACCCTTTAGGGGTTTCCAGTATGTCAACTTTACAAAACCAATTTTGTTGAAATTTTCATTATACATTAACCACCTAGAAGTTTTTGAGTGAGTTTTTTTAATTTTATGCCGCACCAACAGCTAAGGTCATACGGAGTCGGGACCTTGATTTCAAGACTCAGCCGAAAGTCTGGAGAAACCTGGGATCGATCCTGCGATCCCTGGTTTACAAAGCGAGTAGCATAACCCCTGCACCAAGGAGGCTTTTGATAGAAGTTTTTGAAAAACATAACTAGTACATGTAACTGTTACTTCAGGTGCATGTTTAAGTCCCAGAAATTTTTGAATTTCCCTATGATGCTCAAGACAAAAAACACAGTCTTACTTGAAGAGGTTGACATGCACTTGTAAAATGTATCATGATTCATTGAATTTATCAATTGTTTTATATTTTTCAAGTGCCATAATTATTGTGTATAAGTATTTGGTTTTTCCAAAATTTATCTTGCAAGTACTTCACTCCTGAACCATGTCTCCACTTACATCCGTGCATGTCTCAACTTCCGTGCATTTTGAAAGTTTAAATATGACATATGAAATATTCACTTTAACCCTTTTTCTGCTGTTCATGCCAACCCCTACCTTTGCAAACAGTGTAGATCCAGATCAGATGGCCTCTGAAGAAACCATCTGATCAGGATCTACACTGTTTTTCATTCAGGTTGTGAATTTGAAAGAAAACATTATGTCATGTAATCTGATTGGCCGATAGTTGGAAACGGGTGTGGCTAATTAAATTATTCAGCAGGATAAGGAGGAATTTTGTCCCAATACCTCTTTATAACATAGTTTAGATGGATCCAGAAATGTATAGATTATATAGAAAAAATGGCAATTTATGTATAAAAATGGCAATTTATGTAAAAGTGGCAATTTATGTAGAAAAATGGCAATTTATGTAGAAAAATGGCAATTTATGTAGAAAAATGGCAATTTGTGTATAAAAATGACCATAAATGGATAATCTATACTGGCCTCTGCCCATTGGACCTTGAAGAAAAGAAATAGATTGGGCTGCATGATGCTTTCACACAGAGCTGAAACCGACTGCACTTGAGTACTGTTAAACAGCTGAGAATGTCTGAGCCTGCCCAGGCAAAGTGTTGTGTGTCGACCGTCCCTGCATATAAACCCTATTGGTTTGCTTGGGTGGAAGAGCTTGAGATGTCATTTTATCTCATTGTCGGGTTAAAGTCCCACAAAATTGGAAGCAACATCTCCAAAATGACCTAAATAGGGTTGATGGGGATGTAAAACCTCAAAACAAACAAAAGCATGGTTTAGATGGATCCAGACATGTATATATTATATAGAAAAATGAGCATAAGTTGTCATTATTCTATATAATCTGTACATTTTTGCTTGTGTACAAATGGTTGTTTTACTAACACAGAGGATTTTTTATTTTTTTCAGTGTAAGATCGAATTTTATCTCACCGAATCAACACCAAAACCAGTATTTTCATGAGTAGCCACGAGTGAAAATACCAGTTTTGGTGTTCATGAGTGAAATTAAATTTGATCTTACACTAAAAAAATCAAATTTTCTGTTTCTTACATGTTTCAAAACGGCAATATTTAACTTCACTAATCGCTTCACTCACCCTCAGAGAAAACTAACTTAGTTCCTGGTCGTTTCACGTCAATTTAGTGGTGTCCAATGTAATTACTGGGTATAATATTGGGTGTAAACTAAAATTTTGCACCTGAGAAATAGCCTGGGTTGGCATTTCTATGAATAGTTACTGAAATAATTGAGAGATTAGTTTCCCAATGAAGCTGCGGACAGATCTAACGTCGTGTGACAAAATATGTGACGTCATCATCGAAAATGACGTCATTAACTTCCTCGTGACATGTGAACGGACTTAGCATCAATTCTAATACAGTTCATTGATTTTCAGTCATCTGACAATGAAAAAACTGACCACAGAAAAAAGTAGTCCCAAACCGTGAAAATAAAATTGATATCAGTCACTGTTTGAAACAGTGACAATATCGTTTTCAATTTCACTTAGAAATCTCTATATTTCATTGAAAAGCATGTAAGAAAGTTTCTTTTTTGGATTGATTGTGTTGTCCTTAAATGAATTATCAGCCTTTTTGGGTCATCTTGTGTCATCTTCCATTGAAAATGAGAAACCAGATAGAAGAGATAGTAGAGGAGATGAAAGTGAGGGACAGGGGAAACACAGGACAATAAATTAAAGTGTAGAAACAGAAGAAGATTCCAGGACATTTGCCCCCCAGGACATTTGCCCCCCAATGAATAAATCTAAAAATGGACATTTGCCCCCCAGTTGAAAATGCGACCTGGACATTTGCCCCCCAGAGCTTATTTTTGGTATGGACAATTGCCCCCCAGTGCTTATTTTACAGGTGGACATTTGCCCCCCACTGCTTATTTCAGAAAGGGACATTTGCCCCCCAGACAGATCAAGGCTAATACAAAAGAGAAAAAAATGTATTTATTGGTTTATTATCATCAGAAATACAAAATGTTAATTATAAGCAATAAATTACTCCATCTGTATAAACTAGAATTTGTTTTTCTACAAAAACACAGATGTCTCCCCCGTTTTTGACTGCTAAGTATAACCTTGACATTGGAGGTATTGAGCTGGGTCTTGTGTGCAACACATCATCTAATGAAGATGAACATTTCTGCATAGTAACTTTAAAAATGTTCATAGAAAAATAAAAAAAGTTATTGGCCGTAAACAAAAAAAGCACTTTTCTACCTTTGACCTCTAAGTATGACCTTGACCTTTGCGGTACAACACATCGCCTCATGATGGTTAACATTTCTGCCAAGTAATTTCATAATCCATCAAAGAATAAGGAAGTTATTGACTGTCCTTTTTTTTACCTTTGACCTCTAGGTATGACCTTGACATTGGAGGTATGGACCTCATGGTCCAACTTTCAAGCCTCTAGCTCCAACAGTTTTTGAGATATCTTGCTGACAAGATTTTATTTCAAAAAATTAAAAGGGCAATAACTCTTGAAAGGGGCATAATCCGGATGAGAAAAAAATACGTGTCAGCTTATTTTCCATTAGGACTGCATATATGAAATTTCAAAACCATAGCATACACAGTTCTAAAGTTATGCTATGCATCACTTTTAGGATTCATTACAATGGGCACAAATTACCAAAATGACAAAGGGCCATAACTCGCAAAGTATTTTTTGGAATTTTGTCAAAAGTTAATCAGTTCATATACTCATCACCACCAATATACTCAACAACTTTCAAGGTTCTAGCTCCAATAGTGTTTGAGCTATTTTGCTGACAAGATTTTATTAAAAAAATTTCAAAGGGCTATAACTCTTGAAAGGGGCATAATCCGGACGAGAAAAAAAATACGCGTCAGCTAATTTTTCATGAGGAACCCATATATGAAATTTCAAAACCCTAGCATACATGGTTCTAAAGTTATGCTATGCATCACTTTTAGCATACATTACAATGGGCACAAATTACCAAAATGACAAAGGGCCATAACTCACAAAGAATTTTTTGGAATTTTGTCAAAAGTTAATCAGTTCATCTACTCATCACCACCAATATATTCACCAACTTTCAAGCCTCTAGCTCCAATAGTTTTTGAGATATCTTGCTGACAAGATTTTATTAAAAAAAATTCAAAGGGCAATAACTCTTGAAAGGGGCATAATCCTGACGAGAAAAAAAATACGCGTCAGCTTATTTTCCATCAGCTAGTATTTTTCGGAATTTTGTCATAAGTTAATCAGTTCATCTACTCATCACCAACAATCTATTCACCAACTTTCAAGGCTTTAGCTCCAATAGTTTTTGAGATATCTTGCTGACAAGATTTTATTAAAAAAAATTCAAAGGGCAATAACTCTTGAAAGGGGCATATTCCGGACGAGAAAAAAAATACGCGTCAGCTAATTTTCCATGAGGAATCCATATATGAAATTTCAAAACCCTAGCATACATGGTTCTAAAGTTATGCTATGCATCACTTTTAGCATACATTACAATGGGCACAAATTACCAAAATGACAAAGGGCCATAACTCACAAAGTATTTTTCGGAATTTTGTCAAAAGTTAATCAGTTCATCTACTCATCACCATCAATATAATCACCAACTTTCAAGGCTCTAGCTCCAATAGTTTTTGAGATATCTTGCTGACAAGATTTTATTAAAAAAAAAATTCAAAGGGCAATAACTCTTGAAGGGGGCATAATCCGGACGAGAAAAAAAATACGCGTCAGCTAATTTTCCATGAGGAATCCATATATGAAATTTCAAAACCCTAGCATACACGGTTCTTTAGTTATGCGATGCATCAAAAGCGTAATGGACGGACGAACGGACGAACGAACCAGAACCAATATGCCCCTCAAACTTTTTCAAAGTTGGGGGCATAATAAGAAAGTTATTGACAGAACACAAAAAAGGCCCTTTTTTACCTTTAACCTCTATGTATGACCTTGACCTTTCAGGTATTAAACTGGGTCATGCGTGCAACACATCATCTCATGGTGGTTAACATTTCTGCCTAGCAATTTCAAAATCCATCTAAAAATAAGAAAGTTATTGATCAAACACGAAAAAAGGCCCCTTTTTTACCTTTGACCTCTATGTATGACCTTGACATTTTAGGTACCAAAGTGAATCATGCATGCAACACATCGTCCCATGACAGTTAACATGTTTGCCAAGTAACTTCAAATTCTATTTAAAAATAGGCAAGTTATTGACAAAACCCGAAAAAAGGCCCCTTTTTTACCTTTGACCTCTAAGTATGACCTTGACCTTTGAGGTACCAACCTAGTCATGCGCGCAACACATCGCCTTATATTGGTTCACATTTCTGCCATGTGATTTCAAAATCCATCTCAAAATAAGAAAGTTATTGACCAAATACGAAAAAAGGCCCACTTTTTGACCTTTGACCTCTAAGTATGACCTTGACCTGTGAGGTACCGACCTGCCTCATGTGCACCACACATTGTCTCATGATTGTTAATAATTATGCCAAGTAATTTTAAAATCCATCTCAAAATTAGAAAGTTATTGACCAAATACAAAAAAAAGGCCCCTTTTTTTACCTTTGACCTCTAAGTATGACCTTGACCTTTGAGGAACCGACCTGCCTCATGCGCACCACACATCGTCTTATGGTTGTTAATAATTATGCCAAGTAATTTTAAAATCCATCTCAAAATAAGAAAGTTATTGACCAAATACGAAAAAAAGGCCCCTTTTTTGACCTTTGACCTCTAAGTATGACCTTGACCTTTGAGGTACCGACCTGCCTCATGCGCACCACACATCGTCTTATGGTTGTTAATATTTCTGCCGAGTAATTTTAAAATCCATCAAAAAATAAGAAAGTTATTGACCGGACACGATTTGCCCATACATATATACATACCAACAAACTTCCAAGGGAGATAATTCAAAAAGTATAAATGCGAGAGTTATGGTTCTTGTGCACTGCACGTCGTCTAATGCTGATTAATATTTATACGAAGTTTCGTGACGATAGCTCTAACGGTTTTCAAGTTACAGAGCGGACACGAAAGTGTGACAGACGGACAGACGGACAGACAGACGCCCGGGGGAAAAACAATATGTCTCTCCGAAAAAAATTTTTTCGGGGGAGACATAATAATTACCTGCTGTAAACGGCAACCCCTACCTTTACAAGCAGTATAAATCCAGATCAAAACAAAATGTTAGGCAATAAATTACTCCATCTTTATAAATATTAATCCCATAATAACCTGCTGTTAAAGACAATCCCTACCTTAAAAAGCAGTATAGATCCAGATCAGATGCCATCTGATGGGGATCTGTACTGTTTGTCATGCAGTTTGTTAAGTTAACATAAACATACCAAGAATGTGATGATTAATAGTCAACAAATGGAGATGCTTAATTTATTCAGCAGGATAAGAGCTAAGCAAGTCAGCTACAGAACCATACATATAGTTTGTGCCTCACTGAGGGTCCAGTGTCAGATGCCTATTTCTGCAATGGAAACTCAAGTGTTTTTTACACTTGATACACTGATGGTTAATTCTTGAAGTAATTGAAATGAGCTTGAATGCACAGTAAAACCATACCCAGAATTATCATGTAAATTATGTAGCTATATAAAAGTCCGTACAATGAATATCCTTGCAAGTTAATGGTAATGCAAGACTTATTTTTATTTATTTTATTTAGAGATAATACAAAAATATGGAATGGTAGATGTATCAGGCAGCGGGTTGGGGGGCAAATGTCCCTTTCTGAAATAAGCAGTGGGGGGCAAATGTCCACCTGTAAAATAAGCACTGGGGGGCAGATGTCCATACCAAAAATAAGCTCTGGGGGGCAAATGTCCGGGTCGCATTTTCAAATGGGGGGCAAATGTCCATTTTTAGATTAAGTCATTGGGGGGCAAACGTCCTGGGGGGCTAACGTCCGGAGACCACAGAAGAAATAACAACATTCTCTGTCTACTCTTACCTGCTGGAAGGACAGCAGACCTTACCTAACTGTAAGGACTGCAGTATCAGTTGGACACCGCAGTGATTCTAGATACGCAACACCTTTCCCACACCCAACCACCCCCTTCTTCTTTGGACCCCAATAGTCATTACGCAAACACGCCTATACAAATATATTGCCACCTTTATCGCCGAAAATATGAAAATTTTATGATGAAAAAATGTGATATTTTTCTTATTTCTGCTCAAAATAGAGATTGTGGGCACTCCTTAGAACCGCCTCATCGAGGCGGTTCTAACGAGTACCCACAATCTATATTTTAGAGCAGAAATAAGAAAAATAAGGTATACAACCGGAAACCCCAGTTTTACTATATAAAAGTGGGGTTCAAGGGGGTCAATATTATATAGGCGTGTTTTCGCAATGAGTGTAAAAAAAAATGGGTTGCAGTGAATGTGCAAGGGACATAAATCACTTTTTTCAAACTCTTTTTTAAATACACCACAACCTCTTTATGATGTCAGGGGCCAAAGCTGAAATTGTGTTTATTAAACAACTGTGTTATATCCAAACAAAAATGTTTAGGTTACATTTATGGTCAGGTTTCTATATTATCTATAGACTTTTGGGATCCATCTTAAAGCCATGTTATATCCAAATTAACTCTTATCCTGCTGTTCACGACAACCCTTATCTTTGCAAAAAGTGTAGATCCAGATCAGATGGCTTCTGAAGAAGCCTTATCATGCTGTTCATGACAACCCCTATCTTTGCAAACAGTGAAGATCCAGATCAGATGGCTTCTGGAGAAGCCTTATCTTGCTGTTCACGACAACCCTTATCTTTGCAAACAGTGTAGATCCAGATCAGATGGCTTCTGAAGAAGCCATCTGATCAGGATCTACACTGTTTGGCATTCAGTTTATGAATTTGTAGCAATAAATTACATCAGGTAATTTGATTGGTTGATAGACAGAAATGGGTGTGGCTTAAATGAATATTCAGCAAGATAAGGGTTAAAAAGAGAAATGATCAGGAACTGATACAATCAGATCCAAAATTGTTCTAGGGAAAGAAGTCGAGACATGGAGTGACGACAGTAAGCAAACCGGACCACAGGTAAATCAAGTCAGTAGCTCTTCCCCAAACAGGTGGTAACTGAGAAAAAACAAACCTAACTAAAAAGGAGCAATATACATAATGGGGACAAGAATCAGAATCACCAACATGATAAACACTAAACTGGAAGGACAAACTTTACTAAACATGAACAACCTAAAAAGTGGGGAAGCCGGCCTTGGTAGCTCAGTCGGATGCGGATCTGACTGGTGATCAGGAGTCCATGGATTCAATACCTGCCGGGGTCTGCAACATTCTTTTGTGGAGATTGATCATGAAATCTTTTCTACGGTCAATTTCTCCCTTCCGCTGATTCAAGAAGGGCAGTTGTCAGTTTCTGGCACTGTACTGGTTTAAACCGCTTACATATAGGCCTGCCCAGGAAAAGTGTGGAAGGTAAACTGACCGGCTCAAAAGTGACCTAAATAGTGTTGTCTGGGCCGTTAAACTACAGTACAAACAAACAAAACAAACCAAAAATAGGGGAAGAATCAGAATCATCAATGTAACAACATATATGGCCCCGTCAAGCGATTTTGGTACTTATCGCCTATGCGAACAGCGAAGGTTCAGGCGAGCCTGCGCATCCGCGCAGTCTCGCCAGAACCTTCACTGCTCGCTCATACAAGCAGTGAATCAAGAGGAACCTTCAGACAGAAAGCCATATCCCTGGCCCCTCTGAATTGCTGGGCATGCGCAGACAAAATTTGTTATGACGGAATGCTCGAAGACACAAAATCGCTTGGCGGGGCTCATATAATTATGGAAAGAATCAGAATCAAAACCATGTTTAAACGAACAGTGTTATCAAGAGATTAAGGTGTATCATGACTCATTACATTTGCAAATCCTTGCAAAATAGTGCACTCTTTGGTTATTTTTCTGATGAAAATTGTTACTTGTTGGATTACCATAATGGATAAGTACAAGATGTTTTTCTGTTTTATTACTAACAGAAACAGGACACCCCAGAGCCAGCTAACCGTGACTCGACCTACGAGAATGCGGCTACGATCAAAATAGTGAGAAACTTCAGTGGCGTTGATACTTTGTCACCGGAGACACTACAGGAGAGGCTGGACATTGAGGCATTACCAGTGGCTCCTAAAGTCCCCATAGCAACACCTGATGTGGAGAGACGTGTAAGACAGAAGAAAACGGAGAAGGTTCCAATGTCTAAAAGGATTTCACAGAAATTCAGCAGAAAGAAAAAGAAAACAGGTAAATGCGGTACATCATAGTTTATCAGTCAGCAGATATGAAAATGTTCAGTAAAGTCTCAATATAAAGCTACACATTAGAATATGGGATTCACCCAACCTCTTTGTGACCCCGCCCATTGGGACTTAGAGAAAAAGACTGGGCTGCATGCTGCTTTAGCACAGAGCTGAAATCAACCAAACTTGACTGAGTACTGGTAAACTGCTTAGATCTAAAATGGAAGTGAAGGCAATGATAAAGAATCAATGCAATAACGTCACACCTCCCATTCAAGATGCCAAAGGGACAAAAACACAAACACAAAATAACTTCACTATAATAATTAGCAATACATATATGCAAAGACAAACTAGAACAATTATAAACCAGGACAGAAGAGCTGCCTTGGAACCATCATTAAAAAGCTCAGGAACTGTCAGTATTAAGCCTGCCTACGAAAAGTTATGTGAGTCGGCCCATTCCTTAAACCCTAGCGGTTTGTTTGGGTGGTAGGGCTTGAGATGTCATTTCATCTTAATTTCAGGTAAAATTCCCACAAAATCAGAAACAATATCCCCAAATGACCTAAATAGTGTTGAGGGAGATGTAAAACCTCAATCCAAACAAACAAAAGACCCAACCTCTTTATAACACTATTGCTTGGGCCAAAGCTGAAGTAAATGAGGTCATAGAAGTTATCTCCCTTTTAAAATCTTAAGAGAGAGGGGATCTGCCAGGTTTCTCATAACAAGCCATTGCTAATTAGTTAAGACCCCTTGTTTGACATAAGAAGACAGATGCAGCTACATATGGAAACTCTGTAGATCCAGCTGAGATGGCTCATAATGAGCCATCTCATCAGGTTCTATACTGCTTGCCATACTGTTAATGATTCTTAAAGCCCCTGTCACCCCAAACTAGTTCTTTTGATCATCGGGTCACGTTCTAACAGAATCGTTAAACAGACTGTAGTTGGGGTAGAATGTATATTTTTTCCCCAATTATGCCTGTAATACGATTCTATATCAATCATGAGAAGTCCTCCTGTCTGTATCTAGTCCACAGTTTGTTTAAAACAAGTTCAGATTGGACAAAAGTGCTCGTTCATACCATGCGAACACCGTTTACAAGCGGTTCTAGCCCATTCGTGGTCATTTTGGATCTGTTTGCAACTAGTTCTGCCTTGTCTCCAGTACGGTCAAGCCTATTCTAGCTAGTTTATAACCTTACTCCGACTACGTCCTCATCTCGTCCCAAGTGCGTATGGAACATGCAATCTCATCCTGGCTGAATGGCTATAAAAATCTAGCGCGTTCTTATCAGTCCTCATTCCCGATCACTGCATCAAGCTGTGCAGATCAAGTGCTAACAGCCTAACTATTGTTATTGTGTGATTAATGAAACTAGCATCAATGCTTTGATGAAAGTAAATTAGAGAATGTGGAGGAAGCTTATCTCATAAGCTGTTTCATTTGGTTCTTTTCTAGAAAGAGATAAAGTACCTGTAGAGGAACCAGGAGAAGACTATATTGACATGAGTCATACAACTCCTGTGACTGAAAGAAAAGTCACAGCTAAGAACCAGCCTGAGGAACAGGAGGACTATGAAAATACACAGAAGAAAAAGGTTAAAAAGCCAACAAAATCTGGGAAATCTCAGACTGGGGCTGAAGATGAACTTGATGATTATGAAAACGCACCAGAAAAATTAAATGCCCAGTCTAAAACTAGTGAGCAGACTGCAGAGGAACATGATTTAGAAGATTATGAAAATATGAGTAAAAACAGTGAAAATGTTGTGGATAAAGAAACAGAAACTGTTGATTCTACTGCTGATTTAGAAGATTATGAAAATGTAGAACTGCCAGTAAGCAAAGGTAAAACTAAAGAACTCATGAAAATGTTTGAAACTGGGAAGAAACCAAACAAAGACAAAGCGTTAGAAGAAAGCACAAAACCTTTGATAAAGAAAAATAAGCAAACTAATGTAGAAACTGTTATAAATAATAAGGTGAAGAAAGTTCAAAAGAAAATGACTGAAAATGATCCAACAAAATCTGGCAAATCCCAGACTGGTACTGAAGGTGAACTTGATGATTACGAAAACGCACCAGAAAAATTAAAAGCTCAGTATAATACTAGTGAGCAAAATACAGAGGAACATGAATTAGAAGATTATGAGAATATGAATAAAGATAGTGAAAATGTTGTGTCTCAGTTAAAGAATACTGACCAGACTGCTGCAAACACTGAAACACCTTACGAAAATATACGTTATGTTAAAGGCAAAATAAAACAAAAAAAGCCATAATGTCGTGGTAAAATATGTCACGACTCACAACATGCTGGATTAGGGGAGAGAATAGATTAAAAAAAAGCTCAGATCTATCTGTGTTTCATGAAATTTACAAGTCTCTAATGAAGTTCCTCTCTGGACATAGAAAATTAGGTTGGTATGAGTCTTCTGTATGATAGAGGAATAGAAAATGTGGCTATTTGTTTGGTGGTGATTCAGTTATACTTCTGGGCCAAGCCTTATAATATCCCTTTGTTTCTATTTATAGAAGTCTGTAATTGGTTTAACTATCAGTAATGATGGCATCTGCTTGAGAATAATAACTTAATTATTAACCCTTAAACTGCCAATCAAGGCATTTGCAGATGCCAATTTCAAATATTTCTGTCTAATCTTTCTGATAAATAATGAAAATAAAAAATTGCCATCTGCTTGAATAGGCAGAAGATTTCACAGCAATCAGTACACTATCAGAGGAAATGTATTTTTCATTTTTAACCTTTACCACTCCCTAGGCTAATTCAACTGATGACAAATTGTTGATATTTTCCCCAACTTGACATCTCATGCAAATTGTCTCAACTTGACATCTCATGCAAATAGTCTCCAGAGGAGACAGTTTGCATGACATGTCAAATCCAGCTTTCTGGAAAAAAAAAGAAAAATATTTCAAAAATGTCTTCTAACCACCCAGCATGCAGAGCATTAGGGAGAAGTCTGATCTGGGTCCACACTGTTTGCAGACTGCAGTAATGACTTTTGAAGTAACCAGCAGACGACAAAGCAGACAGCAATTGTTGTGATTGGCATCTTAAGGGTTGAAGATAATTCTTGCTTTTATTTGTCCACAAAAACATAATGGACCACATCAAGGGAAAAGGGGTCGCTAATTAACCCTTATCCTGCTGAATAATTTAATTAACCATACCCACTTCTGACTATCAGCCAATCAGATTACATAATATAATTTTTCATTTCGCATGCACAAACTGAATGACAAACAGTGTAGATCCGGATCAGATGGCTTCTTCAGAAGCCATCTGATCTGGATCTTCTCTGTTTGCAAACATAGGGGTTGTCATGGACAGCAGGATAAGCTTTAGCAGATCTGTGTTAGCAACTTAGCTGTGATTTGTGGAGGAAATAAATCACAGTGTGGAGGTTTGTTATAAAGTAAGTACAGCTACCCATTCAGCTACTCTTCAGTCCTGCTTTAGAGTACACTTACAATGTTTGGCTTTCTAAAAAAAATTCTCACCAGTGTCAGTTAAGACTGATTGTTTTATGGAGAACATAAAAAGTCATCATCAGCAAATTCCTTTATTATCTATTCCTTTGAAGTTAGACATACTGTATTTGACCTATTTACCGCACTGTGCACTTGCACTTTTTCAAAATTGTATAAAAAATTGTGGTGAAAAATCTACCTTATAAGCGTACACTCGATATGAAATAAAATAGCTAAGACACATAACAGATCAAGTTGAATTTCAACAGAGGGGTTCACCACATATCCATATCGATATAATTGTTTGGGTAAAAAATGCACCAAAACTCAATATGAAATCATGGGGAGGCTACTGTAAAGTATGCACTTGTGCATTTTCTTTCAAAAATAGCTTGGGAGCGTGTGCGGTAAATAGGGTGGATATGGGTGGTGTGTTCAGTTTGTTCTACCTGTGATTTTCAAAAAACAAAATCTGCTGAATTGAATTCATTTGGTTTCATGTATTTGTATAAGTATTTATACGAGAATCTAATGTACTGCGAATATAATGCAACTCTTGTAAGATAGAACATAACTGTATGTTGAGTATGGCTTCAGATAAGATTGAGTAACGAGGATAATGATGGGATAATTCTCCTGAATCTTTTTGAAAACATACCTTGAAGGTACCATAAAAATCCTAAAAAATTCGGACACCTTGAGGACTTGCTATAAGTCTCCTAAAATTTCAACAAATTTGTTTGACGATACAGCAAGGAGAACAAAAGGTGCAGACAGAATGGCAAACAGTGTAGACCCTGATCAGACTGCTCCTGCAGGAGCAGTCTGATCTGGGTCCTCACTGTTTGCTTAGGTCTGTCTTTCCAAATACTTTGGATCATTACAGTACTTGTTAGAATTGCTTCCATGAGGCAATTTGATTAAGTATCCATGAAGTATGTTTTCAAGAAATAGGAAAAAAAAATCCCCAGCTTATCATCCTTACTTCTGGTTATTTGGAGCTTTCATAATATTCAATGATACATCATGCACTGTCTGAAATCCAGTCTAATGATCTCTTAAAATGCCAGTCACAACTATTGTCATCTGCTTTGTTGTCTGCTGGTTACTTTAAAAATCATTATTGCAGACAGAGTGGACCCAGATCAAACTGCTTCTTTGTTGTCTGCCACATACTTTTAAAGTCATTGTTGCAAATAGAGTGGACCAAGATCAAACTGCCCGCTGTCTGATCAGGGTCCACACTGTTTGCCTGTATGCAAAAATATTTTAAAATATTATTAAAAAGTTTGCAAGAAGATGCAGCAGACGACATAAACAGACAACATTTTCAGATACAGTTTTTTTTTACATCTTAAGGATTATGTAAGATCTTTTCATTGACTGACAATCACAAGTATTTTTACAATATTTTGAGAAAGTATATAAAAGTACATTAGAATGTGGATAATTGTATAAAAATGGTCATTTGGGGATGTTTTGCCATGAGACAAAACTTGTGACAATGAAACCATTTATTTTATCACCACGCAAAAATGAAAGACAATTGTCTCCTTTTGTGAGCATGTGCCATATTGATCATGACTTCTGGGACTGAGTGGAACCAGTCCCATCCACTTTTACAATAAAGTGGCTACAGCTGGCATATTTTGCAATGTCCTCTTCACCGAGCCTTTTCATGAAAATGGATCTACCTGTAACCCTTATCCTGCTGAATGAATTAATTTAGCCACACCCATTTCTGACTAGCCACCTATCAAATTGCTTGATATAATGTATTCATTCAGACAGTGTAGATCCTGATCAGATGGCTTCTTTTGAAGCCATCTGATCAGGATCTACATTGTTTGAAAAGTAAGGGGTTGTGTTCAGCAGTATAAAGGTTATAGGAAAGAATTTGCTTCTGAGAAACAAATGGTTTCCTTAAAGACTAGACCTCTGTTGATTGGGGAAGCAAAAATATTTTTAAAAACAAGAAACAGCATCATAAGTGTCTGCACTGTTTGCCATGCATTCTGTTTGTTTCAGGTCACAGAAAATAAAATTAAAGGCCCCTGCCCATTGGGGCTTGGAAAAATAGATCGGGCTGCATGGTGTTTCGAGGCAGAGCTGAAACTGACCCAATAGTTGAGTGCTGGTAAACCACTCAAAGTGGTTCGAGTCGGACCATCTAGTGGTTTCTTTTGGCTGTAGGGCTTGAGGTGTCATTTCATCTCAATATTGGGTAAAAGTCACACAAAATCAGAGTGAGTGAGTGTTTGAGCTTTACGTCCCACCAACAATTAAGGTCAAACGGAGATGGGACTTTGGTTTAAAGACTCATCCGAAAGTCTGGAGAAGCCCGGGATTGATCCTGCGACCCCTGGTTTACAAGGCGAGTAGCGTAACCACTGCACCACAGAGGCTTCTTTCACAAAATCAGAAGCGATGTCTCCAAATTGACATAAATAGTGTTGACGGGGATGTAAAACCTCAACACAACAACCTGTTCAAAAGTGTTAAGTGGAACCAAATTATTTGTGTCTTTTTTAATCGACAGAGGTTTACTCTTTAAGAAAAGAATTTGCTCCTCAGAAGAAGTAGACCACATGGGTTAACTCTTTAAAGAAAGAACTTGCTCCTCAGAAGCAGAGACTTTCCTTTAAGTGTAGTCCACATGGGTTTACTCTTAAAGATAAGAATTTACTCCTCAGAAGCAAAGTCTTTCCTTTAAGAGTAGACCACATTGGTTTACTCTTTAAAGAAAGAACTTGCTCCTCAGAAGCAGAGACTTTCTTTTAAGAGAAGACCACATGGGTTTACTTTTTAAAGAAAGAACTTGCTCATCAGAAGCAGAGACTTTACTTTAAGAGTAGACCACATGGGTTTACTCTTTAAGAAAAGAATTTGCTCCTCAGAAGCAGAGACTTTCCTTTAAGAGTAGACCACATGTGTTTACTCTTTAAAGAAAGAACTTGCTCCTCAGAAGCAGAGACTTTCCTTTAAGAGTAGACCACATGGGTTTACTCTTTAAAGAAAGAACTTGCTCCTCAGAAGTAGAGACTTTCCTTTAAGAGTAGATCACATGGGTTTACTCTTTAAGAAAAGAATTTGCTCTTCAGAAGCAGAGACTTTCCTTTAAGAGTAGACCACATGTGTTTACTCTTTAAAGAAAGAACTTGCTCCTCAGAAGCAGAGACTTTCCTTTAAGAGTAGACCACATTGGTTTACTCTTTAAACAAAGAACTTGCTCCTCAGAAGCAGAGACTTTCCTTTAAGAGTAGACCACATGGATTTACTCTATAAGAAAAGAATATGCTCCTCAGAAGCAAGTACCTTTAAGAGTAGACCACATGGGTTTACTATTTAAAGAAAGAATTTGCTCCTCTGAACACCCAGAAGTAGAGCACATGGGTTTTCTCTTTAAAGAAAGAGTAGCAGATAATTTTTCAGGTGGATTAGAAAATCCAGTTTTAAGGCAGCTTCATGGAACATCTTAAAAGTGGTATCATTAACGGGGCTGTCTCAATAGAAGATATAAAATAATAGGGATGTAAGTTTTGTGGATAGTAATCACTGTGAATAATGGAGTGGGGTGGGGTCTTAATTCCAAATGGTCTTAATTATGTTACATTTGTGATATTTTGTTGCCAGTAATCAGATATGGTGCCCAAATGTTTACACTGAATGCGGTACCAGAAGCATGTTGATTCTGCTAGTGCCTTACTGCTGAATATTAACTCTTATCATGCTGTTCACAACAACCCCTATCTTTGCAAACAGTGTAGATCCAGATCAGATGGCTTCTGAAGAGAAGCCATCTGATCAGGATCTACACTGTTTGGCATTCAGTTTATGAATTTGTAGCAATAAATTACATCAAGTAATTTGATTGGTTGATAGGCAGAAATGGGTATGGCATAAATGAATATTCAGCAAGATAAGGGTTAACCAATATTTTTTATTCTTTTATACATGTATATGTTTGAATTGTTCAAAACTGGGACCGTCAACACCTGTGAAAAATGATGTGTCTAGCTGACTCATACTTCCAGTAACAAGTACAATTTAACCCTTCTCTTGCTGAATAACCAGTTTAGCCACATGCATTTCTGACTTTGAACCAATCAGAATACTTGATGTAATTTATTCCTTCAAATTCATAAATTGAATGTCAAACAGTGTAGATCCTGATCAGATGGCTTCCTCAGACGCCATCTAATCTGGATCTACACTGTTTCCAAAGATAGGGGTTGTCATGAACAGCAAGATAAAGAGTTAATTAATCCACCTTAGAAACTACTGTTGCAGGTTCTTGTTAAAATTGCCTCAAGGAAGCGATTCTAACCAGTACCCACACCAGAGGTTTTATGAAAAATTATAAAAGATTTCTATTAATCTGTGATTTCTAGTACAATCATATGATTTTTAATATGCAAAAATAAGTAAATTGTATATAATTTGGTAATTGTGCTTGCAAGATACAGTGAAATTTCGCTATTAAGACCACCTAAATTAAGACTATTTCATGTCTTAAAAACATAGTTTGAACTTTTAGGTTTACTTTTTCTGGGTTTCCTGCACCCAGTGTCCTCTAGTAATAGACCACCTTTGGGACTGTTAAAAAGTGGTCTTTATGACCACTTTTGAACAGTCCCAAAGGTGGTCTTAATATAGGAATTTTACTGTACTTGAATAAAATCTTAAATTATCTCAGTATTTATCCAGGAGAGATAACTAACAAACTAACTCAGTAAATTTTTATAGCACATTCTTTTGTTATTTGACAGAATTTAACTTGTTCTGGTAGCTAAATATGTATATTTTGGATTATATTTATTTGTCTCCATTACAGTCACAGATAGAGCTGGCTAATCAGAACTGAAAAGATAATCTATTATCAGTTCTGCCATTGTGATCGATAATCGATTAGTAATTACTTGAGATTTGGTCATAGTTTTACCTGTTTGGCTTGCTGTCTGAGCATGACAACTACTATGTTTTGTAGTTTACCATAATATTTGAACAGAAAGGCCCTAGCAAACAGTGTAGACCCAGATGAGACGCCGCAGAATGCGGGGTCTCATCAGGGTCTGCACTGTTTGCCAATCATCCAGCTATTTAAGGCACAGCCTTGGGTAGTACAAATAATCGATAACAAGCAAATCAATAATGATATTCATTTTCGTGGAATTTATCGATTGATTAATCGATTATCCAAATAATCGTGCCTGTCTTAGTTACAGACTTATAACTCTATAACTCAATACTTACAAAGGTAACTCTTGATCAAGAGCTGTTCTTTGATGCCACTGCACAAGCTCTATAAAGTCTGATCAGAGCCATCTCTGTCTCTTTTCATAAATTATGATACACGTTTATGAGTCTTTGTAAGTAATTTTTTTGTTAAAAAAACCTACTTTATATTAATATGAAATATGGAGTTTACAGGACTATACACCATTTCATTATTAGGGCCCCGCACTGAAAAGTGTGGGTGCCCTATAGTAATCACTCTGTCCGTCCGTCTGTCTCTGTCTGTCCGCACCAACGAAACGACATTTAGGGGGCAAAAAATTTGGACAGTTTGACACTTAAGTATACATTCGTGAGTCCAAATGGGGTTTATTCCGTTATTTGGGTACTTAAGTGGCAAAAATTCGCTCTTAGGTGGCTTGCCGCTTAAGAGAATTTGCCGCTTAAGTAATCAATATGCCGACGCCTAGCCACTTAAGTATCCGTTCGTGAGAACGTCCGTCTGTCTGTCCGTCCACAAATTTTTTTATCCTCCATAACTTTCTTATTCCTGGATGGATTTAAATATTACTTGGCAGAAATGTTAACCATAATGTGATGGAGTGTTGCGCGCAAGTCCAGGTCCGTACCTCAAAGGTCAAGGTCATACTTAGAGGTTAAAGGTCAAAAAAGGGTCTTTCCTGTGTCCAATTAATAACTTTGTTATTATTATTCCTGGATGGCAGAAATGTTAACCATAATGTGATGGAGTGTTGCGCGCAAGACTCAGGTCCGTACCTCAAAGGTCAAGGTCATACTTAGAGGTTAAAGGTCAAAAAAGGGTCTTTCCTGTGTCCAATTAATAACTTTGTTATTATTATTCCTGGATGGCAGAAATGTTAACCATAATGTGATGGAGTGTTGCGCGCAAGACTCAGGTCCGTACCTCAAAGGTCAAGGTCATACTTAGAGGTTAAAGGTCAAAAAAGGGTCTTTCCTGTGTCCAATTAATAACTTTGTTATTATTCCTAGATGGATTTAAATATTACTTGGCAGCAATGTTAACCATAATGTGGCCCCGCACTGAAAGTGTGGGTGCCCTATAGTAATCACTCTGTCCGTCCGTCTGTCTGTCTGACTGTCCACAAATTTTTTTATCCTCCATAACTTACTTATTAGGGCCCCGCACTGAAAGTGTGGGTGCCCTATAGTAATCACTCTGTCCGTCCGTCTGTCTGTCTGTCTGTCCGTCCACAAATTTTATCCTACTCCTCTGATAGCGCTGCCGGGGCCCTAGTCAGTTTCATTTTCATTAAGAAAGGGGCAGTAATTCAATCAAATTTTATTTTTGTTTACCTTACCAATAGAGGATCTTTTCACAGAGGGAAGAATGTGCTTCTTTGGAGCAGTCTTACCTCTCTGAGTAGATCCCTTTTTAGAGGGCACCGAGTTTCCAGGATAGCAATCTGAAAGATTTGTTTGTTTGAGTTGAGGTGTACCATCTCCGTCAACACTTGTCATTTGGAGACGTTGCTTCTAATTTTGTGGTACTTTTACCCGAAATTGAGATGAAATGACATCTCAAGCCCTGCAGCCAAATGAAACCAATAGGGTTTATATGCACTGGATGGTCTGACTCACACCACTTTGTCTGGGCAGGATTAGTCCTTCTAAGTGGTTTACCAGTACACATGGGTGGTAAGTTTCTTTCTTTGTTTGTTTTGGAGTTTAACGGCCCAGTCAATGTTATTTTAGGTTATTTTGAGCCGGTCAGTTTACCTATCGACACTTTTACTGGGCAGGCTTATACGTAAGTGGTTAACCAGTATAGTGGACATTCTTTTGCCAGAAACTGACAACTGCCCTTCTTGAATCAGCAGAAGGGAGAGAATGAGCATAAAAAAGATTTCATGATCAATCTCCACGAAACAATATTGCCGACCCTGCCAGGTGCCGAACCAGCATCTTCCTGATCACCAGTCAGGCATGCATCCGAGTGAGCTACCGAGGCCGGTAAAGTGTTCAGTTTCAGCTCTGTGTGGAAGCAACATGCAGCCCAAGCGATTTCTCCAAGGCCCGATGGGCTGGAGCCAACAATCTGAAAAATGTCTCCTGGGTAAAAATTGTCCAGAAAAAACAGCAGAGTCCAGTTGTTCAAAGCATTGTTAGCTTAACGAGCTCGATAGTGGTTAAATTATTAACAGGTCAAGCAAATACAATAGCTAAAAGTCAGGGGCCAGTTATTCAAAGCATTGTTAGCTTAACAAGCTCGATAGTGGTTAAATTGTTAACAGGTCAAGCAAATACAATAGCTAAAAGTCAGGGGCCAGTTATTAAAAGCATTGTTAGCTTAACAAGCTCTTTAGTGGTCAAATTGTTAACTGTTCTGGCAAGTACAATATTCAATAGTGTTATTTTTGCTGAAAAAATGTATCTGCAAAAGCTGCTAGATACAAAAGCTGCTCACATTTTTTCAGCAAAAAATATTAGCATATTTGCCATATTAAATGATCAAAGTTTTAATGATATGTTAGCTAACGACAATGCTAGTTTTGAATTACTGACCCCTGGTATTTATGCGAAAAAATGTGCAAAAGCTACTCACATTCTTTTCAGCAAAAATATTAGTATATCTGCCATATTAAATGGTCAAAGTTTTAATATGTTAACTAAAGACATGGTTAGTTTTGAACAACTGGCCTCAGATATATCCAATGTAAAGTAACTAACTGCAAACTTTTTCACCCTACTTTATACATTTAAACTTCAATATCTTCATGGCAGGCCTCGGTAGCTCAGTCGGATGCGTGTCTGACTGGTGATCAGGAAGATGCTGGTTCGGCACCTGGCAGGGTCGGCAACATTCTTTCCCGGGGATTGATCATGAAATTATTTCTACGGTCATTCTCTCCCTTCCGCTGATTCAAGAAGGGCAGTTGTCAGTTTCAGGTGAAAGAATGTGCACTGTACTGTACTGGTTAACCGCTTACGTATAAGCCTGCCCAGGAAAAGTGTGGATAGGTAAACTGACCAGCTCAAAAATGACCTAAAATGTGTTGATTGGGCTGATATAAACTCCAATACAAACAAACAAAACAAATCAATATCTTCATTATTCAAACTCATCTTGAGCTGAGGATTTGTTTCCATGAAATTGTCATTAAAACAAGTTTTCTAGTATTGTATGTTGATGTAATAACAGTTGACTGTAGAAAACAGAAGCATAATTTGAGCCCCCATCACAAGGAAACCTGTCTCAGCTACACAGACAAACAAGAGTCTTGAAAGTTTTCATATAAAAACTAGAATATTATAAGATTCTTATATGGGTGTGAGGGGTGGATGGAAAAATCCGTCCTGAGGGTCACTGTCCGGCATCACGAGGCTTGCCGAGTGATGCCGGACAGTGAGCCCGAGGGACGGATTTTTCTATCCATTTCTTAGCGGGGATTTTTAATTCTGCAGTCTTTCGGTTACCGACGTCCGCCATATTGTGATGACACTTCAGGAATGTTTAGTGACGTCACATAACCTGCTGTGATGTCAACCTTAACGACAGCGCATTCGAGGTCGTAATCAACCAGTGTATTTATCAAACAAGCGATTATACTCGATTTTGGTTGGGAACACCAGGGTCAGAACATAAATTTCTATCTCAGGGTAAAATCACGGATTTCCTTGTCTGGTGTGCAAGAATATACAATCCAAGCAGTACACACAAATGTGCTGATCAGACTGCAGATCCACAGGCTGAGCCGCTCCTTTACTGTTCGCAAAATGACAAAAAACAGATTTCCTAATGACGCAGCTAATTTGTCAGTGCCTGTTTATATTTTGGTGTTATTGTGTTCATTCAGTCAGATGTTAGCCGCCCATCGGGGCTTGGAGAAATAGATTGGGCTGCATGATGCTTCTACGCAGAGCTGATACCGATCGCACATGGGTACTGGTAATCTGCTTAGGTCTAAGCCTACCCAGGAAAATTGCTGCGAGTCGGCCCGACTATGCTTATAAACCCTATAGGTTTCATTGGTCGGCAGGGATTGAGATGTCATTTCATCTCAATGTCGGGTAAAAGTCCCACAAAATTGGAAGCAACGTCTCCAAAATGAACTAAATTGTGTTGACGGGGACGTTAAACATCAAATCAACAAACAAACATTGCCTGTTTATATTTTGGAGTTATTGTGTTCATTCAGTCAAATGTAAACTGGTACTTTCATAGTATATAATATGTTGTTAGAGATCTGTTTTTGATAGACAGAAATTTTAACCATTTGTTACATGCTGTGCTTTTCTCCTTATGATGTGATACTATTATATACTTTTTCAGTGTTCCATTATGATAACATACCCGTACGACATAGTGCATTTTTCAAATCTCCAAAATAGCTACTTTTCTGATGAAAATCCTTGATAGTTTTCGGATTAATTCTCATAACATAGGTTGTGTGTGCTCGTTAGAACCGCCACATTGAGGCGGTTCTAACGAGTACCCACAACCTATGTCTTGGAGCAAAAATACGAAAAATAATGAATACCCCATAAACCCCAGTTTTCTTTATATAAAGTGGGGTTTAGGGGGTCTTCATTTCACGGACCTGTTCACGTGATGACATGACAAAAACTTGTTGAAAAATATTACAGTTGAACTTCAATGCCTTGAAACCATGAAAATTTGTTCAAGATATTTGATTTTTATGAAATAATAAAAACGAATGTTGTGTGTATTCATTAGAATCTCTGTTTGTTTGTTTGATTTGAAGTTTAACGTCCCCATCAACACTGTAAAGGTCATTTTGGAGACGTTGATTCCAATTGTGTGTGACTTTTACCCAACATGAGATGACATATCAAGCCCTGCCGCCCAATGAAACCAATAGAGTTTATAAGCATGGACAGGCTGACGCTCACCGCATTGCCTGGGCAGGCTTAGATCCTCTAAGCGGTTTACCAGTACTCGTGTGCGGGTCGGTTTCAGCTCTGCATGGAAGCATCATGCAGCCCATCTATTTCTTCAAGCCCCGATGGGCGGGGCCTAAGAATCGCTGTTTTCACACAACATAGCTTGTCAATATCAGAAATTTCTTACTAAATTCTCCTAATCGCTCACCCCCATTGGGGCTTGGAGAAATAGATAGGGCTGCATGGTGCTCCCACGCAGAGCTGAAACTGACCACAGATGTATACTGGCAAACCGCTTAGAAGGACTGAGCCTTTTGGTCTCATTCGGTGGCAGGGCTTGAGATGTCATTTCATCTCAATGTAGGGTAAAAGTCCCACAAAAGCAACATCTCCAAAGTGACCTAAATAGTGTTGATGGGGACGTTAAACCTCAATTCAAACAAAAACAAATTATCGTCAATATATGGCTATCTGGAGCTACAGTAAAATTCCTTTATTAAGACCACCTTTGGGACTGTTCAAAGTGCAAACAAGGTCTTTAAGACCACTTTTGAACAGTCCCAAAGGTGGTCCATGACCAACTGACACTGAGGGCAGAAATCACGAAGAAAAAATAAGTGAAGCCTTCAAAATAAGCTTTTTAAAGCAGAATTAGTCTTAATGTTAGGTGGTCTTAATAGCGGAATTTCATGGATATATGAAAAATTCTCTAGGGACTCCAGAATGAGATCCAGATAGCCTGGGTAAACAAGCAAGATATTGAAGTTACACTGTATTATTAGTATATTTTTTGTCTTTATGTAAACCCGTATCCTGCTGAATAAATTAATTTAGCCACACCCATTTCTGACTATCCACTTATCAAATTACATCAGGCTGGCCTTGGTAGTTCAGTCGCATACGCGTCTGACTGGTGATTAGGAGGAGGCGGGTTCGATACTTGCCGGGGTCGGCAACATTCTTTCGTGGAGATTGATCGTGAAATCTTTTCTACGGTCATTCTCTCCGTTCCTCTGATTCAAGAAGGGTAGTTATCAGTTTCTGGCGAAAGAATGTGCACTGTACTGGTTAACTGCTTACGTATAAGCCAGCCCAGGAAAAGTGTGGATAGGTAAACTGACCTGCTCAAAAATGACCTAAAATAGTGTTAGCTGGGCCATTAAACTCCAATACATACAAACAAATTACAGTCGAACCTGTGCTTACGGTCACCTCCGAATAACGGTCCCCTTATTACAAAGGTCATTTTCAACCCCTCCCATCGAAATTACCTGGGAATAGCGGTCCACTACGGTCAACGGCCACATGATTCATTCCCAAACTGAGTTGCTGTCCTTGAATAAAGGTCTATAATTGAGTCTGTCACGCTCATGATTTTATCTTCGAGGTAATTATCGCCATTGATTGGTATATAATTCGCCTGCTTGATTTGTATTGCTGTCCTTAATCCTGCCGATCTGGTCAAACGTTAGGGTTTGTGAGTGAGTGAAGCGAATTGAATAAATTCAATGCATTTTGTTTTACACAAGAAATTTAGATAGTTTGTTTGAAAAAAGAAGAAAAATTGTCTAAATATTTTTTTTAAAAAATTGGAGGACCGTTTGATAGTTGCACTTTGTGCAAGTTTCACCGGTAAGTAGTTTGACCTTATTGTTTATAGTGCTAAATGAACACCCCATCATGTGACGATCATGTGATTTTGTGTATCACCATGGTCGCTTCCATTATTGATCATGAGTTTGACCTAAATTTTGTTATTTTGCCATGTTTAATCATCACGGCAAAGGTGCTATTTTTACAAACATCTATGCATTTGAATAACCTGTTGAATGAATTGAAACTGGAAAGTACTTCCAAACAGTCAAAGATAAGTGACTTTTCACAAAAATATAAGATTACAGTGGGTAACATTTTATGACAGGATACATTATAAACAATGTAACAGATTATTTTAAACTTTGATTATTCATTTAAAAATGCATGTACTGTATTAATTTTGCAATAAATAAACTTGAAAATTAAATGGAAAACAATAACTGGTTAAAAAGATATGCTTCTTCATCCAGTGACAGATTGCAATTTCATCAATAAATGTAAGAATTTTTGGACACTATCGGCCTGATGGTAATTGCCAAACCTTCGAACAAAGATCACCTGTGAATAAAGGCCAAATTTGTCCTGTTCCACAGCTGGCCTTTGTTCACAGTTTTGACTACTTCATATATGTAATGTATTCATTCAGTTAACATACTGAATGACAGTTTGAAAAACTGTAGATCCAGGTCAAATCTCGATCTACACTGTTTGCAAAGTTAGGGGTTATCTTGTTCAGCATGCATGGTAAGGGTTAAACTTACTACTATCACAGAATAACTTAGTAAATGAACAACCATTGCATTTTCTATTTTGATATATTTTATGTTTTATGTCATATATACATGTTATTGCATTCCATACAATAGCTATGTTTTAATAATTTTATATAAAAAGGTTCGTTTCAAGGGCCTTCTTTCAAACATTCCAGAGGTATATAAAATTGCCTAATTGTGTTGATGTTACTTTGAAGAAATGCTTTTGAATACACGTGTAATGAAGTAGCATATTTTTTGAATATGCATAGACAAAAATGTGCATCACATATGTTTTGCTTAGGCATGTTAGTACATTACAAACTCTTAATAACACTATTGTTGGGGTCCAAAGCGGAAAAATGTATTGCTTATATTGAAAAATGGCCATTTATGGTCATTTTTATGCCTGGTGTGTATTCATTTAGATTTTGTTTGTGTTCCGGTTTTACATTCCTATCTGCACTATATAGGTCAAGTTTTCTTGGTTCCAAAATGTGTTTGAGCCGTTGAAGTTCACTTTACATGTATGTCAGATAATTATACCCCCGGCATACGAAGTATGCTATTTATACACCTGGCGTACGAAGTATGCCATAGGGGTATAATTTTTCGTCATGCCGTTCATCCGTCCGTCCATCCTTCCATCCATCGGTCCGTTAACATTTTGGTTAAAGTTTTCTAAGAGATTGTGTGAGTTTGTTTGTTTGTTTGTTTGATTTGAAGTTTAACGTCCCCATCAACACTGTAAAGGTCATTTTGGAGACGTTGATTCCAATTGTGTGTGACTTTTACCCAACATGAGATGACATATCAAGCCCTGCCGCCCAATGAAACCAATAGAGTTTATAAGCATGGACAGGCTGACGCTCACCGCATTGCCTGGGCAGGCTTAGATCCTCTAAGCGGTTTACCAGTACTCGTGTGCGGGTCGGTTTCAGCTCTGCATGGAAGCATCATGCAGCCCATCTATTTCTTCAAGCCCCGATGGGCGGGGCCTAAGAATCGCTGTTTTCACACAACATAGCTTGTCAATATCAGAAATTTCTTACTAAATTCTCCTAATCGCTCACCCCCATTGGGGCTTGGAGAAATAGATAGGGCTGCATGGTGCTCCCACGCAGAGCTGAAACTGACCACAGATGTATACTGGCAAACCGCTTAGAAGGACTGAGCCTTTTGGTCTCATTCGGTGGCAGGGCTTGAGATGTCATTTCATCTCAATGTAGGGTAAAAGTCCCACAAAAGCAACATCTCCAAAGTGACCTAAATAGTGTTGATGGGGACGTTAAACCTCAATTCAAACAAAAACAAATTATCGTCAATATATGGCTATCTGGAGCTACAGTAAAATTCCTTTATTAAGACCACCTTTGGGACTGTTCAAAGTGCAAACAAGGTCTTTAAGACCACTTTTGAACAGTCCCAAAGGTGGTCCATGACCAACTGACACTGAGGGCAGAAATCACGAAGAAAAAATAAGTGAAGCCTTCAAAATAAGCTTTTTAAAGCAGAATTAGTCTTAATGTTAGGTGGTCTTAATAGCGGAATTTCATGGATATATGAAAAATTCTCTAGGGACTCCAGAATGAGATCCAGATAGCCTGGGTAAACAAGCAAGATATTGAAGTTACACTGTATTATTAGTATATTTTTTGTCTTTATGTAAACCCGTATCCTGCTGAATAAATTAATTTAGCCACACCCATTTCTGACTATCCACTTATCAAATTACATCAGGCTGGCCTTGGTAGTTCAGTCGCATACGCGTCTGACTGGTGATTAGGAGGAGGCGGGTTCGATACTTGCCGGGGTCGGCAACATTCTTTCGTGGAGATTGATCGTGAAATCTTTTCTACGGTCATTCTCTCCGTTCCTCTGATTCAAGAAGGGTAGTTATCAGTTTCTGGCGAAAGAATGTGCACTGTACTGGTTAACTGCTTACGTATAAGCCAGCCCAGGAAAAGTGTGGATAGGTAAACTGACCTGCTCAAAAATGACCTAAAATAGTGTTAGCTGGGCCATTAAACTCCAATACATACAAACAAATTACAGTCGAACCTGTGCTTACGGTCACCTCCGAATAACGGTCCCCTTATTACAAAGGTCATTTTCAACCCCTCCCATCGAAATTACCTGGGAATAGCGGTCCACTACGGTCAACGGCCACATGATTCATTCCCAAACTGAGTTGCTGTCCTTGAATAAAGGTCTATAATTGAGTCTGTCACGCTCATGATTTTATCTTCGAGGTAATTATCGCCATTGATTGGTATATAATTCGCCTGCTTGATTTGTATTGCTGTCCTTAATCCTGCCGATCTGGTCAAACGTTAGGGTTTGTGAGTGAGTGAAGCGAATTGAATAAATTCAATGCATTTTGTTTTACACAAGAAATTTAGATAGTTTGTTTGAAAAAAGAAGAAAAATTGTCTAAATATTTTTTTTAAAAAATTGGAGGACCGTTTGATAGTTGCACTTTGTGCAAGTTTCACCGGTAAGTAGTTTGACCTTATTGTTTATAGTGCTAAATGAACACCCCATCATGTGACGATCATGTGATTTTGTGTATCACCATGGTCGCTTCCATTATTGATCATGAGTTTGACCTAAATTTTGTTATTTTGCCATGTTTAATCATCACGGCAAAGGTGCTATTTTTACAAACATCTATGCATTTGAATAACCTGTTGAATGAATTGAAACTGGAAAGTACTTCCAAACAGTCAAAGATAAGTGACTTTTCACAAAAATATAAGATTACAGTGGGTAACATTTTATGACAGGATACATTATAAACAATGTAACAGATTATTTTAAACTTTGATTATTCATTTGAAAATGCATGTACTGTATTAATTTTGCAATAAATAAACTTGAAAATTAAATGGAAAACAATAACTGGTTAAAAAGATATGCTTCTTCATCCAGTGACAGATTGCAATTTCATCAATAAATGTAAGAATTTTTGGACACTATCGGCCTGATGGTAATTGCCAAACCTTCGAACAAAGATCACCTGTGAATAAAGGCCAAATTTGTCCTGTTCCACAGCTGGCCTTTGTTCACAGTTTTGACTACTTCATATATGTAATGTATTCATTCAGTTAACATACTGAATGACAGTTTGAAAAACTGTAGATCCAGGTCAAATCTCGATCTACACTGTTTGCAAAGTTAGGGGTTATCTTGTTCAGCATGCATGGTAAGGGTTAAACTTACTACTATCACAGAATAACTTAGTAAATGAACAACCATTGCATTTTCTATTTTGATATATTTTATGTTTTATGTCATATATACATGTTATTGCATTCCATACAATAGCTATGTTTTAATAATTTTATATAAAAAGGTTCGTTTCAAGGGCCTTCTTTCAAACATTCCAGAGGTATATAAAATTGCCTAATTGTGTTGATGTTACTTTGAAGAAATGCTTTTGAATACACGTGTAATGAAGTAGCATATTTTTTGAATATGCATAGACAAAAATGTGCATCACATATGTTTTGCTTAGGCATGTTAGTACATTACAAACTCTTAATAACACTATTGTTGGGGTCCAAAGCGGAAAAATGTATTGCTTATATTGAAAAATGGCCATTTATGGTCATTTTTATGCCTGGTGTGTATTCATTTAGATTTTGTTTGTGTTCCGGTTTTACATTCCTATCTGCACTATATAGGTCAAGTTTTCTTGGTTCCAAAATGTGTTTGAGCCGTTGAAGTTCACTTTACATGTATGTCAGATAATTATACCCCCGGCATACGAAGTATGCTATTTATACACCTGGCGTACGAAGTATGCCATAGGGGTATAATTTTTCGTCATGCCGTTCATCCGTCCGTCCATCCTTCCATCCATCGGTCCGTTAACATTTTGGTTAAAGTTTTCTAAGAGATTGTGTGAGTATTATCTGAACCCTTTGATAGATTTAGTTGATACTTACACTGAAGGTACATACTGGTCTAAAGATTTCATTGATGCATGTCCCCACCCTCCACAGTGACCGTGAGGTCAAGGTCACAGACTTAGAAATTTTACATTTGGTTAAAGTTTTATGACAAAGTTTATAGATGCCTGTATGTTCTAAACTCTAACACAAATTCAGTTGACACTTGCATCAAAGTTGCATACCTGTCCAAAGATTTCATGATGTATGTCCCTTCCACCACCCATGGAGACCTTGACCTCAAGGTCACGGACTTAGAAATTTACATTTGGTTAAAGTTTTATGACAAAGTTGATAGATGCCTACATATTCCAAACTCTAAGACAAATTCAGTTGATACTTGCATCCATGTTGCATACCAGTCCAAAGATTTCATTGATGCATACCCCACCCTGCTGATTCAGTAACATTGATGCCCCCACCTCTTCAGTAACTATGATGCCCTCACTCCCTTGGTCCATTTAGAAATTTTATGTTTGATTTAGCTTTTACAAACACATTAATAGATTCTTATAGCTTCTTGACTTCTTCATTCATATTACATACAAGCTCGAAAGATATATCAGAGGGTGTCGCTGGCCGGGGATATACGTGACCCACTGGTCGCTTTCTCTAGTTTTTATTTCACTAACAGCTATTAAAGTTCAGAGTGGTATAGTAACTGCTGAAAATACATGTTTTCTCATTACGAAAACATACCTGATAGGTATCTTTCATGTTGCTACATCTAGCATTTTTCAGATGAAAGTTAAGAATTAGAGCAGCTGTAGCAGTGATTTGTTGAGTTCTAAATCACAGTTAGTTGTTCAGTTATAAAGAAGATAAAATCACGAGCGTGTAGCGCGAGTGATTTGTCAACTTACTACTGACCTACAAACTGTATGATTTCTGATAATCTGATGTGATCAACTGCTAATTGCATGGGGCTGCATGGTTTCTGATAAATGTCGTGATCAACTGCTGAACAAATCATTTTACTTTTAAGAAAATATGTATTTTTTTTTGTATTTTTTAAAAGCTCTGATGTAACAACATTTTGGATCATTTTATTGGTACATGTACATGTTTTGCATAAATATATAAACTTGAATATTTATTGTATCCATAGCATTGTGATCACTTCTTTGAGAGAGAGAGCTTGTTCCTTTGCTTTCCATTATATTAACGCATCCATGTGCATTCTGTTATATCTCCAAAACTACCATTTTTCTGATGAAAGTTTGTTATACTATACTTCAAGCATAGGATGTGGGTGCTCATTAGAACCGCCTCAACAAGTACCCACATCCTATGTCTTAGAACAGAAATAAGAAAAAAATACAGTGCAATTCCGCTATTAAGACCACCTAAAATAAGGACGAATTATGCTATAAAAAGCTTATCTTGAAGGGTACACTTAATTTTTCTTTGTGTTTTCTCCCTGCAATGCCCTCTGGTCAGGGACCACCTTTGGGACCACCAAAGGTGGTCTTAATATAGGAATTTTACTGTATTGTAAACCCCAGTTTCTCTGTATAATGTGGGGTTTAGCGGAGTGTTCATTATACAGACTTGTTGACGTGAAGTCATTGTGAGAATTCTGTATGCATAATGTTGTGTTTGTTTTTCCTCTTGGTGCCATAGGTAGACTGTGTTCTGTGATTCTGGCACATCCTTGTCCAGTTGTTAGACATCATTAGTTTAACCCTTTTTATACCAAATGGAATCTTCCTCCTTATATATAGCAGGAGTCCATTTCAAAATTTAGGGGTGTCAGGCTGTGTTTTCATCAAAATTGATTTGGAAAATGACTGAACTTTTAGCAAACAGTGGAGGCCCTGATCAGACGCCGCGTTCTGCGGCATCTGATCTGGGCCTGCACTGTTTGCCAGGGTACCCGTTTAGGGGTTTCTGGTACTAAATGGGTTATGGAGCATGTTAGTGGTCAAATTATTAACTGTTCTAGCAAATACAATACCTAAAACAGAAGTTATTTTTGCTGAAAAATGTAGCTTCACATTTTCTTCAGCAAACATTGCAGTACTGTGTATATTTGCCGCATTAAATGATCAAAGTATTAACAATATGTTTTTAAACCACATTGTTAGTTTTGAACAACCGGAACCTGCTGATCATCGTTATTTCTAAATTTTTTAATTCTTCTGATATTTGTATAATATCTTGTTTTTTTCTTACCTATTGTCTGAAGTCCTAATTTTGTCTGAATGAAGCTGAACGCAGGTCATTTTAAGTGATTTTTAAACAGCAACAATTTTCTTTATATGCATCTACACATTTATAGGTTTATGACATTACTTTTATAAAATGTTTAATTATATTTTATTTTTGTATTCTTAGCAATGAAATGCTGAGGTTTCTCAGTGGAATAGAAATTGTATTTTAATTGTTTCTAACATTTTCACTGTATATTTATCATTGAAAAATAAAGTATATCCTCTCTTTCTCTTTTGTCAATTAGCTAAACCTACCCAGGATACCGTAATGATCCTAAGTATTGGAACAGATAGGCTTAAGCAAACAGTGCAGACCCAGATCAGACTGCTTCTGAAAGAGCAGTCTGATCAGGGTCTACACCATCATTTCCTTCAGGAGCAGTCTGATCAGGGTTTACACCATTTGCCATTCCATCTGCACCTTATGGTATCCTTGCTGGATCATGAAACAAATTTGTTAAAATTCTAGAAATCAGATTGTTTGATTTGAGGTTTAACGGCCCTGTCAACACTATACAGGTCATTTTGGAGACGTTGCTTCCAATTTTGTGGGACTTTTACCCAACATTGAGATGAAATGACATCTCAAGCCCTGCCACCTAATGAAACCAATAGGGTTTATAAGCATGGACAGGCCGACTCGCACCGCTTTGCCTGGGCAGGCTTAGATCCTCTAAGCGGTTTACCTGAGTACTTGTGTGCAGTCGGTTTCAGCTCTTCGTAGAAGCATCATGCAGCCCATCTATTTTGTCAAGCCCCGATGGGTGGGGGCCGAAAGGAATCAGAATCAGGAGAATTATAGCAAGTCCTCAAGTTGTCCAAATTTTTAGGATTTTTGCGGTATGTCAGAAATTGTCACTTGTTTACGTCATCAAGATGCTGATGACACCAGGCTCTGCTTAGCAAACTGTGAACATTATTTGCTAGCAAAATTCAAATTAATCATTTGTTAAAGTAACTCAATTTTTTTACCGGTATACAGGTGCAAACTTTCAGGTTACCCCAGTTAGCACACTGAATGAACACCTCTTGATCTGCATGAAATTGTCATGGAAAAGTTTGCTGTTTGTAGTGATTACCGTCACTTTAAAATTGCAATAATTTCATTTTAAAACATAAAAAGAGACAGAAAATTTGATTCTTTTCAGTGTGAGGCCAATTTTATTGTCACATCATTGTGGTGCCTGCTATATAGGAGTCAAGCTGTCAACATTTGGGACCACGCTGTCACCCTGATGTAAAAGTCCATTTCTCAAGAACGTTTTGAGCTTCATTAATGATTCTTGGTACAGGCTTGCATCTAGGAATAGCAACTTCAATGCAAGTATCCATATCTGACCTTGACCTACATTTCATGGTTCGCTGACTTTGTGAATTATAGCGACCACCCTAAATTTCACCCGAATGTAAAGAGTCCATTTCTCAAGAACTGTAAGAGCTTCATTAATGATATTTGGTGCAAGCTTGCATCTATGAATTATTATAACAACTTCAATGCCAGCATCCATATTTGACCTACATATAATGGTTCACTGACCATTGCCACCACTTCTTTTTAGCTCACTGTCAAGAGTGACGAGGTGAGCTTTTGGGATCACTTTTTGTCCGTCTTGTGTGCATGCGTCCGTCCATGCGTAAACAATTTCTTCAAATAACATCTCCTAAACCACTGATCAGATTTTGACCAAACTTCACAGGAATGATCCTTAGGTGGTCCCCTTTCAAAGTTGTTCAAATGGTTCCGGTCCATTGCACATCTAGGTCACATGACCAAAAATAGATTTTTTTCTGCGAAAACTTAAAAAATCTTCTTCTCTGAAACCACAAGGCCCAGGTCTTTAATATTTGGTTTGAAGCTTCATGTAGTGGTCTCCTACCAAGATTGTTCAAATTATAGTGCTGTGGCTAAAAATGCCCCCGCCCCGGGTCCCTTTCATTTTACATAGGATTATATGGGGAAAATCTTTAAAAATCTTCTTCTCTGAAACCGCAAGGCCCAGGTCTTTGATATTTGGTATGAAGCTTCGTCTAGTGGACCTCTACTAAGATTGTTCAAATTATAGCCCTGAGACCAAAAATGCCCCTGCCTCGGGGCCCTTTGGTTTTACATTGACTTATATAGGGAAAAGCTTTAAAAATCTTCTGTGAAACCACAAGGCCTAGGTCTTTGATATTTGGTGTGAAATTTCATCCAGTGGCCCTCTATCAAGATTGTTTAAATTATATCCCTGGGCCAAAAATGCCCCCGCCCCCGAGACCCATTTTTAGCTCACCTGAGCCGAAGGCTCATGTGAGGTATTAGTATACCACGAGCCGTCGTCCGTCGTCCACACTTTCAACGAAGTATATCTCTGGAACCAGTGGGCCGGCCTTGATCAAATTTCATATGAACCATCATCAGGTAGGGGGAAAGGCTGTATTAGGTTTTCGTGCAGATCGGATGAGAACTCTGGTTGCCACAGCAACAAAGAGCTCCCATAGGCTTAACATAGGAAAAAGCTGGTCATCACTCTAGCTCCGTCAATTTTTTTCTGATCGACTTCATTCTTGCAGATAACGAGGACAGGCATGAAATCTCGATCAAGTTCGATTTTGGGCTGAATCGCATTATTCACTCAGGAGTTACGTGCCCTTGAGCGTTGAAAAAATTGCCTATTGACTTAACATGGGGAGAATGTTGTCATCACCGTAGCTGCTTCAATTATTTTCAGATTGGCTTTATTCTTGCAGATAACCAGCACAGCCATGAAATCTCGGTCAAGTTCGATAACTGGCAGAATCTGATCATTCACTTAGGAGTTACCTGCCCTTGTGTGTTTTTGCATTAGGGTTAATGGGAATTTCAAAAATGTATATCTTAAAGACTACTTGGCCAACTTTGATCAAATTTCATGTGTCGCATTATTGGGCAAGTGGAAAGGCTTCATTAGGTTTTCAGGCAGATCTGAGTGGAACTCTGGTTGCCATGGCAACATCTAGCTCCCATAGACTTCACATAGGAAAAAGCTTGTCATCACTCTAGCTCCGTCAATTTTTTTCTGATCGACTTCATTCTTGCAGATAACCAGTACAGGCATAAAATCTCGGTCGAGTTCGATTTTGGGCCGAATCGGATAATTCACTCAAGAGTTACGTCCCCTTGAGCGCCCGAAAAATTGCCTATCGACTTAAAATGGGGAAAATGTTGTCATCACTGTAGCTGCTTCAATTTTGTTCAGATTGGCTTCATTCTTACAGATAACCAGCACAGCCATGAAATCTCGGTCAAGTTCGATAATTGGCAGAATCGGATCATACACTTAGGAGTTACCTGCCCTTGTGCATTTTTGCATAAGGGTTAATGTGAATTTCAAAAATGTATATCTTGAAGACTACTTGGCCGACTTTGATCAAATTTCATGTGTAACATTATTGGGCAAGTGGAAAGACTGCATAAGGTTTTCATGCAGATCTGAGTGGAACTCTGGTTACCATGGCAACATATAGCTCCCATAGACTTAACATAGGAAAAAGCTTGTCATCACTCTAGCTCCGTCAATTTTTTTCTGATCGACTTCATTCTTGCAGATAATAAGGACAGGCATAAAATCTCGGTTAAGTTCGATTTTGGGCAGAATCGGAATACTGACCTCGGAGTTACGTGACCTTGAGCGACAAAAAATTTGCCCATAGACTTAACATAGGGAAAATGTTGTGACTACCATAGCGACTTGAATTTTTTTCAGATCAGCTTCAAACTTGCAGGTAACGAGGACAGACATAAAATCACGGTTAAGTTCGATTTTGGCCGAATCGGATTATTTTCCTTGGAGTTACCTGCCCTTGAGCATGAAAAAATACGTTGTGACCACGATAGCAACTTTATTTCTATTCAGATCAGCTTCAAACTTGCAGGTAACGAGGACAGGCATAAAATCCCGGTTAAGTTCGATTTTGGGCCGAATCGGAATATTGACCTCGGAGTTACGTGACCTTGAGCGACAAAAAATTTGCCCATAGACTTAACATAGGGAAAATGTTGTGACTACGATAGCGACTTGAATTTTTTTCAGATCAGCTTCAAACTTGCAGGAAACGAGGACAGACATAAAATCTCGGTTAAGTTAGATTTTGGGCCGAATCGGATTATTTGCCTTGGAGTTACCTGCCCTTGAGCATAAAAAAATACGTTGTGACCACGATAGCAACTTTATTTTTATTCAGATCAGCTTCAAACTTGCAGGTAACGTGGACAGGCATAAAATCTTAGTTAAGTTCGAATCGGAATATTGACCTCCGAGTTACATGACCTTGAGCAACAAAAAAGTTGCCCATAGACTTTACATAGGGAAAATGTTGTGACTATGAGGACAGACATAAAATCACGGTTAAGTTCGATTTTGGCCGAATCGGATTATTTTCCTTGGAGTTACCTGCCCTTGAGCATGAAAAAATACGTTGTGACCACGATAGCAACTTTATTTCTATTCAGATCAGCTTCAAACTTGCAGGTAACGAGGACAGGCATAAAATCCCGGTTAAGTTCGATTTTGGGCCGAATCGGAATATTGACCTCGTAGTTACGTGACCTTGAGCGACAAAAAATTTGCCCATAGACTTAACATAGGGAAAATGTTGTGACTACGATAGCGACTTGAATTTTTTTCAGATCAGCTTCAAACTTGCAGGTAACGAGGACAGACATAAAATCTCGGTGAAGTTCGATTTTGGGCCAAATAGGATTATTTGCCTTGGAGTTACCTGCCCTTGAGCATAAAAAAATACGTTGTGACCACGATAGCAACTTTATTTTTATTCATATCAGCTTCAAACTTGCAGGTAACTAGGACAGGCATAAAATCTCGGTTAAGTTCAATTTTGGGCCGAATCGGAATATTGACCTCGGAGTTACGTGACCTTGAGCGACAAAAAATTTGCCCATAGACTTAATTAGGGAAAATGTTGCGACTACCATAGCGACTTGAATTTTTTTCAGATCAGCTTCAAACTTGCAGGTAACGAGGACAGACATAAAATCTCGGTTAAGTTCGATTTTGGGCCGAATCGGAATATTTGCCTTGGAGTTACCTGCCCTTGAGCATAAAAAAATACGTTGTGACCACAATAGCAACTTTATTTCTATTCAGATCAGCTTCAAACTTGCAGGTAACGAGGACAGGCATAAAATCTCGGTTAAGTTTGATTTTGGGCCGAATCGGAATATTGACCTCGGAGTTACGTGACCTTGAGAGACAAAAAAATTTGCCCATAGACTTAACGTAGGGAAAATGTTGTGACAGAAATAGTGACTTGAATTTTTAGCTCACCTGAGCCAAAGGCTCCAGTGAGCTGATAGTATACCAAGGCTCCGGAGTCCGTCGTCTGTCGTCCGTCCATCCGTCGTCCACACTTTCAATGAAGCATATCTCAGAAGGCAGTCGACCAATCTTGTTTAAATTTTATGTGTAGCACCATTGGGCAATGGGAAAGGCTGCATTAGGTTTTGGAGCTAGTCTGGTTCATTTGTTCCTTCATTCTTCTTTCTCTCCATATAGAGATAATAGACCAATGTTAAATTTTTAATCAAAGATTTCTCAGGAACTATAAAAGCTAGAAGCATCAAATTTGGTATTCAATAGAATAATGATGACTTATTTTGTGTAAGAGACATTGGGCTTTCTCAGCTTATTTGTTCATCTGTTCTTTCATTCTTCTTTCTCTCCATTTTGACCAATGTTAAATTTTCGTCAAAGATTTCTCAGGAACTATAGAAGCTAGAAGTCTCAAACTTGGAATGCAATGCAATAATGATGACTTATATCCTGTAAGGGTCAATGGGCTGGATTCTATTAGCAGATTTAGTAGTCAAGTCTGTGAATTGTTTAAACTTAAGTTCCTCAGGTGAGCGGTTTAGGCTCATTGAGCCTCTTGTTTTTGCATAGACTTATATTGGGAAATATTTAAAAATCTTCTTCTCTGAAACCGCAAGGCCCATGTCTTTGATATTTGGTATGGAGCTTCATCTAGTGGACCTCTACCAAGATTGTTCAAATTATAGCCCTCGGGCCACAAATTCCCCCGCACCAGGGCCCTTTGGTTTTACATAGTCTTATATAGAGATAATCTTTGAAAATCTCTGAAACAGCAAGGCCCAGGTCTTTGACATTTGGTGTGAAGCTTCAACTAGTGGACCTCTATAAAGATTGTTTAAATTATAGCCCTGAGGCCAAAAATGGCCCCACCCCTGGGCCATTTGGTTTTACATAGGCTTATGTAGGGAATATCTTTGTAAAAAATCTTCTTCTCTGAAACCGCAAGGCCCAGGTCTTTGATATTTGGTGTGTAGCTTCATCTAGTGGACCTTTGCCAAGATTGTTCAAATTATAGCCTTTGTTGATATTTGGTATGAAGCTTCACCTTTTTAGACCTCCCTCAACATTATGCACATTATAGCCCTGGGGTCAATAATGGTCCTCCCCGGGGCCCACTTGTTACTCTATGGATCAGGTGAGCGATTCAGGGCCATCATGGCCCTCTTGTTTGTGAATTACTGTGACCACCCTAACTTTCACCCTAATGTAAGAGTCCATTTCTCAAGAACTATAGGGGCTTCATAAATGATACTAGTACAAGCTTGCACCTAGGGATAGCAACTTCAATGCAAGCATCCATATCTCACCTTAACCTACATTTCATGGTTCACTGACTTTGCGAATTAATGTGACGACCCTAACTTCCCCACTAATGTAGGAGTCCAGTTCTCGAGAACTATATGAGCTTCAATGATGAAACTTGGTACAAACTTGCATCTAGGTATGGCAACTTCAATGCAAGCATCCATATTTGAACTTGACCTGTATTTCATGGTTCACTGACTTTGTGAATTATTATGACCACTCTACCTTTCACCCTAATGTAAGAGTCCATTTCTCGAAAACTATAAGAGCTTCATCAATGATACTTAGTACAAGCTTGCATCTAGAAATTACAACTTTTATGCAAGATTCCATGTTTTAACCTTCACCTAGATTTCATGGTTCAGCAACTTTGTGCCCACACACTTCTTATTTCTGCTCAAAAACATAGATTGTGTGTACGCGATAGAACCGCCTCGTCGAGTCCCCGCCATCTATGTTTTGAGCAAAGATAAGAAAATTATCACAATTTTTCATCTTAAAATTTCCATTTTTTGGCTGAAAAATTGATAATGTATTTGTATAGGCATGTCATCGTAATGCGAAATTTCACATCTGGCAGCATATCATTGTTTCTCTCATTATCTTAAATTAGAATTCGTCAAAAGTTTAAAAGAATTCACTGTTTTACGCTGTAATTAACATTTTATCTGTCCCACTGCCTTGAAGCAATACGACAGTTGACGGCCAGGGCTTTTCCCATTCTATTTTTAGAACCGGAAGTACATCACGAAAAAAGCTCCTATACAAATTCATTGTAAATTTTATCGCCAAAAAATCACAAATTTTAAGATGAAAAATTGTGATATTTTTCTTATTTCTGCTCAAAATTTATATTGTGGGTACTTGTTATAATCGCCTCATTTTAATCACAGACAAAATCCCCCGACAAAATCCCCCCCACCATTTGTTTAGGTGGACAAAATCATCTCCTTTGGAAATAACAACATTTCTAGCAATGAATAAGAACATTTAAAATGAAACAAAGTACTTCTTGAGTCATTGCAAGAGATTTAATTCATTGAACTGACTTAAAAGCAATATGTGTATTTACGTCATGAAATTTATAAAGAAATGTGTTAAAAGTCATCACAATAATCAAGCAGAATTTTCAAAAGTGGTACATTATCCTAATGAGTCTGTTCTAACAAGTACCCACAATCTGTATGTTAGAGCTGAAATAAGAAAAACTGGGTTTACAGTAAACCCCAGTTTTACTGTATAAAAGTGGGATTCAAGGGGGTCAGAATTATATAGGTGTTTATGTGATGTTATGTAATTCATCAATCATTAGCTTTTGATTGATAAATGCTGCAGACACTGCAAATGACCTGTGTCATACAAGATCCTGCACACCTTCATTGCCGATTGGTTGTGTCTTAAATTGTTCAAGAGAAAACAAAGAGATGTGTATCTGTCTATGACCCAAATATTACTACACTCACCAGGTGTTTTTGTTTTGTATAAGTCCTCCATTTTGATTGAAATGTATTCAAAAGTATTCTAAAAGTATTTGAATACATTTGCAAAGTATTTGTATTCTCATTCGAATACATTCATAAAAAATGTATTTTTATTTGTATTCTGTATTCGTGAAATGCAAAGTATTTGTAATCGAATACTTTTGAAAGTATTCGACCCCAGGCCTGCCACACAGGCATGCCTTCGTAGGAATTCTTGTATAATTTGATTCTTTTCAGCGTGAGATCAATTTTATGTCGCGCCTGCTTTATAGGAAGTTAATATTTATGACCACCCTGTCAACCTGATGTACGCTCCATTTCTCAAGAACTACAAAAGATTCATTATTATATTGATACTTGGTACAAACTTTCATCCAGGTGCAAGCATCCATATTTGGCCTTGACAGACATTACATGTTTCACTGACTTTGAGAACTATTGTGCCAACCCTGGCTTTTACCATAATGTTCAGGTCCATTTCTCAAGAACTATAGGAGCATCATTAACCCTTTTTGTACCAAATGGAATCTTTCTTCTTATACTATAGCAGAATTCATTTCAAAATTTTGGGGTGTCAGGTTGTGTTTTCTTCAAAATTTATTTGGAAAATAGCTGAACTTTTTGCAAATAGTGTAGGCCCTGATCAGACGCCGCATTCTGCGGCGTCTGATCTGGGCCTGCACTGTTTGCTAGGGTACCCGTTTTGGGGTTTCTGGTACTAAATGGGTTAATCATACATTGGACAAACTTGCATATAGGGGTGGCAAATTTAGCGCAAGCATCCACATTTGACCTTGACCTTCATTTCATGGTTCACTGACTTTGTGAAGATTTCACGCTGCAGATGAAGATTTCACCCCACAGACTCTTTCCATCTAGATATCTTCTTATACTGAGGCGGTCACGTCTCAGTTGGATGGGTGGCTAAATTTGGAATTTAGCTTAAAAGAAACGCGGGGTCATTGGAGGAGTCAGTAAAACTATTTACAATCTGAATAACAGAGGTATGTTAAAATGAATACCTCTGAGTCCCAATCTATACTGTATGGGCTTTGAACTCCTCTGTAGTCTTGGCATCCACCGCAGAAGAGGGAAGGCTATTCCATTGAAGATTAGTTCAAGGAAACAAAGAATTATTCAGGGATTGCTATTCTAAGATATTGTGTGTTGTTTACTTTTGATGCTCTTGTTCGTATTGAAGCTGTCACAGGGGTCAAGTATCTATCTTTCTTAACACACACTATACCAGTGTATCTTATGGAAGAAGGTTGGTTAAAGAGGACTGCTCATGACAGGTTTGAAGTGACAGCCATTCTGGTTTTTTAAGCTTGTCACCGATGCTTCTTCTATTTTTAAATCGCCATCAGGTCCATCGAGCAGCTGTCCTATGCACCTTCTCCATCTGAATCTGAGTTTTAACTTAGGCATGCCAAATGGGTGATGCATATTCAAGTTGAGGGCAATCCAACATCCTTTGTCTACCTAGGTCAAAGGCCAAATTACGTCTAAGAAGTCCAAAGGTCCTAGGTGCTTTAGATGTTATCTCTGAAATCAGTTGACCCCATCAAGATTGTCAGTGATTGTGATACCAAGATATTTGGCAGATTGAACCTGCTCCAAAATTTACTGATGTAGAGAATAATCAAATGGGCCCAGTCAAGCGATTTTGGTACTTATCGCCTATGCGACCAGCAAACGTTCGGGCGAGCCTGCGCATTCACGCAGTCTCGCCAGAACCTTCACTGCTCGCTCATACAAGCAGTGAATCAAGAGGAACCTTCAGACAGAAAGCCATGTCCCTGGCCCCTCTGAATGGCTGGGCATGCGCAGTTAAAATTTGTCATGACGGAATGCTTGAAGACAAATTCGCTTGGCCGGGCTCAAATTTAACCTACTTGTCTAGGTGTCATGACACCCTCATTGAATAACATTTGGCCACATTGAACTTCATTTGCCAATCAACCCCCCTCTGTGCTATTCGATCCAGGTCATCTAGTAAAATAATACAGTCATGAGCTAATCCACCTATGTGTGGATTCGAGCCTCGCTTGGGTCACATGTGAGGCATCAAGTTCTGAAATGGAAGGTCAGGTAGTTTTTCTCTGGGTACTCTGGTTTTTGCCCACCTCTGATTAACGATCGGCTCAATATGAGTGAAACAAGCAAATTCGTTGAATTGATATCCCCTGCCGAATGGGTTTTTTCGTGTAGAATGGCAAGAAAATATATCTGGCCAAAATTGAGACAAGAGGGCCATGATGGCCCTGGATCGCTCACCTGATCCATAGAGTAACAAGTGGGCCCCAGGGAGGGTGATTACTGACCCTAGGGCTATAATGTGCATAATGTTGAGGGAGGTCTAAAAAGGTGAAGCTTCATACCAAATATCAACAAAGGCTATAATTTGAACAATCTTGGCAAAGGTCCACTAGATGGAGCTACACACCAAATATCAAAGACTTGGGCCTTGCAGTTTCAGAGTAGAAGATTGTTTTAAAGATATTCCCCACATAAGCCTATGTAAAACCAAATGGCCCCGGGGCGGGGGCATTTTTGGCCTTAGGGCTATAATTTAAACAATCTTGATAGAGGTCCACTAGATGAAGCTCCATACCAAATATCAAAGACCTGGGCCTTGCTGTTTCAGAGAAAAAGATTTTCAAAGATTATCTCTATATAAGTCTATGTAAAACCAAAGGGCCCGAGGGTGGGGGCATTTGTGGCCCAAGGGCTATAATTTGAACAATCTTTGTAGAGGTCGACTAGATGAAGCTCCATACCAAATATCAAAGACATGGGCTTGACAGTTTCAGAGAAAAATATTTTTCAAGATTTTCCCTATATAGGTCTATGTAAAGCCAAAGGGCCCCGGAGGTGGGGTGCACAAGATAAAGCTTCATACCCAGTGTTCAATCTAGGATTTCGGGTTTGGGGGCCCTCTGGGCCCACAGACCTTGGAAAAGGGGGCCATTCGGAAATTTAGGGGGCCCATAAATTATACTACATAAAGTTGCCAGATTTACCTTTAGGTTTTGGCTGCATGATAAAAATGGACACAAAACAAGTTAAACATCACAGACAAAATCTATTCTGTTAGTCTATGTATCCATCTTCTAATACTGAGTTGGTCACATATGCTCATTACCTCTGTTAACCAGTACAAAGACATTTGGATAAAGTGTCTTGCTCAAGGGTTAAATACATGTTTTATTTAGAATGAATGCCATTAAATTTATTTCTGGAAGAGAAAAACTCTATAGTAAATAGCGCCGGTCTCTGTATTTTGCGGTATTTCGGTCCGGTATTTAGCGTAAGTCGCACGGCGCACACGAATATAGCGTACGAATATGGCGTAAGCCGCCCGGCGCATACAAGTATACCGAACATGGCCGCATCCCCGGTAAACAAAACATCGATTTGGGTTTGAAAAATAAGAGTTGTTACTAGTTAAACAGATAAAACAAAACGTTTTTTTCTGAGTTATTTTGATTGGGCAACATGCGGTTTGTGATAAACTCAATAATACGCACCAGGCAGCCGAAATATCACGAGAAAATCGCAAAAATGAACTCTAGAAGAAACTGTCACAAATTCTACAGTTGCGCCCGACGGGCCCATTTAATTGATCTCTAGTGCGCCCCTCGTGTAAAAAGCGGGCCCAGGGCGCAGCCTAGATTGAACACTGCATACCATATATCAAAGACCTGGGCCTTGCGGTTTCAGAGAAGAAGATTTTTAAAGATTTTCCCTATATAAGTTTATGTAAAACCAAACGACCCCGGGGTGGGAGCATTTTTGGCCCCTGCACTATAATTTGAACAATCTTGGTAGGGGTCCACTAGATGAACCTTCATACCAAATATCAAAGGCTTGGGCCTTGCGGTTTCAGAGAAGAAGATTTTTAAAGATTTTCCCTATATAAGCCCACGTAAAACCAAAGAGGCCCGGGGCGGGGGCTTTTTTGGCCCCAGCACTATAATTTGAACAATCTTGGTAAAGGTCCACTAGATGAAGCTTCATGCCAAATATCAAAGACCTGGGCCTTGCGGTTTCAGAGAAGAAGATTTTTAAAGATTTTCCCTGTATAAGGCCACGTAAAACCAAAGAGGCCCGGGGCGGGGGCATTTTTGGCCCCAGCACTATAATTTGAACAATTTTGGTAGGGGTCCACTAGATGAAGCTTCATGCCACATATCAAAGACCTGGGCCTTGCGGTTTCATAGATGAAGATTTTTAAAGATTTTCCCTATATAAGCCCATGTAAAACCAAAGTGCCCCGGAGTGGGGTCATTTTTGGCCCCAGCACTATAATTTGAACAATCTTAGTAGGGGGTCTACTAGATGAAGCTTCATACCAAATATCAAAGACCTGGGCCTTGTGGTTTCAGAGAAGAAGATTTTTAAAGGATTTCCCTATATAAGCCTATGAAAAACCAAAGGGTCCAGGGGTGAGGGCATTTTTGGCCCCAGGGCTATAATTTGTATAATCTTGAAAGAGGTCCACTAGATGAAGCTTCACACCAAATATCAAAGATCTTGGCCTTGCAGTTTCAGAGGAGAAGATTTTTAAAAATTTTCCCTGTATAAGCCTATGTAAAACCAAAGGCCCCCGGGGCGGGGGCATTTTTGGCCCCAAGGCTATAATTTAAACAATCTTAGTAGAGGTCCACCAGGTAAAGTTTCACACCAAATATTAAAGACCTGGGCCTTGTGGTTTCAGAGAAGAAGATTTTTTAATGATTTTCCATATATAAGCCTATGTAAAACCAAAGGCCCCCGGGGCGGGGGCATTTTTGCCCCCAGGGCTACAATTTGAACAATCTTGGGAGAGGTCCACTAGATGAAGCTTCACACCAAATATCAAAGATCTGGGCCTTGCGGTTTCAGAGAAGAAGATTTTTAAAGATTTTCCCTGTATAAGCCTATGTAAAAGCAAAGGCCCCCGGGGCGGGGGCATTTTGGCCCCCAGGGCTATAATTTGAACAATATTGGAAGCGGTCCACTAGATGAAGCTTCGTACCAAATATCGAAGACCTGGGCCTTGCAGTTTCAGAGCAGAAGATTTTTAAAGTTTTCGTTTAAAAAATCTATTTTTAGCTCCTGTGACCAAGATGTGCAATAGACCGGAACCATTTGAACAACTTTGAAAGGGGACCGCCTAAGGATCATTCCTGTGAAGTTTGGTCAAAATCTGATCAGTGGTTTAGGAGGAGATGTCATTTGAAGAAAAAGTTTACGCACACACGCACGCACACACGCACAACAGACAAAAAGTGATCCCAAAAGCTCACCTCGTCACTACGTGACAGGTGAGCTAAAAAAAAATTGCGCGTGCATCAAGGCAGCATAATAATACATATTTATTTCAAGTTTCATTTTATTCCATGCAATAGTTGCTGAGAAGCGGTTCCAGACAAAGTGAGACGACGAAAAATCCAGAATTTTAATCATTTAAGGGGCCATAACTCTGGGTGTAAAAAGTCAATCCGAAAAAAATTTGTGCGTGCATCACCACAGCATAATAATACATATTTATTTCAAGTTTCATTTAATTCCATGCAATAGTTGCTGAGAAACAGTTCCCGACAAAAAAGTGAGACGACGAAAAATCCAGAATTTCAATCATTTAAGGGGCCATAACTCTGGATGTAAAAAGTAAATCTGGAAAAAAAAAATGCGCGTGCATCACCACAGCATAATAATACATATTTATTTCAAGTTTCATTTAATTCCATGCAATAGTTGCTGAGAAACGGTTCCGGACAAAGTGAGACGACGAAAAATCCAGAATTTCGATCATTTAAGGGGCCATAACTCTGGATGTAAAAAGTCAATCCAGAAAAAAATTGCGCGTGCATCACCGCAGCATAATAATACATATTTATTTCACGTTTCATTTAATTCCATGCAATAGTTGCTGAGAAACAGTTCCGGACAAAGTGAGATGACGAAAAAATCCAGAATTTCAATCATTTAAGGGACTCTGGATGTAAAAAGTCAATCCGAAAAAAAATTGCGCGTGCATCACTGCAGCATAATAATACATATTTATTTCAATTTTCATTTAATTCCATGCAATAGTTGCTGAGAAACGGTTCCGGACAAAGTGAGACGACGAAAAATCCAGAATTTCAATCATTCAAGGGGCCATAACTCTGGATGTAAAAAGTCAATCCGAAAAAAAATTGCGCGTGCATCACCACAGCATAATAATACATATTTATTTCAAGTTTCATTCAATTCCATGCAATAGTTGCTGAGAAACGGTTCCGGACAAAGTGTGACGGACGGACGGACGGACAACGCCAAAACTATATCCCTCCGCCTTCGGCGGGGGATAATAATCTTGAAAGGGCAGTAAAACCAAAACCAACAAGATGTGTTTGTGACACACTGATGCCCCTGGACAGCGAATGTTGAATATGAAAGCAGTATCACTAAGCAATCGAAAGGTATGGCCAATGTTCAAGTCTTAAAAAAGTAGGTCAAGGTCACAAGGTAAAAAATTATGGGATTGTTGAAAAAGTCTTGTGACATAGTATGCACATGTTAAATGTGAAAGCCCTATCACTTACTAATTGATAGTTATGGCCAATGTTAAAGTTTTTAAAAAGTAGGTCAAACGTCAAGGTCACGAGGTAAAAAAATATGGAACCACTAGAAAGGTCTTGTGAAAAAGAATGCACGTGAAATATGAAAGCCCGATCACTTACCAATCAAAATTTATGGACTGTGTTAAAGTTTTTAAAAAGTAGGTCAAAAGTCAAGGTCAAGGTCACAAGGTAAAAAATTATGGTACCACTAGAAAGGTCTTGTGACAAGAAATGCACATGTGAAATATGAAAGCCCTACTACTTACCAATTGAAAGTTATGACCAATGTTAAAGTTTTTAAAAAGTAGGTCAAACATCAAAGTCAAGGTCACAAGGTCAAAAATTATGGTACCACTACAAAGGTCTTGTGACAAGGAATGCAAATGTGAAATATGAAAGCCCTTACCAATCGAAAGTTATGGCCAATGTTAATGTTTTTAAAAATTTTGAAAACAAGAGGCCCATGGGCCACTACGCTCACCAGAGGTCATGTGGTTTATACCATATACAGGCAAGGTGCCCATCTTGGTCATGTGACAACAATACCACGAATAATGTTTAATTGCCTCACCCCCATAGAGGCTTTTCATGTAATTTGGTTTCAATCAGCACAGCTCTTTTATTGGTGAAAAAGATAAAAATACTGAATCTGAGCCATCCAAGACAAAGGTCAGTAATGACCTTGACCTTTGGAATTAATAAACTTCCATTCAGCTAACTGTAAATATCATTTTTGATGTCACAGCCTACCAGGCAATCAGAAATATCCACTACTTTGCAATTTTTCCATACAAATGTCTAAGTGACCAAATTTGACCTTGACATAAAACAGGTCAAGGTCAACCTAAGGTCATCATTTGAACAAACTTGGTAGGGCCAGAGTCCCTGATGCTGCATACCAAGTTTCAAGATCATCGGCCATTCAGTTCTTGGGAAGAAGATTTTTAAAGGTTTTTACCATATATGGGCATGGCGGCCATATTGGTCATGTGACCAAGTCCTCATGAAAAAACTTTCGTTCCCTCATTCCATAGAGGCTCCACATGTAATTTGGTTTCAATTTGCCAAGTAGTTTAAGTGAAGAAGAAGATAAAAATACTGAATCTGAGCCATCCTGGACAAAGGTCGGTAAATGACCTTGACCTTTGGAACTGATAAATCTCCATTCAGCTGATTGAAAATTCCATTTCTGATGCCACTAGCTAATATATGATCAGAAAAATCCACTGTTTTGCTATTTTTCCATACAAATGTCTAAATGACTAAATTTGACCTTGACGTAAAACAGGTCAAGGTCAACCAAAGGTCATTATTTGAACAAACTTGGTAGGGCCAGAGTCCCTGATGCTGCATACCAAGTTTCAAGATCATCGGCGGTTCGGTTCTTGAGAAGAAGATTTTTAAAGGTTTTTATCATGTATGGGCATGGCGGCCATATTGGTCATGTGACCCAGTCCTCACGAACAAACTTTCGTTCCCTCGTTCTATAGAGGCTCCACATGTAATTTGGTTTCAATTGGCCAAGTAGTATAATTGAAGAAGAAGATAAAAATACTGAATCTGAGCCGTCCTGGACAAAGGTCGGTAAATGACCTTGACCTTTGGAACTGACAAACTTCCATTCAGCTGATTGTAAATACCATTTCTGATGCCACTAGCTAATATACAATCAGAAAAATCCACTGTTTTGCTATTTTTCCATACAAATGTCAAAATGACCAAATTTGACCTTGACGTAAAACAGGTCAAGGTCAACCAATGGTCATCATTTGAACAAACTTGGTGGGGCCAGAGTCCCTGATGCTGCATACCAAGTTTCAAGATCATCAGCCACTCGGTTCTTGAGAAGAAGATTTTTAAAGGTTTTTACCATATATGGGCATGGCGGCCATATTGGTCATGTGACCCAGTCCCCACGAACAAACTTTTGTTCCCTCATTCCATACAGGCTCCACATGTAATTTGGTTTGGATTGGCCAAGTAGTTTAAGTGAAGAAGAAGATAAAAATACTGAATCTGAGCCATCCTGGACAAAGGTCGGTAAATGACCTTGACCTTTGTTACTGATAAACTTCCATTCAGCTGATTGTAAATACCATTTCTGATGCCACTAGCTAATATACCATTTGAAAAATCCACTGTTTTGCCATTTTTCCATACAAATGTCTAAGTGACCAAATTTGACCTTGACGTAAAACAGGTCAAGGTCAACCAAAGGTCATCATTTGAACAAACTTGGTAGGGCCAGAGTCCCTGATGCTGCATACCAAGTTTCAAGATCATCAGCCACTCGGTTCTTGAGAAGAAGATTTTTAAAGGTTTTTACCATATATGGGCATGGCGGCCATATTGGTCATGTGACCCAGTCCTCACGAACAAACTTTTGTTCCCCCTTCCCATAGAGGCTCCACATGTAATTTGGTTTCAATTGGCCAAGTAGTTTCAGAGGAGATGTTGTTTGAAAATGTTGACGACGCAGACGCAGACGACGACGACGACGGACGACGGACCAATGCCTATACTATAAGCTCCCCCGGAGCCTTCGGCTCTGGTGAGCTAAAAAGTAGGTCAGGGTCAAGATCACGAGATAAAAAAATTATGGTACTACTGGAAAGGTCTTGTGATATGGTATACACATGTGAAATATGAAAGCTCTATCTATTACCATTCAAAAGTTAGGCCCAATGTTAAGGTTTTTGTAGACAGACAAATGGACCAAACAGACCAAAAACTATATGCCCCCCCGAATGTAGATTCTGGGGGATAAAAAAAACAACCTGTGTGTGGATCCTTTTATCCCATAGTAGTCCATTTTATACAAGAGCCTTCTATCAAGTACTTTTTCAAAGGCCTTGGCGAAGTCCATGACAATCAAGTCGGTCTGTTTGTGGCCACAGTTTATGGTCCCATCCAGATTGCTCACAATGTCACGGTAAATTGAACTAGTCGTATTTCTCAAGACCTTTGACTTTGGAAACCATGTTGACAGTCAGCAAGAATGCTCTCAAAGGCTAGTTGCTTGTTGATGTTGCTATCTAATATTTGCTTCAGGTTTTGCAACACTGGACTAAAATTTGCTGCATCATCTTTTTCTCCTTTTTTTATAGACCCGGGTAACCTTTGCTTATTGCCAGTCATCTGGTACAGTGCCTTGGGCAAGTGAAACATTGAAGATAAAGGCCAGCAGAAGAGAAATTTCAGCACTACTTTCCTTATGCACCCTGGCATTCGGGTCATCCAGTCAGTCAGGCTTACCCAACAGTTTAGCTACCTCCTTTGGGTCAACTGTATTTCCCCCATGGTGGGGAATGGACTATTACGTTGGGATGGTAGCTCACCATCAGTTCCACACGTGAATGCAGATTGAAACTGTTGCATTTGTTAACCTTATTGCACACATCGTTTTACAATTCCATTTTCCCTTAGCTAGGTGATCCCAAACACTTCTATTTTTAGGGATTTTGCGAATGACCAAACTTTTTAACTTCACCATTCTTCTGGGGACTATTGGGATCTGTATTGTCACCTTCAATGCTGGAAACATGCTTTCAATATGCATTGCTTATTACCTTTTGTGTCTGTGAACCGTTTGTAATGGTTCTTTACATCATTGTTGCTGGACTTACGAGCATGAGTGAGTGAGTGAGTTTTAGTTTTACGTCCCACCAACAGCTAAGGTCATATGGAGACGGGACCTCGGTTTAAAGACACATCCGAAAGTCTCCTTATGAGTATGAAAGTACAATCACGTCTTCTTGTAGATGTTTCATCGTATTGTCAATCCAGGATACACTATGCTTTGTTTTGGTTATTTTCGTTGGCACAAACCTTTCCATTGCTCTGGTTAATTTGGGCTTAAAACTGACCCACAAGTCATTAACTGACGTGAGAGGTCAGAGGAAAGGAACGAATCCCTAAATCGTGCCACATGGTCTCGCAGACCATACATATCTGCACAATTATATAGATATATTTTATGTGGAACTTACTGGGTTTGCATACCTTTTATATAATATAGCAATAAGAACTATGTCATGATCAGCCTTGTCTATTGGGGGCATCCCCTTAACTTGACTAACTGGGGATGAAGAATTTGTAAATGATAAATCAAGGGTCTTTTCTTGGCAGGTAGGTATATCAACTACTTGGGCCAGGCAGTGTTCTTTAATTATGTTCAAAAGTTGTTGCTGTGTTTGCCTTTTAGTTTGGTTTATACTCATTTATTTTAGTTCCATGGTGATGAAAGCTTCAACTCGAACACTCATGCCGGTTGTTATCATGCATGCGAGAGAGAGAGAAGTGACTTTTAGATACACCAACACCTCATTTCAACACTATTAATGGGGTCCAAAGCAGAGACCGTGTTAGTTAAACAACTGTGTTATATTCAAATTAAAATGTATAGATTATATAGAAAAATGACCATTTATGATCATTTTTCTATATAATTTATACATTTTTGGGATCCACCTTGAAACTGTGTTATATCCAAAACCGTGCTATAACAAACCGTGTTATAATGAGGTAGCGGTGTATCTGCATATTGTCCCATTCAGTATCTCTATAACTGAAGTCTCCACTGACAAAACTGAGCATTGCATTTGACATTATCCTAGACAGAGATGAATTAAAAGCCTCAAGATAATCTGGGTCAATCTGATCTGGTTTGCCATAAAACAAACCAAGGTAAAAAGTCCTATGTCCAATAATGTTCAATTTACACCAAACTTATTCACAGCTGATGTACAACTTCCCAGTATCTGTACAGAGAAGATCACAATATAGCCTTCATTGGAATTCCTGATTCTCTTGCCACTAGTGAAAATGCTACTTTTGCTGCTTCTTTGATGAAATGAAAATCTTACACTGAAGAACTCAGATATCCTGCACAACAATACTGATGAGCTAATTTAGTCATAAAGACAATAGCTTTTGTGTTGTGTACAGTTTTGTAATAGCTTTATTTAATCCATTGTATAGTGGTGGACTCTCCATTGTTATATGTTGGACAAACTTTCGTTCCCCCATCCCATGTATGCTCCACATGAAATTTGACTTCAATCAGCCCCAGGAAGCCTCCGTGGTGCAGTGGTAACACTACTCGCCTTGTAAACCAGGGGTCGCAGGATCGATCCCGGGCTTCTCCAGACTTTCAGATGAGTCTTTAAACCAAGGTGTTGGTGGGACGTAAAACTCAAACACTCACTCACTCAATCAGCCCAGTGGTTTCAGAGCAGATGCTTGAAAAGGAGGATTTATCTGGTAACATTATGCGGGTGGCATGGTGTGTTTTTTTGCCTCTGGTCCACCCCCACCTATTGGGGCTTGAAGAAATAGATGGGCTGCATGATGCTTCCATGCAGAGCTGAAAATGACCACAAACGAGTACTGGTGTAAACCGCTTAGAGGCACTAAGTCTGCCCAGGCTAAGTGGTGAGTCGATCCGTCCATGCTTATAAACCCTATTGGTTTCATTGGGCAACAGGGCTTGGGATTTCATTTCATCTCAATGTCGATTAAAAGTCCCACGAAATTGGAAACAACGTCTCCAAAATGACCTATACAAACACACTGTTGACAGGGAGGTTAAACCTCAAATGAAACAAATTTTTACCTCTGGCGACCTCCACGTTGACCCGAGGGGTCAAATTTTGTGCAATGTTTTCTACTCATGATGCCATTCGATCATGTTACACAACCATGTTCTGAAAACTTTGATTTTTGATCCCCCCCCCCCAGCCCCGGTCCCAGGGGTGGGATCAAAATTCCGGAAGTGTCATGCACTCCCCAGACCAAAGATCTGTCAGTTCCAAAGGTTTCAAGTTTCTATCTCTAACGGTCCGTTAAGATGGACAGACGGATGGACAGCAAAGACGATTACAATATCCCCAGTTTTTCTTCGAAAAGTGTGGAGAAAATGACGAGTAAATGAAGAATTACTCGAAAAACAAGTGTTACTGGGATAAGAGGGATTTTCCATATAAATATTAACCCTTATCTTGCTGTTCACGATAAACCCTATCTTTGCAAACAGTGTAGATCCAGATCAGATGGCTTCTGAAGAACAGATCAGATGGCTTCTGAAGAAGCCATCTGATCAGGATCTACACTGTTTGGCATTTAGTTTATGAATTTTTAGCAATAAATTACATCAAGTAATTTGATTGGTTCATAGACAGAAATGGGTGTGGCTTAAATGAATATTCAGCAAGATAATGGTTAAGATGTTTTCCATCTTGGAATTGACTGATTTAGGCAAATAGATACACAATCTGGGCATTAAGTCTTTCAAAATTAAATTAATAATGTTTACTCCCATATCTATTCAGGTCAACTCTTGAAATAAAGAATTTGCTCCTGACAAGCAAATTCTTTTCCCTCTCTATAAAAGGGTTTCAGTTTACAGTAATCTGAATAAGAAGTCACACAGTAGGCTCCCTTGATGAATGATGAGAATGGCAGGTGTAGCTATTCCCCTTAAATCTTTAAATTATGGATTGTAATGAAAAGCAACACAGAATTTAATCAAATTCTTGTTAAATTATATTATCAGGCTTTAGTAGCAAACAGCACTATAAAAAGGCAAGTATACCAACCAAAACTTTTATCAGGCCTTATACTTTTCACTGTTTTTTTCTTTGAAATAGAAAACAATAATGTAGTACCATTAAAATCATAAAAATTCTGACACCTTAAGGACTTGCAGTAATTCTCCTAAATTATTAACAAATTTGTTTCACAATCCAGAAAGTAGTCCAAAAGGTGCAGACGGAATGGCAAACAGTGAAGGGCCTGATTAGAATTTATTGTCAGTATGGATTTCACACAGTCTTATTATAACCATCACGAAAACACGCCTATATTATTTTGACCCCCTTGAACCCCACTTTTATATAGAAAAACTGGGAAAAATTGTGATATTTTTCTTATTTCTGCTCTAAAATATAGATTGTGGGTACTCGTTTGAACCGCCTCGATGAGGCGGTTCTAATCGAGGCGGTTCTAACGAGAGCCCACAATCTATATTTTAGCAGAAATAAGAAAAATATCACAAATAATATCACCATAAAATTTTCATTTTTTCGGCAATAAAGGTGGAAAATGTATTTGTATAGGCGTGTTTTCGTAATGACACTGAATTTGGTAGGACTTGCAGCAATAGTATCTTTCTGTTACTGTAGTAATATGAACAGATTTTTGATACATGCCATCATAAAATGTCATAAAAAATGCGGCATCTCTCTACAACAAGAGGGCCATGATGGCCCTGGATCGCTCACCCGATCCATAGTGTAACAAGTGGGCCGCAGAGAGGGCCATTATTGGCCCCAGGGCTTTAATGTGCATAATGTACCAAACATCAACAAAGGCTAAAATTAGAACAATCTTGGCAAAGGTCCACTAGATGAAGCTACACATCAAATATCAAAGACCTGGGCCTTGCAGTTTCAGAGAAGAAGATTTTTTTTAAAGATATTCCCTACATAAGCCTATGCAAAACCAAATGGCCCCGGGGCTATATAAATTTATGTAAAACCAAAGGGCCCCGGGGTGGGGGCATTTGTGGCCCCAGGGCTATAATTTGAACAATCTTGGTAGAGGTCAACTAGATAAAGCTCCATACTAAATACCAAAGGCCCTGGCCTTGCAGTTTCAGAGAAGATTTTTAAAGATTTCCCTATATAAGTCTATGTAAAACCAAAGGGCCCCGGAGCGGGGACATTTTTGGTATCAGGGCTATAATTTGAATAATCTTGATAGAGGTCCACTAGATGCAGCTTCATACCAAATATCAAAGACCCAGGCCTTGTGGTTTCAGAGAAGAAGATTTTTTAAGATTATCCCTATATAAGCCTATGTAAAACCAAAGGGCCCAAGGGCAGGGCTACTTTTGGCCCAAGCACTATAATTTGAATCATCTTGGTAGGGGTCCTTTAGAAGAAGCTTCATACCAAATATAAAAGACCTAGGCCTTGTGGTTTCAGAGAAGAAGATTTTTAAAAATTTTCCCTATATAAGTCTAGGTAAAACCAAAGGGCCCCGGAGCAGGGGTATTTTTGGCCCAAGGGCTAGAATTTGAACAATCTTGGTAGGGGTCCACTAGATGAAGCTTCATACCAAATATCAAAGTCCTGGGCCTTGTGGTTTCAGAGAAGAAGATTTTTAAAGATTTTCCCTATATAAGCCTATGTAAAACCAAAGGGCCACGGGGCGTGGGCGTTTTTGGCCCCAGCACTATAATTTGAACAATCTTGGTAGGGGTCCACTATATGAAGCTTCATACCAAATATCAAAGACCTGGGCCTTGTGGTTTCAGAGAAGAAGATTTTTAAAGATTTTCCCCATAAAAGCCAATGTAAAACCAAAGGGCCCCGTGGCGGGGGCATTTTTTGTTCCAGCACTATAATTTGAACAATCTTGGTAGGGGTCCACTAGATGAAGCTTCATACCATATTTCAAAGTCCTGGGCCTTGTGGTTTCAGAGAAGAAGATTTTTAAACATTTTCCCTATATAAGCCTATGTAAAACCAAAGGGCCACGGGGCGGGGGCATTTTTAGCCCCAGCACTATAATTTGAACAATCTTGGTAGGGGTCCACTAGATGAAGCTTCATACCAAATATCAAAGACCTGGGCCTTGTGGTTTCAGAGAAGAAGATTTTTAAAGATTTTCCCCATAAAAGCCAATGTAAAACCAAAGGGCCCTGTGGCGGGGGCATTTTTTGTCCCAGCATTATAATTTGAACAATCTTGGTAGGGGTCCACTAGATGAAGCTTCATACCAAATATCAAAGTCCTGGGCCTTGTGGTTTCAGAGAAGAAGATTTTTAAAGATTTTCCCTATATAAGCCTATGTAAAACCAAAGGGCCCCGGGGCGGTGGCATTTTTGGCCCCAGCACTATAATTTGAACAATCTTGGTAGGGGTCCACTAGATGAAGCTTCATACCAAATATCAAAGACCTGGGCCTTGTGGTTTCAGAGAAGAAGATTTTTAAAGATTTTCCCTATATAAGCCTATGTAAAACCAAAGGGCCCCGTGACGGGGGCATTTTTTGTCCCAGCATTATAATTTGAACAATCTTGGTAGGGGTCCACTAGATGAAGCTTCATACCATATTTCAAAGTCCTGGGCCTTGTGGTTTCAGAGAAGAAGATTTTTAAAGATTTTCCCTATATAAGCCTATGTAAAACAAAAGGGCCCCGGGGCGGGGGCATTTTTGGCCCCAGCACTATAATTTGAACAATCTTGGGATGGGTCCACTAGATGAAGCTTCATACCAAATATCAAAGACCTGGGCCTTGTGGTTTCAGAGAAGAAGATTTTTTAAGTTTTTGGTGAAAAAAATCTATTTTTGACTCCTGTGACCTAGATGTGCAATGGACCGGAACCATTTGAACAACTTTGAAAGGGGACTACCTAAGGATCATTCCTGTGAAGTTTGGTCAAAATCCGATCAGTGGTTTAGGAGGAGATGTCGTTTAAAGAAATTGTTTACGCACGCACGCACGACCGACAAAAAGTGTTCCCAAAAGCTCACCTCGTCACTACCTGACGGTGAGCTAAAAATGACAGAATGTAAAGGAAGTTGATCTCAGTTACTGAACATATAAATAAATATTGCACTATCCCTTTTAGCAATATAGAAAAGGGATAGATGTATTGACAATTGTCATTTGGGAAGCTAAATCAGGGTGTTTTTGTTTGATGGCAATTTTCGGTGTTTCTCTGCCATAAAATGTAATTTGCAACTACAAAACTGCAATTTATCTCACAAATGACAATTACCAATAGTTATTCCCATTCTAATGCAGTGATTCATTTATTTTGTTATGTCTCTAGCAAGAATTAAGGATAATTATCCCATAATTATCTTCGTTACTCCTCCTCATCTAGCGCTAGCCAGCCTCGGTAGCTCAGTGGGATGCACGTCTGTCTGGTGATCAGAAGGACGGGGGTTCGATACCAGCCAGGGTCGGCAACATTCTTTCGTGGAGATTGATCACAAAATCGTTTCTACGGTCATTCTCTCCCTTCCCTGGTTTCAAGAAGGGCAGTAGTCAGTTTCTGGCGAAAGAATGTGCACTGATTAACCACTTACATATAAGCCTGCCCAGGAAAAGTGTGGATAGGTAAACTCACCAGACCAAAAATGACTTATAATAGTGTTGACTGGGCCATTAAACTCCAACACAAACAAATAAACCATCTTGTGCTAAGAGTAGAAAAATTATATCTGCAATTCATAAATGAGCCAGCACATGACAAAATCCACAGTAAACCTTGTGCAACCAGTGAAGACCAAGATCAGCTTACCAACTGCACAGTCTGATCAGTTTTCACTGATCACAAGCCTGCTACAGCGTCAGACTATCAGCCAGTGATTTTTTTTCTCTTCTAAATCTAGCGACCCACCTAACTGATATAATGACAGGGATGTTCGACTCTATACTATACAAGCTTAAAGACAAACAAAGAATCTTGCAAAACTGGGTGGATATGCAAGCTGGTTGCTGCGTCTTATTGCAGGTTTTGTTGTGTGACAACTCAATTATTAGTCTGCTAACAATTATGAGAAGTTCATGTTCCATGCTTAGTTGTACTCAGGGGGAACAACCTACGTCAGAGCAGTGACGTCATAACCATTCTTAGAATTGCCGGCGTTTACTACACAAAAGGCATTTGTCACAACAAGTAGGCGCAGTCGGTGCATTAGGTCATAAAAGAATCAAACATACTGAAATCTGTCTCTGAAATGTGGCCTTTTCTTCAAATAACTCGACACAAGCTGATTTGGCAATGATGTCGGAACTACCATTGTTTACAGCGCCGAATCAAATCTTGTGACGAAGCTATCCAAGCCTTGTCAATGTTTCTAGGTGGAATTAGCTCACTGACGGAATGCAAATATTGTTCGTTACCAGCTGAAGTGTGTTTTCTGAAGGCTCGTAATGTACATATCTAGTTTGAAGCATTTTATTTACCCTATTTACACCAATATGGCCGCTCCTGAAATGGGTACGACATCTCTGCTATGACGTAGGTTGTTACCCCTGGTACTGGGATTCAATGTTGTCTGAAAATCCACACTGTATAACAAATGACAGCAGGAAAACTTATATGAACAGAAGCAATTACACAACAATCATTTTAAGACATGCAATAACAGGAATGACTGAAGAACGATCAGTTTATAGTACAGAAAAATTCCTATATTAAGACCACCTTTGGGACTGTTCAAAAGTGGTCTTAAAGACCAGTTTTGAACAGTCCCAAAGGTGGTCCCTGACCAGAGGACATTGTAGGCAGAAAGCACGAAGAAAAATTAAGTGTACTCTTCAAAATAAGCTTTTTTTTAGCAAAATGAGTACTAATTTTAGGTGGTCTGAATAGAGGAATTTCACTGAACTTATTAAACAAAGATTAATATGGTCATGGATTACTACAAAATCATCGTTTATATTGCCATGAATTGTAATTACAAAATCAGAAATGGCAAAAGAATCAATGTTTGATACAGCCATGAACAACGTATGGAATGTAGATACAAATATTTGGAATGTGATGGGCCTCACTATGCTGAACTGTAATCCTGAGAGACAGGTTTTCCTGGCCGCAACAAACTCATGTGTGATTCTTCTTTTTGTATATCTTTCATTTCTGAGCACGGATTTTAATAATGCAGGCTTTGATTACTTGTCTGCCAAATTGTGATGACAACACTGCAATCTGCCAAGTTAGTGATGTCACATAACTTGCAGTGACATCAACCTTAAGAATGGCATACATGAGGCTGCATACAACCAGTGCACATGTCAGAATACCCCATCCCTGGGCAGGATAAGAACTTCTTGCACACCATAAAAGGAAATCCATAGTCTTAGCTTGGGTTAGAAATTCTGTTCTAACCCTGTTGTTCTTACCCAAAATCGAATATTCTCATGTTTTTGATAAATGCATTTGTTGAATATGACCTCAAATGCACTGTCGTTAAGGTTGACATCACAGCACGTTACATGACGTCACTAAACATGACTGCAGTGTCACCACAATATGGCCAACATCGGCAACAGAAGTAACTGCAGTACTAAAATCCACGCTCAGAAATGGAAGGTATGCAAGAAAAAGCATCCTACATGGGTGTGAGGGGTGGATAGAAAAACCCGTCCCTCGGGATCACTGCCCAGCATCGCTCGGCAACTCTAGTGATGCCGGACAGTGACCCTCAGGATGGATTTTTCCATCCACCCCTCACACCCATGTAAAGTTCTTATATTCTAAGATTTCCTTATGTTGTATGCAAGACATATTTTCCTTCTCAAATAGCATTTTGAATTGTTACCTGGAGTTAACTTGTTTATTTCTCACAAATCAGTCTTTGTTTCCTATCAAATATCTCAATTTTGTATGTAAATATAAATTACGTTTGTCATAGCCATTTCTGACAAACAACCAAATTACAGTAGAACTTCGATGGCTCGAAAACCGATGGCTCGTTTACCATGGCTGAGTCGAATCCGTTCTTGAGCCCCTAGGAAATTCCTCTACATAAGGAACAGTGGGTGATAATTAAGGAGATTTTAGTTTTTTATCTTGGAAATGTATGCTGTGTGTACTCATTAGAATCGCCTCAATGAGGCAATTCTAATGAGTACACACAGCATACATTTTTATTTACATACATTTTTATTCTAGAACACCGAAAAGATGTCCCAAAGTATATCATTATGCTACTAACAGTAACCCTCAGTGGCAACTGAATGACAAACATTGCAGATCCTGATCAAAGTTTCACAAGCTATCTGATCTGGGTCTACACTGTTTACAAAGGTTGGGGTTATCATAGTTGAGGACATTTAATAAAGATGCTATGATTAATAAAACAAATATATCACTTGATTAGTGATGCCATGATTGACAAAACTAGAGCTGTCAGTGAAACTGACTAGGGCCCTGGCAGCGCTATCAGAGGAGTAGGAAAATTTGTGGACGGACAGATGGACAGACAGACAGACAGACAGACAAACAGAGTGATTACTATAGGGCACCCACACTTTCAGTGCGGGGCCCTAATAAATATAACACTTGATAAGTGATCCCATGATTGACAAAATAAATATATCACTTGATGGCTAACACTATACAAATAAAGCCATACATAACAAGATGTAACACATATCACTTGGTTTCCAAAGCACAATGATATCTGTCAGTCGGTGGCACAATCAACGTCTAAACTGCTAGGTAATATAACACCTGCTGATACGGCTTCTTTCTCCAGACTTGCCAACTGCCTGTAAAACAAAAAATAAAACTGCAAGCACTGCAAGATGCCCCGCCACTACAATTGCATCAAGCAAGTGCCATATCACAGTGAAACAAAACCTAATGGCTGTTTTCTCCTATCCTAGTGATGTAACCATGCAAGTTTGGTCTGAATCAATCATTAAGTTCAGGAGATATAATGCTTCAAACAGACTACATGATAGAAATGGCTATGTTCACTGTTCAAGGGGCGATAACTCCAAAAGTAGGGAAATCAGGGTTATGGTTCATATGTTTTGCATGTTGTCTCAGGCTGCTCTACACACCTGTGAAGTTATGGAGCAGACTTGAAACTGATAGCAACTGCTATATTCAAAGTTCAAAGGGCAATAACTCCAAAAGTAGGAAAATCAGAGCTATAGTGCAAATAAGGGTTGGTTATCTGTAAAATCTGGATTGGTCTCACATACTGGGGCAGTAGCAAACAATGTAGACCCAGATCAGACTCTACACTGTTTGCTTAAAATACCGGAATTTAACCCATTTTGCACCAGAAACCCCAAAACAGGTACCCTGGCAAACAGTGCAGGGCCAGATCAGGCGTCTGATCAGGGCCTCCACTGTTTGCTAAAAGTTCAGTCATTTTCCAAATAAATTTTGATGAAAACAGAACCTGACACTCCTACATTTTGAAATGGAAACCTGCTATATATAAGGAGGAAAATTCCATTTGGTTCAAAAAGGGTTAAGGGTTAAACGAAACGGTCTTAGTTCAATTCAGGACTATTTTCCCAGCATATGCTTAGAAACTATCAACACACCAGTGCTGTCTGAGATTTTATTTACAGACAAAACAAGGCTTGAGAATACCTGACCCATGTCAAGTGAAAAGGGATCTTCATGCATGTGTGCTCAGTGAAGTCTCAGATCAGTCTGTGCAAACTTAGAATGCAACCTACCATGACTGAATGAAGAAGCTATGTGAATGGGCCTCTGTGGCCTAATGTTTAAGAGTGCTGACTCTTAATCATTAGGTCTCTCAACGCTGTGGTTCCTGCCTCCCTTGGGCCATATGTCAAATGCCAATTTCTGCAATGGAAGGTAAGGTGTTTTTTCTCTGGGTACTCCATTTTTCGACAACCTATGATTAACTATCGGCTCAAAATAAGTGAAATAATCTTGAAAGGGCTATAAAGCCATCTATATGGTGCACAGCCAAGACTTTGGCTAGACTGCTCTGACTAGACTTGTGTCTTTGCATAGCAGAGAAGCTCAAACACTTGGCACAATCAGTTTATCTAAAGCAGTTAACCAGTAATAATGTAAATTACTTTCTCCAAGAAACTGACCTTCTTGAATCAGTGAAAGGGATAGAAATACTGTAGAAAATATTTCATGAACAATCTCTATAAAAGAATGTTGCCAGACCCTGCAACTACCTGTACACCCATCAAGAAAATATGCCAAAATAATTTTGACCCCCTTGAACCCAACTTCTATATTGTAAAACTGGGGTCTGCAGGGGTAAACCTTATTTTTTTTCTTATTTCTGCTCTGAAATATAGATTTTGGGTACTTGTTAGGACTGCCTCGATGAAGCGATTCTAACTTTGTGCTCAGACGAGCTAAAAATATCACAGTTTTTCATCTTAAATATTTTTGTTTTTCTTCAGTAAAATTTACAATGTATTGTATAGGCGTGTTCTTCGAAATGGCAGCCTGATGTGCATCCGACAGCCATTAAGGCTATGGTATGAATACATATTACTACTTTTGAGGGTGGTGGGGTGAGACTTACGGACTTTACATACCTGCGTAGCTTGGAAACTTTGGACCTCAGCTCTTTATCATATTCTCGTATTTTTGACACTTCAGTCCACGCTTCCTTCTGTTTTGCACGACTAACCTGGGACCTCTGATACAAGCCTGACCACAGTTCCTAAGAAACATATAAAGGTTACGCTTATTACATCAGAGAAAAGGAACCACAGCTAAGTTGTTCAAAGCCTCTTAAGTTTAATGAACCTATTGGTGGTCAGAATGTCACGACTATTGTGGTCTGCTTTGCCATCTACTGGTTACCTTAAAAGTAATTTTTTGCAAACAGTGTGGACCCAGATCAGACTGCTCCTGTAGGAGTTTGATCTGGGCCCACACCGTTTGCCTGTATGCAAAAATATTTTTAAAAAGTTTGCAAAAAAAAAAAAAAAAGCAGCAGACGACATAAGAAGACAACATTTTCAGGTGTAGTTTTTCTAGGCATCTTAAGGGTTAACTAATCTATTATAATACAGTATACAGTAGTATTGCCGAAAAAAATGGGAGTAGCTTTTGCACTGTGCAAAAAAATAATATGAAGTCTTCTACATTATCAAAAGGCTGAATTTCTGACACACATTTATAAGATACACTCTCAAGATACCATAAAAATCAAAGTACTGAAAGTACTGAGGAAAGTTGATTTATGAGGTATATTCACCATGATTATTGTTTTCTTTCGGCAAGTCATGGGTCTCCAAAAATGAAGTGTACATTGCTTTCGGAGACGTTACAGCAGAGCCCTTTAATTTCTACATTTTAAACAGTGGAGACGCTTCGACTTAGATTCATCTTCCCAAGTGTCTATAAAACGAGTGCATATGCACCCAAAAATGCAAAGCTTCCTTTTTAACACTGAAGGGTCTGATTCAAGGTCACAGAATGAGGTGTCTGATCAGTGGCTTCTGAATTTGCTTAACCAATATATGACAATGGAATCTTCCAACAATTAAAAACAGAACAGGATTGTCAGATTTGTTTTCTTAAAGGTAGGTTTTGCAAGAATATATGGTTTTTTAGCAATCAATGCAGACTCAGATCAGACGCCAAGTTGTGCTGCGTCTGATCTGGGCCTACAATACTTACATGCCATAAAAAGTGACGCTAGTTATATATGGGCTAATGTCCAGTTCGAAAAGCGAGGGGTGAAAGGGAAGGGACACCTGTGGAATCAAGTCCTCCTTGATATAAAAGGATACACCCAGTATCAAAGCTGGAAAAGTCCAGTTCGGCAACTGAGGGGTGAAAGGGAAGGAACACCTGTGGAATCAAGTCCGCCTTCAGCGCAAATGTTAAGAAATCAATGCGCTGGAAAAGGAAATGAGGCAAGTGCTTAATTTGGACTATTTTATGCAGCGAACGAACAGCGGAAGTGTAGTAACACGGTCCAGTACCGGAAGTAGAAATGCAATGACATATCAACTTTCAAAAATGTATCGGAAAATGTCATCTGTTTATGTTGTCATATATTTGCACACAGGCAAACAGTGTGGACCCTGATCAGACTGCAGTCTGATCTGGGTCAACACTGTTTGCAAGTGACTTTTCAAGTTACAAGATGAGAAAGCAGATGACAATTGTTGTGACTGGCACCTTATGGGTTAATGTTTACTAATGATTTCCCATAGTTTTGAACAACTTGGCGGTGAAGAAATTACTCTGCAACAATTAGATGACTCATACATTACACTACAGTGTTATTTAATGCTCGAAATGCCGGGATTTTTTGTTATTTTTATTACCAGCAGAGGACATTTTGAAATACATGTATTTTTCTTATTTTTCCCAGAAAGCAAGAGTGGTATTTCATGCAAACTGTCTCCATTCAAGACAATTTGCATGAAATATCAAATGTCCTGTTGTCTGGGAAAAACAAGAAAAATATCATCAATTTGTTGTCTGGTGAATTAGCCTGGAGAGTGTTAAAGGTTAAATATGCTGGTCTTTTGTGCGTTCTGACACCATTCCTGGATTTTTAAAGTTGACATAGCCTAGATTTAGCTAGCCTGATCCAGAACATTTTTAAACTTAGCCATCTTTATGCTTTTCATGAACAGCACAAAGATTTCTAACATGCTTTTCAATGAAATATTGAGATTTCTCAGCGAAATCGAAATTGTCACTGTTTCATTATTCACTGTTTGTTCGAAGTCAACTAGCTAAACATTATAAATGTGTGTCAGAAATAATGTCACACGTTTCCACGTCATTAGAACATTGATGATGTCACTTTTAGTACCTATGCAACGCAAATAATGCATGCGACCCCAGACATACTTAGCAACTGCGGACATTATATATTTGAATGCAAATTTACAGTGGCAAACAGTGTAGACCCTGAGCAGACTGCATTCTGATCTGGGTCTGCACTGTTTGCTTAGGCCTGTCTGTCCCAATACTTAGGATCATTATGGTACCTCAACACAGACTTACCAGACTCTGAGGAGCAACTGAGGGCCAGATCACAGCAGGGTTAGGATCATACATGGGGTTAAGGTATTGTCCCAGAACTTCTGGTCTATTCAAGTAGGACCTGAAAAAAAGATTGTAATATCATTATGATTCATCATATAATATCACTGTTATTTAGTGGATAACATATGTTATTCACTGTTATTAAGTGGACAACATATCATATAAAATCACTGTTATTTAGTGGATAACATATCATCTAATATCACTGTTGTTAAGTGGATAAAATATCATATAATATCACTGTTATTTAGTGGATAACATATCATATAATACCACTGATATATTTAGTGGAAAACATCATGTTTATTAAACTCGAAATGCGTCCATAGGACAAGGATGCCCCTGCCTGATTTTGTGTATGTTTGTATTCATCCATAGAAAGTTATTGACCGTGTTTAAGTTTTGCACCCTTTTTCACATTTGACCTCTAAGTATGACCTTGACCTTGGAGGTAAGGACCTTGGTTTTGTGCGAGGCAGATTGTATCATGATGGCCAACATTTCTGTCAAGTAATTTCAAAATCCATCCTGAGATAAGAAAGTTATTGACTGCGTTTAAGTTTCGGACCATTTTTTTACATTTGACCTCTAAGTATGACCTTGACCATGATGGTACGGATCTGGGTTTGCATGTGACACATCGTCTCATGATGGTCAACATTTCTTCAAAGTAATTTCAAAATCCATCAAGAAATAAGTAAGTTATTGACTGCGTTTTAGTTTCGGACCCTTTTTTTACGTTTGATCTCTAAGTATGACCTTGACCTTGGAGCTACGGACCTGGGTTTTGCACGTGACACATTGTCTCATGACGGTTAACATTTCTACAAAGTAATTTCAAAATCCATCCAGAAATAAGAAAGTTATTGACTGCGTTTAAGTTTCGGACCCTTTTTTTGACCTTTGACCTCTAAGTATGACCTTGACCTTCGAGGTACGGACCTGGGTTTTGCAGGTGATACATCGTCTAATGAGGGTTAACATTTCTGACCTTTGACCTCTAAGTATGACACTGACCTTCGAGGTATGGACCTGGGTTTTGCACGTGACACGTCTCATGATGGTAAACATTTCTGCAGAGTAATTTTAAAATCCATCAAGAAATAAGGAAGTTATTGACCATGTTTAAGTTTCGGACGCACGGACGAACGGACAGAGGCAACGCTATATGCCCTTTCCACAATTCTTCGAATGGCGGGGGCATAATGAAACTATGACCGAACATATAATAACTGCGTTTATTTGTGCAGGAAGCTATCGATGACAAGGGCATTAACCTTAAGGCACGGAGAAAAACTACATCTAAAAATGTCATCTCTTATGTAGTCTGCTGAATTTTTTTTTATAAACTTTTTAAAACTATTTTTGCATACAGGCAAACAGTGTGGACCCAGTTCAGATTGCCTCACTGTGAATCAGGCAGCTTTTTGTAGGATATTGCTGATTTTTTCGATGTTACTTTTAGGTGTTGCTGTTGCCGGGTGACCTGTTTAAGTAGCATCTATAAGTTGCTACTGGCCGCTCCTACCTAAATTTAGCTACCCACTTGAAAATCATCCTGTAAGACATTTGGGCCTCCCCATAGATATTACATACCTCAGTGTATAGCACACATTGCACAACTGGTGCAAAATAAAACTACACTGATATTAATTTTGGAGCATCCCTAGTATATATTAAAATACAGTCACAATTTGTTTTCACTTTACCCAACAGAAAATTGTATACAATAAATTCAGTCACAATTTGTTTTCACATTACCCAACAGAAAATCGTATATAATAAATTCAGTCACAATTTGTTTTCACATTATAACCCAACAGAAAGTTGAATGTAATAAATAGTCACAATTTTTCATGTTTGTTTGATTTACGGTTTGACGTCCCCATTAACACTATTTAGGTCATTTTGGAGACATTGCTTTCAATTTTGTGTGACTTTTAACCAACAATGAGATGAAATGACATCTAAAGCCCTGCGGCCCAATGAAACCAAATGCGTTTATATGCATGGATGGTCCGACACGCACCACTTTATCTAGGCAGGCTTAGACCTGCTAAGCGGTTTACCACTACTCATGTCTGTTTCAGCTCTGCATGGAAGCAGAATGTAGCCCAATCTATTGATGGGCAGGGACATCAATTTTTTCGTGTTACTCAACAGAATGTTGTGTATAATAAATACAGTTACAATTTTTTCATGTTAACCAACAGAATGTTGCATATAATAAGCACAGTTGCTATTTTTTCACATTACACAACACAATGTTGAATATAGTAAAATACAGTCACGATTTTTTCACAATACTCAACAGAATGTTATGTATTATAAATACAGTCACAATTTTTTCACAGTACCCAACAGAATATTGTATATAATAAAATACAGTCACAATGTTTTCACATTACTCAACAGAATGTTGTGTTAAGTTTACGAGTGAATATAAACGAGATTTGTTTTTTCTTGATGGCCCAGTCAACAATATTAAGATCATGCACCACCTTTATCCTTGGCAGTTAACCAGTACAATGCACATTATGTCCGCTAGAAATGAAAACGAAAACTTCTGACACCTTCAGGACTTGCTGTAATTCTCCTAAAACTTTTAACAAGTTTGTTTTGCAATCCAGCAAAAAGTACAAAATGTGGCGATGGAATGGCAAATGTAGACCCTGATCAGACTGCTCCTTCAGTGACTCCTATATGTTACTCCTATATCGAGCCATGCTTAAACAGGTGTGACAATGATCTTGAAATTATATAGTTACTCTTCCTAATCTAGAGCTATTGGGGTAGAATAGCAATAGAAAATATTTACTGGTCCATCCCAATGAAAAGAATGTTTCTAGCACACCAGACAAGGAAATCCGCGATTTTACCCTGGGATAGAAATTTATGTTCTGACCCTCGTGTTCCGACCCCAAATCGTATATAATCGCGTGTTTGATAAATGCACTGGTTGATTACGACCTTGTGTGCGCCGTCGTTAAGGTTGGCGTCATGCTAGATCCGTGACGTCACTTTACATTCCTGCACTGTCAACACAATATGGCGGACGTTGGTAACCGAAGTGACTGCAGCATTGAAATTCCGCGCTAAGAAATGGAAGGTATGCAAGAAAAAGAATCCAATATGGATGTGAGGGGTTGATAGAAAAATCCGTCCCTCGGGATCACTGTCCATCAGCACTCGGCAAGCCGTGTGATGCCAGACAGTGACCCTTGGGACGGATTTTTCTATCCACCCCTCACACCCATATAAGATTCTTATAATCTGGATCCTGCAGGGATGAAACCCACAACTGCCTGATCATCAAACTTAGCCACCAGACCTGGCTCCCTGCAGGTTTATGTTTACTAGACTCACCACAAAGACACAGTTCTTGATTCCAATTTGTTGGCTTTCCTCTCCATCTCATTGTTACACAGAAATGTTCCTGAAAACAATTTCAGAAATAGTCTACTTAGTTGCATGGTGTTTGCAAAAAGTGAAAAAAAAACAAGAACATTGTTGGCTACAGATTTCTTGTTATATTTCTTTTTAAAGAAAAATTAAACTATTTTGGGTAAAACAGGATTTTGGTATCCATATGATCAAGAACCTGTCTTATTTTGACTGCAAACATTCAATGTGTGCCTGAAATGTGAAAGAGGTGTTCAAACAATAAGCAAAAATTTTTCTTGGCTGTGACAACACTGCACAGCCTCATCTGTCTTAGCTGTATACTATATGGACATGGCTATATTTTAAATGAGTGGGTGTACAAACAATCCTTCTCTTGATATGCATCAAGCATTGTTAAGAGGTGCAAATTCCTTTCTTTCAGAGTAGACCCTTTTTAAATGGACTCTGACAAGGGCCTCTATGGCCTAGTGGATAACAGCGATGTCTCTTAATCATTAGGTCTCTCATCCCTGTGGTTCAAACCTGGCTCAGGCCACATGTGAGACAGCAAGTTCTGCAACGGCAGGTCAGGTGTTATTTTCTTTTCTATGAACTCCAGTTTTTACCCACCCCTGATTAATGATCAGCTCAATATAAGTGAAATAATCTTGAAAGGACTGTAAAACCAACACCCCCCTCCCCCACCACCACACACACACAAAATGGTCTCTGAGCATAGCGGTTATACTAAATACCACAAAGTACCACAAAGTACTACAAAGTACCACAAAGTACCACAAAGTGAAGCACAAAGTACCACAAAGTGAAGCACAAAGTACCACAAAGTGCAACAAAACGGGTCTGGGGTGGCTTGTGGGGAGGGGGGTAGGGTATGTCTGGTCCAGCGATCTAGACATGAGTTCCTTGGCCATTTAACAATATCGTTTAGATATTGTGTCAGTTACCGAACATCAACAGAAATGTCTGTCAGCGCATCTCACCTAATTCACTTTACCTCAACGAGGTGGTTCTATTAAGAAATAATAAAAAAAAAATTACCCTTGTAAACCTCAGTTTTACTACCTAAAAGTGGGCTTTTAGGGGGTTGATATTATGTAGGCATGTTTTGTTGATTAAACACTTTCTAAATTACACTGGTTAAATGGAAAAAAGAAACATTTTGTCAGAAGTTATGGAGCATATAATTTTAATTTGCAGCCGACAGAAAGCCAATTAGATCATTTGTAATGCAAAAAGAAATTGACCAAAAGTCATCAACTAGTGGGGAACAATAATTGGGATAATTAGTTTATGGCGGTTTAAGACTTTTTAAAAAGAACATATTCAGGTATGTTTTTAATGAATTATTAAATGTAATTACTCTTTTTGTTGTTGTTGTTATTGAAGGACCATAAAATAACATGTTTTTCATACTATATTAATTAGGTTTTAATCAACTGATTAAACTAATTTTTGTTATTGTTAACACGAAATAAAGATATTAATTAATAACAAACATTACCTAAGCCGTTTCGTGTGTGTCAGTAATTGATATTAAATACAATTATTTCAAGGAACATCAAAAAATATAAAATAATTGCAACCTCTAAATTCTGCTATTTAAACTGATACCCAAAAATATGATTTATTCAAAAGTTCGTTTTATTAGTGGGTTGTTATATTGTGCAATTTTGGATCCTTGAAAAGGAATAAAAACTAAACCGGAAAATAAAAAGCATAGAAGCAAACAATTTTGAATAAGTTTCAATTCTTTAAGTGTAAAATTATAAGTGTGAATCATGCCTCGCGCTCGGAAAAAAATTAAAGCTAATTTCTATCCGTGTGTAGTTTGTAAGTCCAATTGTGAAAATAGCCCATATGGATCAGTACAATGTGACGCTTGTAAAGAATGGGTACATGTTAAGTGTGATGGACTTGATGAATCTAGTTTGAAAATTTTGTCTGGGACTGTATCATATATGTGCCGCTTATGTATCCGTCGTGCTTTATATAATTCAGGAAACTTTTCGGTCAATTCGAAATTTGGTAGACACAAATTGGCTACTGCTGTATGGAAAGCCAAAACTGAAGTTGAGAAGCAGCAGTATCTTATGAAGTTTCTGACCTCAATTTATCGGGAATCTAAACCAACAGTAATTACATCTACCGACGGCAGCTACACTGTGGGTAGATGTCAAAATGTGGCAAAGAAACCAAATCAGAGAACCAGAGTTAAGGCAACACGGGACTGTTAGTCAGAAAGGAAAATAAATGACAATATGTGGTATTTTTTCTGTTTTGTTCTCCCAACACAGGTTATGGGTGCTCATTATTAGAATAGCCTCGGTGAGGCGGCTCTAAAATTATCGACAGCCTTTGTCTTGGAGTATAGTATATATCATAAAACCCCACTTTCATATGATCAGGGGTATATATTATTTTTCATATTTCTTTCCCTATGCTGAGGCTGTTGGTACTCGTTAGAAGCATCTCAATAAGTCGATTTTACTGAGCACCGTTACATCTATGTTTGGAGTAAAATAAAGAAAAATGTCGCAAATTTTCATATTCTGGTTCAGTAAATGCAGATTTTAATTTAGTGTGGTTACTTTAATGATAACTTTATTATTTAAGCGTACAAATACAGTAACACTTAATGGCTCGAACATCGATTACGTTCATCACAGAAACCTCTAAAGTGGTAAATTTGATCTTGAAAATATATGTTATGTATACTTATTAGAAATGCCTCGATGAGGCGATTCTGGTCAATACACACAAGATATTTATTTTGAAGAAACACGCAAAATATTATCACTCCAGACCCGGCTCTAATAGAATCTAATAGAATGTGGAACAGAACCTAACCGCACATAAGTGGGGCTCAATAAGTTCTTCTTTTCAGATACTTACTGTACATACCCTTGCACTTTATTATGTCTTTTTTCCAGTGTATCATATTAACAAACATCATTATCAATGTAAATGGCAAACAATGCAGTTCAAGATCAGTTGCTGTAGACACAGGGTACTCTTTAGAACAGCCTCGACGAGGCGGTTTTAACGAGTACCCACAATCTATGTTTTCTATCAGTGCTAGGGAAAATAAGATCCATCAAAGAACTAGTTAAAAGCGTTTTTAGACCATGATATTGTTTGGTTGTTTAAGTTTTGGATTTGGTTTTATAGCCAGTTCAAGATATTTCCACTCATATCGAGCGGATGGTTAACCATAGGTGGGCGAAACCGGAGTACCCGCAGCAAAATCACCAGACCTTGTTGGCGTCTCACATGTTACCTGAATATATATGTTGCTGAAGTTTTTGAACAAAGATTCAGGGTGCTCGTTAGAACAGCCTCGATGAGGCGGTTTTAACGATTACCCACAATCTATGTTTTCTAGCAGTGTTAAGGAAAATAAGATATCTTCATCAAAGAACAACTGGTTAACAGCATTTTTTTTTTGCAAACCATGATATTGTTTTATTATTTTGATTTTGATTTTGGCTTTACGGCCCTTTCAAGGTAATTTCACTAATATCAAGCAGATGGTTAATCATAGGTGGGCGAAACCGGAGTACCTGCAGCAAAATCACCTGACCTTCAGTTGCAAAGGTTGGCTGGCGTCTCACATGTGACCTGAATCAGGCTTGAACCCACGGCAGTTTTAAAGTAAATGCTCTTATCCACTTGCCACAGAGACCTATTATTATCATTTAGATTTAGGTAATAAAATTAATGAGTACAAGGATAGTTTGTTTGTTTGTTTATCTCGTCCGAGTTTTCATATTCCTGTCAACATGAATGAAACATATTTTATCTAGTGAATAAACTGACAAGCTCGATATGACCTACGTAATGCTAACAGAGCTGTAAGACTAAAACCCAACACATATAGAAACATGTGTTAACCAAGATTTCAGTCAGACAGTGCAGCATTCCTCCTTTCCACTTGTTAGTGGCATCACCCAGTGAATAAGCCCGGTTACGTAAACTGACAAGCTCGATATGACCTAAGTAATGCTAACAGAGCTGTAAGACTCAAACCCAAAAGTAAAAGTGGGTATTTAACCAGCACATATACACAGTCACCAAAGAATGACAGACCAACGTCGTAACGACGGCGATACATGGCAGCGATGTATTGCCGCCGGTCACAAGTTGGCCTGACGTTTATGCTGGCTGGGTAAGAGGTTATGGCTTCCGTTGAGATCATCACGTTAACAATTCCATGTAATGAACACCACATTAAACTACATGTATGTAAAAATATTTCTTCATGAAACATGACAAAAGGCATTTAGCACACATGTGTTCACATTCTGCCTCACAATGTATACTACAAAGTATCACACAAAGTACATCACGAAGTACCACCAAGAGTATCAAGGTGAAGCTAAATGGATGGTTAGGATCCTATGGCCCTATCAACAGTTTTTCAGTCATGTTATCCGGCTGATGGAGAATATGTCACATGATGAGAACGAAATCAAAGCTGCACACAGAATCCCTTTGACTATTTCTTGTATCGTTAGACCCCCCCCCCTCCCCACACACACACACACACACTCCACACAAGCCCTACTCCCCAATTTTGTAATTATAGTATATAATGATACACTTTGTGGTACTGTGTAACTACTTTGTGGTACTTTGTGATTCACTTTGAGGTACTTTGTGGTACTTTGTAGTACTTTGTGGTACTTTGTGGTATTTAGTACGATCCGAGCATAGGAAAGAACATAGGAAGTCACAATAGGATGACAGAAAATATCCAAGGTGTAACCCCTTTATTAGACTGTTAAATGGCTTTGTAGGACAAAACCTAATTTCAGTCAGTGCACATAACCTACAATAAGGCTTTTGTGATCAGCAGCGACTCTGATCAGCCTGCACAGATGTGCAGGCTGATCTGAGTATTTGCTGATGGCATGATCAGTCTTTGCTGATGGCTGATCAGTCTGCTGATGGCATGTTCCTTCTACAGCCTGTGGTCTACATAAAGGAGGATAAACAATAACCAATAAACTCTTGCCATGTTGTGTGGACATGCCTGCTGATCTCAGTCTTCACTAGCTACACATGTCTTATTGAAGGTTTTGTCATGCAGTGGCTCAAGGTTGTCATGTGCCGGTTTATTTACCATATTGTGAAGAATAAGCGTGTTCAAACAAAACCATGAGAAACTCTTCTGTGAACTCAAATGAACAGGGAAACTGTTGCCAAATCTGAAAAGATATTTACACGATAGCTCGTACGAGGAAAATCCACACACAAAAAAACAATATCCTCACCATGAAAATTAGTAAAACAAAGCATTGATACCAAGAATGAATCAATTATATCCATGTAGGTTGAAAAAATGAACGCTGTTTCTATTTATGCTTAAATTCCTGTACTTTATGAAAACAGTGTAGACCCTGATCAAATACCACCCTGTTGCATTTAATCTGAGTCCAGACTGTTTCCCAATGTCCAAGCACAAGCACAAGATCCAGGTTTTACTGATAATCCTTTTTACATTGCACTCTTAATGTCACAGCAACAAGAAGAAAGTGGCTAAAGTAAGTTGGCTGGATTTTTTATAAAAATTATGTTCCAGATATCTATATATAGTCTATTTGTCAAGTCTTATTAATTTGCTGTGTGTGTATGTTGAAACTAACTGGACATTATCCATTTCAGACAGGAAACGCCAAAACGGTACCCTGACAAGATCAGAGGCCGCAAAATGTAATCAAGGACTTCACTGTTTGCCAAAACTTGACCATTTTCTAACTGACTTTCTGACACTAACTCCACCTGGCACCCCTCACTTTTGAAATGTAGTCTGTACATAGTGAGGAAGAAAAAGGTTAAGGTATTTTTCGTATAATCTGACTCCATTATTTTTTCATACTTGACTATTCAGAATACTGTGAAACTCCGATGGCTCAAACACGGATGGCTCATTTATCATTGTTGTCTCTAACTCATTCTTGACTCCCTAGAAACAATTTTTCATAACTGCATTTTCCATATTGGGGATAATTTTATTTTTTATCTTGACAATGTATGTAGTTTTTACTCATTAGAATCGCTTCGGTGAAGCGATTTTAATGAGTACACACAACATACCTTTATTTTGAAGAAAATCGTCAGAATCAGAATTGTTACTGGTGACACGTCAAATGACATTCATACACCAGGACCTGTGATGTGGGAAGTTAGTCCCTAGCTCTAACCAAAGAGGTAAACTTAGTTACACAATCCTCAGCACCTTCAGCTGTCGAAATTATCGAATCGGGAAGGGCATTCTAATCTCTAATGGTTCGGGGGAAGAATGATTCTTTATAAATGTCCGTTCTTGCAGTAAGGGTCTGAAACTTCATTGAATGGTGCTTTCTACAGTGCATAGCTGGGGGAACAAGGTCATCTGCTGGGATGCTGGCAGCACCCTTTAGACCTCTGTATAAGAGTATAAGCCTACTGTCTCTTCCCCTTTTCTTAAGAGACTCCCATCTTAATTTTCCTAGAATTCCAGTCATGTTCCCAGTTTCAAAGCAGTAATTTCCTGTTACAAATCTAGTAGCTTTATTCTGAACTTTTTCAATTTCTTCATTGAGGACCACTCCGCTTGGGTCCCAGATGCAACTACCATATTCCAAGATTGGGCGAACAAGTCCCCTATATGCTGTCTCTTTCACATCCTGAGGACACTGGTGAAGATTTCGCCTCAGGAAACCAAGTGTTCTATTCGCCTTTGTACACATGTTGCTAATGTGTGTATTCCATCTCAAATCGTGAGTGATTGTCACACCAAGGTATTTAATGGAATTCACATTTTCGAGGAACGTTCCCTCTAAGGTGTAAGAAGCCTCAATTTTATTTATTCTTTTCCTAGTTATCTGCATAATATTACATTTAACGCGTTGAAATCTCATGCCCCATTTTCGTGCCCAACATCCTAATCTATCTATATCCTTCTGAAGTTTCATTGAGTCCTCAGTATCGTAAAGATATCCATAATATGCCCCACTGACCTGGCTCTATAATCAACCCTCAGTGGTTCGAACTACCCCTACCTCGAACAAATTTAATCCCAATATGTTCCAGCCTTTGAAGTTTCACTGTATTTGACTTCAATAAAGGGGAATAGGAACACCTGGGAGATTTTACTGCCATTTTTTCAAAGGGAGACAACTTTTGGGACTTTCTGTTCACTTTTCTATAAGCTATGTCCCTCTGCAAAAGGGGTCTAAGCTTAAAGGAAAGACTTTGCTCCTTTGGAGCAAATTCTTTCCTTTAACAGTTGACCCCTCTTGACATGGAAGACAAAAATACTTTTGCAGGAGTTGCCTCCCCTGAAGGTGTTCCCATTGCCCTTAAGCGAGCCATTCGGGGTTTTTGTTTGTTTTGGCATTGAGCGCCCTATTAAGGTTTGAACATAAAGATAAATAAAATATTTACCTGCCAGACACAGTCAAGAAAGAGGAGGAAGACCGGAGATTCCTGTCTGTTCTTAGTGATAGCATGTGCTGATTTGGCACACCTCTCTCCAAATGGATGACCTGCCTGTACCCATTCTCTCTCCACCAACGCTTCAAATCTGTATATAAAACAAGCATTTGTATACTTTCCAATAGTAGTTGTGGCAAAACACAATTTAATAGAACAAAAGAATGTTACATGTATATTATCAATGCCACATAAAAATAATGGTGAATGCTAAGATATCTTAAGTGGTAAAATGTTAATGTCACATACTTTCTTGTCCTGTATTAGAATATTACTATGTCCTTGTGAGGTTGTATTTCTATGATCCCTGTATATATATTTATCTGAAGTCTCTTTGTGCTGTTTACCTAACTTCTATGTTCCTATATGTACTGTTCCTAAAATTGTTGTGTTCCTTTCTGTCAACTGTTCCTTCTGTATTGTTCCTGTTTTTGTTCTGTCCTGTCTGTAATGTTCCTCAATTGTTTGTTCCTCTTACTCCATGTTGTTACTATCCTGACCCCTAGCAACGACTTTAACGTCACGACATTACGTCCGTAATTGTAATGCAACCTATTGTAGAGTTAATGTGCCTTATGTAGCTTATTATAACTATATTAAATACATGAAAAATATAACCTAATACCTTTATTGTGGAGAATCCACAACAGTGGTATGGTTTAATATAAGAATTTTATATGGGTGTGAGTGGTGGATGACAAAACCGTCCTGAGGGTCACTGTCCGGCATCACGAGACTTGCAGAGTGATACAGAACAGTGATTCGGAGGGACATATTTTTCTATCCACCCCTCACACCCATATGGGATTCTTTTTCTTGCATACCTTCCATATCTTAGCACAGATTTTTAATGCTGCAGTCATTCTGGTTACCGATGTCCGCCATATTGTGATGATACTACTGGAATGTTTTGTGATGTCAAGTAACATGCTGTGATGTCAACCATAACGAGGGTGCATATGAGGTTGTATTCAACCAGTGCATTTATCAAATACGCGATAATATTCGATTTTGGGTAAGAACACCAGGGTTAGAAAAGAATTTCTATCCCAAACTAAAACTGTGGATTTCCTTATCTGGTGTGCAAGAAATAACTGTCCATTTCAATGAAAGACCAGTGTCATAAATTTGTGTCTTTCATGCCTCTAGAACTAGCATTTTTGCGATGAAAAATTATTTGTATTTTTCTAATTTCTGGTCCAATCATAGATTGTGGGAACCGTAATGATCCGGCTATAAGACAGGTTTTTTACCGCCAGAATAACCCAAAATTTTTACACCCATCTTATAGCCGAGATCTTGAAAATTTTGGCAAAATCCGGAAAGTCAGAGATGTATGGAAAATGTCAATTTTCTTTCAAAACACCTGGCAGATAAAAGTGCAAACTGTAACAGATAGTCTATGTTTGTGCAATTAAGGAAGTTGTTCATCACATATAATTTCCTTATAAAATTTGGTACCTTTTAGTGAGTAATGTAAACAAGCTGACCTTCTTTTGTCTTGCCAGCTGCAATCATCTTGAACTGTGATAATTATGTTTATCTTCTTGCAATGAAGCGATAAAATTTATAGTTACCGGTAACAGTTAAAGAAAACTATGTACCATGACATAATCCACAGTCATCAATAAACATTTCTTTGATTAGCGCCGCTTATTGTCACGTGATACATTAATTATTCAATGAGGGCGGGGTCTCACCGTCTGTCATAATTACAACGGTTACCACAATTAATGACCGATCATGGCTTAAATCCAAATCCATACATTTATCGCAATGATTAAACAAACACTGTGTCAGATAAACTCTCACCATGTCTAAGCTTAAAAGTTGAAAGGTATTGAATTCGCCGATACACAGTTCGTGAGAAAACAGACATTATTACAATGGTGCTGCACTTAGACACAGAGAAGAAAACGTTTCTCAGCTTTCTCTTGTGTGCCAGTTCCGTATTATCTATTGCCTTGAATGTTATTGTGCGTCAGAGTTGTGCACACGCGCAGTCTCACCAAAGTCTTTGCTGCTCGTAGACACGGAGAAAAAAAACACGAGGTAGTTTCTTGCAAAACAGCAAGGCCTTTTTATCGTGTGCCAGTTAATGTAGATATCGATTTCCTTGAACGTTATTTAGCGTCATTATTGACCGCTGCCTTTTACAGTCTGTTAGAGTTGTCTCTCTTAGTGTAAACAACAAAATGGCGGCTTCGGAAAACAATGGCAAATATTGTTGCAAAAAACATGAATGCAGCCGCAGATAAATTGATCAACCACTCTGAAAATGAAATGTCCACATCGGTGACACTCCTCCCGGCAATTTGCAAAAAATTATACCTGTCTTATAGACAAGACTAAGCAAAAATCTCCCGAAGACAGGCTAGAAAGTACCCCCCCGTCTTATAGCCAAATCGTCTTATAGCCGGATCATTACGGTACTCGTTAGGACTGCCACATAATCTGTTACTGAGCAAGAATATAGAAAACTAGAGCTATCACTAAAGGTGATGAATACTCCCAAAAAAACTGCCTTGATAGTACAACAGCGGCATTTTGCAATTTTTTCACTTATAAGGGGCCATAACTATGTCAAAAATTGACGAATTGTAGTGGAAATCGAACTTGACCTGTATTTTATGATGTTACATCAGTGTACCAAAAATTATAACAAGAGGGCCCAGGTTCGCTCACCTGATCCAATGTATAACAAGTGGGCCCCGGGCAGGGTCAATTTTGGCCCCAGGGCTATAATTTGAACAATCTTGGTAGAGGTCCACAAGATGAAGCTTCATATCGAATATGAAAGACCTGGGCTTTCTGGTTTCAGAGAAGAAGATTTTAAAGGTTTACACTGCATATAGAAGTCTATGTAAAAAAAGATTTTCCCTATATAAGTCTATGTTAAACCAAAGGGCCCCGGAGCAGGGGCATTTTTGGCCCCAGGGTTATAATTTGAACAATCTTGGTAGAGGTCCACTAGCTGAAGCTTCATAACAAATATCAAATACCTATATATATATAAATATATATAAGCCTTGTGTTTCAGAGAAGATGATTTTTAAAGATTTTCCCTATATAAGTCTATGTAAAACCAAAGGGCCACATGGCGGAGGCATTTTTGGTCGCAGGGCTATAATTTGAACAATCTTTATAGAGGTCCACTAGCTGAAGCTTCATAACAAATATCGAAGACCTAAGCCTTGTGGTGTCAAAGAAGAAGATTTTTCAAGATTTTCCCTATATACGTCTATGTTAAACCAAAGGGCACTGGAGCGGGGGAATTTTCGGCCCCAGGGCTATAATTTGAACAATCTTGGTAGAGGTCCACAAGATGAAGCTTCATACCAAATATCAAAGACCTGGGCCTTGCAGTTTCAGAGAAGAAGATTTTTCAAGATTTTCCCTATATAAGCCTATGTAAAACAAAAGTGCCCTGGTGCGGGGGCATTTTTGGCCCCATCACTATAATTTGAATAATCTTGGTAGGGGTCCACTAGATGAAGCTTCATACCAAATGTCAAAGACCTGGGCCTTGCGGTTTGAGAGAAGAAGATTTTTCAAGATTTTCCCTATATAAGCCCATGTGGGGGCAATTTTGCTCCAGCACTATAATTTGAACAATCTTGGTAGGGGTCCACTAGATGAAGCTTCATACCAAATATCAAAGACCTGGGGCTTGCGGTTTCTGAGAAGAAGATTTTTAAAGATTTTCCCTATATAAGCCTATGTAAAACAAAAGGGCCCTGGTGCGGAGGCATTTTTGGCCCCATCACTATAATTTGAACAATCTTGGTAGGGGTCCACTAGATGAAGCTTCATACTAAATATCAAAGACCTGGGCCTTGCGGTTTCAGAGAAGAAGATTTTTCAAGATTTTCCCTATATAAGCCCATGTAAAACCAAAGGGCCCCCGTGCGGGGTCATTTTTAGATCCAGCACCATAATTTGAACAATCTTGGTACGGGTCCACTAGATAAAGCTTCATACCAAATATCAAAGACCTGGGTCTTGCGGTTTCAGAGAAGAAGATTTTTAAAGATTTTCCCTATATAAGCCCATGTAAAACCAAAGGGCCCCCCGTGCGGGGGCATTTTTGGCCCCAGCACTATAATTTGAACAATCTTGGTAGGGGTCCACTAGATGAAGCTTCATACCAAATATCAAAGACCTGGGCCTTGCGGTTTCAGAGAAGAAGATTTTTCAAGATTTTCCCTATATAAGCCCATGTAAAACCAAAGGGCCCCTGTGCAGGGGCATTTTCAGCTCCAGCACTATAATTTGAACAATCTTGGTAGGGGTCCACTAGATGAAGCTTCATACCAAATATCAAAGACCTGGGCCTTGCGGTTTCAGAGAAGGAGATTTTTCAAGATTTTCTCTATATAAGCCCATGTAAAACCAAAGGGCCCCTGTGCGGGGGCATTTTTGGCCCCAGCACTATAATTTGAACAATCTTGGTAGGGGTCTACTAGATGAAGCTTCATACCAAATATCAAAGACCTGGGCCTTGCGGTTTCAGAGAAGAAGATTTTTAGCTCACCTGAGCCGAAGGCTCATTGGTGAGCTTATAGGGTGGTCATGCTGTCTGTATGTCAACATTTTCAAACATCTTCTCCTCTGGAACCGCTGGGCCGATTGAAGCCAAATTTCATGTGGGGCCTCAGTTGGATGGGGGAACGAAAGTTTCTCCGCGGGGTCCAGGTCACTTGACCAAGATGGCTGCCATGCCCATATATGGTAAAAACCCTTCAAAAATCTTCTTCTCCGGAACCAGTGGGCCGATTGGCCTGAAACTTGGTATGTAGCATTGGGGACTCGGGCCCATCATATTTTGTTCAAATGATGACCCTTGGATGACCTTGACCAATTTTAGGCCAAGGTCAAATTTGGTCGCATAGACTTTTGTATGGGAAAAAGTCAATCCGTGTTTTTTTTTGGAAACTATTGCAGCCTGTGATCTGAAAATTAGTAGATGCAGTAAGCTAAATGGGTGGATGAAACCACATGAGTATTCAAGGTCAAGGTCATTCTTTGACCTTTGTTCAAGGTCATTCAGATATGAGAATTAAAACTTATTTTTATCAGAAACCACAAAGCCATTTGTAACGAAATTTCATATGAAAGTTTTTTAGAAAAAGGTAATGACAATTAATCAATATGAATTTGGTCACGTGACCAATATGGCCACCATGCCCATATAAGGTAAAAACCCTTCAGAAATCTTCTTCTCCGGAACCATCGGGCCGATTGGTCTGAAACTTATTATGTAGCATTAGGGACTCGGGTCCATCATATTTTGTTCAAATGATGACCCTTGGATGACCTTGACCAATTTTAGTCCAAGGTCAAATTTGGTCGCATAAACTTTTGTAAGGGAAAAAGTTAAAACCGTGTATTTTTGGAAACTATTGCAGCTTGTGATCTGAAAATTAATAGATGCAGAAAGCTAAATGGGTGGATGAAATTACATGAGTATTCAAGGTCAAGGTCATTATTTGACCTTTGTTCAAGGTCATTGGGATATGAGAATTAAAACTTATTTTTCTCAGAAACAACAAAGCCATTTGTAACGAAATTTCACATGAAAGTTTTTAAGAACATGGAATGACAATTAATCAATATGAATTTGGTCACATGACCAATATGGCCGCCATGCCTATATAAAGTAAAAACCCTTCAAAAATCTTCTTCTCCGGAACCATTGGGCCGATTGGCCTGAAACTTGGTATGTAGCATTAGGATCTCAGGCCCATCATATTTTGTTCAAATGATGACCCTTGGATGACCTTGACCAATTTAAGTCCTAGGTCAAATTTGGTGGCTTAGACTTTTGTATGGGAAAAAGTCAAAACCTTGTATTTATAGGAACTATTGCAGCCTGTGATCTGAAAATTAGTAGATGCAGTAAGCTAAATGGGTGAATGAATCTACATGAGTATTCAAGGTCAAGGTCATTATTTGACCGTTGTTCAAGGTCATTCAGATATCAGAATTAAAACTTATTTTCTCAGAAACCACAAAGCCATTTGTAACAAAATTTCATATGAAAGTTTTTAAGAACAAGGAAATGACAATTAATCAATATGAATTTGGTCACATGACCAATATGGCCGTAATGCCCATATAAGGTAAAGCCCTTCAGTAATCTTCTTCTCCGGAACCAGTGGGTCGATTATCATGCAACTTTGTATGTAGCATTAGGGACTTGGGTCCATCAAATTTTTTTCTCAAATTATGACACTTGGATGACCTTGACCAATTTTAGGCCAAGGTCAAATTTGGTTGCATAGACTTTTGTATGGGAATAAGGCCAAATCGTGTATTTTTTGGAAACTATTGCAGCCTTTGATCTGAAAATTAGTAGATGCAGAAAGCTAAATGGGTGGATGAATCTACATGAGTAGTCAAGGTCATTCTTTGACCTTTGTTCAAGGTCATTCAGTTATTGAGAATTAAAACTTATTTTTCTCAGAAACCACATAGCCATTTGTAATGAAATTTCATATGAAAGTTTTCAAGAACAAGGAACTGACAATTTATCAATATGAATTTGGTCACATGACCAATATGGCCGTCATGTCCATATAAGGTAAAAACCCTTCAGAAATCTTCTTCTCTGGAACCAGTGGGCCGATAATCATATAACTTGGTATGTGGCATTGGGAACTTGAGCCCATGATGATGACTCCTGAATGACCCTGACCTATTTTAGGCCAAGGTCAAAGTTTTTCGCATAGACTTTTGGATGGGGAAAAAGTCAAAACTGTGTCTTTTTTGAAAATATTGCACCTGGTGATCTGAAAATCGGTAGATACAGTAAGCTAAATTAATGGATGAAATGACATGAGTATTCAAGGTCAAAGTCATTCTTTGATCTTGATTCAAGGTCATCCAGATATGAGAATTAAAACATATTTTTCTCAGAAACCACTGAGCCATTTGTAACAAAAATTTCATATGCAGCATTAGGGGCTCGGGCTCATCACATATTATTCAAATGCTGACTTTCTGATACCTATTTTACGCCAAGGTCAAATTTGGTCACATAGATTTTGGGATGGGAAAAAGGTCAAAACCATGTTTTTTTCGGAAACTATTGCTGTTAAAGCATTAAATCGCTACATATTGACCACAATTGGTTTAATGGTTACCCTGATCAAGGTAAACAAACATAATCTCATGACGTCGTTTCTATGACAATCATGACGTCACAGTACAGACAGTAACAGTAACTCATGTGCAGAGTACAGAGTAACTTCCCCTGGATAAAGAGCATGCAATTAACATTGATTATAATTTTTTTTTTTTTTTTTTTTTTTTATAGTCAAAACACTCTTCATGGCCAAGGAATATTAAAACTATAAAAAGATATGCAGAAAGTAATGAAACTGAATTTTGACGAATATCTATCCAGAGGAATAAATTTGAAAGTTCCTTTTAAGTTTTAATAATGTCTATAGTAAGATAGTGGTTAATAATTTCCTGATTGTAAATCTGATGTTCCATGTTTGTCATCACAGTTGCTAAAATTAATGTTCTAAGTCATCAGAGATCGATGAAAAGTGCTTATAATTGTGCATGATCTTTCGAAATTGCTTTCCCTTCTCTGAGGGAACTTCTTGAGTGTCACGAGAGTTTGTTACTGGCTTGTTGTTATTGTTCTCAAGTCTGATGTGACGCAGTTCACTGTTTGGCACATCTTTCACGTAGATCCATCTCACTTTGAACTGTCCCTTAAACTTATCTTTATCCCAAACACCCGCACTGTGTTCAAAGTCAACAAAGGACATCATCTGGGCCATACCACAGAAATGTCTGGAGCCATTCACACTGAACAACAAATAGATTGGACCCTTTCCTTCTTGTTCCTGGAAAGCAGCATCCAATCTCCTGTTTCCATTTTTTGTCGAGCACCAGATGTTATTCTTTATCGAACTACGAATAGCGTCCTCCGAATAACTCTTGATGATGAAATAGCGACTCCCTTCTTGGTTGAAATCAAATTTCTTGGGATTGTTCTTTTGTTTGGACTTCAGCTTATCCTGGATTGGGTTTTTAGGAGACTCACTTTGACTGACTGTTTTATGCAGAATATACCTTGCCTTCTGGGACTGTGTCTGTGGAGGCTGTCTCGCAATGGCAGCCCATGACATTTTAGAATCCTCTGAGCCTCCACTTCTAAACAAATCACCCTGTTGTGTTATTTGGTTTATTCCTAAATTCTGTCCTTTATCCCTTATTGTTTTGTCTATATCACCAACCTCTACTGGTATCAGTTCAGGTCTACCTATTTGTATATAATAATGCCCTGTGGAGGTCAGATTCAGAGCAATCATCTTCCCAAAAATCATAGCAGTATCCCATTTCAGATCTATTTTCACTTCTGCTGTTTTCATGGCTTTCCTAGACAACAGCAAAGGAATGTCAGATTTTACCACGTCAGTTCTGATGGTGACCTCTTTTCCTGCAATTACTGCTGGAATACTGTATTCTCCTTTAGATTTTAGACATTCTCCGCCGCCAAACTTAAATGTCCTCTGACCAACAGCCTGTTGAATTTTCTTTTTGTCTGTCTCATTCAATGAATTTAGATAATGTTCTAGCCAGTTTTCCCCACACACCGTACTACTACACGCACTATCTAATACAGCACAGTTCCGTGCATCATTGCTTAGCTGGGAAATGTCACCTTTATGATAGCCCGTAACAAGCACAACTTGTTCATCTTCTGAAATATTAATTTCAGCCTGTTCATGTTGATTATATGTATTTGCTGTGTTTTCCCAGCTATGTTGGCATTTTGCTACAAGGTGTCTAAAGGAGCCACAACATCTACATGTAAGAGGCTTACCATCTTGTCCAAGTGGGTTCACCTGTCTATCCTGTTGTGCATGGTTACCATGACCATATCTGCTTCTTCCTGGTTTCCCTCTGTACTGCTTCACATAGCCTGCTGCTAACAGTGCCTCTTCATTATCAGTGAGAAAAGTTGGATCTAGCTTGATTGCCACACCGCTGCCTCCACTTCCACTATCCCCTTTGAACTTTTTCAGTGATTTCTTAGCTTCCTCATAAAGTGTTTTCTTGTTCTCATAGTTCATACCCGTCAATACCAACAATTTTTCCTCTTTTGAGATACTAGCTTTTCTAAGAAGTTTAAAAGCTAAAATTTCTGGTGGTAAAGTCATGTTTTTCTTTTCAATTTTTCTGTATTTTGCATCAAACTCTGCAACATATTCATGGATAGACTGCCCCTCATTTCTATAAAAGTCATCAAAATCCTCAAATTTTTCTAAGCTATCAGTGAGATCATCTTTAGCTAAATGTTTGTCAAGAAAATTCAGAAGAACTGTAAACCCATCATCACTTTTTAAGTCATCAATCGGAATTTGATCAAACACTTTTTCTCTTATCCGACTTTCATCTTCTTCTGGAAGAGTTAATGCTATGGCAATACCTTGTTTATTCTTAGATAAGTCTGTTATCTCCCTCCATGCCATCAATTCTTGCCTGTATCTTTCATAATTTTTGGACTTGAGAAATGTTGGTGGATTTATTCTGGTTGTCATTTTGGATCCTTCCTTCTATATACAAATCATTGTTCAAAACACTTAGTCTAAATGTCCACACTGTTCAAGTAACTTCTCTTACTTGAGGATAGTTCCCTTCGCTCTGCTACCATTTGTTAAAGCATTAAATCGCTACATATTGACCACAATTGGTTTAATGGTTACCCTGATCAAGGTAAACAAACATAATCTCATGACGTCGTTTCTATGACAATCATGACGTCACAGTACAGACAGTAACAGTAACTCATGTGCAGAGTACAGAGTAACTTCCCCTGGATAAAGAGCATGCAATTAACAATTGCAGTCTCTGATCTGAAAATTAATAAATGCAGTTAGCTAAATGAGTGGATGAAACAACATGCGTATTCAAGGTCAAGGTCATTCCTTGACCTTGGCCTAAGGCCTTTCAGATATGAAGATTAAAATTTATTTTTAACCAGAACCTCTGTGCCGTTTGTGACCAAATTTTATACTAAGCTCGTAGAAACAAGTAAATGAAGATTTAAATACATGCGTTTGCTCAAATGACCAAAATGACCTTCATGCCCATAAAAGGTAAAAACACTTCAGAAATCGTTTACTCCAGAACCAGTGGGCCGATTTTCATTAAACTTGGTATGTAGCATTTGGGATTTGGGCCCATTATAGTTTCTTCAAATGATGACCCCTGGATGGCCATAACCTGTTTTACGCAAAGGTCAAATTTGGTTGCCTATACATTTGTATTGGAGAAAGTAAAAAAAATGTGTATTTTTTGGAAACTATTGCAACCTGTGATCTGAAAATTGGTAGATGCAATAAGCTAAATGAGTGGATAGAACTAAGGTCAATATTATTCTCTGACGTTGTCCCAAGGTCATTCAGATGAAATTAAAATTTGTTTTTCATATAAACCACTACTCCATTTGTAGCCAAATTTCACTTGAAAACTTATAGGAACAAACAAATGAAAATTTATTAATATGAATTTGGTCACATTACTAAAATGGCTGCCATGTCGATATACATGTATACCCTTCGGGTTTTTTTCTTCGAACCAATGGGCCCATTATCAAGTCACAAGACCGAGATTAATACTTGGTAAAAACCCTATAAAATCGTCTTCTCAGAAATGAAATGGCTCCATAAGCTCTCAGCACTCAGGTGAGCGGCTCAGGACCAATGGTCCTCTGGTTTAAGTTTGCGGTGAAAAAAATCTATTTTTGGCTACTGTGACCTATATGTGCAACGGACCGGAACCATTTGAACAACTTTGAAAGGGGACCACCTAAGGATCATTCCTGTGAAGTTTGGTCAAAATACAATCAGTGGTTTAGGAGGAGATGTCGTTTGAAGAAAAGTTTACGGACGCACGCACGGACGCACGCACGACGGACGACGGACAAAAAGTGATCCCAAAAGCTAAAAATTGGTGAAGCGCTTTTTGAGTTATCGTCTGGAAACCAAGTCAACAGACCGACCGACCGACCGACCGACCAACGGACAGACCGACAAGCTCACTCCTATATACCCCCCATTTGGGGGGTATAATAATGTGAACCTCTGTAAATCCCACTTTTAGCTATCTGAAGGGGGTTTTAGAGGGGTGTCAGATTCATCAAACTGATTTAAAGAAACTTAGCAATGTCAATTTTAAGCAGAAATTTACCTGCATTGAGCAAGCACCTGCTTAATAGACAAAATAACTTTATCATGCTTTCCAACAAGTATATGTTTATACAAATGTCACAGATTTTACCTGCTCTGTGAAAGCCCTATAGTTCCTGAGCAATCAACTGCACTGCAGTGACATCTCAAGCTCTCCCACCCAAAGAAACCACTAGCATTTATACGCACGGTCTGACTTGCACCACTTTGCCTGGGACGGCATAGACCTAACTGGTTTAAGAGTACTCAAATTTTCGGTCGGTTTCAGCTCTGCCCGGAAGCACCATACAGCCAAATCTATTTCTCAAAGCCCCAATGGGCAGGGACATGTCTCACCTGGTCTCTCACTCTAAAGACAGATTTTCTTGTGAAAAACTATAAAAACGTCACAGAATTCACCTACCCTGTGAATGTTCGACAATCATGGTCCAGTATGACTTGAACAAGGGAAGTAACTTGTAAAGTAGAATCAAAACCATCAGCCCCATGAACAAGCACTGATGCTGCTGAAAAATACATATCAAGCAGTTACATGAATTGCTGCTGTACTTGGTCAGATATACCACAACCTCATTATAACACTGTTTGTTACTACACAATTTTGGATATAATATGATTTCAAGATAGGTCCCAAAAATGTACAGATTATATAGAAAAATGACCATAAATGGCCATTTTTCTATAAAATCTATACATTTTTGTTGGGATGTTACATGGTTGTCTGGCTAATATAGTTTCTGATTTGGACCCCATTAATAGTGTTATAAAGGGGTTGTGGTGTACTTGTATTGTCCTTTAAACATGTCCGCCCCCGCCCATAGGGGCTTGAAGAAATATATGGGCTGCACGATGCTTCCACGCAGAGCTGAATCCGGCCCGCACACTAGTACTGGTAAACCGCTTAGAGGATCTAAGCCTGTCCAGGAACCGCGGTGCGAGGCGGACCGTCCATGCTAATAAACCCTATTGGTTTCATTGGGCGACAGGGCTTGAGATGTCATTTCATCTCAATGTCGGGTAAAAGTCCCACAAAATTGGAAGCAACGTCTCCAAAATGACCTTTACAGTGTTGACGGGGACGTTAAACCTCAAATCAAACAAAAACCTTTAAACATGTACATGAATTTTGGTAAACTGGCAGAGGCAGCCAGTATAGACCTTTGGTTTGGCTTGGCATTGAACGGCCCAGTCAACATTATTAATGTCATGTCAAACCAGTCACTTTATCTTACCACACTGACATAAGATACCAACCCCAAATATAACTTTTGGTAATCAGGCTGCGATTTTCCTGTAATTTGAAGTCATTTTCATTATTAAAGCCTTCATCAAAAATTAAGGAACACAATATAGTCAAACCTCGATAATTTGAAGTGCAAGGGACAGCAGGAAATCTTTCAAATATTGGGTAGTTTGAATGTTTGAAATCGGCAGTTTTCCGATATGTTCGGATATTTCATTCAATGTCATTGTATGACCATTATTGCCAATTCATCTGGGCTCCTTGGTGAAGTAATGGGACCATCTGCCAAAGGCTTTGGCCCAAAGCATGAACAACAAGAGCACCGCAATTGGGTGCTATGCTCGTCTGTTTTTTCATATGTCACAAAGGAAGATTAATCAATCAAATTGCATGATAGAGTTATGGAACTTGGCCAGATTGTAGCTCCTAGTCCCAAATTAGGTACACCTTATATTTTCGTCAAGAAAATAGACTTCTGCAGTCCCAAGTGGGGTTTTGTTTATGCTGAGGTTTATGTCCACATCAACGCTACTTAGGTCAATTTGGAGACATTGCTTCCTATTTTGTGGAACTTTTACCAGACATTCAGATAAACTGACATCTCAAGCCCTACCGCCGAAAGAAACTGCTACGGTTTTTCCTGGGCAGGCTTCCACCTTCTAAGCAGTTTTACCAGGGGCAAGTTGTTCAAAACTAACGACGTCGTTATTTAACGTATTGTTAAAACTTTGATCATTTATTATGGCAAATATGCTAATATTTTTGCTGAAAAAAATGTGAGCAGCAAAAGCTGCTCACATTTTTTCAGCAAAAATACCAAAATTGTACATATTAAACTTACTAGAACAGTTAACAATATGACCACTAACGAGCTCGTTAAGCTAATGATGCTTTGAACAACTGGGCCTAGTACTCAGATTCTGGCAGTTCCAGCTCTGCACAGAAGCACCATGCAACCCAATCTATTTCTTCAAGTCCCAGTGGGCATTGGCAACCTCCAAGGTGGTCTTAATAGGAATTTTTCAGAATGTTTTGTAAGTGATGGCAACCCCAAAGTTGGTCTTAAGAGGAATGGATACACATTCAGGGGTGTGGGGGGTGGGGGGGGGGGGGGTGGTGGAATTCCTACAGAAGTATTTTGTCTCCCATATCAATAGGGGTCAACTCTTTAAGAGGAGACCCCTTTTTCCGTGGGACAGGGCTTATGGAAAAGCGAACAGGAAGTCCCAAAAGTTGTCTCCCTTTATAAAATGGCAGAAAAATCTGCCAAGTGTTCCCATTCCCCTTAATAGAAATTTTACAGTTTGTTTTGTAAGTGATGCATGTCAAATATGAAGTAGAGGATGTTTTCATGTCTGGGACTTACCATCTTTATCAATGCACTGTGCTACAAGACAAGAACAAGTGAGAATGTCCTTCACATGTGTCAGCCAATTACTAGACTCCAACTTTGACAGCCATTTCTCTGTGGGTGCTGACGTATCGGAACAGGCTGAAAAATAACATAAACAAAAGTAAATAGAGAGATTTTAATTATCTCTTTTATGACATGTTCATTATAGCATGATTTTTGATACAACATGATTCTGGATTTCAGTTTTGGATATAACATGATTTGAGCTGCACCACTGCGTCATGAGAAAATTCAAGAGACAATATCTGCCTATTACATGGGCAGCCAACAATGTGTTATGAGGTAGGTTGTGTACATTATAAAGGTTCTTTTTGACATAAACAACAATAGACAGATATACTACAAGTGTTTTCAAAAGAAAGAAAATACTGTCCCCCCCCCCCCTCCCACCACCACCATAAATATGGCCCAATAAACTAGGTGCCCTTGGAAATGAGAGCAAGGTCATCAAAGAACAATCAAGTCTTTAATACAGTTGACTCTCGTTATCTCGACCCCGCTTATCTCGACCCTATCGCTTATGTCGAACCGATTTCTAAGTCCCGTACATTTCCCCTATATATTTATTGTATTTCAATTTCGCATGTGTCGAACTACTTTTAAGTCGACAATTCGGCTATCTCGCCGAATATAGGTCATACTGGCCTAGATATATTTTGAGGTCAATAATGGTGTCACATGCAACTAATAAACCAGGTATAACATTTCTCCATCAAATAGTATTCAAGATAATAGACAAAATCACTGGACCGTGAAATGTAGGTCACCATGACCTAGATATATTTTGCAGTCAATTATCGGGTCACATGGAACTAATAATCCAGGTATGACATTTCTCCATCAAATAGTATTCGAGATAATAGGCAAAATCGCTGAACCATGAAATATAGGTCACAGTGACCTAAATATATTTTGAGGTCAATAATTGGGTCACATGCAACTAATAACCCAGGTATAACATTTCTCCATCAAATAGTATTCAAGATAATAGACAAAATCACTGGACCGTGAAATGTAGGTCACCATGACCTAGATATATTTTGCGGTCAATTATTGGGTCACATGCAACTAATAACCCAGGTATAACATTTCTCCATCAAATAGTATTCAAGATAATAGACAAAATCACTGGACCGTGAAATGTAGATCACCATGACCTAGATATATTTTGCGGTCAATTATTGGGTCACATGGAACTAATAATCCCGGTATGACATTTCTCCATCAAATAGTATTCGAGATAATAGGCAAAATCGCTGAACCATGAAATATAGGTCACAGTGACCTAGATATATTTTGAGGTCAATCGTGGAGTCACATGGAACTAATATCCCAGGTATGACATTTCTCCAACCAATAGACTTCAAGATATAAGGCAAAATCACTGGACCGTGAAATGTAGGTCACCATAACCTTCACCCTTTTACACTTGAACCAATGTCACTTGATTGGCTGATGTATAACCAATTGTGTCTATAACTTGTTAGTATAATGGAAAGGTATACAACAAATTACAAAGGTGTCCTGGATTTTTACCCCTAGCCCCACCCTATCCCCACTCCCAGGCATGAACCCAGGGGTGTGTTGTCTTGGAATCTCAGAAGACACTCCCAGGTATCCAAGTTGTAAATATGAATGCTTTGTGATTAGTGACTGTTGAGATATAAGCATTTCTAAAACTTTAACACAGAATAACAAAGGTGTTCTAGATTTAGACCCCTAGCCCCACCCCGGGGCATGAACCCAGGGGTCTGTTCTCTTTGATAATCAGAGGACCCTCCCAGGTACTTAAGTTCCAAACATGAGTGGTCTGTGATGAGTGACTGTTGAGATATAAGCATTTGAAAAACTTTAATGCAGTGTGACGGGAACGCAAACGCAAACAAAAACGCTAACGCAAATGCACACGCACTTGCGCACGCCATCCGAGGTGACAACAATAGCTCTCCATGTACTTCGTACAGGCGAGCTAATGATTGTTCTATAGATAAGAAAGACGCCATTTCAGCACACAGGTGTGTTAACGTAATGTCTTAAACCAACAGTAGCTCAAACCACCCATAGCTCAAACAAATTTTTATGGTCCTAAAGGTGTTTGAGCCACTGAAGTTTGAATGTAATACGTGAAATAATCTTGAAAGGGCTGTAAAACTAACCCTAATATGGACTCAATGACCGGAAAGGACTCAAAATAGGAAATAGAAAATGAACCCTGGCATACCTTCAATAAGTTTGATTAGTGACTCATGCAGTACTTGTCTTCTTTCTATAGGCTGGTTCAATCTCTTCCACTGGGAATAATGTGCCTCAGGCTCATACCCACCACCTGAAATACAGTAAAATTGCGCTATTAAGACCACCTGTTACTAAGAGTAAATCCGCTTTTAAAAGCTTAATGAGAAGTCTTTCTTTGTGTTTTCTACACCCAGTGTCTCCTTATAAGAGACCACCTTTAGGACTGTTCAAAAGTGGTCTTAAAGACCACTTTTGAACAGTACCTTTGGGACTTTCAAAAGTGGTCTTAATGACCACTTTTGAACAGTCCCAAAGGTGGTCTTAATATAGAAATTTTACTGAACATATATGTTATGTCAAACATGAATGCCTCTGCATATGTCAAAGGTCACACAGTGGATAACGATGTTACACTACCATCCCTTTATATTATTACTGGAGGTCAGTGAAGATCATATAACACTATAACTGAACCAACAAAGATGAGCGGAAAGATGCTCAGTCAGTTTAGAGCTATAACTGGTCTCATCAGCCATCTAAGAACACACAAACAGTAGCACTTCATGCATTTGATCACAACTGGTCATTGTCAGTAATTACTATTAATGGGGTTCCTTTTTGTACCAAATGGAATCTTCCTCCTTATATATAGCAGCAGTCCATTTCAAAATTTAAGAGTGTCAGGTTGTGTTTTCTTCAAAATTTGTTTGAAAAATGGCTTAACTTTTTGCAAACAGTGTAGGCCCTGATCAGACGCCGCATTTGGCGGCATCTTATCTGGGCCTGCACGGTTTGCCAATCATCCGTTTTGGGGTTTCTGGTACAAAATCATTGGTTATATCAAAACAAAGTTTATAGATTATATAGAAAAATGACCATTTATGGCTTTTTTTTTGTTATAATCTATATATTTTTGGAGTTGACTGTTAAACTACCTGTAGCCAAAATCATATATTATAGTAACCAGTGTTACAAAGCAGTTTATATGTACCAACAAAATGGTCAGATCACAGGAAAGACACATACCAAATATGAAAACTGTATGGTAAATGGTTAAAAGATCATGGCCAATGTTTATAATTTTTTGTCATAGATAGATGAACAAACAAGCATTCAATAGTTAAGTGTCAGCGTTTTTAACCACTAGGCCATGGACATCGGGTAGGTGCTTGTTAGAAACACCTAATCAAGGTGGTTCTAATATGTTATATCCAAACAAGCCGGCCTCGGTAGCTCAGTCGGATGCGCGTCTGACTGGTGATCAGGAGAACGCAGATTGGATACCTGCCGGGATCGGCAACATTCTTTTGCGGAGATTGACCATGAAATCTTTTCTTCAGACATTCTCTCCCTTCCGCTGATTCAAGAAGGGCAGTTGTCAGTTTCTGGCGAAAGAATGTGCACTGTACTGGTTAACCGCTTATGTATAAGCTTGCCCAGGAAAAGTGTGGATAGGTAAACTGACCGGCTCAAAAATGACCTAAAAAGTGTTTACTGGGCCATTTAACTCCAACAGATATATCCAAACTCACACAGAAAATGACCATTCATGGTCATTTTTCTGTATAACCTATACATTTTTGAAATCTATCTTTAAACCAAATTATAGCCAAAACCGTCTTATAATGAATAGTGTTATAAAGAGGTTGTGGTGTTTACAGACAGGTGAACAATGGTATTCATAACAGACTTTAGCCAAATGTTTACTGCCTGATAAATATTACCTTCTTTCTGAGCTGCTTTCGCTAGACTTTGTGACCTTGTGTCGATAATATAGCCCCTCCGGCCGATCCCAAGTACAGCATTGACCAGTTTTTCGTCATCCTTACATCGTCTCCCACTAGTTCCTGTCAATGGTTGACTACTCCGCATCATTACTGCCTAAAAGGTAGTTTTAGATTTTTATGAGTTAAGGCCTGACAAAACCTACAAGAGGGCCTGCAAAACTTGCAAAGACTCGGGTATGCTTGCACATCCGATTCTGTGCTGTCTGTTCAGAGTTTCTGATGTATGCTACATAGAATGTCCTAAAGTCTCTGAGTGATCTAAAGAGTGATAAGTAAAGATGCTGTTCAGACTAGATGAATGTCAATACTCAAGTCCTCCTTTTTTCAGCTCCTTAACGCTCTGTATGTTGGGTATTTGTATATTTTTCAGCAGACGCCAATTTGAAATATTTTTTTAATTTTTTCCAGAAAACAGGATTTGACATTTCATGCAAATTGTCTGCTACGAAGACAATATGCATGGAAACAGGATTTGACATGTCATGCAAATTGTCTCCTATGAAGACAATTTGCATGAGATGACAAGTACTGTTTTCCTAATACGAGACAATTTGCAATTTATTGTGGATGCAATATGCACGACATGTCAAATCCTGTTTTGGGGGAAAACTAAGAAAGCTATCGACAATTTAATCGACCTTATTTATAGAGGGTAACACATTTAGTAAACTAGTACTAATCTTCCATGTGGCCCTCTTTTCCTGGGTAGAAACTAGTACTACGCAATGTGGATAAAGTCTCTTGCTCAAGGAAACAACACTTGCCGATACTTTACCACTGCAACACAGCGCTGCACTTTTGAAATCCATTTACATTGACAGAATTACAGAGAGAGAGAGAGAGAGAGAGAGAGAGAGAGAGAGAGAGAGAGAGAGAGAGAGAGATAATTTGTTGTCTGATGAATAAGCCCAGAGAGTGGTAATGGTTAATGCAAAGCACTGACAGCACTGATGGGTCTCTGAATATGCGCTGGTAAAATGCTACCGAACCTGATGGTGGAAGATAACATCTAACCCTACTGTCTCTGTGGCAGTCGGAGAGAATTGGAAATCTACCATGTTGTCGAAAGTTAGCTACCTAATATAAAGTATTCACTGTTTTGTTTGACCTTTAACTTCCTGTACTTTAACCCTTGTCCTACTGAATATTCATATATGCCACGCCCACTACCGATTATCAACCAATCAGATTACTTCATGCAAATTATTGCAACAAATTCACAATCTGAATGGCAAACAATGTAGATCCTGATCAGATGGCTTCGTCAGAAGCCATCTGATCTGGATCTTCATTGTTTGGAAAATAAGGCATATCCGGGCTCAGGACAAGGGTTAAACACACATTGTAGAGCTTGATCAGATGCCACTTTCTGTGGTATCTGATCTGGGTGTGGTCTAGTTGCCTATACCAGCATATGATTTTCCTTATTTCTCTTCAGAAACTTCTCAAGCGGATACTTGTTAGAATCACCTTATCAAGGCGATTCAAACAAGTACCAATAATACAGGTTTTCAAAAATAAATAAGAAAAGGTATCCAATTATTCTTATCACATAATGTCACTTAGGGGATAACTGTATTGAAAAATTGTCATTTGGGGAGGTAAATTGGAGGTTTTATGGTTGGAAATTTTGTTTTACGGAGCCGTAAAACGGAATTTGCGGACGTAAAACCGATGATTTACCTCCCAAACTGACAATTTTCAATACATTTATCCCCATTCTAATGCCCTTATTTAGTTCTTTTGTTAAAAATTGTACCATTCTGCTCAAAGCGGCTAGCTTTACGAGCTGCGTAAAACCAAATGCTACCCAATGAAAAGCGAAGTTACATGATGACATCAAGTTTCCTACAGTATATCGCAGGATATTATATCTTTTTTTTTTACGTTACTCAATCAAATGTTATGTTACATATGCAAGTGCATTAGAATGTTATTTAGAGGATAACATCATGTAATAAATATCTTATGACCATGTGTAATACCACACAGCTGCTGGGACATAATGTCATGACGCTGTCTGTGACAACCCTATGTTTAATGTTGAAATTCTTTCTACCTTCAGCGGCACTAAAATGTAATTTAAAATTGATACATGATAAACAGAATCTTACAAGTGTGATCATTACATATGTAATTTATGAAACTCGCCAAAGGCTTGTTTCATAGATTTCTGATGAAATGACAACCTCTATTCATTATTGCTCCCTATCTGGTGCAATGGTGAAAGATAACATCATGACTTACCCTACTGTCTCTGTGATAGTAGGAGAGAATTGGAAATCTACCGTGTTGTCGGAAGTTAGCTACCTTTACCAGCATCTCATCAGTTATAGATTTAGGGACTAGAACTGCATGTGGATAGGTTGGACAGACCTGAAAATATAAACAAAGAACTTGAGTTGGGCCATGAGAAAATGCTTGTTTCTTTGAGTTTAATGTTCAACCAACAACAATGGTCATATGGAGCCGGGACCTCGGTTCAAAGACTCAACATAAAGTGTGGAGAATCCTGGAACTGACCCTACATTTTCTTATAAGAAAAGCAGCTTAACAACTAACAATCACAATGAGAAAATGTGTTTTATGGCAAAGGTAGTTGATGAAGACTCTGATCAGCCTGCATATTTGTGCTGTTTTCTTTCTGGCTCTGCAAACCGACACGCTGAACTGTTTAATCACCAATTGGAGGGACCTGAAGACTTGTTTCTTGTCATTCTGTTTTGTTTGGAGCGAAGCGGCCCAGTCAAGACCATTAGGGTAATGTCAAACCAGTCAGTTTACCTAATCATATCATTCTGAGCATGCTTATACATAAGAAAAGTGATTTACCAGTGCAGAGCCCATTCTTTTGTCAGAAACTGACAATGGCTCTATTTGAATCAGCAGAAGGGAGAGAATGACTGTCACAAATATTTCATAATCAGTCTCCACGAAAGAATGCTGCCAGACCTGGTGGAGACGGAACCAGCAACCTCCTGAACACCACTCCAACTGAGCCAGTATTAAAGGTTGGCACAACTCATTTAAATCAACAAATAAATTTTCCTTATCATGTATTGATATGTATTACAGCGAGGACTGCGAAATATCAGAATGGTGAAGGATGACAACATGGGTTAGGAAATATTATTTTGATTCCAGCAAGATACATAAAAGAATGCTTTTTTGAAGGATTCTTTTGGTGTTTTCAACAGAAACTGACAACTGCCCTTCTTTAACCCAAATTTTCACCAAAAACCCTGGTAAACAGTGCAGGTCCAGATCAGATGCCGCAGAATGCGGCGTCTGATCAGGGCCTACACGTTTTGCAAAAGTTCAGCCATTTTCTGAATAAATTTTGAAGAAAACACAACCTGACACCCCATAATTTTGAAATGAACTCTTGCTATATATAAGGTGGAAGATTCCATTTGGTACAAAAAGGGTTAATTCAGTGAATGGGAGAAAATAACCCTCGCCATAAGAGGATGTAGCTGAACCAAGCAGGGATCAATCCCGTGTCCCCTTGATCACCTGTAGGAGTCACCAAGGCTAGGGACTGAGTAAGGTTCAAATCCTCACACCATTATTAGCCTACAATAGTCCCAGATAAGAAAGAGTGACCATGATAATTAAATGATAGTTTTCCTTAACACATGTGGGAATTGGGTAGATGTCATGAAAAACTGCATCTGAAAATATCTGTTTTTGTCATCTGCTGAATATTCTTGCAAACTTTTGAAAATATTTTGCATACAGGCAACCAATGTGGAGCGGTCTGATCTGGGACCACACTGTTTGCAACAATGACTTTTAACCTTTTTTGTACCAAATGGAATCTTCCTCCTTATACATAGCAGGAGTCCATTTCAAAATTTAGGGCTGTCAGGTTGTGTTTTCTTCAAAATTTGTTTGGAAAATGGCTTAACCTTTTGCAAACAGTGTAGGCCCTGATCAGATGCTGCATTCTGCGGCGGCTGATCTGGACCTGCACTAATTGGCAGGGTACCCGTTTTGGGGTTTCTGGTACTAAATGGGTTAAAGTAACCAGAAGACAACAAAGCAGATGACAATTGTGGTGATTGGCAATGTTAAGGGTTAAGGGTAATTTTCTATATTTCTTGTAAGAAAAGTATATTGTGGGTAGTTCTTAGAATCACTTTGTTGATGCGATTCTAATCAGCACTACGCTGTAAGTTTCTTACAAGAAATAGGAACAACTGTCCTCAAATTATCCTCAGCCGTCATCCTCATCTGAAGCAATAAACCCACCTTGAAATCTTTGTTTACATAGGACAGCCTCCATTCCTCTGAGCAGTCTTTATATCTGCTCATCTCAGCTTCAGGGGTATAGGCCTGCCAGCCATCCTCTAACACATCAAACATAGGAACACAGTAGAAAGGATACTTCAAAGATAGGTCATCTGGCGGAATAAGAAAAATTCAATATTACCATTTTTTCTGATTTCTTCATAAATACTTATGTTGTGGGCATAATACACACAACATAAATACTTATGTTGTGTTTATTCGGACGGACAGCATAGACATAGATGAGACGCTGCGGAATGCAACGTCACATCAGGGTCAACACTGTTTGCCACCAATCGCGCTATTCTTAGACATAACACTGGGTAGCAAATTGTACTTGTTCAAATTTTAGAAGTATGGAAAGGAGTTGAGGTGTCCAAATACTTAGGATAAATATGGTAGTGGTAGAATTGCCTCACGGAGTGATGAGGCGATTTTCCCAAGTTTAAGTTTGGCTTAGTCGTCCCTGAAAATCCTAAAAATTTGGACATCTTGAAGACATGCTGTAATTGTCCTAAAATTTTCTGGGTCTGCACTGTTTGCATATGCCTGTCTGTCCCAACACTTATGATAATTACCGTATGTCAGATTAACCCAGTCAGATTAGCTAACCACTCTTGTCCAGGCAGGCTTATATGTAAGTAGTTAACAGTGTTCCCACTCTCGCAAAATCTTACGTGAATCACGCAAAGATAATGAAAATCATGCACAATTTTTTTCCGTCAGGCGAAATTGCGTGCGTACGAAATTGACTGGGGCGAATTGGCAAATTTTACACATGATAAACCAGTATAGGGACATAGAAGAACTGTTATTTCAAAAATAGGTCATCTATTATACAGCTTGGAAAATTATTGCCCCTCGGTGCTGTGGACTGCCTTATGCACTATTGCCCTTGGCCGATTTTCAATTCATATAAATATAAAATTGTTCAAAAGTGCAATCTGCATTTTATTCAGCTGTTTTCCTATAACTAGCAGGTGAAGCAAATATATGAGGAGGGTTGGGGTGACATTTTTCCACACCCATCGTCATTTAACCTTTAGGGGGACAGGTCATTTAACCATAGCAGTGAAATGACCCCCAGGTCATTTTATCTTACCACATGGTGAAATGACCCTGGTTCATTTTACCGCAGCAGTCATTTACCATATGACGCCGTGTTACAATGGCGCTGCAATGCATATGGCCCAATATACAGAACTTTGCAAGTTTTGACATAATTCAATAGGATTTGTGTTACATTGCATTTGAATATCCTAATATTACACATAAATCTCTTTGTTACATCATACTTTTGAAAAGATCAGTTCCAAAAACGTCCTGTACCACATTTGGTCCTTTTCTATAACAGTCCATACAATCTTGTTTGGTATATAACAGTCATGGTTGTTTAAGGAACATGTTTCTGACATAACCAACAGTGTAATAAAGACAGAGAAACGGATACGGTGGGTATTTGATGAAAACTAAAGGATAATTCCCTTATTTCTCCATATTACTTATGTTGTGGGTATTCATTTGAACAGCCTCATTGAGGTAGTCATGGGTTTTCATGGAAAATTAACAAAAAGTAGCCATTAACCCATTTAGTGCCAGAAACCCCAAAACGGGTACCCTGGCAAACAGTGAAGGCCCAGATCAGACACCACAAAATGCTGCGTCTGATCAGGGCCTCCACTGTTTGCTGAAAGTTCAGTCATTTTCCAAATAAATTTTGATGAAAACACAACCTGACACCCCTAAATTTTGAAATGAACTCCTGCTATATATAAGGAGGAAGATTCCATTTGGTACAAAAAAGGGTTAATTATCACCAAACACCCACTCTATCTGTTTCTATGTAAAGAGGTTTGGGTTTATTTACCAAGATGTGAAAGCTGTTCTTTCAATCTTCCATACTTTGTTTAGGTATAACACATTTGTTTAACTAACATGGATTCTGCTTTGGACCCCAACAATAGTGTTATAAATCTTGAGGTTGGGATGTACTCACCAATATTTGAAAGCTGTTCTATCGATGTTCCAACATTTAGACAATCCTCAGCTGATGGGATGTCCAGGTATATGATGGTAAAATCTTTACATTTTATTGTGACTGTTCCTGCTGAGCCAACCAACCTCTTCTCAACACTATCTACTTTGGTATATAATAACTGAAAAGATTCGAACATTCATTCAAATAACTTATTTACCATAATATGGTATCAGGGTCTGCAGTTGCCAGGGGCAAGTCCAAATATTGGCTAGGCAAGAGAATTTTTATTTCACTTGTCCAGACAAATGTATAGAATACATATATAGTACAGTAAAATTCCTATATAAAGACCACCTTTGGGACTGTTCAAAAGTGGTCTTAAAGACCACTTTTGAACAGTCCCAATGGTGGTCTCTGACCAGAGGACAATGCATGCAGAAAAATCAAAGAAAGAACTAGAATTTGTTTTTCTACAAAAAACACAGATGTCTCCCCCGTTTTTGACTGCTAAGTATAACCTTGACATTTGAGGTATTGAGCTGGGTCTTGTGTGCAACACATCATCTAATGAAGATGCACATTTCTGCATAGTAACTTTAAAAATGTTCATAGAAAAATAAAACAGTTATTGGCCGTAAACAAAAAAAGCACTTTTTTACCTTTGACCTCTAAGTATGGCCTTGATCTTTGCGGTACAACACATCTCATGATGGTTAACATTTCTGCCAAGTAATTTCATAATCCATCAAAGAATAAGGAAGTTATTGACTGTCCTTTTTTTTACCTTTGACCTCTAGGTATGACCTTGACATTGGAGATATGGACCTTGGTCTTGCACATGACTCATGGTCCAACTTTCAAGCCTCTAGCTCCAATAGTTTTTGAGATATTTTGCTGACAAGATTTTATTAAAAAAAATTCAAAGGGCAATAACTCTTGAAAGGGGCATAATCCGGATGAGAAAAAAAATACGCGTCAGCTTATTTTCCATTAGGAATGCATATATGAAATTTCAAAACCATAGCATACACAGTTCTAAAGTTATGCTATGCATCACTTTTAGCATTCATTACAATGGGCACAAATTACCAAAATGACAAAGGGCCATAACTCGCAAAGTATTTTTCGGAATTTTGTCAAAAGTTAATCAGTTCATATACTCATCACCACCAATATACTCAACAACTTTCAAGGCTCTAGCTCCAATAGTGTTTGAGATATTTTGCTGACATATTTTATAAAAAAATTTCAAAGGGCAATAACTCTTGAAAGGGGCATAATCCGGACGAGAAAAAAAAATATGCGTCAGCTAATTTTTCATTAGGAACCCATATATGAAATTTCAAAACCCTAGCATACACGGTTCTTTAGTTATGCTATGCATCACTTTTAGCATACATTACAATGGGCACAAATTACCAAAATGACAAAGGGCCATAACTCACAAAGTATTTTTTGGAATTTTGTCAAAAGTTAATCAGTTCATCTACTCATCACCACCAATATATTCACCAACTTTAAAGCCTCTAGCTCCAATAGTTTTTGAGATATCTTGCTGACAAGATTTTATTTAAAAAAAAATTCAAAGGGCAATAACTCTTGAAGGGGGCATAATCCGGACGAGAAAAAAATACACGTCAGCTAATTTTCCATGAGGAATCCATATATGAAATTTCAAAACCCTAGCATACACGGTTCTTTAGTTATGCTATGCATCAAAAGCGTAATGGACGGACGAACGAACCAGAACCAATATGCCCCTCCAACTTTTTCAAAGTTGGGGGCATAATAAGAAAGTTATTGACAGAACACAAAAAAGGCCCTTTTTTACCTTTAACCTCTATGTATGACCTTGACCTTTAAGGTATTAAACTGGGTCATGCGTGCAACACATCATCTCATGGTGGTTAACATTTCTGCCTAAGCAATTTAAAAATCCATCTGAAAATAAGAAAGTTATTGACCAAACACGAAAAAAGGCCCCTTTTTTACCTTTGACCTCTATGTATGACTTTGACATTTTAGGTACCAAACTGAATCATGCATGCAACTCATCGTCCCATGATAGTTAACATGTTTGCCAAGTAACTTCAAATTCTATTTACAAGTAGGCAAGTTATTGACAAAACCCAAAAAAAGGCCCTTTTTTTTTACCTTTGACCTCTAAGTATGACCTTGACCTTTGAGGTACCAACCTGGGTCATGCGCGCAACACATCGCCTTATATTGGTTCACATTTCTGCCATGTGATTTCAAAATCCATCTCAAAATAAGAAAGTTATTGACCAAATACAAAAAAAAAGGCCCACTTTTTGACCTTTGACCTCTAAGTATGACCTTGACCTTTGAGGTACCGACCTGCCTCATGTCCACCACACATCGTCTCATGATTGTTAATAATTATGCCAAGTAATTATAAAATCCATCTCAAAATTAGAAAGTTATTGACCAAATACCAAAAAAGGCCCCCTTTTTGACCTTTGACCTCTAAGTATGACCTTGACCTTTGAGGAACCGACCTGCCTCATGCGCACCACACATCGTCTTATGGTTGTTAATAATTATGCCAAGTAATTTTAAAATCCATCTCAAAATAAGAAAGTTATTGACCAAATTAATTCAAAAAGTACAAATGCGAGAGTTATGGTTCTTGCGCACTGCACGTCGTCTAATGCTGATTAATATTTATACGAAGTTTCGTGAAGATAGCTCTAACGGTTTTCAAGTTACAGAGCGGACACGAAAGTGTGACAGACGGACAGACAGACGCCCGGGGGAAAAACAATATGTCTCTCCGAAAAAAATTTTTTCGGGGGAGACATAATAACTGCAGTCTACAAAATAAGCTTTTTAAAGCAGAATTAGTCTTAATCTTAGGTGGACTTAATAGCGGAGTTTCACTGTGTGTATATATATAGGAAATATCGTGATTCTGGACCATTTTGAAGATGCTGTGAACTGTCCGGCTTTGATCTGTCAGGCACTGATAGAATCATATATTTTGGCCACAGTGACTTCTGTTCAGTCACAAAGAGTGTAGATCCTGATCAGACTGCTCCTCTGGGTGTCTACAGTGTTTGTTCAGACCTATTTTTTATGAAGTTTTGTGACTTAATTTTCAAGTTTAATATGAGACGTGAACAGCATACTGCAAATAACACTACTCAGAAGAAGAAATTGTGTTAATTGTTTTACTTTCACTCAAAACATTGAGAACCACCTCAATGTGATGATTCTTAGTATCCTTTGAGCAAAACTATGACAAACATCATGGACACATAGCGTTAGATATAATTTTGACCCCCTTAAACCCCACTTTCGTAAAATAAAACTGGGATTTGCAGGGGTATACATTAGGGATGTGATGATTGTCAGAAAATGACTATTGTGATAGTATTGACATTGCAGGAAGAACCATTGCAATACTATTACTATTGCTGACTACTATTGCAATACTATTGCGATACTATAACTATTGCCAGACACATACTTTCTTGTTACAGGAGGAAATGAAAACTATTCAAACCTTAAAACTGTGTTTCTGTATGTATAATTTGCTTAAAAGAATTTAAACAAGAGAATTTGCACAGAGGAACAACTATTGTATGCATTATAGTTATTTGCATAAAAGAATTTAAGGGGAATGGGGAACACCAAGCACATTTTTCTGCCATTTTTCAAAGGGAGACAACTTTTGGGACTTCCTGTTTGCTTTTCTATAGGCTCAGTCCCACCGAAAAATGGGGTCTACTCTTAAAGGAAAGAATTTGCTCCTCAGGAGCAAATTCTTTCCTTTAAGAGTTGACCCCTATTAACATGGGAGACAAAAACACTTTTACACGGGTTGCCTCCCCTGAAGGTGTACCCATTCCCCTTAAACAAGAGAATGTACACAGAGAGACAACTGTTGTAAACTCCTGTTTGGTGTTCTGTCTGACTCTAAAAAGAGAAAACAGCTCCCAGGGAGCATCCTTTTTCCTTTAGTGTAAATCTTACTGAAAGTGCTGGGAAACACATTTAATAGAAGTTGCTTAGTACATGTATACAATTCACAGTGCGAAGTAACATCAGTTTCATATATAAAATAAACATTCCTCTTCAAGAAAACTCTTCCCAAAGGCAATGGAATCTTTGCCTGTCTTCAAAAACACTCCAAACATGATAAAGTGACTAGGCCAGCAATGCATACCGTATTCCTCCCATTCAGCGCCCCTGCTCCTATAAGCACCCCCTCCCTGTTTTTCCAAGAACAAATTAATAATCTCCTCTTCTGCTGTCACATGAAAAAATATTGTGGCTTACCTAAAGTAAAGATTAACCTTTCAGTCATTGCCGTATCTGCTGTAAATCGTATCATGCAAGGTATTTCTACACCCCCCACCTGATATCACAAGAGTGTCTGTGTTGACCACTAGGTACTTTATATGTCTTGATTCCACCATATTCTAATGGAAAACTATTGTATGCAATGGGTTTTAAACCCTCCGTTCTGGGAAGTTTTTGCCTCCAATAAGCGCCCCCTCTTTTTCCACTTTTTTAAGTGCCCGGGGCGCTAAATTGCAGGAATATGGTACTGACAAAAAATCTGAGGAACCTTTTAATATTAGTCGCTGTGTTTCGGTATACAGTCGATTGCATGCAATGGTTAAAGGGAACACCAAAGAGCTCAGAGCTAAAGAAATTTTGAAATCCAAATCAATCCCAGCCAACCAACGACATCATCAGTAACAAGCTCAACCTGCCTTACAATGCCATCCCCGACATTCTAACATCTGTCAACTTACATGTATCTAATCGGTCACATGGTCCAATCCAATCTTTTATTTGTTTCAAGCTCTAAAGCAATCATAATGCACGGAAGGTTCGGCGATTCCATCGAAGAGAATCATGCTTCACGATCGCTTATGAGCTTGAAAAATAACTTGTATTTGATTGGACCATGTGACCGGCTGTTACAAGAAGATTACACACCCCTATACGAAATTTCACGGACAGTTCACGAAACTTACCAGTCGAATAATGCTATTGTTTCACTTTAGTCATTTCACGCTTAATTGTTGCATTCTTTCAGTTGTATGTTTCTTTGATGTTTAGTAAAACATTTTTAAATGAACGTTACAAATAAACAGAAAATCGTACAACGTTTTTATTTTATTTAATTCTTGCTTTCTAGTGCAGTAAGTCCCTCTGCATATTTTGAATACATGGCGTTCAAGATTTAAAATTAATATACGGCTGCATAAAGTTATAAACCATGTCTGGATGCATAAAAATGCCCAAATCAGTTCTGCCGGATAATATTTTTTTTTTTTTTTTGGCAGGACACCTCATCTTTTTCATTTAATGTCTGCTACTGACAAAATAAGAATCCTCTAAAACATCAACCAGAACATTTTTTTGCACTTTTGAAGCGGAAGGGACACATGCTGACTTCCCATGCTTCACGTGCTAATGCCGGCGGCTTGCCCTTTGATAATAAATGGCGCTGTGTAAACACGCATTAATTATTGCTTTTCTTATCACTGGCATGCAGACAACTTGCGGATTAGCGTAATCGTAATACGCGTGGTTGTCCGTGTCAATTATTTTGAAATGAATTAACTTCAAAGTGTTAAGTGCTTCAGAAAGGTGTAAATTTACCAGTTCAATGAAGGAATTTTCAGCTTCTTATAACGACATTGGGTGGCAAGTGGGTAATGCATAACAAATAAACTAGAAATGTGTCAATATGACACACATGCCCCCATCCAGGGGCCCAACTCACAAAAAAAAAAAACACTCATATTACAATAACACCTGTCATTGGACAGCATAACTTGCCCGGAAAAGTGTCCTTGAGGTCATTGGCATAGGTTAATTAAACCATTGAAAAATAACTATCATCATACCAAATATGAACTCAATCCATCAAATGGTTTGGAAAATATGAGCTCTTAAAAATGTTAACATTAAAAAATTTTAAGTCTGCAACCTTGACCTTGAAGTCATGGGGCAGATTGGGGGGATTCCAAATATGAAGCAAACCCATCAAATGGTTCAGGAAAAGGAGCTCTCAAAAAGACATAACATAATCAACATTTAAAATTTCTAAGTGTGTGTACTTGACCTTGAAGTCTAAGGCATGGGTGGGGGTACTGCCAAATAAACATTTTGACCTGTATCTATCATCATGGCAAATATAAATCAAATCCTCATATGGTTTGGAAAATAATAACTCTTTAAAAACTTTAACATTAAATATTTCTAAGTCTGTGACCTTTACCCTGAGGTTATGGGCATGGGCGGGGGTATTGCTGAATGAATCTTTGAACATACATCTATCATTGTACCAAATATGAACCAAATCAATTGTAAGAGTTCAGGTTTTACCTGGTACAAATATCTTAACCTGAGTCTTTAACATTAACAATTTCCAAGTCTGTGACCTTGACCTTGAGGTCATAGGTATGAGTGGGGGTATTGCTGAAAAAAACTTTGCACCTATATCTATCATCATACCAAATATGAACCAAATCCATCATATGTTTTGGAAGATATAAGCTCATAAATAATAAGGTTCTAACTGACTCTTAGTCTATGACCTTGACCTTGAGGACATAGGCATGAGTGGGGTTATTGCTGAATAAAACTTTGCACCTATATATATGATCATACAAAATATGAACCAAACCCGTCTTATACTTTGAAAGATATGAGCTCTTAAATAATACGATTCTACCTGGTACAAATACCGGTACCTTAACCTGAGTCTTCAAATTTAAAAATTTCTCTAAGTTCACGATCTTGACCATGAGGTCATGGGCAAGGGTGGGGGTACTGTTGAATAAAACTTTGGACCTATATCTATCATCATCCAAATTTGAACCAAATGCATCACATGGTTTGGAAAATATGATCTCTAAAAAGTTCAGGCTCTACCTGGTACAAAAACCTTAACCTGAATCTAAAAGGATCACACATTCGTACAGATGGACGTACATTCCGACCCAAGTACACACGTACCTACGGACGCACGTACGGAAAACCGAAAAACTATATGCCCCTGGCATCATCCGAATTCATTCCATTTAAGATGCCACTTCTGGATAAAACCTAGTACCTGTAGGCTACCACCAAATAACAGTTTGGCTGTAATTTTATTGCCTGGCAGACCTGGTATTCATATATTCACTGCCACTGACACGGGAAATTATTGGATTATAATTCGGGCAATAAAGAGTTTGACACTTGACCGGGTACTTGTATGTGTCATCAATGCGCGGGTTGTATTCAGAACACTATCAGCAATAGTCATCAATGTTTGACTTTACCATCAATGCAGTACTATCGGCCCAGTGCCTATCGCAATACATGTACATCGATGGTTCGCTGCATCGTTACACTCCTAGTATACATTATTTTTCTTATTTCAGCTGAAAAACATTGAATGTGGGTACTTGTCAGAACCACCTCGATGAGGTGGTTATAACATACCCACATTTTATGTTTTGAGCAGAAATATGAAAGATATCAGAATTCTTTGTGTGAAAATTTTCTTTTTTTTTCTGGTGACAAAAGTTTCCATATACATGTATTTGAATAGGCAGTACACACCCAAAGTTCCTCTTTGTGGTCTTGTCTTGATGAGAGTATAAGATGATGCCCAGTCACACTCAGTGTTCCCTCCACATCAGCACAAAATGGTCGCCTCATAACCACATTGTCCACCTTGGGTGTTTTAATAAACTCTGCAAACTCCATACTCTTTCTGCTGTAAAAAACACAAGGTTTGTTGTTTACTGTAACTGACAGAAGAATGAAGGGAGATAACACAGAGAACATTTGTTGATTTGTTTTTTATCCCTTAAGATGCCAAAAAAATGCAACTGCATATGTGTATGTTATTATTGTCACCTGTCATCTGCTACATCTTCTTGCAAACTTTTCAAACATACTTTTGCATATACAAATAGGTGTCATAGGGTATAGGTATATAGCACACTTGTACTGCCTAGTGGTACAAGCCGGCTTTTATAGCGACGTGGTAGAGTGTTGGCATGTCGATCCGGCGGATCGGGTTCGATCCCTGGCCGGGCAAAGGTGATTAGCATTTTTTCACCTGTTACATTTGGCGCCTACCGTAAATAACCCACATGTGCATTAATACTCCTTGAGTATCATTTCACATGATTCCCGGATACCCAGAAATTCAAGGACGAATTTCACTGTGGAGGGGGAGAATGTCTTAGGTATAGGTATATAGCACACTTGTACTGCCTTGCGGTACAAGCCAGCTTTTATAGCGACATGGTAGAGTGTTGGCCTGTCGATCCAGCAGACCAGGTTCAATCCCCGGCCGGGTAAAGGTGATTAGCATTTTTTTCGCCTGTTACATAGGCAAACAGTGAGGACCTAGATCAGACTGCCCCTCTAGGAGCAGCAGTGTTCACTGTTCAATGTGGATTAAGGGACCCTAGGAAAAGGGGGCCATTTGGAAATTTAGGGGACCCATAGATAATACTATACAGTTGAACCTGCGGGGGCGACCACCTGTCTTTAGCGATTTCCTGTCTTGAACGACCGTCATGCAATCCTCCCGAGCGATTTTCAATGTTAAATTACCTGTCCTGAGTGCCCACCTGCCCAACGCGACCAACGACCGCTTAAAACTTGTCCAAATTGTAAAATTTCCCTGCCTTGTGCGACCAAATAAGTTTACTGTGACACCGGAAGATCAACCGGTGCACCAGTACAAATAATTACCTCTCTTCATGTTGTCTTTGGAAACCGAAATTATGACACTGATTATGACAAGTGAGGGGATTAAAATTAATCGTTTGCCAATTATAATCGATACATGCGCTGATTGACGCTAATTGGATTGTTTGGTCATAATGCGTGACGCGACTTAACGTTTGAATAGGCGCGAAAATATACCGAACGAATTACGGCCGTCTCGGAAAACTATCATTCCGACTTGTATCGGCGGCTGGGTAAACTGCCACCATGACTTGTATCGGCGTCACGGCAAACTACTATCACGAGTTGAACATATTTGTGTAGTCTATTTTTAATTGTTTCATCTTTAAACACCTTATTTCCAAAATCTTTTGAATTCATAGTTTTCACATTACATTTAAATTAATATTCATTTTTTTTTATTCATTTTAAAATAACCTTTTAGAAGCAACACTTTTCTGTAGATAAATGCATATATTTCAACAATGATCTCATAAATTGCATAGTGTGATTTAAAAAAAAACGAAAAAAAAAAACATCTTGATTTATCCTCCCTGCCTTAAGAGACCACCTGTCTTGAGAGACCACTTTTTGTTTTTCCCAAAGGAGGTCTCTCAAGACAGGTTTGACTGTATATAACTGCCAGATTCATCTTTAGTTTTAGGCTGCATGATTAAAATGGAGACAACATGTAAAAAAAAAATTTTGTTGTTGTTTTTTATTTTCGAATTTTGTCCAATATATTTTCTTCATCTATGCAAGTAAAGAGTAGAAGGTCTATGTACTCGTTTTGTTTTGAACAAAATCCAATTAAATTTATTGGTGTTATTTATTTATTTATGTAAGATGTTGGCTTTTTTAAGTTATAAATTAAATCATCACACGTTAATGATCTTTTTGTATATTGGTGATTAACTGAGTGCCGGTGCATGACCTTAATTAGTTGAGAAAACACGCGTGAAATGCGAGTGTCTGTTATTCACCATATTTGCATTATTTGCTGGCTCCCAGCTTGCACATTGTCAATATTGGAAAAACAGGTAACCAGACTTCAAGGTCAGGGGGGTCTGGTTACCTGTTTTTCCAACATTGATAACGTTCAGACAAGGAACCAGCAGATAATGCAAATAAGGTTACTTATGGAGTTGGGATAATTTTTTTAAGCCCTTTGACTTCGTCTGCGAAGTCTGTTAATGTAAAAAAATATCCAAATACATTATAATTGGTATGCTTTAGTTTCAAGGAAGTCTTTTAAATGTCAGCAATCAATGTATATCAGGTGCTCAGAGACACCATTCCGTCACTTATCTTTTTAATTGCTCATAAGGATTGTCAAAGGATTTAAAAATCAAAGCGCCAAAAGGCACTGAAATGACAGATTCTATGAGAAAATCAAAACACTGTGAAAACTTACAGACAACCTTTCTAAAAAGCTCTTAAAATTTAGAAAAGTAGTTCTGCAAATTCCATTGTATGATATGTTTGCAGATGTCTATACACCGGTGGTATCATGAAATGCCATTCGATGTTTCAAATTTTGGAAAGAAACTATTTACGTTTTCAAAACCAAACATTAAAATTCAAGTTTTAACAATGCTACCGTCAATTACTAACATTTTTGTCTGGTCGGTTGTGGATACCCCCCAAAAAAGATACTCTTTTTTTCACAAAGAGATCGGAGGAGAAAGTCTGGTCAGTCTAGTACATGAATTCCATTGGCTTGAAGACATTTTTGAGTAAGACCAGCACTATAAACCCGCGCGCAATCCTGCTGGATTAGATATCCCGGATTCTGAGCGTAAACAAATAAATGGAACCACGTGAGGCCGACGCACTTGATTGATGTAACATCTCGCTGTTTAGTTAACATCTCAGCCATGATCTTGAATGTTCTTAATGTCGCTAGCTACATGCAATGGCTCGACATACCATTTCGCTATAAATTCCATCCGATATGTCATGCTCTATTAGGAACGCGTCGCCTCGGCATACCTTACACCTATATGTCGAAACATCCCGAAACGACAATCGGTGTGATTTACACTGAAGTGCGATGTGCCACTGAAACGCATATCACGCGAGTCGCTTTGACGCCAATATACACGTACGTATTTCATGCACCAGCCTAAGTGTTCCGTACTGTGTCGACGTCTTAATTTTGGTCACGACAGGGACGTCTAGCTCTCAAAAGTGCATCGCACAAGGGCGACGAACAGTGTCAGTGCGTATTAGTCGGTAGTTGAGAGTGTGTGTGTGTGAATTCGGGTTAAACGTCGCTTTCAACAATTTTTCAGTCATATCACGACGCTGTCTGGTTGCGACAGGGAGCTTAATGCTCAGTTTTATAGTGCTGCCTCACTGAAGTATCATGTCCCAGACACATTACATGATACAACACCTAGTTACATTATCCTGACACTGGGTCGACCACTCCTAGGTCTTCCCCGTAAATCTGAGTGCCAGGCGAGGAGCAGCTAGTACCATTTTTAACGACTTTGGTATGTCGCGGCCCGGGATTGAAATCTGCTTCGCATAGGCGCCTGTCGGATGAATCGATCTTGACGTACGGACGTCGGTCTTCCGCTACGTCGACGTCCACTAGCGTCTTCTGTTGTTAGTAAGATGTCGCTCCAACAGACAAATAGATCACACACATGTGGCACCCAAAATCAGAGTCAACGCCATCCGCTTTCCGACCAGCTTCTTACTGTCCATTAGAAGCCTCCGTGGTGTAGTGTTTATGCTACTCACCTTGTAAACCAGGGATCGCAGGATCGATCCCGGACTTCTCCAGACTTTCGGATGTGTCTTTAAACCGAGGCATCGTCTCCGTATGACCTTAGCTGTTGGTGGGACGTAAAACTCAAACACTCACTCACTCTAACTGTCCAGGGTTTAATGAAAATGTTGCAATACGTTCTCACTTGATGCTTTTTGAGAACAAAATACAATTTCTTCTTTTCTAGGCACAACCTTACATCGCACATCAAAAGTTTGATCCTGAACATGTGGTTTCTATCAGTGCTGGTGTAAAGGTTGTACACAGGATCGTTGGCCCTAGCCCATCGGGGCTTAAAGAAATAGATGGGCTGCATGATGCTTCCACGCAGAGCTGAAACCGACCCGCACACGAGTACTGGTAATCTGCTTAGAGCATCTAAGCCTGCCCAGGCAAAGCGGCGCGAGTCCATGCATATAAACCCTATTGGTTTCATTGGGCGGCAGGGCTTGAAATGTCATTTCATCTCAGTTTGGGGTAAAAGTCCCACAAAATTGGAAGCAACGTGTCCAAAATGACCTATACAGTGTTGACGGGGAAGTTAAACCTAAAATCAAACAAAACAAAACACAGGATCGTGGCGGGACTGGTAACCATACGTCACGGTTGATTGATTTAACCTTTTTAGCTTAAGGGCATGGTGCCTAAGCGTGTTGTAATCATGCAATCGTTTGGTTTCAGAAGCAAAGCACCGAAAGTGTTGGGGGATGTAGGTTGGGGTGAAAGCCCTGGGCTGAGATAAAACTGTTTAATTTAACTCTGAAATTCCAAACAAATACGGTGAAGATTTTGATAAGAAGCGGGTCCTGCAGCGTCCGAACTTGGTCTACACTGTTTGCCAAGCTCACCCTATGATTCCAGGATGGCCCTCTTCAGTCTTATGGAATACCCTGATCTCACTGCGGCTATTTTCTGCAAGAAAAAGGTTATTCTGAGAAGTCAGTGATAGTCACGTAGACGTTAGCTCTGAACCGCTTTTTTATTAGTAACTTCGGGTCGAATGCCAAACAATCAAACCAAACATAGCCGGGTCGTTTGTCAGTCTTGGGTGCATGTAAGTGTTATATGTAAAATCTGCACTTGAATAAACTGTTCGATCTGGCAAACAATGAAGACTAAGATCAAACGCCACAGAACACGGTGCTGATCTTGTTCTACATTTTTGCATGAGTTACTAACATCTTAAGTTTAAACGGATCAGTCCAAGTCCTCGTTCATGACCAGCCTGCATTTAGAGACAATCGGCTTGAGTGTTGTCAGTGCTTTGATTTATTCACTGCCTTGAGTTTCTGGAGTGTACTCTTCCATCACTGAAGTTGGGCTTGTCCATTCTGCTAAATATGGCATCTAGAAATATATCATAGGACCTGCACTGTTTGCATAGGTATCTGTACCATATTCCAGGGTTGAAAGGGACAGCCTCTCGCAAAGACTGATATACACCTAGTTGTAACTGACCTAGACTTGACCTCGAATGTCGGAAAACCCATTAATATTCTGGTCTGCAACTGACTGGCTGGTAAATATTGACAGCACTGTTAGAAAACAGTGTAAAAACAGGGTTGAAAGGGACAGCCTCTCGCAAAGACTGATATACACCTAGTTGTAACTGACCTAGACTTGACCTCGAATGTCGGAAAACCCATTAATATTCTGGTCTGCAGCTGACTGGCTGGTAAATATTGACAGCACTGTTAGAAAACAGTGTAAAACCTGAACAGACGTCTGAGCAGACGCCGCATTGATCTCGCATGATGCAGCTGATTCGTGTGAAATGCCGAATCTATTCTCTGACAGGTAAGATAAAATCGTCAAGTCGTCTGCTTCAAAAGTTTGTATTGCGATTATAGGATGTACAATTTTGATAACTGCGCCAAACCGGACTACATTTTGGCGGACTCATATTTCTTTGGCGGTCAAAGCCGGAAGAAAGTTGTAAGAAAGCCGGTACTACTTTACAACACGCAGGATAGCTAGAAACGACAGATAGAATCTGTCATTAAAAATCTTTTTTTATTGCCCACTGCATGTGACAAAGAAGACATATCAACGTGGGTGCAATTTCATGAGGTTTATGCAAAATCTCGTTTACGTCGATGCTAAGTCATCACATTGTACCGACGTTGATTTAATGTAGCCTTGGCCCCAAGTCAGGGTTCAACATTAACTTTTTAAATAACTGGACAAGGTGGTCCTGTAACTTTCGGGATGCACTGGACTTGATCTAAGTTCAATTGGACCGAAGAAATGATGAGAATCATACTAAACCGATACAGTTCTACAGTCATCAGATTATTTCTATTATTAATCATTTACATAGTAACAAGAATTCCGCCGAAGGCTATGTCCCGCCTGTGGTAAACTTGAACCTTAGGGTGAACGCTAGGGTGGTCGCAAATGTTGACGCCTTCAAGGCCCTTGACGAACGGACGGACGAATGAACAGACGGAAAACCGGGCACCTATATCGCGCCATGCTAATAGCAGGCGCGACAAAAACAGCAACAAACTGAAAACAGAAACATTTTATGGTAACTGAGTTAAAACATGGAGTTTAATAAATGTGGTGGCAGATTTTCAACTGGACCATTCGGACCAGCCAGCCAGACCTTACTAGACCTGACCAGCTTTTCACTAGACAATGTCCATCGGTCTTGGGTTAATGTCGAACCCTGCATGTGCCTGCTGTGTGATTGTCATCTGACGTAAATCTACAATTTCACATATAACTGCAGTAAAAATGTTCTCAGATAATATTATCAAATCCTAATCACGCCACCTCGTTGGTGCTAACTGGAAACATGGCTATGAAAAGAACTTTTAACACTTGTCCTGCTGAATATTTTAATCTGCCACACCCACTACTGATTATCAACCAATCTGATTACTCAATGCAAATTATTGCAACAAATTAATGAGCTGAATGACAAACAATAAAGATCCTGATCAGATGGCTTTTTCAGAAGCCATCTGATCTGGATCTTCGTTGTTTCAAAGATAAGGCATATCCGGGCTCAGCAGGACAAGGGTTAACATTCTTTCATTGGGCTATTCGTAAACATGGCTAACGTGAAAAGCCGTGTAAAAAATATTCCAAATATGCTTTGTTCTCCCAAGACCGTGCCCCTAAGCAATTAAAAATAAAAGTATCTTCCATATCACTTAAATATTTTTTTCAGTTTACTTTATCCATTTAATCTGCAATATTCAAGTCACTAACTAAGAGCTTAGTTTTCCAACAAAAAATTCTGTATAGTACTTTATTCCCACTTTTTCTAGGTCACCATGCTGCCATTTTGTTTAATGATGTTTGTCATTCAGATGTTAAACACTTTCTAATTGGCTATTTAAAAATAACACACCTGTATTTTAGATGGTTTACAGTTAACCGGTCATATGATGGTCAGGTGACCTTAATGTCTGCGCGAGCGGTTGGCTGCCATTTTTAAACAAAATAATGTAAATAAATAGGACTTTTTTCAATGAAGGTGTGTGTGTGAATTCGGGTTTCAACAATTTTTCAGTCATATCACGACGGTGTCTGGTTGCGACAGGGAGCTCAATGCTCACTTTTATAGTGCTGCCTCACTGAAGTATCATGTCCCAGACACATTTCATGATACCACACCCAGTCACATTATCCTGACACTGGGTGGACCAGTCCTAGCTCTACCCCGTAAATCTGAGTGCCAAGCGAGGAGCAGCTAATACCATTCTTAACGACTTTGGTATGTCGCGGCCCGGGATCGAACCCGTGACCTCCCGTTCCCCGGAGCAGACACTCTACCAACTGAACTAACGGGGCCGGTTTTTCAATGAAGGTATTTTAACAGATGCATATTTAAAGAACAAGAGCACCGCATGCGGGTGTCAACGCTCGGCTGCAAAAAATCTAAGTCGAAAAAGGGGCACATTTGCGCCAAAAACATTTTGAGGGTTACCCCACCTATTGGTATGAGTTCCCCTTTTCATAATGAGTCGGAGTTTCAAGTAAATATGTTCAGTAATGACAGAGATATCAAATGTCCAAGGTTTGTGCACGACGACGCAGACGCAGACGACCATGACGCCAGAGCTATGACAATACCTCGTCGTTTTCTTCGAAAACAGCCGAGCTAAAAATAATAAATTCATCACGTGACTCGGACCCATCAATACCCGGACTTGTAACTACAGTGCTGATACCTATTTTGTCGATATGATGATATCGTGGCTCTGACTTAACCTGTATGGACGGATCCAGCTTTTCCAACCCACAGAATGATATCGCTTTTTCAGTTTATCAGAATTTTACCTATAGCGGATCTAGCTGCGGCAAATTTTGGGTAGCCCGATTTTAAGGTCATTTTTAACCCTTATCTTGCTGTTCACCACAAACCCTATCTTTGAAAACAATGTAGATCCAGATCAGATGGCTTTTGAATCTGATCAGGATCTACATTGTTTGGCATTCACTTTATAATTTTGTTGCAATAAATTACATCAAGTAATTTGATTGGCTGATAGACAGAAATGGGTGTGGCTTAAATGAATATTCAGCAAGATAAGGGTTAATGTTTATTCCAAATAACTACAATTTCCATTTAAATACGGAGGAAAAAAAACGGAATATGAAATCCCTGTTTTGTTGTGCATGTAAGCATAGAATACCTCTTTGATATACCGGGTTTGTGATTAGTAAAACCTGTCAGATCAAAGATGCAAAAATAAAAAAAAATGTAATTGGCCATTAGCAGTTTTGTTAATCGCTTAACTGGTAAATTAAATGTATTAATCATGATATTAAGTATCTGCCCAACAATAATAATCATAATAATAATAACAAGAAAGCAGTCTGGAGGACGGCCAAATCCCCCGCCGCATTTGTATCAAGGCTCAACCTTGTGACCTTCGCCTGTGACCTTGACCTTGAGTTGGCATGGTTAGGTCACTGAGGGGGATAATTGACCCAAAGTTTAATGATAATCGTTTTAGGGGTAAAGGAGTTATGGAACGGACAAAAAATTCAAAGTTTTAAACTCGTGACCTTCAAATGTGACCTTGATCTTGAGTTGGCATGGTTCATTTATAGGTTCTGCACACCAGCTCACTGAGAGGTAAAATTGACCAAAGTTTAATGAAAATCTATTTAAAGGTTCAGGAGATACGGAGCGGACAAGAAAAAGTTAAGGACAGACAGACGGACGGACGAACAAAATGTCAGACGGACGAACGGACATGGGTTCTGCACATCTGCTCACTGTGAAGAATATTTGACCAAAGTTTAATGAAAATCCTTCCAAGGGTAAAGGAGATATGGAACGGACAAAAAATTCCAAGTTTCAAACTTGTGACCTTCAACCATGACCTGACCTTGAGTTGGCATGCTTCATTTATGGGTTCTGCACACCAGCTCACTGAGACGAATAATTGACCAAAGTTTAATGAAAATCTATCAAAGGGTTCGGGAGATATGGAGCGGACTTGAAAGTGTTATGGACAGACAGACGGACGGACAGACAGACAAAGGCCATTCCTATAATCCCCGCTCCGCTTCGTGGCGGGGGATTAACAACTAGACTGCGCAGTCGATGGTATACCATTGCAAATACCAGCTTTTTCTATGAATGACACTAAAGATATGGCAATGTCATACGGTACTATTTGACCTTTGACCTTGGGGCCATGTTGGGGTCAAGGTCACAAAAAAGTAGCCCACTGCCATCTACATACCATGTACTATCCACATGCAAAGTTTCGAAAGTGTAACTTAAGATACGGTATGGCAAAGTCATACTTTTTGACCTTTGACCTTAAGGCCATGTTGGTGTCGCGCCTCCGCCCATCGGGGCTTGAAGAAATAGATGGGCTGCATGATGCTTCCACGCAGAGCTGAAACCGGCTGGACGCGAGTACTGGTAAACCGCTTATAGGATCTAGGCCTGCCCATGCAAAGCGGTGTGAGTCAGTCCGTCCATGCTTTTAAACCCTATTGGTTTCATTGGGCGACAGGGCATGTGATGTCAATTCATCTCAATGTCGGGTAAAAGTCATACAAAATTGGAAGCAACGTCTCCAAAATGACCTATACAGTGTTGACGGGGACGTTAAACCTCAAATCAAACAAACAAACAAAACCATGTTGGGGTCAAGGTCACAAAAAAGTAGCCCACTGCCATCTACATACCATGTACTATCCACATGCAAAGTTTCAAGTGTAACTTAAGATATGGCAAAGCCATACTTTTTTGACCTTTGACCTTGGGGCCATGTTGGGGTCAAGGTCACAAAAAAGTAGCCCACTGCCATCAACATACCATGTACTATCCACATGCAAAGTTTCAAAAGTGTAACTTAAGATATGGCAAAGTCATACTTTTTTGACCTTTGACCTTGGGGCCATGTTGGGGTCAAGGTCACAAAAAGTAGCCCACTGCCATCTACATACCATGTACTATCCACATGCAAAGTTTCAAAAGTGTAACTTCAGTGGTTGCAGAGGAGATCCATTTACAAGAAATGTGACGGATGGACGGACTGACGCCCACTCAACTCTGGTACGAAAACAATATACCCGATTTTTCTTCGAAAAAGCGGGTATAATAAAATCAATCAAATTTAAGTTCACGCACCTTGATACGCACAACTGAGTGCCGTGCCAATTACAGCCTTAAATAGAAGATCATATCACTCTGCCGAAAGATTGCAGAATATATGCTTTTGATTTTTAAGACAATTTCGTGGCCCCCGCCCATAGGGGCTTGAAGAAATATATGGGCTGCATGATGCTTCCACGCAGAGCTGAATCCGGCCCGCACACTAGTACTGGTAAACCGCTTAGAGGAACTAAGCCTGTCCAGGAACCGCGGTGCGAGGCGGACCGTCCATGCTAATAAACCCCTATTGGTTTCATTGGGCGACAGGGCTTGAGATGTCATTTCATCTCAATGTCGGTTAAAAGTCCCACAAAATTTGAAGCAACGTCTCCAAAATGACCTTTACAGTGTTGACGGGGACGTTAAACCTCAAATCAACCAACCAACCAACTTATTCTTAATGTTAATTGATATATTGTTCAAAGACGACTCATATTTGCGATTGTTTATCACGGGTAATTATCGCTTTCTACTCGACTGATTTCAGCAAATCCAAATGGACACAGGAAGTGACGTAAGCAATCTCAGCACCCGCGACATGAAAATTATCAGAAACCGACAGATTCAAGTCCGGGTATTGATGGGTCCGAGCATGTGACAACAAGAATGAGTATGTAGATGCACTTTTTACTGGTTTCTGTCGCACTTTCTACTGCTGTGAGTTACCATGAATAGCCACAGAAAAAAATTCAACATAACATATTCGCGAAACTTGTTTCCACCAGCAACAACAGCACGTGAAAATAAAAAGCACGAATCAGAATTGTTACTGGTGACACGTCAAATGACATTCACACACCAGGACCTGTGATGTGGGAAGTTAGTCCCTAGCTCTAACCAAAGAGGTAAATTTAGCTACACAATCATCAGCACCTTCAGCTGTCGAAATAATCGAATCAGGAAGGGCATTCCAATCTCTAATGGTTCTGGGGAAGAACGACTCTTTATAAATGTCAGTTCTTGCGCTAAGGGTCTGAAACGCCAACGAATGGTGATTTCTACAGTGTCTAGCTGGGGGAACAAGGTCATCTTTTGGAATGCTGGCAGCACCCTTTAGACCTTTGAATAAAAGGATTAGCCTACTGTCTTTTCTCCTTTTCTTGAGAGACTCCCATTTTAATTTTCCAAGTATTCCAGTCATGCTCCCAGTTTCAAAGCAGTAATTGCCTGTTACAAATCTAGCAGCTCTATTCTGAACTTTCTCAATTTCATCATTAAGGACCACTCCACTGGGGTCCCAGATACAACTACCATATTCCAAGATTGGGTGAACAAGACCTTTATATGCTGCCTCTTTTACATCCTGAGGGCACTGATGAAGATTTCGCCTCAGGAAACCAAGCGTTCTGTTTGCCTTAGTACACATGTTGCTAATATGAGTATTCCATCTCAAGTTGTGTGAGATTGTCACTCCAAGGTATTTAATGGAGTCCACATTCTCGAGGACCGTTCCCTCTAAGGTGTAAGAAGCCTCAACTTTATTAGATCTCTTCCTAGTTATCTGCATAATATTGCATTTAACTGGCTGAAATCTCATGCCCCATTTACGTGCCCAACATCCTAATCTATCTATGTCAGCCTGAAGTTTCAATGAGTCATCTGTATCTCTAATTTCCCGGTAACAAACACAGTCATCTGCGAACAGTCACGAGCTGACAAGAAAGCAGTCTGATTAGAATAAGCCATATATAATATAATGAATATTCAACAGCTACTCTGCTGAAAAAAAAAGAAATAAAATCTGGTTGAAATGACCAAAGCCGAAACGACCCAGGCCCGAAAGGACTCTCCAAAATAGGCCGAAATGACCCAAGTACAATTTAAGGCCGAAACGACTCAGGACCGAAACGTTTCAACTGGGAAATCTGGTAATGGCCAAATATGACCGACTCAGTATAGGAAGATAGATAGATCAGTAGAAAGTAAGAAAGAATTAAATCACTGCGGTCGTACTTAAACCAATGTCTCGCTCATTTTCAAAATATGCCAAAATCTACACGATTTTTTTTTGCATAAATTTATAACCGGAAGCAGGAAGTGCAGACGATTTTTTTCTGATTGACTGCTTCTTTGCTAGATTGGTTCCCCTTCGTTATTACCTCCCCTTCGGTACGCACATAACGATAGGTAGCGAGTAAATTGATTTGAGGTAGAGAATCCTACTCTTACCACTGCGCATGCCTACAAGAGCGCGTCTGTTAATTTAAAATACTGCAGAAGTGGGTCAGCTGGCTGTGTATTACTCATTGTATATTGCATCTGCGAGTGTTAAAAAGATACATATTTCAAGATAATGATAAGAATATCACTAGTCTATGTAAAATAAATTATTATAAATTATTGCAGTATACTAAGTGTCGATCTTTTTGTTTCTTCAGACATTACTGACTCAGCAGTTAACCTTGTTGAACTCGGGTATTTCCAATACCGCGTCAGTGCTTATGCTATAAATAGACGTAATGTCTTCTGCTAGCTACCAATCGTTATGTTGTAGCCACCTAGCGGAGACATTTACGACAAGGGAACCAATCTACTTCTTTGCGGTTGGTCCAAATAGCGAAAGGAACCTTCCTTTCGTCGGGACGGACGGAAGGGACTATGTTTGTTTGATTTGAGGTTTAACGTCCCAGTCAACACTGTAAAGGTCATTTTGGAGACGTTGCTTCCTATTTGTGGGACTTTTACCCGGGTCGGTATAAAACGCAGCACTTTAGTGCAGCTATAATATGAACTTAGGCACAGCCTAGATGCGGACATGAACATTTTTGCATGAGTTGTCATTTCGTTAAAAAAAAATTAACTGCAACTGAAACAATAGAACAGAAACACAACAGGAAATGAAATGTGAACGGAATAAGGTAACAGGATAGCAACTGACATACCAATGCTAAATACTGTGATGGTTTTTCAGCCAGACACATCATGAGGGAAAGGGCTGTAACTGATGTGGGTCACTGCATATGATGTCTGAAAGGCAGTAAGATGTAAAATGTAAGCATTGGATATGCTATGTGTGAAGCTGAAATGCATATGAAGTCATCAAAAAATGTGAAATAATTTGTGACATTGTCATGATTGTGAACTTGTAAATTGTCCAAACAGGACACCATTTTATATGGTTGTTAGTGAATTATGTAAACTGTTAAGAGTACTACTGAAATCTATAGGAAAATGCAGCCAATAAGGAAATCATAGGTAATTATGCAGCTATTATAGAAAACAGTATAAAATGCAGCCGCATATGCAGCCAATATATAATATATAGTGTAGTAGTCACTTTTCGCTTTTCAATTAAAAATTATCTAATATTTTCATACATCTTCTCAAAACATAGATTGTGAGAACCGCCTCAGGGAGGCTGTTCTAACCAGTACCCACAATCTATATTTTACCCACAATATATGTTTTTGAGCAGCAATATGAAGACTAATGTACACACCTGAAAACCATTTTAGCTATATGAATGTTGGGTTTAATGGGATCAAAATTAAATAGGCGTATTCTCGTTATGTCTTGATGAACCTGTGCCTCTCCATCTTTGTTTTGTTTGAATAAAGATTGCAGATTAAACTGATGCCTCAGCCCCATCTCATATAGAGAAAACGGGGGTTTGGTGGAGGGATACATTATTTTTCTTATATCTGCTCTTAGACATATTAGGTTGTGAGTCCTCAATAGAACCGCCTCAATGAGGTCACCTCAATGGGGTGGTTCTAACGAGCACCACAACCTATGTTTGCAGTAAAAATAAGTCATTTTGGAGACGTTGCTTCCAATTTTGTGGGACTTTTATCCGACATTGAGATGAAATATGACATCCCAAGCCCTGCCGCCCAATGAAACCAATAGGGTTATAAGCACTGCTTTTCCTAGACAGGCTTAGATCCTCTAAGTGGTTTACCAGTACTCAGGTTTCATCTCTGCGTGGAAACATCATGCAGCCGATCTATTTCTTCAAGCCCTGTTGGGCGGGGGTCAAGCGTAACAGTTTATAACGTCAAACAAGAATGCTCTCAAACCGGATGTATCTTGGCAATAAGAATAAGACATAGAAACGAACAAAATAAAGAGAACATATTAACTTCATTTTAGCTTGTAAATACAAAAATGCATAACATGAGAAAACATATGGAAAACATATGGAAAACAACCTAACAGTTACATTTGAGCAATCACACAAGCGGGTTCCCAGTACTCAGTTGCGGCTATTTTCAGCTCTGCGTGGATGCATCATGCAGCCCAACTATCTCTTCAAGCCCCAGTTATATAAATCCATGTACATGTACCAGAAACCCCAAAACGTGTATTTGGCAAACAGTGTAGGCCAAGATCAGATGCCGCAGAACATGGCCTCTGATCAGGACCTACATTGTTCGCAAAAAGGAAAGGCCCATCACGTTAACAAGTCGGTGAAATATAGACCCCGCTAAACCCCACTTTATATAGAGAAAACTGGGGTTATGGGGGTATACATTATTTGCCTGGTTCGATCCCGGGCCGCGACATACCAAACTCGTTAAAAATGGTACTAGCTGCTCCTCGCTTTGCACTCAGAGTTACGGGGTAGAGCTAGGACTGGTCGACCCAGTGTCAGGATAATGTGACTGGGTGTGGTATCATGTAATGTGTCTGGGACATGCTACTTCGGTGAGGCAGCACTATAAAAGTGAGCATTGAGCTCCCTGTCGCAACCAGACACCGTCGTGATATGACTGAAAAATTGTTGAAAGCGACGTTAAACCCGAATTCACACACACACACACACACACACACACACACACACACACACACACACACACACACACACACACACACACACACACACACACACACACATTGTTTGCCTTATTTCTGCTCCAAGACATAGGTTGTGGGTACGAGTTAGAACCGCCTCAATGAGGCGGTTCTAACGAGCACCCAAAACCTATGTCTGGAGTTTAAATAAGAAAAATATCACAAATTTTCGTCAGAAAAATTACCCTTTTTTTAAGTTTGAAAAATGCACTATCTCACACGGATGTTTTCTTGTAATGCATTTTTCTAATAAATTTTGAAGAAAACACAACCTGACACCCCTGAATTTTGGAATGTACTCTTGCTATATATAAGAAGGAAGATTCCATTTGGTACCAGAAGGGTTAAAGTTGTAAAATACAATATATACAAATATGCATGTATAATTTGAGTTAATTTGTATCTCTCAATGCATTGGTCAGTTACATTGTATAAATTTATGCTGGATTCTTCACCATTCCAAAAACCTCTTGGTTATGAGCAATATACTGTTCACACACATCCCTAAAGGTGTGAAAAACAGAAGTTTACCTGTACTTATCTGTGTGATGTTTTAACAAGATCACTACTGTTCACACACATCCCTAAAGGTGTGAAAAACAGAAGTTTACCTGTATTAATCTGTGTGATGTTTTAACAAGATCACTGAATAGAGAGTTTTAATCAAGTCAAGTCAAGTAGATTTTATTAGGGCTCAAACAAAGATATGTTCATTGCCCTCATACTGAGGCGGTTATACATACTCGAAACAAATCAAAAAACATATCAATAATAATTTAATAATTTGGTAATGTGCAGCTCTATTTTCTTCAGATATTTAAGAAGATAATTTTGGAAAAATTGAATATGATATAAAGCAGCATTACGTCCATACTGTAATCATTAATGTGATTTTTATTTCCTATAATTAATAATGAAAATAGAAATGCCAGATAATATGAGAATCAGGAAAATTAAAGACAAGAGAGAATTACTAAATACCTTCTAGCAAGAAGCAAAAAAGGCACAATACACATAGACTACGATATAATAATTCTGCTATTAAGACCACTTTCCAGACTTCTAAAAAGTGGTCTTATTAGCGGGGTGGTCCTAACAATGGAATTGGTGAATAAAATATTATTGGCAAGATTGATTTAAATTCGTATTAAATTCGTAGTCTATGTGTATTGTGCCTTTTTTGAGGCAAATAATGTGTACCCCCATAAACCCCAGTTTTCTATATATATAAAGTTGGGTTTAGGGGGTCTTTATTTCACAGACATGTTAACGTGATGGGCCTTTCCTTTTTGCAAACAGTGTAGGTCCTGAACAGAGGCCATGTTCTGAGGCATCTGATCTGGGTCTACACTGTTTGCCAAATACCCGTTTTGGGGTTTCTAGTACTTAGATTTATATAACTGGGACTTGAAGCGACAGATGGTGCTGCATTTTGCATCCACGCAGAGCTGAAACCGGCCGCGAACGAGTACTGGCAACCCGCCTAGAGGATATTTTTTTTTCTTTGATTTTGGTTTTACGGCCCTTTCAAGATTATTTCACTCATATCTAGCCGATCGTTAATCAGAGGTGGGCGAAAACCGGAGTACCCGGAGAAAAACCACCTGACCTTCCGTTGCAGAACTTGGCGTCTCACATGTGACCCGAGCGAGGCTCGAACCACAGCGGTGAGAGACCTAATGATCAAGAGTCAGCGCTCTTAACCACTAGGCCACGGAGGCCCGTCGCCTAGAGAATATAATCTTGTGTGATTGCTCAGGTTGTTTTCCATATGTTTTCCATATGTTTTCTCATATTATGCATTTTTGTATTTACAAGCTAAAATGAAGTTAATAATTATGTTATCTTTATATTGTTCTTTTCTATGTCTGATTCTTATTGCCAAGATACGTCTGGTTTGAGAGTATTCTTGTTTGACGTTATATACTGTTACGCTCGAACCCCGCCCAACAGGGCTTGGAGAAATAGATTGGCTGCATGATGTTTCCACAAAGAGATGAAACCAGAGTACTGGTAAACCACTTAGAGGATCTAAGTCTGTCCAGGAATAACAGTGCTTATAAACCCTATTGGTTTCATTGGGCGGCAGGGCTTGGGATGTCATATTTCATCTCAATGTCGGATGAAAGTCCCGCAAAATTGGAAGCAACGTCTCCAAAATGACCTCTTTTTACTGCAAACATAGGTTGTGGTGCTCGTTAAAACCGCCTCATTGAGGCGGTTCTATTGAGGACTCACAACCTATGTCTAAGAGCAGAAAAATAATGTATCCCTCCACCTAACCCCTGTTGTCTCTATATAAACTGGGGCTTAGGCATCAGTTTAATCTGCAATCTTTATTCAAACAACACAAAGATGTAGAGGCCCAGGTTCATCAAGACATAACAAGAACACGCCTATTTAATTTTGATCACATTAAACCCAACATTTATATAGCTAAAATGGTTTTCAGGTATGTACATTAGTCTTCATATTTCTGCTCAAAACAATATATTGTGGGTAAAACATAGATTGTGGGTACTGGTTAGAACAGCCTCCCTGAGTCGGTTCTCACAATCTATGTTTTGAGCAGATGCATGAAAATATAAGATATTTTTTAACTGAAAAGCGAAAAGTGAATACTACACTATATAATATATATTGGCTGCATATGCGACTGCATTTTATACTGTTTTCTATAATAGCTGCATTACCTATGATTTCCTTATTGGCTGCATTTTCCTATATTTTTAATATAGCTGCACTAAAAAGCTGCGTTTTATACCGACCCCTTTTACCCGACCTTGAGATGAAATGACATCTCAAGCCCTGCAGCCCCATGAAACCAATAGGGTTTATTAGCATGGACGGGCCGACTCGCACCGCTTTGCCTGGGCAGGCTTAGATCCTCTAAGCGGTTAACCAGTACTCATGTGCGAGTCGGTTTCAGCTCTGCGTAAAGCATCATGCAGCCCATCTATTTCTTCAAGCCCCGATGGGCGGGGGCCGCACGGAAGGACAAACATGGCAGAAGCAATATGCCCCCACAACTTCTGCATAAAAAGACACAAATATTTTTTCATCCGACCAGTTTAAAACAAAACTGATAAAGGTGCTTAAGTTTAATTAAAGACGTTTAACTTTGCAAAGAGCGCGTGTTATCACACCTCATCATGAATCGCATTAATTAATTGCGTGATTAATGTGTCAAATTAAATAAACAATGTGAAAACGGTATATATCAAAACAGGTAATACTTATCATAATTCCTAATTAACATTTTCATTTAAATTACCCCCGTAAACCCCATTTTTCTCTACATCAAGTGTGGTTTAGAGGAATGTTCATTACACGGACTTATTAACCCAATGTGATAACATTCCTATGTAATATATGACAAAATTTCGCACTTCTATTCCCAACGAAGATTGTAAATGCGTATTCGTATCATCGAGGCGGCTCCAACTGTACCACAACGTATGATTTTTGGAACATTTTTTTGGATTTGGTTTTACGGCCCTTTCAAGACAATTTCACTCATCGAGCCGATCGTTAATCAGAGGTGGGCGAAAACCTGACTACCCAGAGTAAAGCCACCTCACCTTCCGTCCTCACATGTACCCGAGCCAGGCTCGAACCCACAGCGGTGAGCGATCTAATGATTAAGTGTCAGCGCTCTTATCCACTAGGCCACGGAGGCCCATGATTTGTAGTATAACCATAAAAAAATATTAGGTTTAACGACACAGCCATTACTATATTAGTTTTGGCCTATTATCAAGATATATACTTGCAACGTAAGGGATAGAACACACGAATATTGTTCACAGAATACAATCACAAGTTATGTCATATTCAATCGAAAATGACGATAAGTCCAATATTTCTTTCAGTTCTGAATAAACTCTTCTGGAGTCCATGTCTGTTGATCTGAAGATTGATATTTGCCATTTGTCTATGAATTAATGATTTTGGATTAACGCTTTGGTACTACGACCCAAACTACTTTATTCTTCTTTCTTTCTTCCTTCCTTTCGTCACAACATGGCGATGTGAACATTTTTGCCGAAAATCTGTGATTATATTTCGATCAATTTTGTGTTCCTGTGACTTTTCCTGCAATATTTGTTAGGTCTTGGACCCCTTGGAATAGTACTCTTTAAGTTAATATACGGGATTTATGTCAGGAGGACTAAATAATCAAGAAAATGGACCGAGAAAATGGTATGTCGTGGAGTTACGTGGCGGGAAGAAGCCGCCCGCAGTTTCAAGGTTCTCGAGGAGGGCAAAGGTGGCGTAAAGCCAAAACATAGACAGCCTTCGAAACGTCAGAGGACGTCTACAGATTCTACAAGTTCAGCAGCAGCTGCGGATATAAGTAAGCCATCTTTCTTATCACTGGATGAATTCCATTCTCTTAATGTCAGTGACAAATTGGACAAGATTTACTTGTTTACCAGACATTATGGCAACCAATGAGGGGCTCCTTAAGGCTGAGAAAACTGTATGAAATACGTAACTCGGTAAATGTAAACAAACAACGTGTTGACTTTCTTGCCTACAAGTCCATTGTAATGAGAGTCGAGTCAGAGAAGAAACAATTTGATATTTTCGGGGAATTCCTGAAAGTTTGAACGAAGATTGTTCCGTAGTCTTGTCTGAATTCTTGAGTGACAAATTAGGTCTTAACACAGAAAATATATTTGTACAAAGGGTCCATAGAACTTGAAAATTTAAACTACGTCAAAGGCCTGGTGAGCGTGTCAAAGTTAGACCACGAATTGCCGCATTCCGAGACTACCCGGATGTAGAGCTAAACTTTCTCTCTAATTCCGAAAAGCTTAAAGACACACGATTCGGAATAAACAGGGACTACCCGCAGGAAATCATAAACGCCAGGAAGCCCCTATTCCAAGAGAGGAAAAGCCTAAAGTCACAAAATTCTAATGCGGTCATTTCCATCCAATGCTTATCATGAGCAAAACTTATCATGAATGGCAAGGTAGTTAAAGATATGTTCCCTGATTGGTTATCAGCTATGAGAGGTGATAGGCTGAATATAGAAGGATATGTTTGTCCGGAAGATTTAATTGTCCGGGAGCACGTTTTCGACACCAGCATGGAAGAGTCTGATACAGAGCGCGATACAACCCAATCCCCATTGACACAGCAGCTGCCATCTTCGACTGTATCATCTCGGCGGGGCGCTAATGTGTCTGTATCGGCGCCTACAGCTTCAACCGCTTCACCGCAGAATACTATAAAACCGGTAACCAGTGAAAGTCGGGACGGCGAGTCGAATACTCCTGATGAAAGCAACGGTGCGTAGGACTCGCTGGAGTGTTTATGTAGTAATAACGTTACAATAACGCAACCTAATGTAAACAATAATACTTTTAAAGCTGAACGATTGGAAACACAAACTAGACGTACATGTAGCAATATTGTGGAGAGCATTAAAAAATTGAAATGTGCAACACTCAATGTATGTGGACTGCCACATACAGTCCTTCCTTACAACAACTGTCCATATGTTTATTGGATTGTTATAGTTTATACAAGAAAGAAAGTAATAAAGAAAGAAAGAAAGAAAAGAAAAGAAAGAAAACCCTTCAGGTTCAGATAGGAATAATTTGCATACCACTTACCTCTCCGTAGCAAGCAGATCCCATTCATATTTTCTCGTGTGGTGATAACAAGTCTGTACACATTTTAAACTGTACCTTCCCGTGCGGAACATGCCTCGTAACGGTCTATATGTATTTATTTCCCACACGTTTTTACACACTTTGAATTTGTGAATGGAAAACGGCAAGCTACGGAGTTGTAACATCTTTATTTGTGAAGTGATCACTCCTCTATCCGTATGCCCTAAATATAGCGTACTTACCAGCTATCCAATGTACAATTCCACTTGGTTTGCATCGCATAGGCGTCGACGCAATGCGATGTCGCTGTATCGACGTTGATGCGACGTTGCCAAAACGTGATATGCCTGCCTGGCTGTGAGCGATACTGTCTATGTTGTGAACGTCAGATAGTGAATTACATCTATTTATTTTCCTCATAAGCCACCTGCGTGTGGCCTGATAAAAGCTGTGTTCTGTTCTGTTCTGCCGAATTATTATTGTAAATAAGTTCTGAATAGTTAGATTCTTTAGAAGCAAAGAATACACCAAATAAACGAAAATAGCAGACTCGGAAAGTAACTGTCCATATGGCCTTCCTTTGTTTAGGTTTCCATTATGGTCTGGTCGCTTAATGTTTGTATTTCTTTCCCTTTGGTGTCTTTTATGGATGGAGTAAGTTAATTGTATCTTTACTTCTACTTTATTGAGTCTGTTCATGACCTGTACTGAAATGTGCTACACCGGCCACGCCCCCTAGCATCGGCTTAAGCAGAACTCTATTTTCAAAATGATTCTAAATGAACTCAATGATCCCAAAGGACCAGATAATATAATCTGCACTATGATGGATTTACTGGGAGATTTTTACGGCCGCCACACGGCACAACACCAGCTGCAGTGGAGATAAATAAGTTCTGAATAGTTAGATACTTTGGAAGCAAAGAATACACCAAATAATAACAGACTCGGTTTTATTGAGTCTGTTCATGACCAGCACTGAAATGTGCTACACCGGCCACGCCCCCTAGCACCGGCTTAAGCAGAACTCTGTTTTCAAAATGATTCTAAATGAACTCAATGATCCCAAAGGACCCGAAAATGCAATCTGCACTATGGTGGATGTACGGGGAGACTTTTTACGGCCGCCACACGGCACAACACCAGCTGCAGTGGAGATAAATAAGTTCTGAATAGTTAGATCTTTTGGAAGCAAAGAATACACCAATAAACGAAAAAAGCAGACTCGGTTTTATTGAATCTATTCATGACTAGTACTGAAATGTGCTACACCGGCCACGCCCCTAGCGTCATTTAAATCCACACGTTGAAAGCCGTTCATTTGTATTCATTTGGTTTGATTAAATTAAGAAGATCAGACACCAAAGAACATTAATGTCAACGACTCATATCGAATTCTATAATCATCAAAAGAAAATAGAGCAATTACACTTAAAATTTGGTGGTCCTTATAACCTCCAAGTTATTGACATACAGTCTAACCTGTCAACAAAGACCACTCAAGGGAAAGAAGAAATATGGTCTTTGTCCATAGGCGGTCTTTATTCAGAGGGTCGGTTTTGCATCAACTGCTCTACCTCTTAAGAAGACAAGGATAACTTCACAGCATTTATACAGATATATATTAGATAATCCCAGTAACACCTGAATGATTCACTGATTAAACCCCCTAAAGGTAACATTATGTCAGCTTTTAATAATGAATCACTATCACACTAATTTGGCTCATTAAAACCATTAATTTTGCTCAATTAAAACTTTGGTCAATGCTATTCAAAGCACAAAGTGGTCTTTGTTCAGGGTAAAAATATGCATTAGGGAAGGAGTTTGACTGTCCTCTGGTCCTAGTGCACAGGTGGTCTCTGTTGTTAGGTGCATTATATAGTCTAATTGGATGGGAGGAATTGGAAGTGGTCTTTGTAGACAGGTGGTCCTTGTTCACAGGTGGTCTTTGAGACAGGTTTGACTGTACTTTACATTCGCTCATTTTTAACAATGGTGAAAACTTACGTGTGTTATGTGTGTTCTGGGAAAAGAAAAACGACTGCATATACTGCTATGTAATCTTATTATTTCTCTCTTTTTCTGTCTCTCTGTCTATCTCATTTTCTCTTTGCGGATATTACGTTTTTGAAAGTATCAGCAATTTTATGTCTTGTTTGTATTGTGAATTAACAGCCCATTCAACACTATTTAGGTCATTTTAGTCCGTCAGTTAACTTATCCACACTTTTCTTGGGCAGACTTGTACGCCCCGCCAATCGGGACTTGAAGAACTAGATGGGCTGCATGATGCTTCCACGCAGAGCTGAAACCGACCCGCACACGAGTACTGGTAAACTGCTTAATGGATCTAAGCCTGCCCAGGCAAAGCGGTGCGAGTCGGTCAGTCCATGCTTACAAACCCTTTTGGTTTCATTGGGCGACAGGGCTTGAGATGCCATTTCGCCTCAATGTCGGGTAAAAGTCCCACAAAATTGCAAGCAACGTCTCCAAAATGACCTATACAGTATTGACGGGGACGTTAAACCTCATATCAAACAATTGTACGCAAGCGGTTAACCAGTACAGTGCACATTCTTTCGCCAGAAACTGACAACTGCCCTTCTTGAATCAGCGGAGGGGAGAGAATGACCGTAGAAAAGATTTCATGATCAATCTACACAAAAGACTATCGCCGACACCGTCAGGTATCGAACCCGCGGCCTCCTGATCACCAGTCAGATAACTTATTTAATGAATACAGCAACGTTAATTTTTATCGTAGTGAGGTCAAAGCCTTACATAATAGATTTTTCTACAGACTCAGGGCTGGTATCATGGGTTGGGCTTGGCAAACAGTGAAAACCCCTAAGAGTGTCTACACTATTTGCTAACAGTACAGGATTAGAGGATATGTTAGCAGTCAAAATAGAAGTAGAAGCAATGCTCAGGAATCGATACAATTAACCCACACCTACCTTCAGAGACACCAAAGGGAAAGTACCACAAACATGAAGCAACAGACCCTAACGGAAACACCAACAGCGGAAAGCCAAAAGGACAGTTACTTTCCTACAAAATGGCCAAAAGGCTATCCAAAATAAAATAATATAAGCGACACAAACACCCAAAGACAAACCATAACACAAATAAACCGCGACAGAAGAACCGCCTTGGAACGGTCAGCAAAAACGAATTCCACTGGGAGGCTTAAATCGATTTTACGTGGCCACAATCCTCGCCCTTACTTCCGTCGCGATTAAGACAAATAATTAGTTCAGTCCGCGGCAAGGCCTCCTAATTCATCAGTGCAACATCTGCGTGAACACAAAAATCAAACAACCACAGAGATGAAACAACGGTGAGGACTCGACAGCAAGAAACAACAGAAATGCTGGAGCAAAAGAAAACAAACAGTTAGACTCTGTCTCTGGTCGGGCTCATCGGAGTCTAACTGTTGGTTTTCTTTTGCTCCAGCATTTCAGTGGTTTCTTGCTGTCGAGTCCTCACCGTTGTCTCACCTCTGTGGTTCTTTGATTTCTGTGTTCACGGAGATGTTGCACTGATGAGTTAGGAGGCCTTCATGCGGACTGAACAAATTATTTGTCTAAATCGCGACGGAAGTAAGGGCGAGGATTGTGGCCACGTAAAATCGATTTAAGCCCCCCAGTGGAAATCTTCCACTGACCGTTCCAAGGCGGCTCTTCTTAGGCGATTTATTTATGTTGTTGTTTGTTACTTACTGTGTGTATCACTTGTGTCTTTTAATTTTGGATGGCCATATGGCCATTTTGTGGGAAAGTAACTGTCCATATGGCCTTCCTTTGTTTAGGTTTCCATTATGGTCTGGTCGCTTAATGTTTGTATTTCTTTCCCTTTGGTGTCTTTTATGGATGGAGTAAGTTAATTGTATCAATTCCTGATCTTTGTTTTACTTCTACTTTCCAATGGGTCCGACCAGAGACAGAGCATCAGGTACCAACCAACATAAACCTTTACGTTGGAACCGTCATAGACTCTGAGGCCTGACCACCGGCGTGCAATTAAAGTGGGAAGCAGTGTTTTCAACCGTGATTGGGTTAACTACCATGCATGCAGTCTGTCGTATAACATTTATGTCGTACCCAATCCTTTTATATCGAAGAATGATTTTACGAAATTGGGTGCTGAAGTCATTGCGGTTATAAATTTTTCTTAATTTATATACTAAGTCACCATAAAATTCGGGTTCCGATACACCTTGTTGCAGAAGAGATTTAAGTCCAGTATTGAATTTTGAAATTAAATCAGAATGACGTCTATAAAATTTTGAAAAGGCTTTGCGTAGTTTATGGTACCGATAACCCTGATTAAGAAGTTTAGCCATTAACAATTTATTATGAGTGTTGAAGTCGGTTACATGACTACACACTGAGGCAAATCGAATTAATTGTGAAATATACGCCATAGGATGGCGCAAGTGGAACATCATCATCCAAAAAGGAACGTTTACAATCTCAAAATCAAAATCATCGCGTTCATTGTAAATTTTGTAAGAAACAAACCCATCCACAATAGATATATGTAAATCCAAAAACGGGGCCTCCGTATCAGAAGAATTTGCTTTATTTGCTAAATTTCACTGATCAAACCATCGAAATAGGTATTATCAATATTTAATAAATCATCCAAATATCTAGAAGTGGAGCTAAAAACTTCAGACTGGTTATCAGCAGAAAGGGACACTATGAAGTCTCTCTCATAACAAAACAAAAAAAGATCAGCCACAAGTGGTGCGCAATTAGTACTCATCGGAAAACCCACAGCTTGTCTAAATAATTTAGTAGTACCAAATCTTAAGTAAATATTGTCAAGTAGAAAGGTGAGAGCTTCACACACCTTCTGACATGACCATAAAATAAAGTTTTAATGCTCTTCAGAAGTGAAAGTTACCATTCAGGATCATTTTCCCAACCTACACTCAGAGACAGTAGACCCACCAGTACTCTCAGTGCTTTGATTTTATGTGGCGTAATGATGCATAATGGAGCGTAAAGATGCAAAATTTTGCTTATGATAACATACCAGTGCGATATGTAACATTTTTCACATCGAGCCAGGCGTAAAGATGCAAATTTTTTGCTTATGATAACATAACCGTGCGATATATAACATTTTTTTTTTTTCACATCGAGCCAGGCTCGACCCCACAGAGACAGACCATTTCAAGATTATTTCACTTATATCAAGCCGATGGTTAATCAGAGGAGGGCGAAAACCGGAGTGCCTGGAGAAAAACCACCCGGCCTTTTGTTGCAGAGCTTGGCGTCTCACATATGACCCATGCCAAGCTAGAACCACAGCGGTGAAAGACATAATTATTGAGAATCTTGCTTTTTTAATTATTTCTGCTCCAAACATGTACTGACCCATATTCCACATTTGACAAAATTATTTATGAACAAGAGCATGCACAGGGTGTATTTTATTTATACAAATATCCTGGTGTATGAATGTCATTTGACGTGTCTCCAGTAACAATTCTGATTCTTATTCTGAAAATAAAGTAGAGGAAATTGGTCCGTTCCGGCTCCGACCCATCAATACCCGGACTTGTAACTACAGTGCTGATACCTATTTTGTCGATATGATGATGTCGTGGCTCCGATTTTACCTGTATGGGCGGATCCAGCTTTACCAACCCGCAGAATATTGATTTTTTACAGTTTATCGTAATTTTACCTATGGTGGATCTAGCTGCGGAAAATTTTGGATAGCCCGATTTTATGCTCATTTTTCATGGTTATTCCAAATAACTACAATTTCCATTATGGACTTGAATCTGTCCGTTTCCGTTAATTTTCATGTCGCGAGTGCTGAAGTTGCTAACGTCACTTCATGTGTCCATATGGAGTTGCTGAAAATCAGTCGAGTAGAAAGAGATAATCATCCACGATAAACAACCGCAGTATGCGTCATCTATAACCATGACAACTGGCTTGGGTCACATGTGAGACGCCAAGTTCTGCAACGGAAGGCGAGGTGTATTTTCCCGGGTACTTCGGTTTTCACCCACCTCTGATTAATGATCGGCTCGATATAAGTGAAATAATCTTTGAAAGGCTGTAAAACCAAAACAAAACAAAAAAAAAAAAAAAAAAAATGACCATGACAAGTGATAATCCGGCAAATGCCTGGATAATCTGAAGCCTATACGGGGTGTTAACTAGGAACCCTTAATGCATACGACCAAATGTCACGGAAGCTTTTTAGACACGGTTAGTTAAAATTCCTGGCATGCGCAGTTATTATGCCAATGTCTGTCTGCTTTCATCTTGTCATCCCGGAGTGTGCCCATACCCAAGTATTCCTTTAAACGGGACGTTAACAAACAGTGCAAGCCCAGATCCGACGTGGCAGAAAGCTGCATCTGATCAGGGTCTTCACTGTTTGCAGATAGATAGATAGATAGATAGATAGATAGATAGATAGATAGATAGATAGATAGATAGATAGATAGATAGATAGATGGATATAGATAGATAGATGGAGCTATTTTTCACACTTGTATGCTTCAGCATTCACAATACAGACCTTGATCAGCTTTGATTGCATGAGAAAGCAGAGAATAAAGAGTTCAACATTTCTAATTTCTATCATTAATGATCTGAAAATGGAGTCTAAATTTAGCCAAACTCGGTCCATATTAAACACTATTTATTGCAAATAACCCAGTTAAAACTATTATGAAGCAATACTATCATCTTGGGTCCTTTATTTTTGAATGACATTTGAGTCACCTGACTCCTATTAACATAGATAACCGCCAAATTTTTCACATACACCCCAACGAAAAAGTCACCATTTGTGGGTCAAATTCGAAAAACTCGACATTTTCAACAGACAATATTTCATTTTTCTGATTGGAGGTTTGAGACAGTGTGTTCATAAAGCATTGAAATAAAAGCAGTTAATTCTTAATAAGTTGGGTTTACAATTGATTTTAATGAGGAAATGCAACAAAAGGCTTTACAAATGCGAGTACGGTTCAGCGATGGTCGCCATTTTTCTTCCACGACCTGTTACATTCACGAAACAGAGGTTGTAAATTATGAATAAATATACCATGTTCGTGATCAATATTCAACAAATATAATCAAAAACTATTGTTATAATACTTATTCTTAATGATGATTGACGTATTGTTAATAGATGACTCATATTTGCGGTTGTTTATCGCGGATAAGTATCGCTTTCTACTTGACTGATTTTCAGCAACTCGAAATGGACACAAGAAGTGGCGTAAGCAATTTCAGCACCCGCGACATGAAAATTAACGGAAACGGACAGATTCAAGTCCGGGTATTGATGGGTCAGAGGTTCCGGCAAATTTACGCACCCATTTTATTTAATGATTATAGGTCTTTTAGACATTTTTGGTCTCTTCTTGGAGTAACAAGTCGGTAACAAAGAGAGATTGTCATTTTCAGGCATAAATTGTTCATCTTTACACTACATTATGCTACATTACGCATCATTACGCTACATTACGCATCATTACTGTTTTATGGCAGACCCTTCTTCTTTCTCTCATTTTGTGTTCTTTTACACATTGAGATAACAAATCTTATATATGGGAAAATATTTTTGGGGCGAAAAGACTAGGGTTGGGGGGGGGGCGAAACGGCTAGGGGGGGGGCAAAAATGGAGGCGAAACGAACAGGGAGGAAACGTTTTGGGGGCGAAACGTCTTCTTACCACTGCACTAACCACTGAGCTATCACGCTCCTTATATATTCACAAATTTAATGGAAATATTGGTCTTCTTTTCCAAATTGCGTCTGTTTACTAAACAGTTTCTTTCGTGGCAAAAATCTTCCTTTCCTTTCACGAACTTTGTTTCCGAAGTCAAAGGTCTTGCGAAACTCAATTAGTTCAGTTTTACCATGACATTGTGAGCAATCTGGATAGGGCCACAAACCATGGCCACAAACAGACTGACTTGCTTATCATGGACTTCGCTAAGGCCTTTGACAATGTACCTCACAGACGGCGTTTGTATAAATTGTAAACTATGGGATAAGAGGATCCAACATAGGTGGATTAGCTCATGGCTCTCAGGGCAGCCCTGACGTTAAGAACCATTACAAACGGTTCAGAGCACATGTGCAAAAGGTTATAAGAGATGCATATTGGAAGCATGTTTCCAGCATCTTCACCTTTTAAGATGACAATATAGATCCCGATAGCCCCCAAAAGAATGGTAAAGTTAAAATGTTTGGTCATTTGTAAAGTCCCTGAAAAAGAATGCGTTTGGGATCACTTCGCTAAGGGAAAATGGAATTCTTAAAACAGATGCACGCGATAAGGCTAATATTTGCAATTAACAGTTTCAATCAGCATTTACGCGTGAAACTGATGGTGAGCTACCATCTAAAGGTGCAAGTCCGTTCCCCTCTATGGGGGACATAAAAGTTGACCCCAATGGGGTCGCTATACTGTTGGGTAAGCTCAAGATACATAAGGCATCTGGGCCCGATAACCTGAATGCCAGGGTACTTAAGGAATATAGTGCTGAAATATCTCCAGTGTTGGCCTTTTTCTTAAATGAATCACTTGCCCAGGGCACTGTACCAGATGACTGGCGACAAGCAAATGTTACCCTGGTCTATAAAAAAGGGGAAAAATATGATGCAGCAAATCAAAGTAGAAGTAAAACAAAGATCAGGAATCGATACAATTAACTTACTCCACCCATCAAAGACACCAAAGGGAAAGAAACACAAACATTAAGCGACCAGACCATAATTGAAACCTAAACAAAGGAAGGCCATAAGGACAGTTACTTTCCCACAAAATGGCCATATGGCCATCCAAAATAAAAAGACACAAGTGATACACACAGTAAGTAATAAACAATACCATAAATAAACCGCCACAGAAGAACCGCCTTGGAACGGTCAGTGGAAAGATTTCCACTGGGGGCTTATATCGATTTTACGTGGCCACAATCCTCGCCCTTACTTCCGTCGCGATTTAGACAAAGTTTCATGACATGCTTAACGAGCTAGAATGGCCGTCCCTAGAGTCCCGTCGTGAGCAGTCCTCTTTAACCTTCTTCTATAAGATACATTTAGGTACAGTGGCCGTTAATAAAGACCAGTGTCGCTAACATGCATCTGTTGCAAAACTCTGGAGCATATAATAGTAAGCAACATCAACTAGCACTTAGCCTTTGAGAGCATACTTGCTGACTGCCAACATGGTTTCCGGAGTCAAAGGTCTTGCGAAACGCAGCTTGTTCAATTTTACCATGACATTGTAAGCAATCTGGATGGGGCCTTAAACCGTGGCCACAAACAGACTGACTTGATCATCATGGACTTCGCTAAGGCCTTTGACAAGGTACCTCACAGAAGGCTATTACATAAACGGGAGTACTATGGGATAAGAGGACCCACACATAGGTGGATTAGCTCATGGCTCTCTGCTCGCTCACAGCAAGTTGTACTTGATGGCCAAGCGTCTGATCCAGTCCCTGTTTTATCTGGAGTCCCCCAAGGTTAGGTCCTTGGACCGGTCCTTTTCTTGGTTTTCATTAATGATCTCCCCGATAATATCAGGTCATCGGTCCGTTTGTTTGCTGATGATTGTGTCCTGTATAGGAAAATATATTCTCCTTCTGACTGTCTTATTTTACAAGATGACCTGGATCAACTTGCACAGTGGGAGGCCGATTGGCAAATGAAGTTCAATGTGGCCAAATATCACTCAATGAGGGTGTCACGACACCCTCCGGACAAGCAAATTAAGTTTGACTATACACTTCACCAGCAAATTTTGGAGCATGTTCAATCCGCCAAATATCTTGGTATCACCATCACTGACGAGCTTGATTGGGGTCAGCATATCTCTGAGACTACGTCTAAAGCAACTAGGACTTTAGGATTCCTTAGACGGAACTTGGCTTTTGCACCTAGGCAGACAAAGGATGTTGCATATAAAACATTGGTTCGCCCTCAACTTGAATATGCATCACCCATTTGGCATCCCTATGTTAAAACTCAGACTCAGCAGGTGGAGAAGGTGCAGAGGACAGCTGCTCGATGGACCTGTAGGCGATGGCGAAATAGAAGTAGCGTCGGTGTCATGCTTAATGAGCTAGAGTGGCCGTCCCTGGAGGCCCGTCGTGAGGTGTCCTCTTTAACCTTCTTCTACAAGATACACTCTGATTCAGTGTCTATTAATAAAGATAGGTACTTGGCCCCTGTAACAGTGTCGACCCAAACAAGGGCATCAAAAGTTAACGACTCACAATATCGTAAATACCAGTCCTATAGTGATGCCCTGAAGAACTCGTTCTTTCCTAGAACTATTCCCCAATAGAATAGTCTTCCCTCCTCTGCGGTGAATGCCAAGTCCGCAGAAGAGTTTAAAGCCCGTACAGTGTAAGATTGAGACTCAGATGTATGCGTTTTAGGATACCTCTGTTATGCAGATTGTAAATAGTTTTAAGGACGCATCCAGTGCCTCTCTTTTTTTCAGCTAAATTCTAAATTTAGCCACCCAATCAACTGAGGTAATGGCCAAATATGACCGACTCAGTATAAGAAGATAGATAGATAGGGTGCTCACAACAAGTTGTTCTTGATGGCCAAGCGTCTGATCCAGTCCCTGTTTTATCTGGTGTCCCCCAAGGTTCGGTCCATGGACAGGTTCTTTTCTTGGTATTCATTAATGATCTCCCTGATAATATCATGTCATCTGTCCGTTTGTTTGCTGATGATTGTGTCCTTTATATGAATATCTATTATTCTTCTGACTGTCTTATTCTACAAGATGACCCGAATCAACTAGCACAGTGGGAGGCCGATTGGCAGATGAAGTTCAATGTGGCCAAATGTCATTCAATTAGGGTGTCGCGACACCCTCCGGACAAACAAATTAAGTTTGACTATACACTACACCAGCAAATCTTGGAACAGGTTCAATCCGTCAAATATCTTGGTATCACCATCACTGACGATCTTGATTGGGGTCAACACGTTTCAGAAATAACATCAAAAGCAACAAGGACTTTAGGATTTCTTAGACGAAACTTGGCTTTTGCACCTAGGCAGACAAAGGATGTTGCATATAAAACATATGTATTGGTTCGCCCTCAGCTTGAATATGCATCACCCATTTGGCATCCCTATGTTAAAACTCGGATTCAGCAGGTGGAGAAGGTGCAGAGGACAACTGCTCGATGGACCTGCCGACGTTGGCGTAATAGAAGTAGCGTCGGTGACATGCTTAACGAGCTAGAATGGCCGTCCCTAGAGGCCCGTCGTGAGCAGTCCTCTTTAATCTTCTTCTATAAGATACATTTAGATACAGTGGCCGGACCAGTCCTACAGTGATGCCCTGAAAAATTCCTTTTTTTCTAGGACTATTCCCCAGTGGAATAGTCTTCCCTCTTCTGCGGTGAATGCTAAGACTGCAGAGGAGTTCAAAGCCCGTACAGTGTAAGATTGAGACTCAGAGGTATGCGTTTTAGTATACCTCTGTTATTTAGATTGTAAATAGTTTTAAGGACTCATCCAGTGACTTCTCTCTCTTTTTTTAGCTAAATTCTAAATTTAGCTACGGCTAAATTCTAAATTTAGATACGCACCCAACTGAGGTAATGGCCAAATATGACCGACTCAGTATAAGAAGATAGACAGATAGACCTGGAGTGTATGTAATGTACACCTGCGGTAATGGTCAAATGTGACAGACGCAGTATCAGTTTTTTTGTTTGATTTGAGGTTTAACGCCCCCGTCAACACTGTAAAGGTCATTTTGGAGACGTTGCTTCCAATTTTGTGGGACTTTTACCCGACATTGAGATGAAATAACTCTCAAGCCCTGTCGCCCAATGAAACCAATAGGGTTTATTAGCACGCATCGCGGTTCCTGGACAGGCTTAGATCCTCTAAGCGGTTTACCAGGGGAACAAGACAGTTCCCCGACAAGACAGTTCCCCGACACAGTTTTTGGAGACAGTTCCCCGACACATTTGAAGACAGTTCCCCGACACTATTGTTCATAGTTAAATGACATGTGACTGATAAATATAATTGGCAATTAGTTCCCAGACACTTTTGAAGACAGTTCCCCGACACTATTGTTCATAGTCTTAATGACCTAATTGACAATTAGGTATAAGATATATTAGTTATAATTTGGACGTTTCTTGCTATGGCAACTATATTTATGAGTTGCCTGAAATTTCCTCGTTGATTTCAAGACAGTTCGAATAATTATCATTATTGTTCACATAACAGCGTTAGATATCTATTTCGTATTCTAATACTTTAATATTATTTATTGAAAACAAAAACTTTGAACTCATCTTCATTTTTCAAATGTTTATTATATGAAAAAATGACAATTAGAAATATATTGTTGCGTTTCCTAGAAGACATTTTTGTTTTGTTTAAATGTGTTCATGTTCATTAACTGAACATGCTAGTTCGCTTAATTTCAGGTGTATTCATTTAACTTATTTAACCTATTAAACTATTTAACACATGGAAGATTAGTACTAGTTTACTAAATGTGTTACCCTCTATAAATAAGGTCGATTATTATTATTATTATTATTATTATTATTATATTATTATTATTATTATTATTATTATTATTATTATTATTATTATTTTATTATTATTATTATTATTATTATTATTATTATTATTATTTATAATGGTATCAAGTATAAGCTTTTATTTTACATCGGGGAACTGTCTTCAAAAATGTCTATGAACCCATAATTTAATATTTCTAAACGTCTAGATCTGTCGGTGAATTGTCTTTAGAATATTGATGAACACATAATAACTACCAATTATGATAATCATCATGATCAGTCACAGGTCATTTGACTTTGAACAAAAGTGTCGGGGAACTGTCTTCAAATGTGTCGGGGAACTGTCTCCAACAACCGCGTCTGGGAACTGTCTTGTCGGGGAACTGTCTCGATTCCGTTTACCAGTACTAGTGTGCGAGCCGGATTCAGCTCTGCGTGGAAGCATCATGCAGCGGTATCGGGACAACTCGGCACATAGCAAACTCGGCACATAGCAAACTCGGCACATAACCAACTCGGCCCCTACAAAGTCGGCACATAGCAAACTCGGCCCACAACAGTTATAAGTGTATGTAATACACCGTCTGTGTCCCCTCCGGGGGTTAAGGCGAAACCGGAAGAAGAAGAAGAAGACCGGAAGAAGATAATGCTTATTAAGCTGTACATTAATACTTTATTTGCCTGTTTTATTATTATTATTTTATAATAATTATATATATGCTTATTAAATAAAAAAAAGTTTCTAGTTTATATTTTTTTTTGCATTTTTTTTTTTAAAAATCATCTAAATCAATAAGCTGTGGATATGACTTAAATTGCTACACTAATTATCTGATTAATCAGGCGATGACTAAAGCTGTGAATATGATATTTGGGACTCATTGCCACCCATGATTGCCCAGCCGAGTTGATGGGCGTATTGTCAAACACGCATCGCGGTTCCTGGACAGGCTTAGATCCTCTAAGCGGTTTACCAGGGGAACAAGACAGTTCCCCGACAAGACAGTTCCCCGACACAGTTTTTGGAGACAGTTCCCCGACACATTTGAAGACAGTTCCCCGACACTATTGTTCATAGTTAAATGACATGTGACTGATAAATATAATTGGCAATTAGTTCCCAGACACTTTTGAAGACAGTTCCCCGACACTATTGTTCATAGTCTTAATGACCTAATTGGCAATTAGGTATAAGATATATTAGTTATAATTTGGACGTTTCTTGCTATGGCAACTATATTTATGAGTTGCCTGAAATTTCCTCGTTGATTTCAAGACAGTTCGAATAATTATCATTATTGTTCACATAACAGCGTTAGATATCTATTTCGTATTCTAATACTTTAATATTATTTATTGAAAACAAAAACTTTGAACTCATCTTCATTTTTCAAATGTTTATTATATGAAAAAATGACAATTAGAAATATATTGTTGCGTTTCCTAGAAGACATTTTTGTTTTGTTTAAATGTGTTCATGTTCATTAACTGAACATGCTAGTTCGCTTAATTTCAGGTGTATTCATTTAACTTATTGATAATGGTATCAAGTATAAGCTTTTATTTTACATCGGGGAACTGTCTTCAAAAATGTCTATGAACCCATAATTTAATATTTCTAAACGTCTAGATCTGTCGGTGAATTGTCTTTAGAATATTGATGAACACATAATAACTACCAATTATGATAATCATCATGATCAGTCACAGGTCATTTGACTTTGAACAAAAGTGTCGGGGAACTGTCTTCAAAAGTGTCGGGGAACTGTCTTCAAATGTGTCGGGGAACTGTCTCCAACAACCGCGTCTGGGAACTGTCTTGTCGGGGAACTGTCTCGATTCCGTTTACCAGTACTAGTGTGCGAGCCGGATTCAGCTCTGCGTGGAAGCATCATGCAGCGGTATCGGGACAACTCGGCACATAGCAAACTCGGCACATAGCAAACTCGGCACATAACCAACTCGGCCCCTACAAAGTCGGCACATAGCAAACTCGGCCCACAACAGTTATAAGTGTATGTAATACACCGTCTGTGTCCCCTCCGGGGGTTAAGGCGAAACCGGAAGAAGAAGAAGAAGACCGGAAGAAGATAATGCGTATTAAGCTGTACATTAATACTTTATTTGCCTGTTTTATTATTATTATTTTATAATAATTATATATATGCTTATTAAATAAAAAAAGTTTCTAGTTTATATTTTTTTTTGCATTTTTTTTTTAAAAATCATCTAAATCAATAAGCTGTGGATATGACTTAAATTGCTACACTAATTATCTGATTAATCAGGCGATGACTAAAGCTGTGAATATGATATTTGGGACTCATTGCCACCCATGATTGCCCAGCCGAGTTGATGGGCGTATTGTCAAACACGCATCGCGGTTCCTGGACAGGCTTAGATCCTCTAAGCGGTTTACCAGGGGAACAAGACAGTTCCCCGACAAGACAGTTCCCCGACACAGTTTTTGGAGACAGTTCCCCGACACATTTGAAGACAGTTCCCCGACACTATTGTTCATAGTTAAATGACATGTGACTGATAAATATAATTGGCAATTAGTTCCCAGACACTTTTGAAGACAGTTCCCCGACACTATTGTTCATAGTCTTAATGACCTAATTGGCAATTAGGTATAAGATATATTAGTTATAATTTGGACGTTTCTTGCTATGGCAACTATATTTATGAGTTGCCTGAAATTTCCTCGTTGATTTCAAGACAGTTCGAATAATTATCATTATTGTTCACATAACAGCGTTAGATATCTATTTCGTATTCTAATACTTTAATATTATTTATTGAAAACAAAAACTTTGAACTCATTGTCGCAGACGCGCCGTACCCAGGTCTAGTAAAGAGATACCCACTGGGTTCTCAGATGTCGCAGGGACTCACTCAAACGGCACACCACGGGTTCAATATCAAACTCTGCAACAAATATAAGGAAAACTATATTTATTTAGATGAAATGTATGATGTTATTGTTTGTACAACACAAACAAGCAATAGGCATGAAAAGTCATGTGACATGTTAGTCCAACATCTGCACCATTTACTAAGTATGATAGTAAACACAACTAGAATGAATACACAAACAGAGTTGTCTCCCTTGCAGCTGTGAACTTGAGCTTTACACATGGACACTTATCTTCAAATATAAGCAAAATTACAAAATCTACATATTTCAAAATATGATGAGCTTATGAATGAATGATGAATAAATAAGATGCTGATACATACCTGCAACAAATATAAGGAAAACTATATTTATTTAGATGAAATGTATGATGTTATTGTTTGTACAACACAAACAAGCAATAGGCATGAAAAGTCATGTGACATGTTAGTCAAGGTTAACTGTAAACTCATAGTATACTACAGCAAAATACTATAGACCTACGCTACAACTAACTAGCTATGCAGTTAACATTCCGCCTAAATAATCATACTGGGACGAGCTATGAACCGGGCTATTGGATGAAGGGTCAGGGGATTCTAAAGGTGTTTTTAGCCTATGACATATTTCCCCCCTTTATGGAATGGCGTCCCGACATTCATCATACAAACAGGTATGGTCGAAATAATAATCAAAACGTTATAATATAAAAACATAATCAATGCAGGCAAATGGATTCTATAATCCAGCAGCATGCCATGAACAGCAACAATTTGTTTCGGCAAAAACCTAAAACAGAAGATGAGTTTAACATAACTCTGTTCTCAAGCATGTACTGAAATGTAAGTTCATGAAACCACAGTCATGCCTAGGTTATGCCTGAAAAATAAAAAAAAATAACAGGTTGACCTTGTTCTCTGGCAAGTGCTGAAAATGCAGTACACGGATTACGCATTTAAACAACAGCGCCTGCAATCTAAATAAAATTCATGATTATATTTAATATACTAGACAGCATAAAATGGACAGTAATTAAAAGTGAAACAACAATGTGACAAAAAATATCAGCAGCGCCCTCTGAAAATTAAAATTTACTATTTATCAAATCAACAACCACAGGTTTATCATAGCCGAGGTGCTATGATGACATTGCATTATATGTCAAACAAAGCCATCTTAAAGCAGTTTGGTTGCTAGTGCACTTTTCATAATGATGGTTTGTGTTACAACATTATACATTGACAAAGAAACAATACCACATGTTCATCTACAAAACAAAATTTCTAAATGACAGGGTACTGTATAGGTTGTTTCCATCAACTGTATCATTTGTGCACAAGTATGCTGCGCGCGCCACCTGCAAAAATGCTGATAAACTTCAACCTTCAACACGGTCACATTACTGTCCATAACCTAAAATAAAATCTGGTAAAACATGAGTTATGTACATCTGTAATGACATTAAAAAATGAGAATATATGCATCCATAATGGTAAGTATAAATGAGTATATACACACTGTCACGTGCTTACAAGTTCATAAAAATCCATCGGAAAGGTTAATGATTTATTCCAGGATCTATTACAGGATCCAGCTGTCAGAATTCAGCCAGGCAGGCTTTCTCCTCTGCCGAACAGGTCTGGCCGACCTTTCGTCGTCACTGGAGGTACACGAGACCAATCCGGTTGGTGAGCTGTCTCTGGTTCGAGGTAGAAGACCACACTCCCCTGGTTTACGCCTCATCGGAATTTTGTACCTCTTTACCTGACTGTCAGAGGAGTGGCTCTTGTCTGAAACACATCCGTCATATTCAGAATTCGAAGAAGGAGGATTTGATTCATCTTCAGAAATCTGTATAGCATCCCCTGGTTGGGGAATATGACACGAAGGCGCTTCAGAAGGAACCTCGTCATCTTCGTCACCCAGACAGGGCAGGCCCATAAAAGGCAGGAGGAAATTCCGATGAAGGAGCCTGGTCTTCTTAGACCTCGAGTTCTGACGCTGAACCCTGTAAACTGGAATGTCAACGTTTGGCTGATCGATGACCACATAAGGATCCTTCTCCCACCGATCAGCGAGCTTGCACTTCCCTCTAACGCCAGCGTTCCTGACGAGCACCGAATCTCCCGGCCTTAGAACTGAACTCCTCGCTTGCCTATCATAATGAGCCTTGTGCTGAGAGGCAGTTCTCTTCGACTGTTCCTGTGCCTTATGATAAGCAAACCTGAGGCGGTCTTTTAACTTCCTGACATACTCGGTCTGTGAGGTAGCACTCAGAGTGTCTGTTGTCAGGCCTAGAAAGGCATCTATCGCCAATCTAGGGTGACGACCGAACATTAGGAAGTATGGTGAGTATCCGGTGCTGTCATGAAACGTCGCGTTATAGGCATGAACAAGAGTGGAAACGTGTGCCTTCCAATCACTTTTCTGGTTTTCTTCCAATGTCCCAAGCATCTTCAATAAGGTTTGATTAAACCTCTCCACCTGACCATTACCCATGGGATGGTAGGGTGTTGTTCGGGATTTCTCTACTCTAGCGATCTCGCAAAGCTCTTTGATCAACTTGGATTCAAAGTTTTGACCTTGATCGCTATGAAGTCGAGAGGGAAATCCGTAATGCACAATAAAGTGATCGAACAACACTCTAGCCGTCGTTTTAGCGGTTTGGTTCTTGGTGGGGATTGCTTGGGCATACCGGGAAAAGTGATCGGTGATGACCAATATGTTTTCAAAACCACCTTTGGATCTCTCTAGAGAGAGGTAGTCAAGGCACACGATTTCCATCGGTGAAGTCGATGTTATATTCACCAATTTACTCTTGTCAGTACCAGCTTTCCTTCTAACACAGCGCCCGCACGATTTGATCTTGTCTTTTATATATGTGTCCATGCCGGGCCAGAAAAACCTCTGCTCCCCACACTGGCCACCATTGTCGCAGACGCGCCGTACCCAGGTCTAGTAAAGAGATACCCACTGGGTTCTCAGATGTCGCAGGGACTCACTCAAACGGCACACCACGGGTTCAATATCAAACTCTGCAACAAATATAAGGAAAACTATATTTATTTAGATGAAATGTATGATGTTATTGTTTGTACAACACAAACAAGCAATAGGCATGAAAAGTCATGTGACATGTTAGTCCAACATCTGCACCATTTACTAAGTATGATAGTAAACACAACTAGAATGAATACACAAACAGAGTTGTCTCCCTTGCAGCTGTGAACTTGAGCTTTACACATGGACACTTATCTTCAAATATAAGCAAAATTACAAAATCTACATATTTCAAAATATGATGAGCTTATGAATGAATGATGAATAAATAAGATGCTGATACATACCTGCAACAAATATAAGGAAAACTATATTTATTTAGATGAAATGTATGATGTTATTGTTTGTACAACACAAACAAGCAATAGGCATGAAAAGTCATGTGACATGTTAGTCAAGGTTAACTGTAAACTCATAGTATACTACAGCAAAATACTATAGACCTACGCTACAACTAACTAGCTATGCAGTTAACATTCCGCCTAAAGAATCATACTGGGACGAGCTATGAACCGGGCTATTGGATGAAGGGTCCGGGGATTCTAAAGGTGTTTTTAGCCTATGACATCATCTTCATTTTTCAAATGTTTATTATATGAAAAAATGACAATTAGAAATATATTGTTGCGTTTCCTAGAAGACATTTTTGTTTTGTTTAAATGTGTTCATGTTCATTAACTGAACATGCTAGTTCGCTTAATTTCAGGTGTATTCATTTAACTTATTGATAATGGTATCAAGTATAAGCTTTTATTTTACATCGGGGAACTGTCTTCAAAAATGTCTATGAACCCATAATTTAATATTTCTAAACGTCTAGATCTGTCGGTGAATTGTCTTTAGAATATTGATGAACACATAATAACTACCAATTATGATAATCATCATGATCAGTCACAGGTCATTTGACTTTGAACAAAAGTGTCGGGGAACTGTCTTCAAAAGTGTCGGGGAACTGTCTTCAAATGTGTCGGGGAACTGTCTCCAACAACCGCGTCGGGGAACTGTCTTGTCGGGGAACTGTCTCGATTCCGTTTACCAGTACTAGTGTGCGAGCCGGATTCAGCTCTGCGTGGAAGCATCATGCAGCGGTATCGGGACAACTCGGCACATAGCAAACTCGGCACATAGCAAACTCGGCACATAACCAACTCGGCCCCTACAAAGTCGGCACATAGCAAACTCGGCCCACAACAGTTATAAGTGTATGTAATACACCGTCTGTGTCCCCTCCGGGGGTTAAGGCGAAACCGGAAGAAGAAGAAGAAGACCGGAAGAAGATAATGCTTATTAAGCTGTACATTAATACTTTATTTGCCTGTTTTATTATTATTATTTTATAATAATTATATATATGCTTATTAAATAAAAAAAGTTTCTAGTATATATTTTTTTTTCATTTTTTTTTAAAAAATCATCTAAATCAATAAGCTGTGGATATGACTTAAATTGCTACACTAATTATCTGATTAATCAGGCGATGACTAAAGCTGTGAATATGATATTTGGGACTCATTGCCACCCATGATTGCCCAGCCGAGTTGATGGGCGTATTGTCAAACAAGAGATCGCCCAGCCGAGTTGATAGGCGTCTTGTCATACGATATTTTTTCCTTGTTTTCAGTAAAAATAGGTTGTGGGTGCTTGTTAGAGCCACCTCATTGAGGCGGTTCTAACGAGTACCCACAACCTATGTCTTTTTTTTTTAAGATTTATTTGCTGTTAAATTTAAGAATTAACTTAAATATTTGAAACTTAAATAGTTGAAATTTTATTGAAAAAAATCTTCATATTTTTTTTCAATAAAGATCTACTCCATTAAATATTGATGTTTGGTCCCTATTTAGTTGGTCCCTATTTCACAGGTAACTTTAATTTGATTATTTGTTTGGTTATTTATTTGTTTGATTATTTGTTTATGATTACCAAGTACCCAATAGAAGATTGACCCAAACAGCTAATTATGTGCCGAGTTTGTATAGGCCGAGTTTGTCATGTGTCGAGTTTGTTATGTGCCGATTTTGTCATGTGCCGAGTTTGCTACGTGCCGAGTTGTCCCACAACCCATGCAGCCCATATATTTCTTCAAGCCCCTATGGGCGGGGGCCGACGCAGTCTCAGTAGATAGATAGCGAATGGAAGGTTCCTTCCGCAGTATAGACCAACCCGGATTTTTACCTAAAAACAGAATTGACTACCAGTCAACATTGTTTAGAAATGGAGGAATACGCAGGTAAACGGAAAGAAATTCAGACACTCATTTTGCAGTTACTTTCAGTATTCCTTTCGTTCTTAATAATAGATCAATAGAAAAGCTTTATTTCGATGAAACTATCTAAATTTGTCGGCAAACCTATTGTAGAATAGCCAGCCGTTCTGCATCAGCAGTATGATGGCCGGTAGCTATGGTCTTTTCTAAACAAAAATAAACTCAAATAGACCGAGTACATAAATAGGGGGTACTGGTAATGACAATATCCTGACTCTTTCCCCTGAACTCGAAAAAGGGGAAAATTTCTCATACATATAAGTAAATGTGCATCAATGCATATTTAGCGTATGAATACACGATCTGTGTCAACCAGGGTGCACACTAATGTCTGGGAAATGGCCGGGAAATTGGGGGTAGTGGTGCGTTATCCCTAATATCTCCACTTCGGGTAGTCAGAAATTAATATAATTAGTATCAAATAAAATTTTTAGCTCCATTCTAGAAGATAAAAAAATAAAAATTTACTTTGTTAATGTTTTAGGGGTCCATTTTTTAAGTTAATTTGTCCGGGAAATTCTCGGATTTTTGTCCGGATTTTGGGGTAGTGGTGCGTTAACCCTAATATCTCGATTTTGGGTGGTCAGAAATTAATAAAGTTAGTATCAAATAAAAATTTTAGCTCCATTCTAAAACATTATTAAAACATATTTTTCATTTTGAATATTTTAGGGGTCTATTACTGAAGTTAATTTGTCCGGGAAATTTCCGATGGGGTCCTGGATCTTGCGGTAGTTGTGCTTTTTCACAATATCTCGGTTTGTGGTGATCACTAATTGATAACAATTGATACATGTTAAAATCTTTAGTTCAATTATAAAAGAATATAAAAAAAACAACTTTTTTTTATACATCTCATTGAGGCAGTTCTAATGAGTACCCACAACCCGGATTGTGTCCAGGATGGTGGGGTATTGGTTCGTTTTCCTTAATATATCGACTTGTGAAAATGAAATAAAAACTAGACACCTCGTGTAAACGCTACTTTTATCTGTATAAAGTTGGATTTACATGGGTTTTCATTACACAGCTTTCTATGATGTCACACATGGTGTTGCTCACAAGACGGACACTGCCATTGGTTTGATGATGAATTCAGACCTAAACATATTCTATGAAACCAAATTTTGCACTTACGATTATCACAGCAAATCATGTTATCAATACACTGAGGCATTTTGCAGAAGCACCCGACTGAAATTTCTACGATTTTACAAGTGAATGAATGAAGTTTACGTCTGCCTGTATCTTTTTCTTTCGGAAACGCTGTCATTTTTTCCATTTTCCGAACATTCAACTAAATGCTGTCTCATTTTTGACACGTCGTATATTAGTCTAGTGTTAAATGAATCCGGAGCAAAACAAAACTCTACCACGTTCGCTATTGCAAATAGCCTACAATCATTAGAATTCGGTTTTTATTGAACGCGCGGCATTTTGACATGCAAAACATTATTATAGAGGCTGCATTTTTGTAAACTTGAGACATTTGAATCTTAACGTTGTTTTTTCAAATCCTGCAAATTTGCTCCTAAGCTATCTATATAATAAATATCAGCCTCATTAGTTGTAGAAAAACTCATAGTCCAGTGATTAGATCCGTCAAAATGTAATTGTACGCTTGGTGAAATTTGTTGTTCAAAATGATGTTTTGTTTTCCAAAACTGCTTTTCATCGACGAAGAAAGAAGCGTTTTTTATAAGGACATTTTATATAAAGAAAACTGGGGTTCATTGGGGTGTACATTGTTTTCCTACTTCTGATCCAAGACATAGGTTGTTGTTACTCGTTAGAACCGCCTCAACGAGAATCTTCTAGCGAGCAACCACAACCTATGTGTGCCGTATAAATAGGAAAAATATGACGAATTTTTATCAGAAAAGTAAACATTTTGGAAACGTGAAAAATGCACTATTTCGTAAAGTTAAGTCATACAAAATTGGAATGCAATGTCTTCACAATGACCAAAATAGTGCTGATGGTGATGTTTAATCTCAAATCAAACAAACAAAATAAGGCCAAAACAAATTATATGTGTGGTTCCTATTACATGGTTTTCAAAAATAGGGTAGGTAGGTAGGAAAATTATTTTATTTTTTATTTTTATTTTTTTCTCACCTTTTATACTATGTTACACATTGCACTTATTTTTGTTATATTGTTTTGCTTTTGTTTGATTTGAGGTAAAACGTCCCCGTCAACACTGAAAAGGTCATTTGGAGATGCTGCTTCCTATTTTGTGTGACTTTTACCCGACATTAAGATAAAATGACATCTCAAGCCCTGTCACCAATGAAACCAATAGGGGTTATAAGCATGGACGGTCCGACACATATAACGCTTTGCCTGGGCAGGCTTAGATCCTCTGGGCGGTTTACCAGTACTCGTGTGAGGGTCAGATTCAGCATTGCATGGAAGCATCATGCAGCCCATATATTTCTTCAAGCCCCAATGGGCGGGGGCCGTGCTAATTTGATGTATAATTGTACTTGAAAACATTGTAAACAATTTATGAAATGCAAATAAAAGTATAATAAATAATGCTTAGTTTTCATCCACATTGTCCTAATTGTTATAAAATAAGGGTGTTCTTCAGTCAGATCAAAGTATTTTGATTGGACATCCTGTGTATGTGTTTGCCTTTTACAAAAGGTCAGCCTTTGGGACTTTCTGTTCTAGTGAAGGTTGCTTTATCTTGAATAGTGTTGTAACTGTTATTGTACCATATATACATTGAAGATAAATGTAAAAGTTCAAAAGATCAAGATGAAATGACAGAGTAGACCGAGATCAGAAAGTTTCTTTTCCTTGCTTCCAAAGGATAACCCTTTTATAGAACATAGTTAATGCTGCAAATTAAACATCCAGTAATTAGCACCAGCAGAAACTTATTTTATATATAGTCTTTTCAAATTGTAGTCCTTAGGTCTTAACATGATAGATAGATAGATATATAGATAGATACTGAAAACAGGAGTCCAAAATCCTTCATTTTGAAAAGTTAAGTCCCTAATCTTGATTGCAAACAAAACATAGACAAAATTTCTACACACATGTGTGCACTACTGCATTGTTGCATGTTTCCCAAACTGCCCCTTTTTCTGAAAAGTGCATTTCAGGACTTCAATCCAAACTTGTACAGTGTGGAAACTCAATAGAACCATGCCATTGAGGCGGTTGTAATAAGAAACCACAATGTACTTGTCTGTTCTGGGGCAGAGATTGGGAAAAGATATATCCCCAGTTAAGCCTGCTTTCCCATTTAACTAGGTGCGTACAAGGGCGAGCAGGGATAAAGACTGACAGTCACCCATACTGACTGAAAAATTGGCTAGGTGCCTAAACATTAGAGCTTTATCTGTCTGTCACCAGAACTTTCAGCATTTTTCAAATATTTTGGCTCTTAGATAAGACCTACAAATTTAAACCTAGGTATGTTTTTTTTCAAACCAAATTAGCGTCGGTAGGTTGGATTTTTTTTATCATACGCGATTAAAATAGATAATTTGAGCTACAGTATGGCTGATAAATTTCTTTCTACCCCCCCCCCCCCCCCCCCCCACCACCCCTTACACACACTTCCAAGACGCGGTGGGACAAATTTCCTTTCCATTTTCTGTTTACTCTTGGTACTCTTAGCTTCTTTTCGCGCCACAGATCATGGTGTATCCTCAGTGCCTCATCATGGTACCTTTATTGTCACCCCGTAAGCCAATCTTTTAGACACGCTGACATGAATCTAAAAACTGACAGCTGATTTCGTTTCAAGAACCAGAAATTGCAGACATACTGCACAAATTATTATTTTAATTTGTTTTCCCAGCCTTTTTATGATGGCGTGGCTCCAGACCCATTTTCTCTAGCGCCAAGATCTTTTTTTCTGGCACCATACCCTTTTTGCAGATAAGAGCAAATGTTGCCTTATATTTTGGAACAAAATCTCTGAAATTGACAAAAAAAATAACAACGTCATGTCTGTTTAAAGAATGGATATTTTAGACATTTTTAAGCAATAGATTGTTGCCTGTTTGATGGTTTACCGCTAATCCTGCTGTTTATTGTTCCAAATTATCTCACTTTAAGAAACCATAATAGTGTTTTGATAACGAGTGCATGTATGTGATACCAATTAAACGATTAGGTGTGAAAAGTTACCTGACCAGTTCTATCATGTGCATGTAGCGAAGACAATGCCATATGCGGGCAGTCTGATCAGCGACAGTGTCTAAGTTTTTCGAGAAATGAAACCTTCCAGCTGATCTGAGTATTTTCTGTGTGCGCATACGCATTCAGTGCATTTTTCTCCGTAAGCATTTCTGATGCCACTACCATATGACATACTAGTTCTCATCAGCTACTGTGTTTGTCAGACCGTGAAAGGGCCTTATATTTTACAACACGTAAAACTGCATCCAGCACTCCGGGAAAAAACTTTTCTTTTAACGAAAGATCAGCCTGTACATCGAGTTCTTAGTTTGCTGCTCTCTGAATATACCAGAAGCCATACTACAAAAGGTTTGTAGAAAGAGCAAAGACTGATAAGACTGCGCAGGCTGATCTGTGTCTTCACCTGTCGCACAGTTTTACTGTCATGTTTTCCAAAGGTTGCATGCGAAGACTGTGTGTGCAAACTATCGATGACGTGTTGTTGGAAGACGTGGGAAACTTTCAGATTGCAACAAATGCACGTTCAGAAATGACTGCGGGAAATTAAGCGTGGAACGACAAAAACTATACATGTGTAACCAGCGAAGACTACGATCATCCTGCGCATCTGTGAAGGCTTAGCTTTCTGTTCATGGAGATAGTGAAAATACTTGAGAGATTGACACAAGCTGTCGGCATTATTTATGTTTGTTGAAGCATGTAGACGTGTCTGATTATCGCTACAGGTGGTAAAACATCTTTTGGATAATTTTTATCGTCACAAAAGTAATCTGATTATTGAGAGGGTCATACCGTCATTATACCGCAAGAAATATTGTGCGCCATTGTCTTTTTTAATGCGTCCGAGACATGGGTTTTATGCATCTTGCGCTTCCGAAAACAAATTGCACTCAAAATTTGTGGGTTCCAACCGCTTCCTAATTTTGCTTCTCTTACCGGTCCATACCTGTTCATCACAGGAGACAACAGACGTTTTACCCTCCGGTAGTAGTTGTTTTATTATTATTATTTATTTTCTTTCCGGTGGTGGTTCTATTGGCTGACTTGCATGTGCTAGGTACTAGAGATTTTGGATTTTAATTATGGGTTACTTCAAAGCATCGGCTTCTTCAGAAGTAGCCACGTGTCACATCCCTGACCCATTTGAACTGCGATTGGTTACTTATTATTGATTACCACAGGCCACTTACCGTTACCGCTCGCGGCAATTGATAAAAAAACAGCTTTTAAATACCGATGTTTACGATATGCATTTTTAATCTAGGCTCACAGTTATATGTATTAGAGACAAACACGGATGCTTTTGATGTTGTTTTTGACAGACGCACATCATTTTCATGCGTAAATACGACCAGATTGTCTTTTAATGATAGCGCTTTTTAATGAATATGTACTAAAATACTTGGACCATGAAAAAATGAAAGATCGTTTTTGCACATAAAATGTTTGGAATATTCATGATAGAAAAAATAATTAGGGTCGGCGGGAAAAAGCTAGGCACGGTCGGGTAACCGGAACCACACATATATTTTTTTTTGGCCTAACAGCATTCATTCAAAATATCAACTGAACACAACTTTTGTGGAAGTAACTTTCTACTATATCCAGGCATGCGGCACACGCCAACTTATTATGAGTTAAAGCAATTAACTGAACACATGTTTAATCTTGTTAGAAAATTAATGGCCCGTAAAATCGCTCAAAGTCCGCAAAACCTAATTCATCGCCAGCAAGAAATGGATGCGCTTAAATTTCGTCGTTGTTTTAGCAAACAGTGTAGAACCAGATCAGATGTCGCATTTTGCGGCCCAGATCAGATGCCAAGTTTTGCAGCGTCTGATCATAATGGTCCGTCAAATCAGTCAAAGTCCGTACACCTAATTCATTGCCAGCAAGAAATTGATGCGGTTAAATTTCGTCGTTGTTTAAGCAAATAGTGCAGACCAACATCAGTTTCCGCAATTTGCGGCCCAGATCAGACGCCATGTTTTGCAGCTTCTGATCTTTTGAGTCTACATTGTTTGTCCCACAAATGGGACGCTAGGCATATATGGGTTAAATATCTGGGTTAAATATCTGATCTGGATCTACATTATCTGCCAATGTCCCTCAAGTGGGATTCAAGGCATATATGGGTTAAACCTTTGTTCAAGAGCTGCACTGTTTGCCAATGGCCCACCAATGGGGAGCTAGGCATATATGGCTTAAACCTTTGACCAAGTTCTACACTGTTTGCCGTAATTAAAGATTCTTTGTGATCTTCTATAAATTAAAGTCATGTTGTGTGCACACAATCCTGATTGTGGGTACTCATTAGAACTGCCTCAATGAGCAGGGCCCAAGCTAGCCCAAAAAATTTGGGAGAAGTGACTTCTCCCTCCTGGGAAAATAGGGAGAAGTTTGCTGGGTCTAGGGAGAAGTGGGTGCGGCTTAACGCCGAACAACAACAATGTAATGAGTTCTCCTGTAAACCCCTATTTGGAGATTTGTTTGTTTGATTTGAGGTTTAACATCCCCGTCAACACTGTAAAGGTCATTTTGGAGACGTTGCTTCCAATTTTGTGGGACTTTTACCCAACATTGAGATGAAATGACATCTCAAGCCCTGTCGCCCAATGAATCCCTATCTGGAGAGTGTATTTTATAGGGGTATCAATCAATTCCACTATTGAGACCACCTGAAATGAAGACTAATTCTGCTTTAAAAAGCTTATTTGGTTGGCTGCAGTTATTCTTTCTGTTTTCTGCATACAGTGACCCCTGATCAGAGACCAATTTTGGGACTGTTCAAAAGTGGTCTTAAAGACCACTTTTGAACTGTCCCAAAGGTGGTCTTAATATAGTAATTTTACTGTATTTGGGCAAGCTGTAACTTTTGTTATATCCAACCATGTTATAATGAAAGGTGTTATAAAGTAAAGAGGTTTCTATGTAATAGATCAGTTCACTAAGTACCTGTCACAATTGTATTTGAAACAAGGGGGAACAACCTCGCTAGATGAAAATCAGTTGTTATTTTTTTATGAATTTGGATAATTACTGAGTAACTGAAAATTTACCGGCAAGTAATAATTATTTTCACTCACAAAATAAAAAATTGCTTCCTACTTTTGTTGTTGTCCATAAAAAAAAGAAAACGATTGATGGATGCAAAAGTAATGTACAAACAAATCAATGGCAAATAAACCATCTATATTTAAAATTTATTAAATCCTAATGCAGTGTCAATGTTACCGGTCAGATAAATCTTGTTACTGTATACAACAGTACTTAACAAAGTGCGTCCGCACCCGGACTTTGGCACGAGCTAACGGTACAAATATACCTGTGTAAGTTACATAATCTTGTGTAATCTTCATTGGCTCTTAATGCAATAAAAACTTTGTGCAATCAACCGAGATAGATTTTATGACAGTTTAAGACTACTAAGCTGTTGCAAGTGGCTCGAGCTGCATGAGCTATCGGTTAGAATTAAATTACATAACAGTACCAAACTGCAACTGGGACGAAGTGCAGAATAAACAGTTAGCTTTGTTCAGTGTAATTACTGAGATTTCTGACACTAGTGAATCGAAGGATTATCGTCACCTTGTCAGTTTACCGTTACTGTTCACAAGGAAGACAAAAAAAAAAAAAAAAACGGGCGAAATTTCAGGGCGAAGTTTTTTTCGCTTTCATCGCCAAAGTCGGCGAAGTGAGCCCCAACAAGGCGACTTCTTCGCCCGAGTCGCCCTCTAGCTTGAGCCCTGATGAGGCGAATAAAAGGTTTTTTTTTATATTCTTTTATAATTGAATTTAAAATCTTAACCTTTTTTAGCTCACCTGTCACGTAGTGAGCTTTTGTGATCACTTTTTGTCCGTCGTGCGTCCGTGCATCCATAAACAATTTCAAATAAGTATATCCCTAATACCCCATGGTCAATCTTGATCAAATTTCATGAGAAGCATCATCAGGTAGGGGGAAAGGCTGCATAAGGTTTTTGGGCTGATCAGATTGGAATTCTGGTTGCTATGGCAACATATAGCTCCCATAGACTTACAATGGGAAAAAATTAAAATATCTTCTTCTCTGAAACCACAGGGCCCAGAGCTTAGATATTTAGCTTGTAGCAACGGCCAATGGTCACCTACATAATTCCTGCCAATCATGCCCCTGGTGTCCAAATTGGCCACGCCCCGGGGCCCCTTCTCTCCCATAGACTCATAATGGAACAAAAAGCTTCAAAAATCTTCTTCTCGGAAACCACAGGGCCCAGAGCTTAGATTTTTAGCATATAGCAACGGCAAATGGTCACCTACATAATTCCTGCCAATCATGCCCCTGGGTTCCAAACGGGCCACACCCCGGGGCCCTTTAGCTCCTATAGACTCATAATGGAAAAAAGTTTAAAAAATCTTCTTCTCTGAAACCACAGGGCCAAGAGCTGAGATATTTGGCTTGTAGCAACGGCAAGTGGTCACCTACATAATTTCTGCCAATCATGCCCCTGGGGTCCAAATTGGCCACACCATGGGGCCCCTGAGCTCCCATAGACTCATAAAGGAAAAAAGCTTCAAAAATCTTCTTCTCTGAAACCACAGGGCCCAGAGCTTAGATATTTAGCATGTAGCAATGGCCAGTGGTAACCTACATGATTCCTGCCAATCATGCCCCTGGGGTCCAAACGGGCCACGCCCCGGGGGCCCTTTAGCTCCTATAGACTCATAATGGTAAAAAGCTTTAAAAATCTTCTTCTCTGAAACCACAGGGCCCAGAGCTGAGATACTTCGCATGTACCAACGGCAAGTGGTCACCTACATAATTCCTACCAATCATGCCCCTGGGGTCCAAATTGGCCACACCCCGGGGCCCCTTAGCTCCCATAGACTCAAAATGGAAAAAAAAGCTTCAAAAATCTTCTTCTCAGAAACCACAGGGCCCAGAGCTTAGATATTTAGCATGTAGCAATGGCAAGTGGTCACCTACATAATTCCTGCCAATCATGCCCCTGGGGTCCAAACGGGCCATGCCCCGGGGCCCTTTAGCTCCTATAGACTCATAATGGAAAAAAGCTTCAAAAATCTTCTTCTCTGAAACCACAGGGCCCAGAGCTGAGATATTTTGCATGTAGCAAGGGCAAGTGGTCACCTACATAAATCCTGCCAATCATGCCCCTAGAGTCCAAATGGGCCACACCCCGGGGCCCCTTAGCTCCCATAGACTCATAATGGAAAAAAGCTTAAAAAATCTTCTTCTCTGAAACCACAGTGCCCAGAGCTTAGATATTTAGTATGTAGCAATGCCAATTGGTCACCTACATAATTCCTGCCAATCATGCCCCTGGTTCCAAATGGGCCACACCCCGGGGCCAGTTAGCTTCTTTAGACTCATAATGGGGAAAAAAAAAGCTTCAAAAATCTTCTTCTCTGAAACCACATGGCCCAGAGCTTAGATATTTAGCATGTAGCAATGGCAAGTGGTCACCTACATAAATCCTGCCAATCATGCCCCTGGGGTCCAAATGGGGCAAGGCCCTGGGCCCCTTAGCTCCCATTGACACATAATGGAAAAAAGCTTCAAAAATCTTCTTCTCTGAAACCACAGGACCCAGAGCTTAGATATTTAACATGTAGCAATGACAAGTGGTCACCTACATAAATCCTGCCAATCATGCCCCTGGGGTCCAAATGGGCCACACCCTGGGACCCCCTTAGCTCCCATAGACTCATAATGGAAGAAAAACTTCAAAAATCTTCTTCTCTGAAACCACAGGGCCCAGAGCTTAGATATTTAGCATGTAGCAATGGCAAGTGGTCTCCTACATACTTCCTGCTAATCATGCCCCGGGGCCCCTTAGCTCCCATAGACTCATAATGGAAAAAAGCTTCAAAAATCTTCTTCTCAGAAACTGTGAAGCACAGAACTTAAATATTTAGTGTCTAGCAACATAAAATAGCCGGCTACATAAATCCTGCTAACCCTGCCCCTGGGGTCAAAATTAGCCACGTCCAGGCTCATCACCTCCAATAGACTTATAATGGAAAAAAACTTAATAAATCTTCTTCTTCGAAACCATAAGGCCCAGAGCTTAGATTTTTAGTATGTAGCAACGTCAAGTGGCCACCTACATAAATCCTGCCAGTTATTCCCCTTGGAATCCAAATTGGCCACACCCCAGGGCTCTTTAGCTTCCATAAACTTACAATTGGAGAAACTTCAAAAATCTTCTCTGAAACCACAGGGCCCTTATAATGAAAAAAAAAAAATATTAATAATAACAATTTAAAATGGGGAAAAAAAAAATCTTCAAAAATCTTCTTCTCTGAAACCATAATTGCCAGAGCTTAGGTATTTAGCATGTAGCCTGTTGCCAGAGCTTAGGTATTTAGCATGGTCGCCTACATGAATCCTGCCAATCATGCCCCTGGGGTCCAAATCCTGTGGCCCCTTAACTCCAACAAACTTATAATGGAAAAAAGCTTCAAACATCTTCTTTGAAACCATGAAGTACAGACCTTAGATATTTAGTATATAGCAACACAAAATGGTTGCCTACATAAATCCTGCCAAACGTGCCCTTTGGGTCAAAATTGGCCAAACCCCAGGGCTCATTAGCTCCTATAGACTTATACTGGAAGAAACTTAAAAAAATCTTTTTCTCCAAAATCATAAGGCACAGATTTTGTTTGATTTGAGGTTTTACATCCCCATCAACACTGTATAGGTCATTTTGGAGATGTCTTTTCCAATTTTGTGGGACTTTTACCCGACATTGAGATGAAATTACATCTCAAGCCCTGTCGCCCAATGAAACCAGTAGGGTTGATAAGCATGGACACCGCTTTGCCTGAGCTTAGATATTTAGTATATAGCAATGTCAAGTGGTCTCCTACACTAATGATTTTCTGGTACACAGGTGAGCGATATAGGGCCATTGGGCCCTCTTGTTTAGGTTTACATCTGCCTATTGCAGATGGTTTTAATCCCTGAAAAAAAAAAATATGATAAACCTGATGATTTTGAGTTTGTGATTGTAAATTTTCCTTTCCTGGATGGTGATGTTCCTCATGCGGCATCCTCACAGAGTCACAGTGTAGGACTGGAAATGTACAGTGTTTGGGATGATTGAATGTAACCTGCGATTCTTTCTACAGTGACGGTTTGTTACTTGCAGGATTAAATAAGGTTGAGACAGTATGCAAAATTTGTGTTTATTTATTTATTTTGAGGGTTATGGTAAAACCTTCATATCTTACAAATTGTCTGTTGTGTGTGGATTGTATAAGAAGCAAGCAGATTGGTTGTCAGGTTTCTTATGAGCTATGGGAATGCCTTAATCATTCAAATGTGCTAAAATCGCAAAACGATGGCTTTGTTTTACAATCCTCCGAATTAAAATGTTATTTTCCAAGCGGAAATGAGTGAAAATTATATATCTGTGAAAACATGCCATGGGTTTGTAACATACACGACTCCAGCGTTTAAAATGTGGCTCCTTGAATAAATAATTGTAAACTTACGTGTATTGTCATTGTACTGAGATCTATGACAATTGGTTTTGTACAGTGTCCGGAAAGTTCTGTGATTAATTGTGAAGAATTAAAAGGGAACTTTTACACAAAATACACCAAAAGATACATGTGCACTCTTTTGAAGAGATATTAAAATTCAACAATTAAAGGACGAGTTCGGAATCTGTCTTCTCAAATGCTGGGACCAGTTGCAAGTCTTAAATTCTTTATTGCTTGGGTCCCTACTGAGGCTCATCTCTATGGTAAGTGTATTTAAAAAGACTTTTTGAGGTTGAGTCCTTTTTTCAAAGGGAACTTTCTGACAAGATTCAGTCGTCCCCACCCATAGGGGCTTGTAGAAATATATGGGCTGCATGATGATTCCACGCAGAGCTGAATCCGGCCCGCACACTAGTACTGGTAAACTGCTTAGAGGATCTAAGCCTGCCCAGGAACCGTGGTGCGAGGCGGACCGTCCATGCAAATAAACCCTATTGGTTTCATTGGGCGACAGGGCTTGAGATGTCATTTCATCTCAATGTTGGGTAAAAGCCCCAGAAAATTGGTAGCAATGTCTCCAAAATGACCTTTACAGTGTTGACGGGGACGTTAAACCTCAAATCAAGCAAACAAACTGACAAGATTCAGTCCAGTTTAAATGCAGACCTGAGGTTGACACTTTCAGTGCACTAACCGCAGCCTTATTGCAAATGGAGGTTGGAAAGGGTCAGGGTTTAGTAAATCTATAATGCAACTTCAACAGTTTCTTTTTAAATTTTGATTGCCTTGGGCTTTATCTTTTGTGTATTCGAGTTTGTGCCGTGATGTCACACACCTGGTCAATACAGAGTTATCCTTACCGGGGGGTTACCGCGGGGCGTAACAATGTTGAAGATCGCCCAATGAAACCAATAGAACGGCCCCTCTCGCACCACTTTGTCTGGGCAGGCTTAGATCCTCTAAGCGGTTTACCAGTACTTGTTTGCGGTCGGTTTCAGCTCTCCGTGGAAGCATCATGCAGTCCATCTATTTCTTCCAGTCCCTGTGGGCAGGGGGCGCCCGCTTGTATAAACAGTAGCTAGAGTAGACTGTGGAACTAAAGTTTGACTGAGAACTGTCTTCTGTGGTGACTCATCCTGGGGTTGATAAGGTAATGGTGGTGGACTTGCTCCTGCTTGCGGTGATGGCGGTGGACTTGCCTCCGGCGGCACATGAGTACTGGTTATCTGCTTAGGGGATCTAAGCTTGCCCAGGCAAAGGGGGGCGAGTCTGACCATCCATGCTTATTAACCCTATTGGTTTCATTGGGCGACAGGGATTGAGATGTCATTTCATCTTATTGCGGGTAAAAGTCCCACAAAATTGGAAGCAGCATCTCCCTCAAATGACCTGTGTTGATGGGGATGTTAAACCTCAAATCAAACAAAACTGTTTGACTGATGAAGATGTCTGTTTACACTTTGCTTTATAGTGCAAACGAAGGTCTTCAACATGCCTTCAGCACAGTGTGAGCGCCATAAAAGCGCAGTGCACGCAGTATTAGTGCCATGTAAGCACAGTGGATGCGCCGTGAGAGCGCATACAATCGCCATCAAGAACGCTGCATGATCATGATAGATCGCCATGTAAGCTCCGTAGCAACGTCTTGGTCGCTGTAAGGACGCCATGACAGGTCCATGTTCACTAAAAATATCCCATATTTCTTGTGATCTCGCGGCATTCTGGAAAATTAAACAACGCTGTTCCATCGCAGTGGAAACGCGGCATAGCGCGACAGGGGCTTTACCCTGTGTGCTTACCTTTACCAGTGTGGAGATGTACCATTTCAGGAAGGTTGTGCTTGTGAATCTGCAATTTTTACATGGTTGAGTGTATTTAAAGTGCCTTTTTTACATATTTTTGCATGTTGAAAGTGCCCCTTTTCCTAACCAGCCCCATGCCATTTTTGGGAGCTGGGGAAAACACTAATTTATATCTGATACTGTATATATACCTATTTTCTTCAAAGAACAACTTCCCTTGAATTTTCTTTGATTTAGACCTACATGTACAATGCAATATTCTGTGATGTCATAGTGATTTTTACAGAACCCTGGGAGGGACATGCAGTTTATTTTCAGCTCACTTGTCACATAGTGACAAGGTGAGCTTTTGTGATCACTTTTCGTCAGTGCGTGCTTCCGTAAAAAATTCTTCAAACAATATCTCCTCTTAAACCTCTAATCGGATTTTGACCAAACTTCACAGGAATGATCCTTAGGTGGTCACCTTTCAAAGTTGTTCAAATGGTTCCGGTCCATTACACATCTAGGTCATATGAGCTAAAAACAGATTTTTTCTCTGAAACCGCAGGGCCCAGGTCTTTGACATTTGGTATGAAGCTTCATCTAGTCTAGCCCCCGCATTTACATATGGAAAACCTTAAAAAATCTTCTTCTCTTAACCCGCAAGGCCCAGGTCTCCGATATTTGGTGTGAAGCTTCATCTGACTTCTATCAAGAATTTTCAAGTTATAGCCCTAGGGCTAAAAATGCCCCCGCCCAAGGGCCCTTTGGTTTTGCATAGGCTTATGTAGAGAAAATCTTTGAAAATCTTATTCTCTGAAACCACTTGGCCCATGCCTTTGATACTTGGAGTTAGCTTCATCTAGTGGACCTCTACCAAGATTGTTCAAATTATAGCCCTTGAGAGAAAAATTCCCCTGCCCCGGGGCCCTATGGTTTTGCATTGACTTATAATGGGAAAATTTTAAAAAATCTTGTTCTCTGAAACCGCAAGGCCCAGGTCTTTGATATTTGGTGTGAAGCTTCATCTACATGTATTGGATCTCTATCAAGGTTGTTCAAATTATAGCCCTCAGGCAAAAAATGCCCCCACCCCGGATCCCTTTAGTTTTACATAGACTTATACATATAGGGAATATCTTCTTGTCTGAAACCAGAAGGTTCAGGTCTTAGATATTTCGTATGAAGCTTCATCTAGTAGACCTCTATCAAGATTATTCAAATTATAGCCCTGGGCCAAAAATGCCCCCTTTCCCCGGGACCCACTAGTTTTACATTGACTTATATAGGGAAAATCTTTATAAATCTTCTTGTTTGAAACCTGAAGGCTCAGTTCTTTGATATTTAGTATGAAGCTTTGTCTAGTGAACCTTGACCAAGATTGATCAAATTATAGCCCTGGGGCCAAAAATGAATGCCCACCCCCAACCCCGGGGCCCACTGATTTTCCATTGACTTATATAGTGAAACTCTTTAAAAATCTTGTTCTCTGAAACAGTAAGGCCCAGGTCTTTGATATTTGTTATGAAGCTTCATCTGGTGGACCTCTACCAAGACTGTTCAAATAATAGCCCTTGGGCCAAAAATGCCCCTGCTGTGTGGCCCTTTGGTATTACATTGACTTATACAGGGAAAATATTTAAAAATATTCTTCTCTGAAACTGCAAGGCCTAGGTCTTTGATATTTAGCTTTATCTAGTGGACTTCTACCAAGATTGTTCAAACTATAGCCCTTGGGCCAAAAATGTCCCCACCCCAGGGCCCTTTGGTTTTACATAAACTTATATAGGGAAAACTTTGAAAAAGCTTCTTCTCTGAACCAGCAAGGCCCAGGTCTTTGATATTTGGTGTGAAGCTTCATCTAGTGGACCTCTATCAAGATTGTTCAAGTTATAGCCCTAGGGCCAAAAATGCCCCCGCCCAAGGACTTATATTGGGAAAATATTTATAAATCTTCTTGTCTGAAACCAGAAGGCTCAGTTCTTTGATATTTGGTATGAAGCTTTGTCTAGTGGACCTTGACCAAGATTGATCATATTATAGCCCTGGGGCCAAAAATGACTCTGCCTTGGGGCCCACTGGTTTTACATAGACTTATGTAGGGAAAACCTGGGATGAAGCTTCACCTTTTAGATCACTACCAAGATTATGCAAATTATAGCCCTGGGGCCAATAATGACTCTCGAGGAATCTGGGACGTTTCGGCCCTGAGTCGTTTCGGCCGGGTCGTTTCAGCCTGGGTTGTTTTGGCCTAAATTTGGACCTGGGTCGTTTCGGCCTCTTTCGGTGGGTCGTTTAGGACATGGGTTGTTTTGGCCTGGGTCGTTTCGGCCCACTTTTATTTTTTTTTTTTCCTGTATAAAACATTATTATTTAAATTTGGAATATTATTTTAACACTGTCACGTTATGTCATGGTTATGATAGCTCAAATAAAGTGTTTCAATTAATTTAATGTATTCAGCAGGATAACGATATATACTTTTCTTTCTACAATGATTGAATTTGGTAACACAATCAGCAGGCAAAATCACATCCATCCATCCATCCATCCATCCATCCATCCATCCATACATTTATTTATCGCCCGCGGCCCCTACATTTATTTATCGCCCGCGGCCCCCGCCCATCGGGGCTTGAAGAAATAGATGGGCTGCATGATGCTTCCATGCAGAGCTGAAACAGACTGCACGCAAATACAGGTAAACCGCTTAGAGGATCTAAGCCTGCCCAGGCAGAGCGGTGTGAGTTGGCCAGCCCATGTTTATAAACCCTATTGGTTTCATTGGGCGACAGGACTTGAGATGTCATTTCATCTCAATGTCGGGTAAAAGTCGCGCAAAATTGGAAGCAGTGTCTCCAAAGGACCTATACATGTTGACGGGGACGTTAAACCCCAAATCAAACAAACAAATCGCCCTCGCCAATTAGGGCTTGGAGAATAGATTGGAGAATAGATTGGGCTGCATGATGCTTCCACGCAGGGTTGAAACCGACCGCCCATGATTACACATAAATAAAGAATAATAATAAAAAAAAAATAAAGATTATATTAAATAATAATTAAAATACCTGTTCCATAAAGGCGATGCTGCCACCGGTCACATCACATGTAAGGGCATAGCGTCTGCCATTTACTTCCTTGACACACGAGATGCACAATTCTGTCATTTTGAAATTTACTTGACAATTTTATAAGCGATTTCAAAGATAAGTGATGGGGTGGTGTGTGTGTGTGTGTGTGTGTGTGTGTGAATTCGGGTTTAACGTCGCTTTCAACAATTTTTCAGTCATATCACGACGGTGTCTGGTTGCGACAGGGAGCTCAATGCTCACGTTTATAGTGCTGCCTCACTGAAGTATCATGTCCCAGACACATTACATGATACCACACCCAGTCACATTATCCTGACACTGGATCGACCAGTCCTAGCTCTACCCCGTAAATCTGAGTGCCAAACGAGGAGCAGCTAGTACCATTTTTAACGACTTTGGTATGTCGCGGCCCGGGATCGAACCCGAGACCTCCCGTTCCCCGGAGCGGACACTCTACCAACTGAGCTATCGGGGCCGGTGATGGGGTGGTGTCTCGGAGCACCTTATTTACATTGTTTGCCGACATTTAAAAGACTTCAGTGAAACAAATTTTAAAGCATATAAATCATAACATTTTTTTTTTTTGTAAATTAACAGAACCACCATTTCCCGCCGAACTCAAAGGGATGCTAATTAAAGACGCTTGCATTTAACGTGTGTTTTCAAACTATAACATTAACGTAATTACACCGTCACAAAGTGGATCAATATATACAAAAATAAGGGGATAAGCTAATTCCATCCCAAGTGATTAACGGGTGATTGATTAACGGGCCATTATCATGCGATGATATAATTACTTCTTAAAAAGCCAAGAACTTTAAAGTCTGTAAATAAATAAAAAATATATAACAATTGGGGTGTCATGGTGGCTGCAGAAGGTTCATAGTTTTGAAGACCATGATTAGACTGCACACTACTCTTGCGCAGGATTGTCTGAGTCTTTCTCTTTGGTGGATAATGACAAAATTATATACACGTATTTTCGTCATGTTGTATGTCGCTGTGTCTGCAGAATGTTCCCAAAGATTTTGAAGGTTTCAGAAGTTCGTCTCAATGGTATGATTAGACTGCACGCAAGCGCACAATGGTCTATTTCATGTGTCACATACAGACATGCATGGTGCGCATCCATTCTAGTTTTTTTTTTTTTAAAAAATAGCCCTGGGCGTCAAAAGGCTTCTGGAGTTAGCAGATACTGATCACACGGCACTGACTTGCAGGATTTACTAGTATCAATGGCATGCACATTTTGAGAACAGCATGCAAAGTATTTGCGAACTGTAGCCTAATTATTTTATATGATCAGCCTCCATCTGTCCTTGTGATACCTTCAAATACTAAATGAACCGCGCCAAGCGAATTTGTGTCTTCGAGCATTCCGTCATGACACATTTTAACTGCGCATGCCCAGTCATTCAGAGGGGCCAGGGACATGGCTTTCTGTCTGAAGGTTCCTCTTGATTCACTGCTTGTATGAGCGAGCAGCGAAGGTTCTGGCGAGACTGCGCGGATGCGCAGGCTCGCCTTCGCTGCTCGCATAGGCGATAAGTACCAAAATCGCTTGACGGGGCCCAAATAACCTATAAATCTGTTCATTGTGATCAGAGTCTGCGCAGTGTGAAAAAGCCCTCTTTTTTGGAGCTATTAATATCTGAACGCTGTCATTATTTTATATGATCAGCCTGCATCTGATACCTTCAAAGACCTTATAACCTATAAATCTGTTCATTGTGATCAGAGTCTACACAGTTTGAAAAAAGCCCTCTGTTTTCTGACCTATTGGAGTGTTAACAAGAGAAGATAGCAAAAGCACATGCTGATCTTCGACAAACAAAATATATATACATATAAATAAAGTGATAAAAAAATCAGGTTGAAACAACCCACCAATATGCCTGAAACGACTCACCCCCGAAATTAGGCCGAAACGACCCAGGCCGAAACGACTCAGGGTCGACACAACCCAGGGACCGAAACAACTCGGAACCGAAACGACCCGCGACCCTCTCAACGTGGCCCACTTATTACCCTGTGGATCAAGTGAGCGACCCAGGGCCATCATGGCCCTCTTGTTTAATGTTGTGTGAACAAGATAATATCTTTTGTGCAATTATCTTGTGCAAACAAGATAATATGTTGTGCACCCAAATTATCTTGTGCACACAAGATATTATCTTGCTTGCACAACATAGATCTTGTGTGGACAACAATATATCTTGTGTGCACAACTTATATTTTGTTTGCACAACATTATATCTTTTGCGCGCAACATATTATCTTTTGTGCACAAGTTATTATCTTGTTCACACAACATATTATCTTGTTTTGCACAACATATTATCTTGTTTGCACAACTTAGATCTTGTGCAGACAACATAATATCTTGTGCGCACAAGATATTATACCTTGTTCGCACATCTTAATATCTTGTGCAGACAACATAATATCTTGTTCGCACAAGATATTATCTTGTGCGCCCAAAAAATCTTGTTTGCGAAACATATTACTTTGTTACCTTGTTGGAACAATTTAATCAGATGCATAAGATATTATGTTGTTCCCACGAGATTTATGTTGTGCAAGCAAGATAATATGTTGTGTGAACAAGACACTATCTTGTGCACACAAGATATTATAGTGTCCGCACAAGATAAATTATGCTGTTTGCACAAGAATATATCTTGTGCGCACAACATATTATCTTCTGCACACAAGATAATATCTTGTTCGCACAACATATTAAAAAAAAAATTGCATGTCCCTTCCCGAGTTCCATAGATTTTAAACTTTTTTGAAAATAATTTTAAGCTACCATGTTTACCATTATGCAGAAAATACCTTTGATTACTGTGTATGCTGTTCTTAACCCATTTGTACCGGAAATGTTGGAATGCGGCATCTGATCAGGGCATTCAATGTTTGCAAAAAGTTCAATATTTTTCCAAATAAATTTTGAAGAAAAACACCCCTAAATTTTGAAATGGACTCCCGCCATATGAGGAGGAAGATTCCATTTGGTACCAAAAGGGTTAATTTTGGATTTGAATGAGAATTACACCTCAGCATCTTTATAACACTATTGATGGGGTCGAAAACAGAAACCGTGTTAGTTAAACAGCCGTGTAATATCCACTCTAAAATGTATAGATCATATGGAAAAATGACCATTTCTATAGAACCCACGTTACAACGGCAATATAAAAATTTTGTTCACTTATTATTGTGCCGTTATAATGAATTTGCCGTCATAAAGAATCCCAGTTAGGAGTATTATAGGTTATAAAAGATCTTTTCCACATCATTACTCAAAGAAACATTACAAGAGTCTTTCATGGATTCGATTTGGGCATTTCCAACGCAGTGGGAAGCCAACGTCGTTTGGAATCAAGGCTAAGCCTTGAGCTAACAATTCATTCCATTGAAATTGTTGTTGTAATGAGTTTTGCCATTAAAACAAATGTCGGTATAAAGAGGGTGACTGTAATCTGTACATTTTTGGGATCCACCTTGAAACAGTGTTATATCCAAAACCATGTTATAATGAACCATGTTGTGGTGTACATATGCTCCCATGTTATAATTCAGACTAAGCTAAAACTTGATGGGCAGCTTCAAGACAACTTTAATAATTGCTAAAATAATTTAATTCCAATATCTAAGATGGCCTCCTGATGATGGCTGTCTTCTTGAAATTCTTGAAAGAACATCTTTCAAACTCAATGTTGGATTGAGCTGTAACTTGCTTGGAGGCATCAGGATTACATGGAGGTTTTAGCATTGCTAAAATCTTTCTGCTCCAATATCCAAGGTGGCCATCTTGAAATTCTTTAAATGTAAATGACATCTACCAAGCTGAAACTGATGGGAAGCATCTCAGTGACATGGATGTTCAGCATTGTTTACATGGAAATTGTTTCGTTGGGATATCCACAGTGGCCGCAATGGCACCCATCTTGAAACTTTTCAAAAGAAGGTGGAGGCTGTAGACAAAAATAAATACAGTTAATTTTGACAACAAAAGGCAATGATTTTCTTGTGATTTTCAGGAAAAGTACAAAGGAGGCCGTGTAGAAACTGTGGTAGAAAGTTTGTTCCTGAATCACTGGTAAGTATTGTGGCTTTATTCAACTTTCCTGCAGTTGGTGTTAACCCTTGTCCTGCTAAATATTTATATATGCCACACCCACTACTGATTATCAACCAATCAGATTACTTGATGCAAATTATTGCAACAAATTCATGAGCTGAGCAACAAACAATGAAGATCCTGATTAGATGGCTTCTTCAGAAGCCATCTGATCGGGATCTTCATTGTTTGAAAGATAAGACATATCCGCGCTCAGAAGGACAAGGGTTAAGTGCAATGTTGTGGTCGTAGTACTTCACCCCCGAACAATTACTTTATCACACTGCAGCACTCATGCCTGGCTGAACAAGGAAATGCTCTATCTTTCCAAACAGTGAAGATTTGGAATGGCATCAGATCTGGATCTTCACTGTTTTGTCATTCATTTGGCAAATTCATAGGTTTGTCATTCAGTTTGCAAATTTGAATGAATACGCTGTATCAAATACATGTAATATGATAGGTTAATAGCCAAAAAATGAAAATTGGTGTGGAAAAAAAAGAGATTTTTTCAGCAAAATCAAGGGTTATATATAAGCTTCTTTGGGGTCCTTGAGCACATGATATTGTCCTTGAAAATTGAGTTTGCTTGTGCATATATGTAAGAGAGTATAAGCAGAATTGCGAACTTGAAGAGGCTAAAAAAATGAGAGTACCATTTACTTTGGGGTTTGTGACCAAGCAAGACCTAAAAAACCTACTCAGCTACACAAGACTAGAAACAGTCTTGAAATTTTAGATACACCACATCCTCTTTATTACACTATTAATGGGGTCCAAAACAGAAACTGTGTTAGTTAAACAATAATGTGGCGTCCCGCAAACCCCCATGCTGACAAGACAACCGAGCGTGATCTCTGACAGGTGTACGGGCAGCTGTGGGGTAAGGCACAAGAAAGATGTTAAATGAATGACATGAATTATTTACAGTATCTACATACACACTTACTAACACAAAACATCACAATTTGTTGCTTCTGTAGCCAACTCACGACGTCCGCTCCGAAGGCAAAACACTGTTCTGTGCTCGGAACGGGTGACGTGAATACCTACAGAAGCAAACAACAAAAACAACAACAAAAACAAAAAAAAGAAACAACACAAGACGCGACTGGCCAGTTTATAACTTAGGGTGAATCCCCCACTCGCGTGACACTTCCTCTCGCGAACTAGTAAAACTAGTCTATCAACATAGTTGATAAACCTAAGATTAGCGATCACGTTTGCTGATCAGACGTTTAGTGATCGTCCAAATAACCTGCAGGTAAGTTGACCTCTTCCATGGTATCACATTTGTTTACAACGAACAATGATTTAGAAGATTCTGCTTCTATCCTGGTAGGCGCTGATTACGGCGGTCTGTCCGCCCTTGCTGGACCCTAACGCCTAGCGTCGTACCAGTACCTGCTGCTATGAAGCAGGGAGCAGCAGGTCACACATTGTTATGCCTGCAAATTACGATAACGGGACTAGAAACGAGTCACAAAACATACATGCTATATCATGATCCCCCTCCCGGAGAAGTAAGAATATGTTCATGCATATACCGTTATTGCGCATGCGCCGACCAGACATACAGGCTGATTAGTGCATGCGACAAATAACCGTACAGCAGAACTCAACTTGACTGTGCATCAAATTATCAGCACCCAGCGCTTGACACAATAATACTCAAAGTTCATGTTTCCTTACTGAGCACTACAGAAATCAATTAATGCTCACTACTACTGAGCATAATACTCATCAAATTTGTGCTCACTACATTATCACAAGTAAGAGGCAATTGAACAGACCACGCCTTTGCGCTACCTGGTCAGCCGCCAATTACAGGAAACATAACAATCTCTATTTCATATCCTTCTCCGCGACACGGCTCACAAATATAGCTATTCACAAATTCAATACATTAATAACAGATAGAAACTACAACAGAAGATTTTCATCTATAATCTACAACATTTGTTAGTGTCTCATATGGGCCAACACTGTTTGCCGTAAATTCTCTCTATTTGGTAGGCACCCCGTCACAACAGTCCTCGCGACGCCGATGACGCAGCTGACGTCATCCCCGCCGCTCAGGCCGTTATGACGTGTGGCGACCAAATACTCCCACTTATCATCATCACGTTCTTTATATGTACATACATGCACAAACTGAGTTATCAGACAAAAACGGCATCATTACAAAATGAACTCGTAATTCTTCTTGGACAAAATTATTTCTAATCAACGTGAACATGCTTGTAAAATAAAATTCATTACGGTTCATCATCACGGATAACCCAACAGGCTCTTGTAAGAGTTTGCCCTGATGATGAAGATATGGTTAAACCCGTCTTAAGTTTACGTCCCCTCTACATCTAATATCATATTGGGACGGAACCACGGTTTTCTAACCACAGCTAGTCAAAAGTCATGGATCAAACAAGTGACCCGGCGTTTATTAATTACATTCTCCAAAAGGGGTCTAAAAGCCTAAATGAATCCAGAATGAGCGGGTGTCCAAACTTTACGTCTCACCAACATCTAGGGTCAGCATGAGACAGGACCTCACTTAGAAAGACTCATTCTACTACTGGAGAAGCCTGGGATCAATTCTGCGACGTCTAGCTGGCAAAGCTAGTAGCCTAATCACTACAGGCCACAACAGTGAATTCAGAATAGGCTTCAGAAAGTTGGGGTATACTAGAAGTAAACCCCTCCAAAACCTACAAGCATGTTCATACAAAAATAATACTGAACATAGATTTAACATACCTTTCAATATACTTTCTATTTCCCCGTCACAATGTTCACTCTTTACAACTTGACCTGCTGCTAAAGTGTCCGCTTTTTTCAGGGTTTATATATCTATGAATACTACCGGAAAATCATGCCTACTCTTATTACCTTGCTCAATTCGTGGCGAGGTGGAGATACCGGCCACAAACAAAGCCAGATAGCAAAAATCGAGTAGATAATGGATTTGCGTTCAAATAGTATATTTCCCATAGGAAAAATTGATGAAACGACCCTATAATCAATGACATGACTCCTGTCAAAACGAACACCCACACAACACGTGACGGGAATAAAAATCATATATGGCACAATTTGGCGGTTGGCGATTTTTAGGCAAATTCTATAGGACTCGGCCTTTTAGCGGCCCCCTGTATTGTAAAAACAGCTCTCTATAAACCACTCATGCATACATCGTATGATATGTGCATGACTTGTTCATGGAGCCGCACAGTTTGCGTACCATATTTCACCTAAAATATTTCACTCGCACCGCCCTACCATATATCTACTAAAATAATTTAGATGTGCATAAGCACCAGAGAGGTTTCCTATTCCATCTCGTAACAAAGGTTTCCCCTTTTGGAGAAAAAACAATCAGAAATGTTTTTTCTTTGTGTATAGAGATGGAATAGGATGAACCTATCTAAACAAGACAGCTATTTACACAACAACCGTGCGAAGAATTACCTACTAAGGTAGTCTGCCCCCAAATTTTCTTGGCCCCGAATTGCAACAATCCGAAATCTATACGGCTGTAGTTTCATTGCCCAACGCATAATTCGAGGATTGAGAACTTTTGCTGTTTGCATATAAGACAAGGGCTTGTGGTCTGTCTCAAGCAGGAATTCTACTCCGTAAAGATACTTGCGAAATTTCTCAACACCCCAGATAATAGCCAAACATTCCTTCTCTATTACAGAATAGTTTTTCTCACGAGGCAAAAGTTTCTTGCTGGCATAAGCAATGGGAAGTCGTCCTTCCCCTTCAAATTCTTGGAGCAAAACGGCTCCTATACCAACATCAGAAGCGTCCGTCCGGAGTATGAACGGATTCCCATCATGAAAGATAGGAAGACGAAGAATAGGACTAGACGTGAGTCTATTCTTCAGGGTCTGAAAAGCCTTTTCATGATGGTCCTGCCAGTCTGTGATCTTGTTTGGTCTACTTTTCTTAGTTAAATCTGTCAAAGGGGAAGCGATAGATGAGAAATTTGGAATGAAACGGCGGTAGAAACCAGCCAACCCAAGAAATGACTTTATTTGTCTCTTAGTAGAAGGTCGAGGAGCATCCTTTATAGCTTGTATCTTGTCTTCTTGCGGTCTAACTGACTGAGCAGCTACACTGTGACCAAGACATTCGATACTGCTATACCCAATCATACACTTGGAAGGTTTTGCCGTCAACTTGGCTGTCTTAAGTCTATCCAAAACTTCACGTAATGACGTCAAGTGGTCTTTCCAAGTTTCGGTAAAGATCCACATATCATCGACGAAGCTATCAACGTTAGAAAGTTCGGACAGAATCTTTCTCATCAACCTGCAAAATGTTGCTCCTGAGTTTACCAAACCGAAGGGCATAGTTTTGAATTGAAACAAGCCTTTGGGGGTTTCGAACGCAGTTAGGGGTTTTGCCTTAGACGTCATTTTTACCTGCCAATAACCTTTTGACAAATCTAATTTGCTAAAGTATTTGTGCCCCGACATTCTATTTATAACCTCCTCCATATTTGGCATTGGTTCTGCATCGAACTCCGTCACTTTATTAAGTTTACGGAAGTCAATGCAGAACCGCACCGAACCATCTTTTTTAGGGACAAGTACTACAGGGGATGAATATGGAGATATTGATGGCTCAATAACTCCTAAATCTAACATATCTTGAATTTCCTTTTCCATTACATCCCGTACTTTATATGGTATGGCATAACCTTTTGACCTCACTGGTTCCGTCGTCAGCAACTTTATGTCGTGTTCTATTTGGTCGGTTCGTCCAGGTACACTGGACAGTACGTCCGGGTATTCTTTTATCAACGTCTCTATTTCTTTACGCTGATCCTGCGTTAACATTTCTGAAATATTGACGTCATTAAACGTCTCTGGTTGCTTTGCAGTAGGAAAAGCGCAATCTTCCAATGAGAATTCGTCAACGTCATCATTTTCAGTTGACGGAGTGGACTCTACAGAAAGCAAGCAATGTGACGTCACATTTTGACGTTCCACATATTGCTTCAGTATGTTAGCGTGATATGTGTTAACATTTCCATTGACGTCAATCTTATAATCCATTCTGTTCACTACCTCAACCACTTCATAAGGACCTTTCCATTGAAGCAATAATTTATTACTGTCTGTCGGTAGTAACAACAGTACTTTGTCGCCGACGTCAAATTTACGCGACCTCGCGCCTTTATCATAATAAGCTTTCTGCTTAATCTGAACCTTCTTTAAATTATCACGCGCTAATTTGCATGTCTGCTCTAACCGTTCCCTAAGCTCAATAACGTATTGATACGTCGAAAGAACTTGCTCATCGCGTACCTCTTCAGCCCATAATTCTCTTAATATTGCCATTGGACCTCTGACGTTACGTCCATATAACAACTCAAAAGGGGAGTATCCTAAAGACTCTTGTGGGACTTCCCTTACCGCAAATAATAAAGCTGGAAGATATTTATCCCAATCTTTTGGACGTTCAGCACACATGCGACGTAACATCTGCTTTAACGTAGCGTGGAAACGCTCTATCAGTCCGTTGCAAATTGGGTGTCTCGGACTACACATTAACTGTTGAAGAGAAAGAAGTCTGCTGACTTCCTTCATTACCTCAGCAGTAAACTGTGATCCACAATCAGTCAACATTTCATCAGGAATGCCAACCCTACTAAACATTTCAATAAGCGCTTCCGCGACACGTTCCGTCTCAATACTCGGTAAAGCTATCGCCTCTGGATACCTTGTCGCATAATCTATCATGGTTAAAATATACCGAGATTTCCTATCAGATCGAGGCTCAATTGGACCAACTATGTCCACTGCCACCCTCTTAAATGGCGTATCAATGAATGGCATTTTTCCTAGAGGTACTTTAGTGACCCGACCTTTCTGAATAGTTCTCTGACAAATATCACAAGATTTACAAAATCTAGCGACATCATCGCAAATACCGGGCCAGTAAAACTCAGTTACAACTCTATCCAATGTCTTTCTAATACCCATATGTCCAGACATAAGCGTTTCATGAGCCAGTTTCAACACCTTTCCTCGGAAACTTTGAGGGACCACAAGTTGGAAAGAGACTTTGTTACCATTGGTGAACTCCCTATATGCCAAACCTTTTTTCTCAATAAACCTAGTTTCACCTCGGTTTAAACCACGACTCACAGTCTTGTTCCCAGATACAACCCTTTTCCTGATGTTTTCCAAAGTTGGATCATCAACCTGAGCTTGCTTGAAAGCCTCCTTGTCATCGTTAATGATCTGATCGGGAACCTTAAGTTTTCTGTAAGGCTTCTCATCCTGCCTAGTTTGAGACCTAGTTACAGCCGCAGCTGAGAAATGAGACATATCAGGAAGTTTTGATCCATCAATGTTACCGATAACCAAATCGTACAACGTATCATCCATACACAAAGCTTCAGTTTTCCCAGTGAAAAAAGGACAATCAATGTCAATCATTGCCAAAGGATACCTTTGTGTGGATTCATCAATCAGCGTAACATTTGATTCCTTCCCTATTAACTGACTATCCGAAACCAAACTTCTCCGAACGACACAGCCTGTACACCCAGTATCTCTTAATACAACCACCTTTTTATTATTAACCAAACCTTGTGCCGTCGGTAGCCTTGCCTTTAAGAAGTAACAGACACCTTCCCTAGTTTCCTTACTACACTCCTCCCTATCCGAAATCAAAGGATCACCAACCCTATTTTCAAAAATACTTCCAATCTCATCACCTTTCCTAGTTACTTCCGTTTGACAAAAACTAACTTGGTGTGCTGCGCTACGTGGTGTGCTATTATTTTTACCGCGTCCGCGAAAAGACCCTCTAAAATTACCACGACCACGTGTATAACCACGACCTACATTCTGCGTATTCTCATTCTTAACCTGAGAACCTTGAGCCTCTACGCGCGTGTTAAAATTTTCCTTAACACCGCTATCCCCAACTCCAGTTGCTCCTACCTCTGCGCTATACAATTGTTTCCTGTCGGGGTTCTTAAAACATTTAATTGTTAAATGCCCCTTACCGCATATGGGTGGGTTTCAAAAAAATGAAGCTTTTTTACTCATTTTTATTATTCAAGCTTGGCTGAATAGTGTTCTACTTATAAGGGTTTGTTTGTGTACAAGTTGTGTGGTATATGGGTGTTAAACTTCACAGAAAATTTCATCAAAAAAGATTGATGCAGTCAAAAGTTATGCAAGAAAATATACCCAAAAATGTCCCAATCGCAACGTTTTTAGCGTGACATTTTGAATCTTACATGATTTTCAAACGGATATAAAAGATAAAATATGGACAGTTTTATCACAAAAACACCCTGGATGCCAAAAACCATTACATAGTTGCATTTTCAATCTAATTTACGTGTGTTTTGGCTATGTTTACATGTCCAAACATAATATACAATGTTGACACCCCCCAAAAAAAAATTATACCAAATTTAACAAATGTTGAACTTTCATAAAAAATATATCTCACATCATAATCACTAGATGCATTGCTAGTTGTAAATAACACAGTATAATGTTTCAAGATTAATAATCGGCCATTATATAGCTACTACACTGCACAACATTTCAGAAAACAGCTGCTTTAATCTGTTACCCAGCTTTGTCCCAAGTGCAACATTTGGAAGTTTTAGATCTATCATACGAGCATAACCTGTGTAACATATCATTTTTATCTATCTTTCATGTCAGCAAGTCAGGAGGAAGCCATCTCAAGCAATCCTTTACTTGTAGTGAGGCACTGGCTTCCTACAGGTTGCCAAAAGTGATGTCCCAAGTGCAACGCATTTTTACATGTTTAATGTTTGCAATATTAATGCTAAACAATAGACTTGTTCTTCAATGTAATCATTTTTTCCTTACTGTTAAATCATATATTTTAACAATTTATGAATTTTAAAGTCTGCAATAAGCATTTTTAGAAAATATTTAAAGAAAAGTGGATTTTTTAACTAATATACATTTTCAAAAGAATTTTATTTTCAAAACAAGAACATTGTAGCACAATCTTTGTTTGAAAAATATTTTTTCATAAAAGCAGATGTAAAATCAATCAAAACTTTATCTTAAAATGTCTGTTGGAGGTCATTTAAGAGGCCATTTTCAACTAACCTTCAAACGTTGCACTTGGGACAAAAAATCTGAAACCGACTGCACACAAGTACTGGTAAACTGCTTAGAGGATAACCGCTTAGAGGATCTAAGCCTGCCCAGGCAAAGATGTGTGAGTCCGATCGTCCATGTTTGTAAACCCTATTGGTTTCCTTGGGCGACAGGGCTTGAGATGTCATTTCACCTCAATTCCAAGTAAGAGTCTCTCAAAATTGGAAGCAACCTCTCCAAAATAAGTATACAGTGTTGGCGGGGCCATTTAACCTCAATTCAAAGAAACAAAACCATGGTTGTCAGTGGTTTGGGTAAAAAATACAGTACGGCTATGGTTGGCTATAATGGATTGTTATAGTCAGTTGTCATATATGTCCAACTAACCATGGCCTACCATGGTTGTCCATAGCAGAGCATGGCTGCTAGTTAGTAGAAACTAGGGTCAAAATTACTATGGTCAATGACCATGGTTGATCATGGGCAACTGGCATAAAATTTTTAAATAATCATGGTCTACCATGGCCAACATAGCATCATGGTGGACCATGGTCATATTTAGCTCTGGTTAAATAGCTGTATAAAATACATCACTCTAATCCATAACAGCAAAATTTAACATTTGATTTTTTTTTTTGCAGCCTTGACTTATAAGGCTTTTGGCTGTCTGTAAAAAAATCACCCTCCCCTAGAATTGCCCATAAACTAAGTGGACCATGTCAGTAAACCCAGTGGACATTTGCAATAGAATCAGTGGACAGACTGGACAATATCCATGGATTCAGTGCACTTGACATATTGTCAAGTGAGGTCAAAGCACAGTGGATAATGTCCATGGACACTGGCCAGTCTGATTTAGTTTAAGGGTAAAGGTTCAGTAGCCTCCCTTGAAATTTATATCCTCCCTTGATATTTATATTTATTTACCGTTTCAAATCTATATTCATTTACCTAAAAATTCTAATTATTTGAATTAATTAGTTATTCATATTTATGTAGACAAGAAGCATGTATCTAGCTTACCACCTATATATAAGTTTTGTATCCACACTTTGATCACCTCTAAGAGATGATTTTCGAGATTGTTGTCAACAGAATTTCATCAATATATAGAACATTGTTTAGTACATGTATCTGCCTGTTGGTCTGATTGCTTAAAGAGCATTGACTGTCATAAAATATGAGTGACAGGCATCTTGAACTGGAAGAATTCCTTCAGCTTGGTAGTGTTTCTATACATTAAGCGAATATAAAAATGTCTGCCTGTGTCAACACCATGGTCAAACATTGACCATTGTCTACTATGGTGTTCATGATCAACTAACCATCATTTTCACCTGAGACCATGGTATATGACCATGGTCATCAAATTATGTGGTTGTGGTGCCATTTTACAAATCTTGGCCAATCATGGTCCCAGGTCCATAGAATACCAAGGAAAACATGCTACTTAATGGTAAATGACCATTATTTTCACCTGGGTCAGTGTACTATCCGATTGCACACATGCAAGGGTTGATCTGCATCTATTTAATTTGCCAGTGGCAGAATTTGCCTCTTATAAGCCTGCAAGGTAAGCTGATAGGCTTCACAGGGCCCACATCTGGGCCATTCAACTTCATACCAAAACTGTGTAACTGAGCTTATCATCAAATTTGGTATAATGTCCTGAATAATAGAGAGAGGAGGGTTTAGTCCTCTCTTTCCACCAGATTGTGTAATACTTCTCCATCTCCAATAAGGCTTAAATAAGTTTCAAATGCTTGAAATAATCCTTTATTGTTTGAGAACAAATGGCAGAAACTTGGCATACTGGTATATATACATAGACTGTTTTTATCAGGAAACTACCTCAAGGTGAAAAACTGATCCTGATTTCTTTAAAACAAAAGCTCGGCCAAGGGGAAATCTTCACAAAGTCAGTGAACCATGAACTGTGTGTCAAGGTGAAATGTGGATGCTCGCACCAAAGTTGCCATCCCAAGATGCAAGCTTTTACCAAGCTGAAGTATAATTAATGATTCTTATATAGTTCTTTGGACCTAAACATTGGGTTAAAAGCTAGGCTTGATACAATAATTCTCTAAGTCAGTGAACCATGACATGAGATCAAGGTCAAATATGGATTCTTGCAATGAAGTTACCATCGCTAGAAGCAACTTTGCACTTAGTATGATCCATGAAGCTCTTACAGTTAGAGTGAGTGAGTGTTTCAGTTTTACGTCCCACCAACAGCTAAGGTCATACGGAGACGGGACCTCGGTTTAAAGACTCATCCGAAAGTCTGGAGAAGCCCGGGATCAAACCTGCGACCCCTGGTTTACTAGGCGAGTAGCGTAACCACTCGACCACGGGGGCTTCTCTCTTACAGTTAGAACTTCAGAAATGGACTTGAACATTTTGGTGAAAGTTAGGGTGGCCACAATAGTTCACAAAGTCAGTGAACTATAAAAAGTAGGTCAAGTGCAAAAAATGGATGCCTGCACTAAAGCTGCCATCCTTAGATGCTAGTTTGTACCAAGTATCATTTATGAAGTTCTAATAGTTCTTGAGAAATGGACTTGACCACATGGGTGAAAGCCTGGGTTGACACAATCGTTTACAGTTAGTGAACCATGAAATGTATGTCAAGGTCAAATACGAATGTTTGCATTAAAGTTGCTATCCCTACATGCAAGTTGCTTCATCAGGAATGAAGCACTTATAATTCTCAAGAAATGCACTGTACATCAGGCCCGGGTAAAAGTTAGGGTGGTTGCAAATGCTGTCAATGGCTTGAGGAATGGATGAACAAACAGGCAAATGGATGGAAAAGTGGACTCTTACATGTATATAGAGCCATGCTTCATGCAGGTGCGACAAAAAAAAACTGGACAATATCACAGTAGGCAGCAGGATACTCTATCTTTATATCTGCACTTTTCGAAGAAAAGACAGATATACTGTGATAGGTCCCGTCAGTCTGTCTGTGTAATTCATACAAAAATTCTTAATACTAGAAGAGAACACAAAGTATCGATTTTGTCCCAAGTGCAACGTTTTCTTTCAACATGCATATCTGATACACAGCCATTAAAACACTTTTGCTTTCATCAAAAAGGATTTAAAAAATGATTCCCTACCATTTATGGTACAGAAGTACACCTGGTTTTAGTATTGCAGAATAATGTGATATAAAGAAATGACTGACATCCATACTCCAAAATCTGAAATGTTCATTGAATTGTTATCATGTTTTGTTATATTCTGTGTTTGAAGTTCACAGTTCTTCATGTTGATGAGTTATATGAAATAAAAAATGCATGACAAGTGCTAAAATATGTAGTGTCTTGCCTTATTGAAGGAAATCCAGAAAGACTGTTTTTGTCCCAAGTGCAACGAAATAAGGAAAAAGCAGCCAAATTTTCAAAGGCTCTTTTTTTCATGACATAATATTTAGATTGAAACGAAATTTGAAGGGTGATCTAAAAATGTATTGGATTTTAACAAAATTGTATTGTTTTATGAATATTTGAACTATTCGAGTGATTATAAGCCTTTTATTGATAGATATACCCAATTCAGTATAAACGTTATCCAAAACTGACTGAAAAAACATTTTTCACTGTAACCACTAAAATTAATGACATAGACTTATGCCCCAATATATGTTTCATCAAAATGTACATAAATATTAATGAAAAAATAAGTGAAAAAATGCAGTGCTAGAGAAATCCAGAAAGACTGTTTTTGTCCCAAGTGCAACGAAATGCGGCAAAAATAGGCAAATTTTCAAAGGCTATTTTTTTCATGAAATAATGCTTAGATCGAAACGAAATTTGAAATGTGATTTAAAAATGTATCGAAGTTTAACAAACTAGTATTGTTTTATGAATATTTGAACTATTCGAGTGATTATAAAACTTTTATTGATAGATATACCCAAATTCAGTATAAACTTTATCAAAAACTGACTGAAAAAAATAAAATTCGCTGTAACCACTAAAATTAATGACATAGACTTATGCCCCAATATATGTTTCATCGAAATATACATAAATATTTATGAAAAAATAAGTGAAAAAATGCAGTGCTAGAGAAATCCAGAAAGACTGTTTTTGTCCCAAGTGCAACGAAATGCAGCAAAAATAGGCAAATTTTTAAAGGCTGTTTTTTCATGAAATAATGCTTAGATCGAAACGAAATTTGAAATGTGATTTAAAAATGTATTGAATTTTAACAAAATTGTATTTATTTATGAATATTTGAAATATTCAAATGAATAAAAAAACTTTTATGGGTAGATATACCTAATTCAGTGTAAAATATATCAAAAAATGACAGAATTTTTTTTTTTCGCATTAACAATTAAAATCAATGACATTGACTTATGCTCCAATATATGTTTCATCAAAATATATATAAATATTAATGAAAAAATATGTGAAAAGAATGCAGTGCTATTTACTAGGTGCATACCATGTTTTGAAAATATACTAGAAACATAGAAATTCCAAAAAAAAATAATGCTCAAACACAGTGTAAACTATTAATTTCTGACACTTTGACATCCATCGAAAAAACAGACAGCAAAATTAATCAGCTGAAAGATATTTTAATTTTTGACCTCAATGTCACACTTTTGCTTCATTTTTTTGAAACCCACCCATATGCTACACTTGATATCCGGTCTACCACTCGGTTTGTTCGAGTCAACTTTGTCCTGTTTCCCCTGCGCTGCGCCTCTATTATCGCGTTGCCCCTTATTAATGCAACTATATACGCCCCCGCGCGCTTCTGCAAACAAATCTGCCTCCCTAGCCATTTCATCTAAATTACCAAACTGTTTTGGCTTCAGATGTACATACAGTTCTCTATTACATGACTCCAGGAACTGATCCCTTGCCATGAAATCACAGACAGCCGGAAAAGATTTTTCTATCTTTGCCATATTAAGCCATTTTTCTAAATAACTTCTCAGTCTACTACTGAACTGTATGAACGTCTCTGATTTCTCGGGCCTACTATAACGAAACTGCTTCCTAAATCCGCGCTCTGTCATGTCAAAATTCTTTAATAAAGCGTCCTTTAACTTTTCATAATCCGCCGCATCCTCATTTGACAACCGGTCATATACATCAAGTGCGCGCCCTTTGAGCAATGCACTTAAATACGCGGCCCAAACACTCTTATCCCATTTATTAGCCGTAGCATATTTCTCAAACCTAGATAAATAACTATCCATTTTATCTTTACCCTCTTCAAAATAAGGTAACTTAGGATCCCGGGCATGCGCCACCTTCTCAGCTTTTTGCTTTTCAAATTCTAGCTCGAGCTTCGCTCTCTGCATTTCTAACTGATTCCTTAATTCTTGGTGCTGTAGCTCAAACCCATGTTTTATTTTTTCTAAATGGGCCTCACTAATCTCTTTTGCCTCCCTTTCAGTCTTAATGCGTGCCATTTCAAGTTCCTTATTAACATTCAACATAGCTAGTTCATGTGCCCTTTCCTTTTCTTTTTCAGCAGACCTTAACCTTTCTAAATCCCTTTGCTCTTGCCTTTCTGCCCGCTCAATATCTTGCTGCTCCTTAACAAAACCTTGTAACTCCTTCCCCTCATAACCTAAGTCCTTTCCCATTTGCATTAAACGCTCCATTATTGATAACGTAAATCTCACGTTACTATCAAAACCACTATAAACTGATCAGTTATGATCAGTGATGATTGAATGGGCTTAACTAAAACTTTAAGATATGTGTTAAGATACGCGTTAATCTAACTAAAACGTTAGTTATTAAAGCACACGCGATTTGAAATGTCAAATGCTTTCAGCACAGTATGACGTTGCGTACTGGTAGTCAAATATGACGTCATAAACTGACGACGTTTACAGTAAAATGCTACAATCCGAAGTTTCATCACATTACAAAACTCCGATCATAACAAGTCACCATTAATGTTTCTATTACGTCATACCTAACCTCAAGCCACAGCGTAAATATTAACGCTACCGTTATGTCAACGTCAGTAAATTGTTAACGTCACTACGTCAGAACCATGTGTGGGTAAGATCAATTAGTAACTCCAATTTAACTTAGTAGAATGTCAGGTTACACAATTAAGTGGGGTCTACTTAAATTTTTCGTTACCAAGAAAAAGTGGGGTTTGCCTTGCCTTCCTGCTCAGAAATTATCGACTTGTCAGTATCCATTCAGTTGAATACATGGGTTTCGCACTTCATCAACGCAGGAAGGAAGATTAAAGTTAATTTCTAAATGTGGCTGTCAATGCATTTTTTTTTTTAAAGTTGATGATTCAGAGTATCAATGTGCTGTTCCACAGCCGGGAACACCAGCCAGAGATCAAATCCTCACTTCACTGACACCAAATGTTACATGTGGGTTTACGGCGTCCCGCAAACCCCCATGCTGACAAGACAACCGAGCGTGATCTCTGACAGGTGTACGGGCAGCTGTGGGGTAAGGCACAAGAAAGATGTTAAATGAATGACATGAATTATTTACAGTATCTACATACACACTTACTAACACAAAACATCACAATTTGTTGCTTCTGTAGCCAACTCACGACGTCCGCTCCGAAGGCAAAACACTGTTCTGTGCTCGGAACGGGTGACGTGAATACCTACAGAAGCAAACAACAAAAACAACAACAAAAACAAAAAAAAGAAACAACACAAGACGCGACTGGCCAGTTTATAACTTAGGGTGAATCCCCCACTCGCGTGACACTTCCTCTCGCGAACTAGTAAAACTAGTCTATCAACATAGTTGATAAACCTAAGATTAGCGATCACGTTTGCTGATCAGACGTTTAGTGATCGTCCAAATAACCTGCAGGTAAGTTGACCTCTTCCATGGTATCACATTTGTTTACAACGAACAATGATTTAGAAGATTCTGCTTCTATCCTGGTAGGCGCTGATTACGGCGGTCTGTCCGCCCTTGCTGGACCCTAACGCCTAGCGTCGTACCAGTACCTGCTGCTATGAAGCAGGGAGCAGCAGGTCACACATTGTTATGCCTGCAAATTACGATAACGGGACTAGAAACGAGTCACAAAACATACATGCTATATCATGATCCCCCTCCCGGAGAAGTAAGAATATGTTCATGCATATACCGTTATTGCGCATGCGCCGACCAGACATACAGGCTGATTAGTGCATGCGACAAATAACCGTACAGCAGAACTCAACTTGACTGTGCATCAAATTATCAGCACCCAGCGCTTGACACAATAATACTCAAAGTTCATGTTTCCTTACTGAGCACTACAGAAATCAATTAATGCTCACTACTACTGAGCATAATACTCATCAAATTTGTGCTCACTACATTATCACAAGTAAGAGGCAATTGAACAGACCACGCCTTTGCGCTACCTGGTCAGCCGCCAATTACAGGAAACATAACAATCTCTATTTCATATCCTTCTCCGCGACACGGCTCACAAATATAGCTATTCACAAATTCAATACATTAATAACAGATAGAAACTACAACAGAAGATTTTCATCTATAATCTACAACATTTGTTAGTGTCTCATATGGGCCAACACTGTTTGCCGTAAATTCTCTCTATTTGGTAGGCACCCCGTCACAACAGTCCTCGCGACGCCGATGACGCAGCTGACGTCATCCCCGCCGCTCAGGCCGTTATGACGTGTGGCGACCAAATACTCCCACTTATCATCATCACGTTCTTTATATGTACATACATGCACAAACTGAGTTATCAGACAAAAACGGCATCATTACAAAATGAACTCGTAATTCTTCTTGGACAAAATTATTTCTAATCAACGTGAACATGCTTGTAAAATAAAATTCATTACGGTTCATCATCACGGATAACCCAACAGGCTCTTGTAAGAGTTTGCCCTGATGATGAAGATATGGTTAAACCCGTCTTAAGTTTACGTCCCCTCTACATCTAATATCATATTGGGACGGAACCACGGTTTTCTAACCACAGCTAGTCAAAAGTCATGGATCAAACAAGTGACCCGGCGTTTATTAATTACATTCTCCAAAAGGGGTCTAAAAGCCTAAATGAATCCAGAATGAGCGGGTGTCCAAACTTTACGTCTCACCAACATCTAGGGTCAGCATGAGACAGGACCTCACTTAGAAAGACTCATTCTACTACTGGAGAAGCCTGGGATCAATTCTGCGACGTCTAGCTGGCAAAGCTAGTAGCCTAATCACTACAGGCCACAACAGTGAATTCAGAATAGGCTTCAGAAAGTTGGGGTATACTAGAAGTAAACCCCTCCAAAACCTACAAGCATGTTCATACAAAAATAATACTGAACATAGATTTAACATACCTTTCAATATACTTTCTATTTCCCCGTCACAATGTTCACTCTTTACAACTTGACCTGCTGCTAAAGTGTCCGCTTTTTTCAGGGTTTATATATCTATGAATACTACCGGAAAATCATGCCTACTCTTATTACCTTGCTCAATTCGTGGCGAGGTGGAGATACCGGCCACAAACAAAGCCAGATAGCAAAAATCGAGTAGATAATGGATTTGCGTTCAAATAGTATATTTCCCATAGGAAAAATTGATGAAACGACCCTATAATCAATGACATGACTCCTGTCAAAACGAACACCCACACAACACGTGACGGGAATAAAAATCATATATGGCACAATTTGGCGGTTGGCGATTTTTAGGCAAATTCTATAGGACTCGGCCTTTTAGCGGCCCCCTGTATTGTAAAAACAGCTCTCTATAAACCACTCATGCATACATCGTATGATATGTGCATGACTTGTTCATGGAGCCGCACAGTTTGCGTACCATATTTCACCTAAAATATTTCACTCGCACCGCCCTACCATATATCTACTAAAATAATTTAGATGTGCATAAGCACCAGAGAGGTTTCCTATTCCATCTCGTAACAAAGGTTTCCCCTTTTGGAGAAAAAACAATCAGAAATGTTTTTTCTTTGTGTATAGAGATGGAATAGGATGAACCTATCTAAACAAGACAGCTATTTACACAACAACCGTGCGAAGAATTACCTACTAAGGTAGTCTGCCCCCAAATTTTCTTGGCCCCGAATTGCAACAATCCGAAATCTATACGGCTGTAGTTTCATTGCCCAACGCATAATTCGAGGATTGAGAACTTTTGCTGTTTGCATATAAGACAAGGGCTTGTGGTCTGTCTCAAGCAGGAATTCTACTCCGTAAAGATACTTGCGAAAGGGCTAGGGTCGATAAGGGCCGTTTTTGGCCTCAATTTTTCAGAAAAATCAAAATTGTGTGTTTTGTTATGTTGATATCCGTTAAAACACAATACCATATAAAGTTTCAAGAAATGCTGTTAGAACGTCGGATCGTGCGCGTGTATTGCTATGGTGACGTCACTAAGGAAGGACGAAACGCCATTTTCCTGAAATTTTATCTATTTTCGCACGTTTCCACGGAAAATTAAGTACCGCACCACCCCTCAACCAACCTAAAAAATGTCGCAAAAGGAAGATAACTTCAAGTTTATCTTAACACCAATGTTTGGTGTTGGTTGAGGGGTGGTGCGATAGTTAAAATGATAAGAAAAGATCCTTGACAACAGTAAAAAGGCTTTGCGAAGCAAACACATATTGGATTTTGATACAAAACGAAGCATTTCTGTGCGTTTTCTTTCTTCTTCTTTGTTGGAATATTTTGCGACGGCATTGATTTATATTTCAAACTAGACCTGGGATGAATCAGCATAAAATTTGCTAGATCAAACTAGATTAACAATTTATCAAAATCTTGAGTTTAAAAAAAACTTCTATAAGCCTACTCGTAGGACAAAAAGACAATGAAATTAAGTTACAATAGAATAAATATTGATGTCTTTCTGATAATGTTTTTTTTTTTTTTTTTTTTCCTTTTTCTTTTTTTTGGTTTTGTTTCCATGAACTTGAATAGCCTCCCTTGCAATTCACGGTATCTAACCGGATGGTCAAGTTGTGGTCGGGTTTCAAGTGTCATACGAAAGATTTGAGAGTTTTCAGGATCACGGATGACCCATTTCTCCTTTGCGCTAAGGTGAATAGCAGGCATATATCTGCAAAAGAATACAAAATGTTTGTTGAATATGGCAATGGTTCTGTTAGTGGTTGGTATTGTAACTGTAGAGCAGGAGCTCGTATTGTAGGCATGTGCTCACACTGCGCGGCTGTAATTTGGTTCTTTTCATATGCCAGACACCAAAGCAAAGACTGGCAGATAAATGAAACATGGTTTGATTTTGTGGATGATGCACAGAAAATACCAGAAGCAGTTGATTCCAGTGAAGATGAGTTGACAGAAGAATAGAAAATGAACACCACGTTCGTATCTTTGATTTGAAGTTTATCAGGCAAAACAGACAATGAGTAAAATGCCAAGCCACGGCAAGTCTGACTTTGAGCCATTCCGCGTTTTCTGATCCGACCAGGCAATAGAGAATTCCAGGTGAGTGTCTTTAACTATCAAGTTTATCAGGCAAGGCTTCGAGAACGCTTGTAAAATCGCGAGGCTTGCCGAGCAATTCTACATGTGTTCTCGAAGCCGAGCCTGATAAACTTGATATCAAATGACACGAATCCAGTATTCTATTTCTCAGTTTATCCCCTTGTACAATCTTACGATCAGTTATCGATCAGCAATTTACTATCAATTATCGATGGTCCTCAGTGCGTCCCAAACTTCCGGCGGTCGATATATTTTGTATCAGATGACCATATTTTTTTCCTATACTTTTTCAAGTAGTTTTCCATTTTTTCCAGTAATAATAACATTTTTGCCAATTTTTCTACTAGTCCGGTTCATTCATAAAATGCAATTTCACGTTGACCTGACAAAGCTCACTTGTCCTGAGACAGGGCAATTTGCTACCATGCAATTAATATAGGGGGTAACTGATAAAACTTCATATCAAGACACCAATAGGTTTCAACTGCTTTTTGGTTAAGAAATAGAACAGCTATAGCAGTGATTTATTGAGCGTTTAATTACTGTTTGGAGGTCAGTCGTAACACAGATCAAGTCACGAGAGCGACGTGCGAGTGATTTGTCCACTTACAACTGAACTACAAACAGTGATTTACCATGAAATAAATCACGAAACTAGAGCTATCTATTTCGATTCTTACACAATTAAAGTCGACAAAAGTGCTATTAATTCCTTCAGATTCTCGCTATCTTCCGTCATTGTTTAAAGGAATCCCACCAATATACCGACTGTCACATGCGTTTACCTGTTTTCATAACATAATTATGTGATAGAAGAAAACGTTACACCATCTAACATGAAGGTAACAATGACTGACGTCATGAAACCTAAAAAGAAGGTGGCTTTTCCGTCCAGTGATTTATTACTCAATTTATAATTTATCAATACATTTTACTATTAGCTGTATAGGCGTGTTGTTTTAGACTATTTCAGATGTTAAAAAAATTAACACAAGCTACGCTAAATTTTATTTGAACACTCCTGTACAGTGTTTTATGATAGTGGGCCGCAACAAGCAAAACTGTGACTTCCAGTTTGTTTTGTCAGGAAAGAAAAAATCTTATGTTTTATACTCACTAAGACAGCGTTTATTGAATAGTGGTCAGTCTGAGCAGATCAGCAGTCTAATTTAAGTCTTCGCCAAACGCACATGCTCGATGATACGCTTTAGCTTGACGCGACTCATTTAGTCAAGACGACGGACATTAGTGTTTAGCCAATCACAGTTTGTCATTGCCTAATAACATTCTTGCTTGTGCAGTTCAGTATATAAGACGATCTTTTCCGCCCCCGCCCATAGGGGCTTTAAGAAATATATGGGCTGCATGATGCTTCCACGCAGAGCTGAATCCGACCCGAACACTAGTACTGGTAAACCGCTTAGAGCATCTAAGCATGTCCAGGAACCGCGGTGCGAGGCGGACCGTCCATGCTAATAACCCCTATTGGTTTCATTGGGCGACAGGGCTTGAGATGTCATTTCATCTCAATGTTGGGTAAAATCCCACAAAATTGGAAGCAGCGTCTCCAAAATAGCCTTTACAGTGTTGACAGGGACGTTAAACCTCAAATCAGTCAAAAGACGATCTTACACGAGTAGTCAATTCGGGCAATTTTCAAGGGTTTAAAAATTACAGCGCGTGTAAAATTCTTATTATTTTATACTTATTAGTTAAAACCAAGCCGGCCTTGGTAGCTCAGTAAGATGCGCGTCTAACTGGTGATCAGGAGGACGCGGATTCGATACCTGGACAGGCAACAGTATTTCGTCCAGATTGATCAGGAAATCTTTTCTACGATCATTCTCTCCGTTCTGCTGATTCAAGAATGGCAGTTGTCAGTTTCTGGCGAAAGAATGTGCACTTTACTGCTTAACCACTTACGTATAAGCCTGTCCAGGTAAACTGACCGGCCAAAAATAATCTACAATAGTGTTGACTGGGTCGTTAAAACTCCAAATCAAACAAACAAACAAATCAGTAAAATTAACGCATAGAATGATATTTTCTCATTGCGAAAAGATCATCACCGTGTTTTTTTCATAGTCGCAGTCTGGTTGCATTTGATGTTGAACTAGAAATGCGTCCATAGGACACGGATGCCCCAGCCAGAAAATATGTCTATGTTCGTATTCATCCATAGAAAGTTATTGACTGTGTTTAAGTTTTGGACCCTTTTTATACCATTTGACCTCTAAGTATGACCTTGACCTTGGAGGTACGGATCTGGGTTTGCACGTGACACACTGTCTCATGATGGTTTACATTTCTACAAAGTAATTTCAAAATCCATCCAGAAATAAGAAAGTTATTGGCTGCGTTTAAGTTTCGGACCCTTTTTTGACATTTGACCTCTAAGTATAACCTTTACCTTGGAGGTACGGACCTGGGTTTTGCACGTGACACATCGACTCATGATGGTTAACATTTCTACAAAGTAATTTCAAAATCCATCCAGAAATAAGAAAGTTATTGACTGCGTTTAAGTTTCGGACTCTTTTTTTGACCTTTGACCTCTAAGTATGATCTTGACCTTGGAGGTAAGGACCTGGCTTTTGCACGTGACACGTCGTCTCATGTCGGTTAACATTTCTGCGGAGTAATTTTAAAATCCATCAAGAAATAAGGAAGTTGACCGCGTTTAAGTTTCGGACACACTGACGGGCGGACGAACGGACGGACGGACAGGGGCAACGCTATATGCCCTTACCGCCCGCCTCGAATGGCGGGGACATAATAAAACACAATTCTAATGCATTTGCGAATGTAAGGTGGCGTGTGATTGGATAACCACAAAACTCTGAGACTGTACGATACATTGTCGAAAACCCAACATCATTACGTAATGTCACTTTCTATTAGCTGACATTTGATTTTACGCAGCTCACAGTGCTTGCCGTTTTGTGCAAAAATAGCTCGGTTAAAGAAACAACCGACTAAGTGCAGTTGAATAGGGATAACTGTATTGCAAAATTCCCATTAAGGGAGGTAAGTTGGCAATATTATGGTCGCAAATATCGTTTTACGGCTCTGCTAACGCGTCGCCGTAAAACTAAAATTCCAGTCGTAAAAAACGCCGATTTCCCTCCACAAATATCAATTTAGATACAGTTATCCGCTTGTTTACACTTCTTTCAAATACCAGACATGTTTAATCGAGTCAGTTGAAGTCATCAGAATTTTTAATCGTGAGAATTTTAACATATGAAATCATGCCTTTACCATGTTTACGTCTTATTACCCTCTTGTAGTCGCTGGCCTCGGTAGCTCCGTCGGATGCGCGTCTGACTGGTGATCTGGACGACGCGGGTTCGATTCCTGCCGGGGGCGTCAACATTCTTTCGTGGAGATTGATTATGGAATCTTTTCTACGGTCATTCTCTCCCTTCCGCTGATTCAAGAACAGTTGTCAGTTTCTGGCAAAAGAATGTTCACTGCACTGGTTAACCCCTTTATATATAAGCCTGCCAGGAAAAGCGTGGATAGGTAAACTGACCGGCTCAAAAATGACCTAAAATAGTGTTGACAGGGCCCTTAATCTCCAATACAAACAAACAAAACACACTTTTTGTTGAGATTTGTTGTATATTGTGTACTGCATGAGAAAGAAAACAATAAAGAATGCAGAAATGCAAGAAATTACAATTTGTTAAAAACTGCGTTAATAACGTTAACCATTATGTCAAGGTCAGACGGCTGTTTACGGTCAGATTTATGACCCAGGTAGTCAAGGTTTCTGTAGAAATGAGCGGCATGTGGGCTTGGATATTAAGCAAAAGGTTTACAAAATCTAAACAAATATTTCGTGTGCTGCTATAATTTATTAAACCAGTTCGACAAAAATTCATCAGCTCGTTTTTGGGACCTAATGGAGACGTTATCTTTAAAAAAAAAAAAAAAAAAATAACGGTCACCAAAATCCGAACAAATCTTTGGTAGGCTACAATTACACATTGTTTAATGTTTGACCAAAATTCATAAAATCGTTCATTTGATAGGGTCCAGTCAATTTTTTGTGCAAAATGCGACAGTTTTCGGGAGTCTGTGACCTTGAAAATAAGGTATAGGTCGCGAAAATCTAATGAAATCTTTGGTCGGCCGCAATGATATTGTGTACCAAATTTTATTGAATTCCGTCGATTTGTTGAAGAGATGGGTTGTAGACTAGCGTGTATGACTTTTCTGAAGTAAAAGCCTCGTTTAGCACAAATTTGAATGAAAAGCAGGATGATATATGCCACTTTAACAATCAAAAAGAAGGCAAAAACGTGTTTTGTTGGGAAAAAACGGGGTCTTTCTTTCAGCACGTGTTGCCATGGCAACGGACTTCAAAGGTGGAAACTGTTTACATTTTTCAAAATCACAACTCATACTATGTCATTTGGCAAACTATTAAGGATTTTGAAGATGAGGCCAAAAACGGCCCTTATCGACCCTAGCCCTTTCTCAACACCCCAGATAATAGCCAAACATTCCTTCTCTATTACAGAATAGTTTTTCTCACGAGGCAAAAGTTTCTTGCTGGCATAAGCAATGGGAAGTCGTCCTTCCCCTTCAAATTCTTGGAGCAAAACGGCTCCTATACCAACATCAGAAGCGTCCGTCCGGAGTATGAACGGATTCCCATCATGAAAGATAGGAAGACGAAGAATAGGACTAGACGTGAGTCTATTCTTCAGGGTCTGAAAAGCCTTTTCATGATGGTCCTGCCAGTCTGTGATCTTGTTTGGTCTACTTTTCTTAGTTAAATCTGTCAAAGGGGAAGCGATAGATGAGAAATTTGGAATGAAACGGCGGTAGAAACCAGCCAACCCAAGAAATGACTTTATTTGTCTCTTAGTAGAAGGTCGAGGAGCATCCTTTATAGCTTGTATCTTGTCTTCTTGCGGTCTAACTGACTGAGCAGCTACACTGTGACCAAGACATTCGATACTGCTATACCCAATCATACACTTGGAAGGTTTTGCCGTCAACTTGGCTGTCTTAAGTCTATCCAAAACTTCACGTAATGACGTCAAGTGGTCTTTCCAAGTTTCGGTAAAGATCCACATATCATCGACGAAGCTATCAACGTTAGAAAGTTCGGACAGAATCTTTCTCATCAACCTGCAAAATGTTGCTCCTGAGTTTACCAAACCGAAGGGCATAGTTTTGAATTGAAACAAGCCTTTGGGGGTTTCGAACGCAGTTAGGGGTTTTGCCTTAGACGTCATTTTTACCTGCCAATAACCTTTTGACAAATCTAATTTGCTAAAGTATTTGTGCCCCGACATTCTATTTATAACCTCCTCCATATTTGGCATTGGTTCTGCATCGAACTCCGTCACTTTATTAAGTTTACGGAAGTCAATGCAGAACCGCACCGAACCATCTTTTTTAGGGACAAGTACTACAGGGGATGAATATGGAGATATTGATGGCTCAATAACTCCTAAATCTAACATATCTTGAATTTCCTTTTCCATTACATCCCGTACTTTATATGGTATGGCATAACCTTTTGACCTCACTGGTTCCGTCGTCAGCAACTTTATGTCGTGTTCTATTTGGTCGGTTCGTCCAGGTACACTGGACAGTACGTCCGGGTATTCTTTTATCAACGTCTCTATTTCTTTACGCTGATCCTGCGTTAACATTTCTGAAATATTGACGTCATTAAACGTCTCTGGTTGCTTTGCAGTAGGAAAAGCGCAATCTTCCAATGAGAATTCGTCAACGTCATCATTTTCAGTTGACGGAGTGGACTCTACAGAAAGCAAGCAATGTGACGTCACATTTTGACGTTCCACATATTGCTTCAGTATGTTAGCGTGATATGTGTTAACATTTCCATTGACGTCAATTTATAATCCATTCTGTTCACTACCTCAACCACTTCATAAGGACCTTTCCATTGAAGCAATAATTTATTACTGTCTGTCGGTAGTAACAACAGTACTTTGTCGCCGACGTCAAATTTACGCGACCTCGCGCCTTTATCATAATAAGCTTTCTGCTTAATCTGAACCTTCTTTAAATTATCACGCGCTAATTTGCATGTCTGCTCTAACCGTTCCCTAAGCTCAATAACGTATTGATACGTCGAAAGAACTTGCTCATCGCGTACCTCTTCAGCCCATAATTCTCTTAATATTGCCATTGGACCTCTGACGTTACGTCCATATAACAACTCAAAAGGGGAGTATCCTAAAGACTCTTGTGGGACTTCCCTTACCGCAAATAATAAAGCTGGAAGATATTTATCCCAATCTTTTGGACGTTCAGCACACATGCGACGTAACATCTGCTTTAACGTAGCGTGGAAACGCTCTATCAGTCCGTTGCAAATTGGGTGTCTCGGACTACACATTAACTGTTGAAGAGAAAGAAGTCTGCTGACTTCCTTCATTACCTCAGCAGTAAACTGTGATCCACAATCAGTCAACATTTCATCAGGAATGCCAACCCTACTAAACATATATCTACTAAAATAATTTAGATGTGCATAAGCACCAGAGAGGTTTCCTATTCCATCTCGTAACATATATCCAAACAAAAATGTATAGATTGTATAGAGAAATGACCATTTATGGTCATTTTTCTATATTATCTCTACATTTTTGGGATCCATCTTGAAACCATGTTATATCCCAAACCGTGTTATATTGAACAGTGTTATAATTAGGTTGTGGTATATAAGAACAAGAGGTACTTGCTCAAACCAAACATACTCAAAGTTGGCAGAAGGTGCATCACCAGTAATACATGTATATTAACTACAGTATGTACATTCCTAATAAGGCCAAAATAAAAAATACCTGTGTTTCCGGTAACCCGATTGACCCTAATATTTTACCGCCGACCCTAATCTTTTATTCCCGGTTTCCGCGGCCACAAAAATCATTTTGGGCACTTTCGGTTCATTTTGGTAAGTTCGGATAACTTCGCAGCGTGGCTGGCCGTAAGGATGGCAACAGAATGTAACGGACTAACATAGCCAACGGCTACCGCTTTACGACTACTATCTGCAATCTAATTACTTTCCTTTGAAGTCTATTGTGACAATAAGAATTATCTGAAACTTATTTTCACACCTGCTGCGGCAGTTTAGACATATGTACGATGTTGTTAGTCGACACTTCAATAATCATAAATAACGCAGGCTGATGCGCAGGCTGACCCGTGTCTTTTCTGATCGCACATTTTTTCTAGCGTTCGTCGTATTTCCCACCATCATTTTAGCATGTGCTGCTGTTGCAGTCAGAGCAAATTTTCCCGCGGTTTTTGCATGCGACTTGAAGGAAAAACAAATCTGTGCTGCTGGTGAAACGCAGATCAGCTTGCGCAGTCTGATCAATGATTGCTTTTTATACACACCTTCTATGGCCTGGAACATTTCAAAAGACTAGCAAGCAAAGAATTTGGACACATTGGCTAGATTCACAGGCTGATCTGATCCTTCGTTAGAGGAAAACTTTTTTAGCTGTGCGCCGGCTATTTTGCATGTAAATATATAAGAAAATTTTAACTTCTTGAATATGGAACAGCTTCTGTGTTCGCGTAAGCCAATGAGTGCTAGGGTCAGACTGTTCAACTCTTCATTAGAAAATGCCTCCCGAGTAATGAACTAAATCCGCAGACTGATCAGTCTTTACTGTTCAAAAGAATTCAATGATAAGGGTGCCGACAGCGAAGAAACTGATCAGGCTGCTGACATGGGCAGCCTATTTATGAGAAAGAAAGACTCCCCACACCCCCCCCCCCTCCCCCCCCAAAAAAAAAGAAAAAAAAAGAAGATAAAATTTATTACATGTAGATTTTAAGCACCACCGCATTTTTTTTGCTGAAATTAGCCCATGGGCGGTTGTTTGGGTAAAAAAAAAATCTTGGTACTGGCCATAATAAGCCGACACTTTTGATCTTTGCAAGCTCATGTTTATCATGCGTTTCAAAGGACACCTGCTAACAACCATATTACGCACTTAAAAGTTGGACAGAAATAACAAACTTGATAGGTACATCAATCTTTGATTACATAAACATGTTAGTATGCCTGGGAAAATATGGCGTGATATTTCACTAGCATTTTTATACCTAGACCAAAAAGTAGGATATAACAGTCAGCTTGGCGTCTGTCTGTCTGTCCATCCCTCCGTCCGTCCGCAGTCACAACCTCGTCCTTGTGACATGTGACATGCCTCCTCATAACTCCTATACCCTTTGAAATATATTGGTGATACTTGATATAGTTGTACATGAGGTCAAGAAGACATGTCATGAGCAAGAACCACAACTCTGGATGCACAGGTATTTTGGTTATCTCCCCTGAAAATATTTACCTTGTGATTGCCAAAACTCCCAAATCCCTTGAGATATATTGATTTAACTTGGCACAGTTGTACTCAAGGTTACGAAGGTCTGTTATGTGCAAGAACCACAACTGTAGGTGTCATGGTATTTCAGTTAACTCCCCTGACAATATAATCTTGTGATTGCATTAACTGCAATACTCCTATAGTTTGAGATATATTGATGGGACTTGATAAGCTACAACTTGTGTACTGGCCCCCACCCATCGGGGCTTGAAGAAATAGATAGGCTGCATGATGCTTCCATGCAGAGCAGAAACCAACTGCTCATGAATACTGGTAAACCGCTTAAGAGGATCTAAGCCTGCCAGGCAAAGCGGTGCGAGTCAGACCGTCCATGCTTATAAACCCTATTGGCTTCATTGGGTGACAGGCCTTGAAATGTCATTTCATGTCAATGTCAGATAAAGTCCCACAAAATTGGAAGCAACGTCTTTAAAATGACATATACAGTGTTGACTTGGACGGTAAACCTCAAATCAAACAACAGACAACTTTTACACCCATACCCTTTCTATGCGCAACATTCGGGTGCAATTTCAACTAGAACCAAAAAAAGGGGATGTTAGAAGGCAAAAATCTATGATTCGGACTGAACTATTTCTTGACTGCTGAGCTTAGAGGAAGAATAAACTATGAACAATATAAACCCTGAACAAAATGCTCTTTCTAGATCAATCTAATCTTAGTGTATGAAAAAAATCTTAGTGTATGAAAAAAAAAAAAAAGAAAAAAAAAAAAAAGAAATGCCTACCTACCGACCCTATTTTTTCTTGCCATGTAATAGGAAACACAGGTATTTTTTTTTTTGGCCTAAACACAACAAATCAGTATTTGTTTGTTTGTTTGTATTGGAGTTTAAAGACCCAGTCAACACTGTCTTAGGTCATTTTTGAGCCAGTCAGTTTACCTATCAACACTTTCCATGGGCAGGCTTATACATAAGTGGTTAACCAGTACAGTGCACATTCTTTCACCAGAAACTGACAATTGCCGTTCTTGAATCAGCGGAAGGGAGAGAATGACCGTAAAAAAGATTTTATGTTCAATCAACAAATCGGTATAAATACAGTGAAATTCTGCTATTAAGACCACCAAAAATTATGACTAATCCTGCTTTAAAAAGCATATTTAAATGATTTCTGTCATTCTGTTTTCTGCACTCAGTGTCTTCTAGAAAGAGACCACCTTTGGGACTCTCCAAAAGTGGTCTTAAAGATAATAATTGATATGTTAGTATGATCACTATTTCATCTTCAACTGTGAACAGATTGGAAAATCTTGTGCTTATTGGGGACCATGTGATAATTAGGGCAAATTTGGAATTTCGCATAATTGGCATGACATACACAAAAAGATATAAAAACAATATATATTTGCAAAAGTTGAAATTCATTTTAAGCTAGCCTGAACAAAGTCCTGGAAGTGCTAGAAGCCTCCGTGATGTAGTGGTTATGCTACTCGCCTTGTAAACCAGGGGTCGCAGGATTGATCCCTGGCTTCTTCAGACATTCAGGTGAGTCTTTAAGCCGATGTCCTGTCTCCGTATGACCAGAGCTGTTGGTGAGACGTAAAACTCAAACACTCACTTGCTTACTCCAGGAAGAGCTAAATTGCTCTACAGTCTTAAAATTGTGTTTTATTCAAAACCATCTTATAATGAACATCATTATAAAAAAGGTTCAAATGTTCTTTCACTGTTTGACATACAATTTCAGGCCAAGCATGAACCACCATGTATTCAGAGTTCAAAGAAGAAGAGAAGGGTGTTTGACTCCTCCAAACAGAGGACCACTGAAGACCTTAGCTTGAAACAGATTAAACAGGCCCAGAAGACGGTATTTCTAGCTGCAAAAAATATTTCTGAAAGTCCGTGCTCAGTGACAACTTATTAGCCTCCTAACCTCTGCAACATAGATCTGGATAAGAAGCATACCGTATTCGACCTATTTACCGCACCGTGCGCTTAGTTTTTTTCAAAATTGTATGAAAATATTGTGGTGAAAAATCTACCTAATAAGCGCACACTCAATACGAAAAATAAATTCCGTTATGATCATTTTATAGAGTTGAATTTCAGCATAGGGGTTCACCACATATACATATGATTGTCTGGGTCAAAGATGCAGCAAAACTCAATATGAATGTGTTGGGAGGTTACTGTAAAGTGTGCGCTTGTGTATTTTTTCCAGAAAAACTTGGGTGTGCGCTTATAGGAGCATGTGCGGTAAATAGGTCGAATACTGTAATACAGATAATTTTGAGATAATTTTTGTTGTTTGTACACAAAAACATACGTTGTGGTACTTGTTAGAATCGCCTCGATGAGGCGATTCTAACGAGTGCCCACAACGTATGTTTCTATGTATCGAGGCGATTCTAACGAGTGCCCACAACGTATGTTTCTATGTATCGAGGCGATTCTAACGAGTGCCCACAACGTATGTTTCTATGTATCTAGTAACAAGAAATAAGGAAAAGTACATGTTTCTTGTAACATGGAATAAGGAAAATTATCTCTTGGAACTTGCAAATACATGTACTCTAATTGGACTGTGTGGATGTGCATACGGGTACCCATGTGCACAATTTTGTGTGGATAGGCTTAAATGTCCTTTGCTAGATTTGCATGGGTTTCCTGAGGAACAAACACCTGTTAGTCTACAGGTCCGAGGACCAGCTTTCCCTCAACGTCTAATGGTCTTGTTCTAATAAAACTGTTCCACTGATTTTAACATTATTGATGTTCCATGATGTAATACATGTATTTACATTCTCGGTGTATTTACAGAAAAACCCTATAGTAAATTATTGGGACACAATGTTGTTCATGTTGACTCACACGACATCACATGATCATTAAATGACATCATTAATAAACCATTGTTCTCCTTCTTATGGCTGGACGATGACATCGTTATGACAACAATGGCGCTCTTCCGGTGTTAGGAGGAAAACTGCGTACAATTGTTTTCTTGTTGCAGTTTTAACCCTCAAACCAGAATTTTGTCACATAATGGATGGAAAATAATGTAAATATATGTAATAAATGTAATTGTCGAGCCTGCTATTAGCATGGCGTGATATAGGCGCCCGGTTTTCGGTCCGTTCGTTCTTTCGTCCGTCCATCTGTTTGTCAATGCGTCAATATTTGTGTCCACCCTGGCGTTCACCCTAATAGTCAAGTTTATTTCTCAAGAACTATAAGAGCTTTATTAATGATACTTAGTACAAACTTGTATCTGGGGATTGCAATTTAAATGCAATGATCCATATTTGACCTTGACCTACATTTTATGGTTCAGTGACTTTGTAAAATATTAATGATATTTGGTACAAACTTGAATCTGGAGATGGCAACTTAAATGCAAGCATCCATACTTGACCTTGACCTACATTTCACGGTTCACTGACTTTGTAAAATATTGCGACCACCCTGGCATTCACATGGAATAAGGAAAATTATCCCTTGGAACTTGCAAATACATGTACTCTAATTGGATTGTGTGGATGTGCATGCGCGTACCTGTGTGCACAATTTTTAGTGGATAGACTTAAATGTCCTCGCATTTTATCCCTTTTCCTCAACTCGTTTAATAAATTCAATAATACATGAGCACTCCTGTAAGATCCTCTATATAAAGCACAAGTCCATTTTTAAATTTAGGGATGTCGGGTTGTGTTGTCTTCAAAATTTATTTGGAAAACAGCTTAAATTTCTGCAAACAGTGTAGGCCCTGTTCAGAATATTCAGATGCTGCATTCTGCGGCATCTGATCTGGGCCTGCACTGTTGCCAATTACCCATTTTGGGGTTTCTGGTACAAAATGGGTTACAGATTGGATAGGCAATTTACATAGACAGTGACAGAGGTTCTTCAGTTAAGCCTGAATGTGTGATAATGTTTATTTTAGCAGGTAGACATTAGGAGAACACATCTGTGTGACATAATGCAGTTTGTCATTTCTCTAAACTGTTATTTTTCTAGTTCAAATTTTGGATATGTGTCTTGTTTAGGCTCCAAACATAGGATGTAGGTGCTTGTTAGAACCCCCTCAGTGAGGCAGTTCTGACAAGTAACCATAATCTATGTTTTCAAGCACAAAGAAGGAAAATAATGTATAATGTATACACCTTAAGGGCTCCCACCAATCGGGGCTTGAAGAAATATATGGGCTGCATGATGCTTCCACACAGAGCTGAAACCGGCCACACACGAGTACTGGTAAACCTTGCCCAGGCAAAGCAGTGTGAGTCCATGCTTATAAACCCTATTGGTTTCATTGGACGACAGGGCTTGAGATGTCATTTCATCTCAATGTCGGGTAAAAGTCCCACAAAATTGGAAGCAACGTCTCCAAAATGACCTTCACAGTGTTGACGGGGATGTTTATAGGAAATAGAAATAAACTTCAAATCAAACAAACAAAACAAAATATCCCCCTTAAACCCCAGTTTTATCTATATAAAGTGGGGTATAAGTAGGTGTTCATTACATGAACTTGGTAACCATGCTTACTGGAAGCCTAAACATGTAAAGTTTTTGTATTTCAGCCAGTGGCAAAACCTAAGACCAATTGGAAACTGAAACATGAGGAGTTCATATCTCATTTAAGAGCCGCCAAAGCTGACAAGCATGCTATAGAAATGGGACAGCCCCTACCCCCGCCACCACCACCGTCCCTTAACCCAGGTACAGTGTTTAGATTTGACAAACTTCTGTTGTGTTTCAAAGTGACAGTGACAGGCCCCAGCCCATCCGGGCTTGAAGAAATAGATAGGCTACACAATGCTTCCACGCAGAGCTGAAACTGACCGCACAAGAGTTCTGGTTAACCGCTTAGAGGATCTAAGCCAGCCCAGGTGGAGCGTTGCTAGTTGGCCCGTCCATGCTTATAAACTCCATTGGTTTCATTTGGCATCAGAGCTTGAGATGTCATTTCATCTCAATGTCTGGTAAAAGTCCCACAAAATTGGAAGCTACGTCTCCAAAATGACCTATACAGTGTTGACGGGGATGTTAAACCTCAAATCAAACAAAACTAATCCTGCCCATGCAAGCAAAGTGATACACGTCAGAGTCTGTTCCTGCATATGAACCCTATTGGTGGGCTTGAGATGTCATTTCAGTGGTGGTTATAATTCCCACAAAATTGGAGGCAACATTTCCAAAATGACCTAAATAGTGTTGATGGGAATGTACCATAAAAATTCGGACATTTTTAGGACTTGCTGTAATTCTTCTAAACCTTTAACAAGTTTATTTCATGATCCAGCAAGGAGTCCATAAAGTGCCAACAGAGTAGCAAACAAAGAGTGTAGACCCTGATTATTCAGACTGCTCCTTCAGGAGCAGTCTGATTTGGGTCTACACTGTTTGCTTAGGCCTATCTGTCCCAATACTTAGGATCATTATGGTAAAATCTCAATTTAAACAAACAAAACAAGCAGAAAAGGGTCTTGATGATCATCAGTGGTCATTTTTATTGATGGTCATTTTTCTATAGAATCTGGTTATAACGCAGTTATCTGATGACCATGTTTTCTCTTTTGGACCACAACATTTTGCTCCACTGATTTACCTTGTTTGTCACTGAGGAGGAGAAACCAAAGTGTAAACAAATAAGTAAACACAGACAAATAAGCAACAGATGAAAGCATATTGTCTTAAAATTATCATTCAAACTGTTCACTTGATTTTTTTTAATGTTTATAGGAAATTAACCCTTTTGTACCAAATGGAATCTTCCACCTTATATATAGGAGGAGTTCATTTCAAAATTTAGGGGTGTCAGGTTGTGTTTTCAACTTTTCATCAAATTTAATTTGGAAATGACTGAACTTTTAGCAAACAGTGGAGGACCTGATCAGACGCCGCTTTCTGCGGCGTCTGATCTGGGCCTGCACTGTTTGCAAGGGTACCCGTTTTGGGGTTTCTGGTACTAAATGGGTTAAAATTTTCTTCAAATCAAAAAGAAACAGTTTAATAGGAAACTATTTTAACTGTGGCAGAACACTGTAAACCTGTCACTAAAGTTAATCATGTTTTCATTTTTGTTGCACCTGCTTGTAGCAGGGTGCGACAAAGGCATCCATGCATCCGTCTGTCCGTGCCTCAGTTCGTTCGTCCATCTGTTAATATTTACGCTGAAGTTCGACATTTATGTCAAAATTTTATTTAAGTCAACTACAAACCTCAGCTACCATCAAACCTTACATGAAGCATCTCCCTGACCTTCTGACTTTGTAAGCACATTGACCTGGTGACTTTGCCCTGTATTTTGCGCTCCAATGACTTTGACCATAACATCGAAGTTCGACATTACGTCGAAGTTTGCATTGATTACATAAGACAACCATCAAACCTTTCATGAAACATCACCCTGAGCTCCTGACTAGGCAAGCACCTTGACCCGGTGACCTTGACCTATATTTTATGCTCCAGTGACTTTGACACAAATTACGTTGATGTTCCAGATCTTCTTATATGAAAGGCCTACAACCATAAATCTTGCATAGTGAATCTCCTAGATGTACTGACTCTGCAGGTACCTTGACATGGTGACCTTGACCTATACACTCCACTGACTTTGACACATTTTTACGTCGAAGTTCCATATCTCCTCAAATAAAAGGCTCACAACCATCAAATTTTGCATAGTGCTTTCCTAGATGTACTGACTCGGCAGGTACCTTGACTTGGTGACCTTGACCTATTTTTCGCACTCCATTGACTTTTACACATTTTAGGTTGACATTCCATATCTTCTTAACTATAAGGCTTACAACCACCAAACCTTGCATAGTGCTTCTCCTACATTTACTGACTCTACGAGTACCTTGACCTGGTGACCTTGACCTATGTTATGCACTCTAGTGGCTTTAACAATTTTACGTTAATGTTCCATATGTTCTAAAATAAATGGCCTACAGCCACCAAACCTTGCATAGTGCTTCTCCTCGATGTACTGATTTGACACGTACCTTGACCTGGTGACCATGGCCTATATTTTTTTATAGCCCCGCTTGAAAAGTGGGGCTATATTGGATTTGCCCTGTCATTCCGTAATTCTGTAATTCCGTAATTCTGTAATTCTGTAATTCCGTAATTCCGTTATTCCGTTATTTTTTCGTCACAGTTTTCCCCGAAACTAAGAGAGCTAGAAAACTAAAACTTTGTATACACGTGGACAATGGGTGCCTCCACGGACCTTACCGAAATTATGACCAAGGGCCCATAACTCTTGGAGTTATCTCCCCTGATAGGTTTTTTTAATTGAAAATGTTTGGTCACAGTTTTCTCAGGAACGAAAGAAGCTAGAAAGCTCAAACTTTGCATAAATGTGGACAATGGGTGGATATAGGGAGCTTACCAAAATAATGGCCAAGGGCCCATAACTGTTGGAGTTATCTCTCCTGATAGGTTTTTTAAATAAATGAAAATATAGGTTTTTTTTAAATGAAAATGTTTGGTTTCAAATGAAAATGTTTGGTCACAGTTTTCTCAGGAAAATGTTTGGTTTCAAATGAAAATGTTTGGTCACAGTTTTCTCAGGAACGAAAGAAGCTAGAAAGCTCAAACTTTGCATAAATGTGGACAATGGGTGGATATAGGGAGCTTACCAAAATAATGGCCAAGGGCCCATAACTGTTGGAGTTATCTCTCCTGATAGGTTTTTTAAATAAATGAAAATATAGGTTTTTTTTAAATGAAAATGTTTGGTCACAGTTTTCTCAGGAACTAAAGAAGCTAGAAACCTCAAACTTTGCATAAATGTGGACAATGGGTGGATATAGGGAGCTAACCAAAATAATGGCCGAGGGCCCATTACTTTTGGAGTTATCTCCCCTGATAGTATAGTTTTTTTTAATAAATGAAAAGGTTTGGTGACAGTTTTCTCAGGAACTAAGAAAGCTAGAATACTGAAACTTTGTATGAACATGAAAAGTGGGTGGATGTATGGCCCTTACCAAAATAATGGCCAAAGGCCCATAACTCTTGGAGTTATCTCCCCTGATAGGATATTTTCTGCAAGTAAAAAAATCATTTCACTTTTCTAACCATCAAACCATGAAAAATATTTTCGATACAGTTTTCTCAGGTACTAAGAAAGCTAGAAAGCTGAAACTTTGTATAAACATGAACATTAGGTGGATGTAAGTAAATAATGGCCAACAACATTACTCTTGGGGTTTTCTCTGGAACTAAGAAAGCTCCCCTGATAGGTTAAAAGCTTTTAGAGTCAATGTGTCTTACTCCTCTGATAGCGCTATAGCGGGGCTATAGTCAGATCCTCTGACAGCTCTAGTTGGTCCAGTGACTTTGACACATTTTACATCAACTATCAGCTGCTAAGAACGAAATTTACTTATTTAATAACTACATTCTGATTGTGGCTCCTGTGACTTTTGCCCCCAGCAGGTGCGATGCCGCCTTCTGCGGAATTCTTGTTCAAAGTATGTACAGTCACATGATAATTATCCTCCATTTTTGGATCGATTTATGGACTACAGTGCCTGAAATTGGTCTTTAAGTTTCAATTACTCATGGCACTCCAAGCAAACCTACCTTCAACTATGTTTTTGGTTGAATTTTACTACAAGGCTCCGATTTTGTCCCCTCACAGTGCGGGCGAACCCAAACTTGGTGAACCTCCCTGGAATATGGCTGAACAGATTGACATTGTCACACAGAGAACACTATGCCAATATGCAAATGTGTCTGGTCATGTGCTCATAGAAGAAAGCTGTCACATGGTCATATAAGAAAGTAGTTTCTTCCATGAGCTGAGGACCTATCTTGTATTTGCAAAAGTGGGAGAAATAAAATAACCTTGCAGGAGTTATCCTGTATGAGTGTGTGTGTTTGCGTTTTACGTCCCACCAACAACTAAGGTCAAATGAAGATGGGACCTCGTGCAAAGACTCATCCGAAAGTCTGGAGAAACACAGAACCTAACCTGCAGCCCCTGGTTTATGAGGTGAGTAGCTTATCCATTACACCATGGAGGCTTCTATCTCCAGTATGAGTGTGAGACATAGTCTTTGAAGTGTTGTTGGAGGGTTTGGACGTTGATTGTTTACATGAAAGCATTTTGGCTTTCACTAGTTGTATTTCTTTTTCGGTTCAGTAATATATAATTAATTTATGAAACACTGACACTCATTAAAGTGTGTCAGAATTTTACCATAAATGAGCGGTATGCCAGTAGACACAGATATTTTACGATGAAATTAAACTTGCTCAAACACCTTGAGAAATTGTTCAAGACCGGTAGTCTCCTTGTGCTGGGTCAGTCTGGAGACATAATGCTTCTATAAAGTAAAGATATGTTGTGTGCACTCATTAGAATTGCCCATTGAGGCAATTCTAATGAGAACACACAACATACCATTTCATGACGAAATATCTTCTCTCTTATCTAGAGGTATAGAAAGATTTCTCTAGCGTCTTAAGAATGAGTTTGACTCCGCCATTGTAAACCAGCCATTGGTGTTTCGCTCATTAACCCTTCAGACGCAGAGAAAAAAATACATCTGAAAATGTCGTCTGCTTATGACGTCTGCTGAATTTGTTCGGCAAACTTTTTAAAAATATTTTTGCATACAGGCAAACAGTGTGGGCCCAGATCAGACTGCTCCTACAGGAGCAGTCTGATCTGGGTCCATACTGTTCGCAAAAAAATATTTTTAAGGTAACCGGCAGACGGCACAGCAGATGACAATTGTCGTGATTGGCATTTTATGGGTTTAAAGGTTTACTCTATATGATAGAGATGAGGCACAAGGCCACCTATCATATTGTTACATTTTCATTTGTTTTGAACAGATTATATAACCTGTCCATATTGTACAAGAAGATTTAACGAAAAAGCTGCTGAACGCCATATAGAGTTCTGTAAAAAGCAAAACCAACGGATTGGAGCAAAACGGGAACCAACTGCTGAGGAGAAAGCGAGAGCAGCTGCTAGACAAAAGGTAAGAAAGAAATGTTGACATGAGCCACATGACCAGAAAACCTACTTTTTGGGTTTGAAACAAGATAAAGACACAAATATGCATGCTCAGCTACAGGCCTAGCTTGAATCTTGAAATTTTTTATTAGAAACCAGAGTTATTCTACTAAATTATGAAAAAAATGCCTATACAAATACAATGTAAACTTAATCTCAGAAATATTGATTTTTTTTTAAATGAAAAATTATGATATTTTTCTTATTTCTGCTCAAAGTATAGTTTATGGGTAGACGTTAGAACCGCCCTCAGCGAGGCGGTTCTAACGAGTACCCACAATCTATATTTTAGAGCAGAAATCAGAAAAATAAGGTTTACCCCTGTAAACCCCAGTTTCACTATATAAAAATGGGGTTCAAGGGGGTCAGAATTATATGGGCTTGTTTTCATGATGAACCAGGCAGTGTACACGAAGATGCTGGACAGACTGTGCAGTTGCATATGCAGAGCTGATCTAAGTCATGCAGACTTACTGTTTCTTGTGAACAGGCTCATCTGCAGAGCTTTGGGTATCTGCATACTTGTAAAATTTCTGCTGATTCAAGAAGGCTGTTTTTCATCTGGAAAGTACTGATATTTTTTTATTTTTGCATGAAAACATATGGTGTGTGTACTCATTGGAAGCACCTCACTGAGAGGCTTGAACCACCTCACTGAGGTGCTTCAAATGAGTGCCCACAACGTATGTTTTTGGGCAGAAATAAGAAAAATAATATGTGGATACCCCCACTCACCTCATTACGATAACACATCCGTGCGACATAGTGCATTTTTTCACATCTCCAAAATGGCCATTTTTCTGGCGAAAATCCATGATATTTTTCTTATAAATACTGCAAACATAGGTTGTGGGTGCTCGTTAGAACCGCCTCATTGAGGCGGTTCTAACGAGTACCCACAACCTATGTCTTGGAGTAAAAATAAGAAAAATAACGTTTACCCCTGTAAACCCCAGTTTTCTCTATATAATATGGGGTATAGGGGGGTCTTCATTTCACGGACTTGTTCACGTGATGTTATCTGGGGCTATGTACACAGAGCATATAATATATTGAAACACAATAAGTTAACAATTCTGAGCAAACACTGACAAGAACAGTCATGCATATTTTACATCGATTAAAACTACATCAAGAATTTGTGGTTTGTTGGGGTTGAAACTGCTAAAAAAATCACACTCATCATGTAAACATGTCTGTGAAATGGACACCCCTCTAAAACCTTCTCTATGTGGAGGAAACTAGGGTTTGCAGGAGTATACCTTATTTCTGCTCCAAGATGGTATGAATAAGAAAAATACTACACATTTTCATCAGAAAAGAACCCTTCTGGAGTTATGAAAGAATGTACTATTTCACACGGATGTGTTATCATAATGAACATATCAATTGAGCCAGCACACGACAAAACCTACAATAAGACATGTGTGCCCAGCAAAGACTCAGATCAGTCTGTGCATCCATGCAGTCTGATCAGAGTCTTCGCTGTGCGCTTTAAGGATAGCTAAGGGGCCAGTACTCCTTCATGCAGCAAGAGAAGTCTCTGGTTAAACTATATGGATGTGCAGGCTGATCTGAGTGTTTGCTGGGCACACATGTAAGTTGTAGGAAATGCTGTGCCCTGGCTCAGTTATTTATTATTTATTATAAAAAGGACAAAATGCTGACTTGTGTTTATTACACTTCTTACACAAGTCACATTGTACATATTACAGTAGAACTTCGATGGCTTGAACACCGATGGCTCGTTTACCATGGATGTGTCGAACCCATTCTTGAACCCCTAGTGAAATCCTCTATATAAGAAATAGTGGGGGATAATTAAGATTTTAGTCTTTTATCTTGCAAATGTATGCTGTGTGTACTGATGAGAATCGCCTCATTATAGAACACCGAAAAGATGTCTAAAAGTATCTCGTTATGCCTCCTGACAGTAAACTCAGTGGCTCGAACTACCCCAGTCTCGAACAGATTTTTGAGGGCCCAAAGGTGTTCGAGCCATTGAAGTTCGACTGTATTGTGTTCAGGCTCAAGTGTTCAAGTCTGAGTACAGTAAAATTCATATTAATCAATTGTTTAATTCTAGTATGTTCCTCCAAAACCTAAATCCAGGACTCCAGGTGGTGGTGCTGGTAGCACAACATCCCCATCAAGTGGCTACTCTCAGACTGGCAGTGGCTACTCTCAAACTGGCGGTGGTTACTCTCAGACTGGTGGTGGTTACTCACAGAGTGGTGGTTACAACAGTCCAGCTAATCGAAATACTGGCAACAACAGTCCAGCTAGCCGAACTACTGGCTCCACTAGAAATACTCCCCCTTCTAAACCAGGTAGGCAAAACTGTCAGTTTATCTCTGCATATTTAAACAATGAGTTTTACCTGTTTTCAACTTTTTCTATGGTCCTTCTCTCCCAGATGCTGATTCAAGAAGGTCAGTTGTCAGTTTCTGGCAAAGGAATGTGCACTGTGCTGGTTAATCGCTTATGTATAAGCCTGTCCAGAAAGTGTGGTTAGATAAACTGGCCGGCTTGTTTGATATAAACTAAATAGTGATGACTAAGCATATAAACTCCAAATAAATGGCATCACCCATCCAAATAAATGGCATCACCCATTCAAAATAAATGGCATCACCCATCCAAATAAATGGCATCACCCATTCAAAATAAATGGCATCACCCATTCAAATAAATGACATCACCAATCCCAATAAATGGCATCACCCATTCAAAATAAATGGGATCACCCATTCAAATAAATGCCATCACCCATTCAAAATAAATGGCATCACCCATTCAAATAAATGCCATCACCCATTCAAATAAATGGCATCACCCATTCAAATAAATGGCATCACCCATTCAAATGAATGGCATCAGCCATTCAAATAAATGGCATCACCCATTCAAATAAATGACATCACCCGTTCAAATAAATAGCATCACCCATTCAAATAAATGACATCACCTGTTCAAATACATGTCATCACCCGTTCAAATAAATGACATCACCCATTTTCAGCTGCACACAATCTTCCTCACTACATAGAGCAGGAGTCCCTTTCAAAATTTAGGGTTGGCATGCTGAGTTATTTTTAGAAATTCTTTTCAGAAAATGGCTGAGTTTCTCTTGCAAACAGTGAAGGCCCTGATCAGATGCCGCATATTGCGGCATCTGATCTGGGCCTGCACCATTTGTAAAAAAAAAATGAAATAATAAAAGGAGTTGTTACATATAAAGGTTTGTTGATGATAGTCTGGGTAATTTTTGCGTGCTACTTATACCGAATGTTGGGAGAAGGTAAAGAATGCATTTTTACGTTTCCTGTAAGGGTCCAGTGTTTATTTGGAGAAGTAAATGACCTGCAAGCCAGAGCTCTTCCACTGCTAATAGGAAAACTGCATACAGTCATTTTACTCTATCAATTTTAGCTCTGAATTCAGGTTATGTTGTCACATAATGGATGAAAACAATCTTTGCTTGTGACCAGATGTTCATACTTCAGTGAAAATTAAATAAATTAGTTTCATATTTTAGCTTGGCTGTTTTCGAAGAAACAACGAGGTATTGTCATAGCTCTTGCGTCGTCTGTGTCGTCGTGCAAAAACTTGGACATTTTGTAATATCTCTGTCATTACTGAACATATTTACTTGAAACTCGTACTAGTTGTTCATTATGAAAAGGGGAACTCACACCAGTAGGTGAGGTAATCCTCAAAATATTTTTGGCTCAGTTATGCCCCTTTTTTGACTTAGAATTTTTGCAGCCGAGCGGTGGCACCTGCTTGCAGTGGTCTTGTAATTATTTCAAACATTACAAAGTAGAACAAGAATAATAAGAATCAGGATCTTATAGTAAGAATTTAGTGCATGTCTCCTATGTTGGAATTTTATTGAGCATCACAATGTTCTTGATTAGCAGAATAGAGCATGAACATTTTTTTTTTAACCTTGGGCCGTGACTGACCAGATGCGCAGGTGTATGTGAAATTCTTTTTACCCAGATGTTTATTTGTTGGAGTTAAACAGCACAGTCAACACAAGTTTGGTCATATTCAGCCAATCAGTTAACCTAACCAGGGCATATTTATACCAAAGTGGTTATCCAGTACAGTCGTATTCTTTCCCAAGAAAGTGACAACCGTCGTTCTTGAATCTGTGAAAGGGATGCAATGAGGGTAGAAAAGATTTCATGATTACTCTCCACAAAAGAATGTTGCCTAATCCCAGTAGATATGTAACCCGAGACCTCCTGATCTTCAGTCAGACGCACATCCAACTGAGCTACTGAGTCCAGCTCTTTTCCCAGACGTCTAAATATGAGCCGGGCACAGCATTTCCTACAATTTACATATGTGCCAGGAAAGACTCAGCAGCCTGCACATCCACACAGTCTGATCAGAGTCTTCATTTGCACTCTAAGGATAGCTAAGGGCTCAATGCTCCTTCCTGCAGCAAGAGAAGTCTCTAGTCAGACTCTATGGATGTGCAGGCTGATCTGATTCTTCCCTGGGCACACAGGTAAATTCTTGCACACCAGACAAGGAAATCCGTGATTTTACCCTGGGATAGAAATTTATGTTCCGACCCTGGTGTTCCGATCCCAAATCGAATATAATCGCGTGTTTGATAAATGCACTGGTTGATTACAACCTCATGCGCGGCGTCGTCATGCGTGACGTCAGTAAACATTCCTGTTGTGTCATCACAAAATGGCGGACGTCGGTAACCGAAGTGACAGCAGCATTAAAAATTCGCAATAGAAATGGAAGGTATGCAAGAAAAAGAATCCAATATGGGTGTGTGGGGTGGATAGAAAAATCCGTCCCTTGGGATCACTGTCCGGCATCACTCGGCAAGCCTCGTGATGCCGGACAGTGTCCCTCGGGACGGATTTTTCAATCCACCCCTCACACCCATATGAGATTCTTATATTCTATAAAATGTTGTGCCCCGGCTCATATGTTCTAGAAATAGATAATCCTTTGGAAGCAAGAAATAGAGCGCATAACTGAAAACTGTAGAGTGTACAAGTTTGTTTTGGGGGCAGACTAGCTAGTTTTGGCCAATTAAGCCCGAAGCCCAAAGGGCTTAATGCTAAGTTTGTGAGTGATTCCCCGGAGTTTACACATCAATAAAATCCACAAAAATGATAATTCATTCCTTATAATTCCAACTTTGTCATGGAAATGTTTAAAAATGCCAACAAAATGGTACATTTTAGAAATTCTTTCGAAAGTGCAAGAATGAACTTACCAGTGGCCACGGCGGAATGATTAATCAATTGGAATAGAAGTCCTCATCTTTGAAAGAAATCCAAGCGAAAAAAAAAAACGTCGTGTCTTACAATTCAGTTTATTTGTCTTCTAACATTAACGTTTTTAATACTTTTCTATCTTTTGATGGAACGCTGTTAATGTCGCTTCATAAACAATGACGTAACACGCGGGGTTGGAAACGTGCTCTTTGACTTCACGTTATATTACTACCTATTGCTATCTGAAACAGATTTGAGATTCTTACTCATGGAATTTATCCAAGTATAAAACTTTTATTTTAACCAATCAAATCACTCGAAATGTATATAATGATGTACAGTTGGAATTATATCCTTTTGCAACTTTTGTAAACAGTGTAGATACAGATCAAATGGCTTCTTATGATGGCTTCTGTAGAAGGTGTCGTGGCTTCTAAAGAAGCCATTTCAGAAGCCATCTTATCAGTGTCTACACGTTTTAACGTTCAGTTCACAAATTACATCAAAGAACCTGATTGGGTGAAAGTCAGGAATGGGTGCAGCTAAACCAATTTATTCAGCAGGACAAGTGTTAAGTTGTATTTTACTGGGTAGTTTATGTTTGTACTCTGCTTGGTGACAGAAATTGTTGTTTTACCCAGCATTACCGTAGCCTATGTCTATAACATTGATGTTAAGGTCAAGGACAAGGAAATTTTATGTTTTAATCTCCACCATGCTGAAGCCGCATTACGAGAAGACACCCATGCGACACAGTGCATTTTTTCACATCTCCAAAATGGATACTTTTCTGATGAAAATCTGTGATATTTTCCTTATATATACTACAAACATAGGTTGTGGGTGCTTGTTTGAACCCATCAATGAGGCGTGTATACCCCTGTAAAACCTATTTTTCTCTGTATAAAGTTGGGGGTTTAGGGGAGTGTTCATTTCACGGACTTGTTTACGTTATGGAAGCCGGATATATCTATTTTTGAAAACAGTATAGATGAAGATTAGCTTGAAGCCAGCTGATCAGGATCTATACTGTTTTCCAGTCTGCTTTAGAATCCATGTTAAAATCTGAAATCATGCAACACAAATGGATGGAAATCGAAGAGGAGTGTAGTGAAATAATCAGCATGGTGCCATGGTACTGGATAAGAGGGTTGGATATGCATGACATATTTTCACTGACTATTGAAAAGGAGACAACTTGTGCTTTCCTGTTTGCTTTCCTATAAATAGCATCCCTATCCAAAAGGGGTCGACTAGTAAAGAATTTGCTCCTTGCTGATACTTGAGACAAAACAAAATCTTCCTCCGAAGCTGTACTGTCATAGCCGCAGATAAGAGAGTGTATCCACATATTATTGTGCCTCAGCTTCGAAGAGGTTGGGAGGGGCATATTACTTCATGGTTGTTTGTCTGTTTGTCCATCCATCCGTTACGCTTTTTAGCTCACAGGAACTTTTGTTCAAAGTTTTTGTGTTAAAGTTTTAGGAGCTCATTACTTCTTTACCTTTTGATATGGTGAAAGGTACTAGTCAAAATTTTTATCTGCAGCATCATCACACATGGGGTCAAGGTCACAGACTAAGAACTTTTATGTTTTTGCACTGAAGATTTTAGATCATTATATGGTTACATTCAGATGAATTTACTTGAGACTTGGTATGGTGATAGATATTGCTTTTAAGCTTTTATCAACAACATCAGCACCTATGACCATGACACTGAGGTCAAGGTCACAGACTTAGAATTTTTATGTTAAAGATTTTGTGTTGAAGTTTTAGGAGCTGATTACTTATTTACCTTTGGATGGATTTAGTTTATACATGGTATGGTAATAGATACCGGTGTCAAGTTTTTAGAAGCAGCATCAGCTTTCATGACCATAACCTTGGGGTCAAGGTCACAGACTTTGCTTATGTTAAATTTTTTGTGTTAAATTTTTAGGAGCTCATGACTTCTTTACCTTTAGATGGATTTAGTTTATAATTGGTATGGTAATAGATACTGGTCTCAAAGTTTTAGCAGCAGAATCAGCTCTCATGGCCATAACCTTGGGGTCAAATTTACAGACTTAGAACTTTTATGCTACTTTTTGCACTAAAGATTTTAAAGAATTGCTTGGATGCCTTTATGTGAATTCAGTTTTGTTATAGATATTGCTTTAAAGTTTTTATCAGCAACATCAGCACCTGTAACCATGACCTTGGGGGTCAAGGTCACAGACTTAGAACTCTTATGTTAAAGATTTTGTGTGAAAGTTTTTAGGAGCTCATTACTACTTTAGCTTTGGATGGATTTACTCCCTACTTGATATGGTAATAGATACTGGTCTCTCAAGTTTTTTTGCAACAGCAGCATCAGGTCTCATGACCATAACCTTGGGGTCAAGGTCACACAGACATGGAATTCTTATGTTAAAGTTTTTGTGTTAAATTTTTAGTATGTGTATTCTATAAAAAGGTAATCCTTTTGAAGCAGTGACTACAACACAGAACTAAAAACTGCGGAGTGTACAAATGTATAAGCCTGCCTAGGAAGAGTATGGTTAGGTAAACTGAGTGGCTCAGTTTGATCTAAATACTTTTGACTGGGCTGTTAGACTCCAACAAACAAACAAAAATCTCCCATTGAATAGTCCTGAGGCTATAGAAGGAAGGTTCATACTATTACCAAAGACTTTGATCAGACTGCACAATGCTGATAAATTATGTCTTGACCGGCCACTCAAGTATTCTTGTAGGTTTTCTCATTTGTGTGTGTGTGAATTCGGGTTAAACGTCGCTTTCAACAATTTTTAGCTCCACTGGCCAAAGGCCAGCGGGGCTATTGTCATGGCCCTGTGTCTGTCGTGCGTCCGTGCGTTAACTTTTTTCTTTAAACATCTTCTCCTCCTAAACTACTGGGCCAATTGTAACCAAACTTCACAGGAATGTTCCTTACATAGTCCTCTTCTTAATTCCCTCAAAGAATTTTGTTACACCCAGAACTCTGGTTGCCATGGCAACAAAACCAAAAAAAAATCTTTAAAAATCTTCTCCTCCAAAACCACCTGTTGGATTTCATTTTTATTTTGCATGAATGTTCCTTGGGTGGACCTCTTTCAGATTCCTTGAAGAAATTTTGATCCGACAAAAAACATGGCCGCCATGGGCGGGGCTTATTTTCACTATTTAACATATAGTGTAATGCTAAAACATCTTCTCCTCCTAAACTACTGGGCCAATTGTAACCAAACTTCACAGGAATGTTCCTTACATAGTCCTCTTCTTAATTCCTTCAAAGAATTTTGTCATACCAAGAACTCTGGTTGCCATGGCAACAAAACCACACAAAAAAAAATAAAAATCTTTAAAAATCTTCTCCTCCAAAACCACCTGTTGGATTTCATTTTTATTTTGCATGAATGTTCCTTGGGTGGACCTCTTTCAGATTCCTTGAAGAAATTTTGATCCGACAAAAAACATGGCCGCCATGGGCAGGGCTTATTTTCACTATTTAACATATAGTGTAATGCTAAAACATCCTCTCCTCCTAAACCACTGGGCCAATTGTAACCGAACTTCACAGGAATGTTCCTTACTTAGTCCTCTTCTAAATTCCTTCAAAGAATTTTGTCACACCCAGAACTCTGGTTGCCATGGCAACAAAACCACACAAAAAAATAAAAATCTTTAAAAATCTTCTCCTCCAAAACCACCTGTTGGATTTCATTTTTATTTTGCATGAATGTTCCTTGGGTGGACCTCTTTCAGATTCCTTGAAGAAATTTTGATCTTACAAAAAACATGGCCGCCATGGGCAGGGCTTATTTTCACTATCTAACATATAATGTAATGCTAAAAAATCTTCTTCTGCAAAAGTACTTGTGGGATTTCATTGTAATTTGGCATGAATGTTCCTTGGGTGGACCCTTGTCAGATTCCTTGAAAAAAATTTGATCTGACAAAAAAAATGGCCGCCATGGGCGAGGCTTATTTTCACTATATAACATATAGTGTCATGCATATAGTGTAATGTTAAAAAAGTCTTCTCTTCTTCAAAAGTTCTTGTTTATTTATTTATTTATTTATTTATTTATTTATTTATTTATTTATTTATTTATTTATTTAAATGTACCTTCCTGTATCTGAATTAATCTCCGATTTTGCTGACTATCACATATCTATGGAGGTCCAGCTACAATTATCATTCTACATATTCAAAACATCAGAAATTTCCCTTGCCCATCACACTCATGATAGAACTGATGTTTTCAACACAATCTTAGCAAACTCTATTTATACGACTTTATGTTTCAAAATAAATTCAAAATACTGAGGGAGATTGATTTATTAGACCTAATTATACTACAGTGTCAACAGTTCTCCAGATCCCTGAGGGTTAAAATGGCTTAGTCGAAAAGGGAGACCCACCGAGTCCGACGGAGGAAAGGAAAAAAAAAAATAAATAAATAAAAACATAAATAAATAAACACAAATGAACCTGTTCATTTTTTAGCTCCTCTGGCCGAAGACATGTGGGTCTTATGTTATGGCCCTGTGTCCGTCATGCGTCCGTGCGTGAACTTTTTTCTTTAAACATCTCCTCCTTAACTACTTGGTCGATTGTAGCCAAACTCCACAGGAATGTTTCTCACATAGTCCTCTTCTAAATTCCTTCAAAGAATTTTGTTACATGCAGAACTCTGGTTGTGATGGCATCAAAACCAAAAAAAAAATTTTAAAAATCTTCTCCTCCAAACCCGCTCAATGGATTTTATTCTTATTTTGCATGAATGTTCCTTGGGTGGACCTCTGTCAGATTCCTTGAAGAAATTTGGATCAGACAAAAAATGGCCGCCATGGCCATGCCCCTTGGCTCATTAGCTTTCAAAGACTTATAAGAGGAAAAGTTTTAAAAACCTTCGCCTCCAAAACCGCTCAGCTCAATGGATTTCATTCTTACTTTGCATGAATGTTCCTTGGGTGGACCTCTGTCAGATTCCTGGAAGCAATTTTGATCAGACAAAAAACATGGCTGCCATGGACACGCCCATTGGCTAATTAGCTTCCATAGACTTATAAAGGGATCTTTTTTTTTTTTTAAATCTTCTCCTCCAAAACAGCTAAATGGATTTCATTCTTAATTTTCATGAATGTTCCTTTTGTGGACCATTGTCAGATTCATTGAAGAAATTTTGATCAGACAAAAACATGGCCGCCATGGCCACCACCTTTGGCTCGTTAGCTTCCATAGACCAATAAAAGGAAAAACTTCAACAATCTTCTTCTCAGAAACCATAAGGCCTAAAGCTAAGACATTAAGTATGTAGCAAAGTTATGTGGTCACCTACTAAGTCATGCGAACTATGCCTCTGGAGTCCAAATTGGCAACGCCCTGGTGCTTAGTAGCTCCCATTGAAACTTTTCTTCTCTGAAACCATAAGGCCAAGAGCTAAGTATGTAGCAACTTGAAGTATTCAACTCCATAAATCCTGCCAACCATGCCCCTGGGGTCCAAATTGGCCACACCCTGAGGCCCATAAGCTCCCATAGACTTATACTGGGAAAAACCGACAAAAGTCTTCTTCTCTGAAACCATCAGTGCCCAGGGCTTAGATATTTAGTATGCAGCAACGTCAAGTGGTCACTCACATAAATCCTGCCAACAATGCCCCTGGGGTAAAAAATTGGCCACGCCCAGAGGCTTATAAGTTCCCATAGATTTATAATAGGAAAAACTTAAAAAAGTCTTCTTCTCTGAAACCATAAGGCCCAGAGCTTTAGATATTTAGAACGGAGCAATGCCAAATGGTCACTCACATAAATCCTGCCAACCATGGCTCTGGGGTCCAAAAATATAGAATGGACATTCCTTGGGTGGATCACTTGTTTGTTTTTACCTATTGCATGCAGGAAAACCCTAAATCGGTACCTTGGCAAACAGTGCTGGCCCAGATCAGACCCTGCAGAACACCGTGTCTGATCAGGGCCTGCACTATTTGCTAACAGAATTTCCATCAAAAAATAGAAAAAATACGCCTGACACCCCTTATATGACAAATGGACTGGTCCAACAGCAATAGCAATAGAAGAGTCAACTAGCATACAATTGGTTAATGTAATAAATATGACAATTGTCTGAAGTTAGCCGGTGGAGCGACAGGCCCTCTTGGACCTCTTGTTCAGTCATATCATGACGGTGTCTGGTTGCGACAGGAAGCTCAATGCTCACTTTTATAGTGCTGCCTCACTGAAGTATCATGTCCTAGACACATTACATGATACCACACCCAGTCACATTATCCTGACACTGGGTCGACCAGTCCTAGCTCTACCCCGTAAATCTGAGTGCCAAACGAGGAGCAGCTAGTTCCATTTTTAACGACTTTGGTATGTCGCGGCCCGGGATCGAACCCATGACCTCCCGTTCCCCGGAGCGGACACTCTACCAACTGAGCTATCGGGGTTTTCTCATTTAGTGACAAGTGAAAATGTGTAAGTCAAATGTGCCCAGGCAAGTCTTAGATCAGCCTGCACATCTATGTCATCTGTGGTCAGCTGCTCAAAACTAAGAAATCATTAAAACTTTGATCGTTTATTATGGCAAATATACTAATATTTTTTCTGAAAAAAATGTGAGTAGCTTTTGCATATGCAAAAGCTACTCACATTTTTTCAGAAAAATGCTAAAATTTTAGATATTGTACTTGCTAGAACAGTTAACAGTTTCACCACTAGCGAGCTCAGTAATGTAACAAGGCTTTAAACAACTGGCCTCTGATCAGACCTTTGTTTTGTCTGATGTGGCCAGAAGAACAGATAAGCTTTCTTATGGATTTACATGTAGCTATTACCCACTATATTCAAATTTAAAATGGGTATTGGAAGAGATGACTGGGTATTTCAATGAGGTTACATGTTTGGTTACCCTTATCTTGGAAATATACATTTGTAATAATTATTTAAAATGAGATGGTTTAACAGAACATAAGGGAACCAGAATAAGTAGGGGAAGAAGAAATAAAAAGTGAGAATGAGAAGGAATTCAGTTAAATTCAAAATGACTCCATATATATAACTTAAAAATGGTATTTTTTTATGTCCTGACCATTTCAAGAATGTTGGAAAGAGCATATAGTGTTTTCCATCTGGATCCCAGATGGCATTAGGAATTTGGGTTTATGTTTTTTCCGAGATGGCGTTGGGTTTAACTTTTTCATCATTATCAAAACTACCATGCAGGGGCATTCTTGTCCCTTGGACACATTTCTAGTTTTCATAATAGCCCTATATCACAAATACTCAAGCTAATATACTTTCCATTGCGAGAATACTCAAATCTGAAGGAGGCAATTTCTGAAGATGATGATGATTGAGTTTGACTAGATGCTGTCCTGAAGTAACTGCATTTTGAATACTTAATTTCAGTTGCTAATGGTTCTGGAACTAAGACAAATTCTAAACAGCCTCAGACTCAGAAATCTGCCCAAGAGGCTCCTAAGTCGGGCTCTTGTACCCTTTTATGACAAGGTATTACATTCTCCCAACCGCTTCCGTGTGACTAGATTAGGGTATCATAAAGAGTAGGGTGTATTCACCTAGTCATAGCTTCAGATAATGAGGAGTATCGAGGATAATTTTGGGATAATATTTCTTATTTTTCTATATAGAGGATCTTACATGAGTGTTCATGTATTATTGAATTTATTAAACAAGTTGAGGAAAAGGGATAAAATGCGAGGCTTTGCCGAGCATTTTATCCGTTTTCCTCAACGAGTTTAATAAATTCAATAATACATGAGCAGGAATGCAAGATTCCATTTATTATATGACATTTAAAATGCATTTTATTCACGATTGTTTACAAAAAATGTCAATATTCCGCCATTAGTAAATGCGACGTCCTTAAGGACATTGTACATATAACGTTAGGGGATGTATCTACCTTATTTGCATATTTAATCCACTAGTGGATTATCGAATTTATTACACGGCGTTATTACATTCTCAGACGCGACGTCATATGATAAAAAAATATATGTTGTGGGTACTTGTTAGAACCCCACATCCCCACAACATACCATTTTTACCATATTATATTTGGACAGACAGGCCTGAGCAAACAGTGTAAACCTAGATGAGATGCCGCATGATGCGCCATCTCATCAGGGTCTATACTGTTTGCCAATTACCCAGCTATTTTTAAACACAACATCGGGTAGTAGATTGTACTTGCTCACATTTTAGAATAATAATGGTACAGAGTTTAGGTGTCCTAATATTTAGGGTAAAAACGATATATTTGTAACAAGAAATATGGAAAATTGTCTCATAACCCTTAAGACGCCAAGAAGAAATACATCTGAAAAAGTTGTCAGCTTATGTCGTCTGCTAATTTTTTTTTCAAACTTTTTGAAAATATTTTTGCATACAGGCAAACAGTGTGGACCCAAATCAGACTGCTTCTAGAGGAGCAGTCTGATTTGGGTCTACACTGTTTCCAAAAGGGACTTTTAAAGTAATTGGCAGACGACAAAACAGACGACAATTGTCATGATTGGCATTTTATGGGTTAAATTTCTTTGTTTCTCATTATCCGATGCTTTGCTTAGCCTAGGCTATGGAACTAACATATGCACTTATTTTCATCATTTAAATGCCTTCAAATTAACTACATTTGATACACTATTTACTACTTAAGTAAAATAAGGCTTAATTACTTACGTAAAATAAGTTTTTTTTAATTCAGATTGGATATAACCCTGTCAGCTTTAACACAGCAAGGTCCTAACCCATTGGCTAAATACAGTGCTTGATCAGGAGGTCATTAATTCATTAATTGTGTCCAACAACATTCTGTTTTGAGACTTTAGCATTTCCTATGGTCATTTTCTTTTATTCAAGAACTTGCACTGTGTTGATTATTATGCTAATAACCTTTATCATTCTCGAGGCTAATTTAGCAGACGACAAATTGTTGATATTATCTTTTCCCAGAAAACAAGACTTGACATTTCATGCAAATTGTCTCTGCATGAAATGTCAAATCCTGCTTTAGGAGACATTTTGCATGAAATGTCATGTCATGGTTTCTTGTAGAAATAAAATAAAAAACATTTTAAAATGTCATCTGCTGAAAAAAATATTCAGCACGCAGAGAGTAAGTTAGCCCAGTAAATACATGTACGTTCTCCATGGCATAGTGGGTAAAAGTGCTGTCTTGATTATTAGGTCTCTCTCACTCCTGTGGGTTTGAGCCTCACTTGGGTAACATGTGAGGCGCGAAGTTAGTCAGGTTGTTTTTGTCCCGTTCTACTGTTTTCACCCTTCTCTGATGTATGATTGGCTCAAAATAAGTGAAATATTCTTAAAAAAAACTGTACAACCAAAACAGAGGAAAGAAAATACAGTAGAAACTCGGTAATTCGAACGCCAATTTTTCAAAACTACCGATTTTTTCGAAGACGATTGTTGGTCCCGACATTTTACTCTATTATTTATTGCAAAAATAGTAAGGAATTTTCTGAACAGATTTTTGGTCCTGTTCAAAGAAATTCCTATTAAAATCCTCTGTTAAATTTAAAACACTGCTTGGCTAATCAAGGTCACACATGATGGTCGTGTTTCCTTGTGTGGCCAATTCGATTGTTACACACCCAAATGAATTCACGGGTTATCCACTGTAAGTAATTGACACCTATATAACGGTGATGATCCCTAAATAATTGAGTTATAGGTGTCCTTTATTGAGTTCATCTGCACTGATCATTTTATATAATGATTTCAAGTGTTTAACTACAGGGTTTCAGTGAACATTTCTCTTACTTTGATAGGGCTGTTAAGGTGTGGTTTGGGGTGTTTCAGTGGATCCGCAGTTATAGCTAAAATAGCAATTCTGATAAAACTGAAATTGATAAATTTCCTGGACATAAATGGAAGTTTTTGAAACAATTAGCGAAACAAAATTGGCTAGAAACATGTAGTTAGACCTTTCCCATCTGTATCAGCCAGTTTATTGCAGACTGATACAAATCTTCGATAGCTTTGAATGCCGATTCTGCTATCTTTTTTGCAGTCAGTAAAATGGTTTGGTACTTTTCATTTAACCTTCATTTTTGCTATTGCTGATGGATGTAAATAAAAATGTCAGTTCATGTTTCCTGTTGCCTGTCAAGCATTAAACACTATGCGATCAACCTTCAGGCAGCTCATTTTTATGCTCCCGCCATTCGAAGAATGGTGGAAATGGCATATAGCGTTGCTCCTGTCCGTGCGTCCGAAACTTAAACGCAATCAATAACTTCCTTATTTCTTGATGGATTTTAAAATTACGCTGCAGAAATGTTAACCACATGAGACGACGTGTCACATCCAAAACCCTGGTCTGTACCTCCAAGGTCAAGGTCATACTTAGAGGTCAAAGGTAAAAAAAAAGGTCGGAAACTTAAACACAGTCAATAACTTACTTATTTCTGGATGGATTTTGAAATTACTCTGTAGAAATGTTAACCATCATGAGAGGATGTGTCATGTGCAAAACCAGGTCCGTACCTCCAAGGTCAAGGTCAAACTTAGAGATCAAAGGTCAAAAAAAGAGTCTGAAACTTAAACGCAGTCAATAACTTACTTATTTCTGGATGGATTTGGAAATTACTTTGAAGAAATGTTAACCATCATGAGACGATGTGTCACGTGCAAACCCAGACCTGTACCTCCAAGGTCAAGGTCATAATTAGAGGTCAAAGGTCAAAAAAAGGGTCCGAAACTTAAATGCAGTCAATAACTTACTTATTTCTGTATGGATTTTAAAATTACTTTGAAGAAATATTAACCATCATGAGACGATGTGTCACGTGCAAACCCAGATCCGTACCTCCAAGGTCAAGGTCATACTTAGAGGTCAAAGGTAAAAAAAATGGTCCAAAACTTAAACGCGGTCAATAACTTTCTATGGATGATTACGAACATAGACATATTTTCAGGCGGGGGCATCCGTGTCCTTTGGACGCATTTCTAGTCTTTCATGCTCATTACTTTACCAAAGAGTGGTCATATAATTTATTGACTAAAAATATTTGAACATACCCGAAAACTGCCAATTTCGAAAATCTGAACTACCGATAGTTTGAAGGATTTCCTGCAATCCCTGGCACTTCGAATGAGGTTTGACTGTAATAATAAAAACATGTTTGAGGTTTGGCAACTTAAGGATATATGTTATTGTTGGCTGGGATTTTGGACAACAAAACAAATAAACAAAACCATTTAGTACTTTGTGGACAATTAGCTAAAGTGCTTATTAAGCTTTAGCCTGTACAGAAAATACATATATGTGGTTTGGCAAACTGACTGTCCCACGATGACCACAGCTGTTAACTGGGATTTTAAGTAACGAATAAAAAAAACAAAACCATTTAGAACTTAGTTGACAGTTACCTAACATTAAATGTTTAGACTTGTTTGAAATGGACACAAGGTCAGGAAAAATGACTTTCAGAATTGTTTTGTTTTGTCTCCTTTATCAATGCAAAGTCTGCTCATATTTTTTTTTCAGCAAAAATACCACTGCAATAAATGGGCCCCGTCAAGCGATTTTGGTACTTATCGGCTATGCGAGCAGCGATGGTTCAGGCGGGCCTGCGTATCCATGCAGTCTCGCTAAAACCTTCGCTGCTCGCTCATACAAGCAGTGAATCAAGAGGAACCTTCAGAGAGAAAGCCATATCCCTGGCCCCTCTGAATGGCTGGGCATGCGCAGTTAAAATTTGTCATGACGGAATGCTCGAAGACACAAATTCGCTTGGCGGGGCTCAATTATTGTACTTTCTAGAACACTTAACCCTTATCCTGCTGAACACAAAAAACCCCAACTTTGCAAACAGTGCAGATCAAGATCAGTGGCTTATTCCATCTATCCAGGATCTACACTGTCAATTGGTTTGCAAATTTGAATGGAACATCTTTATCAGTGGCTTATTCCATCTGACCAGGATCTAGACTGTCAATTGGTTTGCAAATTTGAATGGAACATTTTTATCAAGTATTTTTATTGGTTGACAATCAAAAATGGGTGTGGAATTCAGCAGGATAAGAGTTAACATTTTGATCACTTTTGAGTTCACAAAGCCAAAGGCGCTTTGAACGATTTTAACAACTTGACCTTGGTCTTCATTTACCAAGGTACTGGGTACTTGGTTAAATTATGCACATTCGTAATTAGTGGTGAGAGTGTGGTTCAAGGTTTTTCCAATCTTTTGAATGAAATTCTAAACAAAGTTCCGATCTTTATGTGACCTAGTTGTTGGTTGACTGTAAAACTCAGCCAATTAAGTTTAGACCTAGGTGGCAAGAACTTGAAAGTAAAACGCAGAATTTCTTCCACAACATGTGTGACTCTCTGTTTGTTTTGGTAAATTGACCCATTTTGAACCAAATGGAATCTTCCACTTTGTAAATAGCAGGAGTTCATTTCAAAATTTAGGGGTGTCAGGTTGTGTTTTCTTCAGAATTTATTTGGAAAATAGCTGAACTTTTTGCAAACAGTGTAGGCCCTGATCAGACGCCATGTTCTGTGGCATCTGATCTGAGCCTGCACTGTTCGCCAATTACCCGTTTTGGGGTTTCTGGTACCAAAAGGGTTAATGGGGTCCAAAGCAGAAACTGTGTTACAGTAGTTAAACAACAGTTTTATATCCAAACAAAAATGTATAGATTATATTAAAAAATGGCCACATATGGTCATTTTACTATAACACCTATACATTTTTGGGATCCATCTTGAAACCATGTAAAATCCAAAACCGTGTTATAAAGGTTGTGTTTTAACTAGACAGATTGTTAGCTCCCCTGAGCCAAAGGTTTCAGGGGAGCTCATGAGATGGTAGGCCTTTTTACTTCAACATGAGGTACTCACCATAGTGAGTTGATGAGTGGATTTTACCAGCCCTCAGGAAAAAATTCTTTCCCTTAAGCATACGGTAGACCCCTACTACCCCTAAGACCTAAGAGTTGAAAGAGTTGCCTTCCCTTAATGTGCTTTCCCTTTACGATTGGGTAGGACAAGTCCAGAGAAAAAATGCAGAAGGTGTTGCTTAAGGGGAATGGGAACACCTTCAGGGGAGGCAACTCCTGCAAAAGTGTTGTTGTCACGATGTCAATAGGGGTCAACTCTTAAAGGAAAGAATTTGCTCCTGAGGAGCAAATTCTTCCCTTTAAGAGTAGACCCCCTTTTCAGTTGGACAGGACTTATAGAAAAACAAAAAGGAAGTCCCAAAAGTTGTCTCCCTTTGAAAAATGGAGGCAACATCTGCCAGGTGTTCCCATTAGAAGGTAAATTGGCCTCGCACTGCCTACTTATGACTGAAAACTAAGCACTGTTAGGTCCTTTTCATAGACTGGTAGGTTTTATAAGATTTATCCTGTCAAGTCCTTGCATGGTATAGTTTTGATCCATATTTACTACTCCTAGTTTATTTTAATGCTTACTGAACATATGCATGCATTAGTCTAAACTGAATCTACCTTAGCATTTGAAAAATCTGAGATCTCATCCCTTAAACTGCTTGCCAATAATGATTTTTGCAGACATTTTTAAATATTTTTTTTTTATTTGTCAGAGAAAATAAGGCTTGACAATCTGTATTTTGAGCAGAAATAAGAAAAATATCACAATTTTTCATCTTAGATTTTTTTTCTTTTGGTGGTAAAATTTACAATGTATTTGTAAAGGCATGTTTTCATATTGATAAAAATCAAAACAGATTCCATTTTATATGGGCCATTGGAAAACAGTGCAGGGCCTTATCAGACGATGCAGAGTGTGGCATCAGAGCAGGGCCTGCACCGTTTTGAAAAGTTAAACAGTTTTCTGAAATAAATTTCTGAACTCATTAATTTTGAAATGCACTCCTGCCATATATTATATCTCTTACATTACCATATCCCCTCTCTTGTAATGGGTGTGAAAACGAAAATAAGTGCATATTCAAATATTTATAGCATTGAATGAATTTATTTGAGGTCATACCCTTGAATTGTCAAATTTCTGATGCACATCGTTCTGTTGGGTACTTTATTTATTCAGATTTTTTTACAGGGTACTTCTGCCACACAGTTGTCAATTCCATAAAAATCCTAAAAATTTGGACACCTTAAGGACTTGCTGTAATTCTCTTAAATTATTTACAGTCCAGTTAGGAGTCCAAAAGGTGCAGACAGAATGGCAAACAGTGAAGACCCTGATCAGAAGTCTCCTGAAGGACGAGTCCGATCTTTGCTTAGTCCTATCTGTCCCAATACTCGTGATCATTATGGTATATTCAGCTTTATCATATTAACCATAAAAATTCATACACCTCAACTCCTTACCATACTTGTTCTAAAATTTGAACAAGTACAGTTTACTAACCGATGTTGTGTCTGGAGGTGACTGGATGAGTGACAAACAGAGTAGACCCTGACGAGGCGCCGTGTGCAGCGGCATCTCATCTGGATCTACACTATTTGCTCAGGCCTGTCTATCTGAATATATACATTGAATGATTAATTAACACCTTTTCAAGAATTTCATATAATTTTTGGTTGGATTCAGGTTTCTGTGACTAATAGTTTTTCTTTTCAGTTTTAATATCCCCACACTTTTCGAAGAAAAAGTGGGGATGTTGTAATGGTCTTTGTTGTCCGTAAGTACGTCTGTACGTCCGTACGCCCTTCCGTCCATCCATCCGTCCGTCTTACCGGATAACTCCTCCTAGACGGTTATAGATAGAAACTTGAAACTTTGGGAACTGATAGATCTTTGGTCTGGGGAGTGCATGACAATTTCGGAATTTTGATCACACCCCTACGGGTGGGCCCAGGGGGTGGGGCACGCGGGGGTCAAAAATCAAAATTTCTAGAACATGGTCGTGTAATATATCAAAGCGAACAGCATGATGAGTAGAAAACATTACAACCAAAATTTGACCCCATGGGTCAATTTTGAGGTCACCAGAGGTCAAAAACTGATTTTGACCCCTTTACCGGATAACTCCTCCTAGACAGTTATAGATAGAAACTTGAAACTTTGGGAACTGATAGATCTTTGGTCTGGGGAGTGCCTGACACTTTCGGAATTTTGATCACAACCCTACGGGTGGGCCCCGGGGGTCAAAAATAAAAATTTCCAGAACATGGTCGTGTAATATATCAAAGCGAACGGCATGATGAGTAGAAAACATTACAACCAAAATTTGACCCCTTGGGTCAATTTTGAGGTCACCAGAGGTCAAAAACTGATTTTGACCCCTTTACCCCCATACATTACTGTTACCAGATAACTCCTCCTAGGCCGTTATAGATAGAAACTTGAAACTTTGGGAACTGATAAAACTTTGGTCTGGGGAGTGCATAACACTTTTGGAATTTTGATCCTACCCCTTGGGGATAAAAAATCAAAGTTTTCAGAACATGGTCATGTAGCATATTAAATCGAACGGCATGATGAGTAGAATACATCACAATCAAAATTTTACCCCTTGGATCAAACACCCCTAGGGGATGGCCCAGGGGGTGGGGCCTGCGGGGAAGTGTGGGGATATGCGATGGCTTGCCATCGACTGCGCGATTCTAGTTTCATATGATGTATTTAACGTCAAAGCGAACAATCTTCATGTACTGTAGAGAATACAATATTTTGGCTCACCAATGCTAAAAATAAATATGTTGTTGTTGGTGACATCTGTGTCTGCATGAACATTTTTTAGATGGCATCTCTAAAACTGTTTGACCAGTTGAAACCAAATTACAGGTGTGGAGCCTCCATGGGAGTTTGTTTCTACCAAGTTTGGATTTGAAAACCAATGGTTAATTTCAAAACAAGGTGGCAGCAATGATCGAGGCATGAAACTACTAAGCCATTATTGTGTTGCAGAAACATGGCCTCCATGTTTCTTTTCCTTTTTCAGAACTGGTAGACACATTGTTGGAGGGATTACAAACTCCCTTGGAAAATGTTGAAAAGATGCCATGTTCATCCATTTGTCTTGGTCAGCATACATGTAGGTCTTGTATGCAGTAGTGTTGCATGCGCAGGCAGTGGCTCCCAGCTATTGCTTATTGCTTATGATAATGACCCAAAAAATCTTAAAACTATAGTATGGAAAGGGAGCAGACCTCAAATACCTGCAAAAGGCAAGCAGTGTTGTGTTTACCATATTCCCTTCCCTTATACAATCCTTTCCCATTTTTGAGTTCCCCCTGTGTGACAAGCCTTGATTTCCTGATTTCCCATATTTTTCCTACATTTATTCACATGATTTGGTTTCCCAAACTTTTATTGGATAGACAAAGCTAAATCACAGGTGACAGATGATCGATGAAACATCAGTCAATAAAATTCAGAATTTAGTTTATTAGATGGTTTTGTATATTACAGAACAGGAAGCGTTTTGGCAAAATGTATAGATTATATTGAAAAATGACCATGTATGGTCATTTTTCTATATAATCTATTCATTTTGAATTGGCTATAATTACAGCATGCCTTCTCATATAACCCCAGCCATAGTATTAACAGAGCACTGTTAGCACTGGTAGGTTATGTGTATGTGTTTGAGTTTTATGTCCCAACCAACAGCTAAGGTCATACTGAGATGAGACCAAGGTTAAAAGACACATCTGATAGTCTGGAGAAGCCCGGGATTTAACCATGAGGCAAGTAGTATAACCACTACACCACAGTGGCTTCTACACTGGAGGGCTGATTGTCTGTGAGGATAGGCTGGAAAAATTGTTCTGAATGAGGAGATAGACTGTTCCCTTTAACCCTTAAATTTCTGTACTGTAAGCAGACACAGTGTAGACCCTGATCACACACTGTTTCTGTGGCATCTAATCTGGGTTTACAATGTTTGCCAACCCCAACATAATTCCGATCCAGATTCTATAGATAATCCTCCTACACAACACTCTGACCTTACACCATAACGAATTGTGATGCTATTTTCTATAAATAACTATTACCTGGTTTTCCTACAAATCAGTGGTAGTCACATGGACATTAGCATTGAAAAGCTACTTTGCTTTTAATAGTAACTTTGGTTTGATTGAAATACAGTTGACCCAAAAATACTACACACCCCACCCATCGGAGCTTGAAGAAATAGATGGGCTGCATGATGCTTCCACGCAGAGCTGAAACCGACAGCACACGAGTACTGGGATCTAAGTCTGCCCAGGCAAAACTCTGCTAGTCAGACCACCCATGCTTATAAACCCTATTGGTTTCATTGGGCGACATGGCTTGAGATGTCATTTCATCTCAGTGTCGGGTAAAAGTCCCACAAAATTGGAAGCAGCGTCTCCAAAATGACCTATACAGTGTTGACGGGGACGTAAAACCTCAAATCAAACAAACAAATCAAAAGTACTAATGTGAATAGAGATAAAGGGTTAATGGATGAGCAGTTGTATGTATGGACCTCAACATCAGTGTAATATGAAGAGGTTGTGGTGTATAATGGAATGACTGGAATCTTTTAGGACATTGTAGAGTTCGATGGAATCAGCCATGCTGGCCTCATTCTGGATACATGCCTTTGCAAAGATTGATCATGATTTATTTTCTGCAATCATTCTCTCTCTTCTGCAGATTGGAAAAGAGCAGTTGTCAGTTACAGGTGTTAAGGGTATGTGTGGCAGCCATATAAAATCTCCCTGTTCTCCCTCATCATTTACATGATATTTTTCTAGTTTTTTATGATCTTTGATTCCATGGTGATTCAAGGGGGGTCACTGATGAGGCCTAATTGGTTAGTCTGACCCATAAATCTTGTACGCTATACTTTTCAGTTCTGTATTGTATTCCTGCTTCCAAAGGATACCCCGTTAATAGAACTTAAGGGGAATGGATACACCTTCAGAGGAGGCAACTCCTGCAAAAGTATTTTTGTCTCCCATGTCAATAGGGGTCAACTCTTAAAGGAAAGAATTTGCTCCTGAGGAGCAAATTCTTTCCTTTAAGATTAGACCCCCTTTTTAGTGGGACTGGGGTTATAGGAAAGCGAAAAGGAATTACCGGTACGAAACTTGTCTCCCTTTGAAAAATGGCAGAAAAATCTTCCAGGTGTTCCCATTCTTCTTTATGAAGGACAGGCCAGTTTGAATAATCTCTGGTCATACAAGTCTTCTGTTAGTTTTTGCCATGCTCTGGCTCATATCTGATTTTTCTGTATTTATAGAGGCTAGAAGGACGCCCGACAGCAGAGGATATGGCCGGGGAACCCCTGCTTCAAAGACCACTGCCACTAGAGGGCGTCCTACGGGATCTACTCCACCAACTTACCAGGTAAGACAGCACATAACTGAAGTTTTAACTCCTTGGTCAAGTTAGAAGCTTTAGGTGTGGAAAAGACAGTGGCGTTTCATGGGTTAGGATGAGGAGATGTAACAAGGATTTAAAGGATAATTTTCCTTATTTTTTGTTTGATGAGGTGATTCTAACAAGTACCCACAACATAACGTTTTTTTATGGAGAAATAAAAGTATTTATCCCTTGATTATCTTTGTTATCCTTTGCTATGGAATTCTACATTTTATGTCATTTTGCTTTACACAATGTAGCCACTGTATCAGTATTGCAAGAGATTTTAGCAGTGCATAGAGCTACACTTATGAGTTGGCACTTTTCTATATGAAATGCACGCTTGTGGTGAAAACTTACATCTGAACAATGAATAAGTTGCTATTTTTAAAAAAGGAGACAATGTTCAGACATATATTGTCAGAATTACTTTAAATGGGGGCTATCCATTCTTACGGCATAGTTCTTGTCATGAGTAACCTTACCTGGAGATGTCTCCATTCATCTAAAGGGAAAAGGACACACCTTTAAGGTAGGTATGAGGGCCCCTGCCTATCTGGGCTTGGAGAAATAGATTTGGCTACATGGTGCTTCCACACACGAGTACTTGTAAACCGCTTAGAGGATCTAAGCCTGCCCAGGCAAAGTGGTCCAGGCTTAAAAACCCTATTGGTTTCATTGGGCAGCAGGGCTTGAGATGTCATTTCATCTCAATGTCGGTAAAAGTCCCACAAAATTGGAAGCAACGTCTCCAAAATGACCTTTACAGTGTTGATGGGGACGTTAAACCTCAAATCGAACAAACATAAGATAAACTAGTATACTGTATTTTCCGTATGCATTCGGACAGACAGGCCTGAGCAAACAGTGTAGACCAAGATGAGATGCCACAGGATGTGGCATCTCATCAGGGTCTACACTGTTTGCCACTCATCTCACTATTCCTAGACACATCGGGTAGTAAACTGTACTTGTTCAAATTTTATAACAAGTATGGTAAGGAGTTGAGGTTTCTGAATACTTGTGGTAAATACAGTGTATTGTTTACGTTCATATACCTGCCTTATAGTCTACCATATAAGTTGTATCATGAGGAAACCTGGTTTTGACATTTACAAAAAAAAACTTCATTGCAGTCTGATCAGCATCTGGCCCGCACTCTGGTACTGGTAAACCGCTTAGAGGATCTAAGCCTGTCCAGGAACCGCGGTGCAAGGCGGACCGTCCATGCTAAAAAACTCTATTGGGTTCATAGGGCGACAGGGGTTAAGATGTGATTTCATCTCAATGTCGGGTAAAAGTCCCACAAAATTGGAAGCAACGTCTCCAAAATGACCTTTACAGTGTTGACGGGGACGTTAAACCTCAAATCAAACAAACAAAAACAAACTGATCAGCATCTATGTGTGCTGCTGGGACAGTGCAATACCTCTAGTTTCTATATCTAAAATTTCACAACTCTTGGTAGTCTGTGTAGCGACGCAGGCTGGTTTGTATCTTACCTGGTCAAAAAGCCCGAACACGGGGCTCATGTCTTTCATGTAGTTCTGTCAGAAATAGACTCTTTTAGTAAACCATTCTTAAACAGGTACATGTACTTTCTTCCAGTCAGCCCTTGAATAATTAAATATTAACCAGTTAGGTATGGAAAATACAGCAGACGGCATTTTCATTTTCATTTTTAGCTCACCTGTCACATAGTGACAAGGTGAGCTTTTGGGATCACTTTTTGTCGGTCGTGTGTCCGTGCGTCCGTCCGTAAACAATTTCAAATAAGTATCTCTCTAATACCCCATTGCCAATCTTGATCAAATTTCATGTGAAGCATCATCAGGTAGGGGAAAGGCTGCATAAGGTTTTTGGGGTGATCAGATTGGAATTCTGGTTGCCATGGCAACATATAGCTCCCATAGACTTATAAAGGGAAAAATTTTAAAAATCTTCTCTGAAACCACAGGGCCCAGAGCTTAGATATTTAGCATGTAGCAAGGGCAAGTGGTCAACTACATAATTCCTGCCAATCATGCCCCGAGGTTCCAAATGGGCCCAGCCCGGGGCCCCTTCACTCCCAAAGACTCAATGGAAAAAAGCTTCAAAAATCTTCTTTTCTGAAACCACAGGGCCCAGAGCTTAGATATTTAGCAGGTAGCAATGGCAAGTGGTCACCTACATAATTCCTGCCAATCATGCCCCTGGGTTCCAAACGGGCCACGCCCCGGGGCCCCTTCGCTCCCATAGACTCATAATGGAAAAAAGCTTCAAAAATCTTCTTCTCTGAAACCACAGGGCCCAGAGCTTATATATTTAGCATGTAGTAACGGCAAGTGGTCACCTACATAATTCCTGCCAATCATGCCCCTGGGGTCCAAACGGACCATGCCCCGGGCCCCTTAGCTCCTATAGACTCATAATTGAAAAAAAGCTTCAAAAATCTTCTTCTCTGAAACCACAGGGCCCAGCGCTTAGATATTTAGCATGTAGCAAGGACATGGTCACCTACATAATTCCTGCCAATCATGCCCCTGGTGTCCAAACGGACCACGCCCTGGGGCCCCTTTGCTCCTATAGACTCATAATGGAAAAAAGCTTCAAAAATTTTCTTCTCTGAAACCACAGGGCCCAGAGCTTAGATATTTAGCATGTAGCAATGGCAAGTGGTCACTTACATAATTCCTGCCAATCATGCCCCTGTGTTCCAAATGGGCCACGCCTCGGGGCCCCTTCACTCCCATAGACTCATAATGGAAAAAAGCTTAAAAAATCTTCTTCTTTGAAACCACACGGCCCAGAGCTTATATATTTAGCATGTAGTAAAGGCAAGTGGTCACCTACATAATTCCTGCCAATCATGCCCCTGGGGTCCAAACGGACCACACCCCGGGGCCCCTTAGCTCCTATAGACTCATAAAGGAAAAAAGCTTCAAAAATCTTCTTCCCTGAAACCACAGGGCCCAGAGCTTAGATATTTAGCATGTAGCAAGGGCAAGTGGTCACCTACATAATTCCTGCCAATCATGCCCCTAGGGTCCAAATGGGCCACGCCCCGGGTCCCCTTTGCTCCCATAAACTCATAATGGAAAAATCTTCAAAAATCTTCTTCTCTGAAACCACAGGGTCCAGGGCTTAGATACTTAGCTTGTAGTAACGGCAAGTGGTCACCTACATAATTCCTGCCAATCATGCCGCTGGGGTCCAAAAGGACCACGCCCTGGGGCCCCTTTGCTCCTATTGACTCATAATGGAAAAAAGCTTCAAAAATTTTCTTCTCTGAAACCACAGGGCCCAGAGCTTAGATATTTAGCATGTAGCAATGGCAAGTGGTCACCTACATAATTCCTGCCAATCATGCCCCTGTGTTCCAAATGAGCCACGCCTCGGGGCCCCTTCGCTCCCATAGACTCATAATGGAAAAAAGCTTCAAAAATCTTCTTCTCTGAAACCACACAGCCCAGAGCTTATATATTTAGCATGTAGTAAAGGCAAGTAGTCACCTACATAATTCCTGCCAATCGTGCCCCTGGGGTCCAAATGGGCCACGCCCCAGGTTCCCTTCGCTCCCATAGACTCATAATGGAAAAATCTTCAAAAATCTTCTTCTCTGAAACCACAGGGTCCAGGGCTTAGATACTTAGCTTGTAGTAACGGCAAGTGGTCACCTACATAATTCCTGCCAATCATGCCCCTGGGGTCCAAATGGACCACGCCCCGGGCCCCTTAGCTCCCATAGACTCATAATGGAAAAAAAGGTTAAAAAATCTTCTTCTCTGAAACCACTGGGCCCAGAGCTTAGATATTTAGCATGTAGCAACGGCAAGTGGTCACCTATATAATTCCTGCCAATCATGCCCCTGGGTTCCAAATGGGCCCTGCCCCGGCGCCCCTTCACTCCCATAGACTCATAATGGAAAAAAGCTTCAAAAATCTTCTTCTCTGAAACCACAGGGCCCAGAGCTTAGATATTTAGCATGTAGCAAGGGCAAGTGGTCAACTACATAATTCCTGCCAATCATGCCCCTGGGTTCCAAATGGGCCACACCCTGGGCCCCTGTGCTCCCATAGACTCATAATGGAAAAAAGCTTCAAAAATCTTCTTCTCTGAACCCACAGGACCCAGAGCTTAGATATTTAGCATGTAGCAATGGCAAGTGGTAACCTACATAATTCCTGCGAATCATGCCCCTGGGGTCCAAATTGGCCACACCCCGGAGTCTCTTAGCTCCTGTATACTCATAATGGAAAAAAAGGTTCAAAAATCTTCTTCTCTGAAACCACAGGGCCCAGAGCTTAGATATTTAGCATGTAGCAACGGCAAGTGGTCACCTACATTGACCCTCTTTCAAAATTGCCTAAATCGGTCTGCTCTGGTAAACAAAATGGCCACCAGAGCTAAAAATAGAAAAACCTTTTAATGACATCTCCTCCTAGGCAAATGGACCAATTTGAAAAGAATTTCACAGGAATGTTCCTAGCGTGACCCTCTTTCAAAATTGCCTAAATTGTTCTGCTCCGTTAAACAAAATGGCCGCCATAGCTAAAAATAGAAAAACCTTTAAATGACATCTCCTCCTAGGCAAATGGCCCGATTTGAAAAGAATGTCACAGGAATGTTCCTTGAGTGACCCTCTTTCAAAATTGTTCAGCTCTGTTAAATAAAATGTCTGCCATAGCTAAAAATAGAAAAACCTTCAGCTCCATTAAACAAAATGGCCACCAGAGCTAAAAATAGAAAAACCTTTAAATGACATCTCCTCCTAGGCAAATGGCCCGATTTGAAAAGAAATTCACAGGAATGTTCCTAGAGTGACCCTCTTTCAAAATTGCCTAAATCGTTCTGCTCTGTTAAACAAAATGGCCACCAGAGCTAAATATAGAAAACCTTCAATGACATCTCCTCCTAGGCAAATGGCCCAATTTGATCCTTATGATAAGACACATTCATTGACACCAACCTGGGGGTCCTCAGGGATGCACCGGGGCCTTGCCCCACCCCTTCACTTCACAAAAAGCCATATATCTCAGAAACTGTTCAGATCCTCACCCATAAACCATATATACTCGTGTTCATTATGATAAGACGCATTCAGTGACACCAACCTGGGGGTCCCCAGGGATGTGCTGGGGCCATGCCCCACCCTCTCCATTTCATAATCTCACAATATCTCGGAAACCCTACAGAAGGCTACCCCTAAACCATATATATTCTTGTTCCTTATGATTAGACACATTCATTGACACCAACCTGGGAGTCTCCCGGGGCCTTGCCCCACCCCTCCACTTCACTAAAGGCCTTGTATCTCAGAAACTGTTCTTAGCCCCACCCTAAACCATATATATTCATCTTCCTTATGATAAGACGCATTCAGTGACACCAGGTTGGAAGTCCCCGGAGCATGCCCAGGCCATGCCCCATCACTTAACTTCATTAAAAGCCATATATCTCAGAAATAGTTCAGATCCCCACCCCTAAACCATATACTTGTTCCTTATGATAAGACTCGTTCAGTCACACCAACCTGGGGGTCTCTTTGTGCTGAGGCTTTATATTTCAGAAGCCATTCTAATCCCCACCCCATAATCATATATGTTCTTGTTCCTTATTATTAGCACACCTACTGTAGGAGGGTCCGCATTCCTATCCTTTCCACTTCATAAAAGGGCCTCAAATCTCAGAAACCGTTCAGATTCCCACCCCTAAACCATATATACTTGGTCCTTATGATAAGACACATTTAGGGACAACAATCTTGGGCTTTCCTGGGATCAACAGGGCATGCCCCAATCCCTCAACCACTTAAGAGGCCTTACAGATCCCCACTGCTAAACCATATATATTCTTGTTCCTTATGATAAGACGCATTTAGTGATACCAACCAGGGGTCCATTGGGTCCATGCCCCACCCCCTCTACTTCATAAAAGGCCTAATGTTTCAGATACTCAGTCCACATAGGTGCTCATTTGGACATGGGGGTTCATTTGGTAGATTAAAATGATATCATGTTAAAATACATGGCTGCCGTTGGGCAGTGCCCACCTGAGCTCTGGTGAGCATAGTGGCCCATGGGCCTCTTGTTTGGACACATTTTTGTGTACACACAACATACCATACTTCAATAGACGATCAAAAAGTAATTTCCAAATCTCCATTACCGGTATACCCCTTTCCAGAACAGGGGTGGTTGGGTTTAGGCAAAGGTGTTGTGTATCTTGCATCACTGGGGCTTTGCTTACAGTTCCAGGACAAGGCCTGCTGTCCTTGCACAGGTAAGGGTTGAGGGGGGGTGTTGTTATTTCTTCAGTTTCTACACTTCCATTCATTTCCCTCTGTCTTCCACTTTTGTCTCCTCCACTCCCTTCTATCTCTTTTTATACCCCCACAAATGAAATTTGGGGGGGTATATAGGAGTGAGCTTGTCGGTCGGTCGGTCGGTCTGTCGGTCGAACGGTCTGTTGACTTGGTTTCCAGACGATAACTCAAAAAGCGCTTCACCGATTTTTATAATTTTTGGTACACTGATGTAACATCATAAAATACAGGTCAAGTTCGATTTCCACTACAATTCGTCAATTTTCGACATAGTTATGGCCCCTTTCAAGTGAAAAAATTGCAAAATGCCGCTGTTGTACTATCAAGGCAGTTTTTGTGGGGGTATTCATCACCTTTAATGATAGCTCTAGTTTTTTCTCGCTTTCTCATGGAGATGACACAAAATAACCCACAGGCGTTGACATTTCGTTAAACCCTTATACAATCAAACAATCTTTCGAGAACAAATTGTCATTGTCCCAAACATGTTTGAGTCACTGAGGTTAGACTGTAGTAAGCTTCTTAACAAAGACATATTACATAATCAGACAGTATAGGTATAAACTGCCTCTGCATTTCATTTCACTCTTGCTGCTAAGATTTATTTCGTAGTTAACCCATAAGACGCCAGTCACAACAATAGTCATCTGCTTTGTCGTCTGTATGCAAAAATATTTTTAAAAAGTTTGAAAAAAAAAATAAAAAAAATCAGCTGACGACATAAGCAGACGACATTTTTAGGTGTAGTTTTTCTCAGTGTCTTAAGGGTTAAGGCAATTTTAGATTTTGTTTTGCTTGCTTAGGCTAATGATTATGCAGATAATGACTCATATAGCTCAGCATATGGCGAGGTTGATGGCAGAACAGGGTCTGGAAGGGTATTGAGGACGGGTCGAGATGTTAGGACCTACGAAGAAGCTAGGAGAAATTCCATGCCTAGAACCAAGGCCACACCTCTGAGGTCAGGAATGTTCCCAATATTGCTACATTATGTCACTGTCTAACAGACGACTAAAAATGTTTAAAAGAATTGTTATTTAATGAATTCAAGAATCAGAGCTCCAGATGGCTATATTGGATGTGACGGTCATAGGTTCAGTGCCCACTGATTCAAAGTAGAAAGACAGTTTCACTGGTTTCAACATTTCAATAACACACCTGTGTGACATAGTGCATTCTTTCATATCTCAGAAATGGCTACTTTTCCGATGAAAATTGTTGGTATTTTTGTTGTTTATACACAAACCATAGGTTGTGTAACCACAATCCTTGTCTTGGAGTAAAGTTAGATCTCTGCATGATCTAAGTATTGTTGACTGGGCTGTGATGGCACTAACTGCCCCCATTCCTAGAGGCCTTTATAAAAGCTAGCTTTGATGATACATTTCTTTTCTGTAACGTTACATTACATAAAAAAAAATCCTTATTCATATTTTGCATGTTGTCCTTGGGCAGATGTGAGTATCAATTCACTCCAGCTTCACTGTCGTGAGTTAATATTTTGCAGTCCACTCTCTAACATCACAGGAGAACATGCTGAGGATATTGAATTACTAGCTTGATCAGATTTAAATGCAGAAACAACAATAAAAAAAAAAAACACAACAACAACAAAAAAAAAAAAACCCTGGAGCTCTGTATTTCTGGTGTTGATTAATTGACTAAAATTTTCTGTAATTTCATTCATAAATGTTTACGTTACCATTTTTACCTTAACATAAAAACATAAAACACAGAAAACCTAAAATTAGCAGGTACAAATAGTGTAGACCGTGATCAGAATGTCTGATCAGGGTCTACACTGCTTGCGACTGCTCAAAAGTCTTTGTGGTGAAAATATCAATATAATGAATTATTTATGATGTTGTACAGCTCATTAAAAAAGTGTCACAGTATTTAGGATAAATACGGTACCTGTTGACTATTCCTTGCTGGAAGATGAGCTAACCCATTGCATGCGGGAAACCCCTAAAGGGGTACTTTGGCAAACAGTGCAGGCCCAGATCAGATGCCAAAGAACTCGGCGTCTGATCAGGGCCTGTACTATTTGCTAATAGAATTTTACATCAGAAATAAAATAAAAACAACAAAATAGGCCTGCCATCCCTTATATGACAAATGGAGTTGTCCAACATATAACAATGGAAGAGTCCACTAGTATAAAGTGGGCCAATATGAGCCCTGTCCTAAGCCACAAATCAGCATGCTCGGCAACACAACCTAGCAAGAGTATTTAAATTGTACATCTAGAAACTAGAGGTATTCGGCCCCCGCCCATCGGGGCTAGGAGAAATAGATTGGGCTGCATGGTGCTTCCACGCAGAGCTGAAACCAACCGCAAGAGTACTGGTAAACTGCTTAGAGGGTCTAAACCTGCCCAGGCAAAGTGGTACAAGTCGGACCATCCATGCATATAAACCCTATTGGTTTCATTGGACAGCAGGGCTTGAGATGTCATTTCATCCCAATGTCAGGTAAAAGTCCCACAAAATTAGAAGCAACATCTGCAAATGACCTAAATAGTGTCGACAGGGATGTTAAACCTCAAATCAAATAAACAAGCTAGAGGCATTGTCCTATCCAAATCAGAGAACACAAAGATTCTGATGGCATTTCACGGATGCACAGGCTGATCTGCTCCTTTGTTGTTCTCAAATGACGAAAACAAATTTTATCATGTTATGGCTTACATAAAAGACACACGTGAGTCTGACATATTTTCTATCAGTTGTTCAAGGGGGATAAATTTCCTGTCATATTTAGCTTCTCTGTAAATTGAGACCGCATCAGGATAACAAGTTGGTGTGATGAACATCCCCTGTAAACCCCACTTCATATAGAGAAGACGTCATTTTACAGAGTATACATTATTTTTCTTAATTATGCTCCAAGACATGGGTTGTGGGTACTCATTAGAACCGCCTCAGTGAGGCAGTTCTAATGAGCACCAACAACTTTTTAAAGTGTAAATAAGAAAAATATCACAACTTTTCTTCAGACAAATAACCTGTTGGAGATATGAAAGAATGCACCGTGTCAACTGGATGTTTCATCATAATGGTTAAGGAAAGGGTCTACTAGGAAAAGAAAAAAATTGACCTTGCTCCAAAGGATAGAATTTTTTCCTTCGAAATAAAAAAAAAATTTTTTTGATAAGGGTTAGATGGCAAAAACATGCTTAACAGAGCTACCTTCCCAAAAAGTGTATTCTATTTCCTGAAAAATAGTCAGCAACAGTTGTGACCAAAATATTTATGAGTTGCAGTTAGTTTTGTGACTTAATACTGACATTTTACTGTTGACCTTTATACTGTGAAACTTCATTGACTCGAACACCGATGGCTCGTTTACCAAGGCTGAGATGACCCCCACCCCACCCCCAACCCCATACTTGAGTCCCCAGGGGGCTTCTTCCCATAGCTCAAGATATGGAACTAAAAGTAAAGGAATAATTTAGGGAACTTTTCGTACTTTAATTTTGAAAAAGTATGTTGTGTGTACTCATTAGAATTGCCTCGATGAGGCAATTCTAATGAGTACACACAACATACCTTTATGTGATAGAAGATCAAAAGAGTATACCTAAGTTAGTCCTGTTATATCTCCTGAACTGGTACTATGAGTAACCATGTGTTGTTCAAACTGTCCGACTCTCAGACACGTTGATGTATCTGTTTGTTTGTTTGATTTGAGGTTTAACGTCCCCGTCGACACTGTAAAGGTCATTTTGGAGACATTGCTTCCAATTTTTTGGAACTTTTACCCGACATTGGATGGAATGTCATTTCAAGCCCTGCCACCCAATGAAACCTATAGGGTTTATAAGTATGGACGGGCCGACTCACACCGCTTTGCCTGGGGAGGCTTGGATCCTCTAAGCAGTTTACCAGTACTTGTGTGCGAGTCGGTTTCAGCTCTGCATGGAAGCATCAAGCAGCCCATCTATTTCTTCAAGCCCCGATGGGTGGGGGCCGAACACGTTGGTGTAAGAGCTTTTGAAGTTTGACTTTGTTTGCACTGTTTCAGTTTTTTTGCTCACTGAGTTTAAAGCTTTTACTTTGCTGATGTTTATTTGCTTAATACATACATCATGCAATACTACTAAAATCACAAGCTGTGTTATGAATCCTACTAATAAAACACAAAAAATATAAGAGCTTTTGAAGTTTGACTTTGTTTGCACTGTTTCAATTTTTTTGCTCACCAAGTTTAAAGCTTTTAATTCACTGACATTTATTTGCTTAATACATTCAGTAGCAGCAATACTGCTAAAATCACAAGCTGTATTATGAAATCTACTAATAAAACATATGGAATGATACAAATTTTACTTCTATACATGTATTAGCACAAAGAATGATATTAGCACTACTTACTAATTAACACACTCGGTCTTGGAGTGCATTAGTTCAAATATTGCTCACAAATTGTTATGCACTGTACATTAATCACTAAATATGTACTGTATAAACTCTCACCATGGTGACTATTTTTCTCCCCGATTTTCAGCCATTTGTATTGCAGGATTTCAATGTTTACTATGGATTCTGAAAAAGAATAGAAAACAGTAAAGATCCCAGTTTGCTGGCTTCAGCTGATCTGGATATATACTGTATGTCAGGGTTCAGGATGGTGACGATTAACGTACCAAATACTTTAAACACCACATTCCCAGTCCTCTTTAAATACAGAGGACCCTCGTTAGAACGACAGTATTTGTTCCTTATTATTGTGCCATTATGACGAATTTGCCATTATAAAGAATCCCAGTTAGGAGTATGATAGGTTATAAAAGGTCTTTTCCACATCATTACTCCAAGAAATAAATGTTATAGACATTTTTAGCTCACCTGTCACGTAGTGACAAGGTGAGCTTTTGTGATCACTTTTTGTCTGTTGTGCATGCTTCCGTGCGTGCATCCGTAAACAATTCTTCAAACCATATCTCCAATCACTGATCGGATTTTGACCAAACTTCACAGGAATGGTCCTCAGGTGGCCCCCTTTTGGTTGTGGTCCATTGCACATCTAGGTCATAGGAGCTAAAAATAGATTTAAATGAAAACTTTAAAAAATCTTTTTCTCTGAAACTACAAGGCCCAGGTCTTTGATATTTGGTTTGTACTCTCATCTTGTGAACCTCTACCAAGATGGTTCAAATTATAGCCCAGGCGGGGGCAAAAAATACCCCCGCCTGGGGCCCTTTGGTTTTACATTGACTTATATAGGGAAAATTAAAAAAAAAATCATGTTCTCTGAAACCATAAGGCCCAGGTCTTTGATATATGGTGTGAAGCTTCATCTAGTGGACCTCTTATCAAGATTGTTTAAATTATACCCCTCAGGCAAAAAATGCCCCCACCCTGGGGCCCTTTGGTTTTACAAAGACTTATATTGGGAAAATCTTAAAAATCTTGTTCTCTAAATGGCAAGGCCCAGGTCTTTGATATTTGGTGTGAAGCTTCATCTACTGGACCTCTATCAAGATTGTTCAAATTATAGCACTAGGGTCAAAAATGCCCCCACCAATCCTAAAATCTTCTTGTCTGACACCAGAAGGCCAAGGTCTTTGATATTTGGTATGAAGCTTTGTCTTGTGGATTTCTACCAAGATTGTTCAAATTATAGCCCTGGGCCAAACATGGCCGCACCCCGGGCCCCGCAGTTTTATATAGACTTATATAAGGAAACCCTTTAAAAATCTTCTTGTCTGAAACTAGAAGGCTCAGGTCTTTGATATTTGGTATGAAGCTTCACCTTTTAGACTACTACCAAGATTATGCAAATTATAGCCCTGGGGCCAATAATGGCTCTCCTCAGGGCCCACTTGTTACCCTATTTAACAGGGGAGTGACCCAAGGCCATCATGACTCTTGTTTTGGAATTGCATCGGTGAAGCGATTCTAACAAATATCTATAACATTTGTTTCTTGGAGTATTAAATTACAAGAAATTGAAATTGTCGTTATGACGAGTTTTGCCATTATAACGAATGTTGGTATAAAGAGGGTTGACTGTATTACACATTGGTGTTCCAGTTTATCTTGCATTCTGGCTAACTTGCTCCCCCATACTCCCACTCACACAGGGAACAAAATAGCTTGGGCTTTCTTGCTCCCCACACTGGAATGCAGGGTTGCAGGATAGCTTTCTTATCCATGAGACCAGGTTTGTTCTGTTTTCAATGGGGCTGGGAAATTCTGTCTAGCCCATAAGCTAGGACAGTTCTCACAAGATGTGAAGATTGAGGAAAAGACTGCCACTCAAGTTACTTCTGTTGAATAAATTTATTTTCCTCTCTCATTTTTAGTCATTATGTCGAGTTAACGCTTTACGTTTCTGGAAATTTTTTATGTTGGGCAAACAGTCGGAAATTAAGTTTATTTTTTCAGAAAGATGTTTGAAAAACAAAATATTTTTGGGGCTGCTCCATTTACTCATAATGTTGTTCCTATGGCAACCCATATACTGTATCTAGTCTTCATGGTCGGTTTTGTTTTATTCTTTACAAATACTTTAAGGATAAATAAAGGTTCATTCATAAAACTTTTCATTTATATTGGATTAAGATTATATCAGAGATTAACAAAATTCTACGAACATTCAGAGCAACCATGATAGATATACCTGTATGCCCAAAGTTGCATTCGGTAATACCTCTGTCAATGTCCACAACCACAAGGTCAAGGTCACAAAGATACAAGTTTTTATGTTAAAGAGCTTGTATTTTCCAAACCATGCAATGGATTTGAGTCATATTTGGTATGATGTTGGATACAATGTCCAAAGTTTTATTCAGCAATATCCCCGCCCATACCCATAAACTCAAGTTGAGGTGTAACGAAGATAATTAAGGGATAATTTTCCTTATTTCTTGCCGGAAACATATGTTGTAGGTACTTGTTAGAATCGCCTCATTGAGGTGATTCTAACAAGTACCTACAACATATGTTAGAATCGCTTCATTGAGGTGACTCTAACAAGAACCTACAACATATGTTAGAATCGCCTCATTGAGGTGATTCTAACAAGTACCTACAACATATGTTAGAATCGCTTCATTGAGGTGACTCTAACAAGAACCTACAACATATGTTAGAATCGCCTCATTGAGGTGATTCTAACAAGTACCTACAACATATGTTAGAATCGCCTCATTGAGGTGACTCTAACAAGAACCTACAACATATGTTAGAATCGCCTCATTGAGGTGATTCTAACAAGTACCTACAACATATGTTAGAATCGCTTCATTGAGGTGACTCTAACAAGAACCTACAACATATGTTAGAACCACCTCATTGAGGTGATTCTAACAAGTACCTACAACATATGTTAGAATCGCTTCATTGAGGTGACTCTAACAAGAACCTACAACATATGTTAGTATCGCCTCATTGAGGTGATTCTAACAAGTACCTACAACATATGTTAGAATCGCTTCATTGAGGTGATTCTAACAAGTACCTACAACATATGTTAGAATCGCTTCATTGAGGTGACTCTAACAAGAACCTACAACATATGTTAGAATCGCCTCATTGAGGTGATTCTAACAAGTACCTACAACATATGTTAGAATCGCTTCATTGAGGTGACTCTAACAAGAACCTACAACATATGTTAGAATCGCCTCATTGAGGTGATTCTAACAAGTACTTACAACATATGTTAGAATCGCCTCATTGAGGTGACTCTAACAAGAACCTACAACATATGTTAGAATCACCTCATTGAGGTGATTCTAACAAGTACCTACAACATATGTTAGAATCGCTTCATTGAGGTGACTCTAACAAGAACCTACAACATATGTTAGAATCGCCTCATTGAGGTGATTCTAACAAGTACTTACAACATATGTTAGAATCGCCTCATTGAGGTGACTCTAACAAGAACCTACAACATATGTTAGAATCACCTCAATGAGGCGATTCTAACAAGTACCTACAACATATGTTAGAATCGCCTCATTGAGGTGATTCTAACAAGTGCCAACAACACGGTTTAAGGGGAATGGGAACACCTTCAGGGGAGGCAACTCCTGCAAAAGTATTTTTGTCTCCCATGTCAATAGGGGTCAACTCTTAAAGGAAAGAATTTGCTCCTTTAAGAGTTGACCCCTTTTTCCGTGGGGTAGAGCTTATAGAAAAGTGAACAGGAAGTTCCGAAAGTTGTCTCCCTTTGAAAAATGGCAGATAAATCTGCGAGGTGTTCCCATTCCCCTAAATGGAGAAATAAGAAGTATAATCCCAAACTTATCCTTGTTATCTGGAATTATGGATCATGATTATGAAGCCCAGTGGTAGAGCATCTGCTTCAGTATCAGGAGGTCACGGGTTCGATCCCTGGCTTCGCCATGCCAAAGATTTGAAAAAAAAAGAGAACTACATTACGGTAACACATCCGTGTGATAAAGTGCATTTTGCAAACCTCAAGAAAGGTAATTTTTCTGATGAAAATTTGTAATAATGTTTACCCCCTAAATCCCAGTTTTCTCTTTGTAAAGTGGGGTTTAGGGGGGTCTTTATTTCATGGACTTGTTCACATGATGAGGGGCTTGAAGAAATGGGCTACATGATGCTTCCACGCAGAGCTGAAACCGACCCGCACACGAATACTGGTAAACCACTTAGAGGATCTAAGCCTGCCCAGGCAAAGCGGTGTGAGTCAGACTGTCCATGCTTATAAACCCTATCGGTTTCACTGGGCGGCAGGTGCTTGAGATGTCATTTCATCTCAGTGTCGGGTATAAGTCCCACAAAATTGGAAGCAACGTCTCCAAAATGACCTTTACAGTGTTGACTGGGACGTAAACCTCAAATCAAACAAACAAACAAATCAGGGGTAGGCCTAGGAAGATCAATGAAGGCAGGTAAGTATTTGATACTTCATTAATTTTGTCGCAGAAAAGCTTGGCAGAGCTAAATATGTTAATAGTTTTTAATATCCTTTCCACTACCATAGCGTATTTTTGCGTAATTGCTGCCAAAAACTTTTTGAACGACCCTCATTCTTTCCCATATTCAACCATACTTTTGATAAGGGTGTTTTTGAATAGGGTATTCCAACAACTGTTTGCAACATGCATATCAATCCTCTAAGAGATACTGGAACAGGACCAGAGGCTTCCAAACCTGGCAAAAAGTCGAAAAAATTAGCCTCTGAAATTGCCATTCTGCCCCATGTTCTTTGAGACGGCGTGCTGTCTGTACGAAACAAGTGCGGCCAAAACAAAGACATGTCGAGAATAGGTACAAAAGAGTGAAACGTACATAAGGTAAAATGATAGAAAACGAGAGGAAAATTAGGTTGAGAAAAACGCAAAAAAAAAAAAAAAAAAAAAAAAAAAAAAAAAGAAGTCCGTGAGCATGTTTTAGCATAGCGTGACCCCTGCGCCATGACCTATGACGTCATCAGAAAGTTTGTTTTCACATACCGAACAGTACATTTTGTCTTCTATTGAAAACGGGCTAGACAAGACTAAATGAACCAAAAGATCGGGTTCTAGGGCGAAATGTTCTCCACTACCCCCATTTTAGTCATGGTTTCAAAAATGCCCGGCAGTCCTAAGGATATGAGACGTTAAATAAATCTTCTATATCTGTTATCTTTATGATCTTGTACTTTTTGCAGGGGCGGTTTGCGAGGTAATCTTTCATCGACCAAGACAACCTCATCACCTGGGGCAAGTTTAACGGGAACAAAAGAGTCGGAATCTGGATATTACAGTAGCAGTTCAGAAAATGACCTCTCTAATAATATTAAAGCTTCATCTTCAGCATCAGCATCTAAATTTTGTCACGAGTGTGGCTCCAAATTTCCTGTAACACAAGCTAGGTTCTGTTGTGAATGTGGTACCAAGCGCATGGCAATAAGATAGTAGTGAGTAAGTGTTTGAGTTTTACATCTCACCAACAGCTAAGGTCATATGGAGATGGGACCCTGGTTTAAAGACTCATCCGAAAATCTGGAGAAGCCCAGGATCAATCCTGCAACCCCTGGTTTGCAAGGCGAGTAGCATAGCCACTACACCATGGAGGCTTCTAAGATAGTAGTAGTTTGTACAGATTAGCCATGTTATCACAGGAAATTGATACTTCATGAGACAGTCTAAAAGAGAGCTCGCAGTGCCCTAAATGCACTTTTACTAAAATAAGCAACCTCGTCATATCACTGTGGCTTAAATGTAATATTGGCCATATGTCTTGAGAAAACCTGTTTTTGCCATTTCAGTATAACAAAGGGGAAGATTAGCCTGCATGTCCACACAGTCTGATGAGTATCTTCGTAATCACACCTGGATAGTAGTACAGTACATCCCCAGCTGGCATATGTCTCTAGGGCAATGTCAAATCAACATCGGTGCAACATCATCACGTTGCACTGACGTAGATTTGACATTGTATAAACGTCATGACGTTCTGCCGACGTTGATAAGACGTCACAATTTAGTCATGTGCCTGCTGGGTCTTTAATGTGTTTTTACTGGAAGTATACAGGCAGGCAGGCTTGAGCAAACAGTCTAGACCCAGATGAGATGCCACAGATGTGGCATCTCATCAGGGTTTACACTGTTTGCCATTCATCCAGCTGTGTTAAGACTCAACACTGGGTAGTAAATTGTATTTATTCAAATTTGAGAACAAGTATGGTAAGGAGTTGAGGCGTCCGAATACTAGATATTTTTAAAATATCAAGACTTGGTTAGTTTGAATAGCAGGCTGGTTTGTGTGTTACTTTGTTGCAAACCCCAGAGGCAGGGTTTTCTTGTGATTGGGCTCATATTTAATCCAATCGTACCTGGAAATCCATAAACCAGGGGTTGTGGGCTTGATTCTGGGCTTCTCCAGAATTTCGGTTGAGTCTTTAATCTGAGGTCCTATCTCCATATAACCATAGCTGTTGGTGGGGTGTAAAACTCATAACACACACACACACCTGGAAAGCTGTAAAAGGGACATAGGCAGACAGTGCAGACCCAGATCAGATGCCACATAATGTCTACATTGTTTGCTGGCAGGATTTTACGTCAAAATACCGCCCACCCCCAAAAAAAACAATCAACATAAATTCCAGTTTATGGCTATGCTGACTCACTGCCCTAAAAACAAAATTTTGTGACGGCAAGACTGACAATTTCCTCAGATGACAGTATTGAAGATAGTTATGTACAAAATATTTAGATAACAGTATAAGAAAATGACAAGAAATGACCTTTTATTATCTAGGAATTATGGTTGTTTGCATACATCATTTTTGGATGAACCATTAAACTATGCTGCAATTAACAGTGTTATAGTGAGGTTCCGGTGTGACATTTGTACAGCTTAGCTATTGTTGCATTAGGGACACGCCTATACAAATACATTGTAAGTTTTACTGCCGAAAAAAAAATTTTTTTTTAGATTATTACATGTAATTGTGATATTTTTCTTATTTCTGCTCAAAATATAGATTGTGGGTACTCATTGAGGGTACTCGTTAGAACCTCGATTTCTTATTTCTGCTCAAAATACATGTATAGATTTTGGATACACATTAGAACCGCCTCATAGAGGTGGTTCTAAAGAGTACCCACAATCTATAATTTAGAGCAGAAATAAGAAAAACAAGATTTACCCCTGTAAACCCCAGTTTTACTATATATATAAAAGTGGGGTTAAAGGCGGTAAAAATTATATAGGCATGTTTTCATGATGTTTCCAAACAAAAACTTATAATTTGTTAAATGCTTTATCATTTTCCTAGGTTTTAAATGCTAAAATTTGTTGGCATTTTGAAATATGAGCCAGACTAGAATGTGGCATCTCATCAGGGTCTCATCACTGAGCAGGAGATATCACCATTCCATTTTTGTCATCACGTAAACATATCTGTGAAATGAACACTCCCATGCATTCCAGATGAAAATTCCAAAATATTTTTTTCAACCCATTTTCTACTAAAAAAATCGAATGTCAAGGTGTTTAACAATGTCAAAAAGTTCTTAAAGTTATGCTTTAGCTTGCCATTTTTTATCGTTATATATTTTCATTTTTAGTGCCTACTACAATAATTTCATTGATTCATGCAATTTCACATAGTGTTAAGTGGCAAATTTTAATTTTACGTTAGCATCACAATGCCAGCGACACAGTACCTTTGTTAACAGAAAAGCTATGTATAACTAGACCAGACTATTCCTCTTGTCAATAGAAAATCTACATGTACATGTAATTCTAACACAACGCATCTACAGTCAAACTTCAATGGCTTGGACACATTTGGGGCCACGAAAGTCTATTCGAGATAGGGGTAGTTCGAGCCACTGAGAGTTACTGCCAGGAGCATAAAGGGTCGTCTTTTCAATATTCTTTAATAAAAATGTATGCTGTGTGTACTCGTTAGAATCACCTCATTGAGGCGATTCTAATGAGTACACACAGCATACATTGCAAGATAAAAATCGAAAATCTGTCTAATTATCCTGCACTATTTCTTATGAAGTGGAATTCCTTTGTGACTCAGGAACGAGTTCGACTCAGCCATGGTATACGAGCCATCCCTGTTCAAGCCATCGAAGTTCTACTGTTTATAGGTGTGATTTATTCTGCAACAAACCACAGGGAAGAAATGGTGATGTGAAAAGCCACTGTTTTATGATGCCATTCCTAGATTCTTTGATGTTAGATTGTGTAAAGTTATTTTCTTCACATCAAAAATGTTACAAAAGGACTTAAATGCATATGTTGCAGACAAAAGTAATTCTGAGATTTCTTCTAATAATGGCAAAGAGTTGGGAAAATTTAAAGAAAACAGCAAAACTTGTTGATTTTCAGTGTGTTAGAAATGAAATAAGTCCTAGTGTGTGATTTGTTGTTCCAATCACAGTTTGTCAGTCAGTTGAAAGTAGACAAATCACTCTCCCTACATGCTCGTGATTTGATCTACTATACAACTGACCTCCAAACTGTGATTTCTATTCAACAAATCATCCTATCCATAGACAAACAACCATACTTGTAAATACCGGACTGGTTTCATATATCACACTGTGTCTGAAATTGAAGTTATGTTGTTTTTAGCTCACCTGAGCACGAAGTGCTCAAGGTGAGCTTTTGGGATCGGTCTTTGTCCGTCATCCGTCATCAGTCGTCCGTGCGTCCGTCGTCAACTTTTGCTTTAAACAACTTCTTCTCCAAAACTGCTGGACAGATTTTGATCTAATTTCACAGGAATGCTCCTTCGGTGATCCTCTACCAAAATTGCTCAAACTGTTCCGCTCGGGTGAACAAGATGGCCGCCAGAGCTAAAAATAGAAAAACCTTTAAACGACTTCTCCTGCTTAACCAGTGGATGGATTTTGAAATTATTTCACAGGAATGTTCCTTGGATGACCTTCTACTAAAATTGCTCAAACCGTTCTGCTCGGGTGAACAAAATGGCCGCCAGAGCTAAAAATAGAAAAACCTTTAAACGACTTCTTCTCCTTAACCAGTGGATGGATTTTGAAATTATTGCACAGGAATATTCCTTGGGTGCCCCTCTACCAAAATTGCTCAAACCGTTTCGCTCGGGTGAACAAAATGGCCGCCAGAGGTAAAATTAGAAAAACCTTTAGACGACTTCTTCTCCTTAACCAGTGGATGGATTTTGAAATTATTGCACAGGAATGTTCCTTGGGTGCCCCTCTACTAAAATTGCTCAAACCTTTCCGCTCGGGTGAACAAAATGGCCGCCAGAGCTAAAAATAGAAAAAACCTTTGAAGGACTTCTTCTCCTTAACCAGTGGATGGATTACAAAATTACTTCACAGGAATGTTCCTTAGGTGACCCTCTACCAAAATTGCTCAAATCTTTCCGCTTGGCTGAACAAGTTGGCCACCAGAGCTAAAAATAGAAAAACCTTTAAACGACTTCTTCTCCCTAACTAGTTGATGGATTTTGAAATTACTTCAAAGGAATGTTCCTTGGGTGACCCTCTACCAAAATTGCTCAAACCGTTCTGCTCGGGTGAACAAGATGGCTGCCAGAGCTAAAAATAGAATAACCTTTAAACGACTTTTTCTCCTTAACCATTGGATGGATTTTGAAATTATTTCACTGGAATGTTCCTTGGGTAACCCTCTACCAAAATTGCTCAAACCGTTCGGCTTGTGTGAACAAAATGGCCACCAGAGCCAAAAATAGAAAAACCTTTAAACGACTTCTTCTCCTTAACCAGTGGATGGATTTTGAAATTATTTCACAGGAATGTTCCTTTAGTGAACCTCTACCAAAATTGCTCATACCGTTCTGCTCGGGTGAACAAAATGGCCGCAAGAGCTAAAAATTGAAAAACCTTTAAAGGACTTCTTCTCCTTAACTAGTTGATGGATGTTGAAATTACTTCACAGGAATGTTCCTTGGGTGACCCTCTACCAATTGCTCAAACCGTTCCGCTCGGGTGAACAAGATGGCCACCAGAGCTAAAAATAGAATAACCTTTAAACGACTTTTTCTCCTTAACCAGTGGATGGATTTTGAAATTATTTCACTGGAATGTTCCTGTGGTGACCCTCTACCAAAATTGCTCAAACCGTTCCGCTCAGTTGAACAAAATGGCCACCAGAGCTAAAAATAGAAAAACCTTTAAACGACTTCTTCTCCTTAACCATTGGATGGATTTTGAAATTATTTCACAGGAATGTTCTTTGGGGAACCTCTACCAAAATTGCTCATACCGATTGCTCTGGTTAACAAAATGGCCCCAGAGCTAAAAATAGGAAAACCTTAAAACGCCTTCTTCTCCTTAACCAGTGGATGGATTTTGAAATTATTTCACAGGAATGTTCCATTAGTGAACCTCTACCAAAATTGCTCATACCATTCCGCTCGGGTGAACAAAATGGCCGCCAGAGCTAAAAATTAAAAAACCTTTAAAGGACTTCTTCTCCTTAACTAGTTGATGGATGTTGAAATTACTTCACAGGAATGTTCCTTGGGTGACCCTCTACCAAAATTGCTCAAACCCTCCGCTCGGGTGAACAAGATGGCCACCAGAGCTAAAAATAGAATAACCTTTAAACAACTTTTTCTGCTTAACCAGTGGATGGTTTTTGAAATTATTTCACTGGAATGTTCCTTGGGTGACCCTCTACCAAAATTGCTCAAACTGTCACGCTCAGTTGAACAAAATGGCCACCAGAGATTAAAAATAGAAAAACCTTTAAACGACTTCTTCTCCTTAACCATTGGATGGATTTTGAAATTATTTCACAGGAATGTTCGTTTGTTGACCCGCTCTGGTGAACAAAATGGCCACCAGAGCTTCTCCTGCTTAACCAGTGGATGGATTAAGAGCGTATGAAGCGTCATCTAGTGGACCTCTACCAAGATTGTTCAAATTATAGCCCTGGGGCCAAAAATGCCCCCTACCCCGGGGCTCTTTGGTTTTAGATAGACTTACATAGCCCTGGTGCATAGGCTTATGTAGGGAATATCTTTATAAACATCTTCTCTGAAACCACAAGGCCCAGGTCTTTGATATTTGGTGTGTAGCTTCATCTAGTGGACCTTTGCCAAGATTGTTCAAATTATAGCCTTTGTTGATGTTTGGTATGAAACTTCACCTTTAAGACCTCCCACAACATTATGCACATTAAAGGCCTTGGGCCAATAATGGCCCTCCCTGGGGCCCACTTGTTACACTATGGATCAGGTGAGCGATCCAGGGCCATCATGGCCCTCTTGTTTGTTGTTGTTTTTCCTGGACAACCTGCATATTGCTTCCCATAGTTTGAGGAAATAAAAAATTGTTTCTAACACTCTAATTGTATAACTAACAATTCAAATAGTCGTTGGTACCATTTGTGTTCTGTCCTCTCAACGTTTGACATCACAGAGACATCACACCATTCCATCACAATTGTTTTGTTGCTCTTGAAAGTGGCATTTTTTCTTTTTTAAATTTGTAATATTTTTCTTGTTTATGCTTTGAATATAGATTTTTGAGCCCGTAAGAACAGCCTAAAGGGGTCATTTCAATGAGTACCCACAATTTATGCTTTTGCCTGATTGATTGGGGTTACCAATTGGGAGTTTCCAAGTTCACAAAAATTGGCAATTAATAAGTTTATGTAATGAATGCCCCTTTAAACCCCACTTTATATAGAGAAAATTGGGGTTTAAAGGGTTATGCAATATTTTTCTTATTTCTGCTCCAAGACATTGGTTGTTGGTACTCGTTAGAAACACCTCAGTGAGGCAGTTCTATCGAGCACCCATAACCTGTCTTAAGTAGAAATAAGAAAAATATCAGAAATTTTCATCAGAAATATAACTTTTTGGAGATTATAAAAATGTATTATATCAAACAATGTGTTATCGTTATGCTTGATTAACTTTCCACTCATAGCAATATTGACTACTTCCATAAATACAACGGAACCTCAATATTTGATAGTCCAATAGTCTGTCAAACTTTGTTTGACTTATCAAGACTTACTGTTGCTCAGTTAAGGAAGAGTAATGATGATAATTTTGAGATCCTTTATTTTTCCTAAAAAATATGTTGTTGGTACTTGTTAGAGTCACCTAAATGTGCACTTAATGTTTCCCTCAAAGGGAATGGGTACACCTTCAGGGGAGGCAACTCCTGCAAAAGTGTTTTTGTCTCCCATGTCAATAAGGGTCAACTCCTAAAGGAAAGAATTCGCTCCTGAGGAGCAAATTCTTTCCTTTAAGAGTAGACCCCTTTTTCAGTGGGACTGAGCCTATAGATAACAGGATGTCCCGAAGTTGGCTCCCTTTTAAAAATGGCAGAAAAATGTGCGAGGTGTTCCCATTCCCCTTAATTGTCTTTGTTACTCCTTCTTATCAGGAGCCGTGCTGGAAATTACCAAGGATGATACAATGTTCCTTTAATGCGAGTCCGACTAGTGATCAGGGGCCAGTTGTTCAAAACTAATGAAATCATTAGTTAACAAATCGTAAAGACTTGGCTTATACACTAATATTTTTGCAGTGCAAAAGCCACACCACAATCTCTTTATAACACAATTAATGGGTTCCAAAGCAAGAACCGTGTTAGTTAAACAACCATGTTAATCCAAACAAAAATGTGGCGATTATGTAGAAAAATGACCATTTTATGGTCATTTTTCTATATAATCTACACAATTTTTGGGTATCCAAACCATGTTACAATGAACTGTGTTAAATCAAGGTTGTGGTGTACTTACATTTTTCCAGCAAAAATGCCAGTGTTAGATATTGAACTTGCTAGAACAGTCAACAGTTTTACCACTGATGAGCTTGTTAAGCTAACAGTGCTTTGAACAACTGGCCCGAGTTGGCTGGTTTGATCCCTGCTGGGTCCAGCAACATTCTCTCACAGAGATTGATAATAAATTAGTTTCTAGGGTCTTTCACTCCCTTCAAAAAAAGCAGATTTGGGTTTCTGGCAAAATAATATGGTCTGTGCTGCTAAACTGCTTACATATATAAAGCTTGCCAAGGAAAAGTGTGGCTTGACATTTCCTTAACAGGCCCATAAAACTCTCAACCAACCAACAACAATATGCCTTTGACATTCAAATCAAGTTGAATTTTTCACCCATATCCTGCTAGACACGAAAACTCTTACATTTGCAAACATTGAAGATATGGATCAGATGGATTCTGAAGAAACCATCTGATCAGGATCTACACTGTCATGCAGCTTGTGAATTGAACGAATATATTTTATCAATTAATTTTATTAGTTGATAGTCAGCAATGGCTAGATTAATTTATTCAGCATGATTAGGGTAAAGTATTTTTAATTATCCAAGTTTGAATAATTGTGGTTTTACTGGACATTTATTACGATAACACATTTGTGAGGCAAAGTGCTTTTTTTTTTCATAAAACGGTCATTTTTCTGATGAAAATTTGTGATATTTTTCTTATTTTTACTCCAACGATAGGTTGAGGGTGTTCGTTAGAACCGCCTCATTGTGGCAGTTCTAACGAGTACCCACAACCTATGTCTTGGAGCACTCCGCCCCCGCCCGTAGGGGCTTGAAGAAATATATGGGCTGCATTATGCTTCCACGCAGAGCTGAATCTGGCCCGCACACTAGTACTGGTAAACCGCTTGGAGGATCTAAGCCTGTCCAGGAACCGCGGTGCGAGGCGGACTGTCCATGCTAAAAAACCCTATTGGTTTCATTGGGCGACGGGGCTTGAGATGTCATTTCATCTCAATGTCGGGTAAAAGTCCCACAAAATTGGAAGCAACGTCTCCAAAATGACCTTCACAGTGTTGACGGGGACGTTAAACCTCAAATCAAACAAATTTCTTGGAGCAGAAATAAAAAAAAATGGTGTATCCCGCCATAAACCCCACTTTCCTTCGTATAAAGTGGGATTTAGAGGGCCCTTCATTTCATGGACTTCTTAACCTGATGTTGATGGAGAGTTTGTTTGTTTGATATGAGGTTTAACGTCCCCGTCAACACTGTAAAGGTCATGTTGGAGACGTTGCTTCCAATTTTAGAGGTGATTCATTTCAAGTGTTTGAATGTGCCATTTTGAATGTTGGCTGATGGTATTTTTAGGTAGTTATTAGTAGTTTTTAGTGACATGGCTGCTTTAAGAGTTTTGAAGAGAGACGAGGTTTGAATTTTCTGAACTGCTACCTATAAATGTGCACTAAGTTTGAGTAGATTAGATGTTTTTTTCCTGGTGATACATGGAGCTTATTATATTCAGTCTTCGGGTGAAAATATTGTCTTAATACAGCTAACAGCAAGTGGTAAACAGATAAAATGATCCTTCACACAGGTTAAAGTACTGTAATGTGTTTTTTTTCATCTTTTTGATATGACTTTTCATGACATTGTTTTCTTGGTCCATAAACATTAAAGGCATTGGTTAAAGCATTTGTTACAGTCTGAAATGTTGACGGGATATCGTCAAACAATGGTAGAGTTGGGAGTATTTAACCAATTTTGTACCAGAAACCCCAAAACGAGTACCATGGCAAACAGTGCAGGCCCAGATCAGACGCCGCAGAACGTGGAATCTGATCAGGGCCTACACTGTTTGCACTGTCTCAGACAGTGATAAAAATATTATTTATGATACAGGAATTTTATTTTAGGTCATTTGCTGTAAGCTGTACCTAGTTTACTATATGTATTTTCTTGTTTTTGCCTGTCTTTATATATTGCAACACATTATTGTATCTGTTATGTTTGTGTCCTGTTTAGCTTGCCTTTATGGAAATCAAGGAAGAGATATTGCACTACCCCGAGCATTGGAATTGGTGTCAGCATCCACAAAATTTATTTATTTTTTTGGTTAAATTTTTGAAAATGTCATATTTTCCAAACCCTTTGATGGATGAACTTTGATGTATGAACTTTAAACTTGGCATGCTAATACATACTGGTCCAAAGTAGTATAGGACTAGCCATACCCAGGCCTGTGACCTTAAGGTGAAGGTCACAAACTTGGAAAGCCCATGTTTGAAAGACCAGACACAAATAGGCAAGCTATCCTGTCCTGGGTTCAGTTGTTCAAACTAACAATGTCGTTAGTTAATATATCGTTAAAACTTTGATCTTTTAATTTGGCAAATATGCTAGTATTTTTGCTGAAAAAATGTGAGCAGCTTTTGCAAATATCAGGAGCATAGCATCATTTATCAGTTTTCCCCTATATTAACTGCATTGTAACATAATGACCTGATAAAGATATGCTATCTCAGGACAAGTGAGCTTTATCAGGTCAACGTGATATTGCACTTCTATGCTGAAATGGACTACTGGAAAAAAAATGGCAAAACTGTAGGAGTGTACAAGGGGATTAACTGATATATAGAATACCAGATTTGTGTCATTTGATATCAAGTTTAACTTGATATCAAATGACCCGAGCCTGGTATTTTCTATATAATGGGGAGTAACGAGGATAATGCTTATCAGGGATAATTATCCTTAATCCTTTTCAGAAACTAATGTCGTGGGTACTTGTTAGAATCGCCTCATTGAGGTAATTCTAACAAGTACCCACAATGTAAGCTTTTGTGAAGAAATAAGAAAAATTATCATGTTTAGATAGGAGCTTAGCTGCAGATAATGGTCAGCCACTGAACCTTGTTTGTTAAGCTAGCACATCAAGCAATGCAGTAATTGTTATTAAAAACTTTATCATATCCGTCCAGTCTTGTAGATTATCTTGTGATATTTATGTGCCTCTCAGATGCTTTATTTTTTCATGATATTTGCTGTTTTCTGTAGAATATGGTTTAAATAAAATTTAAGTGAGCCCAATTATTATTATTTTTTAGCTCACCTGTCACGTAGTGACAAGGTGAGCTTTTGGGATCACTTTTTGTCCGTCGTCCGTCGTGCGTCCGTGCGTCCGTGCGTGCGTGCGTGAGTGCGTCCGTAAACTTTTTCTTCAAACGACATCTCCTCCTAAACCACTGAACGGATTTTGACCAAACTTCACAGGAATGATCCTTAGGTGGTCCCCTTTCAAAGTTGTTCAAATGGTTCCGGTCCGTTGCACATATAGGTCACAGTAGCCAAAAATAGATTTTTTTCACCGAAAACTTAAAAAATCTTCTTCTCTGAAACCGCAAGGCCCAGGTCTTTGATATTTGGTATGAAGCTTCATCTAGTGGACCCCTACCAAGATTGTTCAAATTATAGTGCTGGGGCCAAAAATGCCCCCGCACGGGGGCCCTTTGGTTTTACATGGGCTTATATAGGGATAATCTTTAAAAATCTTCTTCTCTGAAACCGCAAGGCCCAGGTCTTTGATATTTGGTATGAAGCTTTATCTAGTGGACCCCTACCAAGATTGTTCAAATTATAGTGCTGGAACTCAAAATGCCCCCGCAAGGGGGCCCTTTGGTTTTACATGTGCTTATATAGGGAAAATCTTGAAAAATCTTCTTCTCTGAAACCGCAAGGCCCAGGTCTTTGATATGTGGTATGAAGCTTCCTCTAGTGGACCCCTACCAAGATTGTTCAAATTATAGTGCTGGGGCCAAAAATGCCCCCGCACGGGGGCCCTTTGGTTTTACATGGGCTTATATAGGGAAAATCTTGAAAAATCTTCTTCTCTGAAACCGCAAGGCCCAGGTCTTTGATATTTGGTATGAAGCTTTATCTAGTGGACCCCTACCAAGATTGTTCAAATTATAGTGCTGGAGCTAAAAATGCCCCCGCACGGGGGCCCTTTGGTTTTACATGGGCTTATATAGGGAAAATCTTGAAAAATCTTCTTCTCTGAAACCGCAAGGCCCAGGTCTTTGATATTTGGTATGAAGCTTCATCTAGTGGACCCCTACCAAGATTGTTCAAATTATAGTGCTGGGGCCAAAAATGCCCCCGCACCAGGGCCCTTTGGTTTTACATGGGCTTATATAGGGAAAATCTTGAAAAATCTTCTTCTCTGAAACTGCAAGGCCCAGGTCTTTGATATTTGGTATGAAGCTTCATCTAGTGTACCCCTACCAAGATTGTTCAAATTATAGTGCTGGAGCTAAAAATGCCCCCCGCACGGGGGCCCTTTGGTTTTACATGGGCTTATATAGGGAAAATCTTGAAAAATCTTCTTCTCTGAAACTGCAAGGCCCAGGTCTTTGATATTTGGTATGAAGCTTCATCTAGTGGACCCCTACCAAGATTGTTCAAATTATAGTGGTGGGGCCAAAAATGCCCCCGCACCAGGGCCCTTTTGTTTTACATAGGCTTATATAGGGAAAATCTTGAAAAATCTTCTTCTCTGAAACTGCAAGGCCCAGGTCTTTGATATTTGGTATGAAGCTTCATCTTGTGGACCTCTACCAAGATTGTTCAAATTATAGCCCTGGGGCCAAAAATGCGCCCGCTCCGGGGCCCTTTGGTTTTAGATAAACTTATATAGGGAAAATCTTCTTTTACATAGTCTATATGCAGGCTAAACCTTTAAAATCTTCTCTGAAACCAGAAAGCCCAGGTCTTTCACATTCAATATGAAGCTTCATCTTGTGGACCTCTACCAAGATTGTTCAAATTATAGCCCTGGGGCCAAAATTGACCCTGCCCGGGTCCCACTAGTTATACATTGGATCAGGTGAGCGAACCAGGGCCCTCTGGGCCCTCTTGTTTTACGAGTATTATCACATAGTACATGTATCATTATTTTCCTGTGTTACAATGGACATGAAATGTTGACAATTTTTGTCACTAACAGTATAAAGCCTAACATCAGTGGCTTGAACACCCCTTGGGATTGTGGAAACCATGTCACCCAACCCATCTGTCACACTGAAGGGGAGTGTGATATATTGCTTTTGGGGAAAATTCTGTTTGTGTTTGCATCAGACTGTTGGCTGTTAGAAGCATGGTATTAGTTTAATTAAGATAGATTTTTTGCCAAACATGCATGGTTACGTCAGTAGGATGGAGGGGCGGGGAGAACAGGGTTAGGTTTTTGTTTTATTTCTTTGAGGTTGGAGGCTCGTGAAAACTGTCAGGTTTGGGCCAAAAATTGCATGTCTGCGCCCTATCTGATGGAGGAATGTATGAATTGTTTAAACTTGGAACCTGCCGAAGATTTAGTAGATTTCAGTGAACATGAAGATTTAATTTTCAAGTTCATACAAATTCAAAGATTGTCCAACTTGCCTACTCCTCATCTCCTGAGGAATATATGAATAATGATCAAACTTGCTGTAATATATCACTGCAGCCTACCAGAGATTTGATTAGAATTTAGTTACCTTGGCTTACATTTCAAGTTCATACAATTTCAGTGATTCATTTAGTCTGTACTATATGATGGAATTTGGCCAAATTTGATGTATGATGAAATTGGCCAAATCTGATGTACCTGTAGTATATAAGATAAACATTCAACCAAATTAACCTTGGCTTTCATTTCAAGGTCCAAAGGTTGTTAATTGTTAGCTTGTTACAAATGAGCTAGGGACGAACTTCCCACATCACAGGTCCTGGATTATGAATGTCATTTGACGTGTCACCAGTAACAATTCTGAGGAATTCTGGCCAAACTTGGTATGGTGTATAATGGCAACATAACAAAGACTTAATTCTGATTTGATGCCTTTGACATTGTTTTCAAGGTCACAGTTTTCTGTTTTCAAGGACACAGTTTTCTGTTTTCAAGGTCACAGTTTTCTGTTTTCAATGTCACAGTTTTCTGATCATATTTTTGTAGAGTGGACATGGTTATCTTCTGAAAACATTTCTAGTTTGTTGTAGACATGGGAGTTTGATTTATTGATGTTCAGTCATTTTGCCATGTAGGAGACATACATTACGAAAACACGCCTATTCAAATACATTGCAAACTTTACAGCCGTAAAAACGAAAATTTTAAGATGAAAAATTGTGATATTTTTAGCTCACCTGTCACTAGTGACAAGGTGAGCTTTTGGGATCACTTTTTGTCCGTCGTCCGTCGTGCGTGCGTAAACTTTTTCTTCAAACGACATCTCCTAAACCACTAATCGGATTTTGACCAAACTTCACAGGAATGATCCTAAGGTGGTCCCCTTTCAAAATTGTTCAAATGGTTCCGGTCCGTTGCACATATAGGTCACAGGAGCCAAAAATAGATTTTTATCACCGAAATCTTAAAAAATCTTCTTCTCTGAAACCGCAAGGCCCAGGACATTGATATTTGGTATGAAGCTTCATCTAGTGGACCCCTACCAAGATTGTTCAAATTATAGTGCTGGGGTCAAAAATGCCCCGGCACCGGGGCCCTTTGGTTTTACATGGGCTTATATAGGGAAGATCTTTAAAAATCTTCTTCTCTGAAACCGCAAGGCCCAGGTCTTTGATATTTGGTATGAAGCTTCATCTAGTGGACCCCTACCAAGATTGTTCAAATTATAGTGCTGGGGCCAAAAATGCCCCCGCCCCAGGGCCCTTTGGTTTTACATAGGCTTATATAGGGAAAATCTTTAAAAATCTCTGAAACCACAAGGCTTAGGTCTTTGATATTTGTTATGAAGCTTCAGCTAGTGGACCTCTACCAAGATTGTTCAAATTATAGCCCTGAGACAAAAAATGTCCCCGCCATGTAGCCCTTTGGTTTTACATAGACTTATATAGGGAAAATCTTTAAAAATCTTCTTCTCTGAAACCACTAGGCTTAGGTCTTTGATATTTGTTGTGATTTGTTTGTTTGTTTGTTTTGAGGTTTAACGTCCCCGTCAACACTGTAAAGGTCATTTTGGAGACGTTGCTTCCAATTTTGTGGGACTTTTACCCGACATTGAGATGAAATGACATCTCAAGCCCTGTCGCCCAATGAAACCAATAGGGTTTATTAGCATGGACGGTCCGTCTCGCACCGCGGTTCCTGGACAGGCTTAGATCCTCTAAGCGGTTTACAAGTACTAGTGTGCGGGCCGGATTCAGCTCTGCGTGGAAGCATCGTGCAGCCCATATATTTCTTCAAGCCCCTATGGGCGGGGGCGGAGATATTTGTTATGAAGCTTCAGCTAGTGGACCTCTACCAAGATTGTTCAAATTATAGCCCTGGGGCCAAAAATGGCCCTGCTCCGGGGCCCTTTGGTTTTACATAGACTTATATAGGGAAAATCTTGTTTTACATAGACTTCTTTATGCAGGGTTAACCTTTAAAATCTTCTTTGAAACCACAAAGCACAGGTCTTTCATATTCAATATGAAGCTTCATCTTGTGGACCTCTACCAAGATTGTTCAAATTATAGCCCTGGGGCCAAAATTGACCCTGCCCAGGGCCCACTTGTTATACATTGGATCAGGTGAGCGAACCATGGCCCTCTGGGGCCTCTTGTTCTTATTTCTTGTCCAAAATATAGATTGTGGGTACTTGTTAGAACCGCCTCAAGGCGGTTCTAACAAGTACCCATAATCTATATTTTAGAGCAGAAATAAGAAAACAATTTACCCTTGTAAACTCCAGTTTTACTGTATAAAAGTGGGGTTCAAGAGGGTTGAAATTGTATAGGCTTGTTTTCGTAATGATTTAGGGAGATATACATGTGGCCCTTCAGGAGAAAGAGACCTTATTGGTGTCAAACCCAAGATACTGGCGTTGTTCTGGTATCATTTTGTAGGAATATAAGACACCGGACAGAATTTTTAAGTTAATCATAAACTGAACTGTCTAAATTTGCATAAAAAGTGCATTCAAAAACTCGAAATAATTTGTTACCATAGTTAAACCTTTATAGATGAGAGTTTGGAGACGTTTTGTTTACAAAAATGGTCAATTACCATTGGAAATAATTCAATTTTACTTATAACTAATTTATAGGCCATCATGGCCAAGTGGATAAGAGTGCTGACTCTTAATCATTAAGTGTCTCACTGCCATGGGTACGACCCTATCTTGGGTCACATGTGAAATGCAAAGTTCTGCAGTGGAAGGTCAGGTGGTTTTTCTCCAGGTAATGCAGTTTTTGCCCACCTCTGATGAAGGATTGGCTCAAAATAAGTGAAATTATCTTGAAAGGGCAGTTCTGTTTGAATTGAAGTTTTACATCCTTGTCAACACTATTTAGGTAATTTTTGAGATGTTGCTTCCAATTTTGTGGGGCTTTTAACTGACATTGAGATGAAATGACATCTCAAGCCCTACCACGCAAACAAACCAATAGGGACTCACACCACTTTGCCTGGGCAGGCTTAGACCTCTTAATCTATTTATCAGTACTCATGAGCGGATGGTTTCAGCTCTGCGTTGAAGCACCATGCAGCCCAAGTCTATTTCTCCAAGCCCAAATGGTCGGGCCAGAAAACCAAAACCTACACAAAATACTTGTATCTTGTTTGCATAATTCATGCAAATTATTTACAATGTAGTCTAAAATATCTTGGCAACTTAAGATGAAAGCAGTTTTGGGAAGCTTTGAGTGTCCCCTTTAAATCTGCTACATAAATAAAGCAATTTGATTTTTTGCATGTGCATTTTTTTTAAAATACACCACACCCTCATTATAACACGGCTCATTATAACACTGTTTTGGATATAACACGATGGATCCCCAAAATGTATAGATTATATAGAAAAATGACCATAATGGTCATTTTTCTATATAATCTATACATATTTGTTTGGATATAACACGGTTGTTTAACTGACAGGGTTTCTGCTTTGGACCCCATTAATAATGTTATAAAGAGGTTGTGATGTATGATGGTTCAGTTACCTATTGCATCCCCCCCCCCCCTCCCCCGCCCATCGGAGCTTGAAGAAATAGAAGGGCTGCATGATGCTTCCACGCAGAGCTGAAACCGACCGCACACGAGTACTGGTAAACCGCTTAGAGGATCTAAGCCTGCCCAGGCAAAGTGGTGCGAGTCAGACTGTCCATGCTTATAAACCCCATTGGTTTCATTGGGCAACATGGCTTGAGATGTCATCTCAACGTTGGGTAAAAGTGCCACAAAATTGAAAGCAGCATCTCCAAAATGACCTATACAGTGTTGACAGGGACGTTAAACCTCTTATCAAACAAACAAACAATTACCTATTGCCATATGAAATTAGTATGGTGTATGACATTCCCAACAGTCATATTATCTGAATGATGCCTGTATCTGGTTTAGTTCCAAATTTAGCACTTTCAGACACCCATAAGGTCCCTTTTTCCCTGGCAGGTCACATATCACAACATGTATGATGTGTCTATTCATTATAATGGTCTAATCTAGGTGATTGTAATGCGTTAACACAGCATACATTTTCAAGACAGAATTAGAAAATCCCTCAAAATTATTCCGAACTGTTTTATTTCTTCTGATTTTTATTATTATTCACCAGGTGAGTGGACACAATTATATGCATACATTCCATAACCATCAAACATATATTGTCTATGATGGATAGAGATTTACTAAATGTTGCATTTCTTTTATACGACTTATTGTTTTGATACAGTAAACATTCCTAAATTAAGACAACCTTTGTGACAGTTCAAAAGTGGCCTTAAAGGCCACTTTTGAACAGTCCAAAAGGTAGTCTATTACTTGAGGACTTTGGCTGTAGGGGGCTTGAAGAAATAGATGGGCTGCATGATGCTTCCACGCAGAGCTGAAACCGACCCGCACACGAGTACTGGTAAACCACTTAGAGGATCTAAGCCCAGGCAAAGTGGTGCTAGTCGGACCGTTCATGCTAATAAGCCCTATTGGTTTCATTGGGCGTCAGGGCTTGAGATGTCATTTCATCCCTATCGGGTAAAAGTCCCATAAAATTGGAAGCGACGTCTCCAAAATGACCTTTACAGTGTTGATGGGGACGTTAAACCTCAAATCAAACAAACAAAACACTGGCTGTAGAATGTATTGGCTCATTAAACTACCTACAGGTATGGATATATTTTTGTCCCATTTTGTACTGAATGGAATATTCCACCTTATATATAGCAGGAAACTTTATTTCAGAATTTAGATTCCGGGCTTCTCCAGACTTTCGGATGAGTCTTTAAACCGAGGTCCCGTCTCCGTATGACCTTAGCTGTTGGTGGGACGTAAAACTCAAATACTCACTCACTCAGAATTTAGAGGTATCAGGTTAGCTTGATTTGAGAAATTGATTTAAAAATGACTGTTTTTTTTTTTGCACCCTGGTCAAACGTCACATTCTGATCTAGGCCTACACTGTTTGCCAAAGAGGATCTGTTACAAGGACTCCCTTGTAAAAAATGGAAAGAAGGATGTTAACCCAAAGATACCAGTCAAAATGATTGTCGTCTGCTAGTAACTTTGTGTCATTCTTGTAAACAATGTGGAACCAGATCAGACTGCTCCTCTAGGAGCAGTCTGATCAGGGTCCACACTGTTTGTATATATGCAAAAATATGTTTGGAAAGTTGGCAAGAAGATGCAGCAGATGACATAAACAGACAATATTTTCAAATGCAGTTTTTCATGGCATCTTAAGGATAAATGTTTGAGGTTTTACATCCATGTCAACACCATTTAGGTCCTCTTGAAGATGTTGCTTCTAATTTTGTCCGATTTTTACCTGGCATTGAGATGAAATGCCCAAATAAACTGCTTGCGTTTCAAGGAACTGTCCGACAAACATGACTTTTCTTTGGCAGGCTTAGACATTCTTAATCTAAGTGGTTTACAACCACTCAAATTCAGTCTGTTTCGCAACTGTGCATGAAAGCACCATGCACCCCAATCTATTTCTCCAAGCTCAGATGGGTGGGAGCAAGGAATGTATCAAAACATAGACTAATAATGCATGCACTATAGAACAAAGCCTTTATTTTTTTCAGAAAAAAATCTTTTGTTTTCCACAAACTATTCATATATGGGCTCCGTCAAGCGATTTTGGTACTTATCGCCTATGCAAGCAGCGAAGGTTCAGGCGAGCCTGCGCATCCGCGCAGTCTCGCCAGAACCTTTGCTGCTCGCTCATACAAGCAGTGAATCAAGAGGAACCTTCAGACAGAAAGCCATATCTCTGGCCCCTCTGAATGGCTGGGCATGCGCAGTTAAATTTTGTCATGACGGAATGCTCGAAGACACAAATTCGCTTGGCGGGGCTCATATATTTATCTTAGATGCAATGGCAATAAATTTGATATTGCTTTAAATTGGTGTTGTCTTCTGTTATTGTATATCCAGTCATAGAAGCAAGATGGGTATGTTAATACGTGGTTTTATACCACAATCAGGCATTCTAGTAACCTAATAAAGGTGGTCGAATAGCTGCATGCTATAATTGTTAGTGATCTGTAAGACCCTCTACTGACCTATAATACGTTTATTGACCATTTATAGACCGGACCTATTTTTCAGGTCCTGAATTTGCACAATAACATGCAACCTTTTATACGTGGGAAAACAACCAAACTGCAAGTTATAATCTTTGTAATGTTTATTTTAACAGATTTTCTGAAATTTCCACTAAATTCTTACCTTCTCGGGCTTTCCTGGTTTGAATGGTCCGTTGGAATATTTGCGCACTGCTACTGCAGTTGCGTCTCAACCTCAAAAATAATTATTAAGCTAAAATAAATGATTTATTTGCAGATTTTCATAATTCAAGCATCCATGTTGTTTCCTACGTCTCGGTGACACGGTGATGTCAGAAACTTTGCATATTTGACGTCCCGTTATACTACCTGTGCGTGCAGTGGCACTGAATGTCTTAACAATAACATGCCATGCTGTCTGTTGTCTTTTTGGCTTAAATTTGCTTAATTATTGCAAAACCCCTTGATTGTTTTGAATTGGGGTATAAACTCAATAAATGATTTGTGTCTTTAATAATAAAATATAAACGATTTGCCGCAACAATTTTATAGGGACTCGATGAAGCTTGCCCCTATAAAATTGTCTCAGGCTCACCGATTATATTTTATGCTATGTTCCCACTATCACGATTCGCGCCACGATTGCAATCGTGTTCTTAATCGTGGACTAATCGTGGTGATCCTATCAGATCTTATCAGATCTTGAGGTCAGTCGTGGCAATCGTGTTAATCGTAGAAAATTTTTGAACGGTTCAAAATTTTTCCACGATCAACACGATCGATTTCAAATCGGGATTATCGTATCACATCGTGTTGCATCGTAACAAAGCGCGACGGATCGCATCTAATCGTGCTTCCAAATCGCGGTGATCGGGGCCAATCTTGGACAAAACAAACACCGCGTTCTGTTGAGATGTGTTGCGATCTCACAAGATCTGTCACGATTTGTTACGCTCTGTCGGGTCCCATTGCTCAAGACCTGTCACGAATGGCTCGTGATCAGATACGAGTTGATACGAGTAAATGCGATTAGATACGAGTAGGCTACGTTTTTATACGAACGTCCACGATCTATTTCGAGTTCTCAAGATTTAATGCGACTCATTCAGCGATCTGCTCATGAGTGAGTGAGTGAGTGTATTTCAGTTTTACGTCCCACCAATAACTAAGGTCATACGGAGACAGAACCTCGGTTTCTAGACTCATCCGAATGTCTGGAGAAGCCCGAGATCGATCCTGCAATCCCTGGTTTATACAGGCCTTTGCTAGTATTTTTTAACCCTTTGAAAGATGCCACCCAAGAATAATGGAAGCTTAGAATGGTAAAGGCAAGCCTGAACCATTCCAGCCAGAGAAATTGCCACATTGTCACCATCCGCAACTCCTACCATCATCAATGGTTGAGGGTCAGTGTTTATGCTGTAAAAATCAAGAAACACTTAAGTCCATGGTCAGTCCGGCTGTATATATACCAGTCGGGGTCAAGTCGTAGCCCAAATCGTGATCGCCCTCGATCATGATCGTGAAAAACATCGAGACGACAGTCGTATGCTATCGTAACGGAGTGCATCGGCTCGTGATGAGCGTATAAGAACGTATCTGTACGTATCAGATCGTCCCAATTCGGGGTACTCGATCGTGATGATTGTTTCAGATCGACACCAAGTCGTAGACTGGATCGCAACAATCCTATCGGAACGCATTTGGTCGTATCTGAACCTGAGAGCAGACCGTGGCTGATCGTGATACATGAAATTGACAAATCGTGATCGGATTGCATCTGAGCGCAACGAATCGTACCAGAACGTATCGACTCTCATCATCTCGTATCCAAACCTGAACTTTCAGAGAATATTCCACGACCAGCTACGAATGGCCAATCGTGGCGTTCGTAACGGATCGCACGACAGTGGGAACCTAGTTTTATTATTAAAGACACTAACAATGTATTTACTATTCATTCTGCAATAAGTCATTCAAACAAGAGTGTGAAGTGAAAAGGGACTTCGAAGATTCTTTAGAAGCCTCCGTGGTATAGTGGTTACGCTACTCACCTTGTAAACCAGGGATCGTAGGATCGACCCCGGGCTTCTCCAGACTTTGGGATGAGTCTTTAAACCAATGTCCCGTCTCCGTATGACCTTAGTTGTTGGTGGGATGTAAAACTCAAAACATTCACTCTCACTCGAAGATTCTTTGAGGTTAGATAGGAAACATTATTTTCTAGCATTTAGTGTTAGAATTGAAAAATCTTCTGCTCTGTTGCATGATTTGTTGTCTAAATCACAATTTGTCGATCGGTTATTGGAGACATAACATTTGCCCTACGTGCTCATGCTTTGATCTACTTTACAACTGACCTCCAAACTGATTTATTACTGAACAAATCATCTATTTCTCAAATATCATCAGTTTTGAACAAATAGCACCTGGGCTATCGAGCAAGTGATAAGCAAAGACCCTGGCTGGAGTGGGCAGTTCGAGTGATAGTAACGCAGGTCATCTTGCAGGAGTGTTAAGACTTAAAATGAGTCACTCATTAGGGACCTTAGCATTTTCCAAATAACATTCTTCAAAGAGCATGCACAACAACTATCATCATAGGGCTGGATGCATGATCTTTTGCATGAAGCTGAATCAAGGTCTTTTCATGCCCACAAGCAGTTGACCATTGAAATGCGGAGAAAAATTACATCTGAAAATGTTGTCTGCTTTTGCCACCTGCTTAATCTTCTTAGAAACTTTTAAAATATTTTTGCATACATGCAAACAGTGCTTACCCAGATCAAACTGCTCCTAGAGGAGCAGTCTGATCTGGGTTTACACTGTTTGCAAAAAAAATGACTTTGAATGTAACCAGCAGACGACAAAGCAGACGGCAAATATTGTGATTGGCATTTTATTGGTTAAAGCTCTGATGAGAGTGCAGGCTTGACTGGGCTTTAGAGTTTTGTTGGTTTGGGGTTTAACAGCCCAGTCAATATTATTTGGGTCATATTGAGCCAGTCAGTTTACTTAACACGTTTCCTCGGCAGGCTAATGCATAAGAGCATGGTTTACTGGTACAGTGCACATTCCTTCACCAGAAACAAACAACTGCCCTTCTTTAATCAGCAGAAAGGAAGGAATGATCAATCTCCATAAAAGAATGTTGCTCATCAGACAGGCAGCAAACCAAGGACCTCTGATCACAAGTTGGACGTGTGTCCAGTTGAGCCAAGGCTAGTAAATTGTTTTGTACTACCCAAGCAGTGAACACTAAGCTGTTGATCAGACTAAGCAGATACACAGGCCCATCTGCACCTTTTCTTGTTCACAAACTGTAGAAACATGTTTTCTCATGACATGGCTAAACTGTTCCATATAAGGAAATACAATGTACAGTAAAATTCCTATATTAAGACCACCTTTGGGACTGTTCAAAAGTGGTCTTTAAGACCACTTTTGAACAGTCCCAAAGGTGGTCTCTGACCAGAGAACATTATAGGCAGAAACCACAAAGAAAAATTTAGTGTACCCTTCAAAATAAGCTTTTTATAGCAGAATTAGTCTTAATTTGAGGTGGTCTTAATGGTGGAATTTCACTATTTCAAAATCAAGCCACACCAAAGAATGTTGCCGGACCCAGTGTCCCAGTTTATCTTGTCCACTGGTATAAGATACCGTGGGAGAGGGGGGCGGGGGGAAATGAGATAAACTGGTACATATACCTATGCAAACAGAGAAGATCCAGATCAGATTGCTCATAATAAGCCACCTAATCAGGATCATCATGGTTTGTCATCCTGTAATTTTTTTTTTTTGACAAAGAGCAGATGTGTAACAGAGCCCCTTCAGAAACTCAGTGGTGGAAGGTTTAATAGTTCTTCATACGTTTTGAAGTTTAACCCTTATCCTGCTGTTCCCGACAACCCTATCTTTGCAAACAGTGTAGACCCAGATCAGATGGCTTCTGAAGAAGCCATCTGATCAGGATCTACACTGTTTGTCATACACTTTTTGAATTTGAAGAAATTTTACATCATGTAATCTGATTGGCTGATGGTCAGGAATGGGTGTGGCTAATTTCAATATTCAGCAGGTCAAGGGTTAATAAATGTTTTAGTAGTGGTTGGGTGAGGTGAAGGTGTTTGGTATTTTGCGTCACATGTTGCCAGCTGATATGCTTCAGCTTGGCAATGCCTGCTGTCTATGCAATGCCTGCTGTCTATGCAGTAGGTAAGTTTGTTTGTTTGATTTGAGGTTTAACGTCCCCGTCAACACTGTAAAGGTCATTTTGGAGACGTTGCTTCCAATTTTGTGGGACTTTTACCCGACATTGAGATGAAATGACATCTCAAGCCCTGTCGCCCAATGAAACCAATAGTGTTTATTAACATGTTCCTGGACAGGCTTAGATCCTCTAAGCGGTTTACCAGTACTAGTGTGCGGGCCTGATTCAGCTCTGCGTGGAAGCATCATGCAGCCCATATATTTCTTCAAGCCCCTATGGGCGGGGGCCGTTGCAGTAGGTAAGAATAGAGGGGTAATGTTGTTATTTCTTAACCCTTGTCCTGCTGAGCCCGGATATGTCTTATCTTTCAAACAATGAAGATCCAGATCAGATGGCTTCAGAAGAAGCCATCTGATCAAGATCTTCATTGTTTGTCATTCAGCTCACCGGCCCCCGATAGCTCAGTGGTAGAGCATCCGCTTAGGGAATGGGAGGTCGCGGGTTCGATCCCCGGCCGTGCCATACCAAAGGCGAGAAAAATGGTACTAGGAGCTCCCTTGGCTGATGCTCGCATTATCAGGGGTAGTCCTAGGAAGATATGAAGGCAGGTAAGTATTTGTTTAAGACTTTGTCGCAATAAAAGCTCTACAGAGCATACCCTATTCGACCTATTTACCGCACATGCTCCTATAAGCGCACACCCAAGCTTTTTCTGGAAAAAATACACAAGCGCACACTTTACAGTAACCACCAACAAATTCATATTGAGTTTTGCTGCATCTTTGACCCGGACAATCTTATGTATATGTGGTGAACCTGTATACTGAAATTCAACTCTATAAAATAATCATATCGGAAGCTTTTTTTGTATTTTTTTCGTATTGAGTGTGCGCTTATTAGGTAGATTTTACACCACAATATTTTCATACAATTTTGAAAAAACTAAGCGCACGGTGCGGTAAATAGGTCAAATACGGTATGTTATTTGTTTCGGATATGCAACGTTAAATAAAGCTTCTTTATCTTTATGAATTTGTTGCAATAATTTGCATCAAGTAATCTGATTGGTTGATAATCAGTAGTGGGTGTGGCATATATAAAATTCAGCAGGTCAAGGGTTAAGTTTCTACACTTCCCATTCATTTCCTGTTTTCGCACCTAGTGTCTCTTTTTCTCCTTTTTATCCCCCGACCGAATAGGTTCGGGGGATATAGCGATCAGCCTGGCGTCCGTCCATCTGTCCGTCCGTCTGTCCGAGCCCATCCGTGGGCACATGTTGGGTAGACATAAGTTGGGTACTTGCCGTTTATTCCGTTGTTGTCCAAGAAAAGTAGCCAGTAGCCTGTTGGGTATTTTGTTGCTTGTTGGGTATTTTTGAATGGGAAAATTAACACTGTAGTACCCAACAAATGTCCATCTGTAAGAACGCACGTCCGTCCTTCCGTCCGTAGACGCAACCTTGTGATGGCCATAACTCCTATACCCTTTGAGATTCATTGATGGCTCTTGGCACAATTGTTCACAAGGCCGAGACGGCGTGTCATGCGCAAGAACCAGAACTCTGGATGCCATACTTTTTTAGTTATCTCCCCTTTTAATAAAATAGAATGACTACTTTGTGATGGCCATAACTCCAATACCCTTTGAGATACAGTCTAACCTGTCTACAAAGACCACTCAAGGGGAAGAAGAAATATGGTCTTTGTTCACAGGTGGTCTTTATTCAGAGGGTCAGTTTTGCATCAACTGCTCTACCTCTTTAGAAGACAATGATTACTACACACCATTTATGCAGATATATATTGGATAATCCCAGTAACACCTGAATGATTCACTGATTAAATCCCCTTAAGGTAACATTATGTCAGGCTTTAATAATGAATCACTAAAATAATTAATTTGGCTCATTAAAGGATGTCCACAAACAATTAATTGCCCAATTAAAACTTTGGTCAATGCTATTCAAAGCACAAAGTGGTCTTTGTTCAGGGTAAAAATATGCATTTGGAAAGGATTTTGACTGTCCTCTGGTCCCAGTGCACAGGTGGTCTCTGTTGACAGGTGCATTATATAGTCTAATTGGATGGGAGAAATTGGAAGTGGTCTTTGTAGACAGGTGGTGTTTGTTCACAGGTGGTCTTTAAGACAGGTTTGACTGTATATTGATGGTACCTGGCACAGTTGTTCACAAGGCTGAGACGGCGTGCCATGCACAAGAACCACAACTCTGGTTGCCATGGTTTTGGAGTTATCTCCCCTTCCAATAAAATAGAGTGACAACCTTGTGATGGCCGTAACTCTTATACCCTTTGAGTTTCATTGATGGTTCTTGGCACAATTGTTCACAAGGCTGAGACGGCGTGTCATGCGCAAGAACCAGAACTCTGGATGCCATACTTTTTTAGTTATCTCCCCTTTTAATAAAATAGAATGACTACTTTGTGATGGCCATAACTCCAATACCCTTTGAGATATATTGATGGTACCTGGCACAGTTGTTCACAAGGCTGAGACGGCGTGTCATGCACAAGAACCACAATTATCTCCCCTTCCAATAAAATAGAGTGACAACCTTGTGATGGCCATAATTCTAATACCCTTTGAGATATATTGATGATACCTGGCACAGTTGTTCACAAGGCCGAGACGGTGTGTCATGCAGAAGAACCACAACTCTGGGTGCCATGGTTTTTTTTAGTTATCTCCCCTTCCAATAATATAGAATCACTACCTTGTGATGGCCACATCTCCAACACTCTTTGAGATATATTGATGATACTTGGTACAGTTGTACATGAGGTTAAACCGGCCCCGATAGCTCAGTTGGTAGATGTCCGCCCTGGGGAACGGGAGGTCTCGGGTTCGATCCCGGGACGCGACATACCAAAGTCGTTAAAAATGGTACTAGCTGCTCCTCGCTTGGCACTCAGATTTACGGGGTAGAGTTAGGACTGGTCGATCCAGTGTCAGGATAATGTGACTGGGTGTGGTATCATGTAATGTGTCTGGGACATGATACTTCAGTGAGGCAGCACTATAAACGTGAGCAGTGAGCTCCCTGTCGCAACCAGACACCGTCATGATATGACTGAAAAATTGTTGAAAGCGACGTTAAACCTGAATTCACACACACACACACACACACATGAGGTTAAGCAGGTGTGTCACATGCAAGAACCACAACTCTGGGTGCCCTGGTTTTTTAATTATCTCCCCTGACAATATAACCTTGTGATGGCCATAACTCCAATACCCTTTGAGATATATTGATGGTACTTGGCACAATTGTATACAACATTGAGATGGCGCTTCATGCCTAAGAACCACAACTCTGGGTGCTATGATATTTGAGTTATCTCCCCTTCCAATATAACAGTATGACAACCTTGTGATCATTGTACCTCCAATACCCTTTGAGACATATTTGTGGTACTTGATGCAGATGTACATGAGGTTAAGCAGGCATGTCATGCGCAAGAACGACATTTCTGAGTGCCCTGGTTTTTTAGTTATCTCCCCTGACAGTATAATCTTTCGATGGCCATAACTGCAATACTTTTGTGATATATTGCTGGTTTAATTCTGGTGCACTTTCTATTGGTGAACAATCTTCTGAAGTCCATATTGGCTTTTGGTCGGGGGATTTGCCATCTCTTCCGATGGCTATTTTGTCTGGGAGAAGACACAAAATGACCAACAAAGTTTGATGCGTCATTAAACCAAAACACAATCTATCCTAAATGTTTGTTTATGTTCCAACTACAATTCAATAGTACTTTGTTTTGGAGTTTAAGGTTTAACGTCCCCATCAACACTGTATAGGTCATTTTGGAGATGTTGCTTCCAATTTTGTGGGACTTTTACCTGACATTGGGATGAAATGATATCTCAAGCCCCCATTGAAAACAATAGGGCTTATATGCATTGAATGGTCCAACTCACACCACTTTGCCTGGACAGGCTTAGTCCTTCTAAAAGGTTTACCAGTACTCATGTGCAGTCAGTATCAACTCTGGGAGAAAGCACCATGCAGGCCCAATCTATTTCCTCAACCCCTGATGGGTGGGATATGGTACTGCCCTTTTGGGCTGAGGTTGGGAGAGTGGGAGTCATTGGGGGTTGGGGGTGTGGAAAAAGAGAAACTAAAGAACAGGAGAACCTGGGATCAACTCCTTTATTATTGAAGGATAATTCTACAGTCACAAGCACTAAATGAGACAATCACCAAGGATGTCTCTGAGTATAATTCCTGGAATAGTTTCCTCAAATAACTATGCACTGCATACATACTTTGTGATATTCATCCAGTATCATGTAATAAATCCATGCAATATACCGGTGATCTTTAACAACTCAAATGCTGTTGGAATCTCATGAAAATTTGTTCCAGATAGGGGTATCGTAATGATCCTAAATATTCAGACAGACAAGCCTAAGCAAACAGTGCAGCCCCAGATCAGACTGCTCCTTCTCCAAAGGAGCAGTCTAATCCAACTGCTCCTGAAGGAGCAGTCTTATCGGGGTCTGCGCGGTTTGCTTAAGCCTGTCTGTCCCAATCAGTACCTTGTTGCTATATCTAAATTTTTAAGACCTGTGTAGCTGAGTGGTCTGATTGTGTCGTACCTTGCCACAATCCCCGAATATAGAGTTTTTTCAGAGACAGGAGTCATATGTCCCTATGAAGAACCTGGGAAATCTTTCACAAAGGCAGAGATATTGACTGCCAAGATCAGTCCTGAAACCCCAAATGGGTACACTGCCAAATCGTGCAGGGCCAGATAGTAAGGCCTGACATTTCATGTGAATTGGCCGCTGGAACACAATTCACACGATATGTTCGGCCCCCGCCCATAGGGGCTTGAAGAAATATATGGGCTGCATGATGCTTCCACGCAGAGCTGAATCTGGCCCGCACACTAGCACTGGTAAACCGCTTAGAGGATCTAAGCCTGTCCAGGAACCGCGGTGCAAGGCGGACCAACCATGCTAATAAACCCTATTGGTTTCATTGGGCGACAGGGCTTGAGATGTCATTTCATCTCAGTGTCGGGTTAAAGTCCCACAAAATTGGAAGCAACGTCTCCAAAATGACCTTTACAGTGTTGACGGGGACGTTAAACCTCAAATCAACCAACCACAGGAAATGTCAAGCCTGATTTTCTGAGAAACATTAACTAGAGCTATCACTAAAGGTGATGAATACCCCCACAAAAACTGCCTTGATAGTACATCAGCGGCATTTTGCAATTTTTTCACTTGAAAGGGGCCATAACTATGTCGAAAATTGACGAATTGTAGTGGAAATCGAACTTGACCTGTATTTTATGATGTTACATCAATGTACCAAAAATTATAAAAATCGGTGAAGCGCTTTTTGAGTTATCGTCTGGAAACCAAGTCAACAGACCGACCGACAGACCGACCGACAGACCGACAAGCTCACTCCTATATACCCCCCCAAATTTCATTTGTGGGGGTATAAAAATGTCATGTGCCTCAGCATTCATCTACCATATTGGATATTTATTTTCTGTTGTTGTTTTTTTTGTTTGGTTTTCAAAACATAGACTATGTGTATTCCCCTTTAAGTCGGGGGGAAACACCAAAATGGGCCAAACAGACCAGGCCTAGATAATAAACTTGACATTTCATGTCAATCATCTGCTGACAATCAATTGACATGAAATGTCAGGCCCAATTTTCTGAGAAACAAAATATATTGTGTGGCTCAGATCTGCATTTATCATCGCGGTAACAAGTCTGTGAAATGAAGACCCCTCTAAACCCCATTTTATTTGAGAAAAGTGGGGTTTAAGGGGGTATACATTATCTGCCTTATTTTTGCTCAAAAGAGATTCTGGGTACTCGTTAGAACCACCTCATTGAGGTGGTTCTAACGAGCACCCACAATCTATGTTGAAAGCAGAAATAAGAAAGATGTTATCATTTTTACCCAAAATGTGTCATTTTTGACACCATGTTGGACGCCATTATTTCACATGGGCATGTTTTACTAATGTCTACCAGATTCGATATTGATTTATTTGTTATTATTTATTTTTTCAAAACATAGACAGTGAGTATTTGTTAGAATCACCTCAGTGGGGGGTTCTTGAAAGCAATCAGTGGTAAACCTCTTTGTGACAATGTCCATTGTCATTACTTGGATATAACATGCTTTCAAGGTAGCTGTCAAAAATGTACAGATTATGCAGAAAAATGACCACTTTGACCACTTCTGATCATTTTTCGATAATATCTACATTTTTTTGTTTATACATGTATATCATTTTTAACCCATTCAGTACCAGAACCCCTAAAGGTGTACCTTGGCAAACAGTGCAGGCCCAGATCAGATGCCACATTCTGCGGCATCTGATCATGGCCTATACTGTATGCAAAAAAATTAAGCCATTTCCCAATTAAATTTTGAAGAAAACACAACCTGACACCCCTAAATTTTAAAATGGACCCCTGCTATATATAAGGGGAAAGCTTCCATTTGGTACAAAAAGGGTTAACTAAAATTCTTTCTGCTGTGGATCCCAGCAACAGTGTTATAAAGAGGTTGTGTTGTACCATTCATTTTCACCATAACCCTGAGAAATACCCTTATCTCATACAGATGCATTTTTTTTTTCAAATGACAATCAGTACGGCAGTTTTTATTTTTTAAACTATTTACAGAATGTACAAACCTATGTATAAACATTTACAAATGTTATTTACAAACATGATATCTACCGTTTGTATTGGGACAGACAGTTCTGAGTGAGTGTTTGAGTTATAAGTCTCACCAACAGCTAAGGTCATACTGCGACGGGACCTTGGTTTAAAGACTCATCCGAAAGTCTGGAGAAGCCCGGGATCGATCCTGCGACCCCTGGTTTACAAGGCGAGTAGCATAACCACTACACCACGGAGGCTTCCAGACAGGCCTGAGCAAACAGTATAAACCCAGACAAAACTCTGCAAAATGCAACATCTCATTGGGGTCTACACTGTTTGCCACTCATCCAGCTTCATCAGATACAAAATCGGGTAGTAAATTGTACTTGTTCAAGTTTTAGAACAAGCAATATTAGGTGTCCAAAGCCTAGTCAGAATACTTAGGATCAATACAGTAAAGCCTATTAAACATACAGTAAAATTCCTATATTAAGACCACCTTTGGGACTATTCAAAAGTGGTCTATAAGACCACTTTTGAACAGTTCCAAAGGTGGTCTCTGACCAAAGGGCATTGTGTGCAGAAAACACGAAGAATAACTGCACCCCTATAAATAAGCTTTAAAAGCAGAATTATTAATTTTACGTGGTCTTAATAGCGGAATTTCACTGTACTAAATATTAACTGTTCTAGCATTTATCTTATCTAATAAGGTGGTATTTTTGATGAAGAAAATGTAAGCAGCTTTCACTATGCAAAAAATTTACATTTTCATTTCAATTTCAATGATATTATTTTTTTTAACCATGCTTAAATAACACGGGTGGTAATCAGGGGAACTAGCTCGAAAATGAGTCAATGGAAATTTGTTCCCTCGACAAATCCGGGAACTCTCGAGCTAGCTCCATCACCAAGAAACTCGTAAACAAAGGTAGGTCTCGAAGAGTTTTATCACCATTTTTTTCTTTGTAAGCTATGTATAAAAAAATCCGTCAATGCAGTTCCACATAGAAATGATTTAACTTTGTACTCCGCTAGAATTTGCCATGGAAATTTGCAGCGCTGGAGTATGAATGAAACCCAAACTTTTTATCACGGACCGGACAAATTGTCAATTTATGTCATTACGGAGATTTTGGCCGACGATTTTTCATTATCCGTCAAAAGTACGCCCTTCACACCCACAGAAACAACATCCCTGGTGAAATGGAACATGGACAGTTTGAAATAAGCAAAAAAAATTTTGCCGTGATTACGTAACTTGCGACTTATTACGAAATTAGTGTCCGAGCTAGTCTTCTCGACAAGGAGCTAGTTCACTCGACATAAAAAAGAAAATGAAACATTCATCAGATTCGATGTCTTTCTATGGTCCCACCCAGGTTATCCAACTGGTTTCTTTACCACTGGCTAGTTGGGTAACAAGATGCTATGCCCCAAAGGCGTCCCCCAGTCGTTTCTCCCTGTTCGTTTCGCCCCCATTTTACACCCCTGTTTTGCCAACAGAGCCTGGTCTTTTCGCCCCCCTTAGTCATTTCGCCCACCTAGTTGCTTCGCCCCCTCCCATTTGGAGCGGATCAATGGATGTTGGATGGATGGATGGATGGATGGATGGATGGATGGATGGAATGATTGATGGATGGAAGGGTGCACAATAGAAAGGGATGAGTGGGTATTTGGAAGGATTGGTCAATTGGAGGACGGATGGACGAACGAACATATAGACGGACAGACAGACGGACGGATGGATGGATGGGTCGGTGGGTAGATGGATGGAAGGATGGATGGAAAAAGAGAGAAAATATATATGCACACAAATGTCAGTGTCGTGTAAAGGTTTGATTAAATAAATGAAGTATTTGATTCCTACCGGTAATCTTTTTGATGATTTTTGTTTCACTCAGAAATCACATATTGTTCCCGCAGGTGATCTGATTATTTTTAATAAACCTAAAGTCATCGTTTATACAAATTATGTTGTGCTGCAGTCCTAGGTACTACAAGTTTCTTGAAATCAGCCCACTGGTTCTAGAGAAGATTTTTAATGGTTTCACCATATATGGGCATGGTAACCATCTTGGTCATGTGACCCAGATGCCTTGAACAAACTATCGTTTCCCCTATACCCATAAATGCTCAACACAGTTTTCGACTAAATTGTTGAAAGATAAGATGGTGCTTATTAGTTGCTTAATATATCACAGACTGGAAGCCAGTCGTTACAGTGAATAGATCATGAGCGCGTAGCGCGAGTGATCACGGGCGCGTACCGCGAGTGATCTCTGCACTTGTGCCCGACAGACAGTGATCTATTAAGCAACTAATCACCTAACAACATGAATCTATGTCGATTAGGTATCCTGTCGGTGTGGTTCGAGCCTCTCTTGAGTCAAATATGGATGTCCTAGTTCTGCAATGGAAAGTCGCGTTCATAAACAGAGTCTAACAAATTTCGAAGTTTACGTCTGCATTTCTCTTGGAGCCCATAACTTCCATTTATGTTATAATACAAAATTGAAAATCGGTATGACGCTTACTCAGACCGTGACCTTTCTGTTCATGATACGATTGTCCCAGGGCCATGCTCCTGAGCGTGTCCGAGTGTCAGATGCCATTGCCCAAGAGTCCTAACCAGAGTCTAACAAACGTTAAAGTTAACGTTCGCGTTTCTCTTGGAGCCCATAATTCCCGTTTCTGTTATGCTACAAAGTTGAAATTTCGCATGACACTTACTCAGCCAAAGAACTTTCCGTTCATGATACAATTGCCCCTGGATGGGCCTTGGGGTAAAATTACATGATGATGATGATTTCGTGTTTAACGACGCGTCAACCCTCTTTGTGGGTCATAAGCTGTAAAATTACATAAAACGTAAAATTGACATATAGGCATTTGTATGGAAAACTCAAAATGTCTAATATTTTGAAAATAATTCAGCTCCCAACCCCTAAACCATATATATCATTGTTCCTTATGATAAGACTCTGTTTTATTTCACCAGGAATGTTGTTTCTATGGGTGTGAAGGGCGTACTTTTGACGGAAAATGAAAAGTCGTCGGCCAAAATCTCCGTAATGACATTAATTAACAATTTTTCAGGTCCGTAATAAAAAGTTTACTTTCATTCATACTCCAGCGCTGCAAATTTCCATGGCAAATTCTAGCGGAGTACAAAGTTAAATCATTTCTATGTGGAACTGCATTGCCGGATTTATTTTATAAATAGCTTACAAAGAAAAAAAATGGTGATAAAACTCTTCGAGACCTACCTTTGTTAGCCAGAGGTAAAGAAACCAGTTGGATAACCTGGGTGGGACCATAGAAAGACATCAAATCTGATGAACGTTTCATTTTCTTTTTTATGTCGAGTGAACTAGCTCCTTGTCGAGAAGACTAGCTCGGACAGTAATTTCGTCATAACTCGCAAGTTACGTAATCACTGCCATATTTTTTTGCTTATTTCACACTTTCCATGTTTCATTTCACCAGGGATGTTGTTTCTGTGGGTGTGAAGGGCGTACTTTTGACGGAAAATGAAAAATCTTCGGTCAAAATCTCCGTAATGACATAAATTGACAATTTTTCCGGTCCGTGATAAAAAGTTTGGGTTTCATTCATACTCCAGCGCTGCAAATTTCCATGGCAAATTCTAGCGGAGTACAAAGTTAAATCATTTCTATGTGGAACTGCATTGCCGGATTTTTTATAAATAGCTTACAAAGAAAAAAAATGGTGATAAAACTCTTCGAGACCTACCTTTGTTTACGAGATTCTTGGTGATGGAGCTAGCTCGAGAGTTCCCGGATGTGTCGAGGGAACAAATTTCCATTGACTCATTTTCGAGCTAGTTCCCCTGATTACCACCCGTGAATAAGCGAATTCTTTTTATGCTCCTGCCCATCGGGGCATGGAGAAATAGATTGGGCTGCATGGTGCTTCCACTCAGAGCTGAACGAACCACACATGGTATAAAACCTCTTAGAAGGATAATACAAGCCTGCCCAGGCAAAGTGGTGTTGAGTCAGACAGTCCCTGCATAAAAACCTGATTGGTTTGTCAGGGCGGTAGGGCTTGAGATGTCATCTCAATGTCAGGTAAATGTCCCACAAAATTAGAAGGCAAGTCTCCAAAATGACAGTGATGATGGGGACATAAAACCTAAATTCAAACATCTTTTCCTTCAACCCTTATCCTGCTATTCATGACAACCCTACGTTTGTAAGATCAGGAGCCAGTTGTTCAAAACTAACGATGTCGTTAGTTAACAAATCGTTTGATCATTTAATATGGCAAATATACTAATATTTTTGATGAAAAAAAAATGTGAGCAGCTTTTGCATATGCAAAAGCTGCTCACATTTTTACAGCAAAAATAAGAACATTTTAGGTATTAAACTTGCTTGACCACTAACGAGCTTATTAAGCTAACAAGGCTTTGAACAACTGGGCCTAGATGGAGATCTACACTGTTTGGCATGCAGTTTGTGAAATGATTCCATATAATTTTTCAAATAATCTGATTGGCTGAGAGCTGATTATGGGTGTGGCTTAATTAATATATTCAGCTGGATAAGGGTTAAGAGTAGACTCTATTGACAAGGGAGACAAAAAATATGTACAGTGATGCCTCCCTTGAAGGTGTAGTTTTTTTTCCTCTTAACCTTGTCCTACTGAATAAATTAATCAAGCCACACCCATTCCAGACTTTCAACCAATTAGATTATTTATTCCTATAAAGACACTGAAAATCCATATGCCCTGGGGCTAGTTTTGCAAAGCCACGTTAGCGTAACAAGCTTTTGATTTGTTTGATTTGAGGTTTAACATCCCCGTCAACACTGTAAAGGTCATTTTGGAGACGTTGCTTCCAATTTTGTGGGACTTTTACCTGACATTGAGATGAAATGACATCTCAAGCCCTATCGCCCAATGAAACCAAGAGGGTTTATTAGCATGGACGGTCCGCCTCGCACCGTGGTTCCTGGACAGGCTTAGATACTCTAAGCGGTTTACCAGTACTAGTGTGCAGGCCGGATTCAGCTCTGTGTGGAAGCATCATGCAGCCCATATATTTCTTCAAGCCCCTATGGGTGGGGGCCGAGCGTAACGAGCTTGATAGTGGTCATATTGTTAAGCATTCTAGCAAGTTCAATTTTCAATTTTCAAGTAAAATTTTGGTATTTTTGCTGAAAAAAATGTGCAAAAGCTGCTCACATTTTTTCAGCAAAAATATTAGTATTTTCACCATATTGAATGATCAAAGTTTTAACAATACGTAAGCTAACGATGTCGTTAGTTTTGAACAACTGGCCCCTGATGGACATCCAGGGACAGTTGTTCAAAGCATTGTTAGCTTAACAAGCTCGTGAGTGGACAAAATGTTAACTGCTCTTGTTAGTTAAATGTGTGATAAAATGGTCCATTTGCTAATTTATTTGCCACATTAAATGATTTTTGGTTGTTTGAGTTGAGGTTTTACGTCCCTGTCAACACAATTTAGGTCATTTTGGAGACGTTGCTTCCAATTATGTGGGATTTTCATCCGACATTGAGATGAAATGACATCTCAAGCCCTACTGCCCACAGAAACTGCTACGGTTTAAGGAGCAGTCCGACTCGCATCACTTTTCCTGGGCAGGCTTAGTAGACCTAAGTGGTTTACCAGTATTCAAATTCGGTCGGTTTCAGCTCTGCGTGGAATCACCATGCAGCCCATCTATTTCTCCAAGCCCCGATGGGCAGGGGTGACACATTAAATGATCAAAATTTCAATGATCTGTTAACTAATGTCGTTAGCTTTGAACAACTTAGCCTTTAGCTGTACTATAGCTACACTGTAAGGACGGAGCTTATCCTGTTTCAGCAGGACAACGATTAACCCCTAAAATGCCGATCACAACAATTATCGTCTGCTTTGTCATCTGTCAGTTACTTTAAAAGTCATTTTTTGCAAGCAGTGTGGACCCACATCAGACTGATCAGTCTGATCTGGGTCCACACTGTTGCCTTTATGAAAAAATATTTCTAAAACGTTTCCAAGAAGATTCAGAAGACGACATGAGCAGACGACATTTTCAGATGTAGTTTTTCTCCGCATTTTAAGGGTTAACATTTTAAAATACAGAATTTGTAGACTTTGCTGATACTGACTCTGCTGAATAATAAACACTATACTGTTAGTAGCTCTTTCACTTTTTCACATTTGAAAGCTCAAATGCCTAACTGCATCACTCACAATTAACAAATTTCATATTTTATCTGGGTCCAGTTGTTCAAATCAGACTTTCGGATGAGTCTTTGAACCGAGGTCCCGTCTCCGTATGACCTTAGCTGTTGGTGAGACGTAAAACTGAAACAGTCACTCACTCCAGTTGTTCAAAAACGAACAATGTCATTAGTTAACATACAGGTGACCCTCACTATAACGACAGTATATATTCCCTTACAATTTGTCGACATAGCGAATTTGCCACTATATAGCATCCCAATAAGAAGTAGTTTAACAGGTAATAAAGGACTTTATCATATGACGTCACGTCTGAGAGTGTAATAACGCCATGTAATATTTTCGATAATCCAATAGTGGATTAAATATGCAAATTAGCTAGATACATCCCGTAACGTTACATGTACGATGTCTCTAACGATGTCGCGTTAACTTATTGCGGAAAATTTACATTTTTGTAAAGAATCGTGAATATAATGCGTTTTAACTGCCATATGATACCGGTAAATAGAATCTTGCATTCTTGCCCATGAATTATTGCATTTATTAAACTCAGTGAGGAAAAGGGATAAAATGCTCGGCAGAGCCTCGCATTTTATCCCTTTTCCTCAACTCGTTTATTAAATTCAATAATACATGAGCACTCATGTAAAATCCTCTATTTTCCTTTAAATTACACCAAGAAACAAATGTTGTGGACATTTATTAGAATCGCCTCGCTGAGGCGATTCTAATAAATATCTGCAACATTTGTTCAAATGTTGTGGACATGTTAGAATTGCCTCGCAGAGGCAATTCTAATAAATATCCACGACATTTGTTTCTTGGTTTTGTTTGTTTGTTTGCATTGGGGGTTTAATGGCCCAGACAACACTATTTAGGTCATTTTTGAGCCGGTAAGTTTACTTATCCACACTTTTCCTGGGCAGGCTTATACGTAAGCAGTTAACCAGTACAGTGCACATTCTTTCGCCAGAAATGGACACATGCCCTTCTTGAATCAGTGGAAGGGAGAGAAAGACCTTAGAAAAGATTTCATAATCAACCTCCATGAAAGAATATTGCCGACTCCGGCAGGTATCGAACCCGTGTCCTCCTGATCACCAGTCAGACGCGCATTTGTTTCTTGGAGTATTAAACCATTACAACATTCATTAATTGTCTCATTCTGAGTTAAGGATTCCTTCCATTGAACTATCGTTATAAAGAGATTTGTCGTTATTTCGAATGTTGGTATAAAGAGGGTTGACTGTATTATAAAAACTGCAATTATTGTGACAAATATGCTAACAGTAAACAGTTTGACAACTACATGTAACGAGTTTGTTAAGCTACTGATACTTTGAACAACTGGTCCCTGGACTCATGTACAACTTATCACATAACAAGAGTGTATTTTCAAGTACAGACTACATGTACATCATGAAAACATGCCTATATAAATTTGATCCCCTTGAACCCCACTTTTATAGAGTAAAACTGGGGTTTACAGGGGTAAACCTTATTTTTCTTATTTCTACTCTAAAATATAGATTGTGAGTACTTGTTAGAACCGCCTTGATGTGGAAGTTCCCACAATCTATATTTTGAGCAGATATAAAAAAAATATCACACCGTTTTGTCTTAAAATTTTTGTGTTGTTTTTTTTTGGTGATAAAGTTTACAATGTATTTGCATAGGCATGTTTTCAAAATGCTTGGTGCTTATCAATAGTTTCTCTTTTCCTATTTCACATTATGATAACATATCAGATGTTAGGGAGGTATGAAAGAAAGCACTATGTCACACGGATAATATCCGTGTGACATAGTGCTTTCTTTCATACCTCCTAAACGTTCATTTTTCTGATGAAAAGTTTTGATATATTTCTTATTCATGCTCAAAACAGTTTTTGGGCACTTGTTAGAACCGCCAATGAGGCGGTTCTAACGAGTACCAACAACCTATGTCTTGGAGCAGAAATAAGAGAAATAGTGTATACCCCTGTAAACCCTAGTTTTCTACACATAAAGTGGGGCTTTACAGGGACTTCTTACCATAATGATTAAGGCCCAGTTGTTCAAATTAACGACATCATTGGTTAACATTCCTTTAAAACTTGGATGATTAAATATGGATATACGCTAACATTTGTTGAAAATGTAAAAAAAAAAAAAAAACAATGTGAGTAGCTTTTACAACGGGAAAGCTACTGATGTTTTTGCAGAAAAAATACCAGTTCCCAGATATTGTACTTGCTAGAAAACTCAACATTTCGGCCACTTAACCCTTAAGATGCCGAGAAAAACTACATCTGAAAATATCGCATGCTAATATTTTTTTTGCAAACTTTTTAAACATATTTTTGCCTTGAGGAGCAATCTGATTTGGGTCCATACTGTTTGCAAAAATGACTTTTAAAGTAAGCAGCAGACGTCAAAGCAGACGACGACTGTCGTGATTGGCATTTTATAGGTTAAAAGCTAAACCATGCTGAACAACTGGATCCTTGACTCGGACGAAACAAATATCACCGAAACTAAACCTACAAACTCTCATCAGAAGTGCCCGAGTGTTTGTGCCCATATGTTTAGACAACATTTAAATCAAGTGCCTTCCTTCCCCAGCAATTAAACTGTCATTTAACACAAAAATAACTACATGTATAAAGTTGTACATCAAACTAAAGGTAATTTCACTTTTTTTAACAAGGATAATTGCCAATTCATTTTTTTTTCTCAAATGACTGGGTCTCTGTTTACATATGTTTGCCGGTTTGTAGAATTTCTTTATTCCACAAACTATTTTGGCATATGGAAAATGGCACAAAAAATGAAATGTCTTTGCAATAGGAATAACTTGAAAATGGTGAGAAAGATAGTACATTTCTTATTTAAGACAGTCTACCCAAATTTTCATTCACAATTTCATTTTAGATTCTTATGACTTGGTGCTGTCAAAAACATGACAGGTTTTATTTTTACACTACAACCACTTCTTCACCATGTTCAGAAATGGAAGAAAATGAATTTTGCATAAAAACAGTGCTATATACATGTATCTCAAAAATGAAAATAAAACTGAAAATAAGTACATGTATCTTGCATAATCAAAGACAATACTAAGAAGTTGAAAGCTGATTAACCCATAAAATGCCAATCACGACTATTGTCGGCTGCTTTGCTGTCTGCCGGTTACCTTAAAAAGTATTTTTTGCAACAGTGTGGACCCAGATCAGACTGCTCCTATAGGAGCAGTGTAATCCGGGCCCATACTGTAATCCTGTATGCAAAAATATTTTTAAAAAGTTTGAAAAAACAAGAGGGCCCAATGGCCCTATATCGCTCACATGTGTACCAGAAAATCATTAGTGTAGGAGACCACTTGACATTGCTACATACTAAATATCTAAGCTCAGGCAAAGCAGTGTCCATGCTTATAAACCCAACTGGTTTCATTGGGCGACAGGGCTTGAGATGTAATTTCATCTCAATGTCGGGTAAAAGTCCCACAAAATTGGAAGAGACATCTCCAAAATGACCTATACAGTGTTGTCGGGGATGTAAAACCTCAAATCAAACAAAATCTGTGCCTTATGGTTTTGGAGAAAAAGATTTTTTTAAGTTTTTTCCAGTATAAGTCTATAGAAGTTAATGAGCCCTAGGGCTTGGCCAATTTTGACCCAAAGGGCACGGTTGGCAGGATTTATGTAGGCGACCATTTTGTGTTGCTATAAACTAAATATCTAAGGTCTGTACTTCATGGTTTCAAAGAAGATGTTTGAAGCTTTTTTCCATTATAAGTTTGTTGGAGTTAAGGGGCCACAGGATTTGGACCCCAGGGGCATGATTGGCAGGATTCATGTAGGCGACCACTCGACATTGCTACATGCTAAATACCTAAGCTCTGTGACTTATGGTTTCAGAGAAGAAGATTTTTTTTCCCCATTTTAAGTTGTTTTTTTTTCTTTTCTTTTTTTTTTTTTATTATTATAAGGGCCCTGTGGTTTCAGAGAAGAAGATTTTTGAAGTTTCTCCAATTGTAAGTCTATGGAAGCTAAAGAACCCTGGGGTGGGGCCAATTTGGATCCCAGGGGCATAACTGGTAGGATTTATGTAGGTGGCCACTTTACGTTGCTACATACTAAAAATCTAAGCTCTGGGCCTTATGGTTTCATAGAAGAAGATTTTTTAAGTTTTTTTCCTTTATACCGGTAAGTCTATTGGAGGTGATGAGCTCAGGCGTGGCCAATTTTGACCCCAGGGGCAGGGTTATCAGGATTTATGTAGCTGGCTATTTTATGTTGCTAGATACTAAATATCTAAGTTCTGTGCTTCACAGTTTCGAAGAAAAAGATTTTTTAAGCTTTTTTCTTTTATGAGTCTATGGGAGCTAAGGGGCCCCCGAGGCGTGGCCCATTTGGACCCCAGGGGCATGATTAGCAGGAAATATGTAGGTGACCACTTGCCGTTGCTACATGCTAAATATCTAAGCTCTGGGCCCTGTGGTTTCAGAGAAGAAGATTTTTGAATTTTTTTTTCCATTATAAGACTGGGAGCTAAGGGGCCCAGGGCGTGGCCCATTTGGACCCCGACGGGCATGATTGGCAGGATTTATGTAGGTGACCACTTGCTTTTGCTACATGCTAAATATCTAAGCTCTGGGCCCTGTGGTTTCAGAGAAGAAGATTTTTGAAGTTTTTTTTCCATTATGAGTCTATAGGAGCTAAGGGGCCCTGGGGCGTGGCCCTTTAGGACCCCAGGGGCATGATTGGCAGGAATTATGTAGGTGACCACTTGCCGTTGCTACATGCTAAATATCTAAGCTCTGGGCAATGTGGTTTCAGAGAAGAAGATTTTTTAAGCTTTTTTCCATTATGAGTCTATGGGAGCAAAGGGGCCCCGGCACGTGGCCCATTTGGAACCCAGGGGCATGATTGGCAGGAATTATGTAGGTGACCAATTGCCGTTGCTACATGCTACATATCTAAACTCTGGGCCCTGTGGTTTCAGAGAAGAAGATTTTTGAAGCTTTTTTTTTTTCCATTATGAGTCTATGTGAGCTAAGGGGACCCAGGGCTAGCCCATTTGGACCCTAGGGGCATGATTGGCAGGATTTATGTAGGTGACCACTTGCCGTTGCTACATGCCAAATACCTCAGCTCTGGGCCCTGTGGTTTCAGAAAAGAAGATTTTTGAAGCTTTTTTCCATTATGAGTCTATAGGAGCTAAATGGCCCCGGGGCATGGCCGTTTGGACCCCAGGGGCATGATTGGCAGAATTATGTAGGTGACCACTTTCCGTTGCTACATGCTAAATATCTAAGCTCTGGGCCCTGTGGTTTCAGAGAAGAAGATTTTTGAATCTTTTTCCATTATGAGTCTATGGGAACTAAGGGGCCCCGGGGCGTGGCCCTTTTGGACCCCACAGGCATGATTGGCAAGATTTATGTAGGTGACCACTTGCCATTGCTACATGCTAAATATCTAAGCTCTGGGCCCTCTGGTTTCAGAGAAGAAGATTTCTGAAGCTTTGTTTTCCATTATGAGTCTATAGGAGCTAAGGGGCCCGGGGCATGGCCCTTTTGGACCCCAGGGGCATGATTGGCAGGAATTATGTAGGTGACCACTTGCCGTTGCTACGTGCTAAATATCTCAGCTCTGGGCACTGTGGTTTCAGAGAAGAAGATTTTTTAAGCTTTTTTCCATTATGAGTCTATGGGAGCAAAGGGGCCCCGGCGCGTGGCCAATTTGGAACCCAGGGGCATGATTGGCAGGAATTATGTAGGTGACCAATTGCCGTTGCTACATATCTAAACTCTGGGCCCTGTGGTTTCAGAGAAGAAGATGTTTGAAGCTTTTTTTTTCCATTATGAGTCTATGTGAGCTAAGGGGCCCCAGGGCTAGCCCATTTGGACCCTAGGTGCATGATTGGCAGGATTTATGTAGGTGACCACTTGCCGTTGCTACATGCCAAATACCTCAGCTCTGGGCCCTGTGGTTTCAGAGAAGAAGATTTTTGAAGCTTTTTTCCATTATGAGTCTATAGGAGCTAAAGGGCCCCGGGGCATGGCCGTTTGGACCCCAGGGGCATGATTGGCAGAATTATGTAGGTGACCACTTTCCGTTGCTACATGCTAAATATCTAAGCTCTGGGCCCTGTGGTTTCAGAGAAGAAGATTTTTTAATCTTTTTCCATTATGAGTCTATGGGAACTAAGGGGCCCCGGGGCGTGGCCCTTTTGGACCCCACAGGCATGATTGGCAAGATTTATGTAGGTGACAACTTGCCATTGCTACATGCTAAATATCTAAGCTCTGGGCCCTGTGGTTTCAGAGAAGAAGATTTTTGAAGCTTTGTTTTCCATTATGAGTCTATAGGAGCTAAGGGGCCCGGGGCATGGCCCTTTTGGACCCCAGGGGCATGATTGGCAGGAATTATGTAGGTGACCACTTGCCCTTGCTACGTGCTAAATATCTAAGCTCTGGGCACTGTTGTTTCAGAGAAGAAGATTTTTTAAGCTTTTTTCCATTATGAGTCTATGGGAGCAAAGGGGCCCCGGCGCGTGGCCAATTTGGAACCCAGGGGCATGATTGGCAGGAATTATGTAGGTGACCAATTGCCGTTGCTACATTCTAAATATCTAAACTCTGGGCCCTGTGGTTTCAGAGAAGATTTTTGAAGCTTTTTTCCATTATGAGTCCATGGGAGCTAAGGGGCCCCGGGGCGGGGCGCATTTGGACCCTAGGGGCATGATTGGCAGGATTTATGTAGGTGACCACTTGCCGTTGCCTCATGCAAAATACCTCAGCACTGGGCCCTGTGGTTTCAGAGAAGATTTTTGAAGCTTTTTTCCATTATGAGTCTATAGGAGCTAAAGGGCCCCGGGGCGTGGCCCGTATGGAGCCCCAGGGGCATGATTGGCAGGAATTATGTAGGTGACCACTTGCCGTTGCTACATGCTAAATATCTAAGCTCGTGGCCCTGTGGTTTCCGAGAAGAAGATTTTTGAAGCTTTTTGTTCCATTTTGAGTCTATGGGAGAGAAGGGGCCCCGGGGCGTCGCCTATTTGGAACCCAGGGGCATGATTGGCAGGAATTATGTAGGTGACCACTGGCCGTTGCTACATGCTAAATTTCTAAGCTCTGGGCCCTGTGGTTTCAGAGAAGAAGATTTTTGAAGCTTTTTTTCCATTATGAGTCTATGGGAGCTAAGGGGCCCCGGGGTGTGGCCAATTTGGACCCCAGGGGCATGATTGGCAGGATTTATGTAGGTGACCACTTGCCGTTGCTACATGCCAAATACCTCAGCACTGGGCCCTGTAGTTTCAGAGAAGAAGATTTTTGAAGCTTTTTTCCATTATGAGTCTATAGGAGCTAAAGAGCCCCAAGGGCATGGTTGTCAGGAATTATGTAGGTGACCACTTGCTGTTGCTACATGCTAAATATCTTAGCTCTGGGCCCTGTGGTTTCTGAGAAGAAGATTTTTGAAGCTTTTTGTTCCATTTTGAGTCTATGGGAGCGAAGGGGCTCCGGGGCGTGGCCAATTTGGACCCCAGGGGCATGATTGGCAGGAATTATGTTGGTGACCACTGGCCGTTAATACATGCTAAATATCTAAGCTCTGGGCCCTGTGGTTTCAGAGAAGAAGATATTTAAATTTTTTCCCATTGTAAGTCTATGGGAGCTATATGTTGCCATGGCAACCAGAATTCCAATCTGATCAGCCCAAAAACCTTATGCAGCCTTTCCCCCTACCTGATTATGCTTCTCATGAAATTTGATCAAGATTGACCATGGGGTATTAGAGATATACTTATTTGAAATTGTTTACGGACGGACGGACGCACGCACTGACGCACGCACGACGGACGACGGACAAAAAGTGATCACAAAAGCTCACCTTGTCACTACGTGACAGGTGAGCTAAAAATCAGCAGACGACATAAGCATACGACATTTTCATATGTAGTTTTTCTCGGCGTCTTAAGGGTTAACAGAATTTGTGAAAAACTAAGATAGTCATATACATTATTCACCCCAGTATTTAGACAACTCAATTAACAAAAAAAATAGTGTTGACAGCCTCAATTCAAACAAACAATTCTTAACTATACTTGTTCTTAAATTTGAACAAGTGCAATTAACTATCCGACATTGTATCTAAAAATAGCTGGATGAGTCTCAGACAGTGTAGACTCTGATGCATTCTGTGGCATTTCTTCTGGGTCTACAATGTGTGCTCAGGCCTGCCTGCCTGAATGCATACAGCAAATGACATAATTGTTCAAAAATTTGAACAAGTGCAATTAACTATCTGACAATGTATCAGAAAAAAGCTGGGTGAGTCTCCGACTCATGGATGAGTCTTAGACCCTCATGCTCAGGCCTGCCTGTCTGAATGCATACGGCAAATGACATACTTGTTCAAAAATTTGAACAAGTGCAATTAACTATCCGACAATGTATCTGAAACAAGAGGGCCCAATGGCCCTATATCGCTCACCTGTGTACAAGAAAATCATTAGTGCAGGAGACCACTTGACATTGCTACATACTAAAAAACTAAGCTCAGGCAAAGCGGTATCCATGCTTATAAACCCAACTGGTTTCATTGGGCGACAGGGCTTGAGATGTAATTTCATCTCAATGTTGGGTAAAAGTCCCACAAAATTGGAAGAGACATCTCCAAAATGACCTATACAGTGTTGACAGGGATGTAAAACCTCAAGTCAAAGAAAATCTGTGCCTTATGGTTTTGGAGAAAAAGATTTTTTTAATTTGTTCCAGTATAAGTCTATAGGAGCTAATGAGCCCTGGGGCTTGGCCAATTTTGACCCAAAGGGCCAGTTGGCAGGATTTAAGTAGGCGACCATTTTGTGTTGCTATATACTAAATATCTAAGGTCTGTACTTCATGGTTTCAAAGAAGATGTTTGAAGCTTTTTTCCATATTAAGTTTGTTGGAGTTAAGGGGCCACAGGATTTGGACCCCAGGGGCATGATTGGGAGAATTCATGTAGGCGACCACTCAACATTGCTACATGCTAAATACCTAAGCTCTGGGACTTATGGTTTCAGGGAGAAAATTTTTTTCCCCAATTTAAATTTTTTTTTTTTCATTATAAGGGCCCTGTGGTTTCAGAGAAGAAGATTTTTGAAGTTTCTCCAATTGTAAGTCTATGGAAGCTAAAGAGCCCTGGGGTGTAGCCAATTTGGATCCCAGGGGCATAACTGGCAGGATTTATGTAGGTGGCAACTTGACGTTGCTACATACTAAAATTCTAAGCTCTGGGCCTAATGGTTTCAAGTTTTTTTTCCATTATAAGTCTATTGGAGGTGATGAGCTCGGGTGTGGCCAATTTTGACCCCAGGGGCAGGGTTATCAGGATTTATGTAGCTGGCTATTTCATGTTGCTAGACACTAAATATCTAAGTTCTGTGCTTCAAAGTTTCTGAGAAGAAGATTTTTGAAGGTTTTTTCCATTATGAGTTTATGGGAGCTAAGGGGCCCCGGGGTGTTGCCCATTTGGACCCCAGGGGCATGATTAGCAGGAAATATGTAGGTGACCACTTGCCGTTGCTACATGCTAAATATCTAAGCTCTGGGCCCTGTGGTTTCAGAGAAGAAGATTTTTGAGGTTGTTTTTTTTCCATTATGAGTCTATGGGAGCAAAGAGGGTCCCAGGGTGTGGCCCATTTGGACCCCAGGGGCATGATTGGCAGGCTTTATGTAGGTGACCACTTGTCATTGCTACATGCTAAATATCTAAGCTCTGGGCCCTGTGGTTTCAGAGAAAAAGATTTTTGAAGCTTTTTTCCATTATGAGTCTATGGGAGCTAAGGGGCCCCGGGGTGTGGCCCATTTGGTCCCCACGGGCATGATTGGCAGGATTTATGTAGGTGACCACTTGCCATTGCTACATGCTAAATATCTAAGCGCTGGGCCCTGTGGTTTCAGAGAAGAAGATTTTTGAAGCTTTTTTTTTCCATTATGAGTCTATAGGAGCTAAGGGGCCCCGGGAAATGGCCCTTTTGGACCCCAGGGGCATGATTGGCAGGAATTATGTAGGTGACCACTTGCCATTGCTATGTGCTAAATATCTAAGCTCTGGGCGCTGTGGTTTCAGAGAAGAGGCATGATTGGCAGGAATTATGTAGGTGACCACTTGCCATTGCTATGTGCTAAATATCTAAGCTCTGGGCGCTGTGGTTTCAGAGAAGAAGATTTTTGAAGCTTTTTTTCCATTATGAGTCTATGGGAGCTAAGGGGCCCCGGCGAGTGGCCCATTTGGACCCTAGTGGCATGATTGGCAGGATTTATGTAGGTGACCACTTGCTGTTGCTACATGCTAAATATCTTAGCTCTGGGCCCTGTGGTTTCAGAGAAGAAGATTTTTGAAGCTTTTTTCCATTATGAGTCAATAGGAGCTAAAGGGCCCCGGGCTTTGCCCGTTTGGACCCCAGGGGCATGATTGGCAGGAATTATGTAGGTGACCAGTTGCCATTGCTACATGCTAAATATCTAAGCTCTGGGCCCTGTGATTTCAGAGAAGCAGATTTTTGAAGCTTTTTGTTCCATTATGAGTCTATGGGAGCAAAGGGGCCCCGGGGTGTCGCCCATTTGGAACCCAGGGGCATGATTGGCAGGAATTATGTAGGTGACCACTGGCCATTGCTACATGCTAAATATCTAAGCTCTGGGCCCTGTGGTTTCAGAGAAGAAGATTTTTGAAGCTTTTTTTCCATTATGAGTCTATGGGAGCTAAGGGGCCCCAGGGTGTGGCCAATTTGGACCCCACGGGCATGATTGGCAGGAATTATGTAGGTGACCACTTGCCGTTGCTACATGCCAAATATCTCAGCTCTGGGCCCTGTGGTTTTAGAGAAGAAGATTTTTGAAGCTTTTTTCCATTATGAGTCTATACGAGCTAAAGGGCCCCGGGGCTTTGCCCGTTTGGACCCCAGGGGCATGATTGGAAGGAATTATGTAGGTGACCACATGCCATTGCTACATGCTACATATCTAAGCTCTGGGCCCTGTGATTTCCGAGAAGCAGATTTTTGAAGCTTTTTGTTCCATTATGAGTCTATGGGAGCGAAGGGGCCCCGGGGTGTTGCCCATTTGGAACCCAGGGGCATGATTGGCAGGAATTATGTAGGTTACCACTGGCCGTTGCTACATGCTAAATATCTAAGCTCTGGGCGCTGTGGTTTCATAGAAGAAGATTTTTGAAGCTTTTTTTCCATTATGAGTCTATGGGAGCTAAGGGGCCCCAGGGTGTGGCCAATTTGGACCCCACGGGCATGATTGGCAGGAATTATGTAGGTGACCACTTACCGTTGCTACATGCCAAATATCTCAGCTCTGGGCCCTGTGGTTTCAGAGAAGAAGATTTTTTAAGCTTTTTATTCCATTATGAGTCTATGGGAGCGAAGGGGCCCTGGGGCGTGGCCAATTTGGACCCCAGGGGCATGACTGGCAGGAATTATGTAGGTTACCACTGGCCGTTGCTACATGCTAAATATCTAAGCTCTGGGTCCTGTGGTTTCAGAGGAGAAGATATTTTAATTTTTTCCCATTGTAAGTCTATGGGAGCTATATGTTGCCATAGCAACCAGAATTCCAATCTGATCAGCCCAAAAACCTAATGCAGCCTTTCCCCCTACCTGATGATGCTTCTCATGAAATTTGATCAAGATTGACCATGGGGTATTAGAGATATACTTATTTGAAATTGTTTACGGACGGACGCACTGACGGACGCACGCACGACGGACAAAAAGTGATCACAAAAGCTCACCTTGTCACTACGTGACAGGTGAGCTAAAAAGCTGGGTGAGTCTCCGACTCATGGATGAGTCTGAGACCCTCATGCTCAGGCCTGCCTGTCTGAATGCATACGGCAAATGACATACTTGTTCTGAAATTTGAACAAGTGCAATTAACTATCCGACAATGTATCTGAAAATAGCTGGGTGAGTCTCCGACTCATGGATGAGTCTCAGACCCTCATGCTCAGGCCTGCCTGTCTGAATGCATACAGCAAATGACATACTTGTTCTGAAATTTGAACAAGTGCAATTAACTATCCGACAATGTATCTGAAAATAGCTGGGTGAGTCTCAGTCTCATGGATGAGTCTGAGACCCTCATGCTCAGGCCTGTCTGTCTGAATGCATACAGCAAATGACATACTTGTTCTGAAATTTGAACAAGTGCAATTAACTATCCGACAATGTATCTGAAAATAGCTGGGTGAGTCTCCGACTCATGGATGAGTCTCAGACCCTCATGCTCAGGCCTGCCTGTCTGAATGCATACAGCAAATGACATACTTGTTCTGAAATTTGAACAAGTGCAATTAACTATCCGACATTGTATCTGACAATAGCTGGGTGAGTCTCAGTCTCAGACTCATGGATGAGTCTCAGACTCTGATGCTTGAATGCATACGGCAAATGACATACTTGCTCCAAAATTTGAACAAGTGCAATTAACTATCCGACAATGTATCTGAAAATAGCTGGGTGAGTCTCCGACTCATGGATGAGTCTCAGACCCTGATGCTCAGGCCTGTCTGTCTGAATGCATACGGCAAATGACATACTTGCTCCAAAATTTGAACAAGTGCAATTAACTACGCGAAATTGTATCTAAAAATAGCTGGATGAGACTCATGGATCTCAGACCCTGATGCTCAGGCCTGTCTGTCTGAATGCATACGGCAAATGACATACTTGCTCCAAAATTTGAACAAGTGCAATTAACTACGCGAAATTGTATCTAAAAATAGCTGGATGAGACTCATGGATCTCAGACCCTGATGCTCAGGCCTGTCTGTCTGAATGCATACGGCAAATGACATACTTGCTCCAAAATTTGAACAAGTGCAATTAACTACGCGAAATTGTATCTAAAAATAGCTGGATGAGACTCATGGATCTCAGACCCTGATGCTCAGGCCTGTCTGTCTGAATGCATACGGCAAATGACATACTTGCTCCAAAATTTGAACAAGTGCAATTAACTATCTGACATTGTATCTAAAAATAGCTGGATGAGTTTCAAACTCATGGATGAGTCTCTGACCCTGATGAGACACAGCATTCTGTGGCATTTCTTCTGGGTCTACACTGTGTGCTTAGGCCTGCAAGTGTGAATTCATACAGCAAATGGCGCTGCAATATTTTGAAAATGAAGTCAGTGACCCCCAATTTTATTTTGCATTTCCATTGATCAGAAGTTTCATTGTATGAGTCATTATTTTTTTTACCATGGCATTCCCCACTTATGAAACCTATTTATACTGGTAGACTTCTGTTGGACAAGTCCATTTGTCATATACTGCAAGGGGTGTCAGGCCTATTTTTTTTTTTTTTTATTCTATTTTAGACAGAAATTCTGTTAGCAAATAGGGCTGGCCATGATCAGACGCCACATTCTGCGGCGTCTGATATGGGCCTGCACATTTTGCCAAGGTACCCCTTTAGGGGTTTCCTGCATGCAATGGGTTAATGTATTTTATTGTATTTTCTTGCACACCACTGTGACACCAGACAAGGAAATCCTTGATTTTACCCGGGGATAGAAATTTATGTTCTGACCCTGGTGTTCCGACCCCAAATCGAATATAATCACGTGTTTGATAAATGCACTGGTTGATTACAACCTCATGTGCGGCGGCGTCATGCATGATGTCACTAGACATTCCTGTTGTGTCATCAAAAAATGGCGGACGTCGGTAACTGAAGTGACAGCAGCATTAAAAATTCGCAATAGAAATGGAAGGTATGCAAGAAAAAGAATCCAATATGGGTGTGAGGGGTGGATAGAAAAATCCTCGTGATGCCGGACAGTGTCCCTCGGGACGGATTTTTCCAATCCACCCCTCACACCCATATAAGATTCTTATACTCTGAACTTATTGAGATGCCCCTAGCCAATAAGATGCCAATCACAACAACTGCCATCTGCTGTGTCATCTGCGTGTAACTTTAAAAGTCATTTTCACAGTGCTGACCTTGATCATACTGCTCCACTTGGAGAGGTCTGATTTGGGTCCACACTGTTTGCCTCTATGCAAAAAGGTTTGAAATGTTTGCAAGATTACGCAGCAGACGACATTTTCTGATGCAGATTTTCATGGCATCTTAAGGGTTAGTATTAGTATCATTTTCGATGTAGGCATGATTGGGGGTCACTTCAACATTAACATATCTTTTGTCATCATCACCAGACAACAAAGATACTCATTTGTTGTTTTTTTTGCTAGCTTTCCGAGAATGTTTCTCGTTAATATATGTAAACAAATTCTGATTGGATTTGCATACCAGTTTTAGCTTGGGAATGGCAATATACCGAATTTGGAAAAATATTACTGTACCGTAATGACACCAAGTATGGGAAGAAAATCATTTACACTTGAATACTGTATTCACTGTATGTATTTGGTTTGTTTAAGTTTTACGTCATAGCAACAGCTGAGGTCAAACAGAGACGGGACCTCGGTTTAATGACTCATCTGAAAATCTGGAGAAGCCCGGGATCGATCCTGCAACCCCTGGTTTACTAGGCCAGTAGCTTAACCACTACACCATGGAGGCTTCTCTGTATGTATATGGACAGACAGGCCTGAGCAAACAGTGTAGACCTAGATGAGATGCCACAGAATCCAGCTATTTTTAGACCAAACATTGTGTACTCAATTGTTTGTACTTGTAATAATTTTTTTAAAAGGTCAATAAGGAGATGAGTTGTCCAAATACTTAGGGTAAATACTGTACCTGTATTTAAGGGGAATGGGAACACTTTCAGGGGAAGCAACTCCTGCAAAAGTATATTTGTCTCCCATGTCAACAGGGGTCAACTCTTAAAGGAAAGAATTTGCTCCTGAGGAGCAAATTCTTTCCTTTAAGAGCTGACCCCCTTTTCAGGGGGACAGAGTTTATAGAGAAGCGAACAGGAAGTCCCGAAAGTTGTCTCCCTTTGAAAAAAATGGCGGAAAAATCTGCCAGGTGTTCCCATTCCCCTTAAGAGAACTCTCTTAATAACAAATCTAAAGCAGAACTTGGCATCTCAGTTGTCAACTAAGCAAGGCCAGAACCCACAGCAGTCGGAGACATAATGGCACCCATACACATCATGTTAACGAATCTATGTAATAAACACCCCTCTAAACACCACTTTATAGAGAGAAAACTGGGTTTACAGGGTAAACATTATTTTTCTTATTTCTGTTCCAAGACCTATTACATTGTGAAGGCTGTAGGTACTCGTAAGAACCGTCTCAATGAGGCAGTTCTAACAAGCACTCAATACCTATGTTTGGAGCATATATAAGAAAAATATCACAATTTTTATCAGAAAAATGACCGTTTTAAAGGTATGAAAGAATGCACTATATCACACGGGTGTGTTGTCACAATGAAAGAAATATAGCACAATTAATGTATACAAATACATTTTAACCTCTTTATTGCACTGTTAATGGGGTCCAAAGCAGAAACTGTGTTAGTTAACTGTTAAAACAGCCCTATTATATCCAATTAAAAATATATAGACTATATAAATTTTCTATATAATCTACACATTTTTGGGATGGTCATTTTGGGATGGTCATTTTTCTATATAATCTATACATTTTTGGGATCCATCTTGAAAATGTGTTATATCCATAACCGTGTTATAACGAACCAGGTTATAATGAGGTTGTGGTGTAAATGGTGAAACTTCAGTTACTCAAACATGGATAGCTTGTTTACCTTGGCTAATTCAAACAAGCTTTGGTAGAGAATTCTCCCCATGGCTCCAGATATCTATATATGAATATTTTAAGGAGGTATTCCGGTTTTTACATTTAACCCATAAAATGCCAGCCACGACCACTGTAATCAGCTTTGTCGTCTGCTGTTTACTTTAAAAGTCATTTTTGCAAACAGTGTGGACCCAAATCAGACTGCTCCTCTAGGAGCAGTCTGATTTGGATAAACACTGTTTGCCTATAAGCAAAAATATTTTTTTAAAACGTTTGCAAAAATATTCTGCAGACATAACCAGACGACATTTTCAGATGTAGTTTTTCTCAGCATCTTGAGGGTTAACAAGTATGTTATGTGTACTCAATGAGGAGATTCAAATGAGTATACACAACATATTTTTATATAGAAAATTGTCAACCCAATGTATGTGGGGAAACCCCTAAACGGGTATCTTGGCAAACAGTGCAGCTCCAGATCAGACGCTGCAGAACGCGCCGTCTGATCTGGACCTGCACTATTTGCTAACAGGACTTTCCAGCAAAAACAGGATACAAGCAACACACCTTATATGACAAATGGACTTGTCAAACATATAGCAATGGAAGAGTCCACTAGCATACAATGGGTTAAGATAGCCTTTATATAGTGATCCCCATTTTGCCTCAAGACCCGACACTATGATTAAACCTCAGTAGTTCAAACTAACCCCTATCTCAAACTAATTTCCATGGTCCAAAATATATTTCCTACAATTTACATGTACAAAAGATATTTGAGCCAACATTTCCTACAATTTACATGTACACCCAGCAAAGAATCAGATCAGCCTGCACATCCATACAGTCTGACCAGAGACTTCTCTTGTTGCATGAAGGAGCATTTGGTCCTTAGCTATCCTTAAGAGAACGAAGACTCCGATCAGACTGAACAGATGTGCAGGCTGATCAGTCTTAGTTGGGCAGACATATAAATTGTAGGAGATGCTGTGCCCCAGCTCAATTTCGAGGTACTGAAGTTTGACTGTACACGGTAAACAGCTAATTTATTTGTTCAAAGTTATATAGTTCAGTTCAGTGTTCGAGTTTTACGTTTCACCAACAGCTAAGGTCATACGGAGACGGGACCTCGATTTAAAGACTCCTCTGTAAGTCTGGAGAAGCCCGAGATTGATCCTGCAATCGCTGGTTTACAAGGGGAGTAGCATAACCACTCCACCATGGAGGCTTCAAAAGTGATATAGTAAATAATATTTTCATAATATAAAATATAAGAAATATTAGTGTTGAGGTTTTACTTCCCCATCAACATGAGGTCATTTTGGAGATGTTGCTGCCGATTTTGAGGGACTTTTACACGACACTGAGATGAAATGACATCTCAAGCTCAACCACCCAAATAAAACACTAGAGATTTATGAGCTGACTGACTTGCATCACTTTTCTTGGGCAGGCTTAGACTTAGACAGTTTACCTGTACTCACTTTTGCTTGGTTTCAGCTCTGCGCGAAAGTACCATGCAGCCTAATCTATTTCTTCATGTCCGCTTATAAGCAAAGGTTTTGTTTGTTTGTTTGATTTGAGGTTTAACGTCCCCGTCAACACTGTATAGATGTTATTTTGGAGATGTTGCTTCCAATTTTCTGGGACTTTACCCGACACTGAGATGAAAGGACATCTCAAGCCCTGTCGCCCAATGAAACCAATAGGGTTTATAAGCATGGACTTGCACCGCTTTGCCTGGGCAGCAGTTGATCAGTACTCGTGTGCGGTTGGTTTCAGCTCTGCGTGGAAGCATCATGCAGCCCATCTATTTCTTCAAGCCTCGATGGGCGGGGGCCGTATAAGCAAGGGTAAGTAACTTTTACATTTTTTTTTTTTTTGCATTTTTTCTACTTCTAGAGCCAAACAACGGCTCAAATCTCTACAGACCATACAAATTTGTATTGCATAAGATGTGTACTTCAAATAGTTTTAGTTCTTTAGTACATGTGTATTTTACAATAATGGCTGTTTTCCTTAAACCCATTTCAGGCAGGAAACCCCAAAACAGGTACCCTGGCAAACAGTGCAGGTCCTGATCAGATGCCGCAGAACGCGAAATACTCATCTTATGCAATACAATTTTTAATGACAGATTCCATCTGTCTATTCTTGCTGTGCTGCACGTTTAAAGTAATTCAGGCTTTTTCTTCCGGCTTTGACCGCCATAGAAATATGAGTCCGCACAAAATGTAGTTGGGTCTGGCGCAGTAATCCAAATTGTACAAGTGTATTAGTTATCCTGTAAGCGTAATACAAACTTTTGAAGCAGACCACTTGACGATTCAGCATTTCATATGAATCAGCTGCATCATGCGACGGGTATACCCAGATCAATGCGGCGTCTGCTCAGCAGTCTGATCACGTTTTACACTGTTTTCTATCAGTGCTGACAATATTTAATCCTTAAAGACCAGCCTGCTGTTGGACCAGGTCAGCTGTAGACAAGAATATTAATGGGGTTTCTTTCTGACTTTCGAGGTCAAGTTTAGGTCAGTTCCAACTTAGGTGTATATTGACTTTGCAGTGGAGAAATTGAAAAGCAATGCTGTCCCTTTCAACCCTGGAATATGGTACAGATACTTAGTGTAGGTCCTGTGATATAATTTTAGGTGCCATATATTTAGCAGAATGGACGAGCCCAACTTCAGTGATGGAATAGTGCACTCCAGAAACTCAAGGCAGTGAATACATCAAAGCACTGACAACACTCATGCCGATTGTCTCTAAATGCAGGCTGGTTATGAACGGGGACTTGGACTGATTCGTTTAAACTTAAGATGTTAGTAACTAATGCAAAAATTGTAGAACAAGATCAGCACCGTGTTGTGTGGCTTTTGAACTGAGTTTACATTGTTTGCCAGATCCAACATTTGATTCATGTGCAGATTTTACAGATAACAGTTACATGTTCTCAACACTGACAAACGACGCGGCTATGTTTGGGTTGATTGTTTGGCATTCGACCCGAAGTTGATAATAAGAAAAGCGCTTCAGTGCTAATGTATATGTGGCTATCATTGACTTGTCAGAATAACTTTTTGTCTTGTAGAAAATAGCGCAGTGAGATCGGGGTATTCCATAAGACGGAAGAGGGTTATCCTGGAATCATAGGGTGAGCTTGGCAAACAGTGTAGACCAAGATCAGACGCTGCCGAACGCATCTTCTTATCAAAATCTTCACTTTTTGTTTGGAATTTCAGAGTTAAATGAAACAGTTTAAATCTCAGCCCAGGCCTAAAACTCCAAGCTACACCCCACACTCTCAGTGCTTTGATTCTGAAACCAAACGATTACAACACGCTTAGGCACAATGCCCTTAAGCTAAAAAGGTTTAATCAATCAACCGTGACGTCTGGTTACCAGTCCGGCCACGTCGATCCTGTGCACCACCCTCACACCAGTATGGATAGAAACCACATGTTCAGGATCAAACTTTTTGATGTGTAATGTAAGGTCGTGCCAAGAAAAGAAGAAACTGAAATTTGTTCTCAAAAAGCATTTAGTGAGAGGGTATTGCAACATTTTTCATTAAAGGACCGTAAGCGTGCCCCTGGACAGTAAGATGCTGGTCGGAAAGCGGATGACGTTGACTCTGATTTTGGGTGCCACATGTGTGTGATCTGTCGTCTATTGGAGTGACACCTTACTATATACAATATAGAGAAGACGCTAGTGGACGTCAACGTAGCGGTAGACCGACGTCCGTACGTCAAGATCGATTCGACCGTCAGACGCATATGCGAAACAGATTTCCGCCGGCAGCTGCTACACTGTACCTGTAGATAATCAAGGGGTCTCAACAACCGACTAATGAGCACTAACACTGATCGTCGCCCTTATGCGATGCATGTTTGAGAGATAGACATCCCTGTCGTGACCAAAGTTAACACGTCGACACAGTACGGAACACTTACGCTAGTGCATGAAATACATAAATTGGCGCCTATGCGACTGACATATGCGTTTCAGTGAGAAATCGCACTTCAGCGTGAATCACGCCAGTTGTCGTTTCCGGGTGTTTCGACGTATAGGTGTAAGGTATGCCGAGGCGACGCGTGCGTAACAGAGCATGACATATCGGGTGAAATAAGCGTAATTGTGTGGCGAGCTATTGCGTGTAGTTAGCGAACGCAGCTTAGTGTCATTAAGAACATTCAAGATCATAGCTGAGACGTGGATTGAACGGCGAGACGTTACATCAATCAAGTGCTTCGGCATCACATGGTTCCATTTATTTGTTTACGCTCAGAATCCAGGATATCTTATCCAGCAGGATTACGAGCGGGCTCATAGTGCTGTTCTTACTCAAAAATGTCTTCAAGCCAATGTAATTCATGTACTGGACTAGCCAGCCTTTCTCCTCCGATCTCTTTCCCATAGAGTATCTTTGGGTAGAGGTGTCCACAACCGACCAGACAAAAACTGTTACTTATGGACAGAAGCATTGTTAAAACTTGAATTTTAATGTTTGGTTTTGAAAACGTAAATAGTTTCTTTCAAAAATTTGAAACATTGAATGGCGTTTCATAATACCACCGGTCTATAGACATCTGCAAACATATCATATATTGGAATTTGCAGAACTACCTTTCTAAATTTTAAGATCTTTTTAGAAAGGTTTTCTGTAAGTTTTCACAGTGTTATGATTTTCTCATAGAATCTGTCATTTCAGTGCCTTTGGCGCTTTGATTTATTTTATGGCCCATAGAGAGTCTGAGCCATTGTTTGACTGTAGAAGTAGTAAAAATAAAAACAAAAATATAGGCCTGACACCCCTTAAATGACAAATGGACTTGTCCAACATACAGCTAGGGAAAAGTCCACCTATATACAATGTGTTAAAGCACAAAGGTAAATTAAGATCAGATGACAGTTTCATTTCTAATCTATTATTTTTCAAGGAAACTTAGGTTTGGCATATCATGTGAATTGCTTGCATTGAGAGTCTCCAACAGGATGTCATGTTATGTTCTTAAGTGCAGTAAAATTTGCTACAGTCCAACTTCAATGGCTAGAACACCTTTGGGACCTCGAAAATCTGTTCAAGACAGGGGTAGTTCGAGCCACTGAGGTTACTGTCAGGAGGCATGACGAGATACTTTTAGACATCTTTTCGGTGTTCTATAATGAAAATGTATGCTGTGTGTACTCATTAGAATCGCCTCGATGAGGTGATTCTAATGCGTACACACAGCATACATTTGCAAGATAAAAGACTAAAATCTCCTTAATCATCCCCCACTATTTCTTATAAAGAGGATTTCGCTAGGGGCTCAAGAATAGGTTCGACACATCCATTGGTGTTCGAGCCATCGAAGTTCTACTGTATTTTATGACCATCTGTTTTTTTTTCATTCTATTTGAGAACTGTGGCAAGCATTTGTCTGGCCCTGCTCAGGAGACTTTCGTCCTCTTTACTCTCAATCTCAGTAGTTTTAGTGACAGGTTTCTTCACCTTTGGCGGTGACCCAGGTTTTTTTGTATCTGTCTTTGAAGCAGCAACAGGCCTTTTTGGTGAAAATGGTAATTTAGGTCCCCTTAAAATCTCCACAGCCGACTTTCTACTATCTTCCTTGGCAGCTAGCCTTACAGATTTTTTCAATGGGCCAGTACTTTCATTCACTCCTTCCACCTGCACTACACCATTTGTTTCTCTGGCAGTATGCCCAATACTCTCATTCAAACTGGCTGTGTTTTTGTCAATGGCTGGTTTTTCAGACTGATCATGAGCTCTTGATATAATTTGTTCTTCATTCTCACTGACTGTTTTCTGTTTATAATCATCATTTGTAGATGCATGGTAAGAACATGTTTTCTCTATTTGACCCTGACTAGATATTATGTGAGATATACTGTCAGCATTTGTATTGTCAGCAGTTATATCATCTGTATTTGTGGTACCTCCTGAATCTGTTTCCTTCTTTTTAGATTGTCGTTTTGTATGCAGTGAAATGCCTCCACGTCCCACAGGGCTTTCGATTTCCTTATTCTTTTGAATTGTTTTCATTCTCTTACTTGAACGTTTCTTACCAGCTTCTTTGTTTAAATCCTTGACATATTTTTGGAGGTCCGATTCATTATCAGTGTGAACATCATGACTCCTTAATAAGTGCATGCGAACTTCAGACATATTATAACAAGAAAATACGATGCACAACTTACACTGATACCTTTTCCAACCCAAATGTCTTATTACATGCTGACGCAAATTAGAAATACTAGTGAACTCTCGTTCGCATCTAAGACACCTGAGATTATCTTCATCAACAAAACTATCAATATTTCTTTTGTCCTGGCAGTGAAGTTTTCTAGAGCTATCTGTGTCCATTACATATATCCTGTTTGACTTAGTTTTTTCAATGACTGGCATGCCTGGCTCTTTCTCCACCCATATTTCTTCTACTGATACAACATGCATGTCTTTATTTTGTGCAGGCTCTTTATCAAAAATGTTATTACTTCCTTTACTTAGGTCATCACTATGCTTGGAACAACTTTCATCACTATCGTTTTCAGCATTTTTCAAAGAACAATCGCTCTCAAGATCAGAAATGTCATCTTGCAAAATGGGATAGCTAAGGTCAGCCTCTGAAAACCCACTGAACTCACTTCCAGTATCACTATCTTCATCAAAGAAATCCTTTGATGTCCCAGGCAATTCAGAAGAAATCTGACTCTCTGCTGACAACTGTTCCTGACCATGACTGCTAGTTTCAGAAACTTTTCTAACAACTACTTTTTTAGACTCAATATTTACTTCTCTGTTTTCTGTGTTATGCAGTATTTGCATATCCTCAGTGTTTTCTATATCTGATGAATGTAAAGATGACCTGGAACCATTCGAATCTATACTTTCTGTTGGCTCTAGCCTTGGTCTTTTGGAGTTTGTGTTATCCAACTGACAAGGCACATCTGAAGGCTTTGGAGACATAGATAAAAGTCTTTTTACTGCAGACTTGCATCCAGGTTTTTCATGGTTGTTAGACACAGCACTTAAAATCTGGTCATTTCTGACTGATGTGTCTAGCAGTTTAGGCACTTCTATGTGGTTTACTTGAAAAGACTGAGGTTTTTCTCTGTCCTCTTTCAAAGCTTTGTTATTCACAGGAGATTTGCTACTGTTCTGTTTACCACAGGAAGATTTCCTAAGATGAACAGTGTGCCTTTTCTTCTTCCAAAAGGCTTTGCCACACCTTTCACACTGTATAACTCCAGTCAATAATGAGTAGCGTTTTGGTTCTGGCTTAACACTGTCTTGTGGTGAAGAAAAATAATGTTTCCTTTTTTCTTTTAGTGTTACCATTGAATCAGAACTTGAGGCCTCAGAGGAATCTTCTGCTGCACTTAAAATAGATTCTGTATCCGATTTTGAAGTTCTTTTAATAGGTGAAAGACTTCCAGTTGATAATCTAGTCTTATGTGGGTGTGTATCAGTTTCTTTCTTTTTTGTCTCTGCCACAGGAGATTCACTACTTTCAACTGTTGCTTTTTTAACAAGATCTCCACATTCCACCATTTTTATTGAAGCAACATCCAACACTATATTAGAATCATCATTTCTAAGGTTTTTGTCTTGCTTATCTGATTGAGGACTGTTCTGAATACTTTCTGACCTTGTGCTTGGCTTCCTTAATTCCCTATTTGATTGGCTTAAATTTCCTTTTTCAACTGCTGTATGTGTGGTGTGTATTTTGGAAATAGGTATACTATCAGAGTTTCTAGACCTGCTGATCATGGAATAATTGTCACTTTCTAGTTGTTTTTGCTTTACAATTCTTCTAGATCTTTGAAAAATTGATGTCTCTGGCAGTGAAGTTCTTTGTCTTTCCAGACTTGCTGATTTTTGCATCACAGTCCTTCCAGTTCTTTCAGAGCTTGCTGACTTACTCCTGTGATTGTAACCTTTTTTCTGAACTGGGCTGGCAGAAAGCCTTGATGGTCTGGTTCTTGTTAAAACTGGATCAACTGAAGCATCAGTGTTTATCTCGGACTCTTCAGTTTTCAGTTGTTGTTGCTTAGTTTCCGAAGAATCTTGATCATGACTTCTTAAATGAGGCCTGCGGGTTTCAACCTTTTCAAATAGTCTAGATCCAATTTGTTCTGTTCTTTTATTATTTCTCTTTTCAGTGCTTCCTGGAGATAGTGAATCTTTTCGAACAGTCTTTATTTCTTGAGATATTGCATTTAATGATTCTTTCAAAGATTTAGACCTGGATAATGACTTTTCAGGGCTTACTTTTTTCGGTGAAGCTGTCTTATTAGCAAGAAGGAATTTTCTTCTTTGGTCCCTTTTTGCAGCAAGAAATTCTTTCCTCTTAGAGTTAAGAGTAGCTTGCTCTGAAACTTTTAACGGCTGAGCTGAAACAGCTGACATTGCTATTTTATTATTTAACGTTTTTAACAGCTGCATGGGTTTCTTTGATGGTGCTTCCAATTTATGCACTTCCCTATTCAGTTGTTCAACTTTGTCTGATAGGTTTTTGTCACCTGTTAATTTAACATTCAGATTTCTTGTTGAATACCTGTGACTCCCCTCTTCAGGCTTACTTGCCAAACTGGTGACTGTTTCTGCTTTAGAACCAGTAGATAGTCTTGTACCATAAATTCTCTTCACTGGAGGCACTTGTGTTTTCTTTTTTACTTTTGCTTTACTACTGACAGCTCTTGCTATGTTTTTTGATTTTGCCTGTTGATTTGCCCCATTCTGTTTCTTATATAGTATTTGTTTTGCTTTCTTTTTTCTTTCTCTAGCAAACTTTGTAAGACTTGCACTTTCCACCAATTCAGCCATCTCCTTAACTGTCATTTTGAACTTCAACATGGGATTATCACTCCATGTTGGACTATCTAAGGACCCCCTTGTGCTATCTGTGTCTTTTACTTGGGGAGAGTCTGGAATTGTTACTGATAAGCCTTTCTGATTGCTAGAAAGAGTGCTGTCTTCATTCTTAATGTTTTCCAAATCATCTCTTGCCTTCTCATTTCCACTCTTATTTTCAACAGAACACACATTTTCCATTGATGGCTGTGCAATGCTCAAGTCCTGATTACTGCCCCCTTTCTTTATTTCAGAATCTTGCTGTGTTGCAGGCGTTAAAATCTTATTTTGCTCATTAATGTTTCGCCTTCCAATGGATTTCCCGTCACTTTTACTGACACCTGAATTTTTTACTGCCTCAATCCCACTATTAGGTTTATCATCACTACTATTTTTCATCTTTTTCAGAGATAAAGTACCATCAGATCCCCTTGTGACTGGCTTTATGTACACTTCACTTGAAGCTTTGGAACTCTCAGGTATGTTTTTTGTGGTTAGGGGCTTACTTGTTTCACTTGGTTCAAGTTCATCTTTATTTTTTCTTAACCCATCTTTGTTTCTAACTTCTTTTTCAAAGTTTGAGCTACTACTCAGTAAAGCATTCTGCAAAGATTCTGTCACATTATCCTTCTCAATCATAGTCTGAACTGACTTTTTGTCTGAAACCTGCTTTCTTGTAATCATCACTCTTTCTGGAGATATTTTGCTATTCCCAGCTGGCTTCAAGTTAACTGCTGAAGGTAAATAACCTTGTTCTGCTGATTCAGCTACAGATTTAGATTGAAAATCTTTGGCTGTCTGTGTTGGTACTGAAATCTGTTCTTTTCTAGCGACAGCAGATTTGTTTACTGAAACAAGTTTTCTTGTTGCAATGCTTTTTTCTGAAGGCATCTTTTCTTTTTCATGAGAAGGTAGATTACCTTGTTTTGCTTTTTCAGATGTAAGTTTAGCAAAAATGTTTCTGTCTGCATGTATTTCAGCAAAATGTTCTTTATGTGCATCTGCTGACTCATTTTGCAACACACGCTTTTTCATTACCACTTTTTCTGGTAACCCCTGAATTCTCCCCGCTGATAGTAAATTAAATTGTTCTGCTTTTTCATTGGAGGGTTTAGAACTTATCTTTTTCCCTGCTAGTGTTTGCAGGGGGCTTTGTTCTTTCCTTTCAATTTGTGTTTCAGTCTTCCCTTGCTGGATGTGTTTAGCATATTCTTTATTGCTTGGCATTTTTTCATGTTGAATACATGTTTCTCCAGCTTTCTTTTGTTCTATTTCAGCAGGTTCAGTTATTCTAATGGTAATGGCAGAAGGCTTCTGGGCCTTTTCTGCTGTCTGACTTAAACTTTCAGCTTGCTTTCTAGTTCGAATTGTCAAGTTTTCATTAAATTTAAGTTTGTCTTTCATATTTTCTGCCTTTTCAGATACATTTATTAAATCTTCATTGCCCTTTTTCACATGTTCTTTATCTTTTTGTCCTGTTATTTTTGTTGGACTGGACTCAATACTCTTACTACTGTCAGCTTGACCTTTACAATACTGATAATGGCGATTGTAACTTTTCGCTTTCCAGCATATTTTTCCACATTTATCACACTTTTTCCATCCTGTATCAAGAGCCAGCCTGTTTTTCTTTAAACTTTCGGGGCTTCCTTCAATTGAATCTGTTCCTATGTCCTCCAAACTTTTTCTTCTTCCAAGTTTTCCTTTTAACTTTGCTTGAACATATTCAATATATGTTTCTGATTTAGTATGGACTTTCCGTAGATGTCTTGCTAGGGCTGTAAAGTATGTGAATGATTTAGTGCATTGTGGACAGGGATACTGGATCAGTTTGTCAACATGCTTCATTTTACAATGAAATTTAAGGCCATATGGAGTGGTGAAAGACTTATCACAAGTTTTACAAGTCAAGGTCTTAATATCACAGTGGACTAGCCATGTCCTGTCGAGAGCATTATCAATTACAAATTCTCTCATATCAACACTGAAGTCAGTATCCTCCCTAGAGTCATTATCTACAATCCCAATATCTTTCTGTGATGGAGAGGGGCCTGGTGTTTTAATTTGAATTCTTTCATCATTTTGATCTTTCATTGTGATAAAATTATCAGTGGATTTTCTTGGTGATGATTTTCTGGATCTGATTGACCTTGCTGATGTCTTAGTAGTTTTGGCATGATCTTGAATAGAGTTCAGAAAAACTGTTGACCTGCTAGCCAATTTTTCACAAAGTTGGCCAATAGTAGGTTTTGACCGGGCAATTTTGGACACAACATTGCCTGCTGTGTCTGCAACATCACTCCTATATCTTGCTTCAGTTCCCCTTTCATTATTCACACCTCCTGAAGCTGTTAACTGTTTATTAGCAGCAGCATTTCCTGACCCACCTGTATCATCAATTGTCATTACTTTTGCATTCTGATTCGAAGGAATAGATGTTAAAGTCACTGTACTTGTTGGAATCATTAGCTTTCTAGTCTCAACATTCTCAGCTAATTTTGTAAAGAAATTATAGCTTTTAGACTGCCCTTCAAATGTCCCATTAACTACTCTTTCAATAACTGACTGTTTTGGATTTGCATTATATGAAACAGAAGCAGCCGTTTCCATTGCTGTTACACTTGGAGAAACAGGCTGGACAACAACGGTTTCTTCATCTTCAGCACGAGCTAATTCAGTTTCTTTCCGGTTGTGTTCTTCATAAGAATCTGTACAATACACTCTTTTGTGGGCAACAAAGTTTGGTAAACTCCTGAACAGATTACGACACACTTTACATTCCAGGATTAGATCACATTCCTCCAAGAGTAGATTCCTTACTTCTGATGATCCATAGTGGATACCATTCATAACCTGTTCGATGACTTTCCCACCTATCTTTATGGCAGTTCTAATCACAGAGTAGTCCACCTCTGGACTGTCAGACTGTGAACCTTCCTCTCTCAACCCATCACTTCTTGAAGACATCTTGCTTCTGGAAGAAAACCAAAGATCCAGATAAGGTAGTGTAATGTGGGAAACTTCTACATTTTCTATTTACACTTATCCTGCTAAATAAATGAATTTAGTCACACCCATTTCTTGGGTATCCACCAACCAAATTACTTGACCTAATGTATTATTTTTGTTCAATTCACGAATTGCGTGAAATTGTAGATTGTGATCAGATGGCTTGTTCAGAAACCATCTGATCTGGATCTACACTGGTTGCAATGGTAAGGGTCAAAACGTGCTGTAAACACTTACAAGAAATGCTTTACTGAGGCAGTTAGTTTAAACTTTATTTTATTTGTATAACTAATAAATATACATTCAACACATAGAAGCTACAAAGTTACAATGTTATACAAATGGGATTCAGGAGAATGCCATTAGACTTTTGAAAAATCTGTATCCCATCTTGCTTACAGTGAAGACAATAGTGATATGTGATATAACTTGTAAACAAGACCCTAAGTATTTTATTTCATGGATTTGTTTTTTTGTGTGTCAACATTCCTTAGAAATTACATAATCTGCTGCAGGCTCCACGGGGAGTGGATAAGTTCTTATTCCAACACTATGTTTTAAAAAACTCACGACTTTGTGCATGTAAGCAAAGACAAAGCGTTATTTGCGAATCATTAGCCTCTAGAACTTTTGCATTGTAGCATTGGTACCTATGAAAAAGGTAGGTAAGTGTAGAACAGAAGAGAACAGGAGATCCATCTTATATGCCTTCCTAATGGGATGTTTTATACTACAATTGTAGTAGGGTATAAAATGAATCAGTTTATTTGAAGCGTTTTGTTTTTAGCAGAAATTCCTGCACAGCGAGGAAAACCTGTTTATTCTGGAGTAAAGAAAGCTCTGAACTGCCAAAGAGCAGCAGATTAAGAGTGGGGCGACAAATCTCCCATACTGTATTGAGTAAATCTTGTCTCTGGTTAGTGAAACGATTGCAAATTAACATAAAGTGGTATGTATCTTCTATTTAGTCACAAACACACAGCGGGTTATCAATAATATTTTTAGAGAAGAGATGCTAGTTTAACGAGCTACAGTTTGTCCTAAGTCTTGCATGATAAATTTGCCCATGTCTGTTTCCACAAAGTTAATATTTTGGAGGAATTTCTAGGTTTGCATTTAACTTCCGTTTGAAGGACTCACTAGTAGGTGAATTACTCACTTCACTTGGGAGGTCGTTCCAATCTCTAATAGTAGATGGTAGAAAAGAATTGTAATATTGTTGTGATTTGGCATGTATAGCACTATGTTTGATGCATTTCGCAGTTGATAAGCCGAGGTATTACCAACAGAAGGCAGTATCAAAGAGGAGAGGTACTCAGGGGCTAGGCCATTTTTCATTTTGAAGTTTGTGCTTTTTCCTTCTGGACGACAGTTTTTCCCACCCAGTTTCAGTGCGTAGAGCAGCGACAGAGACTAGTTGCTCCTGTGACAATTTGTGCAGCTTTGTTTTGGATTTTTTCAAGCTCGTTAACTTCATACTGGGTGCAATTGTTCCAGACAACGTCTGCATATTCCAAAAGGTCTTATGAAAGAGATATAGATAGTCTGTAGAGATGATTTCCTATCAAGATTAAACATGTGTTTCCGCATTACATTAATACAACCCCACGCCTTCAACTTGATATAATCCAAGTGCTCGTGCCATGTACAATCGTTAGTAAAGTAGTAAAGATTAACCCAAGATGTTTGTGTGAAGTCACTTCGTTAATTATTGTTTGATTCATTAGAACTGGGGGGGGGGGGATTAGGTTTATTGCGCTTTCTTGAAAAAGTAATGGACTCTGACTTTGCTGGGTAAAATGTGACTAACCATTTAGTTGCCCATTGGTGTACTTTGAGAAGATCGGAATTTAGCTGGTGAGCATCTTGTACCGACTTGTCTACTATTACGTAAAGGCTAGTGTCATCTGCAAAGAGCCTAATAGATGAATTTATATCCTCAACTATATCATTAATGTACATGTATAAAAGACAAGAATTCCGCCGAAGGCTATGTCACCCAACCATGATATGTAGGTCAAGGTCAAACATAGATGCTTGCACAAAAGTTTCCATTCTTAAATGCAAGCTTGTACTAAGTATCATTAAGCTCTAATAATTCTTGAGAAATGAACTTAACCATTAGGGTGAACGCTAGGTTGGTCGCAATATTTTACAATGTCGGTGAACCATGAAATGTAGGTCAAGGTCCAATATGGATGCTTGCATTTAAGTTGCCATCCACAGATACAAGTTTGTACCAAGTATCATTAATGTAGCTCATAGTGCTTGAGAAATAAACTTGACCATTAGGGTGAACGCTAGGGTGGCCGCAATATTTTACAAAGTCAGTGAACCATGAAATATAGGTCAAGGTCAAATATGGATGCTTGCATTTAAGTTACCATACCCAGATACAAGTTTGTACCAAATATCATTAATAAAGCTCTTATAGTTCTTGAGAAATAAACTTGACCATTAGGGTGGACGCTAGGGTGGTCGCAATATTTTACAAAGTCAGTGAACCATGAAATGTAGGTCAAGGTGAAATATGGATGCTTGCATGTAAGTTGTCATCCCCAGATACAAGTTTGTATCAAGTATCATTAATGAAGCTCTTATTACAAATGTACTTCAAAACAATCATAAACTATATTAAAATCATAAATGTAGGCGGTAGAGCGCTGACAAAGTTTTTCTAAAAATAGCCACAATGACCTTGACATTGAGGTCATGACCTTGAAAGTCAAAGCAACTCGAGATATTATCATAAGAAACATTTGTGTGAAGTTCTATTAACATCCATCAATAAATATAGGCACTAGAGCGATGACAAAGTTTTTTTTAAAAATAGCAACAGTGACCTTGACCTTGAAAGTTGAAATAGCTCGAGATATTGTCATAAGGAACATTTGTGTGAAGTTATACTGAAATCGGTGAAGAAATGTAAGCGCTAGAGCCATGACAAAGTTTTTCTAAACATAGCCATAGTGACCTTGACCTTGAGGTCATGACCTTGAAAGTCTAACACCTTGAGATTTTTTTTAAAAGGAACATTTGTGTGAAGTAATAATGAAATTGGTGAAGAAATGTAGGCGCTAGAGCAATGACAAAGTTTTTCTAAAAATAGCCACAGTGACCTTGACCTTGAGGTCATGACCTTGAAAGTCTAACACCTTGAGATTTTTTTTAAAAGGAACATTTGTGTGAAGTTATAATGAAATTGGTGAAGAAATGTAGGCGCTAGAGCGATGACAAAGTTTTTCTAAAAATAGCCACAGTGACCTTGACGTCATGACCTTGAAAGTCTAACTCGCTCGAGCATTTTTTGTAAGGAACATTTGTGTGAAGTTATAATGAAATTGGTGAAGAAATGTAGGCGCTAGAGCGATGACAAAGTTTTTCTAAAAATAGCCACAGTGACCTTGACGTCATGACCTTTAAAGTCGAACTGTTCGAGATACATCGTCTCAGTGTGATGAATGCACCTGTGAAGTTTCATGAATATATTCCATATTGTTTGGGAGTTATGGCCCGGACACGGTTTACTATTTGGTACAAAGTCAAGGGCAGATAATTCAAAAACCAAATATGCAAGAGTTGTCTTCCTTGTTCATGGCACATCGTCTCAGTGTGATGAATGCACATGTGAAGTTTCATGACTATATTCCATATGGTTTAGGAGTTATGGCCCGGACACGGTTAACTATATGGTACTAAGTCAAGGGCAGATAATTCAAAAACCAAAAATGCAAGAGTTGTCTTCCTTGTTCACGACACATCGTCTAAGTGTGATGAATGCACCTGTGAAGTTTCATGAATATATTCCAGACGGTTTAGGAGTTATGGCCCGGACACGACATACCATTTGACTATATATGGATGTAAGTCAAGGGCAGATAATTCAAAAGCTAAACAAGCAGGAGTTGTCTTCCTTGTTCATGACACATCGTCTCAGTGTGATGAATGAACCTGTGAAGTTTCATGAATATATTCCATACGGTTCAGGAGTTATGGCCCGGACACGGTTTACTATATGGTACTAAGTCAAGGGCAGATAATTCAAAAACCAAAAAAGCAAGAGTTGTCTTCCATGTTCATGACACATCGTGTCAGTGTGATGAATGCAACTGTGAAGTTTCATGAATATATTCCATACGGTTTAGGAGTTATGGCCCGGACACCGGACGAACGAACGCACGGAAGAACGGACAGGGGTTAAAACTTAATGCCCTTCCAGTATTCTCCGAATATGCGGGGGCATAATAAACTTGACCATTACGGTGAACGCTAGGGTGGTTGCAAATGTTGATGCCTTGACGAACGGATGAACGGACGGACGGAAAACTGGGCGCCTATATCGTGCAATGCTAATAGCAGGCGGGACAAAAAAGAAGAGGCCTAGCCGCCTAAGTATAGAGCCTTGTGGAACTCCGGCTTTAATCGATGCCCATTCAGAACTGACTCCTGGCAGAACAACTCTCTGCTTTCTGTAATCTAGGTAGTTTGTGAACCACTGAAAAAGAGATCCAGTAATACCAGCTTTTTCAAGTTTAAAAAGCAAACCTTTATGCCATACCCTGTCAAAGGCTTTGCTTATGTCACAGAATATGGCTCGGACTTCTTTCCCTTCATTGAGTGCTTTACAAAAAGTATTATATATAGCTACCAAATTACTAATTGATTCACTGTTGAATCTCCTGGAATAAAGCCCGATTGCATGGCTGTAATAACATGATGATCACGAAAGAAATTGAATGCATGTTTGTGTATAATTTTTTCTAAAACTTTTCCGATTGTACTCAAAAGAGAAATAGCCCTCATTTTTACTGTAGTTAGTTACATCCGAAGGGTCATTTTTCTTGTAGATAGGCGTTACATTAGCATATGTCTGGAATCCTGCCCATATGAATGGAAAATTTAAATAATTCAGACAAGGGAGATGATAGTGGCTGTGCAAGTTCCTTAAGTTTATTGTTGATAGAATCTGGTCCTGCTGCTTTGCCAGTTTGAAGGGCACGAAGAATGGATGCAACTTCTTCAGGTGATGAAACTATTGATTCCAGTTTATTAATGGGTACATTTGCTGTATCAGGCAGAAATGCTTTGCTTTCAGCTAACTCCATTTGATGTGCAAAATATTGATTTAAGGCTTCAGCTTTTTCACATTCAGAAGAGTATATTGTACTTCCACTTTTGTGTGGGAGGATTGTTGATATATGGTCGGGCTCATCGGAGTCTAACTGTTGGTTTTCTTTTGCTCCAGCATTTCAGTGGTTTCTTGCTGTCGAGTCCTCACCGTTGTCTCACCTCTGTGGTTCTTTGATTTCTGTGTTCACGGAGATGTTGCACTGATGAGTTAGGAGGCCTTCATGCGGACTGAACAAATTATTTGTCTAAATCGCGACGGAAGTAAGGGCGAGGATTGTGGCCACGTAAAATCGATTTAAGCCCCCCAGTGGAAATCTTCCACTGACCGTTCCAAGGCGGCTCTTCTGTGGCGATTTATTTATGTTGTTGTTTGTTACTTACTGTGTGTATCACTTGTGTCTTTTAATTTTGGATGGCCATATGGCCATTTTGTGGGAAAGTAACTGTCCATATGGCCCTCCTTTGTTTAGGTTTCCATTATGGTCTGGTCGCTTAATGTTTGTATTTCTTTCCCTTTGGTGTCTTTTATGGATGGAGTAAGTTAATTGTATCAATTCCTGATCTTTGTTTTACTTCTACTTTTTATAGTTTGTTTTAACGTTTTCCTCCAATCTTTAGGGCCTAAGTTAGTATTTTCTAATTTATTGGCTAATTTCCTTGTCGTCATTTTTTTTTATTTCCTTATTTCATTAGTTTTGTTTGTTTGATTTGAGGTTTAACATCCCCGTCAACACTGTAAAGGTCATTTTGGAGACGTTGCTTCCAATTTTGTGGGACTTTTACCCGACATTGAGATGAAATGACGTCTCAAGCCCTGTCGCCCAATGAAACCAATAGGGTTTATTAGCATGGACGGTCCACCTCGCACTGCGGTTCCTGGACAGGCTTAGATCCTCTAAGCGGTTTACCAGTACTAGTGTGCGGGCCGGATTCAGCTCTGCGTGGAAGCAGCAGTTAATTTGTTTCTGATATGTTTATAATTTTTTAAGTTGTGAATTTTGTTTGTTCTCTTATATTTGTCACACAAGCATTTCTTTTTCCGTATTAATCATTTCATAACATTTGAAAGCCACAAGGGATCTGACTGTCTTATTTTTATAATTTTGTTTGGCCAGCAGACATATTTTATTTGTAATATTTCCTGCATAGATGTCAATATCATTGTTTTCGATTGATTTCCAGTCGGTTTCCTCCAGGTCATTTGAAATGCTTCAAAGTTGCCTCAGTTATATAGATAAATTTTGCGAGTATAAACTGGGGTAATGGCTTTTTTAAAAGTCAGTGTGTGTGTGTGTGTGTGTGTGTGTGTGTGTATTCGGGTTTAACATGGCTTTCAACAATTTTTCAGTCATATTGAGAGTGTCTGGTTGCAACAGGGAGCTCAATGCTCACTTTTATAGTGCTGCCTCACTGAAGTATCATGTCCCAGACACATTACATGATACCACACCCAGTCACATTATACTGACACTGGGTCAACCAGTCCTAGCTCTACCCGGTAAATCTTGAGTGCCAAGCGAGGAGCAGCTAGTACCATTTTTAATGACTTTGGTATGTCGCGGCCCGGGATCGAACCCGTGACCTCCCGTTTCCCGACGCGGACACTCTACCAACTGAGCTATCAGTCCTGTTTCAAAAGTCAGTACACAATATATAGGACAATGGCATTTTATGTTCTGACCAAGGAATGGTTCACCGACACCACTTAAAGAGCTATTATAGAGGAGGAAGATTCTGTGTAATGTGTTGGCTCTTTAATTAACTGGTGAAGACTAAAATGTTGACAAATATCTTTTACTTTTTTGTTGGCAGGCTGTTTTAACATGTCGAAGTTGAAATCCCCAGTTACTAGAATATTTCGTATATTTGTATCAAATGCCTGGTAAATAGAACCTTCAATTGATGACCATAAGGCATTCGTTGAATTAGGCGGACGATAGAAAGTGCTGATTAATTGTTTCTTACTAGTTACCATAATTTCTATCCAGATACATTCTATATTTGGCAACTCGAGATCGTTTCGTCTGCATGAGTAGGTTTTTTTTCACATATACGGAGAGTCCGCTGTAATTTTCTCCCAATCTGTCACGCCTAAATAATTTGTAGCCTTTAAGATTCAAAATGTCATCCCGAAGTTCTGTGGTCTAGCCAAGTTTCAGTAATGCATATTACATCAAAGTTTTGAAGTTCAGCCTCAAGGATCTAATTTATTCACGATGCTTTGAACGTTATAATGGACAACTGAAAATTTGTCTTTGAGTATTTGGTCTTCTACGGTTGTAAAAGAGCTTTCAGAAGAGGAGGAAGGAGTCGATGATGGACCAGGATTCCGTTCTACTCCTGATATAAAAAGCAGTGACATGATAATCAAAATATCAAAATAGTTAAGAGGTTCAATGTCTTTAGCCTTTGCTTGACAACTATAGTGCAACCCTATCCACATTCTATAAATAGCTAGTGGAATCATGTTATACAATTTGTTAAATGTCGAAAGAGTTTTGAAGACGTGGACAGGTGACTTCTAGTGTGACGCTCTTTACGATAGATCATAAAGTGTAAGTAGTTTTCCCCGTGGTGCAACAGCAGTAAATTCAAAGGAACAATTATACAAAACAAACAAAAATATATACATACAATTGATAGTTACATAAGGTAAATGCATATAGATTAAATACTATAACTGTATGCATGTAAGTATTCAGATTGCAACAATTAATAATTTGCTGTTGATATAATCAACAAGAGGGCCCAATGGCCCTATATCGCTCACCTGTGTACCAGAAAATCATTAGTGTAGGAGACCACTTGACATTGCTACATACTAAATATCTAAGCTCAGGCAAAGCGGTGTCCATGCTTATAAACCCTACTGGTTTCATTGGGCAACAGGGCTTGAGATGTAATTTCATCTCAATGTCTGGTAAAAGTCCCACAAAATTGGAAGAGACATCTCCAAAATGACCTATACAGTGTTGATGGGGATGTAAAACCACAAATCAAACAAAATCTGTGCCTTATTGTTTTGGAGAAAAATGATACTTTTAAGTTTTTTCCAGTTTAAGTCTATAGGAGCTAATGAGCCCTGGGGCTGGACCAATTTTGACCCAAAGGGCATGGTTGGCAGGATTTATGTAGGCGACCATTTTGTGTTGCTATATACTAAATATCTAAGGTCTGTACTTCATGGTTTCAAAGAAGATGTTTGAAGCCTTTTCCATTATTAGTTTGTTGGAGTTTAGGGGCCACAGGATTTGGACCCCAGGGGCATGATTGGCAGGATTCATGTAGGCGACCACTCGACATTGCTACATGCTAAATACCTTAGCTCTGGGACTTATGGTTTCAGAGAAGAAGATTTTTGAAGATTTTTTCCCCATTTTAAGTTTGTTTGTTTTTTTTTCATTATAAGGGCCCTGTGGTTTCAGAGAAGAAGATTTTTGAAGTTTCTCCAATTTTAAGTCTATGGAAGCTAAAGAGCCCTGGGGTGGGGCCAATTTGGATCCCAGGGGCATAACTGGCAGGATTTATGTAGGTGGCCACTTGATGTTGCTACATACTAAAAATCTAAGCTCTGGGCCTTATGGTTTCATAGAAGAAGATCTTTTAAGTTTTTTTCCATTATAAGTCTATTGGAGGTGATGAGCTGGGGCGAGGCCAATTTTGACCCCAGGGGCAGGGTTAGCTGGATTTATGTAGCTGGTTATTTTATGTTGCTAGATACTAAATATCTAATTTCTGTGCTTCACAGTTTCTGAGAAGAACATTTTTTAAGCTTTTTACCATTATGAGTCTATGGGAGCTAAGGGGCCCCGGGGCGTGGCCCATTTTGACCCAAGGGGCATGATTAGCAGGAAATATGAAGGTGACCACTTGCCGTTGCTACATGCTAAATATCTAAGCTCTGGGCGCTGTAGTTTCAGAGAAGAAGATTTTTGAAGTCTTTTTTCCATTATGAGTCTATGGGAGCTAAGGGGGTCCCAGGGTGTGGCCCATTTGGACCCCAGGGGCATGATTGGCAGGATTGATGTAGGTGACCACTTGCCATTGCTACATGCTAAATATCTAAGCTCTGGGCCCTGTGGTTTCAGAGAAGAAGATTTTTTAAGCTTTTTTTCCATTATGAGTCTATAGGAGCTATTAGTAACCCCGGGGCGTGGCCCTTTTGGATCCAAGGGGCATGATTGGCAGGAATTAGTAAAGGTGACCACTTGCCATTGCTATGTGCGTAATATCTAAGCTCTGGGCACTGTGGTTTCAGAGAAGAAGATTTTTTAAGCTTTTTGTTCCATTATGAGTCTATGGGAGCAAAGGGGCCCAGGCGCGTGGCCCATTTGGAACCCAGGGGCATGATTGGCAGGAATTATGTAGGTGACCAATTGCCCTTGCTACATGCTAAATATCTAAACTGTGGGCCCTTTGGTTTCAGAGAAGAATATTTTTGAAGTTTTTTCTTTCCATTTTGAGTCTATGGGAGCTAAGGGGCCCCAGGGCCTGGCCCATTTGGACCCTAGGGGCATGATTGGCAGGATTTATGTAGTTGACCACTTGCCATTGCTACATGTCAAATACCTGAGGTCTGGGCTCTGTGGTTTCAGAGAAGAAGATTTTTGAAGCTTTTTTCCATTATGAGTCTATAGGAGCCAAAGGGCCCCGGGGCGTGGCCCGTTTGGACCCCAGGGGCATGATTGGCAGGAATTATGTAGGTGACCACTTGCCATTGCTACATGCTAAATATCTAAGCTCTGGGCCTTGTGGTTTCCGAGTAGAAGTTTTTGAAGCTTTTTGTTCCATTGCGAGTCTGTGGGAGCGAAGGGGCCCCGGGGCGTCGCCCATTTGGAACCCAGGGGCATTATTGGCAGGAATTATGAAGGTGACCACTGGCGGTTGCCACATGCTAAATATCTAAGCTCTGGGCCCTGTGGTTTCAGAGAAGAAGATTTTTGAAGCTTTTTTTTCCATTATGAGTCTATGGGAGCTAAGGGGCCCCGAGGTGTGGCCAATCTGGACCCCAGGAGCATGATAGGCAGGAATTATGTAGGTTACCACTTGCCGTTGCTACATGCCAAATATCTCAGCTCGGGGCCTTGTGGTTTCAGAGAAGAAGATTTTTGAAGCTTTTTTTCCATTATGAGTCTATAGGAGCTAAAGGGACCCGGGGCGTGGCCAGTTTGGACACCAGGGGCATGATTGGCAGGAATTATGTAGGTGACCACTTGCCGTTGCTACATGCTAAATATCTAAGCTCTGGGCCTTGTGGTTTCCGAGAAGAAGATTTTTGAAGCTTTTTGTTCCATTATGAGTCTATGGGAGCGAAGGGGCCCCGGGGCGTCCCCCATTTGGAACCCAGGGGCATGATTGGCAGGAATTATATAGGTGACCACTTGCCATTGCTACATGCCAAATATCTCAGCTCTGGGCCCTGTGGTTTCATTGAAGAAGATTTTTGAAGCTTTTATCCATTATGAGTCTATAGGAGCTAAAGGGCCCCGGGGCCTGGCCCGTTTGGACCCCAGGGGCATGATTGGCAGGAATTATGTAGGTGACCACTTGCCATTGCTACATGCTAAATATCTAAGCTCTGGGCCCTGTGGTTTTTGAGAAGAAGATTTTTGAAGCTTTTTGTTCCATTATGAGTCTATGGGAGCGAAGGGGCCCTGGGGCGTGGCCAATTTGGACCCTAGGGGCATGTTTGGCAGGAATTATGTAGGTGACCACTTGCCATTGCTACATGCTAAATATCTCAGCTCTGGGCCCTGTGGTTTCAGAGAAGAAGATTTTTGAAGCTTTTTTCCATTATGAGTCTATAGGAGCTAAAGGGCCCCGGGGCGTGGCCCGTTTGGACCCCAGGGGCATGATTGGCAGGAATTATGTAGGTGACCACTTGCCATTGCTACATGCTAAATATCTAAGCTCTGGGCCTTGTGGTTTCTGAGAAGAAGATTTTTGAACCTTTTTGTTCCATTATGAGTCTATGGGAGCGAAGGGGCCCCGGGGCATCCCCCATTTGGAACCCAGGGGCATGATTGGCAGGAATTATGTAGGTGACCACTGGCCATTGCTACATGCAAAATATCTAAGCTCTGGGCCCTGTGGTTTCCAAGAAGAAGATTTTTGAAGCTTTTTTTTCCATTATGAGTCTATGGGAGCTAAGGGGCCCCGGGGTGTGACCCATTTGGGCCCCAGGGGCATGATTGGCAGGAATTATGTAGGTGACCACTCGCCATTGCTACATGTCAAAAAACCTTAGCTCTGGGCCCTGTGGTTTCACAGAAGAAGATTTTTGAAGCTTTTTTCCATTATGAGTCTATGGGAGCGAAGGGGCCCCAGGGCGTGGCCAATTTGGACCCTAGGGGCATGATTGGCAGGAATTATGTAGGTGACCACTGGCCATTGCTACATGCTAAATATCTAAGCTCTGGACCCTGTGGTTTAAGAGAAAAAGATTTTTGAACCTTTTTTTCCAATATGAGTCTATGGGAGCTAAGGGGCCCCGGGGTGTGACCCATTTGGGCCCCAGGGGCATGATTGGCAGGAATTATGTAGGTGACCACTCGCCATTGCTACATGTCAAAAAACCTTAGCTCTGGGCCCTGTGGTTTCACAGAGTAAGATTTTTGAAGCTTTTTTCCATTATGGGTCTATAGGAGCTAAAGGGCCCCGGGGCATGGCCGGTTTGGACCCCAGGGGCATGATTGGCAGGAATTATGTAGGTGACCACTTGCCATTGCTACATGCTAAATATCTAAGCTCTGGGCCCTGTGGTTTCCGAGAAGAAGATTTTTTAAGCTTTTTGTTCCATTATGAGTCTATGGGAGCGAAGGTGCCCCGGGGCGTGGCCAATTTGGACCCCAGGGGCATGATTGGCAGGAATTATGTAGGTGACCACTGGCCGATAATACATGCTAAATATCTAAGCTCTGGGCCCTGTGGTTTCAGAGAAGAAAATATTTTAATTTTTTCCCATTGTAAGTCTATGGGAGCTACAGTCCAACCTGTATTAAGCAACCACCTATGGGATATTCAAAAAGTGCTTGCTTAGGACAGGTGCTTGCTCAACACAGGTGAATTTTAATGCATTTTCCTTTTTAGGGAACTAAATGCCTGATTGCTTAAGACAGGTTGCTTGTTTAATAGAGGTTACCACTAAGACAGGTTTTACTGTATATGTTGCCATGGCAACCACAATTCCCATCTGATCAGCCCACAAAAACCTTATGCAGCCTTTCCCCCTTCCTGATGATGCTTCTCATGAAATTTGATCAAGATTGACCGTGGGGTATTAGAGATATACTTATTTGAAATTGTTTATATTCGCATGGACGCACGGACGGACGCACGATGGACAAAAAGTGATCACAAAAGCTCACCTTGTCACTACGTGACAGGTGAGCTAAAAATAGTCCTGACCGCTGCTAGTGAGAGAAGGCAGATTACTTCTGTTACTTATGGAATGCAACTACATTCGGGGATCATGGCGTCGGCAGTTCTGTGGCAGTTCTAACAAATACCAACAATACACATGCAGGTTCTGGGAAAGTATCTGTCCTTTTAGCTTTCCGCTGTTGGCGTTTCCCTTGGGGTCTGTTGCTTCATGTTTGTGTTTCTTTCCCTTTGGTGTCTCTGATGGGAGCTGTGGGTTAATTGTATCGATTCCTGATCATAGCCTCTACTTCTATTTAAATACAGTTTGCAGACTGGGGTGGGGGAGAACTGGGCCGGCCCGTTTCTGTCCAACCCAGATTTTTCTGTTTACAAACAAGATGTGTTTGTGAAACACTGATGCCCCCGGACAGCGCCAATGTTAATGTTTTTAAAAATTTTGAAAAAAATAGGTCAAAGGTCAAGTTCAAGGTCACGAGATCAAAAATTATGGTACCACTGGAAAGGTCTTGTGATAAGGTATACACATGTGAAATATGAAAGCTCTATCTACTACCATTCAAAAGTTATGCCCAATGTTAAAGTTTTTGCAGACGGACAAACGGACAAACCGACAAACAGACGGACAGACCAAAAACTATATGCCCCCGAATCTCTTAGATTCCGGGGGCATAAAAATTCTTGTGATGAATTGTCTTCGCTTTTTAAGACAAAATCGGTATAAACTAAAAAGCTATAATAAGCAACAAATGTTTGGAGCTCAAATCTAATTAGAATTTGGCGACTGGGGGTGGAGAAAAACCGGGCCGGCCCGTTTCTTCCCCACCCCAAATTTTTCTGTTTACAAAAAATTCTTGTGAGAAATTTTCTTCGCTTTTTAACACATAAATTGGTATAAACTACAAATATATAATAAGCAACAAATGTTTGGAGCTCAAATCTAAATAGAATTTGGAGACTGGGGTAGGGGAATAACTGGGCCGGGCCAGTTCTTCCCCACCCCAGAATTTTCTGTCTACAAATAATTCTTGTGATAAATTTCCTTTGCTTTTTATGACAAAAAATGGTATAAACTAAAAAGATATAATAAGCAACAAATGTTTAGAGCTCAAATGTAAATACAGTTTGCAGACTGGGGGCGAGGAAGAACTGGGCTGGCCCGTTTCTTCCCCACCCCAGATTTTTGTTTACAAAAAATTCTTGTGATAAATTTTCTTCGCTTTTTAAGACAAAAATTGGTATAAACTAAAAAGCTATAATAAGCAACAAATGTTTGGAGCTCAAATATAAATGGAATTTGGAGACTGGGGGTGGGGAAGAACTGGGCCGGCCCGTTTCTGCCCGACCCCAGATTTTTCTTTTTACAAAAAATTCTTGATAAATATTCTTCCCTTTTTAAGACATAAATTGGAATAAACTAAAAAGATCAAATAAACAAAAAAATTTTGGCACTCAAATCTAAATAGAATTTGGAGACTGGGGTTGGGGAATAACTGGGCCGGGCCAGTTCTTCCCCACCCCAGAATTTTCTGTCTACAAATAATTCTTGTGATAAATTTCCTTTGCTTTTTATGACAAAAAATGGTATAAACTAAAAAGATATAATAAGCAACAAATGTTTAGAGCTCAAATGTAAATACAGTTTGCAGACTGGGGGCGGGGAAGAACTGGGCCGGCCCGTTTCTTCCCCACCCCAGATTTTTCTGTTTACAAAAAATTCTTGTGATAAATTTTCTTCGCTTTTTAAGACTTAATTAGTATATGAACTAAAAAGATATAATAAGCAACAAATATGTTTAGAGCTCAAATTTCAATTATATTTAGAAACTGGGGTAGGGGAAGAACTGGGCCGGCCCCCGTTTCTTCTCCCTCCCAGATTTTTCTGTTTACAAAAAATTCTTGTGATAAAGTTTCTTCGCTTTTTAAGACAAAAGTTGGTATAAACTCAAAAGATATAATGCATAACAAATGTTTGGAGCTCAAATCTAAATAGAATTTGGAGACTGGGGGTGGGGAAGAGCTGGGCCGTCCCGTTTCTTCCCCACCCCAGAGTTTTGTGTTTACAAAAAATTCTTGTGATAATTTTCTTCACTTTTAAGACATAAATTGGAATAAACTAAAAAGATATAATAAGCAACAAATGTTTGGACCTCAAATCTTAATAGAATTTGGAGACTGGGGGTGGGGAAGAACTGGGCGAGCCCGTTTTTCCCCACACCAGATATTTCTGCTTACAAAAAATTCTTGTGACAAATTTTCTTCGCTTTTTAAGACATAAATTGGTATAAACTAAAAAGATATAATAAGCAACAAATATGTTTGGTTGAATTTAGAAACTGGGGTTGGGGAAGAACTGGGCCCACCCGTTTCTTCACCCACCCCAGATTTTTCTGTTTACAAAAGATTCTTGTGATAAATTTTCTTTGCTTTTTTAGACAAAAGTTAGTATAAACTAAAAAGATATAATAAGAAACAAATATGTTTGGAGCCCAAATCTCAATTGAATTTAGAAACTGGGGGTGGGGAAGAACTGGGCTGGCCTGTTTCTTCCCCACCCCAGATTTTTCTGTTTGAAAAAAAATTCTTGTGATAAATTTTCTTCGCTTTTTAAGACATAAATTGGTATAAACTAAAAAGATATAACAAGCAACAAATGTTTGGAGCTCAAATCTAAATAGAATTTGGAGACTGGGGGTGGGGAAGAACTGGGCCATCCTGTTTCTTCCCCACCCTAGATTTTTCTGTTTGCAAAAAATTCTTGTGATAAATTTTCTTCGCTTTTTAAGACATAAATTGGCATAAACTAAAAAGATATAATAAGTAACAAATGTTTGGAGCTCAAATCTAAATGGAATTGGAGACTGGGGGTGGGGAAGAACTAGGCCGGTCCGTTTCTTCCCCACCCCAGAGTTTTCTTTTTACAAAAAATTCTTGTGATTAATTTTCTTCGCTTTTATATACATAAATTGGAATGAACTAAAAAGATCAAATAAACAAAAAAAGTTTGGCGCTCAAATCTAAATAGAATTTGGAGACTTGGGGTGGGGAAGAACTGGGCCGGACTGTTTCTTCTCCACCCTAGATTTTTCTATTTACAAAAAATCCTTGTGATAAATTTTCTTCGCTTTTAAGACATAAATTGGTATAAACTAAAAAGATATAATAAGCAACAAATATGTTTAGAGCTCAAATTTCAATTATATTTAGAAACTGGGGTAGGGGAAGAACTGGGCCGGCCCCCGTTTCTTCCCCACCCCAGATTTTTCTGTTTACAAAAAATTCTTGTGATAAAGTTTCTTCGCTTTTTAAGACAAAAGTTGGTATAAACTCAAAAGATATAATACATAACAAATGTTTGGAGCTCAAATCTAAATAGAATTTGGAGACTGGGGGTGGGGAAGAGCTGGGCCGTCCCGTTTCTTCCCCACCCCAGAGTTTTGTGTTTACAAAAAATTCTTGTGATAAATTTTCTTCACTTTTAAGACATAAATTGGAATAAACTAAAAAGATATAATAAGCAACAAATGTTTGGACCTCAAATCTAACTAGAGCTGTCAGAGGATCTGACTATAGCCCCGCTTCAGCGCTGTCAGAGAAGAAAGTTATTTAAGCTGCAGAGAAAACAGTTATGAACAAGAAATAACTGTTGAAAATTTTACATTATCTGGAAAAACTCTAAGAGTTGTGAGCCCTTGTCCCTCATTTCAATGAGCATGATACATTACCAGAATGTCCATGTTTATACTAAATTTCATCTTCCATTTTTCAATGTTCAAAGGGTAATAACTCCTAAAGTAGGCAAATCAGAGTCAGGGTTCCTGCGCTCTGCACATTGTCTCATGGTGCTTTACACTTGTGTGAAGTGTCATGAAAATATCTCAAATGGTTTGTGAGTTATGGAGCCGACACAGTCAAAATTGCCTTTTTAAATGTTCAAAGGGCAATAACTCCTAAAGTAGGCAAACCAGAGTTATGGTTCCTGCACTCTGCACATCATCTCAAGGTGCTTTTCATTTATTTGAAGTTTCATGAAAATATCAGAAACGGTTATGGAGCGGACATAGTTAAAATTGCCATTTTTTAATATTCAAAAGCCTATAACTGAAAAAGTAGACAATCCAGAGTTTGGGTTCCTGCGCTCTGCACACGTAATATGGTGCTTTACATTTGTGTGAAGTTTCATAAAATTATCTCAAACGGTTTTTGAGTTATCGAGCAAAGACGGCTAAAATTGATATTTTTCAATATTCAAAGGGAAATAACTCAAAAATTAGGCAATCCAGAGTTATGGTTCCTGCACTCTGCACACCATCTCATGGTGTTTAATGTTTGTGTGAAGTTTCATGAAAATATGTGAATGGGTTTTAAAGTTATGGAGCGGACACGAAAATTGTTAACAGACACAGACAGACACACAGAAAATACGAAAACCAGAGTTATGGTTTTTGCGCTCTGCACATTGTCTCATAGTGCTTAACATTTGTGTGAAGTTTCATGAAATTATCTCAAACGGTTTTCGAGTTATGAAGCGGACACTGTTAAAATTGCCATTTTTCAATGTTCAAAGGGCAATAACTCCAAAAATAAGCAATGCAGAGTTATGGTTTCTGCGCTCTGCACATCGTCTCATAGTGCTTAACATTTGTGTGAAGTTTCCTAAAAATATCTCAAAAGGTTTTCGAGTTATGAAGCGGACACAATTAAAATTGCCATTTTTCAATGTTCAAAGGGCAATAACTCCAAAAGTAGGCAATCCACAGTTATAATTCCTTCGCTCTGCACATTGTCTTATGGTGTTTAACATTTGTGTGAAGTTTCATGAAAATATGTTAAGCACATACAAAGTTATGGAGCCAACACAAATTAACGGAATCACGGAATTACGGAATTACGGAAAATGTTCAAAGGGCAATAACTCCAAAAGTAGGCAATCCACAGTTATAATTCCTTCGCTCTGCACATTGTCTTATGGTGTTTAACATTTGTGTGAAGTTTCATGAAAATATGTTAAGCAGATACAAAGTTATGGAGCCAACACAAATTAACGGAATCACGGAATTACGGAATGACAGAAGGACATGGCAAATCCAATATAGCCCCACTTTTTCAAAGCGGGGCTATAAATAGAATTTGGAGACTGGGGGTGGGGAAGAACTGGGCGAGCCCGTTTTTCCCCACACCAGATATTTCTGCTTACAAAAAATTCTTGTGATAAATTTTCTTCGCTTTTTAAGACATAAATTGGTATAAACTAAAAAAATATAATAAGCAACAAATATGTTTGGTTGAATTTAGAAACTGGGGTTGGGGAAGAACTGGGCTCGCCCGTTTCTTCACCCACCCCAGATTTTTCTGTTTACAAAAAATTCTTGTGATAAATTTTCTTTGCTTTTTTAGACAAAAGTTAGTATAAACTAAAAAGATATAATAAGAAACAAATATGTTTGGAGCCCAAATCTCAATTGAATTTAGAAACTGGGGGTGGGGAAGAACTGGGCTGGCCTGTTTCTTCCCCACCCCAGATTTTTCTGTTTGAAAAAAAAATTCTTGTGATAAATTTTCTTCGCTTTTTAAGACATAAATTGGTATAAACTAAAAAGATATAACAAGCACAAATGTTTGGAGCTCAAATCTAAATAGAATTTGGAGACTGGGGGTGGGGAAGAACTGGGCCGTCCTGTTTCTTCCCCACCCTAGATTTTTCTGTTTGCAAAAAATTCTTGTGATAAATTTTCTTCCCTTTTTAAGACATAAATTGGCATAAACTAAAAAGATATAATAAGTAACAAATGTTTGGAGCTCAAATCTAAATGGAATTTGGAGACTGGGGGTGGGGAAGAACTAGGCTGGCCCGTTTCTTCCCCACCCCAGAGTTTTCTTTTTACAAAGAATTCTTGTGATTAATTTTCTTTGCTTTTATAGACATAAATTGGAATAAACTAAAAAGATCAAATAAACAAAAAAAGTTTGGCGCTCAAATCTAAATAGAATTTGGAGACTTGGGGTGGGGAAGAACTGGGCCGGCCTGTTTCTTCACCCCAGATTTTTCTGTTTACAAAAAAATCCTTGTGATAAATTTTCTTCGCTTTTAAGACATAAATTGGTATAAACTAAAAAGATATAATAAGCAATAAATTTGTATGGAGCTCAAATCTCAATTATATTTAGAAACTGGGGGTGGGGAAGAACTCGGCCTGCCTGTTTCTTCCCCACCCCAGATTTTTCTGTTTACAAAAAATTCTTGTGATAAAGTTTCTTCGCTTTTTAAGACAAAAGTTGGTATAAACTAAAAGATATAATACACAACAAATGTTTGGAGCTCAAATCTAAATATAATTTGGCGACTCGGGGTGGGGAAGAACTGGGCCATCCCGTTTCTTCCCCACCCCAGAGTTTTCTGTTTACAAAAAAATTCTTGTGATAAATTTTCTTCGCTTTTTAAGACATAAATTGGGATAAACTAAAAAGACATAATAAGCAACAAATGTTTGGAGCTCAAATCTAAATAGAATTTGGAGACTGAGGTTGGGGAAGAAATGGGCGAGCCTGTTTCTTCCCCACACCAGATTTTTCTGCTTACAAAAAATTCTTGTGATAAATTTTCTTCGCTTTTTAAGACATAAATTGGTATAAACTAAAAAGATATATCACAAAATCTTCTAAATTATATTTCCGCAGGGAAAATATCATATAGTCTATGAATTAAAAATCACTCTTTTTTTTTCAAATTTTCGGCCCTTGGCCTTCTTCAGGAATCTATTAATTCATCGAACAACTAAGTGACATCCATCTTGTGATGCTGACAGGATGCGTGTATGGGAATAGTGCGTGACTTAGGGTACCCGCCGTGACCTCCGTTTCAGTGGAAGTCCAGTTTAAACTCGCATCATTCTGCGCAAGTGCACAAGTGCATGGACTGCCTTTATTGGGCATTCAAGTGATTAATTAGCCCGCAGTGTGTTATGGTTTATTATGGTTCTTTTAGCTGTACAGATTTATTTATTCATACTTTTTCCTATTTATCTGCTACACAATTTAGCTTTAGTTAATGCACAATTATTATTCTATTCTCATTTTTATCATTATTGTTTATTTAATTATTTATTTATTTATTTATTTATCTATCCTCTTTTGTTGGCATTTTAATATTTATTATTTTCTATATTTTTTTTTTTTTCATTATTTACTTTTGTTCATTTATTTGTTTGTTTATTTATTCTGTTATTTATTTATCTGAGTGTTTTCTATAATGTAAGTTCATAACATGGTTGTGAGTTTGCCTGGTCCTCTTGTGATGCTGTGGGCTGCTGGTGATGGTGCTTTCCCGAGTTTTGGCGGGAGATGACGTCGTGTCTTCTGACGTTACGCCAACTTGTCTGCATCTTTAAGGAAGTGACACGACGTCGTCCCTGGCTACGGCAGATCATCACTACTTTCTTCCTGTCAGCATCACAAGATGGATGTCACTTAGTTATAACAAGGAATTAATGGATTCCTGAAGAAGGCCAAGAGCCGAAAATTTGAAAAGGAGTGATTTTTAATTCATAGACTAAAAAGATATAATAAGCAACAAATATGTTAGGTTGAATTTAGAAACTGGGGTTGGGGAAGAACTCGGCCGGCCCGTTTCTTCACCAACCCCAGATTTTTCTGTTCACAAAAAATTCTTGTGATAAATTTTCTTCGCTTTTTAAGACATAAATTGGTATAAACTAAAAAGATATAATAACAAACAAGTATGTTTGGAGACCAAATCTCAATTGAATTTAGAAACTGGGGGTGGGGAAGAACTGGGCTGGCCCGTTTCTTCCCCACCCCAGATTTTTCTGTTTGCAAAAAATTCTTGTGATAAATTTTCTTCGCTTTTTGAGATAAAAGTTGGTATAAACTAAAACAATATAATAAGCAACAAATGTTTGGAGCTCAAATCTAATTAGAATTTGGAGACTGGGGGTGGGGAAGAACTGGGCTGGCCCATTTCTTCCCCACCTCAAGATTTTTTGTTTACAAAAAATTCTTGTGATAAATTTTCTTCGCTTTTTAAGACAAAAATTGGAAAAAACTAAAAAGATATAATAAGCAAAAAATGTTTGGAGCTCAAATCTAAATAGAATTTGGAGACTGGGGGTGGGGCAGTACTGGGCCAGCCTAGTTCTTCCCCACCACAGACAACTTAAACATCATAACTGATTTTATTGTACATCACTACACAAGGGTGGGGAAGAAACGGGTTGCCCCATTTCTTCCCTCCCTCAGACATCCTCTGATATAACTGACATAACTGTACAACACTAGCCAAGGGTGGGGAAGAAACAGGCAGGCCCAGTTCTTCCCCACCCCAGACACCTTCAACGTCATAATTGACTTAACAGTACAACACTTACCAAGGGTTGGGAAGTAACGGGCGGCCCAGTCCTTCCCCACACAAGACACACTACCCAAGGGTGGGGGAACCCACTCAAGCCTCCAAATTCTCTTGATAATAAAGCTCTAAACATTTGTTGCTTATTATATCTTTTTAGTTTTTGTCCTAAAAAGCAAAGGAAATTTATCACAAGAATTATTAGTAAATAGAAACATCTGGGGTGGGGAAGAACTGGGCCGGCCCAGTTCTTCCCCACCCCCCAGTCTCCGAATTCTATTGAAATTTAAGGGCCAAACATTTGTTGCTTATTATAGCTCTGTAGTTAATACCAATTTATATCTTTAAAAGTGAAGAACATTTATCACAAGAATTTTTAGTAAACAGAAAAATCTGGGGTGGGGAAGAAATGGGCCGACCCAGTTCTTCCCCACCCCCACTTTCCAAATTATATTTAGATTGGAGCACTTGATTCACAGACTTGTTCACGTGATGTAAAACCAAAAACAACTTTGGAAGCATTAGCAACCTTGAGTGAAGAACTGGGCCGGCCAAGTTCTCTTCCCACCCCCACCCCCCAAACCCACCCACACACACACACAAGCTATTTGCTTTTTGTTGTTCATACAGCTGTATATGTTTATTAAATTTGAATTCAAATATTAAATTTATAGTGCAAGACATTGTAGATTTGTTAAGAAAACCAAATATATAGCAGCCTTGGGGTGGAGAAAAACTGGGCCAGCCCATGTCTTCCCCACCCCAGATATTTCATTTTCTGTAAAAACAGGTATTTTTGTTCATAGTTTTAAATTCAGTTGTTAATTTCTTACAATTTGAAACAATAATATGATTATAAAATATTTAGCAAGTCACAGGATAGAAGTCATAGGGTAGACATCATGGGGAGCATTAGCAATCTAGGGGTGGGAAAGAACTAGGACAGCCCATTTCTTCCCCACTCCTGATGAGTGATATAAAGCTAAGTCAGTTATGATGTTGAAAGTGTCCAGGGTGGGGAAGCACTGGGCAAGCCCATTTCTTCCCCATCACTGGTGATTGTTAAATAGTTAAGTCAATTGTGACATTATACAGACCAGCCAATGGTAAAAACCCATATTTTTTTTCTCTATGGCAATAGGCGTTTTTCCTTGGAGAACAAGCGAGAAATATCTTTGAGAAGAAAAAAATTTTGCATTTCAAAGTGATTAATTTCTCCGTGAAACGCCGTGAAATTTCTCACGAAAATCAACCGGAGAAAGAAAATTAGTACAGGTGAAGACTTTCACTGTGTTTCTCCTTGAAATCTGCCTTTACCAACATGTATATTTTGTTCATGTGCATGTATTTTTTCATGCATTCAAATTTCGTACACAAAGTTTGAAGCATATGACAAAAAGCATGAGAGACAACTCTAACAATAGTAGTTTGATTTTGATCCGGTTTGAATCATAATGATTTGCAACTTATGCACTTTACAATGCAGTATGAACAAGATGACTGTTTTCTGTGTTTCTTTTTATTGTTGTGTAAATGCCTCATAAATTGAAAACTCTTGATTTTCTATCGGTTCACCATATTGGCATTACTTTATTTTTTTCAAGATAGGCTTTAGAAAAATCAAACCCAATCTATATAATAACGGAGAACATTAACTATCAATCCTGCTTATACATGTACATGTGTGTGCTGATCTTACTCTACATTTTGGTTATTGTTTTTCTTACACTGCGAGTAATTAAAGATCACTGAAGCTTACACTTAAGCTCACATGTGGTTCGAGTGAGAGATCTATGATAAATGTAGGCCACCAAGGCCCCCTTGTGTTTCTTGCCTTTAAGATTCAATTTTGCTCATACATGTACATTAATATGGGGAAATTGCGGGGCAAGCATTCCAAGGCTGCAAATAAGTCTGATCTCTAACTTGGAGCAGAACTACAAAAAATTCCAGATAATCAGTGAAGGTGGTACAGACATGCAACCAGATATCTTGTTAAGTCAACTGTACACCCCGAAGGTAACGGGCGCCTGTGTCCTAATGGGTAAGAGTGCATATGAGATGCCAAGATCTCCAAAGGAAGGTAGTCTTATCCGGTTTTAGCGCAACTCTGATTAGCGGTCTGCTCGAAATAAGTGAAGCTATCTTGAAAGTGTCGTAAATCCACTAAACACCCGAGGATAACAGGCTTCCTTGTCCTAAAGGGAAAAAGTGCTGACACTTAATCATTAGGACTCTCAGCGGAGCACTGTGGTTTGCATCTCGCTCGGCTCAAGTTCTGCAACGGTATCAGGTGAGCACAGTCAGTTCGAAATAAGTGAATTTGTCTTGAAAGGGCCGTAAATCAACTATACACCCCAAAGATAACGGGGCTCCATGTCCTAATTGGTAAGTTCGCTGATAATCATTAGCCTCTCACCCCAGTATGCACCTGAAACACTTTCTCCGGTTTTAGCCCACCTCTTATTAACAACCAGCTTGAAATAAGAGAAATAACCTTTAAAGGACAGTAAAACCAAATCATCAATCAAACCGAGGAACAAGACGAGGATGATTTTGTTTGTTTGTTTTGGAGTTTAACGGCCCAGTCAACACTATTTTATGTCATTTTTGAGCCGGTCAGTTTACCTACATGTATCCACACAATTCCTGGGCATGCTTACACATAATTGGTTAACCAGTACGGTGCACATTCTTTTGCTAGAAACTGACAACTGCCCTTCTTGAATCAGCAGAATAGGGGAGGATGATGGAAGATGGAGAGCAAAGAGAGTATCATCAAGGAATGGCTGGTGTTTAAGCACTCCTTTGGCACAGCGAAGGCAGACAGATGGAGAGATGTTATTACAAAGTAATCTATCGTGCCCCAATAGCCTCCAAGATTAAGGAACTGAGATGAGATAACATACAACACCCCCGAATCAATCTTGCTAGCCTAGGAGTACGGCTAGTTAGTCCTTCCACTGGGGTTCGGGCCTTGCTCAAGTAATTTGATCTGTTTTGTTTGTTTTGTTTGATTTTATGTTTAACGTCCCCGTCAACACTGTAAAGGTCATTTTGGAGATGTTGCTTCCAATTTTGTGGGACTTTTACCCGACATTGAGATGAAATGACATCTCAAGCCCCGTCGCCCAATGAAACCAATAGGGTTTATTAGCATGGACGCCATTGGACGGTCCGCCTCGCACCGCGGTTCCCGGACAGGCTTAGATCCTCTAAGCGGTTTACCAGTACTAGTACGCGGGCCGGATTCAGCTCTGCGTGGAAGCATCATGCAGCCCATATATTTCTTCAAGCCCCTATGGGCGGGCGCTGAGTAGTTTGATCTGACGACGTTGCTTCAAATATTGTGGGAGTTTTACCAGACATTTAGATGAAATAACCTCTCAAGCCCTGCCACCCAAAGAAACCAACTGCGTTTATATGCAGGAACACCACTGTGCCTGGGCAGGATTACTTTCTAAGCGATTTAACAGTACTCATGGTTATTTGGGATGTGCGTCTTACTTGTGATCAGGAGGAAACAGGTTTAATACCTGCCAGGGTCGGCAACATTCTTTCGTGCTGATTGATCATGAAATCTTTCCTCTGTCCGCTGATTCAAGAAGGGCAGTTGTCAGTTTCTAGCGAAAGAATATGCACTCTACTGGTCAACCGCTTACGTATAAGCCAGCCCAATAAAATGACCGGCTCAAAAATGACCTACTTTGTATGTCTAGGAACAGAATAAGGGAGAAAATGTATACCTAATAAACTCCTGTTCTCTCTATATAGATCTAAAATGGGGAATAGTGGGTTGTTTATTACATGGGCTTTATTAACATGTAGATGCACCATCTGTTTGCTCCAATTGGGAGTATTTATTAGTCAGGGATGGGTGAGGGGTCAGGGAAGGAGGCTGGTAGCGCAAATAATGAGTGTTCATAAATGCATGTGAATGCAAAGCAGCATGTCCTTTTTCATGCCCCTGCATGAAGCATGGCACGATATAGCAGTCCAGTTTTCCATACATTCGTCCACGACATTGGCCTAGCCTGCGATGGAATTCTTGTGTTCCTTGTAAACTGGTCACTTTGCAGTCAAAGCACAGCTTGCTGAACCGATTAGACAGTTTGCAATCATATATAATTGAACTGAATCTGAGCTTTTGGTAAATGTCGCACATCATTATGGTGTTAATAACCTACATGTGCGACTCATTATGAAAACTCGCCTGATCAAATATATTGAAAATTTTACCACTAAAAGCGGAAAATTTTCAACTAAACATTCTGACATTTTTTCTTATTTCTGCTCAATCTTTAGAATGCCTCGGGGAGGTGGTTCTAACGAGTACCCACAATCTATGTTTTTGAGCAGAAGCAAGATAAAAAATGTATACCCCGTAAACCCCAGTTTTACTACATAAAAGTGGGGTCAAGGGGGTAAAAAATAAAAAGGCATGTTTTCGTGATGTGAATAGAAGTTGTCATGAAACTTTTGAAAGGGATTATACAATGGGGAAATAGATTACTAAACTATATTAACCCTTCCCTTGCTGAATATTCATTTAAGCCACACCCATTTCTGTCTCTCAACCAATCAAATTACTTGACATAATTTATTGCTACAAATTCATAAACTGAATGCCAAACAGTGTAGATCCTGATCAGATGGCTTTCTCCAGAAGCCATCTGATCTGGATCTACACTGTTTCCAAAGATAGGGGTTGTCATGAACAGCAAGAGAAGTGTTAAATTGTGTCACATGAAAGAATATTTGATTATAATTTATCAATGACTACCATGTCTTCGTTTACAAAAACAACACCAAACAAACAAAGAAATAGTAACAAGCCAAAATTTGACTATTACTTTCCTGTACTCCCAGTTGCTGGGGTTTTTTTATCCGCGAAACATGGGTAAATTCATTTTCAATTAAAGCAATTGGTCAAATTTTCGCCGAGAATCTCCTAAAATTTTCACTGCCAAATCGTAAGAAATTTCTCGCTCATTTTATTTTTTCTCATGGAGAAAATAGCCTGATTTCGCGTTTGTCGGTCTCTCCGCGAAACAAAAAATGGGGTTTTACCATTGGCTGGTCTGTATGTGTCTGGGCTGGGGTTAAGTCAATTATGTGGTTGAATATGTGTGGGATGGGGAAGAACTGGGCCGGCTCATTTCTTCCCCACCCTGATGACTGAGTGTTAAATAGTTAAGTCACTTATGATGTTGATGGTGTCTGGGGTGGGGAAGAACTGGACCGGCCTGTTTCTTCTCCACCCCTTGTGGGTGTTATACAGTTGAGTAAATTATGACAACGAATATGTGTGGGGTGGGGAAGAATTGGGCCGGCCCATTTCTCCCCCACCCCTAATGCGTGTTATATAGTTAAATCAGTTATGATGTTGATGGTGTCTGGGGTGGCGAAGAACTAGACCAGTCCATTTCTTCCCCACCCCTGGTGACTGTTATACGGTTAAGTCAATTGTGACGTTGAATGTGTGTGGGGTGGGGAAGAACTGGGACAGCCCATGTCTTCCCCACCCCTGTGGGTGTTATATAGTTATGTCAGTTAGGATATTGAAGGTGTCTGGGGTGGGGAAGAACTGGGCCGGCCCATTTCTTCCCCACCCCTGATGAGTGTTATGTAGTTAAGTCAGTTAGGATATTGAAGGTGTCGTGGGTGGGGAAGAACTGGGCTGGCATTTAATTATACCCGCTTTTTAGAAGAAAAATCGGGTAAATTGTTTTCGTACCACACTTGAGTCCGGCGTCAGTCCGTCTGTCTGTCTGTCTGTCACGTTTCTTGTAAATGGATCTCCTCTGCAAGCACTCAAGTTACACTTTTGAAACTTCGCATGTGGATAGTACATGGAATGTAGATGGCAGTGGGCAACTTTTTTGTGACCTTGACCTCAACATGACCCCAAGATCAAAGGTCAAAAATTACGATTTGCCATATCTCCTAAACTATTGGAGTTACACTACTGAAACTTTGCTTATTGGATGGTCCTTGGAATATAGAATATGTCAGGTTACTTTTGGTGTGACCTTGACCCCAAGGTCAAAGGTCAAAAAGTATTATTTTGCCTTATCTGCTAAACTATTAAGAGTTACACTTCTGAAACTTTGGTTATTGGATGGCCCTTGGAATATAGAATATGTCAGGTTACTTTTGGTGTGACCTTGACCCCAAGGTCAAAGGTCAAAAAGTATTATTTTGCCTTATCTGCTAAACTATTAAGAGTTACACTTCTGAAACTTTGGTTATTGGATGGCCCTTGGAATATAGAATAAATTTGGATACTTTTGGTGTGACCTTGACCTCAACATGACCCCAAGGTCAAAGGTCAAAAATTATGATTTGACACATCTCCTAAACTATTGGAGTTACACTTCTGAAACTTTGCTTATTGGATGCTCCTTGGAATATAGAATATGTTGGGCTACTTTTGGTGTGACCTCGACCCCAAGGTCAAAGGTTAAAAAGTATGACTTTGCCATATCTTCTAAACTATTGGAGTTACACTTCTGAAACTTGGTTATTGGATGGCTGTTGGAATATAGAATAAATTGGGATACTTTAGGTGGACCTCAACATAACCTTAAGGTCAAAGGTCAAAAAGTATGGCTTTGCCACATGATCTTCTGAACTATAAGAGTTACACTTCTGAAACTTTGCTAATGAGTTAGAATGTTCTTTGCAACTTTTTTTAACTTACATGTAGTTTTGGCTAGCTAATACATAGTCATTAGTGTTATTCATAGAAAAAGCCTGTATTCGCGATGGTTTACCATTGACTGCTGATCTAGTGTTATAATTGTCTTAACTGCGTGACACACACCAGTGGTGGGGAAGAAACGGGCTGGCCCAGGCCGGCCCATTTCTTCCCCACCCATGATGAGTGTTATGTAGTTAAGTCAGTTAGGATATTGAAGGTGTCATGGGTGGGGAAGAACTGGGCTGGCATTTAATGTAATTGTCTTAAATGCGTGACACACACCAGTGGTGGGGAAGAAACAGGCTGGCCCAGTTCTTCCCCAGCCAAGACAACTTCAACATCATAACTAACTTAAGTATATAACACTCATCAGGGGTTGGGAAAAAATGGGCCACACAGTTTTTCCCTACCCCAGTCACCTTCAGTTTTATAATTGACTTAACTATAGTGACACTCACAAGGGCGGCCCCCACCCATCGGGGCTTTAAGAAATATATGGGCTGCATGATGCTTCCATGCAGAGCTGAAACCGACCCACACATGAGTACTGGTAAACAGCTTGGAGAATCTAAGCCTGCCCAGTGCGAGCCGGCCTGTCCATGCTTATAAACCCTATTGGTTTCATTGGGCGATAGGGCTTGAGATGTCATTTCATCTCAATGTCGGGTAAAAGTCCCACAAAATTGGAAGCAATTTCTCCAAAATGACCTATACAGTGTTGATGGAGACCTTAAACCTAAAATCAAACAAACTAAAGACACTCACAAGGGGTGAGGAAGAAACAGGTGGGCCCAGTTTTTCCCCACCCAAGGCACCATCAACATCCTAACTGACTGAAGTATATTTGTTTTGTTTGTTTGTATTGGAGTTTAACGGCCCAGTCAACACTAATTAGGTTATTTTTTAGCAGTTCAGTTTACCTATCCACACTTTTCCTTGGCCAGCTTATATAAAGCTGTTAATCTATCAACAGTGCACATTCTTTGGCTAGAAACTAATAACTGCCCTTCTTGAATCAGCGGATAGAAGCCTCTGTGCTGAAGTGGTTATGCTACTCGTCTTGCAACCCAGGAGTCGCAGGATCGATCCTGGGCTTCTCCAGACTTTTGGATGAGTCTTTAAACCGAGGTCCCATCTCCGTATGACCTTAGCTCACTCTTGAATCAGCGGGAGAGAATGACCATAGAAAAGATTACATGATCAATCTCCATGAAAGAATGTTGGCGATCCCGCCAGGCATCGAACCTGTCCTCCTGATCACCAGTCAGACGCACATCTGACTGAGCTACCGAGGCCGACGACTGAAGTATATATAACACTCATCAGGGCTGGGGAAGAAATGGGCTGGCCCAGTTCTTCCCCACCCCAGTCTCATTTTACACTAAACATGTAAGTTTGACTTAACCATGCAAACCTGACCAAGGATGGGGAAGAAATGGGCCAACCCAGTTCTCCCCCCCACCACCCCCAATACCTTCAACATCCTAACTGAACTGACATTTATAACTGTATAACACTCATGACGCTCGACTTTCTTATTTATTTATTTAATTTATTACCAGTACTGATTTCACATTTAGTCTGTTCACTCTGTTAAGCCCCCGCCAATAGGGGCTTGAAGAAATATATGGGCTGCATGATGCTTCCACGCAGAGCTGAATCCGGCCCGCAACTAGTACTGGTAAACCGCTTAGAGGATCTAAGCCTGTCCAGGAACCGCGGTGGGAGGCTAATAAACCCTATTGGTTTCATTGGGTGACAGGGCTTGACATGTCATTTCATCTCAATGTCGGGTAAAAGTCCCACAAAATTGGAAGCAACGTCTCCAACATGACCTTTACAGTGTTGACGGGGACGTTAAACCTCAAATCAAACAAACAAAAACTGTTCACTCTGTTGTGCTTTCCAGGTCGATCGAAATATCAGTCAAACTATATGTTCTTTTTTTATATATGTTGGTGTTTTCCTTTTCTTTCTTTTTTTTTTATTTGACACTTTTAAATATAGGTCATTTTGCTTCCAATTCTGTGGGACTTTTACCCGACATCTCAATGCTGCCATCCAAACAAACCAAAAGGGTGAATATGTAGGTACATGTACAGTCCGACTCGCACCAATTTGCCTGGGCAAGCTTGGACCCCTAAGCAGTTTACCAGTACGCGTGAGCGGCCTGTTTAAACTCTGCATGGAAGCATCATGCAGCCCAATCTATTTCTTAAAAGAATGAATTCAGTAACAGACAGGGAAGTGACCACTTTTCCTTAAATTTGAATGTTCTTACCGAAACACTTACTAAAGTTAACAATGTCTATGTAAGTTTACAATGATGAAAATTGTTTGACAAAAACAGTTCTAGTCACAACTCCCTGAGTGGCCACTTTTAAGGCCCAGTGGTGGCCTAATCACTAAGGACAAGTTATCCGTTGGCTGACGTGACTGGGCGATATTTGCCTCTTCTCACTTGCTTTCATGAGGCAAAATCTTCATCGTTGCCATCAGGATGTAAAAGGGGCAGCATATAAAGGTCTTTTTCGCCAAATCTTGGAATATGGTAGTTGTATCTGGGACCCTTCTGGAGTTGTCCTTAACGAAGAAATTGAAAAAGTTCAGAATAGAGCTGTTACATTTGTAACAGGCAACTATTACTGCTTTGAAACTAGGAGCATGACTGCATGCATACCTGTGATACCTCCCTCATTTTGATGCTAATTTTTACCAAATTTATGCTAAATTTTATTAAAGTTTGGAATCTCCCTCATTTGAACTGAGAATTTCCCTATATATGCTTTAGAGCTCCCTCATCACAATTGCAAATCTTCCTCATACAGTTAAAAAAATTATCACAGGTATGTGCATGGAAAACTTGGAAAAATTAAAATGGGAGTCTCTCAAGAAAAGGAGGAATCCTTTTGCACAAAGGTCTAATGGGTGCTGCCAGCATTCCAACAGATGACCTTGTTTCCCCAGCTAGACACTGTAGAAATCACCATTCATTGGCGTTTCAGACCCTTGCTGCAAGAATTGATATTTATTTATAAAGAATCATTTTTCCCCCACAACCATTAGAGATTGGAATGCCCTTCCCCCATTCGATTATTTCAACAGCTGAAGGTGCTGATAACTCTTTAACTAAGTTCACCTCTTTGGTTAGAGCTAGGGATCACAGGTCCTGGTATATGTATGTCATTTGACGTGTCACTAACTATCTATCTATCTATCTATTGATACTGCGTCGGTCACATTTGACCATTACGGCAGGTGTACATTACATACACTCCAGGTTTGCAGGATGAAAGCCTACACCACCGTCTATCATCTACACCGGAAATAGAATCCCGGTGAATCGATTGAAACCGAAAGTAGGCATGGAACACGGTGAGTGTAGCCTTTATTTCTTATCTATTTTCTGCCCGCGAAGTGTAAATTTATTTCCTTGAAATAACAGAGGGATTTCTGTAAGATTTTATGCGTTTTTCTATGCTGTATGTATCGATTTAAAGTCAGAAACACAAGTTTAACGATGCTTGGTACTGGGTGAAGACCAGCATTTTCGAAAATAGGTTACAGATTTTATAATTTCTTGATTTATTTCCGCTTAAACTTTCTTTCACCTGTTTCTGTTTATAATGGATAGTATCTGAAAAGTTTCTCTGGTCATGATTTTATCATACACTAAGCGTATTTATTAAAAACCAAAAATCCATGTGTACGGCGTTTAGCTGTTTACAACCAGGTAGCTGTACGGAATATAGCCAAAAAAGGGTACGGCGAATAGATATGGCTACCCCTGTATTCTTAACTGTTAAATGCCAATGATGGACCATTTACCATTTCCGTTTTTTACCCAACTTTAAGGGTATATATGCTTGCCCCGACCAACGGATCATGGAGATTCTGTCTGTCTGTCTGTCTGTCTGTCTGTCTGTCTGTCTGTCTGTCTGTCTGTCTGTCTGTCTGTCTGTCTGTCTGTCTGTCTGTCTGTCTGTCTGTCTGTCTGTCTGTCTGTCTGTCTGTCTGTCTGTCTGTCTGTCTGTCTGTCTGTCTGTCTGTCTGTCTGTCTGTCTGTCTGTCTGTCTGTCTGTCTGTCTATCTATCTATCTATCTATCTATCTATCTATCTATCTATCTATCTATCTATCTATCTATCTATCTATCTATCTATCTATCTATCTATCTATCTATCTATCTATCTATCTATCTATCTATCTATCTATCTATCTATCTATCTATCTATCTATCTATCTATCTATCTATCTATCTATCTATCTATCTATCTATCTATCTATCTATCTATCTATCTATCTATCTATCTATCTATCTATCTATCTATCTATCTATCTATCTATCTATCTATCTATCTATCTATCTATCTATCTATCTATCTATCTATCTATCTATCTATCTATCTATCTATCTATCTATCTATCTATCTATCTATCTATCTATCTATCTATCTATCTATCTATCTATCTATCTATCTATCTATCTATCTATCTATCTATCTATCTATCTATCTATCTATCTATCTATCTATCTATCTATCTATCTATCTATCTATCTATCTATCTATCTATCTATCTATCTATCTATCTATCTATCTATCTATCTATCTATCTATCTATCTATCCAACAGCAACACTGTTGTGGAGGAAATTGATCATGAAATCATTTCTTCGGTCATTATCTCCTTCATTTTCTCCCTTCCGCTGATTCAAGAAGAGTATAACCGCTTACGTATAAGCCTGCACAGGAGAAGGGTGGCTAGGTAAACTGTTCGGTAAAAATGACCTAAATAGGGTTGACTTGGCCGTTGAGTACCCCTAAAACCACTACTGCGATCGGACATAATTGGCCATTACTGTCAGGTGTACATTACGCATACCCCAGATCTGCAGGATGAAAACCTACACAGTATTTATGCACCTTGTGCCATGTCATCTCCAATGACGAACTCCTCTAGCACCTCTGTTTGCACCTTGGATTTGGCTTGCAACCTCCCGAGATTGAAAAGCTTCCCATCAAAGCGAGACCTACTCGGTATGGCGTTGTCACCCTCCTGGAAAACATCTGTGAGCATGGCAGCGAACATCATGCTGAACAGTGTCTAGGCTAGCACACAGCCTTGCTTGACTCCATTTGTCACAGGTAATGGATCTGAGAGCTCACCATCATTGTGATTACATTACACGATTAGTTTAAACAATAGTATATTAGTTGAGTACACGTTATGATTGTATAGTTAACTAATAAACTATTGTTTAAACTCGTCATGTAATTACGTAAAGATCTCAAACTTGCATAAGGGATGATTCTCCCTGCACGGGGGTAGGGGGATCCAGTTAACGTCCCGATCCGATAGACGGTGCATTTTGGGGCATTTTTCCCGGCAAATGATACCAGTGTAGCATGTTTGGACACCGCAACTTTATTACCGCTGCAGCAAATCGAACCGCAGACCCCTAAAATCAGAGGCAAACGCATTAACCGCTGAGCTATTACACTGCATGATACTTCCATGCAGATCGCCCCCCGCCCATCGGGGCTTGAAGAAGTATATGGGCTGCATGATGCTTCCACGCAGAGCTGAAACCGACCCGCATACGAGTACTGGTAAACTGCTTATAGGATCTAAGCCTGCCCAGGTAAAGCGATGCGAGTCGGCCCGTCCATGCTTATAAACCCTATTGGTTTCATTGGGCGGCAGGGCTTGAGATGTCATTTCATCTCAATGTCGGGTAAAAGTCCCACAAAATTGGAAGCAACGTCTGCAAAATGACCTTTACAGTGTCGACGGGGACGTTAAATCTCAAATCAATCAATCAAAAATCAAACTTCCAAATCGACCGCATGACTACTGGTAAACCGCTTAGAGTGTCAAAGTCTGTCCAGGCAAAATGTCGCGAATCTGACCTTCCCTACATGTAAATTCCTTTGATTTGTCCGGCGGCTCTGTATGTAAAAGTCTCACAAAATTGGTGGCAAAGTCTTCGAAATGACCTAAATAGTATTGATGGGGACGTTAAACCTCAATTCAAACAAACAAATAAAAAAAAAAGAAAAAAAAGTTTCTACTAAAGTATACTCATTTCTACTGCTTTATTCCTTGGGTTGTGCTAAGCATTGTCCAATTTACTTGTGTTGAATGACATATACCAATTGCCTAGGCATACCTCAATTGGCTAGACTATGTGAGTCATGTGAAGCTAATAGGTGTTTGTTTGTTTGATTGAATTTGACTCAAGTCTAACGACCCCGTCAACACTATATGGGTCATTTTGGAGACGTTGCTTCCAATTTTGTGGGACTTTTACCCGACAGTGAGATGAAATGATATCTTAGCCCCTGCCGCCGAATGAAACCAATATGGTGATATGCATGAACGTTCAGACTCACACCACTTTTCCTGGGCAGGCTTACAGCCGATTAGCTGTTTACCAGTACTCGTGTGTGGGCGGTTTAAGCTCTGGAAGTATCATGCAGCCCAATCTATGTCTTCAAGCCCCGATGGGCGGGACGAAGGACTGCAGTTTGTTTGTTTGGTCGTGGTTTAACGTCCCCGTCAACACAATTTAGGTCATTTTGGAGAGGATGCTTCCAATTTTGTGGGACTTTTACCCGACATTGAGATGAAATGACATCTCAAGCCCTGCCGCCCAATGAAACCAATAGGGCTTATATGCACTGGACGGTTTGACTTGGACTACTTTTCCTGGGCTGGCATAGTCCATCAAAGAAGTTAACCAGTACTCGCGTGCGGTAGTTTCAGTCCTGCGTGGAAGCACCGTGCATCCCAATCTATTTCTCCAAGCCCCGATGGGCGGGGCCCGTAAGGAGTGCAGTGAAAATCTATGTTTGTCGTTTGGTCCACCAAGTCTCAACTAATGTTGCGTTCGTCGTCAGACAAGAGTCATTGTGGCTTTTATATTTGTTCTTTGTTACACGTGTTGATTAATGCTAAGTAGGAAAAACATCATGCAACAGACAAAAAAAAAAAAAAACAATAAAAAAACAGAATGATCAGGTTTTATACCCCATCATCAAGTAAAATAAAAGTAATGGTTTGGATGTCGTTAAAATAACTTAAGCCCCCTAAAACTTATTGTTGACCGTTCCAAATCGGTATTTTTTTTTTTTTTTTTTTTTTGTGGGGGGGGGGGGGGGGGGGGGGGGGGGGGAGTCACAACTTTCCAAAAATGTGGTGAAAATGTGTTCGAGACAGTAGTAGTTCGAGCCTCTGAGGGTTATTAACAGGGTTATGTCAGGAGGCATAACGCTTATATTAAATTAAGGTATGCTGTGTGTAGGCGATTCTAATGAGTACACGCAACATATCTTTTCACAATAACATTTGTTCGAAGTTATCCCTAACAATGTTTTATCAGGCCCTATGGAAAGTTTTTTCTAGGGACTCAAGAATGAGTTCGAATCAACCATGGTTAATGAGACACCGGTGTTCGAGTCATCGAAGTTTCACTGTATGTGGTGTATTATTTGCTTCCAAAGGATAACCCTTTTATAGAACATATTCCACGCGTCTATATTTGAGCTGGCGTGTTTCGATAATGCGCACTTCTTTTTAACACAAAATAACGCTTATGTGGCAAAATATGGTCTTAAAACTATACATAGTAATTAGTTCCTAACTAACATTACAATATTGTGATTGATTCTTGCTAATATGACGAGAGAATGGGTGAAAACTGTTGAAGTGTGTTTATAAAATTCTGATGACACTGGATAAAGATGTTGTGACAGGTGAGTCCCTTGATTTAGCCCCAGTTCATGCCGACCATTGTTTACATTTCGTTACCCATAAGCAGCATGTTTGACAAAATAAAACACCCAACTTTGACAAGATATACGTTTCATATATATGTACAATCCTCATGGATGTACGAGAAGCACCGTAGGAACGGTCGAGTTACTTTTAAAATGTTATCAGCTATAAACATGGAACTATTCGCCGTACACTTTCTGTTACAATAATTTGCTATAAGCCGTACACCAAGCTACTATTCGCCGTACAACAGGTAAATTTACGTTTTGGCAAACAGTTGTGTTGAAAGTACAGTTTGAGGCGAGTTTCTTTTGCAAATTATTTTTTGATCATTGTTCTATCTGATTAAGTGGAAAACCTTCAGTAGAAAGGCATAAACATTAAAAAAACAACAAGGAACTTGTCAAAATCCATTCAGTTCGTGGTACCAGCTATCGAACATTCGGTCTGTAATTGCACGATCGTGTGTTTAATAATCAAAACACTTCTCACAGCAGCAGCAAATTATGTCCACTACTGATATTGATAACAGTATTCTAAAACTAAAACTTACAAGCAGTAAAAATATCCATTTTCAAGAGGCACCCCTTATCCTTCAGTCATTTTTATCGATTCACCGGGATTCTATTTCCGGTGTAGATGATAGACGGTGTACACAGTAATCATGTAATTACGGTAGGGATCTTTAACCTGCACAGGGAATGGTTCTCCCTACACAGGGGCCTCCAGTTAACGTCCCGATCCGAAGGACGGTGCACTTTATGACATTCATCCCTGCAAATGATGCCAATGGAGCGTGTTCGACACCGAAATTTTATTGCCGCTGCCGGGGATCGAACCCGGGACCTCTAGCATCAGAGGCAAGTGCACTAACCACTGAGCTATCATGCTCATCATCACCAGTAATAATTCTGATTCTCACCTCTGTCCTTTTGTTTTGCAGTGGAAATTAGTGTTAAGTGGAATTTGTTTGTTTGGTTTGAGGTTTAACGTCCCCATCAACACTGTAAAGGTCATTTTGGAGACGTTGCTTCCAATTTTGTGGGACTTTTACCCGACATTGAGATGAAATGACATCTCAAGCCCTGTCTCCCAATGAAACCAATAGGGTTTATAAGCATGGGCGGTCCGCCTCGCTGCGGCTCCTGGACAGGCTTAGATCCTCTAAGCTGTTTACCAGTACTAGTGTGCGGGCCGGATTCAGCTCTGCGTGGAAGCATCATGCAGCCCATATATTTCTTCAAGCCCCTATGGGCGGGGGCTAAGTTTTACGTGGAAAGTGGGTGAAACGACTAGGGGGAAAAAGCGACCAGGGGGCAGGGACCAGGGAGGAAACATCTTGGTGGGTGGGCGAAACGACTAGGGGAGGAAACGGCTTTGGGGCGAAATGCCTCGGATTCCCTATCATTCTATCAGAACCAGAATTATTACTGGTTACCCTATAAAAGTCAGCTTGTTATAAAAGGCAGTATGGGTGAAATCATATTATAAAAATCAAGTTAAATGACTGATCTTCACTGTAACATCAACTATGCAAGTTATACTGGGTTCGACTGTCGACTATGCGTACCGTTCGAAAATGCACACAAAAATTGGACTGATAATGGCCGCTTGATCGTTGTGTGTGCAATTTGGGTATCGTTTTTGGCAAATAATTATGATAGTTTATGGACAGGCGACTCTCAGATCACATTAATTTGATGGGAAAGTTTAGACTGAGACCTGTGATTGCAATAGTATATTACGTTTTCTGTCGAGATGATCCTATTTCATGATTTTTCTAGCTTTTTTCCTCGCCGCCTTGCGATTTTGCTCGGAGTCTTGCCAGTGCATTATGGGAGCGGCGGAACCGCTAGGTCATGGAGGTCACATAACAACGCACATAAACAAATCCTCGTTCCTCGCTCAAGTCTTATTCAGAGGGACTAAAACCCTTTCATATATCTTATTTATCTCATATACAAATATATCAAATCTTCATAAAAGAACGACTAGGTGAACGCAGAAATCTTACACAACAATGAGGACAGTAGTATAGAACGGTGAAGTGCGTGTATCCGTATTGTTCTAGTTTTCGACAAACATGAGCTATTTGAGTTGAGTAACCCTCATTGGCACCCTCATTTGCATCTGTACGGAATGTCCCCTTCATACATTTGAATATCCTTAAACAGGACATCCCCTTCATACATTTGAATATCCTTAAACAGGACATTCCTCTTTGGTTAGAGCTAGGGACTAACTTCCCACATCACAGGTCCTGGTGTATGAATGTCATTGACGTGTCACCAGTAACAATTTTGATTCTGATTCTCTCTCTGGTCTCCCCACCCTTGATATCGGCCCCCGCCCATTGGGGCTTGAAGAAAGAGCTGGAACCGACCGCACACGAGGACTTGTAAATGCTTAGAGAATCTAAGCCTGCCCAGGCAAAGCGGTGCAAGTTGACCTGTCCATGCTTATAAACCAGGGCTTGAGATGTCATTTCATATCGATGTGGGTAAAATCCTGCAAAAGCAACGTCTCCAAAATGGAATAAATAGTGTTGACAGGGACATTTCTTCGTATTGGATTTTAATCATTTTATCGGCCCAGTCAAAACTATTTAGAACATTTTTGAGCCTGCCGGTTACAATATCCACATTTTTCCTGGGCAGTACAGTGCACATTCTTTTGCCAGAAACTGACAACTGCCCTTCTTGAATCAGTGGCAGGGAGTGAATGACCGTGGAAAAGATTTCATTATCACCCTCCAACCCCCGCAGGTATTGGACCTACATGTACGTCCTCCTGATCACCAGTCAGACGTGCAACCCACCGACCTACTAAGACCAGCATTTGACGTAAAACCTCAGCCCATTTAGTACCTGAAACTCCAAAAGGGGTACTTGACAAACAGTGCAGGCCCAGATCAGAAGTCGCACAACGCAGTGTCTGATCAGGGCCCACACTGTTTGCAAAAAGTTTAGCCATTTCTCGAATAAATTTTGAAGAAAACACAACCTGAAACCCCATAAAACAACAACATAATGTAAAAATCAAAGCACTGACAGTAACAGCACTGGCGGGTCAGTTGTCTCTGGGTGTAGGCTGGAAAAATGGTCCTGAACTGGGGCTTAGACTGTTTCGTCCTTAAATTTCTGTTCTGAAGGCAAACAGTATAGACCCTAATCCACCGCCATGTTCTGTGGCATCTGATCTGGGTCTACACTGTTCGCCATACTCAGCACATGATTCCAGTCCAGATTCTATAGATAACCATCTTATGCAACTTTGTGACCTCGTATAAAACGGCCCATGCCCATCAGGGCTTGAAGAAAAAGATTGGGCTGCATGATGCTTCCACGCAGAGATGAAGCCAGCCACACACAATTACTGGTAAACTGCTTAGAGGTTCTAAGCATGCCTAGGAAAAGTGATGCAAGTTGGACTGATCATGCATATTTAGAACTCTATTGGTGTAATTGGATGGCAGGGCTTGAGATGTCATTTCATCTCAATGTCAGGTAAAAGTCCCACAAAATTGGAAGCAACGTCTCCAAAATGGCGTATACCATAACAGTGTTGCTCAAATCAAACAAACACACAAAGTGTATAAAGGATTATGCTTCAATTCTCTATAAATAACCATTTCCTACAAGTCAGTGATAGTCACATGGACATCAACAATGAAAAGCCACTATGTTTAGTAACTTTGGGTCAAATGACAAACAATCAATGCAAAAAGCATAGGAAAAATCTACTTGTCAGCTGCCTGGTTCCCTTGAATACCAAAAACTACCTGGCTGTGATAATGAAGAAACAAGGTTGGTCGGTAATAACGGTGGCGGGAATTCCCACTGGTAATTACCGGTAATTACCGTCCTGGGAAATACTCCAAATTTCAGCAAAAGTGGGAAATACTGGGAGATAGTGGGAAATATGATTTTTGTTTAGTTATTTCATAGAAAAACACTTAATATTTGTGTAATTTAATTGAAATAATGAACAGTTAGCTATTTTGCAATATGCCTCCCTATACATACATATCATAAGTCTACTTTTACTCAACCAAAAATGGTTCGATCCCGGGCCGCGACATACCAAAGTCGTTAAAAATGGTACTAGCTGCTCCTCGTTTGGCACTCAGATTTACGGGGTAGAGCTAGGACTGGTCGATCCAGTGTCAGGATAATGTGACTGGGTGTGGTATCATGTAATGTGTCTGGGACATGATACTTCAGTGAGGCAGCACTATAAACGTGAGCATTGAGCTCCCTGTCGCAACCAGACACCGTCGTGATATGACTGAAAAATTGTTGAAAGCGACGTTAAACCCGAATTCACACACACACTCAACCAAAAATAAGCATAAACTAGAATTTGCTTTTGTGCAAAAACACAGATGTCTCCCCAATTTTTTACCTTTAAGTATGACCTTGACATTCGAGGTATTGACCTGGATCTTGTGTGCAACACATCATCTAATGAAGATGAACATTTCTGCAAAGTAACTTTAAAAAGTTCATAGAGAAATAAGAAAATTATTGACTATACACAAAAAAGCCTTTTTTTTACCTTTGACCTCCAAGTATGGCCTTGACCTTTGAGGTACAACACAGTCTCATGATGGTTAACATTTCTGCCAAGTAATTACATAATCCATCAAAGAATAAGAAAGTTATTGACTGTACACAAAAAAGGCCCCTTTTTTGACCTTTTACCTCTAGGTATGACCTTGACATTGGAGGTCTTGCACACGACTCATCCTCTAATGAAGGTGAACATTTCTGCATGGTTACTTTAAAAAGTCCATCCAGAAATAAAAAAGTTATTGACTAGACACAAAAAAAATTACTTTTTTTTTACCTTTGACCTCTAAGTATGACCTTGACCTTGGAGGTACCGACCTGGGTCTAGCGCGCAACACAGCGTCTCATGATGGTTAACATTTCTGCCAAGTAATTTCACTATATATATCCAGGAATAAGAAAGTTATTGACTGAACACTAAAAAAGGCCCCTTTTTTACCTTTGACCTCGTATGACCTTGACCTTTGAGGTACAAACATAGGTCATGCAAGAGACGCACCCTCTCATTGTGGTTAACATTTCTGCCATGTAATTTCAAAATCCATCTACAAATAAGAAAGTTATTGACCAAACACGAAAAAAAGGTCCCTTTTTTAACCTCTAAGTATGACCTTGACCTTTGAGGTACCAACCTGGGTCATGCAAGCAACACAGCGTCTTATGGTGGTTAACATTTCTGCCAGGCATTTTCATTACGTCAAAGTTTGTGTTAACTTTTTTCATTATACTCCTGGCATACAAAGTATATCAAAGGTTATAGTTTTTGTCTTTCCATCTGTTCATTATTAGTTAGTTTATTCTTTCATTATGCTGTGACCCTTGTCAGATTTGTCCGCTTATATTCTTAGAAACTACAGTGACTAGAACTATTAAATTTTGCATAATATTTCCTCTTGAAATGCAAACAATAATAAATACAAGTAATAATAAAAAAAATATTGCTTTATTATGGCTTTATAATAATAGTTCATCTGTCATAATACAGCTACTTTAATTCAGCAAATTTTTTATGACAGCCTATTCTATGTTTGTTGTTTCCAGGTAAAATTGTTCCAAATTGCCACAAACTTTGAATTTTTAATGACAGATTCCATCTGTCTATTCTTGCTGTGCTGCACGTTTAAAGTAATTCAGACTTTTTCTTCCGGCTTTGACAGCCATAGAAATATGAGTCCGCACAAAATGTAGTCCGGTTTGGCGCAGTAATCAAAATTGTACAAGCGTATTAGTTATCCTGTATGCGTAATACAAACCTTTGAAGCAGACGACTTGACGATTCAGCATTTCATATGAATCAGCTGCATCATGCTACGGGTATACCCAGATCAGTGCGGCGTCTGCTAAGCAGGCTGCTCAGGTTTTACACTGTTTTCTATCAGTGCTGTCAATATTTAATCCTTAAAGACCAGCCTGCTGTTGGACCAGGTCAGCTGTAGACAAGAATATTAATGGGTTTTCTTTCTGACCTTCGAGGTCAAGTTTAGGTCAGTTACAACAGGTGTATATAATGACTTGAAATTGAAAAGAAAGGCTGTCCCTTTCAACCCAGGAATATGGTACAGTTACTTAGTGTAGGTCCTGTGATATAATTCTAGGTGCCATATATTTAGCAGAATAGAGGAGCCCAACTTCAGTGATGGTAGAGTGCACTCCAGAAACCCAAGGCAGTGAATAAATCAAAACACTTACAACACTCATGCCGATTGTATCTAAATGCAGGCTGGTCATGAACGGGGACTTGGACTGATTCGTTTAAACTAAAGATGTTAGTAACTAATACAAATCAAAGCGCCAAAGGCACTGAAATGACAGATTCTATGAGAAAATCAAAACACTGTGAAAGCTTACTGACAACCTTTCTAAAAAGATCTTAAAATTTAGAAAAGTAGTTCTGCAAATTCCATTGTATGATATGTTTGCAGATGTCTATACACCGGTGGTATCATGAAATGCCATTCGATGTTTCAAATTTTTGGAAAGAAACTGCTTACGTTTAAAAACCAAACATTAAAATTCAAGTTTAAACAATGCTACTGTCAATTAGTAACATTTTTGTCTGGTCGGTTGTGGATACCTCCCCACAAAAGATACTCTATTTTTCACAAAGAGATCGGAGGAGAAATGCTGGTCAGTCCAGTACATGAATTCCATTGGCTTGAAGACATTTTTGAGTAATAACAACACTATAAACTTGCTGGATTAGATATCCCGGATTCTGAGCGTAAACAAATAAATGGAACTACGTGAGGCCGACGCACTTGATTGATGTAACGTCTCGCTGTTCAGTTAACGCCTCAGCCATGATCTTGAATGTTCTTAATGTCGCTAGCTACATGCAATAGCTCGACATACCAATTCGCTTATTCCATCCGATATGTCATGCTCTAACACGCACGCGTCGCCTCGGCATACCTTAAACCTATATGTCGAAACATCCCGAAACGACAATCGGCGTGATTCACGCTGAAGTGCGATGTGTCACTGAAACGCATATCACATGACGCGAGTCGCTCAGACGCCAAAATACATGTACGTATTCCATGCACCAGCGTAAGTGTTCCGTACTGTGTCGACGTCTTAATTTTGGCCACGACAGGGACGTCTAGCTCTCAAAAGTGCATCGCATAAGGGCGACGAACAGTGTCAGTGTTTATTAGTCGGTAGTTGAAACCCTTTGTTTATCTACAGGTACAGTGTAGCAGATGCCGGCAGAAATCTGCTTCGCATATGCGTCTGTCGGATGAATCGATCTTGACGTACTGACGTCGGTCTTCCGCTACGTCGACGTCCGCTAGCGTTTTCTGTTGATTGTAAGATGTCGCTCCAACAGACAAATAGATCACACACATGTGGCACCCAAAATCAGAGTCAACACCATCCGCTTTCCGACCAGCTTCTAACTGTCCATTAGAAGCCTCCGTGATGTAGTGGATATGCTACTCGCCTTGTAAACCAGGGGTCGCAGGATGATCGATCCCGGACTTCTCCAGACTTTCGGATGTGTCTTTTAACCGGGATATCGTCTCCGTATGACCTTAGCTGTTGGTGGGACGTAAAACTCAAACACTCATTCACTCTAACTGTCCAGGGTTTAATGAAAAATGTTGCAATACGTTCTCACTTGATGCTTTTTGAGAACAAAAAAACAATTTCTTCTTTTCTAGGCACGACCTTACATCACACATCAAAAGTTTGATCCTGAACATGTGGTTTCTATCAGTGCTGGTGTAAAGGTGGTACACAGGATCGTTGGCCCCCGCCCATCGGGGCTTAAAGAAATAGATGGGCTGCATGATGCTTCCACGCAGAGCTGAAACCGACCCGCACACAAGTACTGGTAATCTGCTTAGAGGATCTAAGCCTGCCCAGGCAAAGAGGTGCGAGTCAGAACGTCCATGCATATAAACCCTATTGGTTTCATTGGGCGGCAGGGCTTGAGATGTCTTTTCATCTCAGTGTCGGGTAAAAGTCGCACAAAATTGGAAGCAACGTCACCAAAATGACCTATACAGTGTTGACGGGGACGTTAAACCTCAAATCAAACAAAACAAACATGGCCGGAGTGGTAATTTATCCATACATTGATTGATTTAACCTTTTTAGCTTAAGGGCATGGTGCCTAAGCGTGTTGTAATCATGCAATTGTTTGGTTTCAAAATCAAAGCACCGAAAGTGTTGGTGGGATGTAGGTTGGGGTAAAAGTCCTGGGCTGAGATTAAACTGTTTAACTCTGAAATTCCAAACAAATAGTGAAGATTTTGATAAGAAGCACGTTCTGCAGCGTCCGAACTTGGTCTACACTGTTTGCTAAGCTCACCCTATGGTTCCAGGATGACCCTCTTCAGTCTTATGGAATACCCTGATCTCACTGCGGCTATTTTCAGCAAGAAAAAGGTTATTCTGAGAAGTCAGTGAAAGTCACGTAGACCTTAGCTCTGAATCGTTTTTTTTATTAGTAACTTCGGGTCGGATGCCAAACAATCAACGCAAACATAGCCGGGTCGTTTGTCAGTCTTGGGTACATGTAAGTGTTATCTGTAAAATCTGCACTTAAATAAAGATCAAACACCACAGAACACGGTGCTGATCTTGTTCTACATTTTTTGCATCAGTTACTAACATCCGTTAAGTTTAAACGGATCAGTCCAAGTTCTCGTTCATGACCAGCCTGCATTTAGAGACAATTGGCATGAGTGTTGTCAGTGCTTTGATTTATTTACTGCCTTGAGTTTCTGGAGTGAACTCTTCCATCACTGAAGTTGGGCTGGTCCATTCTGCTAAATATGGCACCTGAATTATATCACAGGACCTACACTGTTTGCATAGGTATCTGTACCATATTCCAGGGTTGAAAGGGACAACCTTTCTCGTGAATTCTGATATACACCTTGTTGTAACTGACCTAGACTTGACCTCGAATGACAGAACACCCATTAATAATCTGGTCTGCAGCCTACCGGCTGGTCTTTAAGGATTAAATATTGACAGCACTGTCAGAAAACAGTGTAAAACCTGAGCAGACGTATGAGCAGACGCCGCATTGATCTGGGTATACAGTCTTGCATGATGCAGCGGATTCATATGAAATGCTGAATCTATTCTCTGAAAGGTAAGATAAAATCGTCAAGTCGTCTGCTTCAAAAGTTTGTATTGCGATTATAGGATGTACAATTTTGATAACTGCGCCAAACCGGACTACATTTTTGTGCGGACTCATATTTCTTTGGCGGTCAAAGCCGGAAGAAAGTCGTAAGAAAGCCGGAACTACTTTACAACACGCAGGACAGCTAGAAATGACAGAATGAATCTGTCATTAAAAAGTTTAGAACAAAATCAGCACCGTGTTGTGTGGCTTTTGAACTGAGTTTACATTGTTTGCCAGATGCAACATTTGATTCATGTGCAAATTTTACAGATAACACTTACATGTACCCAACACTGACAAACAATGCGGCTGTGTTTGGGTTGATTGTTTGGCATTCGACCCAAAGTTGATAAAAAGAAAAGCGCTTCAGTGCTAATGTCAACGTGACTATCACTGACTTGTCAGAATAACTTTTTGTCTTGTAGAAAATAGCCGCAGTGAGATCGGGGTATTCCATAAGATGCAAGAGGGTTATCCTGGAATCATAGGGTGAGCTTGACAAACAGTGTAGACCAAGATCAGACGCTGCCGAACGCATCTTCTTATCAACATCTTCACTATTTGTTTGGAATTTCAGAGTTAAATGAAACAGTTTAAATATCAGCCCAGGCCTATAACTCCAACCTACACCCCACACTCTCAGTGCTTTGATTCTGAAACCAAACGATTACAACACCTTTAGGCATCATGCCCTTAAGCTAAAAAGGTCAAATCAATCAACCATGACGTCTGGTTACCAGTCCGGCCACGTCAATCCTGTGCACCACCCTCACACCAGTACGGATAGAAACCACATGTTCAGGACCAAACTTTTGATGTGTAATGTAAGGTCATGTCTAGAAAAGAAGAAACTGAAATTTGTTCTCAAAAAAAGCATTTAGTGAGAGCGTATTGCAACATTTTTCATTAAAGGATCGTAAGCGTTCCCCTGGACAGTTAGAAGCTGGTCGGAAAGTGGATGACGTTGACTCTGATTTTGGGTGCCACATGTATGTGATCTATCGTCTATTGGAACGACATCTTACTATATAGACGCTAGTGGACGTTGACGTAGTGGAATACTGACGTCAGTACGTCAAGATTGATTCGACTGTCAGACGCATATGCAAAACAGATTTCCGCCAGCAGCTGCTACACTGTACCTGTAGATAAACAAGGGGTCCCAACTACCGACTAATAACCACTGACACTGATCGTCACCCTTATGCGATGCATGTTTGAGAGCTAGACGTCCCTGTCGTTACCAAAGTTAATGTGACACAGTACAGAACACTTACGCTAGTGCATGAAATACGTAAATTGGCGTCTAAGCGACTGACATATGCGTTTCAGTGACAAAATGCACTTCAGCGTGAATCACACCGGTTATCATTTCCGGGTGTTTCGACGTATAGGTGTAAGGTATGCGGAGGCGACGCGTGCATAATAGAGCATGACATATCGGGTGAAATAAGTGTAATTGTGTGGCGAGCTATTGCGTGTAGTTAGCAAACGCAGCTTAGTGTCATTAAGAACATTCTAGATCATAGCTGAGACGTGGATTAACAGCGAGACGTTACATCAATCAAGTGCTTTGGCCTCACATGGTTCCATTTATTTGTTTACGCTCAGAATACGGGATATCTTAGCCAGCAGGATTACGAGCGGGCTCATAGTGCTGTTTTTACTCAAAATCAAAAATGTCTTCAAGCCAATGGAATTCATGTACTGGACTAGCCAGCCTTTCTCCTCCGATCTCTTTCCCATAGAGTATCTTTGGGTAGAGGTGTCCACAACCGACCAAACAATAACTGTTACTTATGGACTGTAGCATTGTTAAAACTTGAATTTTAATGTTTGGTTTTGAAAACGTAAATAGTTTCTTTCAAAAATTTGAAACATCGAATGGCGTTTCATAATACCACCGGTCTATAGACATCTGCAAACATATCATATATTGGAATTTGCCTTTCTACCTTTTTGCCTCTAGAACTACCTTTCTAAATTTTAAGCTCTTTTTAGAAAGGTTTTCTGTAAGTTTTCACAGTGTTATGATTTTCTCATAGAATCTGTCATTTCAGTGCTTTTGGCGCTTTAATTATTATTCAGCAAAGACAAGCAGTTTCATCTTATGATATGATAAATTATACTATATTTGTTGAACTGCAATAGTTATTCTCAGTGGACTAAATGGAAAGTTTATATGGAAAGGATCAATGCTACAGACAAATTGTCATTCCCACTAAAAGGGGATGGCACTGGCCAGTGGTATATGTGCCCCACTGGGCACTTTCTCTAGTCTTCATATTTGGTACAGGATATCTCCATAGCATTACCTTTCGTATGAAATATTTAAGCTCCTGGGTCAAGCCCCTGGGTGGGCTGTCCATCAGTTCGTCAACTTTTACATCAAAGTTTTGTTATAAACTTTTCTGATTTCTCTTTTCTCTGTAACCATATGTTAAATTCTATTCATATTTTGGTACAGGATATCTCTATAGCATTACCTTTCATATGGAATATTTAAGCTCTGGGTCAAGCCCCTGGCTGGGGCTAGGTCAAGGTCACAGACATAGAATATTGTCACAGGTTCAAAGTTTTGCGTTAAAGTTTATAAGACCTTGTAATTTAAAGACCATTTGATGGATTTCTTTGATATTTTGCGTGATGGTAGATATAGGTCTAAAGTTTTAATTGCCGCCATCCATGTCAGTTTGCATGACCTTAAGACATAGAACTTTCAAGATACCTTGAGGTTTAATAATCTATTTTTTGACTTCTCATCTCAGCAACTATGGTTGCAAGAACCTTCAATCTTTACTTAATGTTTCTCCTTGAATGCTGCCTCGGCATTCACCTTGACACAGTGACCTTGACCAACATTTCACTCTTCATTGACTTCGTCAGATTATATCATAACCCGTGGGATCTCAGAAACCGTAGTTGCTAGTACCTTCAAACTTCACATACTGTTTCTCTTTGACATGCCGTCTTGGCATACCCTTTGAACATGTGATCTTGACCTATATTTCATGCTTCATTGACTTTGTCAGATTTTATCATAACCCTTGGCAATTTAGCAACTCTAGCTTCTAGAACACTCGTACTTTACTTAACCCTTATCTTGCTGTTCGCAACAACCCCTATCTTTGAAAACAGTGTAGATCCAGATCAGATGGCTTCTGAAGAAGCCATCTGATCTGGATCTACACTGTTTGGGATTCAGTATATGAATTTGTAACAATAAATTACATCAAGTAACTTGATTGGTTGATAGACAGAAATGGGTGTGGCTTAAATGAATATTCAGCAAGATAAGGGTTAATGTTTCATCATGACTTGCTGCAACAGCATACACATTGACCCAGTAACATTGACCTGTATTTCACACTTCATTGACTTTATCAGATTTTACCATGACCTTTGGGATCTTAGCAACTACGAACCTTCAAACTTCACATAATGTTTCTCCTTGACATACCGACTTGGCATACACTTTGACCCTGTGACATTGACTTATTATAACCCAGCTATAAGGGGGTATATAGTTTTTGTCTTTCCATTAGTGCGTTACCTTTCATATGGAGTATCTAAGCTCCTGGGTCAAGCCCCTGGGTGGGCTGTCCGTCTGTTTGTCAACTTTTATGTCAAAAATTTTGTTTTAAACTTACTTATTGCTCAAATCTCTGTAACCACATGTTAGATTCTGTTCATATTTGGTACAGTATATCTCTGTAGCATTACCTTTCATATGAAATATCTAAGCTCGTGGGTCAAGCCTCAGGGTGGGGCTAGGGATCAATAATTAAGACTTCCGCATTTTGATAACGTCAAAGTTTTGTGTTAAACCTTTTTCATTATACTCCTGGCATACAGAGTATATCAAAGGTTATATAGAGGATCTTACATGAGTGCTCAAGTATTATTGAATTTATTAAACGAGTTGAGAAAAAGGGATAAAATGCGAGGCTTTGCTGAGCATTTTATCCCTTTTCCTCAACGAGTTTAATAAATTCAATAATACATGAACACGAATGCAAGATTCTATTTATCATTTGACATTTAAAACGCATTTAATTCACGATTGTTTACAAAAATGTCAACATTCCTTCGTTAATAAACGCGAGGTCGTTAAGGACGTCCTACATGTAAAGTTACGGGACGTATCTAGCTAATTTGCATATTTAATCCACTAGTGGATTATCGAAAATATTACATGGCGTTATTACACTCTCAGACGCGACGTCATATGATAAATAATTTTTTGTCTTTACATCTGTTCATTAGTTAGTTTGTTCTTTCGTTATGCTATGACCCCGGCATTGTAGGCCGAGTGTCCGTTACTGTTTGCATTACTGATAGCGGTTGGGTAAGTTATCAGCTTAACCAAGGTTTACCTCTGCAGTTAGATCAGTCTTAAACTATAACAGCTACAATTATTATATTTGGTAATTTCTATTAGTGCAGCAGCATCATTACACCATCATATGTCCTTATATTTGTTTAAGGAATAGATCAGCTCTAGCAGTGATTTATTGAGTGATGTATCACTGCTTGGAGGGCAGTTGTAATGTAGATCAAATCATGAGCGCGTAGCGCGAGTGATTTGTCTACTTACAACTGACCGACAAGCTGTGATATATCACTCCATAAATCATGACACTAGAGCTGATCTATTTCGATTCTAAGACACTAAAAGTCGATGAGAATGCTATTGATTCCTTCAGATTCTCCTTACCTTCCACCGTTGTGTGAAGTTATCCCGCCAATATAACTGACTGTATCACATGCGATTACCTGTTTTCATAACATTTCTGACACAAAAAACAACGTTACACAATCTAACGTCAAGGTAACAATGAATGACGTCATGAAACTACACAAAAGGCGGCTCTTTGCGACACACTCTTCTGCCCACTGATTTATCACTCAATATATCACCAGATTTATCCATTGGCTATATAGGCGACCAGTGTTAGAAAATTGTTTTCAAGTAAAATTGTACCAAATTGTCACTATAAAACAAACTTTGATGTTCATAATTCATCAAAGACAGGCTTTATTAATTAAATTATTATCTTTGGAAGTCAATTATGATATACTAAAATACTTGTTAAAATCCAGTAGTCTGAAGATATAGATTACCATTTCCAGCAGAGGCGGTATCACTAGCCAGGGGTATACATGCCCCACTGGGCCCTTTGTCTAGTTGCCCAGCAGAATGATGCTTTATGACCAACCCTGTTCCAGTGCCAGCAGCCCAGAACTGAAGAGGCCAGGGTCCTTGTCCCCAAACCGCTGGTGTATGAATGTCATTTGACGTGTCACCAGTGACAATTCTGAGTCTGATAACTCCTCAAATTTTCTTGGCAATAGGAAAAAGTCACTAGGAGCTAAGTCTGGAGAATAGGTGGGTTGTGGTATTAGCTCGTACTCATTCTGCTCTATAGCATCCATTGCAATTTTGCAAGTGTGGACTCTCGCATTGTCCTGTTGGAGCAGAATCCCTTTGGAGAGTTTACCTGGCATTTTTCACGGATCCCAGTTCTCAGTTGGTTGAGCAAATTTGCATAATACACACCTGTTATTGTACTTTGCTTTGCAAGAAAGTCCAAAATTATAACGCATTGTGCGTCTGTCACGGGTAAGATGATGTTACGGGATGGTTGTATCGAGTTGATGGATTTAAGGTGGTTGTGGCCACATGATGGGTTGTAGATGTTGATACAACGTTAGAGAATCTCCCCCTTTCTCGAGGGGGTTCGGGGTTCAAGAAACAAAAACTCTATCTGATGTTTTCATGTTTTTGGTGTTCTCAAAACCTTCTCCCTCTCGACCTCGTCATCTGAATAAATATTATATAAACATCCTTAGTAATAAGGAACAATATATAAATGGTGTCCGTCAGGTGGTCTTGAGACCTACCTTCGCCAGGGACAAAGAAAGACTGACTCGAGGTCGAGAGATCGAAATGGCAAGATAGGAATATTCATGAAATAATGACAATTATGATAATTTACAAATGTTCAACATGATAATGAAATAAAGTAAACGCATACCTGAATAAATATTATATAAACATCCTTAGTAATAAGGAACAATATATAAATGGTGTCCGTCAGGTGGTCGTGAGACCTACCTTCGCCAGGGACAAGAAAGACTGACAAAGGCTGAGGTAAGAATGTGCGCATGCGGTGTTAATCAGTGAAGTGAAAAGCGCGGGAGACTTACATAAGGACACCGGAAATTGATATACGCTACTCAGGAATGCTTAATGTACAAGTGGGTTATTTACGGTGGGCGCCAAATGTAACAGGTGAAAAAAATCCTATCACCTTAACCCGGCCGGGGATCGAACCCTGTCCGCCAGATCGACAGGCCAACACTCTACCACGTCGCTATAAAAGCCGGCTTGTACCGCAAGGCAGTACAAGTGTGCTATATACCTATACCCTATGACATTCTCCCCCTCCACATTGAAATTCGTCCTCGAATTTCTGGGAGTCCGAGAATCACGTGAAATGATACTCAAGGAGTTCTAATGCACAAGTGGGTTATTTACGGTGGGCGCCAAATGTAACAGTTGAAAAAAATCCTAACCACCTTTACCCGGCCGGGAATCGAACCCGGGCTGCCGGAGTGACAGGCCAACACTCTACCGCGTCGCTATAAAAGCCGGCTTGTACCACAAGGCAGTACAAGTGTGCTATATGCCTATACCCTATGACATTCTCCCCCTCCACATTGAAATTCATTAGGCAGGGGCAAAATGTAGCAGGTCGACCGTGTGGCTCGGTAGCAACATAACCTAGTTTATAAGGCGAGTAGCGTAACCACTACACCTAGACGGAGGCTTCTTCACCAGAGACCAGCCAACAGCATGCCAGCACCACTGCCAGCACCAAAGACAGAGCGACCAGAGCCACCACTGCCAGCACCAAAGACACAGCGACCAGAGCCAACACAGCCAGCAACCACCACCAAGCCCTCGCCGTCATACAGATTACCACCATCCAAGCAATAATGCAGCTCTTTGCCGAGATTGACGCCGGAGATACTCTGAAATTTAAGGAATCTGCATTCAACCAGCAATAAGCCATGGCTCAACAAATACCTGTTCGGTAGAGCCTGGCTGACGGTCACCGGCCAGAGTATACTAGAGCTTGACAGACTCCAGAGACCAGGGGAGACTCTGAACGTCGACCTGCCAGCCTACATGATGACGCATGATGACTGACCAACATGGGCAGTCTTTAAAGGACCCACATGTCTCCAAGTATCACGATGAACGCTGGTTCAACATGCTCGAACAATGGGCAGAGTGAACACCACTCAACAAGAAGCTTACCAGGAAACTACACAAAGACTTCATCAACAAGGCTACTGGGGAAGGACTCCAGATATGACGGGCCCACCCTTCCTAGACTGCTAGGACTACCGACCGATCGTGAACTTAGGGCCACATGTCCATAAACCTTGTTTTCCATTGGTACTGCAAGGCTACTTAATGTGCAGCCAGTCCGATGCCAATTGCCCAGCCCTAAGAGAGAGCAACTTGACCTAGTTTGCTCTCGGGCGAGACAGAGAAATAGCAATTTGCAGCCGAAATTGGCACTGATTTCACTGTTGCTTCATGGCTATTTTCGACCTGGCATTCAAAATTCAAAATCACAGTGCTTCTATTTTACTTAGGGGAGGACACTGGCAGCTCAGCATGATTCGTATTCCGCTGACCACTGCTGCGATTCGCAGCCCAGAAGCATTAAAACTTAGCCCCCTTGCCTTCTTCCTTTACCATGGCCAGACAGGCACTGGATATGGAACACAATTTGCAGGACGGAATTGACCATGTTCCATAGCCCTGACTGACAGCCCACAACCTTTTGGAGACTCCTTCAAAAACCACTGTAACTTACAGACCACTTTCACCTCCATTGAATCGTGTCTGAGGCAAAGAGTGCACCGGAATTATAGTGTAGCCTTTTTGAAAGCGGGAATACTAATCCTTGATACTCCCAATGTGCTTCTAGTGCCCCGTTACCTTAAAAACCAGTCCATTCATTCATTCATTGTGCATCCCAGAATAGAGTTGCCATCACCTGGCCAGCAGAGGGTTGGGTTTTGAACTTCTTTGGCCTCGGAGTCCCTGGCCCTACCCACTGGCAACTTTTGAACTCTCTCGCTCATAATAATGGACCCAGGTCTCATCTACAGTTACCAGACATGAAAGAAAATCATCTTCTTTGTCCTAAACCGCTTTAACAATGCACTGCATTCTGTTGCTCTGGTTGCCATTTGCTTGTCGCTAAGGGAATTTGGTACCCAACGGGCTGTTAGCTTGCGCATACTCAAGCGATCATGTAAAATTGTTGAAACGCTACTATGTGAAATGTTTAATGCATTTGCTATTTCTTTCACCTTAATTCGCCTATCAGAGTACACCAGATCCTGTACTTTGTTACAGATTTCTTCATCGGTGGCATCTAGCTGATGGGCATCCAGACCTGGTTTCATCTTCTAAAGACGTTCTACCACGTTTGAATTCCCAAACTTAGAATTTAACTTCTGCATACAATGGTCAACTCGCATTGCATTTCCTGACCTGTTTTCCCTTTCAAATACAAGTATCGAATTACAGCTTTTGGTTTGACGAAAAGCTTGCTTTTGACAAAAAGCTTGTTTTTGACGAAAAGCTTGCTTTTGCATCGCTACCCGTGTTTAAATGTTCAATATCTTTTGAGTGAATGACACGATAAGGGTGTCCTCATGCCTTAGATATGTATTGAAACAAGGCATGAAAATCGTGGGTGTCTTGTGGGTGGGTGGATGTCAGTTGGAAATGGGATAGGCTGGTTACTTATTTACTTGCCCTTGTACGCTATAAATTTATCAATACTTGGTATTGCAATGGTACTGTACTGGTAAGCATGACAATGCTTGCTTTGAAGTTCTTAACATAAAAATCCTAAAAATTGGGACACCTTGAGGGCTGGCTGTAATTCTCCATACAATTTCAACAAATTTGTTTCATGATCAGGGCAGTAAGGAGTCCAAAAGGTGTAAAGGGAATGACAAACAGTGTCAATCCTGATCAGACTGTTCCTTCAGGAGCAATCTGATCTATGTCTGCACTGTTTGCTTAGGCCTATCTGTCCCAATACTTAGCATCAATATGGTAGTTACAATTCTCATTTAAACCCTTTCAGGTGAAGACTAGAGATTATTCAAGATGGCTGCTGCAAGGATGGTCCCAGTAGCTTCTGCTGAATCATTGTCAATAGACTGGGAAGTCTTGTCCCCAGCAGGCCCAACACTTGCAAATCATGCCGGGTGTATAATAGGAAATAGCTTATACATCCACGGAGGTATCACAAAATATGGAAGTAATGTACCATCAGACAAACTGTATCACTTTGACCTTTCAGGTCAGATCTGGAATGAGGTTAGAGCTGCTGGTTCCCCAGCGCTTAGCCATCATGCCTGTGTGGCATTGCATGACAGGTATATGGTACTAATAGGAGGTTGGAATGGACGACAAAGAATTACAAGTGTTTACATCTTTGACACCAAAAATCAGCAGTGGATGTTCCCTAGAGATCATGGTATGCCAGATGGTGTTGGACTGAGTTCACACACTGCGACGCTGTTGAGTACCGGAGAGATCCTGGTGGTTGGAAGGGAAGGAAGTTTACGGCTACAGAGGAAGCATGGAAATGCTTACATTCTTACAGGTGATATTGACCGGGGTGAATTTCGATATTCTGAATTGTCTAAAGGAACTGCGTCACGATCTGGTCATACATCAGTGTGTATTGGTAACAGTATTTATATTCTGGGTGGTCGAGATGACAGACTAGTGGAGATTCACTCAGGGTTTAGTTCACCAAATAAACCTGGAAAACTAACTTCAAAATTTACAGAAATTTCACAGCTACTGAAACCATTATCAAAACCACCAAATGGTCGTAAAAATCACATTGTTGTACCAGGTCATGGTGCTCTGTTGTTACACGGGGGAGAAACTTTTGATGGCCGAAGTCGGGAACCAGTTGGAGAAATGTTTTTGATGGTCACCAAGCCACATTTATCTTGGTATAAACTGGGAAATAGCAGAGTTTCACGAGCTAATCATGTCTGTTGTAGTAATGGAGACAGGGTTATATTTCATGGCGGTTTTGCTGGAAAGGGGACAGTTTATGGAGATACGTATGAACTAAGACTGAAAGGGGCCAGTAGCTCAACAGATGAATGTGGTTTTGCTGGAAAAGGATACAAATGAAGTTAAGGGGAATGGATACACCTTCAGGGGAGGCAACTCCTGCAAAAGTATTTTTGTCTCCTATGTCAATAGGGGTCAACTCTAAAGGAAAGAATTTGCTCCTGAGGAGCAAATTCTTTCCTTTCTATCTATATCAATACTGCATCACCCCCTCGCGGGGATTACGTGTAAGAGTAGACTCCCTTTTTCAGTGGGACAGGGCTTACAGGCAAAGCAATCAAGAAGTCTTGAAAGTTGTGTCCCTTTGAAAAATGTCGGAAAAATATGCCAGATGTTCCCATTCCCCTTAAACTGTCAAACAAAATGATGATAGGGTTTTGGTTGGAAAGGGGTCAGTGTATGGAGATAAATGATAAGAACTAAGACTGAAAGAGGCTAGCAGATCAACAGGTGATAGAAGTCATTTAGTGACCCTAATGTTGGGAGTTAATCAAAATACCATACTGTAATGACACCATGGTGTAAAATGAACACATTGATTGTGGAGGCACAGCATGGTACAAGTACTGGTTTTTCCAAAAAGCTACATTACAACCAAATAGCATGGCTCAACATAAAGAGTAAAGAGAAAAATTTGCATAATAACCTGTGTTGTGGGTGCTTGTTAGGGTACCTTTTTAAACTGTGTCGATCCAGATCAGATGGCTCCAGATGAAGCCATCTGATTAGGAACTACAGTAAAAATTCTAAAAATTGGGACACCCTGAGGACTTGCTGTAATTCTCCTAAAATTTTAACAATTTCGTTTCACAATCCAGCAAGGAGTCGTAGACCCTGATCAGACTGCTCCAGTCTGATCTGGATCTGCACTGTTTGCTAAGGCCTGTCTGTCCCAGAACTTAGGATCATTATGGTACACAGTTTGTCATTTAGTGAATTTAAATGAATATTGGATATAAAGTAATATAATTGGTTGATAGTCAGAAAAGGGTGTGTCAAATTTAATAAAAGAACATAAATTGGAGAATGCTATGTGCCTTTTACTTGTGAGAATATAAAAGAACATAAATTGGAGAATGCTATGTGCCTTTTTACTTGTGAGAATGCTATGTGCTAATACAAACTTACGAAGAGCTGTGCAGACTGCCCTGAGTTCTGTTCATTTAAATGCATTATATGTACATTTCCAAAATTCATTTTTGTTCCAGTTTGATTTAACTTGCAGTTATGTTAAGTGAGCCTGCTTCCAGTTGTTATGTGAGCATGTTTCCTCTTCTTAAGTGAGTGTGTCTCCCCGTCTTATGTGAGTGCGACCCCACTTCTTTGTGTAATCAAATACCGGTGAAAAACTAGGAACAGAGCAGTCCCTAAAATGTTTAATACATTCTATATTTGCTCATAGTCACTGCATTAACATTCTTTCATTATTCAGAGCTTGAGATTTTTTGATTGCTATTTTTCCCATTACTAACTAGAAAAGCAAACTTGCTGTAAAGACCATAAGGGTTATGGTTATGCCCCTAGGTGAGGCAACCCTGGAGGGTTTCCCTCTTAGCTTAGACACCTTTTTCAGAAGGTTCAAATTACAAACATGAAGTCCCAAAAGTTAAAGAACAGAAAGTGTGCCAGTGCTTTCCATTGCCCTTCAGTCTCACAAGTTCCTCCCTTTCAATTTTTAGCTCACCTGAGCCTTTAGGCTCATAGGTGAGCTTATAGTATAGCCATGGTCTGTCGTCCGTCCGTCCACCATTTTTAAAGATCTTCTTCTCCTATACTGCAGGGCCAATCAAAGCCAAATTTCATATGGAGCCTCAGTGGGATGGAGGAACAAAAGTTTGTTCGCGGGGTCTGGATCACATGACCAAGATGGCCGCCATGCCCATATATGGTAAAAAGCCTTCAAAAATCTTCTTCTCCAGAACCATAAGGCCAGTGGCCTTGAAACTTGGCATGTAGCATATGGTACTCGGGCCCATCATGGTTTGTACAAATGGTGACCCTGGGTTGACCTTGACCTATTTTACAGCAATGTCAAATTTGTCGACTTAGGCTTTTGCATGGGGCAAAGTGAAAATAATGGATTTATAGGAAACCATTGAAGACAGTGTCACCAAAATTTGTAGATCAGGTAAAGAAACTGAATACATGAATGTATATGGATCAGAAAGGTCAAGGTCATTCATTGGCCTTGTTCGCGGGTCTGGATCACATGACCAAGATGGCCGCCATGCCCATAATATTATATGGTAAAAAGCCTTCAAAAATCTTCTTCTCCAGAACCATAAGGCCAGTGGCTTTGAAACTTGGCATGTAGCATATGGTACTCGGGCCCATTATGGTTTGTACAAATGGTGACCCTGGGTTGACCTTGACCTATTTTACAGCAATGTCAAATTTTCAGACTTAGGCTTTTGCATTGGGCAAAGTGAAAATAATGGATTTATAGGAAACCATTGAAGACAGTATCAACAAAATTTGTAGATCAGGTAAAGTAATTGAATACATGAAGATCTATGGGTCAGAAAGGTCAAGGTCATTCATTGGCCTTAGACCAAGGTCATTCAGGATCCATATTTCAAACATTTTTTTCTCCAAAACTGCTGAGCCAATTTAAGTAAAATTTAATATGGAGCCTTTGTGAGTTGAACAAATGAAAAAATGCCAATACGGTCTAGATCACATGACCAAATTGGCCATCACGCCCATATATGGTAAAAAGCCTTAAAAATTCTTCTCCTCCAGAACCGTAAGGCCAATGGCCTTGAAACTTGGCATGTAGCATATGGTACTCAGGCCCATCATAGTTTGTACAAATGGTGACCCTGAGTTGACCTTGACCTATTTTACAGCAATGTCAAATTTGCCGACTTAGGCTTTTGCATGGGAAAAAGTGAAAATAATGGATTTTTAGGAAACCATTGAAGACACTGTCACCAAAATTAGTAGATAAGGTAAAGTAGCTGAATACATGAAGATCTATGTGTAAGAAAGGTCAAGGTCATTAATTGACCTTAGACCAAGGTCACGCAGGTTCCATATTTCAAACATTTTTTCTCAGAAACTACTGAGCCAATTGAAGTGAAATTCAATATGGAGCCTTTGGGAGTTGAATAAATGAAAAGCTGTCAATATGGTCTAGATCACATGACCAAGATGGCCACGACGCCCATATATGGTAAAAACACTTCGAAATTCTTCTTCTCAAGAACTGTAAGGCCAATGGCCTTGAAACTTGGCATGTAGCATATGTTATTTGATGCAATGAGCAGCCAACCTTAACGAAAATGGATTAGTCTATAGATCTGACTCATCACAACAAAGTCTAAAGAAAGGGAATGACCTATAGCCATCATGAGACAATGTGTTGCGTGCAGGACCCAGGTCAGTACTTCCAATGTCAAGGTCATACTTAGAGGTCAGACATAAAAAAGTGACCTTTTTTCATGTTTGGTCAATATCTCACTTTTTCCTGGATGAATTTTAAAATTACTTGGTGGAAATGTTAACCATCATGAGACATTTGTTTGAATTGAGGTTTTCATCTCCGCCAACACTGTATAGGTCATTTTGGAGACGTTGCTTCCAATTTTGTGGGACTTTTACCTGGCATTGAGATGAAATGGCATCTCAATAGGGTTTTTGTGCATGGGTGGTCCAACTTGCATCACTTTTCCTGGACAGGCTTAGAACCTCTATGCTGTTTACCAGTACTCATTTGCAGTCGGTTTCAGCTCTGCATGGAAGTATCATGCAGCCCAATCTATTTCTTCAAGCCCGATGGGCGGGGGCCGGGGGTCATGAGACAATGTGTTGCCCCCAAGAATCAGGTAGGTACCTCAATGATAAAAAAAGGGGGGAGACATCTGTGTTTTTGTAGAAAAACAAATTCTAGTTTTGTTCTGTTACTGCTCTTGAGATATGAAAATAAATTGGAACAAGTTTTCTTTTTGTTTCATTTGCTTCTGTATACAGTATACCATTTATGTCCAATGGACAGTTCCTCATATTTTCCCTTTCTGTGAGCCAGGCACCGAGGTTATAAAACTTTTTTCATGCTCAACTCACTTCAGCATGAAATTTACCCTGCTCATAAGTTTTAAAATGCCAACAAATATTGAGATGGCATTTTAAAATTTATGAGCAGGGTAAATGACATTTTCTGCTGATCTAAGTAGGAAAATTGTCACCAGACAGGTGAGCGGTTCAGGACCACTGGTCCTCTGGTTTAAGTTTTTCCTCTACATTTTGCATTTAGTTCTTCCCCTTCAATTTTGCAAGTTCTTCCCTTCAATGTTGCAAGTTCATACCTGTGATAATTAGCTCACCTGAGCCGAAGGCTCATTGGTGAGCTGATAGTATGGCCAGGCAAAAATTCTGTGTGTGTGTGTGTTCACATTTTCAAACGTCTTCTCCTCCGGAACCGCTGGGCCGATTGTAGTCAAATTTCATGTGGAGGCTCCATGGGGTGGGGGAACGAAAGTTTGCATTTTTGGTCTAGGTCACATGACCAAGATGGCCGCCATGCCCATATATGGTAAAAACCCTTCGAAAATCTTCTCCTCCGGAACCACTGGGCCGATTTGCATGAAACTTGGCATGTAGCACCTGGGACATGGGCCCATCATAAATTGCATAAATGGTGTCCCTGGGATGACCTTGACCTATTTTACGCCAAGGTTAAATTTGGTAACATGGGCATTTGTATGGGAAAAAGTAGAAATGTCTGATATCTTGCAAACTGTTACAAATAATGCCACTAAACCATATATATTCTTATTCCTTATGATGAGGCGCATTTAGTGACGTGGATTTTGGAACCCTGGGCCCCCCCGGGGGGCATGCCCCACCCCCTTTTTGGCACAAAATGCTTAATATCTCCAAAACAGCTAAGATCCTGACCCATAAACCATATATATTCTTGTTCCTTATGATAAGGCGCATTCAGTGACATGGACCTTTGGGTACCGGGGTTCCCCGGGGGGGGCATGCCCCACCCCTATTTTGCACAAAATGCTTAATATCTCGGAAACGGTTAAGATCCCGACCCATAAACCATATATACTCTTGTTCCTTATGATGAGGCCCATTCAGTGACATGGACTTTTGGACCATGGGGTACCAGGGGTCGGGGGGGTGGGGGGGGGGCATGCCCCACCCCTTTTTTTTGCACAAAATGCTTAATATCTCGGAAACGGTTAAGATCTCTATCCATGAACCATATATATTCTTGTTCCTGATCATAAGGCGCATTAAGTGACATGAACCTTTGGACCCGGGGGTCCCAGGGGGGCATGCCCCACCCCCTTTTTTGCATTAAATGCTTAATATCTCGGAAACAGTTAAGATCCCCACCCATAAACCATATATACTCTTGTTCTTTATGATGAGGCGCATTCAGTGACATGGACCTTTGGACCCTGGGGTACCAGGGGTCCGGGGGGGGGGGGGGGGGGGGCATGCCCCTCCCCCTTTTTTGCTCAAAATGCTTAATATCTTGGAAAAGGTTAAGATCCCCACCCACAAACCATATATATTCTTGTTCCTTATGATAAGGCGCATTCAGTGACATGGACCTTTGGACCCGGGGGGTCCCTGGGTGAGGGAGGGGGGCATGCCTAACCCCCTTTTTTCCACAAAATGCTTAATATCTCGGAAACGGTTAAGATCCCCACCCATAAACCATATATATTCTTGTCGCATTCAGTGTAATGGACCGTTGGACCTACGGTTCCAGTGGGGGGGGGGGGGGGGGGGGGGGGGCTGGGGGCCAACTCCCTTTATTGCATTGAATGCTTAATATCTCGGAAACAGTTGAGATCCCCACCCAGTTACACAGACCTTCGGTCCCTCTTGGCCAAAGATCACATATTAAAGTCTTTGAGGACTTCCTCAGAAAAGTCAGGTGAGCGATTCAGGACCAATGGTCCTCTGGTTCTTTTAACTGTATGAGGGAGATTTGCAATTATGATGAGGGAGATGTAAAGAATATATAGGGAAGTTCTCAGTCCAAATGAGGGAGACTCCAAAGTTTTACTAAAATTTTGCATAAATTGGGCAAAAATTAACATCAAAATGAGGGAGTCTCCCTACTGATGAGGGAGGTATCATAGGTATGCAAGTTTGTCCCCTTCAGTTTATTTAAGTTCAGTTTTGCAAGTCTTCCCTAAATTTTGCAAGTTTATGCCATCATTTTTGCAAGCTGTTCTCCTTCAGTTTGCAAGTTCTTCTCCTTCAGTTTTGCAAGTTCTCCCTTCAGTTTTGCATGTTCTTCCCTCTCAGTTTGCAAGTCCTTCCCCATCAGTTTGCAAGTACTTGCCCTTCAGCTTGCAAGTTTTCCCTTCAGTTTTGCAAGTTCTTCCCTCTCATTTTGCAAGTCATAGTCTTCGGTTTTGCTAGTCCCCACTCTATCCCCAACCCCCTCAATTTTGCAAGCTCTTCCCTTTCAATTTGCAAATTATTCCCATTCAATTTTGCACATTCTTCTCCTTCAGTTAAGTTCTTACCTCTCAGTTTGCAAGTTTTCCTCTTCAGTTTTGCAAGTCCACCTTACCCCACCCCCGTCAATTTTGCAAGTTCATCACATTCAGTTTGCGAGTTCATTCTCTTCAATTTTGCAAGTTCTTCCCCTTCAGTTTTGCAAGTTATTCCCAAAGTCCTTCCACTTCAATTTTACAAGTTATTCCCTTTTCAATTTGCAAGTTCTTCCCTTCAAATTTTGCAAGCTCTTCCCCTTAAATCTTTGCATGTCATCCCCATCAATTTCCAAGTTATTCCCATTCAGTTTGCAAATCTTCAGCTTCAGTTATGCAAGTTCTTCCCCTTCAGTTTTGTGAGATCTTCTCTTTCAATTTTGCAAGTTCCTCTTCAATTCTGCAAGTTCTTCCTCTTCAGTTTTGCAAGTTATTCCCATTCGATTTGCAAGTTCTCCCACTTCAATTTTGCAAGTTAATCCCTTTTAGTTTGCAAGTTCTTTCCTTCAAATTTTGCAAGCTCTACCCCTTAAATCTTTGCAAGTTCTTCCCCATCAATTTTCCATGTTATTCCCATTCAGTTTGGAAATATTCAGTTACAGTTTTGCAAGTTCTTACCCTTCAGTTTTGTGAGTTCTTCCCTTTCAATTATGCAAGTTCCTCTTCAATTTTGCAAGTTCTTCCCCTTCAGCTTTGCAAGTTATTCCCCTTCAATTCTGCAAGTTATTCCCTTTCAGTTTGCAAGTTCTTCCTTTTAAATTTCAGATGCCTCCATGGTGCAGTGGTTATGCTACTCGCCTTGTAAACCAGGGGTCGCAGGATCGATCCCGGGCTTCTCCAGACAATGGGATGGGTCTTTAAAACGAGGTCCCATCTCCGTATGACCTTAGCTGTTGGTGGGACGTAAAACTCAAACACTCACTCGCTCCTTTTAAATTTTGCAAGCTTTTCCCCTTAAATCTTTGCTAGTTTTTCCCCATCAATTTTCATTCAGTTTGCAAATCTTCAGCTTCAATTTTGCAAGTTCTTCCCCTTCAGAGCTCTTCCCTTTAAATTTTGCAAATTCCTGTTCAATTTTGCAAGTTCTTCCCCTTCAGTTTTGCAAGTTATTCCCATTCAGTTTGCAAGTTATTCCCCTTCAATTTTGCAAGTTATTCCCTTTCAGTTTGCAAGTTCTTCCCTTCAAATTTTGCAAGCTCTTCCCCTTAAATCTTTGCATGTCGTCCCCATCAATTTTCCAAGTTATTCCCATTCAGTTTGCAAATCTTCAGCTTCAGTTTTGCAAGTTCTTCAACTTCAGTTTTGTGAGTTCTTCTCTTTCAATTTTGCAAGTTCCTCTTCATTTTGCAAGTTCTTCCCCTTCAATTTTGCTAGTTATTCCTCTCCAATCTTGCAAGTCCTTTATCTTACAATTTTGATTATGGATGTATAAATTTCAGAGGTTTGATGTTTTCTTTTTTTATAAATACTATATGCACCACAACCTCTTTAAACAATATTCATTATATAACACTATTTTGGATATCTTGAGGCCAGTTGTTCAAAACTAAGGACATCGTTAGTTAACATATCATTAAAATATTGATCATTTGATAAGGCAAATTCACTAATATTTTTGCTGAAAAAATGAGAGCAGCTTTTGCATATGCAAAAGCTGCTCTCATTTTTTCAGCAAAAATCACACTATATTAGATATTGTACTTGCTAGAACAGTTAACAATTTAACCACTACAAGCTCATTAAGCTAACGATGCTTTGAACAACTGAATTAACCCAGATGGTTTAAATTTGCACACAGAATAACTTTATTGGTCAGTGATATTCACATGGACAAAAGCAGGATAGCTTCATCTACTGGACCTCTACCAAAATTGTTCAAATTGTAGCCCTGGGGTCAAAAATGGCTTCGCCTTGGATGTCTCTTGTTTTACATGATGCTTCCACGCAGAGCTGAAACTGACCTGCACATGAGTACTGGTAAACCGCTTAGAGGATCTAAGCCTGCCCAGGCAATGGGGTGTGAGTCAGAGCGTCCAAGCTTAAAAACCTTATTGGTTTCATTGGGCTGCTGGGCTTGAGATGTCATTTTATCTCAATGTCTGGTAAACGTCCTGCAAAATTGGAAGCAACATCTCCAAAATGATCTTTACAGTGTTGATGGGGACGTTAAACCTCAAATCAAGCAAAAAACAAATATCCAAACAAAAAGTGTAGAGCCTGATTATTATGAACATATCATTCAGGTGAATGATATGGGATCCATCTTGAAACCGACTGATATATCCAAGTCTGTGTTATAACGAAGCGTGTTATATTTGGGTTCTGGTGTACTTGTATAGGGAAAAATACTGAGAATATCCTTCATTGAAATTAGAAGACCCAAGGCTTTTGATATTTGGTATGTTGCTTCATCTAGTGGATCAAATCATAGCCATGGGTTTAAATGAAGCTCCACCAAGATTGTGTGATCAAAAATGGCTCCCCTGCAAGGGGTCACTCATTTTCCGTAGATTCATATTGGAAAAAAAATCTGTTATGTGTGAAACCTAAAGCATTGCTTAACATAAACAGTATTGGTGCTCCAGATAGGACCATTAGGGCACTCTAGAACACATAACTCATATAACTTTTTATAGCATTCAACTTGTGTGAAACTTCAGTATTAAAGATTCAAATCTTGTAGCTCAGGGGAATGATATGGGACCGTCATGGTCCTCTTTTGTTATAATAAAAATCAGGCTGGACATTTTATATTAATCATATACAAGGTAGACAATTCAATTTCACATGAAATGTCAAGCCTGATTTTCAGTTAAACAGGCATGATATAATTTTAAATGCATTGTTTGATCGGCAGCTGCTTCACCGGCAGCTGCTTCACCTGCTTCAATCAGGTCTGATTGTTTGTAAATTGAATAATGGTAAGGTTCTTCCTTTGCAGTTTTGCTTGGGCTTTAACCGTTTCACCCCTGAGTTTCTGAAGTGGATATGAATTTTGAATTTGGACATATCCATTCTTGTTTAACCGGTAGAACAGAGGACCCACGTTATAACAACAGTATTTGTTCCCTAATATTGTGCCGTTAAAATGAATTTGCCATTGTAAGGAATCCCAGTTAGGTCATAAAAGGTCTTTTCCACATCATTTCTCCAAGAAACAAATGTTATAGACATTTGTTAGAATCGCCTCGATGAGGTGATTCTAACAAATATCTGTAATATTTGTTTCTTGGAGTATTAAATTGCAAGAATCTTTCATGACTATCGATTCGATTGGGAAGATCAAGCTGCTCGGAATCAAGGCTAAGCCTTGAGCTAAGAATTCATTCCATTGAAATTGTCGTTATAAAGAATTTTGCCATTATAAAGAATGTAGTCATAATGCGGGTCCTCTGTAGGTTAGAATCATTCACATTGATAGGGGGCTTAGTCACCTCTTAACAGGGTGGCAAACAGTGTAGATCCTGATTATTATGAGCCATATCGTCAGGATCTACACTGCTTGTAGCAGGGCCTATAGTGTTGAAAAGGTTAAGGGTTACTTAATAGAGACAAGACAGTTAGGCTGAAACATTCTTTGAAAGTTGGTTTGATTATATATTAAAAATAAAATTATTGTTCTCATTTTATCCATGCGTGTGTTATTTTTGTAAGTTTTAAGGAAAAGTTGTGTTAATTTTAAATTTTTAAACTGTATTGTTTTCTGAAGTGTTTCATGTATCAGTGTTCAGTTTCTTTAAAAGATGTTTTATACTGATGGGGTGCAGAAATAGGCAAGGCATCATTGCATTTAATATGTCCATGCAAAATATCTTACCAAGCAAACAGGTTTTGTATTAACTTATTAACTCTTGTCTTGCTGAACTGTACCTTTGCAAAATGTGTAGATCCAGATAAGATGGCTTCTGAAGCCATCTGATCTGTAGGAGGGCTGTTCCAAAAATAATGTCACTTACGTTATTCTCTTTTACTGCAAATATTAAACTTTGCCCTTCAAAACGCTCTCCATGATCTACCTGAATACACCTTTTTAGCCTGTCAATCCACTTTTGGAAGCAGTGTGTCTGGGAATGTGTGGCAGCCGTAAAAAATCTCCTTGCCCTACATCATAGTGTGGTTTATATTTTCTTGTCCTTTGGGATCATCAATTCCATTGTGGATTAGCTTGAAAATACTTGAGGGTCACTGATGAGGCCTAATTGGCCGAAACTAACTGGTCTGGCCCAGAAAACATGCACACGTCATATTTTCCAGTTCTGTGGTGTATTCCTTGCTTCCAAAGGATAACCCTTTTATAGAACATATTTATACTCTTCAGTGGGAACACCCATCAGATACTGATAAACCACAGACCCAAGGGCATTTCTCGAATTGTATCTCTTTCCAAATAGAGGAGTCACCACAACCTCTTTGTAACACTATTGATGGGATCCAAAGTAGAAACCGTGTTAGTTAAACAACTGTGTTATATACAAAGAAAAATATATCGATTATATAGAAAAATTACCATTTGGTCATTTTTCTATATAATCTACACATTTTGGGGTTCCATCTTGAAACCATATTGTAATAATAATCAGAATTACACATTTTGGGGTTCCATCTTGAAACTGTGTTATATCTAAAGCATGTCATAACTAACTGTGTTATAATGAGGTTGTGGTGTATTTGTGTCTTGTGAGCGGGTGCATTAACATGCTAGAGTCCTGTTTTGGGGCAGCAGGTTTCCATAGAACTACTTCAGTTTTCTTAAATAGTTAAACCTCAATTCAAACGAAACAAAATCTTCAGTTTTCTTAGTACAACATTTTTAGCTCACCGTCACGTAGTGACGAGGTGAGCTTTTGGGATCACTTTTTGTCCGTCGTCCGTCGTGCGTCCGTGCGTGCGTGTGTCCGTGCGTCCGTGCGTAAACAATTTCTTTAAACGACATCTCCTCCTAAACCACTGATCGGATTTTGACCAAACTTCACAGGAATGATCCTTAGGTGGTCCCCTTTCAAAGTTGTTCAAATGGTTCCGGTCCGTTGCACATCTAGGTCACAGGAGCCAAAAATAGATTTTTTTCACCAAAAACTTAAAAAATCTTCTTCTCTGAAACCACAAGGCCCAGGTCTTTGATATTTGCTATGAAGCTTCATCTAGTGGACCCCTACCAAGATTGTTCAAATTATAGTGCTGGGGCCAAAAATGCCCCCGCCCCGGGGCCCTTTGGTTTTACATAGGCTTATATAGGGAAAATCTTTAAAAATCTTCTTCTCTGAAACTACAAGGCCCAGGACTTTGATATTTGGTATGAAGCTTCATCGAGTGGACCCCTACCAAGATTGTTCAAATTATAGTGCTGGGACAAAAAATGCCCCCGCCACAGGGCCCTTTGGTTTTACATTGGCTTATATAGGGAAAATCTTGAAAAATCTTCTGCTCTGAAACCACAAGGCCCAGGTCTTTGATATTTGGTATGAAGATCCATCTAGTGGACCCCTACCAAGATTGTTCAAATTATAGTGCTGGGGCCAAGAATGCCCCCGCCCCGGGGCCCTTTGGTTTTACATAGGCTTATATAGGGAAAATCTTTAAAAATCTTCATCTCTGAAACCACAAGGCCCAGGACTTTGATATTTGGTGTGAAGCTTTATCTAGTGGACCCCTACCAAGATTGTTCAAATTATAGTGCTGGGACAATAAAATGCCCCCGCCCGGGGCCCTTTGGTTTTACATAGACTTATATAGGGAAAATCTTTAAAAATCTTCTTCTCTGAAACCACAAGGCCCAGGACTTTGATATTTGGTATGAAGCTTCATCTAGTGGACCCCTACCAAGATTGTTCAAATTATAGTGCTGGGGCCAAAAATGCCCCCGCCCCGGGGCCCTATGGTTTTACATAGGCTTATATAGGGAAAACCTTTAAAAATCTTCTTCTCTGAAACCACAAGGCCCAGGACTTTGATATTTGGTATGAAGCTTCATCTAGTGGACCCCTACCAAGATTGTTCAAATTATAGTGCTGGGACAAAAAATGCCCCTGCCACGGGGGCCCTTTGGTTTTACATTGGTTTATATAGGGAAAATCTTTAAAAATCTTCTTCTCTGAAACCACAAGGCCCAGGTCTTTGATATTTGGTATGAAGCTTCATCTAGTGGACCCCTACCAAGATTGTACAAATTATAGTGCTGGGACAAAAAATGCCCCCGCCACGGGGCCCTTTGGTTTTACATTGGCTTATATAGGGAAAATCTTTAAAAATCTTCTTCTCTGAAACCACAAGGCCCAGGTCTTTGATATTTGGTATGAAGCTTCATCTAGTGGACCCCTACCAAGATTGTTCAAATTATAGTGCTGGGGCCAAAAATGCCCCCGCCACGGGGCCCTTTGGTTTTACATAGACTTATATAGGGAAAATCTTTAAAAATCTTCTTCTCTAAAACCACAAGGCCCAGGACTTTGATATTTGGTATGAAGCTTCATCTAGTGGACCCCTACCAAGGTTGTTCAAATTATAGGGCTGGGACAATAAAATGCCCCCGCCACGGGGCCCTTTGGTTTTACATAGGCTTATATAGGGAAAATCTTTAAAAATCTTCTTCTCTGAAACCACAAGGCCCAGGTCTTTGATATTTGGTATGAAGCTTCATCTAGTGGACCCCTACCAAGATTGTTCAAATTAAAGTGCTGGGGCCAAAAATGCCCCCGCCCCGGGCCCTATGGTTTTACATAGGCTTATATAGGGAAAATCTTCTTCTCTGAAACCACAAGACCCAGGACTTTGATATTTGGTATGAAGCTTCATCTTGTGGACCCTCCGTGGCCTAGTGGATAAGAGCGCTGACTCTTAGTCATTAGGTCTCTCACCGCCGTAGGTTCGAGCCTCGCTCGGGCCACGTGTGAGCACCAAGTTCTGCAACGGAAGGTCAGGTGGTTTTTCTCCGGGTACTCCGTACTCCGGTTTTCGCCCACCTCTGATTAACGATCGGCTCGATATGAGAGAAATAATCTTGAAAGGGCCGTAAAACCCAAACCAAAAAAAAAAAAAAAAAAAATCTTGTGGACCCCTACCAAGATTGTTCAAATTATAGTGCGGGGGCCAAAAATGCCCCCGCCCCAGGGCCCTTTGGTTTTACATAGGCTTATATAGGGAAAATCTTTAAAAATCTTCTTCTCTGAAACCACAAGGCCCAGGACTTTGATATTTGGTATGAAGCTTCATCTAATGGACTTCTACCAAGATTGTTCAAATTATAGCCCTTGGGCCAAAAATGCCCCCGCCCCGGGGCCCTTTGGTTTTACGTAGACTTATATAGGGAAAATCTTTAAAAATCTTCTGCTCTGAAACCACAAGGCCTAGGTCTTTTATATTTGGTATGAAGCTTCACTCAAAGGACCCCTAACAAGATTATTCAAATTATAGTGCTGAGGCCAGAAATGTCCCCGCCCTGGGGCCCTTTGGTTTGACATAGGCTTATACAGGGAAAATCTTTAAAAATCTTCTTCTCTGAAACCGCAAGGCCCAGGACTTTGATATTTGGAATGAAGCTTCATCTAGTTGACCCCTACAAAGATTGTTCAAATAATAGTGCTGGGGCAAAAAATGCCCCCGCCACGGGGCCCTTTGGTATTACATAGGCTTATATAGGGAAAATCTTTAAAAATCTTCTTCTCTGAAACCGCAAGGCCCAGGACTTTGATATTTGGTATGAAGCTTCATCTAGTGGACCCCTACCAAGATTGTTCAAATTATCAAATTATAGCCCTTGGGCCAAAAATGCCCCTGCTCCGGGGCCTTTTTGGTTTTACATAGACTTGTATAGGGAAAATCTTTAAAAATCTTCTTCTCTGAAACCACAAGTCCTAGGTCTTTTATATTTGGTATGAAGCTTCTTCTAAAGCACCCCTACCAAGACGATTCAAATTATAGTGCTGGGGCCAAAAGTGGCCCCGCCCCGGGGCCCTTTGATTTCACATAGGCTTATATAGGGATAATCTTTAAAAATCTTCTTCTCTGAAACCACAAGGCCCAGGACTTTGAAATTTGGTATGAAGCTTCATCTAATGGACCTCTACCAAGATTGTTCAAATTATAGCCCTGGGGCCACAACTGCCCCAACCCCGGGGCACTTTGGTTTTACATAGATTTATATAGCCCCGGGGCCATTTGGTTTTGCATAGGCTTATGTAGGGAATATCTTTAAAAAAAATCTTCTTCTCTGAAACCACAAGGCCCAGGTCTTTGATATTTGATGTGTAGCTTCATCTAGTGGACCTTTGCCAAGATTGTTCAAATTATAGCCTTTGTTGATGTTTGGTATGAAGCTTCACCTTTAAGACCTCCCTCAACATTATGCACATTAAAGCCCTGGGGCCAATAATGGCCCTCTCTGGGGCCCACTTGTTACACTATGGATCAGGTGAGCGATCCAGGACCATCATGGTCCTCTTGTGTTTTATATTAGGATCACTTTTTGTCCGTCATCCGTGCGTAAACAATTTCTTCAAACGACATCTCCTCCTTAACCACTGATTGGATTTTGACCAAACTTCACAGTAATGATCCTTAGATGGTCCCCTTTCAAAGTTGTTCAAATGGTTCCGGTCCGTTGCACATCTAGGTCACAGGAGCCAAAAATAGATTTTTTTCACCAAAAACTTAGAAAAATTTCTTCTTTGTAACCACAAGGCCCAGGTCTTTGATATTTGGTATGAAGCTTCATCTAGTGGACCCCTACCAAGATTGTTCAAATTATAGTGCTGGGGCAAAAAATGCCCCCGCCACGGGGCCCTTTGGTTTTTCATTGGCTTATAAAGGGAAAATCTTAAAAATCTTCTTCTCTGAAACCACAAGGCCCAGGTCTTTGATATTTGGTATGAAGCTTCATCTAGTGGACCCCTACCAAGGTTGTTCAAATTATAGTGCTGGGGCCAAAAATGCCCCCACCCCGTGGCCCTTTGGTTTTACATAGGCTTATATAGGGAAAATCTTTTAAAAATCTTCTTCTCTGAAACCACAAGGCCCAGGACTTTGGTATTTGGTATGAAGCTTCATCTAGTGGACCCCTACCAAGATTGTTCAAATTATAGTGCTGGGGCAAAAAATGCCCCCGCCACGGGGCCCTTTGGTTTAACATTGGCTTATATAGGGAAAATCTTTAAAAATCTTCTTCTCTGAAACCACAAGGCCCAGGTCTTTGATATTTGGTATGAAGCTTCATCTAGTGGACCCCTACCAAGATTGTTCAAATTATAGTGCTGGGGCAAAAATGCCCCCGCCACGGGGCCCTTTGGTTTAACATTGGCTTATATAGGGAAAATCTTCTTCTCTGAAACCACGAGCACCAGGTCTTTGATATTTGGTATGAAGCTTCATCTAGTGGACCCCTACCAAGATTAATCAAATTATAGTGCTGGGGCCAAAAATGCCCCCGCCCCGGGGCCCTTTGGATTTACATAGGCTTATATAGGGAAAATCTTTAAAACTCTTCTTCTCTAAAACCACAAGGCCCAGGACTTTGATATTTAGAATGAAGCTTCATCTAATGGAACTCTACCAAGATTGTTCAAATATTAGCCCTTGGGCCAGAAATGCCCCCGCCCGGGGCCCTTTGGTTTTACATAGGCTTATATAGGGAAAATCTTTAAAAATCTTATTCTCTGAAACCACAAGGCCCAGGACTTTGATATTTGGTATGAAGCTTCATCTAATGGACCTCTGCCAAGGTAGTTCAAATTATAGCCCTGGGGCCAAAAATGCCCCTGCTCTGGGGCCCTATGGTTTTACATAGATTAATATAGGGACAATCTTTAATCTTCTTCTCTGAAACCACAAGGCCTGGGTCTTTGATATTTGGTATGAAGCTGCATCTAGTGGACCTCTATCAAGATTTTTCAAATTATAGCCCTGAGACCAAAAATGTCCCCGCTCCGGGGCCCTTTGGTTTTACATAGACTTGTATAGGGAAATCTTTAAATATCTCCCCTGAAACTGCAAGGCCAAGGCCTTTGATATTCAGTATGGAGCTTTATCTGGTTGACCTCTACCAAGATTGTTCAAATTATAGCCCTGGGGCCACAAATGCCTCCAACCCTGGGCCCTTTGGTTTTACATAGATTGACATAGCCCGGGGCCATTTGGTTTTGCATAGGCTTATGTAGGGAATATCTTTAAAAAAAATCTTCTTCTCTGAAACCGCAAGGCCCAGGTCTTTGATATTTGATGTGTAGCTTCATCTAGTGGACCTTTGCCAAGATTGTTCAAATTATAGCCTTTGTTGATGTTTGGTATGAAGCTTCACCTTTAAGACCTCCCTCAACATTATGCACATTAAAGCCCTGGGGCCAATAATGGCCCTCTCTTGGGCCCACTTGTTACACTATGGATCAGGTGAGCGATCCAGGGTCATCATGGCCCTCTTGTGTTTTATATTAGGATCACTTTTTGTCTGTCATCCGTGCGTAAACAATTTCTTCAAACGACATCTCCTCCTAAACCACTGATCGGATTTTGACCAAACTTCACAGGAATGATCCTTAGGTAGTCCTCTTTCAAAGTTGTTCAAATGGTTCCGGTCCGTTGCATGTTTAGGTTACAGGAGCCAAAAAATAGATTTTTTGCACCAAAAACTTAAAAAATCTTCTCCTCTGTAACCACAAGGCCCAGGTCTTTGATATTTGGTATGAGGCTTCATCTAGTGGACCCCTACCAAGATTGTTCAAATTATAGTGCTGGGCCCAATAATGCCCCCACCCTGGGGCCCTTTGTTTTTGCATGGGCTTATATAGGGAAAATCTTTAGAAATCTTCTTCTCTAAAACCGCAAGGCCTAGGTCTTTGATATTTGGTATGAAGCTTCATCTAGTGGACCCCTACCAAGATTGTTCAAATTATAGTGCTGGGGCCAAAAATGCCCCCCGCCCCAGGGCCCTTTGGTTTTACATAGGCTTATATAGGGAAAATCTTTAAAAATATTCACTCTAAAACCGCAAGGCCTAGGTCTTTGATATTTGGTATGAAGCTCCATCTAGTGGATCCCTACCAAGATTGTTCAAATTATAGTGCTGGGGCAAAAAATTCCCCCGCCTCAGGGCCCTTTGGTTTTACATGGGCTTTATAAAATGACCTGCCATTACACATTGACTTCTGCGACCTTCACTTATTTGCTGATGACTCGACAATGTCAGCTTCTAATTCGTCCATCTCTGCACTTGTCAATCTCATTAAAGCGGATCTTCTCAGTTTTGAAGACTGGTGCAAGAATAATGACATGACACTAAACCTTACCAAAACCAAAGCTATGTTCATTTCTACAAAGCATAACAATGCAAAAATTATGAAAGATCCACCTGTCCTAGCCATAAATGAGGAATCAATTGAAATATCAGTCCAAGAGAAGCTATTGGGGATCACTATTGACAGCAGTCTTTCCTGGTGTTCACAGGTAGACCAAACACTAAAAAAGTGCAATACACTTCTTTACCTACTAGGCAGAATAAAGCAATACTTGTCTGTTTCTATGCGCAAGCTTTTCTTCAATGCATATATTTTGCCTCACCTGGATTACTGCTGTACAATATGGGGTAATAGTACAACAGACTCTACTAATTCAGTGATAAAATTTCAAAAGAGAGCTGCACGATTAATTTTAGATAAGGACTTTGACACCCCTTCTGTTGAACTATTTTCTGATCTTAATTGGATGACATTTCCAGAAAGAGTTAAGTTTCAAAAAGCTGTCATGATGTACAAAACTTTAAATAACCTAGCACCAGCATATATCAACAATCTTTTTCACTATACAAATGAAATTTATAGCCGAAATTTGAGATCAACCTCAGAAAATTTATTGTATATACCTAAGCCTAATTGTGAGATTTATCGAAACTCATTTGCATATTCGGGTTCAAAGATATGGAATTCAATTCCCCATAGTGTCAAGTCCAGTAACTTAATTCAACAATTCAAAGACAGATACCTGGAATGGATACGAACCTCATAATCATATGTTTATATATATATAATATCCTGATATAATCATGACTCCAGTGTGGCATTTATGTTGCATAATATGAACATGACTATTTGTAGCAATAGTTTTAGCTGTGATTTTATGTCTGAAATCGTAAATGTGCATGCGTTGTATTGCCATCATAGTTCTGTAAATAATGTAAATGTGTGAGAAAGAGGACCTCAGGGAAGATTGGTTTGCCCAACTGAGTATCCTCTATAAATAAAGTCATTATTATTATTATTATTAAAATGCCCCCGCCCCGGGGCCCTTTGCTTTTACATAAGCTTATATAGGGAAAATCTTCTTCTCTGAAACCGCAAGGCCCAGGTCTTTGATATTTGGTATGAAGCTTCATCTTGTCGACCTCTACCAAGATTGTTCAAAGTATAGCCCTGGTGCCAAAAATACCCCCACTCCATGGCCCTTTGGTTTTACATAGACTTATATAGGGAAAATCTTGAAAAATCTTCTTCTCTGAAACAACAAGGCCTAGGTCTTTTATATTTGGTATGAAGCTTCATTTTGTGGACCTCTACCAAGATTGTTCAAATCATAGCCCAGACACCAAAAATGCCCCCGCCTCGGGGGGGGGGGGGGGGGGGGGCCTTTGGTTTTACATAGAATTGTATAGGGAAAATCTTTAAAAATCTTCTTCTGTGAAACCATCAGGCCTAGGTCTTTGATATTTGTTGTGAAATTTCATCCAGTGGACCTCTATCAAGATTGTTCAAATTATAGCCCTGGGGCCAAAAATGCCCCCGCCCAGAGACCCTTTGGTTTTACATGGACTTATATAGGGAAATCTTTAAAAATCTTCTTCTCTGAAACTGCATGGCCCAGGTCTTGTATATTTGGTGTGAAGCTATATGGTGCTTGTATATTTGGGGGGGGGGGGGGGGGGGGGGCTTTGGTTTTACATAGAATTGTATAGGGAAAATCTTTAAAAATCTTCTTCTGTGAAACCATCAGGCCTAGGTCTTTGATATTTGTTGTGAAATTTCATCCAGTGGACCTCTATCAAGATTGTTCAAATTATAGCCCTGGGGCCAAAAATGCCCCCGCCCAGAGACCCTTTGGTTTTACATGGACTTATATAGGGAAATCTTTAAAAATCTTCTTCTCTGAAACTGCATGGCCCAGGTCTTGTATATTTGGTGTGAAGCTTCATCTAGTGGACCTCTATCAAGATTGTTTAAATTATAGCCCTGAGGCCAAAAATGCCCCCACCATGGGGCCATTTGGTTTTACATAGGCTTATGTAGGGAATATCTTTAAAAAAATCTTCTTCTCTGAAATTGCAAGGCCCAGGTCTTTGATATTTGTTTTGTAGCTTCATCTAGTGAACCTTCGCCTAGATTGTTCAAATTATAGCCTTTGTTGATATTTGGTATGAAGCTTCACCTCTTTAGACCTCCCTCAATATTATGCACATTATAGCCCTTGGGTCAATAATGGCCCTCCCCAGGGCCCACTTGTTACTCTATGGATCAGGTGAGCGATCCAGGGCCATCATGGCCCTCTTGTTATAGAACTTTGCTGTGACTGTTCTGCTATTGGGTACCAGAATTTGCATGACTTGTCCATTATTATCCTATTTTACCGGAAACCCCAAAACGTGTACCCTGGGAAACAGTGCAGGCCTATATCAGACGCCGCAGAATGCGGCGTCTGATCAGGGCCTCCACTGTTTGCAAAAAAATCAGCCATTTTCCAAATAAATTTTGAAGAAAAACACAACCTGTCACCCTTCAATTTTGAAATGGACTCCTGCTATTTATATAAGGAGGAAGATTCCATTTGGTACAAAAACGGTTATTAAAGAAAATTGCATACAAAACCTTCTATACCATTTGTATTCATTAGACGTCTCGCATTTTTGGTGGCCTAAATTGGTTGGAACACTTCCGCTTTGGTTCAAAATAGTAAACCCAGGTCTCATCACATTAATTTTGGAACAGGTTTTGACCTTCAGTTTGTGAATTTGTAGGAATAAATTACATCAAGTAATCTGATTTGATGAAAGACAGAAATGGGGTGGCTAAATTACTTTGTTTAGCAGGACAAGGGTTAATGTGATACAGCGAGGAAAATCATTTCCTGCTGTAAGCATTTGGCCTTGTTTGTGGAGCGCTGTGGTAAAGCATCGGATCCAAGATTGAGTGGTAGCAGGTTGGATCCTCGCTAATGACAGGTGTTGTTTCCTTTAGCAAGAGACTTTATCCACATTGCTTAGTTCTGGTTCCTACCCAGGAAAAGAGGGCAACATGGGAGATTATTACTAGTACTAAATGTGTTACCCTCTATAAATACGTGATTATTATTATTATTGTTGGTTCAAACTTGGCTTGGTCACATGTGAGATGCCAAGTTCTATAGCAGAAGATCAGGGACCAGTTATTCAGAGCATTGTTAGCTTAACGAGCTCGTTAGTGGTCATATTGTTAACTGTTCTGGCAAGTTTAATATTCAAAATTTTGGTATTTATGCTGATAAAATGTGAGCAGCTTTTGCATATGCAAAAGCTGCTCACATTTTTCAGCAAAAATTTTAGCATATTTGCCATATTTAATGATCAAAGTTTTTACGATTCGTTAACTAATGATGTCGTTAGTTTTGAGCAACTGGCCCCAGATGTTTTTCTGTTGCAGAACACAATATTAGATATTGAACTTGCTAAGATGGTTAATATTTGACCACTAACGAGTTCATTAAACCATTGTATGGGGGGGGGGGGGGGGGTGGGGGAAACCCCTAAAGGGGTACCTTGGCGAACAGTGCAGGCCCAGATCAGATGCTGCAGAATGCGGCATCTGATCAGGGCCTGCACTATTTGCTAACATAATTTTCTGTCAAAAACAGAATAAAATGAAAAAAATTGGGCTTCCACCCCTTATATGACAAATGGACTTATCCAACATAGAGCAGTGGAAGAATCTACAAGTATACAATGGGTTTAGCTAACAAGGCTTCGATAAACTGGAGCTAGAATGACTGAAATGTCCCTAAAATTATTTTTAAGCATTAGATAATTGTATACATATATTTCCTTTACATTTTTCACTAGCTTTCATTAGTTTACAGGGGCCAGAGGTTATACAGATTTTTCATGCTCCATGCAATTGGGCATAAAATTCATATTGCTCATACATTTAGTTATGCCCCCAGTCAATAGCAGGGGACATATTGTTTTTGCCCTGTCTGTTTGTTGGTTTGTTAGTTGGACAACTTTAACAACATTGGTCATGAGTCATCACAGGTAGATCTCTAGCACTGAAAATGCCATTGAGCTATTTTTAGTAACCTATATTCTAGGGAGTTTGCTGAGGTTGCGGTATATAGAAGATAGAGCATATAGGTTCCATGTGACAAGGGCTTCCTATTTATACAAAAAAATAATGGCCTGTGACCTTGACCTACTTTAGAGGAAAAAAATAACATTGGTCATAACTTTTGAACAGTTTGAGATAGAGCCTTCATATTTGGCATGAAGGTTCCTTGGGACAAGGTCTATACACTTATATAAAAATGTGACTTATGACCTTGACCTGTGACCTACTTTAAAGAAAAAATTGATATTGGTCATAAATTTTGAACTGTTTGAGATAGAGCCTTCAGATTTAACATGTAGGTTCCTTGTGACAAGGACTTCCCACTCATACAAATAGTTTTGACCTTGACCTGTGACCTACTTTAAATTAAAAAAAAATACTAGTGTCTTTACTTTTGAACTGTTTGAGGTAGGTTTCTTGTGGCAAGGGCTTCTCACTCATAACTTTTGAACTGTTTGAGATAGAGCCTTCATACTTGGCATGAAGGTTCCTTGTGACAAGGGCTTTCCTCTCATATAAAACAATTGACCTATGACCGTAACCTGTAACCTTCTTTAAAGAAAAAAGTAGCATTGGTCATAGCTTTTGAACCATAGGTTCCTTGTGACAAGGACTTCTCACTCATACTAATAGTTTTGACCTTGACCTGTGTCCTATTTTAAATGAAAAAAATGACATTGGTCTTAACTTTTGAACTGTGATGTTGGTTTCTTGTGGGAAGGGCTTCCCACTCATGCAAAACATTTTGACATGTGACCTACTTTATCATAACTTCATATTTAGCATGTAGGTTCCTTGTGACAAGGGCTTCCCATCCATAGAAAAAATTTTGACCTTCAACCTTGACCTGTGACCTACTTTATCATAACTTTTGAACCATTTGAGATAGAACCTTCATATTTGGCATGTAGGTTCCTTGTGACAAGGGCTTCCCCCACATACAAAATTTTGGCCTGTAACCTTGACCGATGTGACCTTCTTTATCATAACTTTTGAACCGTTTGGGATAGAGCCTTCATATTTGGTATGTAGGTTCCTTATGATAAGGGCTTCCCACTCGTCCAAAAAATTTGACCCATGATCTACTTTATCATAAAGTTTGAACCATTTGATAGATTTTGTTTGTTTGTTTGTTTGAGTTGAGGTTTAACGTCCCCGTCAACACTGTAAAGATCATTTTGGAGACATTGCTTCCAATTTTATGGGACTTTTTACCCGACATTGAGATGAAATGACATCTCAAGCCCTGTCTCCCAATGAAACCAATAGGGTTAATTAGCAAGGACGGTCCGCTTCGCACCGCGGTTCCTAGACAGGCTTAGATCCTCTAAGGGGTTTACCAGTACTAGTGTGCGGGCCGGATTCAGCTCTGCGTGGAAGCATCATGCAGCCCATATATTTCTTCAAGCCCCTATGGGCGACCATTTGATAGAGCTTTCATATTTGGGATGTAGGTTCCTTGTGGCAAGGGCTACCTACTCATACAAACTTTTGACCTGTGATCTTGACCTCGACCTGTGACCTACTTTAAAGAAAAATTGACCTCAGCAGAGGACACATTCATGTTCACAAACATCTTGTTTATTTGGAGTTTAACAGCGCAGTCAAAACCATTATCATCATAGCCAGTAAGTTTACCTAACCACACTCTTCCTGGGCATGCTTATAAATAGACGGTTAACCAGTACCGTGCAATTCTCAAATTTGGTCCAAATGTGATTTGTCTGTAGGCTATCTCTTGAACAAATTAATGAATTTTGGTCAAGCTTGGTAAAATACACCATTGCATCATAAAAAAAATTAGATTTTGTAGACCTTGGCCTAAGGTCACAGGCTTAACTGAAAAGTATACTTTTGCAACCTACCAAAACTTTGATTAGATTTTGGTGACATTGGCCTCATTTTCAAGGCCACAGCTTCAAAACATTGTTAAATTTGGGCATATAATAAGTTTGCTGGGACCTGTCTGATGAATGAATTTATGAATTGTTGGTCAAACTTCATACAATGTACTATTGCAAACAACCAAAGATTTGTTTAGATTTAGTGACCCTGGCCTCATTTTCATTGCCGCAGACTCCCTAAAGCTGTCAAATTTGGGCCAAAAATAGCTTACAGCATATTTTTGCAACCTATCAAAGCCTTGATTAGGTTTTTGTGACCTTGACACCCTCTGCACTACCCTATATCTCCAGAACCAATTGATGAATTCTGCCCAAATTTGGTGTGATATATCCCTTTAACATACAAAAGATTTGATTAGATTTTGATGACTTTGACCTAGTTTTCAAGGTCACATGGGTCCCAAGATTGTTCAATTTTTGCTAGTCTGTATCATATCTCTTGAACTGATGGAAGAAATGTGTCGAAAGTGCGTACAATACATCATGGTGGCATATCAAAGATGTGATTCAACTTTGGTGACCTTGACCTCATTTACAAGGCAAAATTTGAAAATAGTTGTTTGGGTCATTTTTATTGTGTGGGGACAGTTTCCTTCTTAAGCCCCGGTCCCACAGAGCTTGCGATCGCGATGCAACCTCTCCGCGACTAAAAAAAAATGGCAATCCCAGAGCGGTTGCAAAAGTCGCAGACAGGTTTTATAAAGGTTGCAGCAAGGTCGCGGGTAGGTCGCCGATGAGGTTTAGTCGCCGATTGTCTTTTGTGCATGCACAAAAGACTGGCTGCGACTGATTTTGATCGCAGACTAGTTGCAATGGTTTTCTAGACGTCGCAGACCAATCTCCGATCGATCGCTGAACAGTCACCGATCGATCCCCGACCGAATTTATGCAAATTTGGCTGTAAATTTTAGCAACCTTATTGCAACTTAACGGAGACTGGTTGCAGACCGATCGCCGACAGATCCGCGATCGATCCACGACCTATCAGCGATCGGTCGGCAACTGTTCGGCGATCGATCGAGGATTGATCACTAATGGGTCAGCGATTGATCTGCAACTGGTCGCCGACAAGCTGTAAAAAGGTGTTAAAACCACCGAACGATTATAGCGCCAACTACAATAAAAACACTGTTAACATCCTAGCATCATTTCGACGACAGCTTTCAAAGAGGCAGCACGGTTCGGAGAGGTGGGCAAAAGAAAACGGCGGCGCAGCCGAAAAAAAAACAATAACAAGGCTCAGACAACAATTTCGGATGACGAGGACTTGCAGCAGCCCAGAGAAGACTATCAGCAGTCGAAAATTTATTTTATTTTGTCTGTGTCAAAAAAAAAACAACGCAAAACAGTCTCCGACAAGTCGCCGATCGGTTTTATCCAGTCTCTGAAGAGTCGCCGATTGATCACCGACTAGTCCCCGATCATGTTTCACTTATTGCAAGTCAGTCGCCGATCATACGGCGATTCTTTGGCGACAAGTCGCTGATCAATCGCCGAGTTTGGTCAACATTAATTGCCGATTGTTCGGAGCAAAGTTAGTTGCCACAGTCGCGGGCCAGTTGCAACGAAATCAGTTGCAGAGAGGTCGCATCGCAGTCGCAAGGTCTGTGGGACCGGGGCTTTAGGGAACAAATTCTGTCATTCTGTCTCGCTCTCCTTTGTGTGAGAGTGTTAACCCATAAGACCCAGAGAGAAAACTGCATTCTGAAATGTTGTCTGCTGAATTATTTTCCAAACCTATTTTTTAAATATTTTTGCACACTGGCAAACAGTGTGGACCCAGATCAGACTGCTCCTACAGGAACAGTCAGCTGATGGTCCACGCTGTTTGCAAAAAAATGTCTTTTAACCCTTCTCTTGCTGAATATTCAGTTAAGCCACATCCATTTCTGACTTTGAACCAATCAGATTACTTAATGTAATTTATTCTTACAAATCCATACACTGAATGTCAAACAGTTTAGATCCTGATCAGATGGCTTCTGAAGAAGCCATCTGATCTGGATCTACACTGTTTCCAAAGATAGGGGTTGTCGTGAACAGCAAGATAAGGGTTAAAGTAACTGGCAGACTACAAAGCAGACGACAATAATTATTGTTTTGATTGGCATGTTATGTGTTAAATGCTTTGTAGTGGGATAGTACATGTACCTTAACAAAAAGTGTAAACTGTTTGGCACAGTGTAGACAGTGTAAGGCCCATAAGACGCCGAGAAAAAAACTACATTCTGAAAATGTCGTCTACTTATGTCGTCTGCTGTTTTATTTTGCTAACTTTTTTATCCCCCGCCGAAGGCGGAGGGATATAGTTTTGGCGTTGTCCGTCCGTCCCTCCGTCCGTCCGTCCGTCCGTCCATCCGTCCCTCCGTCCGTCCGTCACACTTTTTTGTCCGGAACCGTTTCTCAGCAACTATTGCATGGAATTAAATGAAACTTGAAATTAATATGTATTATTATGCTGTGGTGATGCACGCGCAATTTTTTTTCGGATTGACTTTTTACATCCAGAGTTATGGCCCCTTGAATGATTGAAATTCTGGATTTTTCGTCGTCTCACTTTGTCCGGAACCGTTTCTCAGCAACTATTGCATGGAATTAAATGAAAATTGAAATAAATATGTATTATTATGCTGTGGTGATGCACGCGCAATTTTTTTTCGGATTGACTTTTTACATCCAGAGTTATGGCCCCTTAAATGATTGAAATTCTGGATTTTTTCGTCATCTCACTTTGTCCGGAACTGTTTCTCAGCAACTATTGCATGGAATTTAATGAAACGTGAAATAAATATGTATTATTATGCTGCGGTGATGCACACGCAATTTTTTTCTGGATTGACTTTTTACATCCAGAGTTATGGCCCCTTAAATGATCGAAATTCTGGATTTTTCGTCGTCTCACTTTGTCCGGAACCGTTTCTCAGCAACTATTGCATGGAATTAAATGAAACTTGAAATAAATATGTATTATTATGCTGTGGTGATGCACGCGCATTTTTTTTCCGGATTTACTTTTTACATCCAGAGTTATGGCCCCTTAAATTATTGAAATTCTGGATTTTTCGTCGTCTCACTTTTTTGTCGGGAACTGTTTCTCAGCAACTATTGCATGGAATTAAATGAAACTTGAAATAAATATGTATTATTATGCTGTGGTGATGCACGCACAAATTTTTTTCGGATTGACTTTTTACACCCAGAGTTATGGCCCCTTAAATGATTAAAATTCTGGATTTTTCGTCGTCTCACTTTGTCTGGGACCGCTTCTCAGCAACTATTGCATGGAATAAAATGAAACTTGAAATAAATATGTATTATTATGTTGCCGTGATGCACGCGCAATTTTTTTTTCTCAATTTTGGCCAGATATATTTTCTTGCCATTCACGAAAAACCCATTCGGCGGGGGATATCAATTCAACGAATTTGCTTGTTTAAAATATTTTTGCATACAGGCAAACAATGTGGACACAGATCAGCCTGCTCCTACAGGAGGTCTGATCAGGGTCCACACTGTTTGCAAAAAATGTCTTTTAAAGTAACTGGCAGGCAACAAAGCAGACGACAATAATTATTGTTTTGATTGGCATGTCATGTGTTAAATGCTTTTTAGTGGGATTATAGTACCTTAACAAAAAGTGTAAGCTGTTTGGGACATTGTAGACAGTGTAAGGGTGTGATAGTGGATAGTACCTGAACTACAGTGTAGACCCATAAGGGTTGGCACGGTGGTTTTCAACCCCAAAACATGGGAAATAAACCTCGCTGTTTATGTATTTCAAGTTTTGGAGTTAATTGAAAACCTTTGTGAGAACCACTGAGTAGAACCCCAACAGAGGGACCCCACCCATCAGTGCTTGGAGAGATAGATTTGGCTGCATGGTGCTTCCTTACAAAGCTGAAACTGGCCGCACATGAGTACTCGTAAACTGCTTAGAAGGACTAAACCTGCCCAGGCAAAGTGGTACGAGTCGGATTGTCCAATGATTATAAGCCCTATTGGTTTCATTTTGCAGCAGGCTTGAGATGTCATTATATCTCAATGTCTGGTAAAAGTCCCACAAAATTGGAAGCAATGTTTCCAAAATGAGGTAAATAGTGTTGACGAGGACGTTAAACCTCAATTCAAAAACAAAAGAACCACATCAGGTTAAGGTGTGCAGTGTTTAACATCACCCCAGCACCATTTTAACACATCAGCAGACAGTGGTAACTGTTGCCGTGCCTCTGATTGCAAAACTATCCTAATTTTCTGAGTAATTGCAGGCAGAAAAATTTATGATGGCAGAAAATTTTGTCATTAGTTCGTTGTTGTGTTTCTGTTATAAAACTTAATTCACATATTTATTAAATAAAAAAAAACATATTGCATAAGTTGTTCTGCTCTTTAATAAATAGAGGATCTTACATGAGAGTTCATGTATTATTGAATTTATTAAACAAGTTGAGGGAAAAGGATAAAATGCGAGGCTTTGCCGAGCATTTTATCCCTTTTCCTCAACGAGTTTAATCAATTCAATAATACATGAGCACGAATGCAGGATTCTATTTATCATATGACATTTAAAACGCATTTTATTCTCGATTGTTTACAAAAATATCAATATTCCGCCATTAGCAAACGTGACCTCATTAAGGACATCGTACATGTAATGTTACGGGACGTATCTAGCTATTTTGCATATTTAATCCACTAGTGGATTATCGAAAATAATACATGGCGTTATTACACTCTCAGACGCGACGTCATATGATAAATAGAGGATAATACAGGAGTGGTCAGTTCAAATGAAATTTATGAAATGAGCCGCTTGTCAAGTTTCATGAACTTCACAGGAAATGACGAGGAATGTAAGATTCTGGTTATAATAAAAATCCTAAAAAATTCTGACACCTTCAGGACTTGTTGTAATTCTCCTAAAATTTTAACAGATTTGTTTCATGATCCATCAAGGAGCCTGTACCCTGATCAGACTGCTCCTGGGTTTGCACCAGTTGCTGAGGCCTATCTGTTCTAATACTTAGGATCAGTATGGTAACAAATGTGTCAAGAGCGCTGACTCTTAATCATTAGGTCTCTCAACGCTGTGGGTTTGAGCCTGGCTTAGGTAACATGTGATACACCAAGTTCCCAATGGAAGGTCAGGTGGTTTTTCTCTGGGTACTCTGGTTTTTGCCCACCTCTGATTAACGATCATCTCAATATGAGTGAAATAGTCTTGAAAGGGCCATAACACCCCCCCCCCCCAAAAGCCTCCATGGTGTAGTGGTTACGCTACTCGCCTTGACAACCAGGGATCGCAGGATTGTTCTCCAGACTTTCGGATGAGTCTTTAAACCGAGGTCCCGTCTTTGTATGACCTTAGCTGTTGGTGGGACGTAAAACTCAAACACTCATTCTCCCCCCCCCCCCCACCACCACCACCACACACTCACACACACTCAAAAAAAAAGATGTGAATCAGATTTGTAAAGAAGTTCAGAAAACGTCACCAATGGAAAAAATGATGTTATGTGCCAGTTACCGTATATTATTACATGACTGTGATCAATATCATTTCCTTGTCATGATGTTTATCAGCTAAATAACTATGATGTTATGATGTTATGTGGTAATGGCTTTTGTCTTTCACAAAATATACATCTCTGTAGGAGACTGTCCACTTGAAAAGATTCAGGTTAGCATGTGAGACCAGTGAAGACTGATCAGCCTTTGCAGCCACACAGTCTGATCAAGGTGTTTGCAAGATGAGCTCCAGATAATTAAGGGGAATGGGAACACCTTCAGGGGAGGCAATTCTTGCAAAAGTATTTTTGTCTCCCATGTCAATAGGGGTCAACTTTTAAAGGAAAGAATTTGCTCCTGAGGAGCAAATTCTTTCCTTTAAGAGAAGACCCCTTTTTCAGTGGGACAGGGCTTATAGAAAAGCAAACAGGAAGTTCCGAAAGTTGTCTCCCTATGAAAAAATGGTGGAAAAAATCAGCCAGGTGTCCCATTCCCCTTAAGGTGCTTTATTTTTTATCCAATTAGTTTGTTTGATTTGAAGTTTAACATCCCCATCAACACTGTAAAGGTCATTTTGGAGACGTTGCTTCCAATTTTGTGGGACCTTTACCCGACATTGAGATGACATGTCATCTCAAGCCCTGCCGCCCAATGGAACCAATAGGGTTTATAACATGGACAGGCCGACTCGCATTGCATTGCCTGGACAGGCTTCGATCCTCTATGCGGTTTACCGGTACTTGTGTGCGGGTCGGTTTCAGCACTGCGTGGAAACATCATGCAGCCCATCTTTTTCTTCAAGCCCCGATGAGCGGGGGCTACTGATATTTTTCTAATTTATGCCCCCTTTTATCTGTGGCTATGCTGACATACCCACAGAGCTGTATGTCAGAAGACACTGCACGGACAAGCATGCTGATTTCAATCTTTACTAGTTCTACATGCCAAGACTGTTCCAGCTGAAAAACCATGGAAATTCTAGTTTAACCCATTTTGTACCGGGATAATGCAAGATTATGAAAGATTGTCATAAGCAACATTTTGAATAAGAAAATATACAAAAAAGAAGTTCTTAAATAATCATTTGCCTCTATAATATGGTCATATTTCTTACTAAGGGTAGTTCTATTAGTCCGAGTCATGATTGAAACGAAAAAATGTTAAAGTGAAACATCGAGTCCACTATCTTGCTTCACTTACATATAGGAAGAAATTGGGCATTAAGAAAATAGTTTATACCCAAAAGTTGGGGTGGGGGTAAAGATATCCTAGCCAGTTTAGCTTTACCCCCGGGGGTAAAGATATCTCAGCCGGGACAACAACTCTTGGTGCTGTGGTTTTTGAGTTAATTCCCCTTTCAATATAACAGTACGACCACATTGTGATCACCATATCTCCAATACCCTTTGATACATATTGATTGTACTTGGTACAAGTATACATATGGTCAAGCAGCCGTGTCATGCACAAGAACCACAATTCTGAGTGCCCTGGTTTAAGCGAGTTATCTCCCCTGACAGTATAATCTTGTGATGGCCATAACTCCAATACCGGTACTTGCCACAATTGCACATGTATATACAAGGTTGAAAAGGCATTTCATGTGCAAGTATACCTGTACTGTGTGCATTGGAAATCTTGGATCTTCATCATGTAGAGAAGCGATCCTTTCTATCATTAGGCGAAGATAGTCTCAATAAACATAACATATGGAAAATATACTATGGGCTTACCAGTGTGTTTCAATTCTGTGGCACTTTCTATTTGTGAACAGTGATCTGAAGGCCATATTGGCTTTTGGTCGGGGGATTTGCCATCTCCTCTGATGGCTATTTTTGATATTTGATATCACTGCAGAAATTAGAAAATAACTGAGGGTCACTTATGAGGCTTAATTGGCCTAAACATAGCTAGTCTGGCCCAGAAAAAAAATGTACACACATACTGTTTTCAGTTCCATGTTGTTGTCCTTGCTTTCAAAGGATAAACATTTTAACCCTTAAGATGCCGAGAAAAACTTCAGCTGAAAGTGTTGTCTGCTGTATATTCTTGCAAACTTTTTAAAAAATATTTTTTTGTATACATGCAAACAGTGTGGACCAAGATCAGACTGCTCCTAGAGGAGCAGTCTGATCTTGGACCATAATGTTTGCAAAATCGACTTTCTAAGTATACGATAGACAACAAAGCAGACGACAGTTGTCCTGATTATTGCCATTTTATGGGTTAACTTCACCACAGCTGGTGTTAAGAAGATGTGTGGCAGCCATAAAAAAAAGTCTCCTGCCCTTCAACATATGTTAGTGTCGTTTATATTTTCTAGTCCAGAGGGATCATTGATTCTACTGCAGAAATATGAAAATATTTGAGGGTCACTGATGAGGTGTAATTGGCTGAAACTAGCTTGTCTGGCCCAGAAAACAAACTTGTACACCCTACAATTTTCTGTTCAGGGTTCTAGTCCTTGCTTCCGAAGGATTTCCCACTTTACAGGACATTTTTATATCGTTTTCCTAAACCAGCCTCGGTAGCTCAGTCCGATGTGTGTCTGACTTAATCAGGTGATCAGGAGGTCGCGGGTTTGATACCTGCCAGAGTCAGCGAGTTAGTGTGTGTTTCAATTTTATGTTTCACCAACAGCTAAGGTCATACAGAGATGAGACCTCTGTTTAAAGACTCATCCGAAAGTCCGGAGAAGACTGGGATTGATCCTGCGGCTCCCTGGTTTACAAGGCGAGTAGCATAACCACTACACCACGGAGACTTTTCATTCTTTCGTAAAGATCGATCAAGAAATCTGTTCTATGTTCATTCTCTCCCTTCCTCTTATTCAAGAAAGGCAGTTGTCAGATTCTGATGAAAGAATGAGCATTGTACTGGTTAACCACTTTCATATAAGCCTGCCCAGGAAAAGTATGGATAGGTAAACTGACCAGCTCAAAAATGAGTGCTGACTGGGTCGTTAAACTACAAAACATATACGTACAAACTGTTGTTGTTTCTTTTTTGTTGTTTTAACATTTGTTTTCGAGATCATGTCAGACCTATCATTTGACCCATTTAACCCACTCCATCACATGAACAAATCCATGAAATGAACATCCCTCTAAACCACACTTTATATAGAGAAAACTGAGGTTTATGGGGGTGTACCTTATTTTCCTTATTTTCTGCTCCAAGCCATAGGTTGTGGGTACTCGTCAATGAGGCAGTTCTAACGAGCACCCACAACCTATGCTTGCAGTGATAATAAGAAAAATATCACAGATTTTCTTCAGAAAAGTAGCCATTTTGGAGATGTGAAAAATGCACTATGTCACACGGGTGTGTTTTCGTAATGCAGCCATGCAGACTGGTGTACTGAGGTACTATTCCAACTATTGATTCCAATGAGAAGGCTCATAATGATCTGTCCCATCAGAAACACCATTTGCAATCCTGCTATTGATCTTTTATGAACCCTTGTCCTGCTGAATAAATTAATTTGCCACACCCATTTCTGACCATCAACCAATCAAATTGCCTGGTATTATGCATTACTTCAAATTCACGAACTAAATGGCAGTGTAGATCCTGATCAGATGGTTTCTTCAGAAGCCCTCTGATCTGGATCTACAGTTTGCAAGGAACAGCCTCACTAAGGTCATAACATCCCCATCTTACAATCCTATCTGAGAGAACTATGGTATTTTGATGTCACTTAATGCTTCATGATTATGTGACATCACGTGAATATTTCTTACATGCTTTTCAAAGAAATATAGAGATTTCTCAGTGAAATCGAAACGAAATTGTCACGGTTTCAAACAGTGACTGATATCAATTTTATTCTGTGGTCAGTTTTTCATTGTCAGATGATTGAAAATTAATGAACTGTATTAGAATTGATGCTAAGCCCGTTCACACATTATGAGGATTTTAAGGACGTTATTTTCAATGCTGGCGTCAAATATTTTGTTGCGTGACGTTAGATCTGTCCGCACCTTCTTTGGGAAACTAATCTCTCAATTATTTCAGTAACCATAAATAGAAATGTTATCCCAGGCAAACTATCAGTTTACACCCAATATTATACCCAGCAAATACGTTGGACAACACCACTAAATTGACACGAAACGACGAGGAACAAAGTTAGTTTTCTCTGAGGGTGAGTGACGCAATTAGTGAAGCTAAATATTTCCATTTTGAAGCATGTAAGAAACTTTTTTTAGTGTAAGATCAAATTTTATTTCACTCATGAACACCAAAACTGGTATTTTCACTCATGGCTAAGCCACTCGTGAAAATACTGGTTTTGGTGTTCATTCGGTGAAATAAAATTCCATCTTACACTGAAAAAATCAAATATCCTCTATATGTACTAACTGTAGTATCAACATTATGCCAGGATCTTTTTTCTGTTAATGCTTGGAGAATATAAATACTGTACAATATTTTGCCAGCAATTGACATCTGCCCTTCATGTGTCAGTGGAAGGCATTAAGGATTCATACCTATTCTTCCCTGGCTCCAAAAATGCCATTTTATTATGAAACTTTTTAGTGCAAGATCAAATTTTATTTCACTCATGAAAACCAAACCTGGTATTTTCACTCATGGCTACGCCACTCGTGAAAATACTGGTTTTGTGTTCATTCGGTGAAATAAAATTCGATCTTACACTGAAAAAATCAAATATCCTCTATATGTACTAACTGTAGTAGTCCGGATCTTTTTTCTGTTAATGCTTTTTGCCAGCAATTGACACCTGCTCTTCATGTGTGGAAGGCATTAAGGACTCACACCTATTCTTCTTTGGCTCCAAAAAGGCATTTTATTATGAAACTTTGCAATATTTTTCTTCACCCTTATCCTGCTGAATAAATTAATTTAGCCATACCCATTTCCGACTATTAAACAATCAAATTACTTGATATAACATATTTGTTCAATTCACAAACTGCATGACAAATAGTGTATATCCAGATCAGATGGCTTCTTCATGTTGTGGGGTGGGCTGGGGTGGAGTAGGGTTTGTCTGTTCGCAGTCACCGACAGAGCATGACAAGGATTATGATTGATTAACTGATTGTGATGGGATTTAATGACATGTCAACCCTTGCGGATCATGTGTCATCTCCCAGAGAAAGGTAGAAAAGAGAGAGAAGAGACAGTAGAGCAGATGAAAGTGAGACAAGAATTCCTCCAAAGGCTTTGTCGCCTGTGGGGGCGCAGTCACCGAAGGTAGTAGGAAAAGGAGCTCCACTAGCTGCATCTGGAATATTCAGGAGACCCTCCGTATCTGTTTCGGAAATGTTCGGGAAAAACAAGTAATGGGAGCACTTTTAGAGGTAGAAGAGCACCGGTAAGGGTATATACAGCGATTGGTGTATATCTACTTTGTTGTATGTGGTAGTACTGCAGTGGAGCTCTTCTATACGAACATGAGCACTGATAGGAGTATATCTACATTTGTATTTTGTTGTATGTGGTAATACTGCAGAGGAGCACTTCTATATGATAATGAGCACTGATAGGAGTATATATATGTACTTTGTTGTGTGTGATAGTACTGCAGAGGAGCTCTTTTATACGACAAGGGGCACTGATAGGAGTATATCTACTTTGTTATGTGTGGTAGAACTACAGAGGAGCTCTTCTATACAACATGGATCACTGATAGGAGTATATCTACTTTGCTTTGTGTAATAGTACTACAGAGGAGCTCTTCTATACAACAAGGAGCACTGATAGGAGTATATCTACTTTGTTATGTGTGGTAGAACTACAGAGGAGCTCTTCTATACAACATGGATCACTGATAGGAGTATATCTACTTTATTATGTGTGGTAGTACTGCAGGGGCTCTTCTATACAACAAGGAGCACTGATAGGAGTATATCTACTTTGCTTTGTGTAATAGTACTACAGAGGAGCTCTTCTATATGACAAGGAGCACTGATAGGAGTATATCTACTTTGCTTTGTGTAATAGTACTACAGAGGAGCTCTTCTATATGACAAGGAGCACTGATAGGAGTATATCTACTTTGCTTTGTGTAATAGTACTACAGAGGAGCTCTTCTATATGACAAGGGGCACTAATAGGAGTATATCTACTTTGTTATGTGTGGTACTACTGCAGAGGTGCTCTTCTATTCGACAAGGAGCACTGTTAGAGTATACATACTTTGTTGTATGTGGTAGTACTGCAGTGGAGCTCTTCTATACGAACATGAGCACTGATAGGAGTATATCTACATTTGTACTTTGTTGTGTGTGGTAATACTGGAGAGGAGCACTTCTATATGACAATGAGCACTGATAGGAGTAAATCTACTTGATTATGTGTGGTAGTACTGCAGAGGAGCTCTTCTATACAACAAGGAGCACTACATGTTGTATGTGGTAATACTGGAGAGGAGCACTTCTATATGACAATGAGCACTGATAGGAGTAAATCTACTTTATAATGTTTGGTAGTACTGCAGAGGAGCTCTTCTATACAACAAGGAGCACTGATAGGAGTATATCTACTTTGCTATGTGAGGTAGTACTACAGAGGAGCTCTTCTATACAACATGGAGCACTGATAGGAGTATATCTACTTTGTTATGTATGATAGTACTGCAGAGGAGCTCTTCTATACAACAAGAAGCACTGATAGGAGTATATCTACTTTGCTATGTGAGGTAGTACTACAGAGGAGCTCTTCCATACAACATGGAGCACTGATAGGAGTATATCTACTTTATTATGTGTGGTAGTACTGCAGGAGCTTTTCTATACAACAAGGAGCACTGATAGGAGTATATCTACTTTGCTTTGTGTAATAGTACTGCAGAGGAGCTCTTCTATACAACAAGGAGCACTGATAGGAGTATATCTACTTTGCTATGCGAGGTAGTACTACAGAGGAGCTCTTCTATATGACATAGAGCACTGATAGGAATATATCTACTTTATTATGTGTGGTAGTACTGCAGACTAAGTAGCTATACTCCTGTCAGTGCCCCTTGTGGTATAGAAGAGCTTAACTGCAGTACTAGCACACATAACTAAGTAGATATACTCCTATCAGTGCTCCCTGTCATATAGAAGAGCTTCACTGCAGTACTACCAGACATAACAAAGTTGATTTACTTCTATAAGTGCTCCTGTTTGTATAGAAGCGCTGCTCTGTAGTACAACCACACATAATAAAGTAGATATACTCCTATCAGTACTCCTTTTCGTAAAGAAGAGCTCCTCTGCAGTACTACCAACATAATAAAGCAGATATACTCCTATCAGTGCTCCTTGTATAGAAGATCTCCTCTGCAGTACTACCACACACAATAAAGTAGATATACTCATATCAGAGCTCATGTTCGAAAAGAAGAGCTCCACTGCAGTACTACCACACATAACAAAGTAGATATACTCCTATCAGTGCCCCTTGTCGTATAGAAGAGCTCCTTTGCAGTACTATTACACACAACAAAGTATATATACTCCTATCAGTGCTCATTGTCATATAGAAGTGCTCCTCTGCAGTATTACCACATACAACAAAGTACAAATGTAGATATACTCCTATCAGTGCTCATTGTCATATAGAAGAGCTCCACTGCAGTACTACCACATACAACAAAGTATATATATTCCTATCAGTGCTCCTTGTCTTATAGAAGAGCTCCTCTGCAGTACTACCACATACAACAAAGTATATATATTCCTCTGCCGTACTACCACACATAACTAAGTAGATATACTCCTATCAGTGCTCCTTGTCGTATAGAAGAGCTCCCCTGTAGTACTATCACACAAAAGAAAGCAGATATACTTCTATCAGTGCTCCTTGTTGTATAGAAGAGCTCCTCTGCAGTACTACCACATAATAAAGAAGATATACTCCTATTATCGCTCCATGTCGTATAGAAGAGCTCCTCTGTAGTTCTACCACACATAACAAAGTAGGTTTACTCCTATCAGTGTCCTTTGTCGTATAGAAGAGCTCCTCTGCAGTACTATCACATACAACAAAGTACATGTATATATACTCCTATCAGTGCTCATTGTCATATAGAAGTGCTCCTCTGCAGTATTACCACATACAACAAAATACAAATGTAGATATACTCCTATCAGTGCTCATGTTCGTATAGAAGAGCTCCACTGCAGTACTACCACATACAACAAAGTAGATATACTCCAATCGCTGTATATACCCTTACTGATGCTCTTCTACCTATAAAAGTGCTCCCGTTACTTGTTTTTCCCGAACATTTCTGAAACAGATATTGCGAGTCTCATGAATATTCAAGATGCCACTAGTGGAGCTCCTTTTCCTACTACCATCACCAAACCATGACATCTAGGCCAAGGTCAAACATAGATGCTTGGATAAAAGTTGCCATTCTTAAATGCAAGCTTGTACTAAGTATCATTAATTAAGCTGTAATAATTCTTGAGAAATGAACTTAACCATTTGGGTGAACGCTATGGTAGTTGCAAAATTTTACAAAGTCAGTGAACCATAAAATGTAGGTCAAGGTCAAATATGGATGCTTGCATTTAAGTTTCCATCTCCACATAAAAGTTTGTACAAATTATCATTAATGAAGCTCTTATAGTTCTTGAGAAATTAACTTGACCATTTGGGTGAACGCTAGGGTGGTCACAATATTTTACAAAGTCAGTGAACCAGACAAGAATTCAGCCACGCCTGTAGGGGTTCCATTCATTAACCGACCCATGGCATCTAGGCCAAGGTCAAACATAGAATTCTTGAGAAATGAACTTAACCATTAGGGTGAACGCTAGGGTGGTCGCTATAGTTTACAAAGTCAGTGAATCATAAAATGTAGGTCAAGTCAAATATGGATGTTTGCATTTAACTTGCCACCCCAAGATAAAAGTTTGTTCCAAGCTTTTTTAATGAAGCTCTTGTAGTTCTTGAGAAATTAACTTGACCATTAGGATGAACACTAGGGTGGTCTCAATATTTTACAAAGTCGGTGAACCATAAAATGTAGGTCAAGTCAAATATGGATGTTTGCATTTAACTTGCCACCACAAGATAAAAGTTTGTTCCAAGCTTTTTTAATGAAGCTCTTGTAGTTCTTGAGAAATTAACTTGACCATTAGGATGAACACTAGGGTGGTCTCAATATTTTACAAAGTCGGTGAACCATAAAATGTAGGTCAAGTCAAATATGGATGTTTGCATTTAATTTGCCGCCCCAAGATACAAGTTTTTACCAAGTATTATTAATGAAGCTCTTATAGTTCTTGAGAAATTAACTTGACGATTAGGGTGAATGATAGGGTGGTCACAATATTTTACAAAGTCAGTGAACCATGAAATGTAGGTCAAGGTCAAATATGGATGCTTGAATTTAAGTTGCCATCCCAAGATACAAGTTTGTACCAAGTATCATTAATGAAGCTCTTATACTTCTTGAGAAATAAACTTGACCTTTAGGGTGAATGCTAGGGTGTTCACAATATTTTACAAAGTCAGTGAACCATGAAATTCAGGTCAAGGTCAAATATGGATGCTTGCATTTAAGTTGCCATCCCCAGCTTCAAGTTTGTCCCACATATCATTAATGAAGCTCTTATAGTTCTTGAGAAATAACCTTGACCATTAGGGTAATGCTAGGGTGGTCACAATATTTTACAGTCAGTGAACCATAAAATGTAGGTCAAGGTCAAATAGGGATGCTTGCATTTAAGTTGCCATCCCCAGATACCTGCATGATGCTTCCACGCAGAGCTGAATCCGGCCCGCACACTAGTACTGGTAAACCGCTTAGAGGATCTAAGCCTGTCCAGGAACCGCGGTGTGAGGCGGACCGTCCATGCTAATAAACCCTATGGGTTTCTTGGGCGACAGGGCTTGAGATGTCATTTCATCTCAATGTCGGGTAAAAGTCCCACAAAATTGGAAGCAACGTCTCCAAAATGACCTTTACAGTGTTGACGGGGACGTTAAACCTCAAATCAAACAAACAAACATCCCCAGATACAAGTTTGTACCAAGTATCATTAATGAAGCTCTTATAGTTCTTGAGAAATAAACTTGACCATTAGGGTGAATGCTAGGGTGGTCACAATAGTTTACAAAGTCAGTGAACCATAAAATGTAGGTCAAGGTAAAATAGGGATGCTTGCATTTAAGTTGCCATCCCCAGATACAAGTTTGTATCAAGTATCATTAATGAAGCTCTTATAGTTCTTGAGAAATAAACTTGACCATTAGGGTGAACGCTAGGGTAGTTGCAAATGTTGAAGCCTTGACAAACGGACAAACGAACTGACAAACGGACGGAAAACCAGGCGCCTATATTGCGCCATGCTAATAGAAGGCATGACAAAAATGAACGGAAGTGTAGAAACTGACTGAACAAGAGGGCCAAATGGCCCTTTATCGCTCACCTGTGTACCAGAAAATCATTACTATGGGAGCTAAGGGGGTCCCAGGGTGTGGCCCATTTGGACCCCAAGGGCATGATTGGCAGGATTTATGTAGGTGACCACTTGTCATTGCCTCATGCACAATATCTAAGCTCTGGGCCCTGTGGTTTCAGAGGAGAAGATTTTTGAAGCTTTTTACCATTATGAGTCTTGGGGAGCTAAGGGGCCCCGAGGCATGGCCCATTTGGACCCCAGGGGCATGATTGGAAGGATTTATGTAGGTGACTACTTGCCATTGCTACATGCTAATTATCTAAGCTCTGGGCCCTGTGGTTTCAGAGAAAAAGATTTTTGAAGCTTTTTTTTTCCATTATGAGTCTGAAGGAGCTAAGGGGCCCCGGGGCATGGCTCGTTTGGACCACGGGGACATGATTGGCAGGAATTATGTAGGTGACCACCTGCTGTTGCTACATGCTAAATATCTAAGCTCTGGGCCCTGTGGTTTCAGAGAAGAAGATTTTTGAAGCTTTTTTCTATTATGAGTCAATGGGAGCTAAGGGGCCCCAGGGCGTGGCCAATTTGGACCCCAGGGGCATGATTAGCAGGAATTATGTAATTGACCACTTGCCCTTGCTACATGCTTATTACCTAAGCTCTGGGCCCTGCGGTTTCAGGGGAGAAGATTTTTGAAGCTTTTTTACATTTTGAGTCTATGGGAGCATAGGGGCCCCGAGGCGTGGCCCATTTGGACCCCAGGGGCATGATTGGCAGGAATTATGTAGGTGACCACTTGCCGTTGCTACATGCTAAATATCTAAGCTCTGGGTCCTGTGGTTTCAGAGAAGAAGATTTTTTAAGCTTTTTTCCATTATGAGTCTATAGGAGCTAAGAGGCCCCAGGGCGTGGCCTGTTTGGACCCCAGGAGCATGATTGGCAGGAATTATGTAGGTGACCACTTGCCGTTGCTTCATGCTAAATTTCTAAGCTCTGGGCTCTGTGGTTTCAGAGAAGAAGATTTTTGAAGCTTTTTTTTCCATTATGAGTCTATGGGAGCTAAGGGGCCCCGGGGCGTGGCTTATTTGGAACCCAGGGGGATGATTGGCAGGAATAATGTAGGTGACCACTTGCCGTTGCTACATGCTGAATATCTAAGCTCTGGGCCCTGTGGTTTCAGAGAAGAAGATTTTTGAACCTTTTTTTCCATTATGAGTATATAGGAGCTAAGGGGCCCCAGGGTTTGGCCAATTTGGACCCCAGGGGCATGATTGGCAGGAATTATATAGGTTACCACTTGCCATTGCTACATGCTAAATATCTAAGCTCTGGGCCCTGTGGTTTCAGAGAAGAAGATTTTTGAAGCATTTTTCCATTATGAGTCTATGGGAGCGAAGGGGCCCCGGGGTGTGGCCCATTTGGAATCCAGGGGCATGATTGGCAGGAATAATGTAGTTGACCACTTGCCCTTCCTACATGTTAAATATCTTAGCTCTGGGCCCTGTGGTTTCAGAGAAGAAGATTTTTGAAGCTTTTTTCCATTATGAGTCTATAGGAGCTAATGTGCCAGGGGGCGTGGTCCGTTTGGACCCCAGGGGGATGATTGGCAGGAATTATGCAGGTGACCACGTGCCATTGCTACATGCTAAATATATAAGCTCTGGGCCCTGTGGTTTCAGAGAAGAAGATTTTTGAACCTTTTTTTCCATTATGAGTCTATGGGAGCGAATTGGGGCCCCGGGGAGTGGCCCTTTTTGAACCCAGGGGCATGATTGGCAGGAATTATGTAGGTGACCACTTGCCATTGCTACATGCTAAATATCTAAGCTCTGGGCCCTGTGGTTTCAGAGAAGAAGATTTTTGAAGCTTTTTGTCCATTATGAGTCTATGGGAGCGAAGGGGCCCCAGGGCGTGGCCCATTTGGCACCCAGGGGCATGATTGGCAGGAATTATGTAGTTGACCACTTGCCCTTGCTACATGCTAAATATCTAAGCTCTGGGCCCGGTGGTTTCAGAGAAGAAGATTTTTGAAGCTTTTTTTCCATAATGAGTCTATGGGAGCGAAGGGGCCCCGGGGCGTGGCGCTTTTTGAACCCAGGGGCATGATTGGCAGGAATTATGTAGGTGACCACTTGCCATTGCTACATGCTAAATATCTAAGCTCTGGGCCCTGTGGTTTCAGAGAAGAAGATTTTTGAAGCTTTTTTTCCATTATTAGTCTATGGGAGCGAAGGGGCCCCAGGGCGTGGCCCATTTGGCACCCAGGGGCATGTTTGGCAGGAATTATGTAGTTGACCACTTGCCCTTGCTACATGCTAAATATCTAAGCTCTGGGCCCTGTGGTTTCAGAGAGGAAGATTTTTGAAGCTTTTTTTCCATTATGAGTCTATGGGAGCGAAGGGGCCCCGGGGCGTGGCCCATTTGGAACCCAGGGGCATGATTGGCAGGAATTATATAGGTGACCACCTGCCATTGCTACATGCTAAATATCTAAGCTCTGGGCCCTGTGGTTTCAGAGAAGAAGATTTTTGAAGCTTTTTTTCCATTATGAGTCTATGGGAGCGAAGGGGCCCCGGGGCGTGGCCCTTTTCAAACCCAGGGGCATGATTGGCAGGAATTATGTAGGTGACCACTTGCCATTGCTACATGCTAAATATCTAAGCTCTGGGCCCTGTGGTTTCAGAGAAGAAGATTTTTGAAGCTTTTTTTCCATTATGAGTCTATGGGAGCGAAGGGGCCCCAGGGCGTGGCCCATTTGGCACCCAGGGGCATGATTGGCAGAAATTATGTAGTTGACCACTTGCCCTTGCTACATGCTAAATATCTAAGCTCTGGGCCCTGTGGTTTCAGAGAAGAAGATTTTTGAAGCTTTTTTTTTCCATTATGAGTCTATGGGAGCGAAGGGGCCCTGGGGCGTGGCCCATTTGGAACCCAGGGGCATGATTGGCAGGAATTATATAGGTGACCACCTGCCATTGCTACATGCTAAATATCTAAGCTCTGGGCCCTGTGGTTTCAGAGAAGAAGATTTTTGAATGTTTTTTCCATTATGAGTCTATGGGAGCGAAGGGGCCCCGGGGCGTGGCCCATTTCAAACCCAGGGGCATGAATGGCAGGAATTATGTAGGTGACCACTTGCCATTGCTACATGCTAAATATCTAAGCTCTGGGCCCTGTGGTTTCAGAGTAGAAGATTTTTGAAGCTTTTTGTCCATTATGAGTCTATGGGAGCGAAGGGGCCCCAGGGTGTGGCCCATTTGCCACCCAGGGGCATGATTGGCAGGAATTATGTAGTTGACCACTTGCCCTTGCTACATGCTAAATATCTAAGCTCTGGGCCCTGTGGTTTCAGAGAAGAAGATTTTTGAAGCTTTTTTTTCCATTATGAGTCTATGGGAGCGACGGGGCCCCAGGGCGTGGCCCATTTGGCACCCAGGGGCATGATTGGCAGGAATTATGTAGTTGACCACTTGCCCTTGCTACATGCTAAATATCTTAGCTCTGGGCCCTGTGGTTTCAGAGAAGAAGATTTTTGAAGCTTTTTTTCCATTATGAGTCTATGGGAGCGAAGGGGCCCCGGGGCGTGGCCCATTTGGAACCCAGGGGCATGATTGGCAGGAATTATATAGGTGACCACCTGCCATTGCTACATGCTAAATATCTAAGCTCTGGGCCCTGTGGTTTCAGAGAAGAAGATTTTTGAAGCTTTTTTTCCATTATGAGTCTATGGGAGCGAAGGGGCCCCAGGGTGTGGCCCATTTGGCACCCAGGGGCATGATTGGCAGGAATTATGTAGTTGACCACTTGCCCTTGCTACATGCTAAATATCTAAGCTCTGGGCCCTGTGGTTTCAGAGAAGAAGATTTTTAAAAAATTTCCCTTTATAAGTCTATGGGAGCTATATGTTGCCATGGCAACCAGAATTCCAATCTGATCAGCCCAAAAACCTTATGCAGCCTTTCCCCCTACCTGATGATGCTTCACATGAAATTTGATCAAGATTGGCCATGGGGTATTGGAGATATTCTTATTTTAAATTGTTTACGGACGGACGGACGGACGCACAGACGCACGCACGACGGACGACGGACAAAAAGTGATCCCAAAAGCTCACCTCGTCACTACGTGACAGGTGAGCTAACAAAATAACAACATTCCCACTCTACCCTTACATGCTTCAAGGACGGCAGGCCTTGTCCAACTAAGCCAATATCATTTGGACACCCCAGTGACACAAGATACATGACACCTTTGCCGCACCCACATGATAAGGGTTAACAAGATGGGAGAAAACAAACATGCTTTTATCATATCACCTTGTGTCTGAGATTGTAATAACGTCATGTAATAAATTCGACAATCCACTAGTGGATTGAATATGCAAACTAGTTAGATACACCCCATAATGTTACATATACGAAATCCTTAATGACATTGCATTTACCAAGGGGGGAAACCTACGTCACGATGACGTCACAATTTTACACCAAGGCGGTCGCCATCTTGAAAGGAACTCTCGCTTCGGTAAGTATTTCTGTGTTAAACATGTATTTTACGCACAATCTTGACATAGCTATTATCGCAGAGTACGGGCAAAATTACAATGTTTTGTCAGCAAAAAGAAACTAAGGCAAGCTTTAAGTAGTATGGATGAACACGTCGGATTTAGTTAATTTCAGCGATCCATTCGTCAACATTCTGGATATGAAAATCATTCATATGAAGCAGCGCATTGTTTTCATTAATCCTCAAGTAACGAGTACACGACTTTTTCAGAAGAAAATACCATAGAAGTGTATATTTGTATTAAAATTAAAATTTTTGAACTTTATAAGACGTTTTCAGTAAATGGTATCGTTAACACTCGATCTGAAAAGAGATACGTACACACTCTGAAAATCAGCATATAGTTGTTTCTCGTGACAACCTGAAAAGCAGGGTAAAAGGCGCCAAATTCTCTAAAGGTTACAAGTATCTTGGAAATAATGGTGGCCAGATGAACAGGCAGTTGTAATGTCCGCTCCCTTGTCACTTAAGAAGATATAGCCCACTCTGGAGCATTGTCGTACTTGCGCACAGGTATAAAACAACAGAATTAGGTTTACATTTATCTCTGAAAATAAAAAGAGTCATACAGGCTAACGAAGAATAGGCAGACATCTCTTGAGGTCCTCAATGGTCTCTTACATGTGCGGAAAAATACTGTCGTGGCTGAGAACTAAACTTCTTGCAATGATCTGCTCGTTATAAAAAGGCATTATCTTACTTTATTTAAGCCGGCCTCGGTTGCTCAGTTGGATGCGCGTCTGACTGGTGATCAGGAGGACGCGGCTTCGTTACCTGCCAGGGTCGGCAACATTCTGTCGTGGAGATTGATCATGGAATCTTTTCTATGGTCAGTCGCTCCCTTCCGTTGATTCAAGAAGGGCAGTTGTCAGTTTCTGGCGATAGAATGTGCGCTGTACTGGTTAACGTATAAGCCTGCACAGAAAAATTGTGGATAGGTAAACTGACCGGGATAAAAATGACCTAAATATTGTTGACTGGGCCCTTAAACTCCAATACAAACAAACAAACTTACTTTAATCAAAGTAGTAATAGAACCGGTAGGTCAGCTGTCTCTTGGGTGGGTTTGAAAAATACACGGTGACTTAGACTGTAAACATTTGTTTATTCCTAACATCCGTGTACAAAAAGCAAACAGTGTAGACCTTGATCAGATGCCGCACTCTGTCGCGTCTTGTTAGGGCTTACACTGTTTGCTAAACCAAACACACGATTTTAGTCCAGATTCTATTGATAACCATATTATTGAATACGCCGTCCTCCAAGCTATAAGAATAAGGCGGCTATTTTCTATAAATAACAGCTACCTTTAGTGATGTCAGGTGGACTTAAGCACTATTTTGAAAAAAAGATCCATTGCTTAGTAACTTTTGTCGACCAAAAAACAATATTGTACACTGTAGCACAGTTTTAATGAAAAGTGTAACACTTTTTGTAGCGTTAATTTGACATTTACCTCACTCGATGCAGTATTTGGCATAACACCCACAAAAAGTAGGCATTTAAAATTTATGTAGTTTCAACGTTATTTATTTTAATTAATGAGCCGGTGCAAGAAAAAAGCTACAATAAGGCAATTTATGTGCGACGAAAGACTACCCAGATCAGCTTGCATACCCGGGCAGTCTGATCGGTGTATTCTTGAGTTTTAAAAACAGTAGTAATATTTGACACTTCCCACACCTGCTTGGTGTATAACCCGATCCTTATCGAGGCCCCAATGACATTTTTTTCTCGTTACGCTGTTCAGGATCTGCTGTTGGACTTGTGCGGTTGGTTAGGATTAAGAATCGTCCGTACAACGAGCAGGTGTGAGTAGTGTAATAGCTCACTATTGTTTCAAAAGCGAAATATTACACCGATCAGATGCATGGACTGGTCTAGGGATTCACTAGTCGCACATGTCATATTTTAGCATTTGTCTTGCAACGGCTGATATATTGACAAAAACAAAACAAATAACGTCTCAACTACAAAGATAAAAGAAAAACGTCTACTATTTTCGCGCGATACGCAAAAAAACTACGAACGACATAAACATATGAAATGATAATGCCTGTTTGGTTGAAATTGAGGTTGAACGGCCCCGTCAACAGCACTTAGGTCATTTTCGAGACGTTACTTCCAATCTTTTCGGAACTTCTATCCAACATTAAGATGAAATGACATCTCAAGCAATGCCTTCAGTGAAACAAATAGGGATTCCTGACCATTGCATTTACTTCTATTTTATACACATGTACGGTCCAACTCGCAGCACTTTTCCTGGGCAGGCTTGGGTCTTTGGGTGTTTGTGTCGCTTGTATTATTTTATTTTGGATAGCCTTTTGGCCATTTTGTGAGAAAGTAACGGTCCTTTTGGCTTTCCGCTGTTGGTGTTTCCGTTGGGGTATGTTGTTTCATGTCTGTGTTTCTTTCCCTTTGGTGTCTCTGATGGGAGCTGTGGGTTAATTGTATCGATTCCTGATCATTGCCTCTACTTCTAATTTGGACCCTCTAAGTGATTACCAGTATTCGCTTATATCCTTTTGTTTTGGACAGCCAACTGGCCATTTTGTTGGAAAGAAACTGTCCTTTTGGCTTTCCGCTGGTGATGTTTAGAGTCTAGTTATTTCATGCTTGTGTTTCTTTCCCTTTGGTGTCTCCGATGGGAGCAGTGGGTTAACTGTATCGATTCCTAATCATTGCCTTCACTTCTATTTTTCATATGCAGTTGGGATGATAACTTACATAGTGTAAGAAGCAGTGTTTTTCTTGACATCCCATTTCATCTTTACTTTAATTCTTTCTCTCTATCATAGGTCTAAGTTAAATTTCATCAAAAATTTCCTAGGAACTATAAAATGTTGAAACTTCAATCTTTATCATAGTGTGCCTTTATTTTTATTTTCTTGTTGCCCTTGCTTCTAAAGGATCACATTTTTCTAGAAAGTAATATATTTCACCGTAGCTGGTGTTATGGGAATATTTGGCGTCCGTAAAATGTTTATCTGCTCTTCATCAAAGTGTGGATTTATTTTCCAGTCATTTGGGATCATCGATGCCACTGCAGGGGTTCGTAAATGTTTGAGGGTTAGTGATGCGGCCTAACTGGCCGAAACTAGCTAGTCTGGCCCATAAAAAAATCGTGTACACTCCAAAGTTTTCAGTTCTGTCTTGTAGTCCTTGCTTCAAAGGGATTACCCTTTTCTAGAGTATTTGTATGCAATGCAATAATGATGGCTTACATTGTATAACAGGCAATAAGCATCTTCAGCTTATTTGTTCATCTATTCTTTAAATCTTCTCCCAAAAATTAGACCTATATTAATATTTTGTCAACGTTTTCACAAGAACAAGAAAAGCTAGAAACCTAATTTCGCAGCATAGTCCTTGGGTGGGCCTCTACTTAGATTTTTATAGCCTTAATAGCTTAATGAAACGCATGTCTTCCATGGGACAGAACCCAACTGAACTATGGTGAGTATAGTCGCCCAAGGGCCCCTTGTTTTTACAGATATTTTAAATCTGAACCGTTTGTTTTATCGTCATTTTTTCGCAACTCGGCGCAACATTGTAAATAGTTCAAGTGCGACAATGTTCTAGACTGGTCAATGTCTTCTTAAGTGACATGAGAGCGGAAATTGTGAACGGCTGTTCATCTGGCCACCACTATTGTCAAAGATACTTGTTACCCTGCTTTTCAGGTTGTCACGAGAAACAACTATATGTGGCCTAGTGGTTAAGAGCGCGGACTCTTGATCATTAGGTCTCTCACCGCTGTGGTTCGAGCCTCGGTTGGGTCATATGTGAGACGCCAAGTTCTGCGACGGAAGGTCATGTGGTTTTTCTCCGGGTACTCCGGTTTTCGCCCACTTCTGATTGGCGATCGGCTCAATATGAGTGAATTAATCTTGAAAGGGCCGTAAAACCAAACAAAAACAAAAAAAACAACAACTATATGCTGGTAAGCCCCCGCCCATAGGGGCTTGAAGAAATATATGGGCTGCCTGATGCTTCCACGCAGAGCTGAATCCGGCCCGCACACTAGTACTGGTAAACCGCTTGGAGGATCTAAGCCTGTCCAGGAACCGCAGTGCGAGGCGGACCGTCCATGCTAATAAACCCTATTGGTTTCATTGGGCGACAGGGCTTGAGATGTCATTTCATCTCAATGTCGGGTAAAAGTCCCACAAAATTGGAAGCAACGTCTCCAAAATGACCTTTACAGTGTTGACGGGGACGTTAAACCTCAAATCAAACAAAACTATATGCTGGTTTTCAGAGTGTGTACGTATCTCATTTCTGATCGAGTGTTAACGATACCATTTACTGAAAACGTCTTATAAAGTTCAAAAATTTTAATTTTAACACTAATAAACACTTCTATGGTATTTTCTTCTGAAAAAGTGTGTACTCGTTATGAGAGGATTAATGAAAACACTGCGCTGCTTCATATGAATGATTTTCATATCCAGAGTGTTGACAAATGGATCGCTGAGATGAGCTAAATCCAACGTGTTTATCCATACTACTGAAAGCCTGCACAAATTTCTTTTTGCAGACAAAACATTGTTATTTCGCCCGTACTCTGCGATAAAAGCTGTGTCAAGATTGTCATTAAATCATCTGTTTATCACAAAACACTTACCGAAGCGAGAGGTACTTTCAAGATGGCGGCTGCCATTGTCATTCTGTGTGACGTCATCGTGACGTAGGTTTCCCCCCTTGTTTACTAATGGTGGAATATTGACATTTTTGTGAGTGAGTGAGTGAGTGTTAGAGTTTTACCTCCCACCAACAGCTAAGGGACCTCGGTATGGAACAGTATTAAGGTAAAAACTCAATTATGCAATGTGCAATTACAATTTGAATTGTTGAAACCGCACTTTGCATAATGAACCTTTCCATATGTTACTACTTTATTCGAATATGCAACATGCACATTCTAATTTGAGACCTTTGTATTTAAATATCGCATTTGGACGTCCTATTTTGCATTATTCAGTTTCGATTCTGCTGTGGTTAGACGGGGTACCAGTCATTGAGGTGACGGTAACGTTCGGTAAAGTCCGTGGATTTGCCGTATTTTTTCCGATAACAAGCGTCCGTTTGAGAAGATCGCATTCGCTTTTCCAGGGGCCAAGTTCAAGCCAGCAGCGATAAATTTCATCCAGCTATTTAATAATTCGGATATTTACAATAATGTGTACGTTTGCATCTTTAAAATAAATTTTACAGCGCGGTTCGGCTGCCTGCGGTTCCTTATTTATATATTTATGAGAAACAGGATTTTTATTTAAAAGTTAATACTTGTTTGACGAAGGGGAAAATACTCTATCGTTGAACATTTACTAAAATAAATTACCATTAGGGATTAGTTTGTGCCGAATCCGTGGATTTGAAATGAGCAATTATTGTTAAAATTGATTAATTCATATAATTTTCATAAATCTGATCCTTCTGAAGTGTTACTTATAAAGATATTATTTACTAATTGCAACCTCACTCAAAACTCAAATGTTTGGATATTTTAGAAGTATGTATATACCCGCACAGCGAGTAGCTCAGCGATGGGGTAACCCAGTTACTTTAAAAACCAGTTCAGTCAGTAGCTGAGCGATTGTCTCTCTGTTCACCGGCAACGGGAGATAGGCGTACCATGGAATCGTTCCCTGGGACATCATCAGCTGACCACACGAGGCAAATTGGAAAACAACAAATAATTCCCCAATTCCCATTGTAATTCTGATGTAAATACTTCATCCATTAAAATGAACAGTACTTATTCATTCTCAGCCCCGACCCACAACCATAGAAAAGCACCTGTGGTCACAATGACAGCTGTCCTATTCATATGTCCGTCTGTCTGTCTTCATAAGTTAGACTGGGGCAGGATAGCTTTCATCCAACAGAATCACAACGCGAAAATATTAGCTGGTCGTCTGTCAGTTCGTCCGTCCGTCTGTCTTCAGCCAGCAAAACCTCGCTGAGCTAGTGGCGCGACTGTCTTAACCAGCCTACTACATATTTCTTCAAGTTCTACATGTAATGATTTGGCAAATGGAGTGGCTGAATCCAAACCATTTTGTACTTACATGTATTTCCATGTATTAGGTCTACACCAAAGTTTTTTTTCTTCTTCTTGTTTTATTACAGTTAGACCGCGTACAGCGTACCCAGGTTTACCTGGCGGAACTTAACGACATTATTGATTTATTTATTTACTTATTATTAAAGTTTACAGAATCTAGAAAAAAAAAAAAAAACATTTTTTTTTTTTGTTTTTGATGCATTAGATTTGTACATTTTACCGCCGAAAAATACAACAACAAAAATTGTAAGGTGAAAAGTCGTGATGATATTTTTCTGACTGTTGCTTAAAATATACATTTTGGGTAAACGTTAGAAGCACCTCTTCGATGCGGTTTTAACGAGTACCCACAATCTATATTTTGGAGTAGAAATGAGAAAAATAATGTTTACTCCTGTAAATCCCAGTTTTACCCTATAAAAGTGGGGATCAAGTGTGTGTGTGTTGGTGGTGGTGGGGGGGGGGGGGGGGGGGGGGTTAAGAATTATAAAGATGTGTTTTTATGGTGGGATGCTCTTGGTATGTGAGTGCGTTTTTAGTTTTACGTCTCGACAACAGCTAAAGTCATACGGAGATGGGACCTGGGTTTGAAGACTCATCCGAAATTCTGGAGAAGCCGGGGTCGATCCTGTGATCCCTGGTTAATGAGGCGAGTAGCATAACAACTACACCACAGAGGCTTCCAGCGCTTGATATGTTACATTGTAGCATGTGCGGGTTTTCCACCTGCACTCTGGTATGAAATAATTTGGTGCGGTTTGTGTTTTTCTCAAACAAGTGGAAACCACCTCTGTGTGTGTGTGTGTGTGTGTGTGTGTGTGTGTGTGTGTGTGTGTGTGTGTGTGTGTGTGTGTGTGTGTGTGTGTGTGTGTGTGTGTGTGAATTCGGGTTTAACGTCGCTTTCAACAATTTTTTTGTCATATCACGACGGTGCCTGGTTGCGATAGGGAGCTCAATGCTCACTTTTATAGTGCTGCCTCACTGAAGTATCATGTCCCAGACACATTACACGATACCACACCCAGTCACATTATCCTGATACTGGGACGACCAGTCCTAGCTCTACCCCGTAAATCTGAGTGCCAAGCGAGGAGCAGCTAGTGCCATTTTTAACGACTTCGGTATGTCGCGGCGCGGGATCGAACCCGTGACCTCCCGTTCCCCGGAGCGGACACTCTACCAACTGAGCTATCGGGGCCGGTGGGGCTTGAAGAAATAGATAGGCTGCATGAACTGAAACCGACCCGCACACCAGTACTGGTAAACCGCTTAGAGGATCTAAGTCTACCGAGCCAAAGCGGTGCTTACAAACCCTATTGGTTTCATTGGGCGACAGGGCTTTGAGATGTCATTTCATCTCAGTGTCGGGTAAAAGTCCCACAAAAGTGGAAGCAACGTCTCCAAAATGACCTATACTGTGTTGACGGTGACGTTAAACATCAAATCAAACAACAGAGCCAAAATTCCGTTGGATATGCCCTAAATCAGAAATAAATGTTAGAGGGAACGCAAGTCGTTTCTCATCTAAAAGCATTTTCACTTAAGAGAGTTGCAACTATGTTTGCTTTTAGGTGATCATAAAGGAGCAGTCTCGCAATGGTCTACATGACATTAGACAGGAGCCTTGCTGTGCCATACAAAATTATTATAAGTATTTACAACAAATTTATATTTTAGAGGTGCAATGGCCCGAACACATTTGCGATATATTTAGATAAAACTTGGACACAAAACAAACACAGCAAAGCTGATTCCTGGTCTGACATATAAAATAAAAATTATGTATAAATGATTTTATCTGGAAGGGTGTAGTGTCCCCAAATCGTCCGTTTTATGCCAAAAATATAGTTCTCTTGTTTCTTTCACTCCTCCGTGTCACCAATACGCTTGCAGATTTTTTTTGGTATCTGCCGAATACAGGCGGACGTTTACGGAAAAACGATCACAGCGCCACATAACGAGAATAATGGGAACTAGAAGAAGCAGAAGCGGAATTTCAAGTTGCAAAATAGGACGAGAAACAGAAAGAAAACTACACAAATTCCAAAAGCAGACTACAAAAATGAATATCATAATGCAGTGTTGCACAATTGTAACTGAATATAGCATAACAGAATATCAAAATTGCATATTGCAATCTCAATGTTGCATAATTGAGTTTTTACCTAAATCCTGTTCCATACCTCGGTTTAAAGACTCATCCGAAAGTCTGGAGAAGCCCGTGATCGATCCTGCAACCCCTGGTTTACAAGTCGAGTAGCATAAGTGACATTTTTGTAAGATAATCCTGAATAAAGTGCATTTTAAATGTCATATTATACACAGAATCTTGCATTCGTGCTCATGTATTATTAAATTTATTAAACTTGTTGAGGAAAAGGGATAAAATGCTCAGCAAAGCATTGCATTTTATCCCTTTTCCTCAACTTGTTTAATTAATTCAATAATACAAGAACACTTTTATAAGATCATCTAAATATGCATAAAGCACACCCTCACATGTATGCATTATCACATTATATAAGCACACAAACCGTGGTATAACTACCGGGTAAACCTTAATGGTCCAGATAGAAACAAATAGGGATACAAATAGTTTTTATTTTTTTCTCCAAAATTGTGTCCAAGAATAAATCAGATGTAAAAAACTATGTAAATGTACATAAAATATTTCAATGTAAAAAGGTTACATTTGTAGGTTATAACAACACGTACTACAAAAAAGATCACAACATTTAGTCTTAGAATGTAAAACTGGATTACAACATATACAAACAATAGAATATAACAAGCACTGTCATCAGACAGCAAAGCTCGCCTGGAAAAATGTCTGAGGCCATGGGCAGGCGGGGGGGGGGGGGGGGGGGTTACCCATTTCGTACCGGAAATCCGAAAATGGGTACCCTGGCAAACACTGCAGGCCCAGATCCGACGCCGCAGAACATGGCATCTGATCAGGGCCTTCACTGTTTGCAAAAAGTCAGCCATTTTCCAAACAAATTTTGAAGAAAACACAACTGTATAACCCTAAAGTTTGAAATGGACTCCTGCTATTTATAAGAAGAAAGATTCCATTTGGTTCAAAAAGGGTTAACAATAAAAATTTCTAGTCAGTGACCTTGAGCTTTAAACAAGAGGCCCATGGGCCACAATGCTCACCAGAACTCAGGCGGACACTGCCCACTGGCAGCCATGTATGGTTTCAGGTTTTAATTTATTGATTATAAAGTCTCCCAAACAAACCCCCATTTCAAAATGAGCACCCATGTGGACTCTGTATCTGAAATATTAGGCCTTTTATGAGGAGGAAGGATGAGACATGGACCCAACAGAGCCCTGAATGGTATCACTGAATCCATCTTATCATAAGGCACATGAATATATATGGTTTAGGGGTTGGGATGTGTACTGTTCCTGAGGTATAAGGCCTTTTAAGCTGCGAAGGGGTTGGAGCATGGCCCTGGCAGACCCCAGGAAAGCCAAGATTGTTGTCGCTGAATGTGTCTTATAATAAGGACCAAGAAAATATATTGTTTAGGGGTGTGGATATGAACAGTTTCCAAGATATGAGGCCCTCTTATGAAATGATGAGGAGAGGAATGGCCCCTGTGGACCACCAAGTTTGTGTGACTGAATGTGTCTAATCATAAGAAACAAGAATATATATGATTATGAGGTGGGGATCTTAATGGTGTCTGAGATATATGGCTTTTTATGAAGTAGAGGCGTGGGCCATGGCATCAGCATGTTGCCCTAGCACATACAGACCCCGCATTGATGTGAGTGAATGAGTCTTATTATAAGGAACACAAATATACATATTTTAGGGGTGGGGACCTGAACAGTTTCTGAGATATATGGCATTTTATGAAGTGGAAGGGTGGGGCATAGCCCCAGCACACCCCCAGAGACCCCTAGGTTGGTATCACTGAATGTGTCTCATCATAAGGAACAAGAATATATATGGTTTAGGGGTGGGGGTTCTGAATGGTTTCTGAGATATTGAGCCTTTTACGAAGTGGAGGGGGTTGGGCATGGCCCGGACACATCCCAAAGGACCCCCAGGTTGGTTTCAATGAATGCGTCTTATCATAAGAAACAAGAATATATATGATTTTGGGATGGGGATCTGAATGGTTTCCGAGACATATCACCTTTTATGAAGTGGTGTTGTGGGGCACAGCCCCCGTGCGGCCCGGGAGACCCTTAGATTGGTATCACTGAATGCGTCTTATCATAAGGAACAAGAATTTATATGCTCTAGGGGTGGGGATCTGAACGGTTTCTGAGATATTGGGCTTTTACTAAGTGCAGGGGGTGGGGCATAGCCCTGGCACATCCTAGGGGGACCCCCAGATTGGTGTCACGGAATGGGTCTTTTCATAAGAAACAAGAATATACATGGTTTTGGGGTGGGGATCTGAAGGGTTTCAGAGATATATCACCTTTTATGAAGTGGAAGGTTGGGGCATAGCCCTGGTGCGGCCTGGGAGATCCTTAGGTTGATATCACTGAATGCATCTTAACATAAGGAACAAGAATTTATATGGTTTAGGGGTGGGGATCTGAACGGTTTCTGAGATATTGGGCCTTTTATGAAGTGGAGGGGTCAGGCATAGCCCCCGTGCGGCCAGGGAGACCCTAAGGTTGGTATCACTGAATGCGTCTTATCATAAGGAACAAGAATTTAAATGGTTTAGGGGTGGGGATCGGAACGGTTTCTGAGATATTCAGCCTTTTACGAAGTGGAGGGGGTGGGGCATAAGCCTTGCCATATCCTAGGGGACCCTCAGATTGGTGTCACTGAATGCGTCTTATCATAAGAAACAAGAATATATATAGTTTAGGGGTGGGGATCTGAATGGTTTCTGAGATATATGGCATTTATGAAGTTGAAGGGTGGGGCATGGCCCCAGCGCACCCCAGTGAGACCCCAAGGTTGGTATCACTGAATGTGTCTTATCATAAGGAACAAGAATATATATGGTTTAGGGGTGGGGATCTCAATGGTTTCTGAGATAAATGGCATTTTATGAAATAGAGGGGGCAGGGCATGTCCCCGGCACATCCCGGGGGACCCCCAGGTTGGTGTCACTTAATGCATCTTATCATAAGGAACAAGAATATAATTATATGGTTTAGGGGTTGGGATCTGTAAGGTTTCTGAGATATAAGGCATTTTATGAAGTGGAGGGGGCGGGGCATGGCCCCGGCACAACCTAGGGGACCCCCAGGTTGACATAAAAGCATATGGCTGAGAGAAGTTTACTCAAGGAACATGTTTATGTAAGTTTTGTCAAAATATCTGCAATGACTTGGCAGTAAATGCCATTTTACAGTTTTCCCCATTATAAGTCAATGGAAACTCTTAAGTTGCCATAGCAACAAAACATATAGGCCAAATTTCATAAACAAGAGGGCCATGATGGCCCTGGATCGCTCACCTGATCCATAGAGTAACAAGTGGGCCCATAAAGGGCCATTATTGACCACAAGGTTATAATGTTGAGGGAGGTCTAAAAAGGTGAAGCTTCATACCAATTATCAACAAAGGCTATAATTGTCCACTAGATGAAGCTCCATACCAAATATCAAAGACATGGGCCTTGCAGTTTCAGAGAAGAAGATTTTAAAAGATTTCCCTATATAAGTCTATGTAAAACTTAAGGGTCTCGTGGCAGGGGAATTTTTGGCCCCAGGACTATAATTTGAACAATCTTGATAGAGGTCCACTAGATGAAATTTTCACACCAAATATCAAAGACCTAGGCCTTGTGGTTTCACAGAAGAAGATTTTTAAAGATTTTCCCTATATAAGTCTATGTAAAACCCAAAGGGCCCCGAGGCGGGGGCATTTTTGGCCTCAGAGCTATAATTTGAACAATCTTGGTAGAGGTCCACTAGCTGAAGCTTCATACTAAATATCAAAGACCTAGGCCTTGTGGTTTCAGAGAAGAAGATTTTTCAAGATTTTCCCTATATAAGTCTATGTAAAACCAAAGAGCCCCGGAGCGGGGGCATTTTTGGCCCAAGGGCTATAATTTGAAAATCTTGGTAGAGGTCCACAAGATGAAGCTTCATACCAAATATAAAAAGCCTGGGCCTTGCAGTTTCAGAGAAGAAGATTTTTAAAGATTTTCCTTATATAAGCCCATGTAAAACCAAAGTGCCCCGGGGCGGGGGCATTTTTGGCCCCAGCACTATAATTTGAACAATCTTGGTAGGGGTCCACTAGATGAAGCTTCATACCAAATAGCAAAGACCTGGGCCTTGCAGTTTCAGAGAAGATTTTTAAAGATTTTTTCCTATATAAGCCCATGTAAAACCAAAGGGCCCCGGAGCAGGGTCATTTTTGGCCCCAAGGCTATTATTTGAATAATCTTAGTAAAGGTCCACCAGGTAAAGCTTCACACCAAATATTAAAGACCTGGGCCTTGTGGTTTCAGAGAAGAAGATTTTTTAATGATTTTCCCTATATAAGCCTATGTGAAACCATAGGCCCCCGGCGCGGGGGCATTTTGGCCCCCAGGGCTATAACTTGAACAATCTTGGTAGAGGTCCATTAGTTGAAGCTTCACACCAAATATCAAAGATCTGGGCCTTGCGGTTTCAGAGAAGATTTTTAAAGATTTTCCCTGTATAAGCCTATGTAAAACCAAAGGCCCCCGGGGCGGGGGCATTTTTCGCCCCAAGGCTACAATTTGAACAATCTTAGTAGAGGTCCACCAGGTAAAGCTTCACACCAAATATTAAAGACGTGGGCCTTGTGGTTTCAGAGAAGAAGATTTTTTAATGATTTTCCCTATATAAGCCTATGTGAAACCATAGGCCCCCGGCGCGGGGGCATTTTGGCCCCCAGGGCTATAACTTGAACAATCTTGGTAGAGGCCCACTAGTTGAAGCTTCACACCAAATATCAAAGATCTGGGCCTTGCGTTTTCAGAGAAGAAGATTTTTAAAGATTTTCCCTGTATAAGCCTATGTAAAACCAATGGCCCCCGGGGCGGGGGCATTTTTGGCCCCAAGGCTACAATTTGAACAATCTTAGTAGAGGTCCACCAGGTAAAGCTTCACACCAAATATTAAAGACGTGGGCCTTGTGGTTTCAGAGAAGAAGATTTTTTAATGATTTTCCCTATATAAGCCCATGTAAAACCAAAGGCCCCCGGGGCGGGGGCATTTTGGCCCCCAGGGCTATAACTTGAACAATCTTGGTAGAGGTCCATTAGTTGAAGCTTCACACCAAATATCAAAGATCTGGGCCTTGCGGTTTCAGAGAAGAAGATTTTTAAAGATTTTCCCTGTATAAGCCTATGTAAAACCAAAGGCCCCTGGGGCGGGGGCATTTTTCGCCCCAAGGCTACAATTTGAACAATCTTAGTAGAGGTCCACCAGGTAAAGCTTCACACCAAATATTAAAGACGTGGGCCTTGTGGTTTCAGAGAAGAAGATTTTTTAATGATTTTCCCTATATAAGCCTATGTGAAACCATAGGCCCCCGGCGCGGGGGCATTTTGGCCCCCAGGGCTATAACTTGAACAATCTTGGTAGAGGCCCACTAGTTGAAGCTTCACACCAAATATCAAAGATCTGGGCCTTGCGTTTTCAGAGAAGAAGATTTTTAAAGATTTTCCCTGTATAAGCCTATGTAAAACCAATGGCCCCCGGGGCGGGGGCATTTTTGGCCCCAAGGCTACAATTTGAACAATCTTAGTAGAGGTCCACCAGGTAAAGCTTCACACCAAATATTAAAGACGTGGGCCTTGTGGTTTCAGAGAAGAAGATTTTTTAATGATTTTCCCTATATAAGCCCATGTAAAACCAAAGGCCCCCGGGGCGGGGGCATTTTGGGCCCCAGGGCTATAATTTGAACAATCTTGGTAGAGGTCCACTAGATGAAGCTTCATACCAAATATCGAAGACCTGGGCCTTGCGGTTTCAGAGAAGAAGATTTTTAAAGTTTTCGTTTAAAAAATCTATTTTTAGCTCCTGTGACCTAGATGTGCAATGGACCGGAACCATTTGAACAACTTTGAAAGGGGACCACCTAAGGATCATTCCTGTGAAGTTTGGTCAAAATCCGGTCAGTGGTTTAGGAGGAGATGTCATTTGAAGAAAAAGTTTACGCACACACGCACGCACGCACGCACGCACGCACACACGCACGACGGACGACGGACAAAAAGTGATCACAAAAGCTCACCTCGTCACTACGTGACAGGTGAGCTAAAAACACAAAACCTGTAAAGGCAAATATGGTGAATATTTTCATAAAGTCTCAGCCTCCTAGAGCATATGGTTTCTGAGGAGATGATTTTTTTAGTATTTTTTGTCTATTTTTTGCATTTTGGTTTCCATGGCAACCAATAAAAATGAGCAGAAGGCTTAAAATCATACAGCAGATAGTAGATTGCCTATGGAACATTTCTATGAAAGTTTTGTCAAAATATCTGCAGAGGCTTGGCAGTAAATGCCATTTTTCAATTTTACCCATTATAAGTCTATGGAAACTACAAGTTGCCATAGCAACCAAACTAATGAGCCGATTTTGATAAAAAAAACACAAACTTTCAATCCCCCAGCCCAAGGATGCTACAGATAAAATTTGGGCCCGATCGGCCCAGTGGCTTCAGAGGAGATGTCGTTTGAAAGTGTTGACAAAGACGCAGACGCAGACGGACAACTGCCTATCCTATAAGCTCCCCCGGAGCCTTCGGCTCTGGTGAGCTAAAAAACTGTAACATAAATATGGACACCAACGCTGATTCCAATGCCTATGTAGGGGGCAGTGCAATAGCTCTTCATTAACAGACAGGTCAAAGCAAACAGTGCAAACCCAGATCAGACTGCTCCTCTAGAGCTGTCTGATCAGGGTCTACACTGTTTTCCATTCCGTCTGCACCTTTTGGATTCCTTGCTGGATCGTGAAACAAATTTGTTAAAATTTTAGTAGAATTCCAGCAAGTCCTTAATGTGTCTGAATTTTTAGGATTTTTACAATAAAAATGGATTACAGCAGTTTATAATGCAAAACTTATAACTCTAGTAAAAGTTAAATCATATAAAAATACCTTACATCAAGGGCCAGTTGTTCAAAACTAATGGTGTCATTAGTTAACATATATTTAAAACTTTGATCATTTAATTTGGCAAAAATACCACTATCGGCCCCCGCCCATCAGGCCTTTGAAGAAATATATGGGCTGCATGATGCTTCCATACAGAGCTGAATCTGACCCACACATGAGTACTGGTAAACCGCTTAGAGGATCTAAGCCTGCCCAGGCAAAGCGATGTTAGTGTCGGACCGTCCATGCTTATAAACCCTATTGGTTTCATTGGGCGACAGGGCTTGAGATGTCATTTCATCTCAATGTCGGGTAAAAGTCCCACAAAATTTGAAGCAACTTCTCCAAAATGACCTTTACAGTGTTAACGGGGACGTTAAACCTCAAATCAAACAAACAAAAAAATACCACTATATTATACATGTATATTGTTCTTATTAGAACAGTTAACAATCTGGGGCCAGTTGTTCAAAACAAACAACATCGTTAGTTAACATATCGTTAAAACTTTGATCATTTAATATGGCATGTATGCTTAAATTTTTGCTTAAAAAATGTGAGTAGCTTTTGCAAATGCAAAAGCTGCTCACATTTTTTCAACAAAAATACCAGAATATTATGCTTTATACTTACTAGAACAGTTAACAATTTTACTACTTACACGCTCGTTAAGCTAACGATGCTTTGAACAACTGGATCCTGACTACCAAATAGCTCGTTTAGCTAACAATACTTTGAACAACTGGACCAAGATATTTTATATACTGAAACAGTTAAGAGAAGCACATTTCATTACATCTCAAAAAGAAAACGTCGACAAACAAGTATCATATTAACCCTTCTCTTGCTGAATATTCATTTTAGCCACACTCACCTCTGACTTTGAACCAATCAGATTACTTGATGTAATTTATTCCTACAAATTCATAAACTGAATGTCAAACAGTGTAGATCCTGATCAGATGGCTTCTTCAGAAGCCATCTGATCTGGATCTACACTGTTTGCAAAGATAGGGGTTGTCGTGGTCAGCAAGATAAGGGTTAACATTACCAATGTAAACCCCATTTTACACAGAGAAGTGGGCTTTACGAGCGTACACATTATTCAAACAAATTAACCCTTATCCCACTGCATAAATTAATTCATATCTTTAACGCACAAACAGTTTTTAGCACATTTATTGTTCGCATTACTCCTCCACCATCTCCGACTTTTCGGCTTTTGACAGCCTTTATCAAGGAATTGTTCTTTCAACTACTACATATTCTTCAATGTCTTCTTTCCACCATTTTGAATTTATTTGTTATGTATTTGTTTGGGATATTTGGGACATTCTGCAGTGTCTGATTAGTGTCTTCTATGAGGTTTAATGACCTCATCAACACTATTTAGGTCATTTTGGAGACGTTGCTTCCAAGTTTGTGGGACTTTTACCCGACATTGAGATGAAATGACATCTCAAGTCCTGATGCCCAGAGAAGCCAAGCATGGACAGTCTGAGTCACACCACTTTGCCAGGGCAGGCTTGGCCCTGACGTGTTTACCAGGACTCATGTCTGGTCAGTTTCAGCTCTGCCTGGAAGCATCATGCAGCCCAATTTATTTCAATTTTTCTAGCAATATTAAGGAAAATAATGTTAACCCCCAAAACACCCTAATTTTCTCGATTACAGTGCAGTTTACAAGGGTATTCATTTCCTGCTGAATAAATTAAGCCACGCCCATTTATGACAATCAACCAATCAAATTACTTGATATTATGTCCTTGTTTAATTCACACACTGAATGACAAACAAATTAATTAAGCCACATTTCTGACTATCAACCCATCCAATTACCAATTAATGTACTTGTCCAGTTCACAAACTGAATCATAAACATTATAGATCCTGATCAGATGGCTTCTTAGAAGCCATCTGATCTGGATCTACACTGTTGGCAAAGGTAGTGGTTGTCGTGATCCGGGGAATAGGGTTAATGTGATGGTTAGTACATGTAGTCATATGAGGAAAGAATGTTTACATTGCTGCTCATTATGGCACAATTTGTGATAAAAACTGTTTTAACCCTTGCGCTGCTAAATGAATAAGTTCCGCCACACCCATTTCTGATTACACCACAACCTCATTATAACACGGTTCATTATAACACAGTTTTTGATATAACACATATAATCTATGCGTTTTTGTTTGGATATAACACGGTTGATTAACCCCTGTCCTGCTGAACCAGGATACGTCTCATTTGTTGCAATAATTTGCATCAAGTAATGATTGGTTGATAATCAGTAGTGGGTGTGGCATATAGGGTTAACTAGCAAGGTTTCTGTTTTGGACCCAATTAATAGTGTTATAAAAAGGTTGTGGTGTATCAATCAATCATAAACAACACTGTCCAAATTCTCTGCAAGTACCGGTAGCGTAAAGAACTCCTAAAAACTAAAGAAGTTATGCTGATGACAAGATTTTTGTTTGTTTGTATTGGAGTTTAATGGCCCAGTCAACAATATTTTATGTCATTTTTGAGCCAGTGAGTTTACCTGTCCACACTTTTCCTGGGCAGGCTTATACGTAAGTGGTTAACCAGTACAGTGCACATTCTTTCGCCAGAAACTGACAACTGTCCTTTTTGAATCAGTGGAAGGGAGTGAATGACCGTAGAAACGATTTCATGATCAATCCCGTCGAAAGAATGGTGCCGACCCTGGCAGGTATCGAACCCACGTCCTCCGGATAACCAGTCAGACTTGCATCCGACTGAGCTACCCAGGCCAGCAACTGATGACAAGATAAATAATAAGCAAATTCAGCAATTAATGGCACATTATATTTAACCCTAAATTATTCCGACCTAGTCTGCTTTATTAACTTGTTTAATCTTCTGTCCCTGTTCATCTTATCTTTAAGATGATCTAACCCAAACAAATGAAGTAATGCTGATGAAAAGATAAAACAAGAGCACCGCATGAGGGTGCCAACGCTCGGCTGCAAAAAGTCAAAGTCGAGAAAGGGGCATAACTGTGCCAAAAAAATTTTGAGGGTTACCTCACCTATTGGTATGAGTTCCCCTTTTCATAATGAACAACTAGTCAGAGTTGATAGAGATATTACAAAATGTCCAAGTTTTTGCACGAGGACGACGCAAAAATTCTAAGTTGAAAGGGCATAACTGTGCCAAAAATATTTTGAGGGTTATCTCATCTATTGGTATGAGTTCCCCTTTTCATAATGAACAACTAGTCCGAGTTTCAAGTAAATATGTTCAGTAATGACAGAAATATTACAAAATGTCCAAGTTTTTGCAAAAATTCTAAGTCGAAAAAGGGGCATAAGTGTGCCAAAAATATTTTGAGGGTTACCTCATCTATTGGTATGAGTTCCCCTCTTCATAATGAACAATTAGTCTGAGTTTCAAGTAAATATGTTCAGTAATGACAGAGATATTACAAAATGTCCAAGTTTTTGCAAAAATTCTAAGTCGAAAAAGGGGCATAACTGAGCCAAAAATATTTTTTGAGGGTTACCTCACCTATTGGTATGAGTTCCCCTTTTCATAATGAACAACTAGTCCGAGTTTCAAGTAAATATGTTCAGTAAAATGTCAAAGCTTTTGCACGACAACGACCCCAGAGCTATGACAATACCTTGTCGTTTTCTTCGAAAACAGCCGAGCTAAAAATAAATTACAATCGAAAACTGTTTGTTTCCAAATGTTGTAAACATTTCATACACTTTCTGCTACATAATCTCTCCATCATCTACCCACTTCTCATTTGCATTGTGGTCAATCTTAACCCCTTCCCAATGTATCCCATCATCCCGCTGACGAAAAACAAGGACCATTGGGAATAGAAAGTTGAGTATCCAGAAATCACCAAAGACAGACCTCATGTTCCTTTGAACGCTGTTTGTGTTCCGTATTGGTACTTTTTTGGCAACTTCAAATAATGTTTTCCCACCTGCTGTCATGGTGATTTGTGATGTAAAATACACCCAGCCAACAAATCCAAACAAACCTTCTAAATAAACATGAAACACCATTAAACAGATGTGACCTTTTGTTTCCCAAATCAACCATCTCCACAAAGCTACTGGAGGAAAAAGATCCTTCCAGTCAGCTGCAGTTGGCCAATAGACTTCTTTTATATATTTATATGTAAAGTAACAACCCACCCCTCCAACAACCATAGCGTAAAATGCTAGTACTATAAAATATCGCTGATTCTTGAAACCTATACAGTTACCAACCATAAAACAATGGTGATCACGTTTTAAAATACACTTATCACAGACTTTACAATGATGAGCACGTGGAGGCACATGCATTTTGCAATGTTCACAAAAATCCCATGGTAGGGCGTCTTTTGTTGTTATGTCATAAACAACCGTGCCATTTTGATTATTGCTCGTTGCTTCTTGAATTAGCGGTCGAAATCGATCAGGTGGTGAGTCAGCACGATGATTCACCTCAAGGAAAGGGTTGTCTTTAGTCTTCGGATAACTAGGATCATAAAGTATCACACAGAACCAGTTTGCAAGCCCATTGATCAAAATGAACCAACACAGAACCTTCATATAGTAGACAGTCCATGGCCCATAGTCTGAGAACACATATGGCACTATGTATACTGTGAACACATACAGCTGAGTTGGAGCTTGAAACATCATCAAAAGTCGCATCAGAGTCTGTAAATCATACAGGAGAAAATTACATGTTAAATCATATGACAGGAAATACACTTGTAAAATCATGCGACAAGAAATATTTTAAGTTAAATCATGTGACGGGAAATGTACATACACATGTACTATATCACGTGACAGGAAAAACGGTACACATTTAACCCATTTGGTACCGGAAACCCCAAAACGGGTACCCTGGCAAACAGTGCGGGCCCAGATCGGAAGCCGCAGAACGCGGCGTCTGATCAGGGCCTCCACTGTTTGCAAAAAGTTTTCCAAAACTATTTTGAAGAAAACACAGCCTGACATCCCTAAATTTTGAAATGAACTCCTGCTATATATAAGAAAGAAGATTCCATTTGGTACAAAAAGGGTTAATTATGTGACAGAAAATACATTCATGTAAAATCATGTGACAGAAAATACAGCCATGTAAAATCATGTGACAGGAAATATACATGTGAAATCATGTGACAGAAAATACACATGTAAAATCATGTGACAAGAAATATACATGCTAAATCATATGACAAATACACATTTAAACATGTGGCAGAAAATATGTATGTTAAATCATGTGACAGGAAATGTACGTTTTTTAGTTTTCTTTTCTTTTTTTTTTTTGTTTGTTTAGTTTTACAGCCTTTTCAAGATTAATTCACTTATATCAATGCAATCATTAATCAGAGGTGGGCAAAAACCTGGAGTGCCCCGAGAAAACCACCTGACCTTCCGTTGCAGAACCAGGCGTCTCACATGTGACCCGAGCCAGGCTCGAACCACAGCAGTAAGAGGCCTAATGATTAAGAATCAGCTGACTCTTGTCCACTAGACCACACAGGCCCGTTATACATGTTAATCATGTGACTAGACATATGCATGTAAAGTCATGTGACAAGAAATATATACATAAAATCATGTCATAAGAAATGCAAATGTAAAATCATGTTACAACAAATAAGCCCTAATGATCCAAAGTATTGGGACAGATAGGCCTAAGCAAACAGTGCAGATCCAAGACCAGTCTGATCAGAGTCTACACAGTTTGCTATTCTCTCTGGACCTTTTGGACTCCTTGCTGGATTGAGAAACAAATTTGTTAAAATTTTAGGAGAATTATAGCAAGTCCTCAAGGTGTCCCAATTTTTAGGATTTTTACAGTACATGTTATTACAGTTGACAGGGAACATGGGATCACATTCCGCACCTGAGAGTGATATTTGCCCGAATTGTAAGGCTCGAGCAAATACCACTCTAAGGCGGGGACCGTGATCCCATTTTCCCCCATCAGGTACCAAAATAACAAATTTGTTGTACTGCCAAGCTTTTTCGCGACATTTTGTACATTATTGCAATGCTTTCAAACAAATTTACATTTTTTTTAGCACAAAAGCCATCGGTTTTTTCATTCTTCAGTTCCGGCCCCTGCCCATTGGGGCTTGAAGAAATAGATGGCTGCATGATGCTTCCACGCAGAGATAAAACCGACCGCACACGAGTGCTGGTAAACCGCTTAGAGAGTTGGACCGTCCATGCTTATAAAACCTATTTGCTTTATTGGGCGACAGGGCTTGAGATGTCATTTCATCTCGGTGTCGGGTAAAAGTCCCATAAAATTGGAAGCAATGTCTCCAAAATGACCTATACAGTGTTGACGGAGACATTAAACATCAAAACAAACAAAATCACAAACAGAACCTGTTAATAATATACGATATACAACCCTGTTAAAACACAACAAATATACATATACATTTTGTTTGTTTGAATTGGAGTTTTACGGCCCAGTCAACACTATTAAGGTCATTTTTGAGCCGGTCAGTTTACCTATCAACACTTTCCTGGGAAGGCTTATACGTAAGCGGTTAACCAGTACAGTGCACATCCTTTTGCCAGAAACTGACAACTGCCCTTCTTGAATCAGCGGAAGGGAGAGAATGACCGTAGAAAAGATTTCATGATCAATCTCCACTAAAGAATGTTGCCGACCCCGGCGGGAGTCGAACCCGCGTCCTCCTGATCCCCAGTCAGACGCGCATCCGACTGAGCCACTGAGGCCGGCTATATATATACATATACATGCAATATTAGTTATTTTGGTTCTTGAAGAGAAACATGGAATCACATTCCCCACCTGAGTTATATTCCCCTGATCCCATTTTCCTCATCAGAAAACAAAATAACAAATTTGTTTTCAGCAAAGCTTACTTGCAATCATTTTCCATCAAATTTTTTTGCCGTGGTTGCGGTGAGAGTGACATCGTCAAACGCACCCTTCTGCAAACTACGCTGTAATTTGTGTGTGGAATATTAAAATATTTAGCAGGGTGAGGGTTAAATCATACCTTAGACTAGAAATTGTGTTTGTAAAACACTATGCTCCCAACAATATGCTTGTTCCTAAAATGCCCAAATTTTCAATGGTCCATTGCTTAAGAAAAATTTTCTTAATTTTTTCAAAAGTATATCAGGTCATGAACTAGTCATCCCCCATCATCCTGTCAAGTTTCAAGGCAACAACTTAAACAGTTTTTAACTTTCTTGCTACAATTAAATGGCCAGAAATTGCAAAGGGACATAACTAACAAAATTTCATTAAACTGGTTGAAAATTATTCAGGTGATCTCCTCCTATGTCCTAATCAGTATACCAAATATCATGGCTCTAGCTCAAATAACTTTTCAGGTATCTTGCTAACAAGATTTCAATGTTATATAAATTAAATAAAAATGAAAATGGATAAGAAATAAAATACAAGTCACCTATTTTTTCATGCTGCATCCACGTTTGTTTGATTTGAGATTTAACATCCCCGGCAACACTATTTAGGTCATTTTGGAGACTTGCTTCCAATTTTGTGGGACTTTTACCCAACACTGAGATGAAATGACATCTCAATCTCATGCTCACAATGAAATGAATAGGGTTTATATGCATGGATGAGCCAAATCGCACCACTCCGCCTGGGCAGGCTTATAGACCTTCTAAGTGGTTTACCAGCATTCGTGTGTGGTTGATTTCAGCTCTGCTTGGAAGCATCACGCAGCCCAATCTATTTCTCCAAGCTCTGATGGGCAGGGGCAAGCGGCATCCAAGTATACAAAATTTCAAAACACTAGCATACATGGTTCTAATGTTATGCTATGCACAAGGAAGCAACACAATGAAATGGTCAGAAATTGCAAAGGGCCATAACTCCAACAAAATTTCATTAAACTGGTTGAAAAATAAAACAGGTAATCTTCCTCTCAGTCCCAATCAGTATACCAAATATCAAGACTCTAACACAAGCTAACGAGATTTCCATGTAATTTAATTAACAGGGTAATATAAACTCGAAAAGGGGAGATAACTGGGATAAGAAAAAAAATACGGGTCAACTACTTTTTCATGAGGAAATTTAATCCATATATGAAATTTCAAAACACTAGCATACATGGATGTACAAGTAAAGTTATGCTAAATTGCACAAGAAAGCAACACAATTGGTAAAGGGCCATAACTCCAACAAAATTTCATTAAATTGGTTGAAGAATAATCAGGTGATCTCCTCCTCAGTTTCAAACAGTATACAAAATATCAAGCCTCTAGCTCAAATAGTTTTCCAGATATCTTGCTACTGAGATTTCCATGTAATTTAATTAAAAGGGAAATAACTCATAAAGTGGAGATAATTGGGATAAGACAAAGAATATGGGTCAACTATTTTTTCATGAGTAATCCATATATGAAATTTCAAAACACTGCAATGTACAAGAAAGCATGATGTACGAATGGATGAATGGACAAATGGATGAATGAATGGACAAGACAGAAGCAATATGCACCCCCCCACCAACCCCTACCCCAAGTTGGGAGCACAATAAACCTATTTCCATCAAAGCTGAATCCCTGTATAGGAACTCAGCCCAGGTTTTACAGATAGTGTTCATTCAGTGACAATTTTTGGGGCAATTGTTTATGAATCAACCCAAAGCTATAAAGCTAAGTAGCTTTTCAATATTGAAGTCCACATGACTATTACTGAGGGTAACAAGGTAACAATTATTTATAAACAAGACCTGGATCGCTCATCAGATCTGTATAGTACAAATGAAACAATAGATAGTATAAGGTGGAGTGGAGGGTTTCAGCAACTTTGGTTGATGGTGACCTAACAATTATTTCTGTGAAAGTATTTCAAAATCAGTCTAGGTGTTAGGAGTAGAAGTCATTTAAGGACTGTGTATTTTTAGCCATCATGGCCACCATGCATGTCCAGTGGAGCAAAAGGATTTTGAGCAATTTGTCAGAGGGTCAACCATGACCTATGAACTTATTTTTTCAGTGGAAGAAGTCTTTTAAAAGTTTTACTGTTTTGACTTCTTGCGACCATCTTGTTCAGCAGAGTGGAGCAACTTGAGCAATTTTGACAGATGGTATTCCCTGGTATCATTAATCAAATACAGTATCCCTTTGTTTAGGAGAAGACTTTTGAAGTTTTTTTTTACTGTTCCTCCTTGTTTAGCAGAGTGGATTTGTTTGTTTGTACTGGAGTTTAATGGCCCAGTCAACACTATTTTAGGTCATTTTTGAGCCGGTCAGTTAACCTGTCCACACTTTTTCTGGGCAGGCTTATATGTACGAGAAAGCAGTTAACCAGTACAGTGTACATTCTTTCACCAGAAACTGACAACTGCCCTTCTTGAATCAGCGGAAGGGAGAGAATTACGGTAGAAAATATTTCATGATCAATCCCAAATAAGATTCCTGTGACATTATTTCAAAATCCACCCATCTGTTCAGGAGGAGAAGTCCTTAGGACGAGAAGTTGGGTAAAGATTTTTCAATTTTTAAGCTCTGGAGAATGTCGTGTTCACTGGTGCTTAATGGTTTGAGCAATTTTGGAAGAGGGTTACCCAAGGTACATTCCTGTGAAATTGTTTCAAAATCCATCCACCAGTTTAGGAACAGAGGTCGTTTAAATGTTTTTCTATTTCTATCTCTGGTGGCCACATTGTTCATTGAAGCAGAACAGTTTGATCCATTTTGTAGGAGTCACCCAAGAAACATTCCTGTGAAATTATTTCAAAACCCTGTTTGAACCACTAGTTTATGAACAGAAATTGTTTGTTTCTCTGTTTTTAGCCTTGACAGCCATCTTGTTCATCAGAGCAGAATGGAATGAGCAATTTTGTTAAAGCATCAACCAAGAAACATTCCTGTGAAATTATTTCAAAATCAATCCATCGGTTTAGGAGGAGAAGTCGTTTAAAGGTTTTTCTATTTGTAGTTCTGACGGTTATCTTATTCATCGGAGCAGAAAAGGTTACAGCAATTTTGGTAAAAGATCAACCAAACCAGAGGACCATTGGTCCTGAATCGCTCACCTGACTTTTCTGAGGAAGTCCTCAAAGACTTTAATATGTGATCTTTGGCCAAGAGGGACCGAAGGTCTGTGTAACTGGGTGGGGATCTCAACTGTTTCCGAGATATTAAGCATTCAATGCAATAAAGGGAGTTGGCCCCCAGCCCCCCCCCCCCCCCCCCCACTGGAACCGTAGGTCCAACGGTCCATTACACTGAATGCGACAAGAATATATATGGTTTATGGGTGGGGGTCTTAACCGTTTCCGAGATATTAAGCATTTTGTGGAAAAAAGGGGGTTAGGCATGCCCCCCTCCCTCACCCAGGGACCCCCGGGTCCAAAGGTCCATGTCACTGAATGCGCCTTATCATAAGGAACAAGAATATATATGGTTTGTGGGTGGGGATCTTAACCTTTTCCGAGATATTAAGCATTTTGAGCAAAAAAGGGGGAGGGGCATGCCCCCCCACCCCCCCCCCCCCCCGGACCCCTGGTACCCCAGGGTCCAAAGGTCCATGTCACTGAATGTGCCTCATCATAAAGAACAAGAGTATATAAGGTTTATGGGTGGGGATCTTAACCGTTTCCGAGATATTAAGCATTTAATGCAAAAAAGGGGGTGGGGCATGCCCCCCCTGGGACCCCCGGGTCCAAAGGTTCATGTCACTTAATGCGCCTTATGATCAGGAACAAGAATATATATGGTTCATGGATAGAGATCTTAACCGTTTCCGAGATATTAAGCATTTTGTGCAAAAAAAGGGGTGGGGCATGCCCCCCCCCCCCCCGGACCCCTGGTACCTCATGGTCCAAAAGTCCATGCCACTGAATGGGCCTCATCATAAGGAACAAGAGTATATATGGTTTATGGGTCGGGATCTTAACCGTTTCCGAGATATTAAGCATTTTTTGCAATAAAGGGGGTGGGGCATGCCACCCCGGGGACCCTCCGATACCCTGATGTCCAAAGGTCTGTGTCACTGAATGCGCCTTATCATAAGGAACAAGAATATATATGGTTTATCGGTGGGGATCTTAACCGTTTCCGAGATATTAAGCATTTTGTGCAAAGAAGGGGGTGGGGCATGCCCCCCCCCCCGGGGGGGGGCCCAGGGTCCCAAAATCCATGTCACTTAATGCACCTCATCATAAGGAATAAGAATATATATGGTTTAGTGGCATTATTTGTAACAGTTTGCAAGATATCAGACATTTCTACTTTTTCCCATACAAATGCCCATGTTACCAAATTTAACCTTGGCGTAAAATAGGTCAAGGTCATCCCAGGGACACCATTTATGCAATTTATGATGGGCCCATGTCCCAGGTGCTACATGCCAAGTTTCATGCAAATCGGCTCAGCGGTTCCGGAGGAGAAGATTTTCGAAGGGTTTTTACCATATATGGGCATGGCGGCCATCTTGGTCATGTGACCTAGACCAAAAATGCAAACTTTCGTTCCCCCACCCCATGGAGCCTCCACATGAAATTTGACTACAATCGGCCCAGCGGTTCCGGAGGAGAAGACGTTTGAAAATGTGAACACACACACACACACACACACAGAATTTTTGCCTGGCCATACTATCAGCTCACCAATGATCCTTCGGCTCAGGTGAGCTAAAAAACAGTCCTGTGAAATCATTTCAAAATTCATCAACTGGTTAAGGAGAAGTCATTGAAAGTGTTTTTTTTTTCTTCTATTTTTAACTCTGGTGGCCATTTTGTTCATCTGAGCAAAACAATTTGAGCAATTATGGTAGAAGGTCACTTAAGAAAAATTCCTGTGAAATTATTTCAAAATCCATCTACTGGTTAAAGAGGAGAAGTCATTTAAATGTTTTTTTGTTGTTTTTTTTTCTTTTTTTAAATCCAGTGGCCATCTTGTTCAGCCAAGCAGAATGGTTTAAGCAAATTTGGCAGTATACAGGTAGGGCGCCACCTAGGTAACATTCCTATGAAGTTTGAATGAAAATGGCCCAAGGGTTAAGGAGTTCACATTTAAAGCAAACATTTGACAGTTTACTACTTTTTGCTCTGGCAGGCATCCTGCTCATATGAGCAAAAAATGTTTTACTACTTTGGTTGAGGGACACTTAAGCAACATTCCTATGAAGTTTGAATGAAATTGGGCCAAGGGTACTGGATGAATGGTTGTTTAAAGATTTTTCTATTTTTAGCTTTGGTGGCAATCTTGTTCATTATAGATATTTTGGTAAGGAGCCATGTAGGCAACATTGCTGTGAAGTTTGAATCAAATTGGCCTGAGGGTTTAGGAGGAGTTCACATTTGAAGCAAATTTACAACATTCATTTAGCTCTAGAAGCCATTTTTCTCAGCAAAGTGGATTGTTTGTTTGTTTGATTTGAGGTTTAATGTCCCCGTCAACACTGTAAAGGTCATTTTGGAGACGTTGCTTCCAATTTTGGGAGACTTTTACCCGACATTAAGATGAAATGACATCACAAGCCCTGTCGCCCAATGAAACCAATAGGGTTTATAAGCATAGAAGGTCCAACTCGTGCACACCGCTTTGCCTGGGAAGGCTTAGTCTGGCCCACAAAACATGTACACTCCATATTTTCCAGTTTTATGGTGTATTCCTTGCTTCCAAAGGATAACCCTTTTATAGAACATATTTAGATCCTCTCAGCGGTTTACCAGTACTAGTGTGCGGGTCGGATTCAGCTCTGCATGGAAGCATCATGCAGCCCATATATTTCTTCAAGCCCCGATGGGCCGGGGGCCGAGATCTCAGCAAAGTGGAACAAAGTGAGAACCGATTGGCTTTTTTGGTTTAGGGTCACCTAAGCAACACTCCTGTGAAGTTTGAGTTAAACTGGCCCAAAAGTTTAGGAGTTCACATTTAAAGCATATTGTTAACATTTTTCTATTTTCAGCTCTGGAAGCCATTTTGTTCATCTGAGCAAAACCCATTTAGCTAATTCTCTAGAGGTTCATCTATGCCATCATGTGAGCAAGTCTGAGAAATGAACACCCCCTTAACCCCACTTTATACAGAGAAAACTGGGGTTTAACCTTTCTACTTGACAATATTTATATTAGATTCGGTACTAAGTTATTTAGACAAATTGTGGGTATTCCGATGGGTACTAATTGCGCACCTCTTGTGGCTGATCTGTTCTTGTATTGTTATGAAAGAGACTTCATTTTGTTGCTTTCCATTGATAATCAATCTGAAATTATTGAAGCTTTTAGCTCTACTTCTAGATATTTAGATGATTTATTAAATATTGATAATACCTATTTTGATGGTTTGATCAGTCAGATTTACCCCCTAGAACTTCAGTTAAATAAAGCAAATTCTTCTGATACCGAGGCCCCGTTTTTGGATTTACATCTATCTATTGTAGATGGATTTGTTTCGTGCAAAATTTATGATAAACGCGATGACTTTGATTTTGAGATTGTAAATTTTCCTTTTTTGGATGGTGATGTTCCTCGTGCGCCATCCTATGGCGTTTATATTTCGCAATTAATTCGATTTGCTAGAGTGTGTAGTCATGTAACTGACTTCAACACTCGTAATAAATTATTAACGGCTAAACTCCTTAATCAGGGTTATCGGTACCATAAACTACGCAAAGCCTTTTCAAAATTTTATAGACGCCATTCTGATTTAATTTCAAAATTCAATATTGGACTTAAATCTCTACTGCAACAAGGTCTATCGGAACCCGAATTTTATGGTGACTTAGTATATAAATTCAGAAAAATATATAACCGCAATGACTTCAGCACCCAATTTCGTAAAATCATTCTTCGATATAAAAAGATTGGGTACAACATGGATATTATACGACAGACTGCATGCATGGTAGTTAACCCAATCACGGTTGGCGACTTTGCTTCCCTCTTTAATTGCACGCCGGTGGGTCAGGCCTCAGATTCTATGACGGCTCCAACGTAAAGGCTTATTGAAAATTAAAGAGATAATGTTGGTTGGTGCCTGATGCTCTGTCTCTGGTCGGGCTCATCGGAGTCTAACTGTTGGTTTTCTTTTGCTCCAGCATTTCAGTGGTTTCTTGCTGTCGAGTCCTCACCGTTGTCTCACCTCTGTGGTTCTTTGATTTCTGTGTTCACGGAGATGTTGCACTGATGAGTTAGGAGGCCTTCATGCAGACTGAACAAATTATTTGTCTAAATCGCGACGGAAGTAAGGGCGAGGATTGTGGCCAAGTAAAATCGATTTAAGCCCCCCAGTGGAAATCTTCCACTGACCGTTCCAAGGCGGCTCTTCTGTTGCGATTTATTTATGTTGTTGTTTGTTACTTACTGTGTGTATCACTTGTGTCTTTTAATTTTGGATGGCCATATGGCCATTTTGTGGGAAAGTAACTGTCCATATGGCCTTCCTTTGTTTAGGTTTCCATTATGGTCTGGTCGCTTAATGTTTGTATTTCTTTCCCTTTGGTGTCTTTTATGGATGGAGTAAGTTAATTGTATCAATTCCTGATCTTTGTTTTACTTCTACTTTTTATGTGGGTATACATGATTTTCTTATTTCTGCTCCAAGACTTATGTTGTGGGTACTTGTCAGAACCACAACCTATGTTTGCAGTATAAATAAGAAAACTAGACAAAGCACCCAGTGGGGCGCATATACCTCCAGCCATTGCCTTCCCCTCTACATGAAATGGCAATGACTATAGTTTCTTTCCATATACAGTCCATTGTTTGTTTGTTTGTTTGATTTGAGGTTTAACGTCCCCGTCAACACTGTTAAGGTCATTTTGGAGACGTTGCTTCCAATTTTGTGGGACTTTTACCCGACATTGAGATGAAATAACATCTCAAGCCCTGTCGCCCAATGAAACCAATAGGGTTTATTTGCATGGACGGTCCGCCTCGCACCGCGGTTCCTGGACAGGCTTAGATCCTCTAAGCGGTTTACCAGTACTAGTGTGCGGGCCGGATTCAGCTCTGCGTGGAAGCATCGTGCAGCCCATATATTTCTTCAAGCCCCTATGGGCGGGGGCGGATACAGTCCATTGAGAACAAGAGCTGTCGCATTACAGCATACATGTAGCTCATCTGTTTTGCGCCTTGTCTACATATGTTTTCACATAAATATGAGGAAGGTTTTTTAAACAGCTCCTACATAAGTATTTTATGGGATTTTATTCCAAATACAAACAAAAAAGCAGTCTGAAGGACAGCCAAATCCCCCGCCGCACTTTGTATCAAGGCTCAACCTTGTGACCTTCACCTGTGACCTTGACCTTGAGTTGGCATGGTTTATTTATGATTCTGCACATCAGCTCACTGTGGGGTATATTTCACAAAGGTTTAATGAAAATTCTTCTAGGGGTAAAGGAGATATGAAACGGACACAAAGTTTCAAACTCATGACTCAACTGTGACCTTGACCTGCACATGAGCTCACTGAGGGGGATAAATAATGAAAATCCTTTGAGGGGTAAAGGAGATATGGAACAAACAAAAAATTCAAAGTTTTAAACTCGTGACCTTCACCTTGAGTCAACATGGTTGATTTATGTGTTCTGCAAATCAGCTCAATGAGGGGGATAATTGACCAAAGTTTAATGAAAATGCTTTAAGGGGTAAAGGAGATATGGAATGGACAAAAAATTCAAAGTTTTAAACTCGTAGCCTTCAAATGTGACCTTGACCTTGAGTCGGCCTGGTTCATTTACTGGTTCTACACATCAGCTCACTAAGGGGGATAATAGACCAAAGTTTAATGAAAATCCTTTGAACGGTAAAGGAGATATGGAACTGACACAAAAATCAAACTTTTAAATTCTTGACCTTCAACTGTGACCTTGACCTTGAGTCAGCATGGTTCATTTATGGGTTCTGTACACCAGCTCACTGAGACGAATAATTGAGCAAAGTTTGATGAAAGTCTATCAAAGGGTTCAGGAGACATGGAGCGGACAAGAAGGTGTTACGGACAGACAGACGGACTGAACAATGAAATATAGGTCACACTGACCTACATATATATTTCGAGATCAATCATCAGATTTGTTTGTTTGTTTGATTTGAAGTTTAACGTCCCTAGCAACACTGTAAAGGTAATTTTGGAGACGTTGCTTCCAATTTTGTGGGACTTTTACCCGACAAAGAGATGAAATGACATCTCAAACCCTGCCGCCCAATGAAACCAATAGGGTTTATAAGCATGGACAGGCAGGCTAACACCACTTTGCCTAGGCAGGCTTAGATCCGCTAAGGGGTTTACCAGTACTCGTGTGAGGGTAGGTTTCAGCTCTGTGTGGAACCATCAAGCAGCCCATATATTTCTTCAAGCCCCAATGGGCTGGGGCTGTCTATCATCAGATCACACAGATCTAATAACATGTATGACATTTCTCCAATAAATAGTCTTCAAGATATAATTAATCCCCCATCGCGAAGCGGAGCGGGGATTATAGGAACGGCCTTCGTCTGTCCGTCCGTCCGTCTGTCCATCCATCTGTCCGTCTGTCTGTCCGTAACACTTTCTTGTCTGCTCCATATCTCCTGAACCCTTTGATAAATTTTCATTAAACTTTGGTCAATTATGAGTCTCAGTGAGCTGGTTTGCATTGCAGAACCCATAAATGAACCATGCCGACTCAAGGTCAAGGTCACGGTTGAAGGTCATGAGTTTAAAACTTGGAATGTTTTGTCCGTTCCATATGTCCTTTACCCCTCAAAGGATTTTCATTACCAGAGCCCATAAATGAATCATGTCCGTCCGTCCTTCTGTTCGTCCGTCGTCTGTCTGTCCTTAACACTTTCTTGTCTGCTCCATATCTCCTGAACCCTTTGATAAATGTTCATTAAACTTTGGTCAATTATTCGTCTCATTGAACTGGTGTGCAGAAACCATGCTGACTTAAGGTCAAGGTTGAAGGTCACGAGTTTGAAACTTGGAATTTTGTGTCAGTTCCATATCTCCTTTTTCCTTGGAAGGATTTTCATTAAACTTTGGTCAAATATTCTTCTCAGTGAGCTGATGTGCAGAACCCATAAATGAATAATGCCGACTCAAGATCAAGGTCACATTTGAAGGTCACGAGCTTAAAACTTTGATTTTTTGTCAGTTCCGTATCTCCTTTACCCCTAGAAGGATTTTCATTAAACTGTTGTGAATATACTCCACAGTGAGCTGATGTACAGAACCATGAATAAACCATGCCAACTGAAGGTCAAGGTCACAGGTGAAGGTCACAAGGTTGAGCCTTGATACAAAGTGCGGCGGGGGATTTGGCTGTCCTTCAGACTGCTTTCTTGTTACTATAAAATCACGACAAATTAAAATATTGGTCGCACTGACAAAGATATATTTTGGGTCAATCATTGCATCACATGGAATTAACCCATTTAGTACCAGAACCCCAACAAGGGTACCAGGGCAAACAGTGCAGGCCCAGATCAGACGCGGCAGAATGCAGCTTCTGATCAGGGCCTACACTGTTTGCGAAAAGTTAAGCCATTTCCTAATTAATTTTGAAGAAAACACAACCTGACACCCCTAAATTTTGAAATGGACTCCTGCTATATATAAGGTGGAAGATTCCATTTGGTACAAAAAGGGTTAATATTCCAGATATCACACTTCTCCATAAAATACAAGGCAAAAGTACATGTATTGAATCATGCTATAAAGGTGACAATGGCCTATATATATTTTTATGTCAATCATCGGGTCACATGGAACATAATATTCAGGCAAGAAGTTTCTCTACATATAGTTTTCAAGATGTAAGGCAAAATCATATAACCATGAAATATAGGTTACACTGACTTGGATGTTATTTTTCAGATTTCTGCTCAAAACATACATGTATGGTTGGTACTTGTTAGAACCGCCACGCCATTGGGGATCTAACAAGTACCCACAATGTATGTTTTTGAGTAGAAATAAGAAAACTAATGTATACCCATGTAAACTACAGTTTTACTTTATAAAAGTGGGTTTATGTGGGGTCTAAACTAGAATTTGTTTTTCTATAAAAACACAGATGTCTCCCCCTTTTTGACCTCTAAGTATGACCTTGACATTGGAGGTATTGACCTGGGTCTTGTGTGCAACACATTTCTGCAAAATAACTTTAAAAAGTTCAGAGAGAAATAAGAAAGTTATTGTTCGTACACAAAAAAAGCCCTTTTTTTACCTTTGACCTCTAAGTATGGCCTTGACCTTTGAGGTACAACACATCGTCTCATAATGGTTAACATTTCTACCAAGTAATTTCATAATCCATCAAAGAATAAGAAAGTTATTGACTGTACACAAAAAGGCCCCTTTTTTGACCTTTGAAATCTAGGTATGACCTTGACATTAGAGCTATTGACCTTGGTCTTGCACACGACTCATTGTCTAATGAAGGTGAACATTTCTGCAAGGTTACTTTAAATAATTCATCCAGAAATAAAAAAGTTATTGACTGGACACAAAAGACTTTTTTTTTACCTTTGACCTCTTAGTATGACCTTGACCTTGGAGGTACCGACCTGGGTCTAGCGTGCAACACATTGTCTCGTGATGGTTAACATTTCTGCCAAGTAATTTCACAATCCATCCAGGAATAGGACAGTTATTGACTGAACACTTAAAAAGGCCCCTTTTGTGACATTTGACCTCTTAGTATGACCTTGACCTTTGAGGTACCAACATGGGTCATGCAAGAGACACATCGTCTCATTGTGGTTAACATTTCTGCCATGTAATTTCAAAATCCATCTACAAATAAGAAAGTTATTGACCAAACACGAAAAAAGGCCCCTTTATTAACTTTGACCTCTAAGTATGACCTTGACCTTTGAGGTACCAACCTGGGTCATGCACGCAACAAATCCTCTCTTGTTGGTTAACATTCCTGCCAAGTAAATTCAATATCCATCTAAAAATAATGATCGAGCTTGTTATGACAGTCGCATCACCTGCTCAGTGAGTTTTTACCTGCTGACGAGGTGGCGGACGGACGGACAGATGACCAACCTATATTTTCAAAACTGTAGTAGGTCGGACTGATCGAGCTTGTCGGGTCACCTACTCAGTAAGGTTTTACCTGCTGAAGAGGTGGCGGACGCGCGGACTGACAAACGGACGGACATACGACCAACATATATTTTCGCATCGTGTTTCTGATGGATGAAATGCCAGCTATCCCTTCTCAGTCTAACTTATGAGGGAAAGAATTTGCTTCACCATTTAGTTAGTCAGACAGACGCACATATGAACAGGACAGCTGTCATTGTGATCCCAGGTTCATTTCTCTGGATGTGGTGATACAGGGTCGGGCCTGAGAAATGAGAAAGTTCTATTTCAATGTTTAATGAACATAAAAATATTGATTAAGAAAGAAGCTTTATAAATTATTTCAGCACATCAAACTGAAGAGATGTGAGCCTCAGACGGGCTCCTGATGGTGTGGCGAATAATTGTGTGCCCATCTTATTAGGGAATTGTTCCCCTATCAAGAGAGGGTTGCTGGTCAGGGAGTAGATATATCAAGTGATTAAATCAGTAAGGTGGGCAGAACAATACATCTTTTAGGGCAATATCCTGATTCTTTCCCCTGAACTCGGAAAAGGGGAAACTTTCTCATTGGTATAAGTCAATGCATATTTAGCGTATGAATACATGATCTGTGTCAACCAGGCGCTTTCTTTTTAGAGAATAGAACCAAACTGGAAAAGGGAAATCGAACACTAAATTTCAACTTATGCCATATGGCTATACCCAGAGTTAACATGCAAACAATTTTGAAATATTCTGCAATAATAAGTAACATTCAGCTTATTCCGTTAAGTTATTGATCTGAGAATGAAACGGAATAAGCTGCAATGGTATAAAATTCAGCTTATTCCGTATGGTTTTACACCAAATCGATATATGCAAACTAAAGGCATTTAATTTAAAAACCAATTGAAAACAAAAACGACATATTCTCTATAACTGAAATCTTTCATTTCTTGCATATCTTTCATTACCCCCAAAGTATGCCATGTCCCTTTCCTCTATGGTATGGATCCCCAAAGAAAACCCTTTCAAGACACTGGGAGGATACTACCCCTGCAATGCATGGAAAGAATGTTTTTTCTATTTGCAGCCGGTATATTGTTCCTGATTCTCTCCCCTATTCGTTTTCTCCCCTTGTAAGAAATCTTTCATTTCTTCCATATCTTTCATTGCCCCAAAAGTATGCCATGCCTCTTTTCTCTGTGGTATGGATCCCCAAAGAAGACCCTTTCAAGACACTGGGAGGATACCACCCCTGCAATGCATGGAAAGAATGCTTTTTTTATTTGGAGTGGGTATATTGTTCCTGATTCTCTCCCCTATAAGTTTTCTCCCCTTTACGTTTTCTCCCCTGTAAGGAATCTTTCATTTCTTCCATATCTTTCATTACCCCAAAAGTATGCCATGCCCCTTTTCTCTATGGTATGGATCCCCAAAGAAGACCCTTTCAAGACACTGGGGGATACCATCCCTACAATAAATGGAAAGATTGTTTTTTGTATTTGCAGCGGGTATATATTGTTCCTGATTCTCTCCTCTATACGTTTTCTCCCCTATACGTTTTCTCCCTTGTAAGAAATCTTTCATTTCTTCCATATCTTTCATTACCCCCAAAAGTATGCCATGCCCCTTTTCTCTATGGAATGGGTCCCCAAAGAAGACCCTTTCAAGACACTGGGGGGATACCACCCCTGCAATGCATGGAAAGAATGTTTTTTCTATTTGCAGCGGGTATATATTGTTCCTGATTCTCTCCCTTATACGTTTTCTCCCCTGTAAGAAATCTTTCATTTCTTCCATATCTTTCATTACCCCCAAAAGTATGACATGCCCCTTTTCTCTATGGTATGGGTCCCCAAAGAAGACCCTTTCAAGACACTGGGGGGATACCACCCCTGAAATGCATGGAAAGAATTTTTTTCTATTTGCCGCTGGTATATTATATATTGTTCCTGATTCTCTCACCTATACGTTTTCTCCTCTGTTTGTTTGTTTGTTTGTTTGATTTGATGTTTAACGTCCCCGTCAACACCTTAAAGGTCATTTTGGAGACGTTGCTTCCAATTTTGTGGGACTTTTACCCGACATTGAGATGAAATGACAGCTCAAGAAATCTTTCATTTCTTCCATATCTTTCATTACCCCCAAAGTAGGCCATGCCCCTTTTCTCTATGGTATGGATCCCCAAAGAAAACCCTTTCAAGACACTGGTAGGATACCACCCCTGCAATGCATGGAAAGAATGTTTTTTTTTTTCTATTTGCAGCCGGTATATTGTTCCTGATTCTCTCCCCTATACGTTTTCACCCCTGTAAGAAATCTTTCATTTCTTCCATATTTTCCATTACCCCAAAAGTATACCATGCCCCTTTTCTCTATGGTATGGATCCACAAAGAAGACCCTTTCAAGAAACTGGGGGGATGCCACCCCTGCAATGCATGGAAAGAATTTTTTTTCTATGTGCAGCGGGTATATATTGTTCCTGATGCTCTCTCCTATACGTTTTCTCCCCTGTAAGAAACCTTCTATTTCTTCCATATCTTTCATTACCCCAAAAGTATGCCATGCCCCTTTTTTCTATGGTATGGATCCCCAAAGAAAACCCTTTCAAGACACAGGGAGGATACTACCCCTGCAATGCATGGAAAGATTTTTTTTTTTTTTCTATTTGCAGCCGGTATATTGTTCCTGATTCTCTCCCCTATACGTTTTCTCCCCTTTACGTTTTCTCCCCTGTAAGGAATCTTTCATTTCTTCCATATCTTTCATTACCCCAAAAGTATGCCATGCCCCTTTTCTCTATGGTATGGATCCCCAAAGAAGACCCTTTCAAGACACTGGGGGATACCATCCCTACAATAAATGGAAAGATTGTTTTTTGTATTTGCAGCGGGTATATATTGTTCCTGATTCTCTCCTCTATACGTTTTCTCCCCTATACGTTTTCTCCCTTCACTGCAGCTGGTGTTGTGCCGTGTGGCGGCCGTAAAACGTCTCCCCGTACATCAACCATAGTGCAGTTTATATTATACTTTTGGTCCTTTGAGATCAGCGTGAATATTCTGAGAAATCGGAAATAAATTATTGGTTTAGACTCATATTCTAGACAGGTTTTTAATTATTTGGACCCCATTTTGATTTATATCAGTCTTTGAATCGACTGCCTGTTCGAAATTCGCAAATTTGCAGTATGTTTCCTCTGGCTTTCGTTGCCGGATCATTGCAGGGTCACTGATGAGGCTTTATTAGCCGAAACTACGTAGTATGACCCATCTTCTTTCTTATGAATATTTTCATTGCTCTTAAAGGAACTCATTTTTGATTTTTATTTGCCTTCACTGCAGCTGGTGTTGTGCCGTGTGGCGGCCGTAAAACGTCTCCCCGTACATCAACCATAGTGCAGTTTATATTATACTTTTGGTCCTTTGAGATCAGCGTGAATATTCTGAGAAATCGGAAATAAATTATTGGTTTGACTCATATTCTAGACAGGTTTTTAATTATTTGGACCCCATTTTGATTTATATCAGTCTTTGAATCGACTGCCTGTTCGAAATTCGCAAATTTGCAGTATGTTTCCTCTGGCTTTCGTTGCCGGATCATTGCAGGGTCACTGATGAGGCTTTATTAGCCGAAACTACGTAGTATGACCCATCTTCTTTCTTATGAATATTTTCATTGCTCTTAAAGGAACTCATTTTTGATTTTTATTTGTAAGAAATCTTTCATTTCTTCCATATCTTTCATTACCCCCAAAAGTATGCCATGCCCCTTTTCTCTACGGAATGGGTCCCCAAAGAAGACCCTTTCAAGACACTGGGGGGATACCACCCCTGCAATGCATGGAAAGAATGTTTTTTCTATTTGCAGCGGGTATATATTGTTCCTGATTCTCTCCCCTATACGTTTTCTCCCCTTTACGTTTTCTCCCCTGTAAGGAATCTTTCATTTCTTCCATATCTTTCATTACCCCAAAAGTATGCCATGCCCTTTTTCTCTATGGTATGGATCCCCAAAGAAGACCCAGGGGTGTAAAATTTCCTTAAAACATACTTGCCCTTATGATCTAAATTTTTTATTTAGATGCTAAAAATGAAGAAAAAGTGAAGAAAGTTTAGAAAATCTCACTCGCCCTGCTTTAAAATTTGCTCGCAAATGCGAGCGGGCGAGTGGAATTTTACACCCCTGAGACCCTTTCAAGACACTGGGGGATACCATCCCTACAATAAATGGAAAGATTGTTTTTTGTATTTGCAGCGGGTATATATTGTTCCTGATTCTCTCCTCTATACGTTTTCTCCCCTATACGTTTTCTCCCTTGTAAGAAATCTTTCATTTCTTCCATATCTTTCATTACCCCCAAAAGTATGCCATGCCCCTTTTCTCTATGGAATGGGTCCCCAAAGAAGACCCTTTCAAGACACTGGGGGGATACCACCCCTGCTATGCTTGGAAAGAATGTTTTTTCTATTTGCAGCGGGTATATATTGTTCCTGATTCTCTCCCCTATACGTTTTCTCCCCTGTAAGAAATCTTTCATTTCTTCCATATCTTTCATTACCCCCAAAAGTATGCCATGCCCCTTTTCTCTATGGTATGGGTCCCCAAAGAAGACCCTTTCAAGACACTGGGGGGATACCACCCCTGAAATGCATGGAAAGAATTTTTTTCTATTTGCCACTAGTATATATTGTTCCTGATTCTCTCACCTATACGTTTTCTCCTCTGTTTGTTTGTTTGTTTGTTTGATTTGATGTTTAACGTCCCCGTCAACACTGTAAAGGTCATTTTGGAGACGTTGCTTCCAATTTTGTGGGACCTTTTCCCGACATTGAGATGAAATGACAGCTCAAGAAATCTTTCATTTCTTCCATATCTTTCATTACCCCCAAAGTATGCCATGCCCCTTTTCTCTATGGTATGGATCCCCAAAGAAAACCCTTTCAAGACACTGGTAGGATACCACCCCTGCAATGCATGGAAAGAATGTGTTTTTTTTTCTATTTGCAGCCGGTATATTGTTCCTGATTCTCTCCCCTATACGTTTTCTCCCCTATACGTTTTCACCCCTGTAAGAAATCTTTCATTTCTTCCATATTTTCCATTACCCCAAAAGTATACCATGCCCCTTTTCTCTATGGTATGGATCCACAAAGAAGACCCTTTCAAGAAACTGGGGGGATGCCACCCCTGCAATGCATGGAAAGAATGTTTTTTCTATGTGCAGCGGGTATATATTGTGTCTGATGCTCTCTCCTATACGTTTTCTCCCCTGTAAGAAACCTTCTATTTCTTCCATATCTTTCATTACCCCAAAAGTATGCCATGCCCCTTTTTTCTATGGTATGGATCCCCAAAGAAAACCCTTTCAAGACACAGGGAGGATACTACCCCTGCAATGCATGGAAAGATTTTTTTTTTTTTTTATATTTGCAGCCGGTATATTGTTCCTGATTCTCTCCCCTATACGTTTCTCCCCTATACGTTTTCTCCCCTGTAAGAAATCTTTAATTTCTTCCATATCTTTCATTACCCCAAAAGTATGCCATGCCCCTTTTCTCTGTGGTATGGATCCCCAAAGAAAACCCTTTCTAGACACTGGGAGGATACCACCCCTGCAGTGCATGGAAAGAATGTTTTTTTTTTCTATTTGCAGCGGGTATATTGTTCCTGATTCTCTCCCCTAAACGTTTTCTCCCCTGTAAGAAATCTTCATTTCTTCCATATCTTTCATTACCCCCAAAAGTACACCATGCCCCTTTTCTCTATGGTATGGATCCCCAAAGAAGACCCTTTCAAGACACTGGGGGGATACCACCCCTGCAATGCATGGAAAGAATGTTTTTTCTATTTGCAGCGGGTATATATTGTTCCTGATTCTCTCCCCTATACGTTTTCTCCCCAGCAGACAAAATAGTACCGTCTTAACCAGTCTGCAAGCCTCTGAATGACACTGATGAATAGAAAATAGAGCATTTTGTGGTTTTCTCAAACATAAAATTTAAACCTTCCCCTAGGGGAAAGAATCAGGATATTAGAGGGGTTTTAGTTTTCATGCATCAAAGAAATTCATAAAAATAAGACATTCTCATAAAAGGATATTATAAGAAAATTCCACCGTATGAAACATATTTTTATACCATATCAATTAGTAATAGATGTATCCTTTTCCCAGTCAAATAGAACATTTATTTTTAGAAATTCAAGGGAGGTTAATGTGAAGAAATCGTCTGACAGAAAACTGCAACTGCAATAATTGCCAAGAGACTACCACAATAAGAAAGTTATTGACCAAACACAAAAAAGGCCCCTTTTTACCTTTGACCTCTATGTATGACCTTGACCTTTGAGGTACCAAACTGGGTCTTGCACGCAACACATCGTCTAATGGTGGTTAACATTTCTGCAAAGTAATTGCAAAATCCATCTAAAAATAAGTAAGTTATTGACCAAACACGAAAGAAAGGCCCTTTTTTTACCTTTGACCTCTCTGTATGACCTTGACATTTGAGGTACCAACCTGAATCATACGTGCGACCCATCATCTGATGGAAGTCAACATTTCTGCCAAATAATTCGAAATTCTATCTTAAAAACAAGAAATTTATTGACAAAACACGAAAAAGGTCCCTTTTTTTACTTTTGACCTCTAAGTATGACCTCGACCTTTGAGGTACCAACCTGTGTCATGCAGGCAACACATCCTCTCATGGTGGTTAACATTTCTGCCAAGTAATTTCAAAATCCATCTAAAAATAAGAAAGTTATTGACCAAACACGAAAAAAGGCCCCTTTTTTGACTTTTGACCTCTAAGTATGACCTTGACCTTTGAGGTACCAACCTGCATCATGCGCCCTGCACATTGTCTCATGGTGGTTAATATTTCTGCCAAGTAAATTGAAAATCTATCTAAAAATAAGAAAGTGATTGACCGGACACGATTTGCCCATTCATACATACATACTGACAGACTTCCAAGGGAGATAACTCAAAAAGTATAAATGCGAGAGTTATAGTTCTTGCGCTCTGCACATCGTCTAATATTGATCAATACTTATGCGAAGTTTCGTGAAGATAGCTTTAACGGTTTTCAAGTTACAGAGCGGACACGAATTTGTGACAGCTGGACAAGCGGACAGATGGACAGATGGACAGACAGACAGACGCCCAGGGGAAAAACAATATGTCTCTCCCCAAAAAAATTTTTCGGGGGAGACATAATCATATGTGCTTATTTTCATGATGTGATCCTGAACTCATTTTATACAGAAAACCCCAAAACAGGTTATTCCAGACTAGATGCCACAGAACAGGGTATATGATCAGGGCCTTCAGTGTTTGCAGAAATTTCAACTATTTTCATACCAGATTTCTAACAAGAGCTCAGTACGTGAAACATAATATACTCCCTTGGCAAGTTATCGGCACTAACACATATACTGACAAACAGTAGAAGGGGTTAGCCCACAAAGAAAAGTTCCTCAATGGACAGATGGACATAACTCTGTTAATATTTGGTGAGCTGGGTACTTGAAACAATATGCACTGCTTCATATCATGGTCTAACTATTAATCAAGTTTCAGCTGGATGGGATGTAAAGTGTAGGACGGGTTAGCCTGAAACTAAAAGTTTACAAAAATTTTCAGATGGGCATAACTCTGCTAATATTTGACGACCTGGAAGCAGCTAACAGAAAGAGATTGCAGAGAATGGAAGCTCTCTGCTATCGATCCTCATGATAGACAAGCCTGGAGATCTGGTGTAAGATCTGCCATGCGTGCAGCAAGCCAGCTACCTGAAAGGGGGCCCACTTATGTGGATGTTGCCCCTGTACCTGCACGTTAATCAAAAATCCATTGATGATGATGATGACTGTAACCTAGAAATAATATGCATTGCTGTACATCATGGTCTAACTATGTATCAAGTTTCAGCTTGATCAGATCGAAATTGCAGAATTGAGGTCATACATGTAGCTGGAAACTAAATGTTAACAGCAATTTTCAAAGGGGCAAAACTCTAAAAAAGTTTGGTGGACTGTAACCTCAAAACAATTTTTGCTGCTCAACATCATGGTCTAACTATATATCAGTGTCAGCTTGATTGAATGTTGTTAGCCAGAAACAAAATGTTTACGGAAATATTCAAAGGGCCATTACTCTATTATTATATGGTGGACTGTAACCTTGAAACAATATGCGCTGCTCCACAACATGGTATAACTATATATCAAATTTCGGCTTGAACGGATCCGTAAATTGTAGGAGGAATTAAATTACATGTAGTCCCAAACTAAATGTTTTAAGAAATTTTCAAAGGGGCATTATACCACTGTCAATATTTGGTGGACCATAACCTCAAAACAATATGGACTGTTCCCCATCATGGTCAAACTACAGTTGACTCTCGTTATCTCATACACTGATACGTCAAACTATATTTTGGTACTGTTGTTTCAATTTTACTGTTTGTTTTTTATATTTTAACTCCTTTTATCTCAACTACTGTTTTCTCAAACCAACTTTTTCAGTCCCGTGCAGTTTGAGAAAACAAGCGTTTTCTGTATATACACCACAACCTCTTTATATAGCACTTTGGATGGGGTCGAAAGCAGAAACCGTGATACATGTAGTTGAACAAATGTGTCATATCCAAACAAAAATGTATAGATTATATAGAAAAATGACCATTAATGGTCATTTTTCTATATAATCTATACATATTTGGGATCCATCTTGAAACCCTGTTATTTTTTTTTTGGGGGGGGGGGGGGTTTGGGTTTTACGGCCCTTTCAAGATTATTTCACTCATATCGAGCCGATCATTAATCACAGGTGGGCGAAAACTGGAGTACGCAGAGAAAAACCACCTGACCTTCCGTTGCAGAACTTGGCATCTCACACGTGACCCGAGCGAGGCTGGAACCCACGGCAGTGAGAGACCTAATGACTAAGAGTCAGCGCTCTTATCCATTAGGCCACGGAGGCCCGTAAAGAAACCGTGTTATATCTACAACCATGTTATAGCAAACCATGTTATAACGAGGGGGTGGTGTATCAAGTTTCTGCTTGATCGGATGTAAAATGTAGGAGGTCAGTTATCCCGAAACTAAATGTTTACAGAAATTTTCAACGGGGAAAAGTTCTATTATTATTTGGCGGAATGTAACCTCGAAACAATATGCGCTGTTCGACATCATGGTATAACTATATATAGATCAAGTTTCAGCTTGATCGGATGTAAAATGTGGCAGGAGTTATATCTGGAAACTAAACGTTTACAGATGGATGGACAGATGTGACAGAGGGATCGACCTATGCCGAGGCTCATAACATAATACAACCTTTGTTCAGAACTGAAAAGGGTGTATAAAAATCACTCAGTCTCAGACATCCAGGACTTCTGGTACACTGTATACGGTATATAAGGGGGAATATGCCAGCCAGTAAAAGCAAACAAGTACACCAAAACCTCTTTATAACATTATTTATGGGATCCAAAGCAGAAACTATGTTAGTTAAACAACCGTGTTATAGCAAAACAAAAATGTATAGATTATATAGAAAAATGACCATTTATGGTCATTTATTTTCAATATAAGCTATACATTTTTGGGATCCATCTTGAAACCATGTTATATACATAACTGTGTTATAATGAACCATGTTATAATGAGGTTGTGGTGTACCTGTGACAGCTGTACAAACCTGAGCCAGTTTTGTTGGACCTCCTGTTTCATGGTTTCTTTTCACATGTTCCCGCCATTTCTCCATGAAAGATTTATTCGGATCATTGTCAAACTCTGGCAGTTGAAACCAACTACTGACTCCTTTGTTCTTCCTCTGCAGCATCTCTTCTTCCTGTGAATAAGCAAACATTTATTTGTAGCCCTTTTGTCAGGGAATATGACTATTTGTTCACACATGCCCCCAAAAACAGTCAATTTTGGGCCCCTAAATGACTTGTCTGCACTCTATCTCACTAACGAATTAATTAATTTTAGTCAAACTTCATACAGTATATCATTACAACATACCACAGATTTGATTAAATTTTTGGTGACCTTGGCCTTTCTTTCAAGCTCACAGGCCCCCAAACTGTCAATTTTGGGCCCAAAAATGGCTTATCTGCACTCAGTCTCATTAACGAAGTGATAAATTTTAGTCAAACTTGGTACAATGTATCATTACAAAATAACATGAAACAGTGTTTGTAAATTCTGAAGACATATACTCTGTTTATGATCAATATTCAACAATTATAATCAAAAACTATTGTTATAATACTTAATCTTAAGGTAATGATTGATGTGTGGTTCATAGATGACTCATATTAAATTTTGCGTTTGTTTATCGCGGATAATTATCGCTTTCTACTCGACTGATTTTCAGCAACTCCAAATGGACACAGGAAGCAATTTCAGCACCCGCGACATGAAAATTAACCCTTTCCAACTCAGATACGTCTTTTTACGCGTCTGATCCCACCCCCTTTTTGAGCCCCAGAACCACCTAAAATCTGACTTCCCCACCCATGGACAGCTATGTTTGCATTAGGATTAGCTGGCCTAAAAAAATGGCCCATTTTTTCACGCGGCTCCCCATTAAAAATATACGCCGAAAAAAAATTGGGAGTATAGCCCAGCGGGCCGCTGAAATGAAATCTGAGGGTTTCTGGAGTAAAAAATGCCTCGAAATTGATGCTGGCAAAACATGCTGCCAACAGTGAAAATGACCAGTGCCAAACCCTTTAACTGTTGCCTTGACAGCAGTGTGAAGTTTAGATTTGGTTGAAAAAACATGTGAAATCACAATTTTTGACAAATTTGAGATGCCCCCTCTTTACCATGGCAACAATGATTTAGCCGAAAAAGGTTCCATTTGAAAGGCTACTGCCCAGTGAACATTCCTGCCAAATTTAATGTAACTCAGACCATTCATTATGAAATAATGTTGCTGTCCTAGACAACACTGTGAAAACAAAGTCCCTGAGTGGGAACGGGTTAACAGAAACGGACAGATTCAAGTCCGGGTATTGATGGGTCCGAGTAATTATATAAACCAGCCCAACACAAAACCAACAACAAGACCTGTGTGACATGCAAAGACTCAGATCAGCATGTGCAGTCATCTCTGTAGAGCAAGCATGTTCCTTTATTCCTCTTTGGATTGCACGAAGATTTAACCCATAAACTGCCAATCATAACAATTGTCGTCTGCACTGTCGTCTGCCGGTTACTTTAAAAGTAATTTTTGCAAACAGTGTGGACACAGATCAGACTGCGCCTCCAGGAGCAGTCTGATCTGGGTCCATATTGTTGTCTATATGCAAATTTTTTTTTTTCAAAAAGTTTGCAAAAAAAAAAAAAATCAGCAGACGACATTTCCAAATGTTTTTAAAATACTCTGATATGCAGTCAGCAACAAGTTTTTATATGGAAAACTCCAAAACTGCTTACTGGCAAACAGTGCAGACCCAGATTAGATGCCTCAGGATGTAGTGTTTGATCAGACTGTGTGGATTTGTCGGCTGATCTGCATCTTCATATGGCACACAAGTCATACTGCAGATTTTGTTGTGGGCTTACCATAGCAACAGATAAGATAAGTATTTTGTGATAACTGAAGGATAGTTTTCCATATTGCTCCATAAAAACCTATGTTGTGGGTACTCATTTGAACCGCCTCAGACCTAGATATATTTTTATCTCATTCATGCGGTCACATGGAATTGATAATTCAGATGTGAAGTTTCTCCATCAAATAGTATTCAAGATAATAATAATCCAGGTATGACATTTCTCCAACAAAAAGTTTCAAGATATAAGGTAAAATTGCTGGACTGTGAAAAGTAGGACATCATAACCTTCACTCTTTTACACTTGGACCAATGTCACACAGCTGGCTGATGTCTACCCAATTGTTTCTATAACTTCTTAGCCATTGAAATCAATAGGGTTTATAAGCATCGACAGGCCGACTCGCACCGCTTGCACAGGTAAAGTGTTGAAAGTGGGTCAGTCCATGCTTATAAACCCTATTGGTTTCAATGGGCGACAGGGCTCGAGATGTCATTTCATCTCAATGTCGGGTAAAAGTCCCACAAAATTGGAAGCAACGTCTCCAAAATGACCTATGGGGATGTTAAACCTCAAATCAAAGAAACACCCTTTTTGTATCAAATGGAATCTTCCTTATTATATTACGTAAGTAGGAGTCCATTTCAAAATCTATTGGTGCCAGGTTGTGTTTTCTTAAAAATTTATTTGGATGTTGGCTAAAAATTTTGCATACAGTGTTGGCCCTGATCAGACACCGCATTTTGTGGCTTCTGATCTGGGCCTACACTGTTTGCCAGGGTACCCATTTTGGGGTTTCCGGTACAAAATGGGTTAAAGATCAAGTCCAGCAGAGGAGAAATTTCAGCACAACATCCAATAAACACCCTGGCATTCATGTCATCTGGCCCAGATGCCTTATGTATTTTGAGCTTATCCAACAGTTTAGCAACCCACTTGGGCAAGGCTGACTTAGGGTCAACTGTTATGTCCCCCATAGAGGGAAACAGGCCAATACCTTTGGATGGAAGCTCACCATCGGAAAAAATCGGTTACACCCGTACGAAAATTCTAGACGGACTCCAGCCGGATTCCAAGGGGAATCCAAGCGGAAATCTCACGGATTTTAGAAAATTCTGGCGTAATACACACGGACACGTATTTTTTTGCCATCCCAGGCGTATTCTATAGTGTCAGTCCAAGCATACTTTTTTCAAAGTCCGCCAGTAATAAAAAGTCCACCCGGATTATTAATACTTAAACTTTCTTCAACATGGAATTTTTTAACTTAAACTTTTAGAAAGATTGTTACCTTTCTCCAAGTCCGCCCGGAATAAAAATACGCCCGGATTATTAATACTTAAACTTTCTTCAACATGGAATTTTTGGACTTAAAGAGTTAAAATGTCTCGGGTGTTGTTTCGGGAACATCCCCTCTTTCAGAATTGCTTTTATTCTTAAGTTTCAATTTTAGAATTCCCATGTAAAAAAATGTGGAATTCCAAGTAAATCCAAAATTTTTATGCAGAAATACACGGAAGTCATGAAATCATGAAAACAGGAATTTTTTACACAGAAACCCATGTAAAAATTGGACTTAGAAAAAAAAAATGCATCTGCAATAATATGGAAAATGTTAATTAACTTGGTCTTATAATCACGTGGAAAGTTCCTACTCCAACTTATTTACAAGTGGAAAAATATAGGGTCCCGTTTTACTATTAAATACAATTTTCAGATATCTATAATTCTATTGCAGATATTTATTAATCAAATTATAGATATCTATAAATTAAATTATAGATATCTATAAATCAAATTATAGATATCTATAAATCAAATTATAGATATCTATAAATCAAATCATAGATATCTACAATGAACATTATTGAAATCTAGTATTATCAATATGTTTTTGATATCACAAAATGTAATCAATGGTATGTAATATATATTTCTTGATATCTATAAATTTGTTTTATGATATCCATTATTCCATTACATGTGTAGGTTTCCTAAAATCCAGTTATAGATATCATTTAAAGGGCTGAATTATAGATATCACAATTTTCAATAATGGATATCAGAAAATGTAATTATTGATATCCAAAATGTTCTTCAATATTTGATATCTATTATATCGAAGATATCGAATAATAGATAGCTATAATTGGAATTATAGATATTCCTCAACATATTATAGATATCATAAAATAAATAATAGATATCTAATATTATTTATAGATATCTAACACTATTGATATCCTATATTTTTATTATAGATATCTATATATCAAATTATTGAAATCTGTAAATCAAATTATAGATATTAATAAATCATTATAGATTACTATAAATCAAATTATAGATATGTATAATTAGCATTTTGATATCTATAATTATCAGTATTTTTTGATATCATAAAAGGTAATCAATGATATGTAATATATATTTCTTGATAATCTATAAATTTGATTTATGATAACCATTATTCCTTTGCAGATATAGATATCTAAAAATCAAATTATAATATCATTTAAAAGGCTGAAATATAGATATCACAATTTTTGATAATGGATATAAGAAACAAGATGTTTTTGTGAAACACTGATGCCCCCGGACAGCGCATGTTAAATATGAAAGCAGTATCACTAAGCAATCGAAAGGTATGGTCAATGTTCAAGTCTAAAAAAGTAGGTCAAGGTCACAAGGTAAAAAATTATGGGATTGTTCAAAAGGTCTTGTGACATAGAATGCACATGTGAAATATGAAAGCCCTTTCACAATTAAGTAGATGAAACATCAAGGTCAAGGTCACAAGATCAAAAATTATGGTACCACTAGGAAGGTATTTTGACAAGGAATGCACATGTGAAATATGAAAGCCCTACCACTTACCAAACAAAGTTATGGCCAATGTTAATGTTTTTAAATAAATGAAAAAAGTAGGTCAAAGGTCAAGGTCACGAGATCAAAAATTATGGCACCACTGGAAAGGTCCTGTGATAAGGTATACAAATGTGAAATATGAAAGCTCTATCTAATACCATTCAAAAGTAACGCCCAATGTTAAGGTTTTTATAGACAGACAAACAGACAAGCAGACAGACAGACCAAAAACTATATTTTCCCTCCCCCCCCCCCCCACGAATCTAGATTCCGGTGGCATAAGAATGTGATACATATCAAATAATGTAATTTTTGATGTCCTAAAATATTCTTCAATATTTGATTCCTAAAATGTTCTTCAATATTTGATATCTATATAGATAGAATAACAGATATCTATAATTGGAATTATAGGTATCTCTGTAAATATTATGGATATCAATAAAATAAATTATAGATTATCTAATATTATTTATAGATGTCTAATGATATTTACTGACATCCGATATTTTTATTATAGATATTAATATTATTTATAGATATCTTGAAATTCAAGTAAATAGTAAAACGACATCTCATAGAAAAGCATTGCAAATGAGAATTTAGAATCTTCTCAGCATTTAGAAGAAAAGTTCCCTAGCAAAATTTGTTCAAGAACTTTTATCTGACCTTCGGAAATGTTCTAGAAAATACAATTTTTATGTCACTGTTTTATTTTAATGGGGCTATTTCGTTCAAAGAATTTCGTTTATATTTGTTAATAGCTAAACTCTGAACAGTTTGGGGCGAAGAGCGGTGCCCTGTGGTACTCTCAATTTATTTTGGTAATTTTGTTTATTATCGAATGCAGACGGGTTAACACAAATTAAAGGTTTGCGTTGCCGTTCTTGAACCATATTCACTGCCGATAAGACAGAAAGTACATTGAAATAGTCATGCATCTTTTCTTTTGTTTTTGTTTCCCGCTAGCGGAGACACGTTAATTTTCATTTTCTATTAGTTTTAGATACAGGCTCTTCTGTAATTTCAGTCAGTGAAAAAATATGAACACGAAGTGTTATCAAAGAAGATTCTGCACAACCATTCAAATGGACTTTTTTCAAACATAAGACTGTACACACGCCTCGGGCCTTATTATTTAAAGCCAACTGCAGCGCGACAAGGTGTACAAAGAAGGTCCATACTTATGCTATCATATTGCTTTGTCTCAATTGATCCCATAATAATTGGCGTGTATCCCTTAATCATAAAATCAAATCAATAATCAGCGTGTTGAAAAGAAATAAATTGACTCCCTTAGGAACCGACGATGTATGCATAATAAAAAAATGACTTTTCCTGGGTGTACCAAATATGACCGACTCAGTATAAGAAGATAGATAGATAGATAAGCATGGTGTCAACAGTACTAAATCGATGGTAAAGTTGAACATCGGCGGCTATCGCCGATACTGTTTTGAATTATTGATAGTTCTAGAGCGCAAGTTTTTCAGATTATCCCCGAAGTTGTTTTCCGAATCTTTAATGTGAAAACTGAAAACAACCTGCGTGTTGAGTGTTGATGACACACACAAATACTCGGTCAAGTTTCAACCTATGTATTGTCCTAATCACGGTCCAATAATTTCCTGTGTCAGTGGAAGTAAACTCGTATATATACAAGGTCTGTCTGCCATACGGTGTTTATCCAGAAGCGGCATCTAAATAAAACCATTATCAACTTTACACCGGATGTCAGTATAGAGTACGCTGAAAATTTAATCACCGAACTTTTTCAGAACACTTTCAAATCACCGAACTCTTTCAAACACTTAAATTAATTCATCTCGGACGACCATCTCTGATTACGCTAATCCGATTAGAAAGGGATAATTAATGCGTGTATACATAGCCATATTTATTATCAAACGGTAATTGCCGCCCACACATATAATAATCTGGAAGCAGGGGCAGTCAGCACGTTTGCAGCCACCGCTTAATTTCAGAGGTGTGAAAAAAATGTTTTAGCTGATGTTTTAGAGCATTCTTATATTACCAATAGCAGACCTCATAGGTGTCGTCCTGCAAAAATATCCGGCGTAACTGAGTTGTGCTTTTTATGCAGCAGAAAACTGTTAATGCAGCCAGGTTTAATCTTAAATCTTGGACGTCAAGTAAGTTCAAAAATATGCCCAGGGAAATATTGCACTAGAAAACATTAAAGAAATAAAAACGAAGTACGATTTGCTGTTTATTTGTAAAGTTATTTTAAAATGTTTTACTGAATACAACCGAAAGAATGCATGTTCAATTAAGCGTAACATGACGTATTTTGCAAATAATTAATTTAGTGACAGTGACAAATATGGACGACCACTGAAATATCAATACGGCATTACCGAACCTCCCAAATTGACCCAAAATAATAATAGTAAAATGATTTTTGGAAAATTGCTAAATTGGGAAATTAGATAAGTTGGTAGATGCAAGAATGTCGGGGGATGACATTGTCAAATTGTAAGGCGTGTTTAGTACTATGTTACTGTTGAAGTCATAGGTCGGCCGAGGCTGTTACGGTTTCAAAATTTCTTTGGCCCGGATCTATACGGTGTTCCGTTTACCTAACGTACGCGATTGTGTACCGAAACGCAGAGGATAATCTTGAAATTTTCGTGAGATTTTCGGTCAGAAGATTCAAATCGTTTGCATTGCTGACCTAGTCTTTCAGTTTAATACTATGAAGTAAGAGTTACAGAAAAACAAACAGGAGTTGTATGAGATTATTGGTAATTAACATAGAACTTCCAAAACATAATTTGGGTTTTATCAAGGCGCCGTTTTCTGTCCCGTGTTGTCTAGTGTTTGGCTATTGAGAAAATATTTTTTACCTGTTCTAAACGAAATGTAATGACAGAAATAAGCCCCATTGAAATAAATACGTGCATGTTACATCCAAAATTATGGAATTGCTGCCACCGGATGACTTCTTTTACCGGCCGAGTGCAGAAAAAAATGCAAACAGCAGTTTTTTAAGTATCCGGTGTAGCAGAATTACTTGTTATTGTCATTGATCTTGCTTATAAGACGGAAATGACAATTTGGGCTTATTTTGGAGAGAAAAAACTCTTCTAGTGGCGGATTATGACGGTAATTATTTACGGTTTTGTTTTCTTCATTCTTATTTACTTTTTTCCTCTTGGTGCCATTGATGGCTGTAAACTTTTAATGTGGCTTTTCCTGACCATCTGTTTATATACGTTCTGGCACTTTCTTTCTTAAATTTCTACTGATACTGCGATCGGTCACATTTGGCCCTTACTCGCAGGTGTACATTACATACACCATTACTGTTCCAAACAATAACAAACAACAATTAGGGAGACAAAACCTTCTTTATTTATTCAAAACTGAAATTTGAAATTTAGTTGGAAACGTATGATTATTCATTTCTGTAAATTGAAAAATAGAAGTATTGGCAATGAAACCTGAAAAAGAAACTAGCATGTGTTCAGTGTAGTTCAACCAAGAGGGTGTGTGTGTGTGGGGGGGGGGGGGGGGACTGGGCCTTCGGGAGATAATATGAGAGGCATGAAAACACCACCATGTTAGCGTATATCCGCATAGAAGTGGGCAGGGTATTTTTTTTTTCTTTCTCGCTCACACACGAGCAATACGAGCAGGATTTCCTGGATGGTAACCAGTACATTTTTTATAAAGAGACTGACCTGTATACAACTGGAATATTGACCGCTGTGTTATCTGATAGTTTGATTTTTTTTTGTACACAAGGTCAGGAGCTCGACAGAATATACATACACCGCCTTGCAAGTAGTGCAAGCTAGACAAAAGGAATAGATGCACCACAGATTATTACGAGTCGACTATAGATTTTCGCGAAAAACTGATAAACAAGCTGCCAACACAAGTAAGTGGCATATTTTATTTAACATTTCTTGTTTTAAATGACGCATCCTGCACGGACGCGGCACACATTATCATGTCAGTATCTCAAAGGGCTCAAGAAATCGTGTGGTTGTGGCGTAGTTGAGGCTGTAAAGAATATAATTGCATGCACGACCAGTGCCAATAGCACATCGTCACACGGCGAAGTGAATAGCCTTTTCTTTTCAAATTTCCATGCGCTGAAAATGCGGTTCTTATTGGGGTGAAAAATGAGAAAAACTTGTTAAATCTGCGTATATTTGAGAGTTCTTCGATATGTAATGAAGCCCTAAGAGGTAAATTATTTCATTTAAATAATTAATTAGAGAAATTAACTCGTTGTATGATAATTTGCAATTTTGAACCTTTGTTATTTGAAGTGCACCTTGTTTCGGAAATGAAATGAAAACAACAACGGGCATGTCTTAGTGATTATAAGCATTTGTAGTCATAAGAAGCGATATAATGCTTTATAGATAAACAACAACAGCAGCAATAGTGATATATTTCTGTTTTTCTGTTTTTTTTGTTTTTTTTGTTTTTTTTTGGGGGGGGAGGGTTGGTTTTACCACCCTTTCTATCTGTCTATAATCTTCTTATACTGAGTCGGTCATATCTGGCCATTACCTCAGTTGATTGGGTGGCTAAATTTAGAATTTAGGAGCGTGATAGCTCAGTGGTTAGTGCACTTGCCTCTGATGCTAGAGGTCCCGGGTTCGATCCCCGGCAGCGGCGATAAAATTTCGTTGTCCGAACACGCTCCATTGGCATCATTTGCAGGGATGAATGCCATAAAGTGCACCGTCCTTCGGATCGGGACGTTAACTGGAGGCCCCCTGTGCAGGGAGAACCATCCCCTGTGCAGGTTAAAGATCCCTACCGTAATTACATGATTACTATGTAGGCTTTCATCCTGCAAAACCTGGAGTGTATGTAATATACACCTGCAGTAATGGTCAAATGTGACCGACGCAGTATCAGAAGATAGATAGATAGAAAAAAAAGTGAGAGGCACTGGATGCGTCCTTTAAACTATTTACAATCTGCATAACAGAGGTATCCTAAAACAATAATCTTTCAAGATTATTTCACTCATATCGAACCGATCGTTTATCAGAGGTGGGCGTAAACTGGAGAACCCAGAGAAAAACCACCTGACCTTCCATTGCAGAACTTGGCATCTTACATGTGACCCGAGCGAGGCTCGGACCACAGCAAAAGAGACCTAATGATTAAGAGTCAGCGCTCTTATCCACTAGGCAACGGAGGCCTGTTACAGAAAGAAAGTTATAAACAATACAAATAAAGCCCTGAATGAGCTTTTGAATCGACTATCTATTTATCTGCTCTTCTGCAACCAGTCACATCTGATCATTACTCGCTGGTGTACATAACATACTATCTATCTTCATATACTGAGTCGGTAACATTTGAACTTATCTGCCAATCAGCCTCCCAACGTGCTTTTTGTTTGTTTGATTCGAGGTTTAATGTCCCCGTCAACACTGTAAAGGTCATTTTGGAGACGTTGCTTCCAATTTTGTGGGACTTTTACCCGACATTGAGATGAAATGACATCTTAAGCCCTGTCGCCCAATGGAACCAATAGGGTTTATTAGCATGGACAGTCCGCCTCGCACCGTGGTTCCTGGACAGGCTTAGATCCTCTAAGCGGTTTACCAGTACTAGTGTGCGGGCCAGAATCAGCTCTGGGTGGAAGCATCATGCAGCCCATATATTTCTTCAAGCCCCTATGGGCGGGGGCCTCCCAACGTGCTAGGTTATCCAGGTCATCTGGTAAGATATGACAGCCAAAGGAGTTACGAGTATAGATATATATTTTATATGCAACACATAATGATTGGCAAGCAAACAAACAGATGACCTGGCGTTATCCGGGAGATCATGTATAAACGCCAAGAAAAAGACCCGGGGCTTGAAGAAATATATGGGCTGCATGATGCTTCCACGAAGAGCTGAAACCGGCCGCACAGGAGTACTAGTAAACCGATTAGAGGATCTAAGCCTGTCCAGGCAAAGTGGTGCTAGTTGTAAAACCTTAAATCAAACAAATAAACAAGAAAAGGACTGATCCAAGAACCGAACCTTGGGAGACACCAGGGCCGGGACACCGTCACACTGACAGTTTGTAGGATAAAAGCCTACACAGTAATCATGTTATTACGGTAGGGTTCTTTTACCTGCACAGTGGATGCTTTTTTTTTGCCTGCGCATGGGGTCTCCATATAGCGCCCCGATCCAAAGGATGGTGCGAGCCCCCGTCCATCGGGGCTTGAAGAAATATACTGGCTGCATGATGCACGAGTACTGGTAAACTGCTTAGAGGATCTAAGCCTGCCCAGGCAGAGCTGTGCAAGTCGGCCCGCCTATGCTTATGAACCCTATTGGTTTCATTGGGCGACAGGGCTTGAGATGTGACCATGTCATTTCGTCTCAGTGTCGGGTAAAAGTCCCACAAAATTGGAAGCAGCGTCTCAGAAATGACCTTTACAGTGTTGACCGGACGTTAAAAACCTCAAATCAAACCAAACCTAAGGATGGTGCACTTTGCAGATGATGTAAGCAAACAAATGAAACTTATTATAATACAAGAAATTTACAATTTAATTTTGTCTGAGCATTATAAATCTCACATTTCCTCCCATTTCTGTAGGAAACCTAGAGGAAAGTTCTACGAAGTTCCTCGAACGAAAGTACCACCCACACAAAAGAACCTGCTAGGGGGTGCTGTTGTCAACTAGATAGATAGACATGTTTAGGGAGCAGAGGAAGCAAATTCTATGATTGAAAGGTAAGGTTACACCTCTTTTTTGAAGGGCTCTCTTTGAAGGAAGGTAAAGCATGTAGGTAGTCACAAAAATTCTGAGGACCCTTGAATATAGTGAAAAATCTTCAACTACAAGATGTACAGATTCTCCACGAAGGTGCTATAAGTGCCTTAGATAATGCAGTGTTCTCATTAACTGCAAATTGCAGTCTTCCGGTGAGCTACATGTTATTTTATGGCCCCAGCCCATCTTATGCCGGGAGATCTAGATTGGGCTGTATGGTGCTTATCCGCGCATAGCTGAAACAGACCGCACACAAGTACATGTACTGACAACCGCTTAGATAGTCTTAGCCTGCTTAGGCAAAGTGGTGCAAATCGGACTCCATGTATACATATAAAACCCTATGATTTCATTGTGCTGCAGGGATTGAGATGTCATTTCATCTCGGTGTCGGTTAAAAGTAGGGGTGATATGAATTTGATTCATTGAAATTGTATCGTATCACAATACTTTTGCTGATGATATGCAGATCGTATCATGGAGCTAATATCGCGATACCTGACGATATGCCCAAATGTACAATGTCCAAAGAAAATCACAGCTTTAACATATTTCAAGACCATTTTCATAACAAATTACAAAGATCTTAAGTGTTACTGAGATACATTTATCACTTCTATGACAAATATGGGCATCTTTAAAAGAGGCTTTCTTACAGAAGAACTCAGAGATGGTTTTGATCAAGTTTTCCAAGAGTTTTAAAATTTTTGAGCTGTGCTTTAAGCATGCGAAAGAAGTATCGTGGTATGTATCATATCGTGAGGCAAGTATCGCAATACGTATCATATCATAGGGTGACTGTATCATCACAGCCCAAGTCAAAAGTGCAATGAAATTCAACCTTTGCACCTTTTTTTGTTGGAAGTTGGGTGGGACTCAGGACTATGCCATCAGGCATGTATGTTTTGTAAAGTTACTATTTAATAAATATGAACGCTGGCTATTGATCATTAGGACGCTCAACGCTTTGGGTTTGAGTCTGGCTTCCAAAGTTGTCAATGTGAGATGGCAAATTCTGCAACAGATGGTCAGGTTATTTTCATCCAAGTACTCCGGTTTTTGCTCACCTCGGATTATCGATCAAGTACTCCTTTTACCTGAAAGCTGTGAAATCAATGAATGTGCATGTCTGCATGATACGCATGTAGTTTGTTACCAATGTAGTAAAGTAGGACTGGCTTTGGTTGCTCAGTCAGCTGAGCGTCTGACTGGTGATCAGAAGGTCGCGAGAGGGGATGTGACCCAATGATCATTTCTGCCAAGTTTGATCCGAATTAATGCAATAGTTTTGAGAGATGTTGCTTAACGAAATTGTAAACGGATGCCTTGCGACAACCATTAGTAATTTCTGGGGAGGTTGAGCTGGTTCCACAGGGTCCCAGCCATCACCCCTATGTTCCGTTGCGGTTTACACAATTAATTTGTTTGTTCAGCTTTTAATGTTTGTAAAAAAAATTCTCAAAATTGATTATACTAAATACATATTTATTTAATAAGTCAACTTAAATTTTATAGTCAACTTTGTCATATTTTATACAATTATTTGTTCTTTTTGATATACAATTATTTGTTGTTTTTGTTATACAATTATTTGTTGTTTTTTATTTTCACTGTTGATTTTTTTTTTTTTTTTTTGTTAACTTCAGGCTTAAACTTACATTGATAATTCAGAGGCTAAATGATGTTATTGTTAACTTATCGGACCGGTGCAAAAACAAACAGCTATGATTCTGTCGGATCAACAGGTTATAAATATTAAAACAAACTACACAGCTTTGGAAATTTATGCTGATTTGTCAAATTTGAATTTATCTAAAGATAGACACCCATACTGTGAAAGATTGATAAAAAACAGCATTGCAAAGCAGTTGTCATCTTCTCCTTTCAGAGTACATGTGTATGCTTGGGCCAGGAAATACAGCAAGGATATCTCTGACAAGTTGACAACAAACAGTTGAATGGTACTGTTACAGAGCAGGTGTCTTATTCAATTGCCAGGCCAGTTACTATGAAGAAACCAGCATTGGAAGATTGGCTATGCCAAACAAGTCCCCTCCGAGCAGTATATGACACTATTAACACTATAGTTTCATGCCTATCTGAAGAATGGTTGAGATTGCATATAGTGTAACTCTGTCCATCTGTATCGAAACAAAGGTCACCACGGCCAGTTGGGGACATCAATATCTCTTATACAGTTATTTTGCTATAAAATTTGAGTAATTAAACTCTTAATTACGAAACATGTCATTTTCAAAAATTTATTACTTAATTTTATGGAAAGATGGGGCTTTTCATTTCATGTGAATCAACCACCAAGCAGATGATTCCCATGTAATGTCAAGCCTAATTTTCCCTGAAAAATAATTTACAAAATAAAATTGATGTCTGCTTAAAATTTGCATGACACCTTGAGGTTCCTTCAGCATTATCCCAGCACATTTGATATAAATTTTAAAAACATGATGGACAGAGTGAGATTTAACCATTTCAGGCAGAAAACCTCTAAATGGGTACCCTGGCATACACTGCAGGCCCAGATCAGATGCCACAGAACACAGTGTCTGATCAGGGCCTGCACTTTTTGCAAAATCCTTAACCATTCTCTGATTGAATTTCTGAAATAAGCTCAAAATACATAATGAATTGGTCCAATTGGACTTCAGCTTTACATTGTGAGGACAATTTCACTCAGTCTAAAATGGGTTAACGAGATCTTCAGATAACTTTAGTACAATTTTGACAAATGAACATTTTAAGTAAAATTTTGTGTGATCCGGCAACTACAGTTGAACTTCAGTTGCTTGAACACCTCTGGGGCCATGAAAATTTGTTCAAGACAGGCGAAGTTGGAGCCGCACTGAGGGCTTAAAATAGGAGGCATAATAGGGATGTCTGTAATAAGTACACACAATGGACGAATTGTTTTGCTTTTAACCTCACATCAGCCCTTGTGGGTCATTTAATTGCGTCATCTCATAGACAAAGGAAAAGAGAGTAGATGAGATGAAAGAGAGGGACAGGGCAGAGAGTGAAAAAGAAACGCAACAGACATTTACAAATTAAAGTAAGAAAATTCACCCTTAATTATCCTAAATACAGTGGAATTCCACTATAATGACCACCAAAAATTAATACCAATTCTGCTTTTAAAAGCTTATACAGTAGAATGCAGTTATTCTTTCATAAAGAGTCCTCTGTTCAGAAACCACCTATGGGACTGTTCAATAGTGATCTTAAAGACCACTTTTGAACAGTCCCACAGTTGGTCTTAATATAGGAACTTTGCTATATTATTATGATATGTCTTTATTCTGTCTGGAGTTTTGGGAAATGTGTACCATAGGGCCCTGGGACTCAAGAAACAGTCGTGGTAAATGGGCCATCAGGTGTTGGAGCCACCCAGGTTTCAGTTCACTGTCCTTATACTTTTTGAAGTGGCACGAAGTATCTACTTTTGATTATGCACCAGTATTTTATTAAGTTTTAAGATTGGCCGGGAGTTAAGTTTTCTTATTTTCAGTTTGACTTGAAGCGGACTTCTTCAATGTACGCCTGGAATTTCTATAAAAATTACGCCCGGAGTTTTGACAAAATCCAGGTGGAATTTTGATTAGGCCTTCTAGTAAACACCTGGATTTTCTGTAAAAATTACGCCTGCATTTTTTGACGATAAAATCCAGGCAGAATTTCGATAAATACATGAACATTGCCTTATTACGCCTGGACTAACACAAGGCGGACCACTCCATTATTACGCCCGGATTGTGAAACAGTACGCCTGGGATTTCTTAATTTGTACACCAGGAATACGCCTGGAAAAGCAGAAAGACGCCAGGAATTATTTCCTTAATTTGCATATGGAGCGGACTAATTTAAATATTTCGTTCTTTTTACGCCTGTAATCCGCCTGAAATTCCTTTGATCTGTTATTAAAAATAAAATCCTGTCCGTACTGTACAACAGTAAACACCAAGACGGAATACGGCTGGAATAATACTCTAGAAGTACTGGTTATTTCCACCCGGATACCAAGTGGGTATTTTCGTACGGGCATGATGAGTAAATGAAGCCTGAAACTGTGTACAATCTGTATCCCAAATTTCCAAAAGATCCCCTCAGTTGTCTTCGTTAACATGCGGAATCTGTTGTAGTTTTGCGTAATTAATATTTGGATCGGAGACCGTGTATTTTCTCGTGGTTTGTTACGATGGTCTGTGGAAATACGCCCATTTACGAACATATTTCCACACAAAAGTAGAAAGCACTTGTTGTTGTCTACGAATGAATGGAGCTTTCTCCGATCTCTGTTTGTAGTTTTTCGTAAAACAGAATCTACGACATTTTCCAGTATGGAACAGTGTGTAGAATGTGGACTTTAATTCATTTTGATTCGTAAATGAACGCAGATTAGAGAACTTAGAAATTTTAAGACCAGATGAGGACTTAGTCAATTTTCGCTTCGTAACCTTTCGTAGAAGTTGGAGTGGGTAGAAAGATCATCTCCCAGATGAATTTGTTGCCATGGATACAAGATGGTATCAGTTATAACAAGTCTCTTTATTGCTTTGGAACCAAATATTTCAGTTCTTTATAACATCTGTAAGGAAGCAGTCAGCCAGTATCCTGTCTCTAGATATGCCGTGGATATTGGGGGAATTCCGTGGAATTAGTTCCACAGAGTATTCAGATGGAATTTTTCAGTAAATCTGTGGAATTCCATGAAAACCGGCGGCAAAACAGTGGAGATGAAATGATGTAAAAAATCCATGGCATTCTATGGAAATGTGCCACAAATGCCATCAATTTCAGTGGAATCCATGGATTCCATGGAACTGATAGAATTCTTTGGATTTACACAGGTTCTGTAGAATTTCATTGCATTTCTATGGAATATTCGGATGGAATCTGTAGAAACATGCTGCAAAAATCTGTGGTTTTCCTGAGAAAGCCGCGGATCTTGTAATCTTTGAAGCCCATGTTAAATTAATGTTGTTTTGCTGACCAGTTTATTTTAGTTCTGGTCATGGTCAACCTGACATCATCATTTGAAAAAAAAAAACTATGATTGGCTAGAGTCCCCAATGCTACATACCAAGTTTCATAATACTCTGCTGGTTCTAAAAAATATTTCTGAAGGGTTTTACCTTAGATGGGCTTTGTGGCCATATTGGTCATGTGAGCAAACCCATATTAATTCATTTGCATTTCTGCGTTCCCATTTTGATAACACAACTGTGCAACGTACTGCATTTTTTCACATCTCCAAAATGGGTCCTTTTCTGTGACGTTTTTTATTTATTCTGCAAACATAGGTTGTGGGTGCGTGTTAAAACTGCCTCATTGAAGCAGTTCTAATGAGTACCCACAACCTATGTCTTGAAGCAGAAATAAGATAAATAATGTATATCCCTGTAAACCCCAATGTTCTTTATAAATTGGGGTTTTGAGGGGTGTTGATTCACAGACTTTTTATCATGATATCTAAGTTTTCATATATGAAATTTGGTTACAATTTACCCAGCAGTTTCTGAGGAAAAAGTTTACACTTTTCATATCTGAATGACCTTGTGCTAAGGTCAAGACCTTAAATACTCATTTACATGTTGCATGTACTCATTTAGCTATCTGCATCTACCAATTTACAGATAACAGGCTGCAACACCTGGTGTTTGAAAAACACAGAGCCTGTGTGACCAAATTTGACCTGACATAAAATAGATCAAGGTACCTCTGTCCAAAAACCAAGAACCTTTAGTACATATATATGTTATTCAACTTTAAAAGTTGCTTATAATCTACAGAAATAGTGAAAGTGACCACTAACCTTATGTTCGAACAACTAAGATCTGTCATGGCATTTCCATGCACTACATATGTCTGTTAGAATAATAATTCCATTTACGTGTAAAACACAAAAAACTAGCACATGTACATGTATGTCAATTCCATAATTTAAATTCACAATTATGTCTTATACTGGCTGTCTGCTTTCTAACAGATGCTATAAAGGACTAAAATCTTTGGTTCCAAAACAATATAGAGATTTCAGTTATAGCAGATACCATCTTGTATCTATGACAACAAATTCTGCTGGGAGTTGGTTATATAATCTATGTTCTCATCTGGTTTTAAAATTTCCAAGTGCCGCCAATTTCCATCCCTGCAATTGGCTATCTTATTTGGCCATCATTTTTCTCTCTTCAGAATTGACTAAGTTCAACTCTCCGTGGCACCTACTTCATAAATCCGCTGAAAGTTGTCAATGATTTCCTTGTTTCCGTAGAAAATTATTGGATTCTGCAGACATCAGTGGTAAAAGATAGAGAAACTGCCACCTGCTAATTCCGTGGAATTCCGGGGAAATTCAGCCTGTTTTTGAAAATTCCACAACAAATTCTACAGAAATCTGTGGCTTCTGCGGAAAATCAAGAAATGGCATGGCATTTTAAGAGATGGGATAAGACATTTGAGAATTTAAATTATAGTATAGACATGTGCGTGTTTTTTTTTGTTTTTTTTTTTGTGTGTGTTTTACATGTAAATGGAATATTATAAAAGATAAACATTGATGTAGTGCATGGAAATATCATGACATATTTCAATGGTTTGAACGTAAGGTTGGTGGTCATTTACACTATTTCAGCAGATTATAAGCAACTTGTAAAGTTGAATAAATAGAGTTTTTTTTTTTTTTTTGATCAATTACGGTGTAATAAATCACAAGTGTTCTAAGGCTTCCGAGTAAAAAACGAGTGAGCGATAGCGAAAGAGTTTTTTACCCGAAAGCCTTAGAACACGAGTGAATTATTTCTCCGTAATCAATCAAAACAACAAAATAAACTGTGAATTACATTTCCATTCATGTTTTACTTTTGAATTTTCAAATTCAACCATTCTGATTTCCAACCAAAAGGGTATGGATTTCAGGAGGCGTGGTTTAGTTTGAAAATCAGTCGCCATCTTGTTCTCATTTCAATGCAAAAATCATCCTGTCCTTGAAATACATATTCACAAATGTCATGAAATAAGAACTGTATTATCAACAAATTAATACTTTATCTTCGGGTTGCAGGTCTCTCCTCAATAACGCCAAATGGACGGGAAAGTTGAAGTCTGATTTCTATGATTTTATCATATTTTCCGCCAAATTTCAACTATTGTTATTGTTGTTACCAACGACGTCAGCAATGTCGCCTAGCAATTATGATGTAAAACGTTCGAAATGAAGAAATGAAATAATTCACTGTTGAACGATTATCGGGTTTTCTTTCACCGAGAAAAATAGGTAATTCATTGTTAGAAATGTAATAACAAAAACTATTGTTAAGGTTCTTAGTTTTTGGAAGAGATATAAAGACCCAGACTCTATTTCAGGAGACTCCTGACCAGGGTCTACACTGTTTGCGTATTCCAGCTACACTTTATATGCTTTTCTCTTTTGCAAGCAGCCTTTTCACATTTTAGGATAACGACATGTACTTTTTATTCTGGTGTTCAAATTTTAACTGTTCTTACAGTTGGTCTTCCTCTATCTTTTTTTATATTTCCTCCACAAAGTATACTTAAGCAGTTTATATCCGAAATGGTTTGTGGCAAACACTTTTGATAGAACGACGATTTAACAATAGTAATTACAGCTACATCAACGGAAGAGTATGGGACGGAAGTTTTTTGCCCACCAGATAAAACGAGGCTAATGACCTTTGACCTTGTTCCACGTAGACTTTGGATGTGTCTATATATATGGTAGTTGCATCTGGGACACAAGATTGGAGTGGTCCTTAATGAAGAAATTGAAAAAGTTCAGAACAGAGCTGCTAGATTACTGCTTTGAAACTGGTAGCAATCAGCTACCGGCTCACATTGCCACCTTGGCTGATCTTGACCAGTTTAAGCAACAGTGGTGGGTATCCAATGTTAGACTGGAGACCACTGTTTTTATCCTAAACTTTTAAACTCTTCCCACTCACTAACATTTTAACTTAAGACCGTTTGTCTGAAATCACTCTAACTGACAGTCTGTCAGATTCTTTTAGTTCTCACTTTTCTTTACTAACACTCCAATGCCTACCTTCCTGCCTGTAACACTCGAGAGAGGGATTGGCAGTAAACAGAGATAGATAGATAGCATGACTGAAAATTAAGATGGGAGTCTTTCAAGAAAAGGAGAAGAGACAGTAGGCTCATACTCTTATACAAAGGTCTAAAGGGTGCTGCCAGCATTCAAAGAGATGACCCCAGCTAGGCACTGCAGAAAGCAACATTCAATGACATTTCAGACCCTTACTGCAAGAACTATCATTTATAAAGAATAGTTCTTCCCCCGAAACATTAGAGATTGGAATGCCCTTCCTGATTCGAGTATTCCGACAGCTGAAGGTGCCGAGCATTGTGTAGCTAAGTTTACCTCTTTGGTTAGAGCTAGGGACTAACTTCCCATATCACAGCTCCTGGTGCATGAATGTCATTTGACTTGTCACCAGTAACAATTCTGATTCTCATAGGACACCGAAATTTTATTCCCGCTGCCAGGGATCGAACCCGGGACCTCTAGCAAGTTCTCTTACCACTGAGCTATCACATTCTGTCACGTTTAAAGTGTTTAATATGGTTAAAGTTCGAAAAAATTGGAAACAACGTCTCTTAAGTTGCCTAAACAGTGTTAATGGTGACGTTAAAACTCAATTCAATCTATAAAAAATCAAGTCACGGAGCGCTTTGGTGCAGTGGTAGCGCATCAGATTTGTGATTGAGAGGTTGCGGATTCGAGCCTCACCAAAATGTGTGCCCTTGAGCATATCCACATTGCTTAAAAAAAAGTACGGGTTACCACTCAGGAATCCTGCTCGTAATGCTCAGCAGTAATAGTACTCCTATACACGATGAGAGTTCTGCCTTCCGGATGTTCATATTTTACATGTATATGCTGATATTTACGTTCTTGTTATTCTTTGTCACATGCACAACCAAGGTTGGGCGGCAAATTCCAACCCCGGTATTTACCAGTGGAATTTACCGGTATTTACCGGTCTGGTAAATACTCATCAAATGGCAAATACTGGCAATTTGAATACTTTTGCCTCAAAGTACTGGAGAAATCTTAACAAATTTGACTTAAAATAGTATATTGGATCTAAATGAGTAAAAGAATGTTAAAAGTTAATATCTATAAAGGGTTATCAACCTACTGAATAAAATATTACTCAATTTAAACATGCTGAACTAGCCAAAAATTGAATCTAATAATAAAATTTGAAATTTTTTAATAAAAAAAATGTACATGTATCTTTTTAAATCAACAGTAGAAAAAGGTAGGAAGAAAATCCCCTGTGCACCTGCTTTAATATTGTCACTTACACAATTACAACTTATCAGCTGAAGATCAGACTAAGCACATTTGTATCTTTTAAACATACTTTTAAACATAATTTTCGGATAGTTACAGCGTTTTACTAATGTCAAAAACTTTAGTTTCACAATAAATAGCAAGGTCATATGGAATAAATCACTAAAACAACAACTCTCAAAACCATGTTTATTCAAAAGAGCACAGGCTTAGCACAGGATAGCCAGGGGCAAGGATGGACTAAAGGATGTCATGGTTTATATGACATTAAACAATTAGTCAATTTGAAAGTATTAAACAGATGAGTACTGTGGCAGGTTCAAAATAGGCCTTCTTTTCTGAACTTACACTTTTTATAATCAAATAAGATAGTAATAATAAATAATAAACAAAAACCGGAGTTAAACTATACATGTATCAGTAAAATGTAACCTTTATTATTGAAATTGCCCATATATAACTGCTGAGTATATATACTGAAGAGCATAAATAACGCATCACTAAATTATCACTAAATTTATCAAAACAATCTTCATCTCAATCGAGATATATATTTCATTGAATATTTTCTGAAACAGTGATTAGCATCCGGACAATGTCTCACAACAAAAAATAATGAAAAAAACAAGGGGCCGATTGAGAAGGTGACGTCACATGAAGAAAAAAGGGTATCGACGTGAAATGTCACATTTTTCAGTAACGACAGTGACCACCGTTAGTTTGGATTACAGTTTGCAATCGTCGTCTCATTGATCCTACTAGACGTCGTACAGTTGCCATGGGGATGTTACGCCACTCCTTGTGAAGAGCCCTGCCGAGTTCGGCGACGTTATTTGGCTGGTTCAGACGTTTACGTAGTCTCCTACCAAGTTCATCCCACATGTGTTCAATGCAGTTTATGTCTGGTGAAACTGCTGGCCAGTCCATAACATCCACCCCTTGGGCCCTCAGGAAGTCTTGAGTAAGCCTAGCCAAGTGCGCTCTCGCGTTATCTTGCTGGAACGCCAACTGCTGATTCCCAACCTGACGTCAAAGAAGAGGAACAAGGACAGGGGCAAGAATTTCGTCAATGTATCGACGGGCCGTGAGTGTTCCATTCACGATAATCAGATCCGAATGGAAACCGGAACTAATGACTCCCCACACCATGACGCTGCCACCGCAACATCGGTCACTTTCAAGAACACAGCTGCCTGCAAAGCTTTCATGCCTTCGGCGATAAACACGGAGTCTTCCATCAGCAAAGCTGAGTGTAAACCGCGATTCATCGGAAAAGACGACCCTGTTCCAGTTTTGACGTCGAACGCGTGGCATGTCCGTTGCCCATCTAACACGCAGCTGACGATGACGTCGAGTCAGAATCTGTCCTTTTACTGGTCGGCGACATCGAATTTCGTAGTCTTTTAGCCTTCTGCTTACTGTAAACCGACTGATATTCCTCCCTCTACGTCATCGCATACCGGCAGCGGTTGAAACGGCGGTTGTGAAGCGATCACGTAAATGACGTTGCCTAATGAAATTATCCTGACGTCGAGTAGTTACACGCGAAGCCCCGGGTCTAGGACAGTCCTTTGTGCTCCCGGTAAATGCAAACTTTCGACTTAAACAATAAATCGTCGACTGGCTAACGTTGAACTGCCTAGCAAGCCGACGCTGACGTTAGCTTGCAAGAGTCCGATAACCTGTCCCCTGGAATCGGGATTCAGCCTCGGCATGATAAACTGTATTCGTAAGAACAAAAAATCACACAAAACCAGATCAGACACCTCAGAAAGGCGCCGCAGACGTCTCTTTTTTGGGACATCGGCAAACAGTGCAGTCCCATATCAGACACATCAGAAAGACGCCGCCGACGTCTGATTTGGATTTACACTGTTTGATGATTAGTAACGGTTCAATTATGACACTATTGTTAATCCCCGTCATATAATTGCCACCCTGCGGTGCGTGTCGATAAGGTGTGAAAACATGGTCAAGTTATGTCTCTAATTTGCGTTTATTCCCCAATCATAAAATTTAATCCGCAATCAATGTGAAAATTATTTAATTGCTCCTAAGACGAGTTGCTACGACTATTCTACTATCTCGTAAATGATTATGTTTTGGCGCCAAATAGCAGACGCTTGGCGAGAAAAGTTGAACACTTTAATTTGTGTTAACACATCTGTATGCTGTTGTTGGTATTGACACGGAGCTTACGGAAAACGCTGTTTTCCACAACCGTTTTGCTATCGAGAATATTTTTACCATTCCAAACAATTTTTATGAGAGAGATACGCCCCATTAAGATAAAACAACAGACACGTGTTGGGTTGGTGGGGTCCGATGACGTCATTTACCCATCGCGTGCAGAAAAAAAATGTAGCGGTGGTTTGTGGGCGGCGGTTTTGATGCCGGAAAACTTTGATGTTCGCATTGAACTTGCTTGTTTATTTCGTTTAAAATCAGAGTTTAAGGAATAATACTCACACAATCGGGCTTGCTAGTAATGGAGATTGTTATACTACTCATGTGTAAGTAAAATTAAGTGGACAATTAAACGTTTTTTATGTCGGGAATCGTAAAAGGATAGAGCATAACACGAGATGCATCGTCTTTTCAGCTGACAAAAGAAAAAATAAAATGGTCCAAAAATAATTCGGGCGGATTACCCGCACCCTGAACTTGGGCCTGTAATTTGAGGGAAAAACTGCGGGTAATACACGCCCGAATACGGTAGTCCGTGCACAAAGTGGTCAAACTGATTTCGTGCACGGGTAGCTCGTGGGACATAACGGGTGACATTATGATGTGGTTCGGTGCGACTAATGAAAGTAGGTGAAGCAAATCAATATTTCTAACGTTGTTTTTGTATTCATAAATCTTTTCTGGGGAATTTTTTTTAAAAAATATGTGATGCGTTTTTAATGCTCTTCAGTATAGTTTCGTCTTAATTCCAGGGTAGAAAATTCAATTTTCCAGTATTTGCCAGCATTTTCCAGTATTTGCCAGTATTTCCCGGTAAATACCACTAGCATGGAAAATACTCATATTTGCCGGCATTTTGCCAACCTTGTGCACAACTAAAAAAAACAAGAGGGCCATGATGGCCCTGGATCGCTCACCTGATCCATAGTGTAACAAGTGGGCCCCGGGGAGGGCCATTATTGACCCCAAGGCTATAAAGTGCATAATGTTGAGGGAGGTCTAAAAAGGTGAAGCTTCATACCAAATATCAATAAAGGCTATAATTTGAACAATCTTGGCAAAGGTCCACTAGATGAAGCTACACACCAAATATCAAAGACTTGGGCCTTGCGGTTTCAGAGAAGAAATTTTTAAAGATATTCCCTACATAAGCCAATGTAAAACCAAATGGACATGGGGCGGGGGGATTTTTGACCCTAGGGCTATAATTTGAACAATCTTGATAGAGGCCCACTAGATGAAATTTCACACCAAATATCAAAGAACTAGGCCTTGTGGTTTCAGAGAAGAAGATTTTAAAAGATTTTCCCTATAGAAGTCTATGTAAAACCGAAGGGTCCCGGGGCGGGGGCATTTTTGGCCCCAGCACTACAATTTGAACAATCTTGGTAGGGGTCCACTAGATGAAGCTTCATACCAAATATCAAAGACCTGAGCCTTGCGGTTTCAGAGAAGAAGATTTTTAAAGATTTTTCCCTATATAAGCCTATGTAAAACCAAAGGGTCCCGGGGCGGGGGCATTTTTGGCCACAGCACTATAATTTGAACAATCTTGGTAGGGGTCCACTAGATGAAGCTTCAATCCAAATAGAAAAGATCTGGGCCTTGCGGTTGCAGAGAAGAAGATTTTTAAAGATTTTCTCTATATAAGCCCTTATAAAACCAAAGGGCCCTGGGGCGGGGCCATTTTTGGCCCCAGCACTATAATTCGAACAATCTTGGTAGGGGTCCACTAGATGAAGCTTCACACCAAAAATCGAAGACCTGGGCCTTGCAGTTTCAGAGAAGAAGATTTTTAAAGATTTTCCCTATATAAGCCCATGTAAAACCAAAGGGCCCCTGGGAGGGGGCATTTTTGGCCCAAGCACTATAATTTGAACAATCTTGGTAGGGGGCCACTAGATGAAGCTTCATACCAAATAGCAAAGACCTGGGCCTTGCAGTTTCAGAGAAGAAGATTTTTAAATATTTTCCCTATATAAGCCCATGTCAAACCAAAGGGCCCCGGGGCGGGGGCATTTTTGGCCCCAGCACTAAAATTTGAACAATCTTGGTAGGGGTCCACTAGATGAAGCTTCATACCAAATATCAAAGAACTGGGCCTTGCAGTTTCAGAGAAGAAGATCTTTTAAGTTTTCGGTGAAAAAATCTATTTTTGGCTCCTGTGACCTATATGTACAATGGACCAGAACTATTTGAACAACTTTGAAAGGGGACCACCTAAGGATCATTCTTGTGAAGTTTGGTCAAAATCTGATCAGTGGTTTAGGAGGGGATGTCATTTGAAGAAATTGTTTACGCACGGATGACAGACAAAAAGTGATCCTAATATAAAACACAAGAGGGCCATGATGGCCCTGGATCGCTCACCTGATCCATAGAGTAACCGGGCCCCAAGGAGGGCCATTATTGACCCCAGGGTTATAATGTGCATAATGTTGAGGGAGGCCTAAAAAGGTGAAGCTTCATACCAAATATCAACTAAGGCTATAATTTGAACAATCTTGGCAAAGGTCCACTAGATGAAGCTACACACCAAATATCAAAGACCTGGGCCTTGCGGTTTCAGAGAAGAAGATTTTTTTAAAGATATTCCCTACATAAGCCTATGTAAAACCAAATGGCCCTGAGGCGGGGGCATTTTTGGCCTCAGGGCTATAATTTAAACAATCTTGATAGAGGTCCACTTGATGAAGCTTCACACCAAATATCAAAGACCTGGGCCTTGCTGTTTCAGAGAAGAAGATTTTCAAAGATTATCTCTATATAAGCCTATGTAAAACCAAAGGGCCCCGGGGCGGGGGCATTTGCGGCCCGAGGGCTATAATTTGAACAATCTTGGTAGAGGTCCACTAGATGAAGCTCCATTCCAAATATCCAAGACATGGGCCTTGCAGTTTCAGAGAAGAAGATTTTTAAAGATTTTCCCTATATAAGTCTATGTAAAACCAAAGGGTCTCGGGGCAGGGGCATTTTTGGCCCCAGGGCTATAATTTGAACAACCTTGTGGAGGTCCACTAGAAGAAATTTCACACCAAATATCAAAGCCCTAGGCCTTGTGGTTTCATAGAAGAAGATTTTCACAGATTATATCTATATAAGTGTATGTAAAACCAAAGGGCCACGAGGCGAAAGCATTTTAGGTCTCAGGGCTATTATATGAAAAATCTTGGTAGAGATCCACTAGCTGAAGCTTCATACCAAATATCAAAGATCTGGGCCTTGTGGTTTCAGAGAAAAAGATTTTTCAAGATTTTCCCTATATATGTCTAAGTAAAACCAAAGGGCCCCAGAACGGGGGCATTTTTGGCCCCAGGGCTATAATTTGAACAATCTTGGTAGAGGTCCACAAGATGAAGCTTCATACCAAATATCAAACACCTGGGCCTTGCCGTTTCAGAGAAGAAGATTTTTAAAAAATTTTCCCTATATAAGCCTGTGTAAAACCAAAGGGCCCCGGGGCGGGGGCATTTTTGGCCCCAGCACTATAATTTGAACATTCTTGGTAGGGGTCCACTAGATGAACCTTTCAACCAAATATCAAAGACCTGGGCCTTGCGGTTTCAGAGAAGAAGATTATTTAAGATTATCCCTATATAAGCCCATGTAAAACCAAAGGGCCCCGGGGTGGGGGCATTTTTGGCCCCAGCACTATAATTTGAATAATCTTGGTAGGGGTCCACTAGATGAAGCTTCATACCAGATATCAAAGACCTGGGCCTTGCGGTTTCAGAGGAGAAGATTTTTAAAGATTTTCCCTATATAAGCCCATGTAAAACCAAAGGGCCCCGGGCGGGGGCATATTTGGCCCCTGCATTATAATTCGAACAATCTTGGTAAGGGTCCACTAGATGAAGCTTCATACCAAATATCGAAGACCTGGGCCTTGCGGTTTCAGAGAAGAAGATTTTTTAAGTATTCGGTGAAAAAAATCTATTTTTGGATCCTGTGACCTATATGTGCAACGGACCGGAACCATTTGAACAATTTTGAAAGGGGACCACCTAAGGATCATTCCTGTGAAGTTTGGTCAAAATCCGATCAGTGGTTTAGGAAGAGATGTCGTTTGAAGAAATTGTTTACGCACGGATGACAGACAAAAAGTGATCCTAATATAAAACACAAGAGGGCCATGATGGCCCTGGATCGCTCACCTGATCCATAGTGTAACAAGTGTGCCCCAGAGAGGGCCATTATTTGCCCCAGGGCTTTAATGTGCATAATGTTGAGGGAGGTCTTAAAGGTGTAGCTTCATACCAAACATCAACAAAAGCTATAATTTGAACAATCTTGGCAAAGGTCCACTAGATGAAGCTATACATCAAATATCAAAGACCTGGGCCTAGCGGTTTCAGAGAAGAAGATTTTTAAAGATTTTCCCTATATAAGCCTATGTAAAACCAAAGGGCCCCGGGACGGGGGCATTTTTTGCCCCAGCACTATAATTTGAACAATCTTGGTAGGGGTCCACTAGATGAAGCTTCATACCAAATATCAAAGTCCTGGGCCTTGTGGTTTCAGAGAAGATTTTTAAAGATTTTCCCTATATAAGCCTATGTAAAACCAAAGGGCCCCAGGGCGGGGGCATTTTTGGCCCCAGCACTATAATTTGAACAATCTTGGTAGGGGTCCACTAGATGAAGCTTCATACCAAATATCAAAGACCTGGGCCTTGTGGTTTCAGAGAAGAAGATTTTTAAAGATTTTCCCTACATAAGCCAATGTAAAACCAAAGGGCCCCGTGGCAGGGGCATTTTTTGTCCCAGCACTAAAATTTGAAGGGGTCCACTAGATGAAGCTTCATACCAAATATCAAAGTCCTGGGCCTTGTGGTTTCAGAGAAGAAGATTTTTAAAGAATTTCCCTATATAAGCCTATGTAAAACCAAAGGGCCCCGGGGCGGGGGCATTATGCCCCAGCACTTGGAAGGGGTCAACCAGATGAAGCTTCATACCAAATATCAAAGACCTGGGCCTTGTGGTTTCAGAGAAGAAGATTTTTAAAGATTTTCCCTATATAAGCCAATGTAAAACCAAAGGGCCCCGTGGCGGGGACATTTTTTGTCCCAGCACTATAATTTGAACAATCTTGGTAGGGGTCCACTAGATGAAGCTTCATACCAAATATCAAAGACCTGGGCCTTGTGGTTTCAGAGAAGAAGGTTTTAAAAGATTTTCCCTATATAAGCCTATGTAAAACCAAAGGGCCCCGGGGCGGGGGCATTTTTGGCCCCAGCACTATAATTTGAACAATCTTGGTAGGGGTCCACTAGATGAAGCTTCATACCAAATATAAAAGACCTGGGCCTTGTGGTTTTAGAGAAGAAGATTTTTAAAGATTTTCCCTATATAAGCCTATGTAAAACCAAAGGGCCCCGTGGCAGGGGCATTTTTTGTCCCAGCACTTAAATTTTAACAATCTTGGTAGGGGTCCACTAGATGAAGCTGCATACCAAATATCAAAGTCCTGGCCCTTGTGGTTTCAGAGAAGAAATTTTTTAAAGATTTTCCCTATATAAGCAAATGTAAAACCAAAGGGCCCCGGGGCGGGGGCATTTTTGGCCCCAGCACTATAATTTGAACCATCTTGGTAGGGGTCCACTAGATGAAGCTTCATACCAAATATCAAAGACCCGGCCCTTGTGGTTTCAGAGAAGAAGATTTTTAAAGATTTTCCCTATATAAGCCTATGTAAAACCAAAGGGCCCCGTGGCGGGGCATTTTTTGTCCCAGCACTATAATTTGAACAATCTTGGTAGGGGTCCACTAGATGAAGCTTCATACCAAATATCAAAGTCCTGGGCCTTGTGGTTTCAGAGAAGAAGATTTTTAAAGATTTTCCCTATATAAGCCTATGTAAAACCAAAGGGCCCTGGGGCGGGGGCATTTTTGGCCCCAGCACTATAATTTGAACAATCTTGGTAGGGGTCCACTAGATGAAGCTTCATACCAAATATCAAAGTCCTGGGCCTTGTGGTTTCAGAGAAGAAGATTTTTAAAGATTTTCCCTATATAAGCCTATGTAAAACCAAAGGGCCCCGGGGTGGGGGCATTTTTGGCCCCAGCACTATAATTTGAACAATCTTGGTAGGGGTCCACTAGATGAAGCTTCATACCAAATATCAAAGAACTGGGCCTTGTGGTTTCAGAGAAGAAGATTTTTAAAGATTTTCCCTATATAAGCCCTTATAAAACCAAAGGGCCCCGGGGCGGGGGCATTTTTGGCCCCAGCACTATAATTTGAACCATCTTGGTAGGGGTCCACTAGATGAAGCTTCATACCAAATATCAAAGACCCGGGCCTTGTGGTTTCAGAGAAGAAGATTTTTAAAGATTTTCCCTATATAAGCCTATGTAAAACCAAAGGGCCCCGTGGCGGGGGCATTTTTTGTCCCAGCACTATAATTTGAACAATCTTGGTAGGGGTCCACTAGATGAAGCTTCATACCAAATATCAAAGTCCTGGGCCTTGTGGTTTCAGAGAAGAAGATTTTTAAAGATTTTCCCTATATAAGCCTATGTAAAACCAAAGGGCCCCGGGGTGGGGGCATTTTTGGCCCAAGCACTATAATTTGAACAATCTTGGTAGGGGTCCACTAGATGAAGCTTCATACCAAATATCAAAGAACTGGGCCTTGTGGTTTCAGAGAAGAAGATTTTTCAAGATTTTCCTATATAAGTCTATGGAAAACCAAAGGGCCCAGGAGCGGGAGCATTTTTGGCCCCAGGGATATAATTTGAACAATCTTGGTAGAGGTCCCCAAGATGAAGCTTCATACTAAATATCAAAGACCTGGGCTTTGCAGTTTCAGAGAAGAAGATTTTTAAAGATTTTACCTATATAAGCCTATGTAAAACCAAAGGGCCCCGGGGCGGGGGCATTGTTGGCCCCAGCACTATAATTTGAACAATCTTGGTAGGGGTCCACTAGATGATGCTTCATACCAAATATCAAAGACCTGGGCCTTGCAGTTTCAGAGAAGAAGATTTTTTAAGTTCTTGGCGAAAAAAATCTATTTTTGGCTCCTGTGACCTATATGTGCAACGGACCGGAACCATTTGAACAACTTTGAAAGGGGACCACCTAAGGATCATTCCTGTGAAGTTTGGTCAAAATCCGATCAGTGGTTTAGGAGGAGATGTCGTTTAAAGAAATTGTTTACGCACGTACGCACGGACGCACGCACGACGGACAAAAAGTGATCCCAAAAGCTCACCTCGTCACTACGTGACGGTGAGCTAACAAGAGGGCCATGATGGCCCTGGATTGCTCACCTGATCCATAGAGTAACAAGTGGGCCCCGGGGAGGGCCATTATTGACCCCAGTGTTATAATGTGCATAATGTTGAGGGAGGTCTAAAGAGGTGAAGCTTCATACCAACTATCAACAAAGGCTACAATTTGAACAATCTTGGCAAAGGTCCACTAGATGAAGCAACACACCAAATATCAAAGACCTGGGCTTTGCGGTTTCAGAGAAGAAGACTTTTTAAAGATATTCCCTACATAAGCCTATGTAAAACCAAATGGCCCCGGGGCAGGGGCATTTTTGGCCTTAGGGCTATAATTTAAACAATCTTGATAGAGGTCCACTAGATGAAGCTTCACACCAAATAAGACCTGGGCCTTGCGGTGTCAGAGAAGAAAATTTTCAAAGATTCTTTCTATATAAGTCTATGTTAAACCAAAGGGCCCCGGCGGGGGCATTTGTGGCCAGAGGGCTATAATTTGAACCATCTTGGTAGAGGTCCACTAGAAGCTCCATACCAAATATCAAAGACATGGGCCTTGCAGTTTCAGAGAAGAAGATTTTTAAAGATTTCCCTATATAAGTCTATGTAAAACCAAAGGGTCTCGGAGGTGGGGGTGGCATTTTTGGCCCCAGGGCTTTAATTTGAACAATCTTGATAGAGGTCCACAAGATGAAATTTCACACAAAATATCAAAGACCTAGGCCTTGTGGTTTCATAGAAGAAGATTTTCCCTATATAAGTCTCTGTAAAACCAAAGGGTCACGAGGCGGGGGCATTTTTGATCTCAGGGCTATAATTTGAACAATCTTGGTAGAGGTCCACTAGCTGAAGCTTCATACCAAATATCAAAGACCTAGGCCTTGTGGTTTCAGAGAAGAAGATTTTTCAAGATTTTCCTATATAAGTCTATGGAAAACCAAAGGGCCCAGGAGCGGGAGCATTTTTGGCCCCAGGGATATAATTTGAACAATCTTGGTAGAGGTCCCCAAGATGAAGCTTCATACTAAATATCAAAGACCTGGGCTTTGCAGTTTCAGAGAAGAAGATTTTTAAAGATTTTACCTATATAAGCCTATGTAAAACCAAAGGGCCCCGGGGCGGGGGCATTGTTGGCCCCAGCACTATAATTTGAACAATCTTGGTAGGGGTACACTAGATGAAGCTTCATACCAAATAGTAAAGACCTGGGCCTTGCAGTTTCAGAGAAGAAGTTTTTTAAAGATTTTCCCTATATAAGCCCTTATAAAACCAAAGGGCCCCGGGGCGGGGGCATTTTTGGCCCCAGCACTATAATTCGAACAATCTTGGTAAAGGTCTACTAGATGAAGCTACATACCAAATATCAAAGATCATGGCCTTGCAGTTTCAGAGAAGAAGATTTTTAAAGATTTTCCCTATATAAGACCATGTAAAACCAAAGGGCCCCAGGGCGGGGGCATTTTTGGCCCCAGCACTATAATTTGAACAATCTTGGTAGGGTCCACTAGATGAAGCTACATACCAAATATCAAAGATCTGGGCCTTGTGGTTTCAGAGAAGAAGATTTTTAAAGATTTTCCCTATATAAGACCATGTGAAACCAAAGGGCCCCAGGGCGGGGGCATCTTTGGCCCAAGCACTTTAATTTGAACAATCTTGGTAGGGGTCCAATAGATGAAGCTTCATACCAAATATCAAAGACCTGGGCCTTGCGGTTTCAGAGAAGAAGATTTTTAAAGATTTTTCCTATATAAGCCCATGTAAAACCAAAGGGCCCCGGGGCGGGGGCATTTTTGGTCCCAGCACTATAATTTGAACAATCTTGGTAGGGGTCCACTATATGAAGCTTCATACCAAATATCAAAGACCTGGGCCTTGCAGTTTCAGAGAAGAAGATTTTTTAAGTTCTTGGCGAAAAAAATCTATTTTTGGCTCCTGTGACCTATATGTGCAACGGACCGGAACCATTTGAACAACTTTGAAAGGGGACCACCTAAGGATCATTCCTGTAAAGTTTGGTCAAAATCCGATCAGTGGTTTAGAAGGAGATGTCGTTTAAAGAAATTGTTTACGCACAGACGCACGACGGACAAAAAGTGATCCCAAAAGCTCCCCTCGTCACTATGTGACGGTGAGCTAAAAAAAAAAAAAAAAATCTATAAATGAGTGCAATCCATTTAATACCTTGGAGTGACAATCTCACACAACTTAAGAGCGAATACTCATATTAGCAACATGTGTACTAAGGCAAATAGTATGCTTAGTTTCCTTAGGCGAAATCTTCATCAGTGCCCTCAGATGTAAAAGAGGCAGCATATAAAGGTCTTGTTCGCCCAATCTTGGAATATGGTTGTTGTATCTGGGACCCCAGTGGAGTGGTCCTTAATGATGAAATTGAGAAAGTTCAGAATTGAGTTGCTAGATTTGTAACAGGCTATTAGTGAATTACTGTTTTGAAACTGGGAGCATGACTGGAATACTTGGAAAATTAAAATGGGAGTCTCTCAAGAAAAGGAGAAAAGACAATAGGCTAATTGTTACATGTGGGTTTATGGCGTCCCGCAAACCCCCATGCTGACAAGACAACCGAGCGTGATCTCTGACAGGTGTACGGGCAGCTGTGGGGTAAGGCACAAGAAAGATATCAAATGAATGACATGAATTATTTACAGTATCTATATACAACACTTACTAACACAAAACATCACAATTTGTTGCTTCTGTAGCCAACCCCCGACGTCCGCCCCGAAGGCAAAACAATGTTCTGTGCTCGGAATGGGTGACGTGAATGCCTACAGAAGCAAACAACAAAACAATAAAAAAAAAAAAAAAAAGATAAACACAAGACGCGACTGGCCAGTTTATAACTTAGGGTGAATCCCACTCTCGCGTGAATCTCCCTCTCGCGAACTAGTGTAAACTAGTCTGTCGACATTGTTGCCGACCACAGGTTGATATGTACTATTAAGGAATCGTGCACTAGCTTGATTCGCCTGAATCCCCTGCAGGTTATTTATTGGACCTCTTCCATTTGAATGGTCTCACATTCGTTCATATTGGTATGAGCTGTTTATGATGGTTCGCCCGCCCTTGCTGGACCCTAACCAACAGCATCGTACCAGTACCTGCTGTTATATGGCAGGGAGCAGCAGGTCACCACACATTGTTGTGCCTGCAAATTACGATAATTGGACTAAGATACAGTTCACAAAACATACATGCTATATCATGATCCCCCTCCCGGAGAAGTAAGAATATGTTCATGCATATACCGTTATTGCGCATGCGCCGACCAGACATACAGGCTGATTAGTGCATGCGACAAATAACCGTACAGCAGAACTCAACTTGACTGTGCATCAAATTATCAGCACCCAGCGCTTGACACAATAATACTCATAAGTTCATGTTTCCTTACTGAGCACTACAGAAATCAATTAATGCTCACAACTACTGAGCATAATACTCATCAAATTTGTGCTCAAGACATTATCACAAGTAAGAGGCAATTGAACAGACCACGCCTTTGCGCTACCTGGTCAGCCGCCAATTACAGGAAACATAACAATCTCTATAGATTTCATATCCTTCTCCGTGACACGGCTCACAAATATAGCTATTCACAAATTTATTACATTAACAACAGATAGATACTACAAACAGAAGATTTTCATCTATAATCCACAACATTTGTTAGTGTCTCATAAGGGCCAACACTGTTTGCCTTAAATTCTCTCTGTATTTGCTAGGCACCCCGTCACAACCGTCCCCGCGACGCCGATGACGCAGCTGACGTCATCCCCGCCGCTCAGGCCGTTATGACGTGTGGCGATCAAATACTCCCACTTATAATTATCACGTTCTTTATATGTACATACATGCACAAACCGAGTTATCAGACAAAAACGGCATCATTACAAAATGAACTTATAATTCTTCTTGAACAAAATTATTTCTACTCAACATGAACACGCTTGTAAAATAAAATTCATTACGGTTCATCATCACGGATAACCCGACAGGCTCTTGTAAGAGTTTGCCCTGATGATGAAGATATGGTTAAACCCGTCTTAAGTTTACGTCCCCTCTACACCTAATATCATATAGAGACGGGACCACGGTTTTCTAACCACAGCTAGTCAAAAGTCATGGATCAAACAAGTGATCTGGCGTTTATTAATTACATTCTACAAAAGGGGTCTAAAAGCCTAAATGAATCTAGAATGAGCAGGTGTCCAAACTTTACGTCTCACCAACATCTAGGGTCAGAATGAGACAGGACCTCACTTAGAAAGACTCATTCTACTACTGGAGAAGCCTGGGATCGATCCTGCGACCTCTAGCTGGCAAAGCTAGTAGCCTGATCACTACAGGCTTTAACAGTGAATTCAGAATAGGCTTCAGAAAGTTGGGGTATACTAGAAGTAAACCCCTCCAAAACCTACAAGCATGTTCATACAAAAATAATACTAAACATAGATTTAACATACCTTTCAATATACTTTCACTTTCCCGACACAATGTTGTGGATGTTCGTTACAACTTGACCTGCTGCTAAAGTGTTTGTTTTACTCAGGGTTTTTATATCTATGAATACTACCGGAAAATCATGCATACTCATATTAGCTTGCTAAAATCGTGGCGAGGTGGATATACCGTCCACAATTGAAGCTAGATAGCAAAAATCGAGTAGATAATGGATTTGCATTCAAATAGTATATTTCCCATAGGAAAAAATTATGAAACGACCCTATAAATCAATGCCATGACTCCTGTCAAAACGAACACCCACACAACATGTGACGGGAATGAAAATCATATATGGCACAATTTGGCGGTTGGCGATTTTTAGGCAAATTTTATAGAACTCAGCCTTATAGCGGCCCCCTGTATTGTAAAAACAGATCTCAACAAACCACTCATGCATACATCGTATGATATGTGCATGACTTGTGCATGGAGCAGCACATTTTGCCTACCATATTTCACCTAAAATATTTCACTCGCACCGCCCTACCATATACCTACTAAAATAATTTAGATGTGCATAAGCACCAGAGAGGTTTCCTATTCCATCTCGTAACACTAATCCTTTTATACAAAGGTCTAAAGGGTGCTGCCAGCATTCCAACAGTTGACCTTACTAACAAACACGTCTGAAGATGATCCTAAAGATGACCTTGTTCCCCCAGCTAGACACTGTAGAAATCACCTTTCGTTGGCGTTTCAGACCCTTACTGCAAGAACTGACATTTATAAAGAGTCGTTCTACCCTCACAAGACAATTGCCAACAAGACAGTTGCTCACAAGACAATTGCCGACAACCTTAATTGAAAATAGGACAATTGCTCACAACACTATTTTTTTTCATTACTTTATTTTTATTTTGAAAGTCTTTTATTTATATTTTCTATAGTTTATGGGAACCATTTCTTCCTGAAAGTATTTTGTAATAGTTAATCAGGTAAATTTCAACTAATTAGTGATAGCTAAAACATCAGTAGTTCGATGAAATGTTGGTCAACTATTCACTTAACTATAATCAGCAGTAGTCAGCTTAAATTATCAATATTATGTATTAAGCAGCTTGCTTTTGATTGATTGATTGATTGATTAGAGGTTTAACGTCCCCGTCAACACTATATATGTCATTTTGGAGACGTTGCTTCCAATTTTGTGGGATTTTCACCCGACATTGAGATGAAATGACATCTCAAGCACTGTCGCCCAATTAAACCAATAAGGTTTATAAGCATGGACGGTCCGACTTGCACTGCATTGCCTGAGCAGGCTTTGATCATCTAAGCGGTTTACCAGTACTCATGTGCGGTGGGTTTCAGCTCTGCGTGGAAGTATCATACAGCCCATCTATTTATTCAAGCCCCGATGAGCGGGGGCCATTAAGCAGCTTGATAGATTACTCATCATTAATCAAAATAAACCATTATTTATTTATTTATTAATTTTTTGTTTATCTATCTATATATCCTGCAGCACCCTCTCGCGAGGATTATGTGCAGCTGCGCGCGTCAGAAAAAGAAAAGTGTGATAGAAGAAAAAGTATTAGATTTTAGGAGAATTGAAAGTAAAAACAGTGTTAGTAAAGTAGAGATTAAAAGCAGATAAAAACAATGTTTCACGGTTCATGGCATTGGGTGATGGAGGGTGCATATGGTCGATCTGAAAGAATCCAGATCGGAGCACACAACAGCATGAGGGGGAAGGTGATTCCATTGTACCACAGCCATGGGGAAGAAACTGTATTTATAGTAACTGGCAGTAGTAGGGATTTGAATATAGTGCATAGTATGCATGTTTTTAGTAGTTCTGATTGGATGTCGGATGTATGTAGGGAGCGGAATCTCGACAAGACTATATACTATCTTGTAGAACAATAGGAGGCGAGCATCTGCCCGCCTCTGTTCCAATGATCTCCATTCCAGGGTATTAAGCATCTGGGTCACACTACTATATGAAGAGTAGTCATGTTTGACCCATCTAGCTGCTCTTCTTTGGACTTGCTCAACCTTGTTTATATTTGACTGGGTATATGGGCTCCACACAGGGGAGGCATACTCAAGCTGGGGCCTAACAAGGGTATTATAAGCTGTTTCACGTATGCCTTGATGTTTGGTGCGTATATTCCTACGTATGAAGCCCAGGGTCCGATTTGCTTTGGTGGTCACGTTATGAATGTGGGTGTTCCAAGTTAAATCACGGCTAAACTCAAGGCCCAGGTACTTGGCATGATCAGCCTCCTGGAGGACTTCACCGTGGAGAATGTAATTGTGTCTAATGGGTTCTTTAGAACGGGAAATGTGTAGGACCTGGCATTTACCCGGGTTAAATTCCATTTCCCAGTTCTTTTCCCAAGTTTCAAGCTTTTGGAGGTCCCTTTGCAATAAGGTACAGTCAGCATCACTGCGGACAGCCAAATATATTGCCGTGTCATCTGCAAAAAGTCTGACCTGTGAGTGGATCTGCTCTGGTAGGTCATTGATGTATAAAAGAAACAGGATCGGTCCCAGTACTGATCCTTGGGGAACCCCAGATGTGACCGGAATTTGGGATGAGGTTTCCCCCTCTAGGGCTACACGTTGAGTACGGCCAAAAAGGAAAGCTTTGATCCAGTTTAGGGTGTTTGAGGTTATGCCATGTTGGTGCAGTTTGTGGAGTAATTTAATATGGCTAACCTTATCGAATGCTTTACTAAAATCCAGGAGTATCAGGTCAGTCTGGTGACCTGCTGATAGATTTCGTGCAAGCTCATCAACAAGTTGGATGAGCTGTGTTTCGCAGGACCTCCTTTCCCTAAATCCATGTTGAAGATCATACAAGATGTTATGTTTGTCGAGATGCTTAGTAAGGTTGGATGCAACAATATGCTCCATTAACTTGCAGCAAATGCAAGTTAAGGAGATAGGCCTGTAATTTGCAGGGTCACTTTTGTCACCCTTTTTGAACAGGGGAGAAACAATGGCTGTCTTCCAATCCGAGGGGATTTGACCACTGGAAAGTGATTTCTGGAAAATGACCTGAAGCATGGGCGCTATTTGGTCTCTAAGGGATTTAAGGACTACTGGTTTAAGAGCATCTGGACCGGCGGCTTTGGTCGGGTTTAGGTTCGATAAGAGTTTAAGAATTCCTGCTGCTGATATGTTTATTGTAGGCATTTCCGGGAATTTGGGTAAGTATTCTTCCGGAACAGATTCTTTATTAATGGTGCCATTTGCCAATCCATTCTTGAGAGCATTGTCAGAAAGCTGACTTAAACTCAATGGTGATAGGGGTGTGAAGGAGGACTGAAATTGTCTGTTGAGAGTATTTGTCTTATCTAAATTGGTTGTGGAATATTTGCCAGTTACAGGATCTAATAATGGACCTATACCTTGGGTGTCTTGCTTGCAATTTTTTATGAAAGAGAAGAGTTTTTTTCGTGGAAAATTTGGCAGAACTAGCCTCAGAAGGTTCAGAGGCATTTTCAGGTTTATCATTTAAACCAAGGACATCAGCCAAGTAGTTGTCATAAGCCTGTTTTATTCTTGCTTTGACTAGATGTCGCATGTTTACAAAATGCTTCCTATCTTTGGGTCGTTTGGTAAATTTTTGCTTCTGATAAAGGGAGTCTCTTTTGCGAATTAAACGTTTTATACCTTGTGTGACCCAAGGAAGACTTTTTTTGGAGCCAAATTTCTTGCAGGGGACATACTTTTGGAGGCCAGTATTGATAGAAGTTTTAAAAGAGATCCAAAGTTCTTCTACTGGCTTTAAGGAAGCATTTGCCAGGAATTCAGTCTTGACCTCCTCCATGTAGGTCTTGAATCCTTCCCAATTTGCTTTCCTATACAAAAAACTGGACCTAGGTACCTGCCGCGATTCAGCGGGCTTGGTAAGGACTTCGGATATGACCATATCGTGGTCAGCTATGCCAGGGAACACCTGGATTTCCTTAACCAAGGTATAATTTGAGGTCAGAAATAGATCTAATACATTCCCCCCTCTAGTAGGCTGGGTAACAACTTGAACCAAGTTACAGTCATCAATCAATGAAATGAAATCTTCATAAAGTCTGGGGAAGTTACATCCAGGTTTGATTTCAGGGACAAAGTCATTGTTCCATGACAGTTTGGGGAAATTTAGGTCTCCAAGGACCCAAATATCACCATTTAGTGCCGTGGCCGAATCTAGAGAGCGCCTAAGTTCATCCAGACTGTACACATCATTTTCTTTGGGCCTGTAATAAGCAGCAATGTACAGTGATTTGCATCCTTCAAGTTCAACCTTAACCCATAATATTTCGCAGTCAGTGTGTAGCTGCCTCTGCTCAGTTGCAAGCATGGAATTGCGAATCAGTATAAACACACCACCGCCTTGAGTTTCTGAAGATCTGTCACGCCTAAATGGAGTATATCCTATAGACTGAGGAAAATACTCACTATCCAAATGATTTCCACGTAACCAAGATTCGGTGCCAACAACAATATCAGGATCATGATGCTCAAGTAATGCATGGAACTCAGCTTTCTTTTTCACAAGCGACTGACAATTTAAGTTCAACACTTTAACAGTGCTCTTAGTTAGGAGACGGCCAATCATGTTTGATGCACTTTTGACAGGTCTGATTTCTATGGTTGGGGAGGGTTCTTCGCTCAATACTGAAAAATGGTTTTCGGAAGTTACTGATGCAAAAGAGGTATTTGTACTATGAGAGAAGTTTGTTTCAAAACAATTCAGACATGTCCATGAGAAGGAAGTTTCAATAGAATACGTATCATAAGTGTCCTCACCTATGCCTTGGCATCTAATATGAAACCAAGAGCAACAATTATCACATTCAATGGCCATGTCATTGTCTAAAACCTCTACACCACAGCTCCCACAGGGGTACTCAGGGCCTGGGTTTAGTTCCACATCAGCTGAAAGTGACACAGTCAGCAGACAAAGATATGCTAAAGATGCTATTTTTGACGTTTTCATAGGTATTTTAGGAAGTTTACCCCACCTGTACCTCGCAAATAAGCTTCCAAAACAGCAGTTGCGATTCGGACTGAAGTTTTGTGCTGGAGCGTCAATAAACTTTAACTCTGAGTTGCCATCAGCCCCAAAGGCACTGTCGCCGATATTTGCGAACTGTGTGCTTACAGAGAGAAGCACCAGGATGCTAAATATTCCAAAAAACATACCTGTTTTCCATACACGAAAACTGGTTACAAAATGAAACTACTGTTTCCGGTTTTCAGCCAAGGTCAAGGTCGAGTCTGTGAGGCGAAGACTCGATCAATAAAACATCAATATTTGGTCAAACGGCGATTTCAATTCAAGTTTTATGAATGAAACTGCTCCTGAAATACAAAATCTTACCACTTCTACCAACAAAACTATACCATGAACCCTGTAAAATTGCTTTTACAATAAAGTTTTGAGTGAGTTTGAGAACGGAGGATAGATGTTAACGACGCATGCGCAACCTCTCCAAAGTTTTATAAAAAAAAACATTTGATTTCCTTAATCAATTAAATGTGAGCTATTCCTGGTGTATGAATGTCATTTGACGTGTCACCAGTAACACACTCCACGTCTAACTTGTCTAACTTGTTGGACTACAGGAGAAAGAAAGTGCATGTGTACGTCTAACTTGTTTCTTTTTTTTTTTCTCCTATTACTGCTACTCGTTCACATCTGAGCATTACGAGCAGGATTTCCTGGGTGGTAACCAGTACTTTTTTTTAATTATTTTTTTAAGCAATGTGGATGAAGTGCCTTGCTCAAGGACACTTTGGTTAGCGTGAGGTTCGAACCCGGAACCTCTCGATCACAAATCCGATGCGCTACCACTGCACCAAAGCGCTCCACCACCAAAGCACTCCACTTGTTGGACTACAGGAGCACGAAATCCTCGCGAGGGGATGATGCAGTATCGAAATGTAGCGTGTACCGGGCCGTCCACGAAGTCAAGCAACGCGGTCACCCATCCAGGTACTAACCGCTATCTCCATTGCTTAACTTCGTGAAAAAGCCAACCACTCTACCTGCGTCATTAAAAGAGCCGGCTCCTACAGAAAGGCTGTAGAAGTGGTATTTATTCATAACCGATACAATTGAAAGAAAGAAATGAAGGAGAAAAACTGGAAGCAACGTCTCCAAAATCACTGAAAATAAAGTGTTGATGGAGACGATTGTCACGATAGATAGGACGTAAGGGAAACCGGCAGAAACCTCAATTCAAACTAACAAACACGTCTGAAGACGATCCTGAAAACAATGATACCTGCAATTCTGTTCAGGTGAGATCCTCTGTTCAATAGTTAAAGTCAGATTCAAACATGTTTACACATTATGCAGCGTGTAAGCACACCTGTGTTGTGACAGTTGCTCCGAAACCAGGTTTCGGTCCTAAGTCGTTTCGGCCTGGGTCGTTTCGGCCTAAAGGGTAGGTATAATATGCGAAATCAAGTTGATTTCGCGAAATCAGCCCGATTAAGCGAAATCAACTCATAAAATCAACAGTTTTAAAAACAGGCAAATAATTTTGATTGCATATTATCTAGAATGTTATTATACATTTATGAGCCAAGTTTCATGAGAAAATTTGAATATTTAGTATGTATTTGATCGGAAATCGTATTCTGCTACTTGATTTCGCTGGCTACCATATTTCGGAAAATACCATAACCTTAGATTTCGCCGGCTACCATAAAAAGGGTGAAAAATGCGGAAAAATCTAAGGTTATGGTATTTTCAAAAAGTGGACGTTTGACAAAAGATCTATACCAATTCAGTATTGGACAGGCAAACTTGGAGTGTGTAAATCAGTATAAATATCTTGGAGTTAACATCTCTGCTAATGGTAAATTTTTGACAGCAGAAAAGGACTTGAGTTTGAAAGCCAGCAGGGCTTTATTTTCCATTAAGCAAAGTATATTTGACAATACTATCAAGCCATCTGCAGTTCTGCGTATTTTTGACTCGCTTGTTAAACCAATAGCTATATATAATAGTGAAATATGGGCAGGATATAAAACATGTTACAATAACAAATCTTTAGATGATATGTTTGAAATGTCATTCAAAGGCCATAATGAATTTGATAAAGTATTTACACGATTCTCCAAATATGTTTTAGGAGTTCATTCAAAGGCATCAAACTTTGCAGTGATAAGTGAACTGGGTCAGTTTCCTTTTATAATTTCTATTATTGCCAGTTGTATAAATTTTTGGTTACATACAATACAATCAAATAGTGATTCACTTATATCCAATGCATACTGGGAGCAGTGTAATAACACTCAACTGAAAAGCTTATGGCTATCTTTTATCAAAACTATACTCAATGATTTAGGATTTTCACACGTATGGGATAACCATTGTACATTTAATGTATCTGCTTTACTTACAAGCATTAAATTTAAGTTAAAAGAACGGTTTGTTTCATTTTGGAATAAAAGATTGAATTCAGAGGTTGGCATGGATAAGCTGAGGTCATATAAATTAATAAAGAAACATTTTACTTTTGAAAATTATTTAGATGTTTTACCCGACAGAAAACAGCGAAAAGCTTTAGCTTCTTTTAGAATAAGTGCACACAAACTCCAAATTGAGCGGGGCAGATATTCAGGTCAAAAAGTAGAGGACAGATTGTGTAACAATTGTCAGGTAGTTGAAGATGAAATTCATTTTTTGTGCGAATGCGCTAAGTACCAAACCTTGCGGAATAAATGGCTTCAGAGCACAGTTTTAACAAATAGTCATTCATTGTTGTCCAAAACAGAGTGTTTTATTACTTTTATGACATGTACAGATGATGCGGTTTTGAAATCTGTCGGACTGTTTGTTAGTGAATGTAATATTTCTTAGCATGACTCTTGTGTTCCAATGCCGTTTCCTGTTTTTTTTTTTTTTTTTTTTTTTTTTTTTTTTTTTTTTCCATATTATCATCAAATTGTTTCATGTTGTCGTGTTTATAGTATGCCATGTATGTTTTTGCTTGCCTTTAACCCTTATAGGGTATAGCTGTGCAGTAAATAAAATTCTATTCTTTTCTATTCTATTCTATTCATGTGCGAAATCAACTCATTTTAGCGAAATCGATGTATAAAATAAAAATTTCCCAAAACTGAATAAAACATATTTGTGCATATAATTAATAATGCTGTTAAACATTTATGAGGCAAGTTTAATGATGAAATTTGAATGTTTAGTAGCCTAAGTTGTTTGTGAGGAAAATCTATTCTGCCCCTTGTTTCGCTGGAAATCACATGTGCGAAATCAATTCATTTTAGCGAAATCAATGTACAAAATAAATATTTCCAAAACTGAATAAAAATGCATATTGTTAAGAAAATTGATAAACATTTTAGGTCCAAATTTCACGAGAAAGTATGAATATTTATTAGGAAAATATATTCTGTCACTTGATTTCGCTGATAAGCACATGTGCGAAATCAACTCCGAAATCAATGTGTAACAGCATTTGTTTTCCAAAAACGATTAAAAACTCGTTTTGCCTATTATTAAGAATGCTGGCAGTATACATTTATGGTCCAAGTTTCATCTGAAAATATTATAGTCTGGAATAAAAGACGCATATCAAAATATTGCTAATTGATTAGTCAAACGAAATCAAATAGCAGGTGAAATCAACAGACTTACTCCAATACTTGTTATCTGCTTTTTTTCATCATCGTCCTCATCACCATCATCATCATCATCTTCATCATTATCATCATCATCATCATCATCATCGTCGTTTTCGTCGTCCATGTCGTCGTCCTTTACCTCCTTAAGCAAACTGATCAGAGAAGCCTACGTGGTGTAGTGGTTACGCTACTCGCCTTGTAAACCAGGGATCGCAGGATCGATCCCGGGCTTCTCCAGACTTTCGGATGAGTCTTTAAACCGAGATCCCGTCTCCGTATGACCTTAGCTGTTGGTGGGACGTAAAACTGAAACACTCACTCACTCACTTAGCAAACTGATCAGACGCCGCATTCTGCATTCTGCAAAAACTAGAAAAATTATTTACAGCCCTGTAAGCCCCAGTTTTTCTTTATACAAATGGGGTTTGAGGGGATCGAAATTATATAGGCGTGTTTTGGTGATGTATCGCCCGGCCTTTCTAATGATATTTTCCTTTATCTCTGCTTCTTGTTTGTTTTGGTGATATAACGCCCGAAACAAAAGCTAGAACTCAACATCAATATTTTCCCATAAAACGGTGGCTCATAAATGTAGAACAACATTCTTAACCCTTTTTTGTATCAGATGGAATCTTCCTCACTATATATAACAGGAGTCCATTTCAAAATTTAGGGGTGTCAGGCTGTGTTTTCTTCTTCTTTTTTTTTGCAAACAGTGTAGGCCCTGATCAGGCGCCGCGTTCTGCTGCGGCGTCTGATCTGGACCTGCACTGTTTGCCAACTACCCCCATTAGGGGTTTCTGCTTCTGAATGGGTTAAAACGTTTTAGGTGGTTTTGGGGAAAAAAGTTATTTTATTATACATTGATTTCGCTAAAATGAGTAGATTTCGCACATGAGACTGCAAGAGAAATCCTGCGGCAGAATACATTTTCCTATCAAACACCTACTAAATGTTCAATTTCATCATGAAACTTGGCTCACAAATGATTAACAATATTTTTAATAATATGCACCCATATGTTTTATTCAGTTTTGGGAAAAAAGGTTTTTTTTTATACATTGATTTCGCTAAAATGAGTTGATTTCGCACATGCGATTGCCAGCGAAATCAAGTTGCAGAAAAGATTTTCCTCTCAAAAAAAACAAACAAAATATTCAAATTTCACAATAAAACTTGGCTCATAAATGATTAACAAATTCTTAATAATATGCACCAATATGTTTTATTCAGTTTTGGGAAAATTGTATTTTATACATTGATTTCGCTAAAATGAGTTGATTTCGCACATGTTATTACCTGCGAAATTAAGTGGCAGAATAGGATTTCCGATCAAATACATACTAAATATTCAAATTTTCTCATGAAACTTGGCTCATAAATGTATAATAACATTCTAGATAATATGCAATAACAATTTTTGGCCTGTTTTTAAAAATGTTGATTTTATGAGTTGATTTCGCTAAATCGGGCTGATTTCGCGAAATCAACTTGATTTCGCATATTATACCTACCGCTAAAATTGGGTCGGGTATAAAAGCCAAGGCCACGCCGGGCCGGGCCGGGCCGAGCCGACGAGCCAAAAAATGCCAATCCAAAAATTTTATATTTCGTCTCTTGGCACAATGAAGCTATATATTGTAGTCAGTTTGGTATAAAATTATTATGAATAACATATTTGATAACTGCACGAAGGTTCATCTCTCTACATTGTTTTATTTTCTTGTAATAACATTTTTTCCGAAATCGAGGGGTATAAAAGCCAAGGCCGGGGAAAATGGTAATATTTCTTAATTTCTTACCATTTTATCGGTTAAAGAAATTTATATCATGTGTACATAGAAAATATAATAAACATATCAAAATCACCTTAAATTATCTTATTTCTTATTTTCTAATGGTTTCTATTTTTAGATTAACTTTACTAAAGGAAACGACCGAAATATACCGAACTGGTAAAAAAGTATTGTTACTGCTAGCTGGAATCAAAGAAATATAAAAAAATATTTTTATATCTGCTAACGTGTATGTGTATATTAAAATGATAAAGAAAAAAATGGCTTTTTTTATTTTTCTTTAATTCCAGCTAGCAGTAAACAAAACTTTCTTCCCTTTCGGTCCTTTTCCGTCGTTTTCTTTAATAAAGTCAATCTAAAAATAGAAACAATTAAAAAGTAACAAAAATTGAAAATTTTAGGTAGTCTTATATATGTTTGTTATATTTTTCTATGGACAAGTGATGACAATAATCAATTCAAATATTTTCAAGACAAAAAAGAAGTACTTTTACCTGTAGATTTGCAAGAAATTAAGAAATATTATAATTTTCCCCGGCCCTGCCTTTTATACCCCTCGATTTCGGAAAACGGTTATTTCAAGAAAATGAAACAATGTAGAGAGATAAACCTCCGTGCAGTTATCAAATATGTTATTTATAATAATTTGATACCCAGCTGACCTAGATATATATCTTAATTATAACAAGAGACGAAATATAAAATCTTCGGCTCGGCATTTTTGGCCCGGTTGGCCTTGGCTTTTATACCCGACCCTAAAATTGGACTTGGGCCATTTCGGCCTATTTCGGTAGGTCGTTTCGGTCCGGGGTTCTATCTATCTGTTATACCTGTTATACCTGCGACCACACCCTTAAGTGCAGTCTAGGGGTTAAGCGACCGAGTCATTGAAACCCCATGTATTTCCTGTCGATGGCGTTCCTGAAGGTCGGGTATGAAACACCCTTCCCGATGCCGATCCGAAAACCCCCGATCCAAAATTTTCTATTTGCACTAATTCATTAATTAGAATAGATTTTAAACCTTTTTTGGGTTTATTTTATTACTTTTAAGTATTTTAATCATTATTTATGTATATTTTGTTTAAATGTGTCAAATTTGTGATTTTATCCTCTCTCAGGGGTATGAAAGACCCTGCCAATTTTTCGTAAAAATATTCCTCCAATTAAATAATAAACAATAACTAAATGATAAAATCAACATAACGGAATTGTTATATACTTTTTTTTCTAGAATAAAAGAGAACTTAAAAAGAGTTTCGGATGTGCTTTTGCATATTTTTATCCAAAGTTGATTTTATCATTAAGTCATTGTTTATTTTTGGAATTAGTGGCGGAAGAATATACAGCATTTTTACAAAAAAAATCGGCAGGGTCTTTCATACCCCTGAGAGAGGAATAATTTCGGATAAAATCACAAATTGGACTTATTTAAACTAACTATACATAAATAATGATTAAAATACTTAAAAGGAATAAAATAAACACAGAAAGTGTTTAAATTTTATTCTAATGAATGAATTAGGACAGATAGAAAATTTTAGATCGGGGATTTTCGGATCGGGATCGGGAGGGTGTTTTATACCCGCCCGTTCTTGAATCCGTTAACCGTATCACAAGAAATTACTGTTTTCGGCAGCCGATTCCAGGCGTTAACAACACGCTGAGTAAAGAAGTTGTGTCTTGTGTTGAGTCTCGAACGAGGTTTATTAAGCTGCAAAGAGTTTCCTCTTGTTGTAGATGAGTTAAGCGTGAACAGACTATTTCATGGAAAGCCTTCTTTTTCTTTAAGTATTTTGAAAGGTTCAATGAGATCACCTCGATGCCTTCGCAATTCTAATGTGAGATTTCATGATAAGGTAAATGTGACAGTTCAGTAATCAGCTCAGTAGCTCTATGCTGGCCTTGTTCAAGAAGCTCAATATCTTTGATCAAAGACGGATTCCATGCTTGAATACAATATTCCAATTTCGGTCTAACTAGGCACTTATATAATTTCAAAATGGTAACCTTGTCTCAGGATACAATATGGCGCTTAATCATACCTAAAGTCATATTTGCTTTCTTCACTGCACTAACACATTGTTTTGAAGGTTTCAAGTCATTTGAGATAATCACACCTAAATCAGTTTCTTCAGTAACAGGTTGTAAGATTACACCATTCACAGAATAAACATGTTGAATATTGTTATATCCGATATGGAGCACTTTGCATTTCTTCACGTTAAATACCATCTGCCAGTCTTTAGACCATTGACAAAGATTGTTAATATCTTGCTGAAGAGTTTCTATATCTCTAGTCGATGGTACAGAACAACTAGAGCTGTCAGTGAAACTGACTAGGGCCCCGGCAGCGCTATCAGAATTTTGTGGACGGACAGACGGACAGACAGACGGACGGACGGACAGAGTGATTACTATAGGGCACCCACACTTTCAGTGCGGGCCCTAATAAACTTTACAGTAATCAGCAAACTTCTGAATATGACTCCTTATAACTGTGTCAATGTCATTCACAAAGACGAGAAAAAGGGTCGGTCCCAGGACAGAGCCCTGGGGCACGCCCGATAAAACGTCTTGTAATCTAGAGTGCTCACCATTCAGTACAACCCTCTGTTTACGATTGTGTAACCATTCAGAAATCCATGCAGCTATACTGCCACATATATCATGCATCTCGATCTTATGCAAAAGCCTTTGATGGGGTACCTTATCAAAGGCTTTGCTAAAACCGAGATAAATGACATCCAGAGGTTTACCTTCGTCAATTGCTTTAGTCACATCTTCTAAAAATTGTATAAGCTAGTTAAGCAATACTTTCCTTTAGTAAAACCATGCTGTGATTGCAGCAATAATGTACGACTGGACAAATGAGTAACTTTACTGTCACGTAAAATAGATTCCAGGACCTTACAAACTTGTGAAGTGAGGCTAATAGGACGATAATTACCAGGATTGGATTTATCACCCTTCTTAAAGATGGGTGTAACGTTTGCGTATTTCCAGTCACTCGGTACTTGCTTCAGCTTTAGACTAAGATTGAAAATAATGCTTAAAGATTCCGCAATATAGTCACAAAAATCCAATAAGAAGGTTGATCCTAAATTGTCAGGTCCGGGTGATTTATTTCTTTTTAACTTTAGCAAGTATTTCTTGACAAGTTCAGGTGTGATATTTATGTCTGTTAGTGTCTCTTCATTACTCCTGTTAAACTTGACATTTGAGTCTTTCATGTTTTCAACATTTTCCCGAGTGAATGACGAAGCAAAGAAGCTATTCAGTTCTTCAGCCATAAACTTTGAGTCAGAACTCACTTCACCATCTTAGTCAAACCCCTCGCGGGGATATAGACTTTGATGCGCGTCAACCACCAAGAAGGTTAAAAGAGTAGAAAGAAAGACTGAAAAGAAATGTTAAAATAGATAAAAATAAAAATAATAAAAAAACAGGGCAAGAGTACTATTCACCATATTTGCCCCAGCTTGCACATTGTCAATATTGGATAAACAGGTAACCAGAACCCCCCTGACCTTGAGGTCACGGGGGGAGTGGGGTGTCTGGTTACCTGTTTTCCAACATTGCTAACAATCAGACTAGGAACCAGCAGATAATGCAAATAAGGTGAATTCAATATTAATCTGTCTTACAGCCAGACTGAACTCGGGGCCAGACAGGGAGACAACGTCAGGGGGGCAGGGCATTCCAGTGAACGATAGTTCTGGGGAAAAAAAAGAGTACTTGTGATAGTCAGTTTTCGTATGTATTTGCTGGAATGTCTGAGAATGAGAAGTACGCCTTTTTTTGGTGTTTTCTTTTTTCTGCTTGGGGCTTAGATTGTGGGTGCTCGTTGGAGTCGCCTCAGTGAGGCGGCTGTAACGAGTACCAGCAGTCTGTGCTTTTGGGAGGGATTAGGAGTAATATGTATGCCCCTGGCGCCCCATTTTCTACTAAGTGGGAGTGGGGTGTAGGGGCTCGGGATTGTATAGGCGTGTTTTGTAATGACTCCCCAGCTGAGCTCTTATTGTTTCCGCTTTCGGACAAGATCTCAATTTAAACTGGACCCAGTCCATTTTAAACTTCTTACGTTTCATCTAAGTCTTTATGTTTTTTAAATTGTGTGCACATTTATATGTATCTTAACATTCATTTATTTCAGCTATCTGTGATTATATATAGTTTTATCTTAAAATGCATGTTCCTGTGATATTTGTTACTTTACATTTGTTTGTCGAAATACAAGCCCTACTGGGCTTATGTTAAATATGTTGCTATATTCGACAAAAGATAAATCTTCTATGCCTATGTCTATATGTCTATGTCTATGCAGTATTCAAGTTGTGCTCTTACAAGAGTCTTATATGCTACTGATTTTAGTTGTTCAGAATGGACTTTGATGTTACGCCTTAGAAAGCCTAGTGTCTGGTTTGCTTTTTAGTGATGTTGTCTACTCTGACTATAGAAGATTTAACAGCCTCAGGGAGGTCATTAATGTATATTAAGAACAGAAGGGGGGGGGGGGCAAGAGAAGAGCCCTGAGTGACTCCAGAGGAAACAGAGATAGAACAGGAGGAGGATCCATTCACTACAACAGACTGAGGCCTGTTGTCAAGAAAACTCTTAATCCATTGCAGTGTTTGGCTCCGTATGCCATAGAAGTGAAACTTGTACAGTAATTTTTCATGACTGACCATGTCAAATGCCTTCGAGAAGCCAAGTAGTAGCTTTGTCATTTACTGCCTGGATGATGTCGTCAAGAAGCATAAGGAACTGAGTTTGACAGGAGCGTTATCCCTGAATCCATGCTGGAGGTCACAGAAGAGGTTATGTTGTGTGTGTGTGTGTGTGTGTGTGTGTGTGTGTGTGTGTGTGTGTGTGTGTGTGTGTGTGTGTGTGTGTGTGTGTGTGAATTCGGGTTTAACGTCGCTTTCAACAATTTTTCAGTCATATCACGACGGTGTCTGGTTGCGACAGGGAGCTCAATGCTCACTTTAATAGTGCTGCCTCACTGAAGTATCATGTCCTAGACACATTACATGATACCACACCCAGTCACATTATCCTGACACTGGGTCGACCAGTCCTAGCTTTACCCCGTAAATCTGAGTGCCAAGCGAGGAGCAGCTAGTACCATTTTTAACGACTTTGGTATGTCGCGGCCCGGGATCGAACCCGTGACCTCCCGTTCCCCGGAGCGGACGCTCTACCAACTGAGCTAGCGGGGCCGGTGTGTAAAGTGCTTGGTGATGCTTTTCAAGAGTTTTGCATAGAATACAGGTAAGGGAGATCGGGCGATAATTTGCTGGGTCTGACCTCGGGCCTTTCTTATAGATGGTTGCAACATTTGCAAGGTTGGCAAAATCGAAAAATATTCATATTTCCCTGAACGGCGGGAAATACAGGGAATTCCCGGGAAATACTGGGACATATATATTTACATAGGACTGCTTAATATACCCCAACTACCTAGCTATTTGAAAGCAAAATTATTATTTCAAGTTCATGACAAAAAACTGAAGGACAAGTAAAAATTACAACATTTACCTAAGTTTATATGCGCTTACTCATGAAGGACAAGTGAAATTTTGAAGAATTTCCAGCTCTTTTTATACTGAACAACTTGAAAGATCTATATTCCCTTGCCTTTATATAGAATGTATAAAATTTCTTTTCAAATGTGATTCTAAAATGTTAGTTTTTAACTTTCAGCTATTTCCCTTGACTTGTAAATACATGTAATTTTAATACTTAGGTGAGTACCTGTAGATAATTTAAGAAACCTTTTATGTTGTGTTCTTTTAATACCTGTCCCAAACAATTAAATTATCACACTTTTTAGCTAAGGAGTATGATTACATGACAAACTTGCAAACAAACCTTTTCTAGTATAAACATCCTAAACCCTTTTTGTACCAAATGGAATCTTCCACGTTATATATGGCAGGAGTCGATTTCGAAATTTAGGAGTGGCAGGTTGTTGTGTTTCTTCAAAATTTATTCGGGAAAAGGCTTAACTTTTTGCAAACAGTGTAGGCCCTGATCAGACGCCGCGTCCTGCGGCGTCTGATTTGGGCCTGCACTATTTGCCAAGGTACCCATTTAGGGGTTTCTGGTACCGAATGGGTTAAAATTCAAACATCCAAAGAGTTGTTATAAATCTCAAAAAAAAAAAAAATAAATAAAATAAATAAATAAATAAATAAATAAAATAAAATAAATTGAATCGTCTGGTTTAGTGTTACACTAAAGCATACAAAACATGTTGTCCCAATGGCAAACTCTCTTAAAGAATTATGTGATTCTGGTCTGGGTCTGCACTGTTTGCCCAGGCATGTCTGTCCCAAATATTGAAATCATTAAGGTATTTTATCTTCTTATGCATATGAGTGACTTTAAATAACTCTCTGCACCCTACATAACAACAGATCACTTTATATTTATGCTTGTGTTTTGTTGAGTGATTTGTTTGATTTGAGGGTTAACGTCCCCGTCAACACAGTATAGGTCATTTTGGAGACGTTGCTTCCAATTTTGTGGGACTTTTACCCGACACTGAGATGAAATGACTCCTCAAGCCCTGTCACCCAATGAAACCAATAGGGTTTATAATCATGGACGGTCCGCCTCGCACCCCGGTTCGTGGACAGGCTTAGATTCTCTAAGCGGTTTACCTATACTAGTGTGCGTACGGTTTCAGCTCTGCATTGAAGCATAGTGCAGCCCATTCATTTCTTCAAGCCCCAATGGGCGGGGGCGGTTGGCTGAGTGAAAGCAGACTTATGACATATATGTGCTGTATGGGGAGGCATATTGCAAAATAGCTAACTGTTCATTATTTCAATTAAATTACACAATAATTAATAGTGTTATTCTATGAAATAACTAAACAAAAAACATATTTCCCACTATTTCCCAGTATTTCCCACTTTTGCTGAAATTTGGAGCATTTCCCAGGTCGGTAATTACCGGTAAATACCAGTGGGAATTCCCACCACCGGTATTTACCGACCAACCTTGATGAATATTTGCCATTTTCCAGGTTTCAGGTAGGGAATGGGTCTCAAGTGATTTTTTGAACAGCTTGGTAATAATCGTGGCAAGTTCCTGATGTGCATTCTTATGGACAATAGGTTTTATTTGATAGGGTCCAGGAGCCTTATAGGGATATAGGTTTTTTTAGCAGTTTTTCCACTCCAGATATGGTGATGTCAATATCAGGCATGGGTACATGGGGACTAGGATTTTGTTGGACAGTCTCCATACCTGCATCAGCTAGTTCTTGAACTTTCATGCCTGCGAGTACTTCCAAAACAAAATAATATTAGCGATACAAACACTCAAAAGACAAACCATAACAAAAATAAACCGCGACAGAAGAATCGCCTTGGAACGGTCAGTGCAACGAATTCCACTGGGGATGGGGGTTGGGTGGGGCTTAAATCGATTTTACGTAGCCACAGTCCTCGCCCTTACATCCATTGCGATCTAGACAAATTATTTGTTCAGTCCGCACGAAGGCCTCCTATCTCATCAGTGCAACATCTCCGTGAACAACACTAACAAAAAAAAAATCAAAAAAAACACAGAGATGAAACAACGATGAGGACTCGAGCGCAAGAAACCACTGAAATGCTGGGGCAAAAGAAAACCAACTGTTAGACTCCGATGGGCCCGACCAGAGACAGAGCATCAGGCACCAACCGACATTACATAGAATTAGATTCTCTCTTATTCTCAGTAAGCCTTTATACTGGAACCGTCATTGAATCTGAGGCCTAACCCACCGGCGTGCAATTAAAGAGGGAAGCAAAGTTGTCAACCGTGATTGGGTTAACTACCATTCATGCAGTCTGTCGTATAACATTTATGTTGTACCCAATCTTTTTATATCGAAGATGATTTTACGAAATTGGGCGCTGAAGTCATTGCGGTTGTATATTTTTCTGAATTTATATACCATGTTACCATAAAATTCGAGTTCCGATAGACTTTGTTGCAGAAGAGATTTTAGTTCAATATTGAATTTTGAAATAAAATCAGTATGACGTCTATAAAATTTTGAAAAGGCTTTGCGTAGTTTATGGTACCGATAACCCTGATTAACAAGTTTAGCAATTAACAATTTTTTACGAGTGTTGAATAAAAATAAAAAATTGAAGTCAGATACATGGCTACACACTCTGGCAAATCGAATTAATTGCGAGATATAAACACCATAGGATGGCGCACGAGGAACATCACCATCCAAAAAAGGAAAATTTACAATCTCAAAAATCTTCGAGTATATCATAAAATTTGCAAGAAACAAACCATGTACAATTGACAGATGTAAACCCCAAAACGGGGCCTCGGTATCAGATGAATTTGCTTTATTTAACTGAAGTTCAGGGGGTAAATTTGACTGATCAAACCATTTAAATAGGTTTTTTGAATATTAAATAAATCATCCAAATATCTAGAGGTCGAGCTAAAACCTTTAATGACTCAGCAGAAAGGGACACCATGAAGTCTCCCTCATAACAAAACAAAATAGATCAGCCACAACGGGTGCGCAGTTAGTACCCATCGGAACACCCACAACTTTTCTAAATAACTTAGTACCAAATCTTATGAAAATATTGTCAAGTGGAAAGGTGAGAGCTTCACACACTTTCTGACATGACCATAAAGTATCATTTTAATGCTCTTCAGAAGTGAAAAAAAGCATTTCTTACATAACACGCAAGATAGAGGGAGTCTTCCCTATGAAAAGTCCATTCAATTGAATCATCAAGTTTTTCTTTTATAAGGTTATGAGGAAGTGTAGTGTAAATGGTGGAAAAATCATAAGTAGACAGACTTGAAGCACGAAAACGCCTGCATTTCAATTTATTTAAAACTTCATTAGAATTGTTTATAAACCAAAACAGATTTTCTACCTGATCTTTCAAAGACTTTGTTGCAATATTTTATCACATGTTTTTGATAGCAGTAAAACATGAAGTTAATAATATGGAGAGTTCAGTGGTGGAACAAGAGCTTGAATTTGCAATAAACCGTGCGTTGTATGGTCTTTTATGAAGTTTAGGTAACCAATATAAAATAGTGAGCTTGTCTTGGCCTTCAGTAACACAGACATCAAACTTGGTGGCTGAATGGTCATCAACTAAAGCCCTCTCTACAGCTAAAGGCTGCAATTCATAGGCCTTAGTACCACCAAGTTCTTGCTGAAGAGTGTTAACATAGTGAAGCCGTCAAACAACGACCACATTGTTAGCGGCCTTATCTGCTGGAGCCAAAACAAACTTGTTTTTTACTTCTTCTTTGTTATGAAATTCTTGAATACCTAGTTTAAGGTGACGTAAAGACATCTGAGGTTTAGGAGGTAATAAGTTCGTAATTTGAGAATAAAAAGAAATGCGTTTGTTCACTAGTTTCAGAATGCTAAGTTTCCATTCTTTAAGAGCTTTATACTCAACATACTCCCGTTTACACCACCGGTTACCGAATTCAACTAAGGCAGCAGCGATTTTATCTCTACACTTATAGAAATCAATTTTAGAAGGAAATTGATATTTCGGTCCTTTAGAAATTTTATTACGTACCATAGAATCAATAATTTTTAAATTGCCAGTAAAAATATGACCAGCAGCAGGATAGCAATACACTGAATTTTTACAAACACAGGTATCAGGAGTGTTAGTGTCAATATCAATATCAGAAACAAGTTTATTGAAATTAAAAATGATAGATCTAATAGGTTTATTGTATTTATTGGAAAGTATGGGTGTTTCAGTATTTTGAAAATAAGCAGGAATGGATGAAATCACCGAACTGTCCCGGAAGATACTAGGTAAATCTATAAGATCCAAACCCTTATTAATGACGGATACTTTCATGTAATGGCGATTGTGATTAATTTCAGAATCGATGAAAAGACGAAGAGCATGCTGAGTATAACTTCTAGTTAAAAGAGCAGTATCGTATGACTGATTAGATCTATCGTAGAATTTATTCGCCATTCGCCTCGGTGTCCAGAATCCGTAATACAGAAATGAGTAATGAACTTAGAAAAGCAAGCATTGAGTGGCGTCCATGATTCAATAATATTATGGAAAGTCACTTCAGTCTGGTATTGTTTCTTTCAAATGCACGTAATTTACGTTTATAATTGCCATTTTTTCTGGTGCCGTGCGATCTAGTTTTACGCTTTCGACAGTCCAGAAGCGAGAAAATATAAAAAAAAATCTGGCATTTTAGATTTAGTACCCTCATTATAAATGTTGTCATTAAAGCCCAGTGGAAAAGTTGTCTGTAATAATTCATTTTAATTCAGTTTCAGTTTGTGTTGGATAGCCAATTGGCTATTTTGTGGGAAAATAACTGTGCTTTTGGCTTTCCGCTATTGATGTTTCCATTAGGGTCTGTTGTTTCATGTTTGTGTTTCTTTCCCTTTGGTGTCTCTGATGGGAGCTGTGGGTTAATTGTATCGATTCCTGATCATGCATTGCCTTTACTTCTATTTTACTCATTCTACGATAGTGTTCGTTAAATTGTGTTTCTAACATGCGAATAGTTTGCCCGACGTACTGCATTTTACAATTTGCAGTACGTCAGGTTATCACATATATCTAATCCGTAGACTTACATGTCAAATCGGACATGTTAACTTCAGAAAAACGTCTACCGTTTACAGACACAGAAACGGTAGACGCAGTGCATAAATGTGAACAGAATCTGCACCTCTTAGCACTGTACTTAGAAATACTAGGATTCATTCCACTTCTTTTTATAGGATTGGTATATTTCCGAAAAATGGGCGATTTGAATGGAGATAATCTAACTCTTAGATTATTTTTAAATAAATTGGTACTGCCTGCTCCACTTAAATTAACGGAAGCGACAGAAAATAAATTTATGGGTCTCACCAATACCGACATAGCTTTAAAATTATTACTGGAATGGAGAATCCGTAGAAGAAGCAGAATGTAACCTAAGTTTAAATTTATTTGTGATACTCATTTGGGTTTAAACGGGCGATACCGTCAAAACTAAAGCGATATTCATACCGGTCATTGTGTTAAACAGTATACGAAAGAACGGTAAATCCTTCAAATAGAAGGCGACCATAACAAAAGCCCACAAAACAGCTGTGCCTATAGATATCAAACAAGCAATTGTTATACAACGAGGTATGAACATCGGTCCAATTAAGACCGTCAAGAGGTATCTAAAGGATGTCAAATTAAGGAACGATGAAAAGCAATTGTAAAAGCAATCCCTGAGAATTGGAAAAATAAGAGCATTACATGCATGTACGGGGAGACCATTTACAGCCACCACACGGCACAAACAAAATAGCTCTGATATGCAAAATAGAAGTGAAGGCAATAATCAGGAATCGATACAATTAATCCACAGCTCCCATCAGAGACACCAAAGGGAAAGAAATACAAACATGAAACAACAAACCCTAATGGAAACATTAATAGTGGAAAGCCAAAATGACAGTTACTTTCCCACAAAATGGTCAATTGGCTATCCAAAACAAAATAATATAAGCGATACAAACACTCAAAGACAAACCACAACAAAATAAACCGCGACTGAAGAACCGCCTTGCTTGGAATGGTCAGTGAAACGCATTCCACTGGGGGGGGGGGGGGCATAAATCGATTTTACGTGGCCACAATCCTCGCCCTTACACCGTCGCGATTTAGACAAACTATTTGTTCAGTCCGCATAAATGGCCTCTTAACTCATCAGTGCAACATCTCCATGAACACAAAAAATCAAACAACCACAGAGATGAAACAACGGTGAGGACTCGACAGCAAGAAACCACTGAAATGCTGCAGCAAAAGAAAACCAACAGTAAGACTCCGATGGGCCCGACCAGAGACAGAGCATCAGACACCAACCAACATTACATAGAATTAGATTCTCTCTAATTCTCAGCAAGCCTTTATACTGGAACCGTCATTGAATCTTAGGCCTGACCAACCGGCGTGCAGTTAAAGAGTGAAGCAAAGTTGTCAACCTTGATTGGGTTAACTACCATGCATGCAGTCTGTCGTATAACATTTATGTTGTACCCAATTTTTTATATCGAAGAATGATTTCACTAAATTGGGTGCAGAAGTCATTGCGGTTATGTATTTTTCTGAATTAATACACTAAGTCACCATAAAATTCGGGTTCCGATAGACCTTGTTGCAGAAGAGATTTAAGTCCAATATTGAATTTTGAAATTCAATCAGAATGGCGTCTATAAAATTTTGGAAAGGCTTTGCTTAGTTTATGGTACCGATAACCCTGATTAAGAAGTTTAGCAGTCAACAATTTAAATCGTTCATTCAAGCTTCGTCCGAAAATCATATCCCCTCCAAAACTAACAGGTCTTATCTTCAGTTCCTTGGCTCATACTAGAAATTAGAAGAAAGATTCAGAGGAGAAACAAGATTCATGCTAAGGCAAAAAAGCTGGGAAGTGGTTAACTCGGAGCAAAATTTGAAAACTTGAGACGAGAAATAAAAAATGACATAAAAATCAGCATGATCTGTATGTAAATAACTTCCCAGCAGGCACATGACGTAATTGTGACGTCATTTCGACGTCGGTACAACGTCATGACGTTTATACAACGTCACATCGACGTCGGTGCAACGTCATGACGTTGCACCGACGTTGATTTGACGTTGCCTTAGCGACTTGTGCCTGCTGGGTTGGTATGTGATGTAAAGGCAAATCCCAGAGACTTCTACAGATATATCAGTACCCAGAAGAATGACAAATGAAAGAGGCGGACTTTGAAAGGGCAGATGAATTAGTTGGTCAATTCAATGATGCGCCTAATAAAACTGAGTTAAAGAGGTTCTATTGGCTGGAAGATCGGCCCCTTTCGTGGAAAATATTGTTGTATTCTCGGCGGGGGTGATGAAGTAACTTATAGGCTTGAGTAGAAGTGAAACAAAGATCAGGAATAGATACAATTAACTTACCCCACCAATCAAAGGCACCAAAGGGAAAGAAACACAAACATCAAGCGACCAGACCACAATGGAAACCTCAACAAAGGAAGGCCATAAGGACAGTTACTTTCCCACAAAATGGCCATATGTCCATCCAAAATAAAAAGACACAAGTGATACACACAGTAAGTAACAAACAACAACATAAATAAATCACCACAGAAGAACCGCCTTGGAACGGTCAGTGGAAAGATTTCCACTGGGGGGCTTAAATCGATTTTACGTGGCCACAATCCTCGCCCTTACTTCCGTCGCGATTTAGACAAATAATTTGTTCAGCCAGCATGAAGGCCTCCTAACTCATCAGTGCAACATCTCAGTGAACACAAATAATCAAAGAACCACAGAGGTGAGACAACGGTGAGGACTCGACAGCAAGAAACCACTGAAATGCTGGAGCAAAAGAAAAAAAAACAGTAAGACTCCGATGGGCCCGACCAGAGACAGAGCATCAGACACCAACCAACATTACCTTAAATTAGATCTCTCTAATTCTCAATAAGCCTTTACGTTGGAACCGTCATAGAATCTGAGGCCTGACCCACCGGCGTGCAATTAAAGAGGGAAGCAAAGTTGCCAACCGTGATTGGGTTAACTGCAATGCATGCACCCTGTCATATAATATCCATATTGTACCCAATCTTTTTATATCGAAGAATGATTTTACGAAATTGGGTGCTAAAGTCATTGTGGTTATATATTTTTCTGAATTTATATACTAAGTCACCATTAAATTCGGGTTCCGATAGACCTTGTTGCAGAAGAAATTTAAGTCAATATTGAATTTTGAAATTAAATCAGAATGACGTCTATAAAATTTTGAAAAGGCTTTGCGTAGTTTATGGTACCGATAACCCTGATTAAGAAGTTTAGCCGTTAATAATTTATTACGAGTGTTGAAGTCAGTTACATGACTACACACTCTAGCAAATCGAATTAATTGCGAAATATAAACGCCATAAGATGGCGCACGAGGAACATCAACATCCAAAAAAGGAAAATTTACAATCTCAAAATCAAAGTCTATCATAAATTTTGCACGAAACAAACCCATCTACAATAGATAGATGTAAATCCAAAAACGGGGCCTCGGTATCAGAAGAATTTGCTTTATTTAACTGAAGTTCTGGGGGGTAATCTGACTGATCAAACCATCGAAATGGGTATATCAATATTTAATAAATCATCTAAATATCTAGAAGTGGAGCTAAACGCTTCAATGATTTCAGATTGGTTATCAATGGAAAGCGACAACATAAATTAAAATCAAAAATGAGTTCCTTAAAAGTCTCTTTCATAACAATACAAGAATAGATCAGCCACAAGAGGTGCGCAATTCTTACCCATCAGTATGCCCACAATTTGTCTAAATAACTTAGTACCGAATCTAATATAAATATTGTCAAGTAGAAAGGTGAGGGCATCACACACTTTCTGACATGACCAAAGTGTATAATTCTTATGCTCTTTAGAAGTGAAAAATACATTTCTGACATTACATGCAAGATAGAGATAATCTTCTCTGTAAAAAGTCAATTCAATTAAATCATTAAACTGTTCTTTTATAAGATTATGGGGAAGTGTAGTGTAAAGAGTGGAAAATCGTAAGTAGACAAATTTGAAGCACGAAAATGTCTGGATTTCAATTTATTTAAAGTAAAAGTAAAACCTCATTCGATTTTTTTATAGACCAAAACAGATTTCTTTCTGATCTTTCAAAGACTTTATCACAATAATTAATCACATGCGTTTTAATAGCAGTAAGTCAGGAAGTTAATAATTTAGAAAGTTCAGTGGTAGTGCAAGAGCTAGAATTTGCAATAAACCGTGCTTTGTAAGGTCTTTTATGAAGTTTTGGTAACCAGTACAGAGTAGGAAGCTTGTCTTGGCCTTCCGTGACACGCACTGCAAACTTAGTGGCTTAATGACAAATATGTTTATCTACTATAACTCTCTCTTCAGCTAAAGGCTGAAGTCATAGGCCTTAGTACCACCAAGCTCCTGCTTAAGCGTGTTAACATAGTGGAGCTGTCACACAACGACGACGTTGTTAGCGGCCTTGTCTGCAGGGGCCAAAACAAACTTCTTATGAAATTCTTGAATACCTAGTTTAAGATGACGTAAAGACGTCTTAGGCTTAGGAGGTAATAAGTTAGTATTTTGAGAATAGAAGAAATGCGTTTATTCACTAGTTTTAAAATGAAAAGTTTCCAGTCCTTAAGGGCTTTATGCTCAACATACTCTCGCTTACACCATCGATTACCAAATTCATTCAAGGAAGCAGCGATTTCATCTCTACATTAACTGAAATCAATTTAGAAGGAAACCGATAGTTCGGTCCTTTAGAAATAATGTTCCTTATCCTAGAATCCGGAATAACTTTCAAATTGCCAGTAATTACATGACCAGCAGCAGGATAGCAATACACTGAGTTTTTACAATCACATGAATCAGGAGTATTAGTATCAATATCAAGATCTGAAACAAGTTTATTGAAATTAAAAATGATAGATCTAACAGGTTTTTTATATTTATAGCAAATTATAGGTGTTTCAGTATTTTGAAAATAAGCAGGAATGGAAGAAAGCACCGAGCTCTCACGGAATAAACCCGTCTAAAGCTTTAGGACCTGATTAGCTTCATCCTAGAGTCCTGAAGGAAGTAGCAAATGAGTAAGGTTCAGTTTTTGCTCATCTTTTCCAACAATCTCTCGATACGGGTGAAGTCCCTAAAGAATGGCTCCTAGCAAACATCTGCCCACTTTTCAAAAAGGAGACAGGGCTCTTGCTCGTAATTATCGCCCGGTATCACCGACCTGTGTTCTATGTAAATTGCTTGAACACAGTCTGCTCAAACATCATGGCCCACTTGGAGGAACATAAACTTTTGTCAGACAGACAACATGCAATTAGGAAAAAGCATAGTTGCGAAACTCAGTTGAGCACGGTTATTACTGATTGAGCAAAAATCGAGGACAAGAGGGGTGGGGGGGGGGGGGGGGGACAGGTGGACACATTTATTCTGGACTTCGAAAAGGCTTTTGACACCCCGACTCATGAACTACTTTAATCCAAATTATTTGGTTATGGTATTGAGAGGGAAGACTCTAAAATGGATAGATTCCTTCCTTTGATACAGAAAACAGCGTGTTGTTGTTAATGGTGAATCTTCAGTATGGGTGCCAGTTTTATCTGGGGTCCCACAGGGGACTGTTCTTGGTCCGCTTCTATTCTCCATTTACATTAATGATATTTCCACTGACACTGACTCAGAAATAATACTGTTCGCAGATGACTGTGTTGGCTATCAGGACACTTCAATGAAACTTCAGCAGGATATAGATAGATTAGTATGTTGGGCACGAAAATGGGGCATGAGATGTCAGCCCGTTACAATATTATGCAGATAACAAGGAAGAGAACAAATAAAATTGTGGCTTCATACACCTTAGATAGAATGGTCCTCGAAAATGTGAATTGCATTAAATACCTTGGTGTGACAATCACACACGATTTGAGATGGAATACACACATTAACAACATGTGTACGAAGGCGAATAGAACACTTGGGTTCCTAAGGCGAAATGTTCATCAGTGTTCCCAGGATGTGAAAGAGACAGCATATAAGGGACTTGTTCGCCCAATCTTGGAATATGGTGGTTGCATCTGGGACCCAATTGGAGTGGTCCTAAACGTAGGAATTGAAAAAGTTCAGAATAGAGCTGCTAGATTTGTAACAAGCAATTACCCCCCCCCCCCCACACACACACACAGTGGAATTCGTTTCCGCTGACCGTTCCAAGGCGGTTCGTCTGTCGCGGTTTATTTTTGTTATGGTTTGTCTTTAGGTGTTTGTGTCGCTTGTGTTAATTTATTTTGGATAGCCTATTGGCCATTTAGTGGGGAAGTAACTGCCCTTTTGGCTTTCCGCTGTTGGTGTTTCTATTAGGTCTGTTGTTGCATGTTTGTGTTTCTTTTCCTTTGGTGTCTCTGATGGGAACTATGGGTTGATTGTATCGATTCCTGATCATTGCCTCCACTTCTATTTTGAAACTCGGAGCATGACTGGAATTCTAGGAAAATTAAGATGGGAGTCTCTCAAGAAAAGGAGAAGAGACAGTAGGCTCATACTCTTATACAAAGGTCTAAAAGGTGCTGCAAGCATTCCAACATATGGTCGTGTTCCCCCAGCTAGGCACTGTAGAAAGCACCATTCCGCATGGCGTTCAAACCCTTACTGCAAGAACTGACATTTATAAAGAATCGTTCTTCCCTCGAACCATTAGAGATTGGAATGCCCTTCCCGATTCGATTATTTCGACAGCTGAAGGTGCTGAGGATTGTGTAGCTAAATTTACCTCTTTGGTTAGAGCTAGGGACTAACTTTCCATATCATAGGTCCTGGTGTATGAATGACGTGTCACCAGTAACAATTCTGATTCTGATTCTGGTTTCAGCAGGATGCAACGTGTCCACTAACCGTAATACATGTATATATAATATTCAAAAAGAAGATGATTAGAAAACCTCATAAAAAATTATTAACGGGTGATTAACGTGTGATGATTTAATTTCCCACTTAAAAAGGCCAACGACCTAGTGTGAAATAAATAAATATATAACACTTCTGGTGGCATTGTTGAAGCAGATGGTTAATTCATGCGACGACTCTGATTAGATTGTACGCATGTGCGTAGAAGCCCCCGTGGTGTAGTGAATAAGCTACTCGCCTCGTCGTGGGTTCGATCCCGGCTTTCCCCAGACTTTCGGATGAGACTTCAAAACCGAAGTCCCGTCTCCGTATGACCTTAGCTGTTGGTGGGACGTAAACACGAACACACTCACTCACACTGCACGCTTGTGCAAGATGGTCTGAGTCTTTCCTGGTCGAACAACGACATGCACATTCGATTCACATGCGCGTCTAGTCATTATGGCAAAGTTATCGCTTTTTACCTGTGGCTGTAGATGGTTTGTGATAGCTCAAAGATTTTGTTGGTTTGGTGCAATTCTCAAAGATTATGATCAGACTGAACACAAACGCGCGATGGTCTAATTCTTCACATACAGACATGCACAATGTAAGATCATGATGCACATCCATGCATTCTATAAGGTTTTTTTTCTTGATAGCACTGCGACTGCAGAAGGCTCATGCGGTCTGCAGACACTGATGTGCAGGCTGATCAGTATTCGATAATATCACAATGGCATGCAGAGTTTCAGTACAGCATGCGAAACATACTGTGGGTAGCCCTAGCTGTGACTGCAGCCAGCTGTTGATCAATGGGATCAGCTTATTCCGCAGCTCTGCGTTCTCATGTTTATAACGCCTCGGCGAGGCTTATCAAAGGATAAATAAAAAAGATAGGCAAATATGCTCTAACTGTTTTATATGATCGGCCTGCGCCTGTCGTTGTGATACCAGCAAAGACTTAATAACCTGTACATCTATTCAATTTTATTAGGGTCTTCGCTGTTCAAAGGAGCTCTCTATGATTTCTACGCTATTTAAGTTCTTCAATACAGTTATTTCACTACATTTGAGGTACTGAAAAAAATCATATTTGCAAATAATTACCCAAACAGATTTTTCATCAGATGGTAGTCCACGTAAATCTAGGAATATGAAAGCAAAAGATTTTTATTCGAAAGTCACCATTTTAGTAATTTATTGCATTTTTTCTTGGTTTTGCAAAAAAAAAAAAAAAAAAAAAAAAAATGATATCTTAATCCACAGAACCACAACGTGTAAAATACTATCATAGAAATGTGGCTCAAGGTTGTCTTAAGGCACTGCAACAGAGGAATTTCAAGTAAAATACCTGAATAGTACTGAAAGTTAATGATTCCCAAAGATTAAATCAAAGTACTGAAAGTACTGAGGAAAGTTGATTTATGAGGTATATTCACCATGATAAAATGGTAGTGGTAGATTGAACAGTTCTCTAAGTATCTTTTTGACAAGGTTGAAAAAGGAGTTTAACCAGGTTCGACTAAGAAAAAAAATCCTGTTGCTTGTTATTGTCCTCGTGACAATCACTGACCATCTGACTGGCGCCGACACTGAACAAAATCCAGGTATTGCTTATTGATAGCACCCCTAAGATGTCAGAGCGGAACCTCAGAAGAAAATTCTGGACTGTGCTTTTTGTTTGTTTGTATGTTTGTTTGCTTGTTTTGAGGTTTAACATCCCCATCAACACTGACTAGGTCATTTAGAGACGTTGCTTCCAATTTTGTGAGACTTTTACCCAAAACTAAAATGAAATGACATAATTATCAAGCCTGTCGCGCAATGAAACCAAATAGGCTTGTGACATGGACGGTCCGATTCGCACCACTTTGCCTGGGCAGGCTTAGATCCTCTAAGCGGTTTACCAGTACTCATGTGCGGTCGATTTCAGCTCGGCGTGGAAGTATCTTGCAGACCGTCTATTTCTTCAAGCCCTGATGGTCGGGGGCGGTAGGACTGTGCTCGTGCATTTGGCCATCGGCAAACAGAACCTTCATAATCAGACGCCATATAATGCGGTGTCCGATCAGATCTAATGTACCTGCTTAAACGAACAGTCCGATTCTCAGTTCATGACTATTCTCCAAACTTACATTCAGAGACGATCGATCCACCAGTTCTCTCAGCCCTTTGATTAATTGTGTATTTACGCAAATACGCTAGTTATCTGGAGCACTGGACGGGAGTGAACTTTAAAACCTATTGCTTTCTTTCGGCGAGTCATGGGTCTCCAAAAATGAAGTGTACTTTGCTTTCGGAGACGTTACAGCAGAGCCCTTTAATTTCTACATTTTAAACAGTGGAGACGCTTCGACTTAGATTCGTCTTCCCAAGTGTCCATAAAACAAGTGCATATGCACCCAAAAATGCAAAGCTTCCTTTTATAACACTGAAGGATCTGATTCGAGGTCACAGAATGAGGTGTCTGATCAGTGGCTTCTGAATTTCCTTATTAACCAATATATGACAATGGAATCTTCCAACAAATAAGTTCGGAACTGGATTGTCAGATTTGTTTTCTTAAAGGTAGATTTTGCAAGAATATATGTTTTTTAGCAATCAATGCAGACTCAGATCAGACGCCAAGTTGTGCTGCGTCTGATCTGGGCTTACAATACTTACATGCCATAAAAAGTGACGCTAGTTATATATGGGCTAATGTCCAGTTCGGAAACCGAGGGGTGAAAGGGAAGGAACACCTGTGGAATCAAGCCCGCCTTGATATAAAAGGATACACCGAGTATCAAAGCTGGAAAAGTCCAGTTCGGCAACTGAGGGGTGAAGGGGAAGGAACACCTGTGGAATAAAGTCCGCCTTCAGCGCAAATGTTAAGAAATCAATGCGCTGGAAAAAGAAATGAGGCAAGTGCTTAATTTGGACTATTTTATGCAGCGAACGAACAGCGGAAGTGTAGTAACGCGGTCCAGTACCGGAAGTAGAAATGCAATGACATATAAACTTGATACAAGTATCAACTTTCAAAAATGAAATTATCTCACCTGGTACTATTTTTTAATTCAGTGTATGGTAGCCAAAAATGACCAGTTTTACAAATTTGGCAACAAGCTCATTGATTGGGCTGAGGTGTTGAAATCTCTTGCATTTAGCTTGCAAAATGATTGCCCCTCTTCGGTACTTTTAGTACTTCATTATATATATATTTCATTCATGCAATTTATAACAATTTATGCAATCAATGCACCAACGTTTCACTGTGTTATTGATTGTGTTTACAGGATAGGTGCTTTGATACAGGAATTAAATCAAAAACAAAAAGTTGAAATTAAGATAAAAACAGTTTATCCCCATATTTGAACTGAAGGACTGAAAGCAGCCTATTAAGCACCTGAAACTTTGTCCAAAAGGATTCTGATCACTGCCAAAAACTGCAATGGTATTGAAATGATGTTTACTCATTGATTTGTTACATTGGTTCACACGAGCCACCATAAACAAATAATTGGTTTTTGGACAGGTGAACTTCTGGACAACACAATGATTAATGATATGTGGTGTCACCTACTTACCAATATGTAGGCTGGTAAAAACTCATAGAAGTCCAATGCCGTTAATATATTTTGATGGAAAAGTTCCTAAATCTACTTTTTTCAACTAGTTTACTTGTAGATGGGCCGAACAACACAAACCGGACAATGTTACACGTAAAAACTAGTTCGGAAATGAATGCATACCTTTCATAAATTAACGATCATAAATTATGTTTTACCTGTTTTACCTGTTGTCGGCACCATTGTAGAGTAGAAGTGGAGGCAATGATCAGGAATCGATACAGTTAACCCACAGACACCAAAGGGAAAGAAGAAAAAAACATAAAACAACAGACCCTAATGGAAACGTCAATAGCGGACAGCCAAAAGGATAGTTACTTTTCCCCAAAATGGCTATAATGACTGCCCCCGCCCATCGGGGCTTGAAGAAATAGATGGGCTGCATGATGCTTCCACGCAGAGCTGAAACCGACCCGCACACGAGTACTGGTAAACCTCTAAGAGGATCTAAGCCTGCCCAGGCAAAGCGGTGCGAGTCGGCGCGTCCATGCTAATAAACCCTATTGGTTTCATTGGGCGGCAGGGCTTGAGAAGTCATTTCTTCTCAAGGTCGGGTAAAAGTCACACAAAATTGGAAGCAGCATCTCCAAAATGACCTTTCAGTGTTGACGGGACGTTAAACCTCAAATCAAACAAACAAAACTATCCAAAATTAAATAATCCAAGCGACACAAACACCCATAGACAAACCATAACAAAAGTAAACCGCGACAGAAGAACCGCCTTGGAACGGTCAGCGGAAACGAATTCCATTGGGGGGGGGGGGGGGCTTAAATCGATTTACGTGGCCACAATCCTCGCCCCCCTTACTTCCGTCGCGATTAAGACAAATAATTTGTTCAGTCCGCATGGAGGCCTCCTAACTCATCAGTGCAAAATCTCCGTGAACACAAAAATCAAACAACGACAGAGATGAAACAAAGGTGTGGACTCGACAGCAAGAAACCACTGAAATGTTGGTGCAAAAGAAAACCAACAGTTAGACTCCGATGGGCCCGACCAGAGACAGAGCATCAGGTACCAACCAACATAAGCCTTTACGCTGGAACCGCCATAGAATCTGAGGCCCGACCCACCGGCGTGCAATTAAAGAGGGAAGCAAAGTTGTCAACCGTGATTGTGTTAACTACCATGCATGCAGTCTGCCGTATAACATTTATGTTTCGACCAATCTTTTAATATATGGAAGAATGATTTCACGAAATTGGGTGCAGAAGTCATTGCGGTTATGTATTTTTCTGAATTAATATACTAAGTCACCATAAAATTCGGGTTCCGATAGACCTTGTTGCAGAAGAGATTTAAGTCCAATATTGAAATTTTGAAATTAAATCAGAATGACGTCTATAAAATTTTGAAAAGGCTTTTCGTAGTTTATGGTACCGATAACCCTGATTAAGAAGTTTAGCCGTCAATAATTTATTACGACTGTTGAAGTCAGTTACATGACTACACACTCTAGCAAATCGAATTAATTGCGAAATATAAACGTCATAGGATGGCACACGAGGAACATCACCATCCAAATAAGGAAAATTTACAATCTCAAAATCAAAAGTATCGCGTTCATCATAAATTTTGTAAGAAACAAACCCATCTACAATAGACAGATGTAAATCCAAAAACGGGGCCTCTGTATCAGAAGAATTTGCTTTATTCAACTTATGTTCTGGGGGGGGGGGGGGTGTAAATTTGATTGATCAAACCATCGAAATAGGTATAATCAATATTTAATAAATCATACAAACTTCTGGAAGTGGAGCTAAAAGCTTCAATGATTTCAGACTGGTTTTCAGAAGAAAGGGACATCATGAAATATAGAAGTGGAGGCAATGATCAAGAATCGATACAATCAACTTACAGCTTCCATCAGAGACACCAAAGGGAAAGAGACACAAACATGAAACAACAGACCTAATGGAAACATCGATAGCGGAAAGCCAAAAGGACAGTTACTTTCCCACAAAATGGCCAACAAAATATCCAAAATAAAATAATATAAGCGACAGAAACACCCAAAGACAAACCATAACAAAAATAAACCGCGACAGAAGAACCGCCTTGGAACGGTCAGCGGAAACGAATTCCACTGCGGCGGGGCTTCAATCGATTTTACGTGGCCAAAATCCTCGATCTTACTTCCGTCGCGATTTAGACAAATAATAATGAAGTCTCTCTCATAACAGAAAAAAACAGATCAGTCACAAGTGGTGCGCAATTAGTACCCATCGGAATACCCACAACTTGTCTAAATAACTTAGTACCAAATCTTATGTAACTATTGTCAAGTAGAAAGGTGAGAGCTTCACACACTTTCTGACATGACCATAAAGTGTAATTGTTATGCTCTTCAGAAGTGAAAACGGCATTCCTTACATAACATGCAAGGTACAGGGAGTCTTCCCCATGAAATGTCTATTCAATTAAGTCTCTCCGACTTCTTGAGGCGCATTTGGATATTGATCAAACCATCGAAATAGGTATAATCAATATTTAATAAATCATACAAACTTCTGGAAGTGGAGCTAAAAGCTTCAATGATTTCAGACTGGTTTTCAGAAGAAAGGGACATCATGAAATATAGAAGTGGAGGCAATGATCAAGAATCGATACAATCAACTTACAGCTTCCATCAGAGACACCAAAGGGAAAGAGACACAAACATGAAACAACAGACCTAATGGAAACATCGATAGCGGAAAGCCAAAAGGACAGTTACTTTCCCACAAAATGGCCAACAAAATATCCAAAATAAAATAATATAAGCGACAGAAACACCCAAAGACAAACCATAACAAAAATAAACCGCGACAGAAGAACCGCCTTGGAACGGTCAGCGGAAACGAATTCCACTGCGGCGGGGCTTCAATCGATTTTACGTGGCCACAATCCTCGCTCTTACTTCCGTCGCGATTTAGACAAATAATAATGAAGTCTCTCTCATAACAGAAAAAAAAAAACAGATCAGCCACAAGTGGTGCGCAATTAGTACCCATCGGAATACCCACAACTTGTCTAAATAACTTAGTACCAAATCTTATGTAACTATTGTCAAGTAGAAAGGTGAGAGCTTCACACACTTTCTGACATGACCATAAAGTGTAATTGTTATGCTCTTCAGAAGTGAAAAAGGCATTCCTTACATTACATGCAAGGTACAGGGAGTCTTCCCCATGAAATGTCCATTCAATTAAGTCTCTCCGACTTCTTGAGGCGCATTTGGATATTGTTCTTCAGATGGACCTGCCCGATAGCATGGAGCTTCAAACTTGGTAGGGTGATTTTTCCAATGATTATACAAGCGACTTTTAAACGTGCTGAGGGAGGGTGCTCCTACTACAGTTCCTGGTAAACTATTCCAGGAGATGATTCTCTGTTTGAGAAACTATTTGCACGTAAATTCAATCTTGTCCTTTGTTTTATATAGCTTAAAAGCATGGCCTCTAGTTGCTGTGTATTGGACTGAGGTGAATAACTTATCTCTTTCGATTCAGTCAATACCATTTAAATTTTTTGAATACTTGTATAAGATTAGCTCTTTCTCTTCTATATTCAAGTGTTGGTAAGCCTAATGTCCTTAAACGTTCTGGGTAGGACAGATTTCTACACGAAGCAGCCAGTTTCGTGGCTCTTCTCTGCACTTTTTCTAAAATAATTATATCCTTTTTATAACAGGGTCCCCAAACAGGTGTACAATACTCCAAATTTACTTTAGTATTTATATGTCTCTGAAATTTAATTTACTATCTACTATCACCCTAGATCTTTCTCTTTTTCTACCCTTTCAAGTTGCATACCTTGATTTCTAGATTGCATGGTATACCTTAAGTCTGTATCTTGTTTCCCGATATGAAGTTGGTGACATTTTTCAGTATTATAGAACATTTCCCAATCTTTGGCCCATTTCACTGCTCTGTCAAGATTTAGTTGGAAATTATGTTAGAAAGTACGTGAAATTAGTTGCAAGACCGTTTCAAGAATGAATACTATGTTTTAAATTAAAAACAATGGTGTACTATTGTTATTTTTGAGAAAATAGTTCCAATGCGTATGAATACGTTTTTGCTTGGCAAGATGGAAATCTTTTCAATTTGACAGCTACAATAATTTATTAGTGATAACAGGCTTCCAGGATGGGCGATGTCATTATGCTATATACAGGAAGAAGGCTACATAGCTGAAGTTTCATTATTGATGATGGGCAAAATAAAATGTGGAAGGCATAATTGATGAAATCTGAGCATTTCAGATTTACTGCAAAAAAGAAGATGGCAGCGTCCATGAAGAAAAAACATACCAATTTTTTTCTGGTTTTCAATTCAGTTAGGCTTTTTGATAGAATGTTTTGTCCGAGTCGTTAGTATTTGATGTGAATTATTGATCTGCAGCTGTTTTAGTAACTTTTAAAAAAGTCTAGAAAGCAGTTTCATTTTTTTCCTGGTAAAAGTGATAAATACAGAATTGCATTTATTTTCAAAGGCACAGGGATGTTGCTAATGCAAGAAAGTACTTGCTGTAATAACCGTTGGTACCGCAAAACCTTCTTCTTCTGGGTCAGGCATTTTAAAAGGAAATCAGGATAATATTTTGGGAAAAATTAACATGCAAATCTGACACCGATATTTTTCTTGTGCAAATGTATTGAGGCACTTAAAACAGAACGAGCTGAGATTGCAATAGCATAGGCTGAACTCTGGTATGCAATATACGTACATAATTAGAAATAAAGAAATGGCCGAAACGACCCGTCCGACCAAGGTAGTTACTAGCAGTTACCTCCCCTCGCTCGCCTACTTACCAGAACACTCCGACAACAAGTATTAGCTTTAACAAAAAGCTTGAGTCTACGCTCAGCACACACTAATTTGTGTAGTACCTGGACTGGAAAGTAAAACTGCAGAACTTATCGCGTGTATGTTGTATTAATGTGTCAGTCAATATGTATGTGTATAACAGTCACAGATTAAACAAATAAGAACTTCCAAACGTCTTTCCAATGTAAAATAAAAACAAAATTACCGCTCTTTCTCTATCAATCACATTTTTTGTACTACATGCCTGCATTTACGGTTTCTTTCATTTCGCATTCTAGGTTAACCTTTTCATTTCGCATTCAAGTTTAACCTTTCATTTCGCATTCTAGCTTGCCGCCTAACAAAAACATGGCAAAAATAAATAAATAAATAAATAAATAAATAATAATAATAATAATAATAAAATAATAATAATAATAATAAACTACATATGCTGTATTATGAGGGCAAAGTCAACAGAATTAACCACGATGTAAGCGTGAGAGCACTCATGTTTTGTTTGTTTGATTTCAGGTTTAACGTCCCCGTCAACACTGTAAAGGTCATTTTGGAGACGTTGCTTCCAATTTTGTGGGACTTTTATCCGACATTGAGGTGAAATGGCATCTCAAGCCCTGTCGCCCAATGAAACCAATAGGGTTTATAAGCATGGACTGTAAGACTCGTGTGCACCGCTTTGTCTGGTCAGGCTTAGATCTTCTAAGCGGTTTACCAGTACTCGTGTGCGGGTCGGATTCAGCTCTGCGTGGAAGCATCATGCAGTCCATATATTTCTTCAAGCCCCGATGGGCGGGGGCCTGAAAGCACTCATGCATGTACATGTGATAAACTTTAGGCAGCGTTCCGGTAATTACCGGGTTTTAATACTTGTGACAAATAACTATGATGACCAGTCAACAGGAATCATTCAACCAGTCGTGACTTTTTCTTTAAATGCTTCCGGAGCGAAAGTCATTGTCTACGCCCGTGGTTGTCTATGCCTACGGGCGTAGACAATATTAAGAATGACTTTTGCCCCGGAAGCTTTTACGAAAAGGTCATGACTAGGAGGGAGTTCGATGATGTACCAGCCCATGGTAGCGGAAGTCAAAATGTGCACGTTCTTCCCATGGTTTCCGTGTTCTTCCACCGGTGTGGTCGAACGACGTCTGGTAGATGTTTGGTTGACTGGTATCTATTTTTTTAAATAGAATATAAAAGAAGTCTGTGAAGCAGTCTAGACAAACAATGGGGTGCACACTAATGTCCGGAAATTGTCCGGTAAATGGGGGTTAGTGATGCGTTATCCCTAATATCATCACTTCGGCTGGTCAGAAATTAATAAAATAGGTATCATATAAAATTTTAAGCTCCATTCTAAAAGATTATTATTATTATTTTTTAACAATTTAGGGGTCATTTTTTTAAGTTAATTTGTCTGGGAATTTCCCAGCTTTAGTCTGGTTCGACCAGAGTGACGTTACGACTTTCCCGCCATGACCGCTACCAGACCGCTACCAGACTGAGTTCGATTAGAAGCCTCCGTGGTGCAGTGGTTACGCTATTCGCCTTGTAAACCAAGGATCGCAGGATCGATCCCGGGCTTCTCCAGACTTTCGGATGGGTCTTCAAACCGAGGTCCCGTCTCCTTATGACCTTAGCTGTTGGTGGGACGTGAAACTAAAACTCAGTCACTCACTGAGTTCGATCACACTTTGGTTAACCACGGGTTAACCACGGTACCTGATCGAACTACTTCTATGTGAAGGTGTTATTTTCTATAAGCTTGTCATTCGTGTTATTGTCTACGCATGTGGGTGTAGACTACCTAACGTTCACATTTGCTCCAGAAGCATTAAAGAAAAGGTCATTACTAGCTGAATGCTATATTCTATTGACTGGTCATCAGTGTTATTTGTTATAATGATAGAAACCAGGATTGACCGGAACACTTTCGTTAGCTTATCACACCCTCTTCGCATACAAAATAAACATGTTTTCTGGGTTCACATGATGTTGACTTCCCTCCGATGATACAGTACATCTATTTCTGTTTGTTTTCACAAAAAGAAGACAGATGCATCTCTTCTTTTGAGGTTTCGTTTCCTTGTACGAGTGGTTGTCAAAGTTAAAGACCGTAGTTTTGTTTATGTATGAAACTATAGTCAAGTTTTGTACTCCGTATTTACTCGCACACTTATACATGAACAGCATTGTCATCTTTGACTACACAAATTAATGTGTGCTAAGCGTAGACTCAAACTTTTTGTAAAAGCTAATACTTGTTATTAGATAGTCTACGCCCGTGTAGACTATCTTAAGAATGACTTTTGCTCCGGAAGCATTTAAGAAAAGGTCATGGCTAGTAAAATGTTAATTCCTATTAGCCCGTCATCCGTTTTATTGTTTTCGCCTGTGGGTGTAGACTACCTCAGGTTTTGTTTTTCTCCAGGAGCATTAAAGAAAAGGCCATTACTGGCTGAATGCTGTATTCTTTTGACTGGCAATCAGTGTTATTTGTTATAATGATTAAATGACCGGAACACTTCTGTAAGTTTATCTCACCCTCTTCGCACACTAAATAAACATGTTTTTGGGGTTCACATGGTGTTGACCTCTCTCCGATGATACAATACATCTATTTTTGTTTGTTTTCACTGAAAGAAGGCAGATGCATATGATCTACTGATTTTTCGTTTCCTTAGTAAGAGTAGTTGTCATTGTAAAAGATTGATAGTTTTGTTTATATATGAAACTGGAGTTAATCCAGTACATTTAGCCGGAAATGACCCTTGACCTACAACTAATTCCTTGAGAAAAATCCGAGGGGAAAGGGTATTTTTTTTTTGGGGGGGGGGGGCGGGTGCGGGAGGGTCATGGGTGAAAAAAAAATACGAAAAATGAAGAAAAATCACATAAACCAGGAGTGTTCGAGAGCGATTAATTAAGCTTGAGGCTTTCATCGCAATCGAACTAAAATAAATTAGTATAAACTAGATCTGCAGTCGATGGTTAACCATCGCAAATACCAGCTTTTTCTATTAATAACACTAATGACTATGTATTAGCTAGCCAAAACTACATGTAAGTTAAAAAAAGTTGCAAGAACATTCTAACTGATCAGCAAAGTTTCAGAAGTGTAACTCTTATAGTTTAGAAGATATGACAAAGTCATACTTTTTGACCTTTGACCTTGGGGTTATGTTGAGGTCCACCTAAAGTATCCCAATTTATTCTATATTCCAACAGCTATCCAATAAGCAAAGTTTCAGAAGTGTAACTCCAATAGTTTAGAAGATATGGCAAAGTCATACTTTTTGACCTTTGACCTTGGGGTCGAGGTCACACCAAAAGTAGCTCAACATATTCTATATTCCAAGGACCATCCAATAAGCAAAGTTTCAGAAGTGAAACTCCAATAGTTTAGGAGATATGGCAAATCATAATTTTTGACCTTTGACCTTGGGTCATGTTGAGGTCAAGGTCACACCAAAAGTATCCAAATTTATTGTATATTCAAAGGACCATCCAATAAGCAAAGTTTCAGAAGTGAAACTCCAATAGTTTAGGCATACGGGAAAAGTTCGGCCATATGAAATCAAGGGAAATCAAGGGAACGAACCTGTACTGGCAGTTTTTCCAGGTAGCTTCCAGAATTACGCTACTTCTTCTTCTTGTAGCTTAGTGTCCCCACGTTTATTTTGCGTGGCACCTTCACAGATTGTGAAGTGAATATTTATCACAAATTTAAATTCATTTCATTTGCACAGATAAACTTGTGGTCTTTAAAGTTTTCCTATCTTATGCTCTCTGGTACTTTCAGCACTTCCTAGTCAGTTTTCAGTAAACGAACGCGATTTAGGTGTAACTCGTGAATCAGTTCCCGGGAATGTAATTCCAGAAGTTCTGTTTGTCTGTTGGTAAACTCAAGCCTCTGAGTAACATGCGGGTGACTTGAATCCAGTAGAAGCTGTACACACAGTTCGGGAGTCTCTAGAACGTGGTCAATTTCTCTGGAATAGTTAAACAAAGTCCTAATTTTGAGAATGTACGGTACTCTTACATAATTTGATCTCTCACAGATGACAATGAAGTGTTCTCTATCCTCAGGTTGCTTATTACAGAGAGGACATTGTGGATTAACATTAAATTGATTAAACCTTGCCCTATTGGCCTGCAACGTATATGTTCCTGTTAGTAGCCTAGCCTTCGTTTCAGCCCTCGTGACATCAAAGATACTATTGTTTACGTATGCGTAAATTTGATGGACCTTGCCTACCTTTAAGGAGTCTGGGTTTAGGTATTTCAGAGAGGATTTACTAGCAATATCCTCCTTCCACAGGGTTTCCACGTGCAAGTGCACATTGGAGTTTACTAACTTTTTCCATTTCTCTTTCTTGGGAGTATTATTAAGTAACGTATATGCAGTTGGAAGGGAATAAATATCCAAGATTTTCCTAACGTTTGAGAAAAAACTTTTGTCATCGGGTGATTTGACAGCTAGTTGTCTGATTGCTATGTCATGCTCAATAGATTTGGGGTCACGAACAGCATTGCAGAACTGAGTCAGGATACACTTGTTAATACAGGCCTCAACAGGTAGAAGGCCAAGCAGGGCCAAAGCGGCAGAATTGGGGGTTTTTATGGGTAATCCCTGGAGCTGCTTGGCGGTTCTTATTTGAAAAGCATCTAAGGCTTTTAGATCTTTTTTCAGTAGATTTTGGGCTTCAAGGCCATAAATCAGTCTGGGAATAACATATTTCCGCCACATATCAGCCTTTATGCTCTGCTTGATGCCTGATTTGCCATGAAAGCCTGCACCCATTAGTGAGTATGCAGTCCCACGGCCTAGTGAAATTTTCTCATCAATATTTGGTTTACAATCTGCACTCCTGCAGACACCAAGATGTACTGTTTTTTCCACCACCGGGATTTCTTCGCCATACAAGGTTATGGTAGGGGTATCAGAAGCATCGTAGGCCACTATAACCGTTTTGGTCGGGTGAACAGTATAATGCTCCCGGTTAGCATATCCCTCAGAAGTGGACATCATTGGTTGGAGTTCACTCTTGGTCTCCGTCACGTAGCACAAATCATCAGCACATGTCACATGGGGGATGTTCACTGTCCCTATCTTCTTACCTGTAAATTTGTCTTCTATCTCCAAGAGAAGAGGATTATTGTATCTCTTATAGTGGGAGGCAGACAAGATACCACCTTGACGGACACCTTGCCTTATAATGAAGGGAGAAGAAAGGAACCCATCCCACTTGACACGTGCAGTCATATCGTTGTAGAGATCCTTCAGGAGAAGCCAATCATCACCGGCTATGCCGTCAAGATAGAGCTTGTGCAAGAGGAACCCATGATTTACGACATCGAAGGCCTTTTGGACATCTAGCGCAGCGATGTACATGGGTTTCTTTTCGTGTTTGGACTCATTGATGCATTCACTCAAGATGAGGGCAGCATTGATGGAAGAGGTTCTCTCTGTAAAGCCCTTTTGTAATTTTGACTGGGAATTTTGCAGTAATTGGTTATGGCGTTTGTTTAAAATATGTTCAAGGACCTTGAGAAGAATGGGAGTGACTGAGATACCCCTATAATTAGTGGGGTTAGTAGCATCGCCCTTTTTGTATACTGGAGTAAGTAGTCCCTCCTTCAAGATCTCTGGAACCTTCCTTGACCTGAAAATGTTATTTATTATACCCATCAAGGGGACTTCAATGTACTGCGAACACAGGGTAAAATGTTCACTTGTAAGACCAAAGGAGTCGGCTGCTTTGTTATTCTTTAAGCAAGTCAAAGCTTTCCGAATTTCAGTCATAGAGACTGGGAGAATAGGACGGTTTTGTAATTTGCAAATGTTTTCTATGTGAAGAAGGTCATTTTTAACACAACCAGTGTGCTCTTCATCCCAGTTTTTACTCTGTTTTGGTGTGGCCAGGGTTTTAAAATGTTTCGTCCATCCGTCACAAATTTCTTCGGGGGTCTCACAGAGAACACCGTCCACTTCCAGAGATGAGGTCTGAATACAGTTGGACTTTCTCTGGAGTCTAACTAAAGTGTGAAATGATTTGGTATTATTTTCACTGTCCATAATTGTACGTAGTTTTCTTTCTCTGTCTTTAGCATTTGTTTGGCGGATAGATTTCCTAAGCTTGGTCTTAGCATCACGCATGTTCTCATGGAGAGCAGGATTGTCCTGTTTACTAGGCATCCCAGCTATCTTCCAGTCTCCCCAAACTTTGCGAGACTGTCTAATGGCATTGGAGATCTGTACATTCCACTTCGGGGGTTTATTTGACGGCTTTTTTACTTTTTCAGCCACATATCCAGGGATGCTTTCCTCAGCAGCCGTTTTAAGTATATCAGTTAGGGCTCTTATTTGACATTGTATGTCATATGAACTAACTGTGTGCTTACTGGGAAAAGATTGCCGGACCTGTGAGCTCACAGATTCCGTGAACAAGATCTGATCACACTTGTGCCACTTTGGCTTAACTGGAATAGTCACACATTTACCCTGTTTAAGACAGTAGCTGACTTGCAGCTTCATGGAGAGCATAGTGTGATCAGACAAGTTTAGGGGGTGCCGGTCCTCCACTGTGGTAGGACACAAGATAATAGAGGCGTCACATTTGGTAAATATATAGTCTATCTCTGAAACGTCCTTCATGTTTTCATGAAAGAAGGTAGGCTTTCCATTCTGATGTGAAATTAAACCTGTAGACTGTAAGAAACGACAGAGTGCCTGATCTTGTTTGTTACCTTCTCGTTGAAGTAAGGAGGCATTGAGATCACCGCATACGAAGATGCTGTGTGAGTCTTGATAAGTGGAAATGATTTCATTTAATTGCGCAAGTACTGTGTCATACTCGTATGGGTCAGCAGCTAAAGAATTCCTGGCCACATACTTTCGTGAAGGCAGGTATGAACTTGACACCTGTTTTAAAGCAATTCGGCTATAGTCGGCAGTTTTCGATGAATATCGGTTGTGACCGTTAATCCTTGTCTCAGACAATTGCTTAAGGGTGTTACAGTGGCATATTTGTTTTAACTAAATATGATGATTTATTGGTCCATATATAATACGGATTAAATTGCTTTTCAAATATTATAGTATTGTAAGGGAAAGTGTTTGTTTTATGCTGCATTTATAAAATAACCTAATGCCACTTTTATTTATTTATTTTATTTATTTATTTTATTTTATTTATTTATTTTTTTTTTTGTGAAGTCGTTAGTTAACGAGTCGTTAAATTTTTTATCATTTTGTACAGCAAAAAAAAAAAAAAAAACAAAAAAAAAAAACAACTTCGAATAGGGTTTGCATCAGTATACCAGAAACACCTAAAGGGGTACCTTGGCAAACAGTGCAGGTCCAGATCAGATGCCACAGAACGCGGCGTCTGATCAGGGCCTGCACTGTTTGCTTAAAGTTCAGTCATTTTCCAAATAGATTTTGATGAAAACACAACCTGGCACCCCTAAATTTTGAAATGGAGTCCTGCTGTATATAATGTGGAAGATTCCATTTGGTACAAAAAGGGTTAACTTACGCTGCTTTGAACAACTTGGCCTTGATGATCAATGTGTATTAAGTAGAACGTAGTTGACTAAATGTTAAAGTTCTGATAGTTTTGAGACGGATTGACAAACGCTACTAAGTACAGTTGCTTTGCACTGCTGATTTCCACGTGCCTTTCACTGGTCTGTTTGAAACCCATCATTGAGACTGCTCTAACGAGTACCCACAATCTATGTCTTGGACCAGAAATAGCAAAATAATGTATGCCTCTGTTAATACAGAGCGTGTTTTTGAGGGGTTCTTCAAGGACTTGCTTTACGTGATGGGAAACGGCTATTTTAAGCCGCGCGTCAGAGAGCGAAAGCATGTGCAAGGTACTGGTTAACCGCTTACGTATAAGCCTGTCCAGGAAAAGAGTGGATAGGTAAACTGACCGGCTCAAAAATGACCTAAAATAGTGTTGACTGGACCGCTAAATTCCAATACAAACAAAAGCTCTGTTGGCCTCGTTAAGCAATAAAGGGGAACACAGTAAGCAAACTGTTTCATTTTTAATCATTTCATTTGACAACTAATCGGTTTTTAATCCGTTGAACCCATACTGGCATAACATCACTTAACCCTTTTTGTACCAAGTGGAATCTTCCTCCTATAGCAGGAGTCCATTTCAAAATTCAGGGGTGGCAAGTTGTATTTTCTTCAAAACCTATTTGGAAAATGGTTGAATTTTTGTAAAACAGTGTAGGCCCAGATCAGTCTGATCTTGGCCGACTGATCTGGGCCTGCACTGTTTGCCACGGTACCCGTTTAGGGGTTTCCAGTCTGAAATGGGTTAATCACTATTAGCAGTGAAATATTTGCATATCTGAAACACTCGTGAAAACTATGACGTTTTCAACGCACTCGTTAGAAAAGTTTCTTTTTTTTAGCACGAGTGAAAAGTTTTATGTTTTCAATACAATCGATGAAATTATATTTTTGGTATTTACCTTAAAAAAAAAGTAAAAACATACATTAGGTTAACAAGTCCGTGAAATGAACACCCCATAAACCCCACTTTGTATAGGGGAAAACTTGGGTTTACGGGGTATACACTATTTTGCGCTCATTGAAGCGGTTCTAACGAACACCCATAACCAATGTTTGCAGTATAGATAAGAAAATTATCACGGATTTTCATCAGAAAATAGCTATTTTGGAGATATAAAAAAAATGCACGTTGACGCGCGAGTGTGTTAATTCTTGCTCCAAAACATCGATTGTGGGTACTCGTTAGGACCGCTGTAAGAGATATATCTTGGAGAAGAAAATAGGATACTTGATAACTAGCGAATAAGATTATATGACAAGCCCCAGACCAACCTGGCATCTGCACAATCCGATCAGAGTGTTCATTGTGCGTTATATGGATATATTTCGTTATAATAGAAAGACTTGAATTGTGCTCAACCCTTTTTCTTTCTTTTTTTTTTGGGGGGGGGGGGGGGGGGGGCGGGGTTTGCTCAATTCTAATTAACAGAAGCTATGGGGTGAAAGGGAACGCGTTAACTGGACCGAGTCCATTAACTACAGAGAACGTTTGTCTAAAGATTACCTAACATAAGTTTGTCGATATCATGTCAACAATTAAGGCTTCCGGGCCATAAAGCGATTAGTTTGAATATACACACAGCGCGTGTCAACTGTTAAATTCTATGCATGTATTAATTGATGCCTATTAATCGAAACTTTGTTGAATACTGTTTAGCATTAAAATATATTTTGATTTGCAACCCTGACAACACATTACAAAACATGCCTGTATAACTACACAGTAAATTTTATTGCCGAAAAAGAGAAAATTTTAAGATGAAAAATTGTGAAATTTTCTGTTGCTCAAAATATAGACTTTGTAACGAGTACCCACAATCTATATACAGAGTAGAAATAAGAAACAAGGTTTACCTCTGTAAAACCCAGTTTTATTATATAAAAGTGGGGTTCAAGGGTTCAAAATTATATAGGCGTGTTTTCGTGATGATTATTTTTCTATGTGTAAATACATGCAATTTATCCCAGAAAATAGTATTTGAACCAGGGCACAACTCAAGGAGATGACGTCTATAAGCCACAAGGCTTACTGTCAGATCCTTTAGCCATATCGTATTATATATATATGTATTGTAAATGAATCAAATTTGAAATAAATACTGTTTAAACCAACCAGGGCACAGCACTCCCTACAATTTACGTGTGCCCAGCAAAGATCACATCGGCGTGCGCATCCTAGACTTCTCTTGCTGCATGAAGAAGCATTGGGTCTTTCGCACAACGTAGGCTCTGATCAGAAAAAGTACCTAAGGGTTTTAAGTAGTATTCCCACAACCGGCATGATTGGCAGTAATTAGCAACAATTGCCAATTAAGCATGTGTGTGAAGTACCTGAAAAAAAAAAAAAAAAAAAAAAAAAAAATCACCGAAATCAATATATTTTCGCTAGTAAAAAAAAAAATCAATATGTTTTTTTTTTTTTCTTTCTTCTACTTCTTTTGTAAACAATATGAAGTGTTTGTTAATAAGTCACATGCAGAAAAAATATATGAAACAAGAAAAAACAAAAAACAAATCAAAAACAGTAAATATATAGATAAGACGAAATAAAAATAAATTTATTTCAGCATTAAATGTCATTAACAAAAATGTTTTCAGCAGCTCACTTTGACATTCGTCTTGAACCAGCTAAAACCCGGAAATTTCCGATTTAATCCGATGATCGCGTAATATGAGAACCTATAGCTATAAATAGATACAATGAGGAAAGATGGCTAAAAGTACTGAAAATGGCAAGAAAACAACCTGAAAATGACCAACTTTGTTTTTATTTGATCTTCAATTATTTAATACTGTTGGAAAGAAAAATCATTTTTCTTCAAGAATCTAAAGTCACATTTTTAACAACGTATTTTATAATTTAATTATTACAGTATAAAAACAGACGCCCTCGAGAGTTTTTGCTAATTTTCTATTGAAGTAAACGAGAGGTTCACGAGACGAAGGGTCCTATTTTCATTTAAAAATTGACCAGTTTAAATTTTATTTAAAAATATAAAATTATAATCAAAATTAAGATCAAATTAAAAGATTGAATTTTTATAATTTTCAATCACATTTTCGCTATCTACCCTAGTATTTTTTCAATCATGTCTTAGATTCACATGCCCTATTAATTTCTATACACTTTGTCGCGCGGTTTAAATCGGACACAGGTAATAGGCGGATTACAATTGTCCCACGTGAGATATGGCAAAATCATACTTTTTGACCTCTGACCCTGGGGTCAAGGTCACACCAAAAGTAACCTGACATATTCTATATGCCAAGGACAATCCAATAAGCAAAGTTTCAAAAGTGTAACTCCAATAGTTTAGGAGATATGGCAAATCATAATTTTTGACCTTTGACATTGGGGTCATGTTGAGGTCCAGGTCACACCAAAAGTATCCAAATTTATTGTATATTCCAAGGGCCATCCAATAACCAAACTTTCAGAAGTGTAACTCTAATAGTTTAGAAGATATGGCAAAATCATACTTTTTGACCTTTGACCTTGGGGTCAAGGTCACACCAAAAGTAACCTGACATATTTTATATTCCAAGGACCATATAATAAGCAAAGTTTCAGAAGTGTAACTCCAATAGTTTAGGAGATATGGCAAATCATAATTTTTGACCTTTGACCTTGGGGTCATGTTGAGGTCAAGGTCACAAAAAAGTTGCCCACTGCCATCTACATTCCATGTACTATCCACATGCAAAGTTTCAAAAGTGTAACTTCAGTGGTTGCAGAGGAGATCCATTTACAAGAAACGTGACGGACGGACAGACGGACGTTCTTACAGATGGACATTTGTTGGGTACTACAGTGTTAATTTTCCCATTCAAAATTACCCAACAAGCGACAAAATACCCAACAGGCTACTGGCTACTTTTCTTGGACAACAACGGAATAAACGGCAAGTACCCAACTTATGTCTACCCAACATGTGCCCACGGATGCGCTCGGACAGACAGACGGACAGACGGACTGACGCCGGAGTGAACTGTGGGGTTTCCAGTCATTTCGTACCCAAGTCATTTCGTACCCTAGTCATTTCGTACCATTTTGGTCATTTCGTACCCGTTTCATTTTGCAATTTGGTCATTTCGTACCCACTTTGGTCATTTCGTACCCTATTTGGTCATTTCGTACCAACTTTTAATTTTTTTCTGGGAAAGGTTTTTGGTTATTTCGTACCCTCTTTAATCATTTCGTACCAACTTTTAATTTTTCTTGGAAACGTTTTTGGTTATTACGTACCCATTTTTTCAAACGTAGGTACCAAATGACTTTGGTATGATATGAATTGTTTTAAAGGTTTTCTGTAGGTCACCTGAGCCGAAGGTTCATGGGGAGCTGTTTTGATTGGTCACCGTCCGTCGGCGTCGTCCGTCCGTATGTCCTTTCACAATTTCTCTAAATGACATCTTCTCAACCACTGAAGAGATTTTAACGAAGCTTGGCAAAATAATCTGCGGATGGACCTCTCTAAAAGATGTTCAAAGAATTCCTTTCCATGCAAAACCCTGTTTGCCATGGCAACAAAAAGGGGTGAAACTAGAAAAAAACTTTAAAAAATCGTCTTGTCTTGAAACCAGACGTCCAATGTCTTTGATATTTGGTAGGACGCTCCATCTAGTGGACATCTACCAAGATTGTTCAAATTAGAGCCCTGGAGCAAAAGTTTGCACCACCACGGCCTCTCTAAAAGATGTTCAAAACATTCCATTCCATTCAAAACCCTGGTTGCCATGGCAACAAAAAAGGGGAAAACTAGAAAAAACTTTTAAAAATCTTGTCTTGAAACCAGAATGTCTTTGATATTTGGTTTGAAGCTTCATCTAGTGGACATCTACCAAGATTGTTAAAATTTGAGCCATGGGACAAAAAATGGCCCCGCCCCGTGGCCCAGGTGTTGTACATAGGTTTATAAAGGAAAACCTTTAAAAATCTTCATCTCTGAAACCAAAAGGCCCAGGTTAGCTTTAACGAATTTCAACAATCTTTGCTTGGAGCAGAAATATGAAAAATATCACAGGTTTTTATCGGAAAATTCTCTTTAATAAATAAGTAAAGAAGGAAAGAATAAATAAATAAATAAATAAATAAATAAATAGTTCCTTAGTATGTCGGTCCTTCCAAGATACGAAATGACCAAATGACTTGGGTGCGCATTGACTATTTTAAAGTCATTTCGTGACCGTTTTGGTAAATTCGTACCTTTTGGTCAATTTGTACCCAGGTACGAAATGACCAAAACGGTTACGAAATGACTTGGGTACGAAATGGTTGTTAGTGGGTACGAAATGACCAAAAAGCGGGTACGAAATGACCAAAATAGTACGAAATGACTAGGGTACGAAATGACTTGGGTACGAAATGACCGGTTACCAACTGTGGTACGTAAACAATATATCCGATTTTTCTTCGAAAAAGCGGGTATAACTAAAACTCCAGTAGGAGGGGGTTTCTATCGAGTACCCACAATCTATGTATTTGAGCAGACATTACGAAACGCGCCTATACAAAAACATTGTCATTTTTTCAGCCCAAAAATGGAATTTTAAGCTAAAGAAAATGGTTTTCTTATTTCGGCTCAAAACATAGATTGCGGAGCTCGATATAACCACCTGAACTTGGCGGTTCTACCGAGTACCCACAATCTATGTTTTTGAGCTGATATAAGAAATTTAATGTTTATCCCTGTAAACCACAGTTTTACTATTTAAAAGTGGGGTTCGACCCCACCCATCTTGGCTTGGAGTAATAGATTGGGTTGCATGATGCTTCCACACAGAACTGATACCGACCACACACGAATACTGTTAAACCGCTGAGAATGTCTAAGCCTGCCCAATAAAGTTGCTGCGAGTCAGCCTATCCGTGCATGTAAACCCTTTTGGATTCTTTGGGCGGCAGGTCATTTCATCTCAATGCCAGGTAAAAGTCCCACAGAATTGGAAGCAACGTCTCGTTTTCCTGATGAACAAGAAAAACATTATAATATTTCTGGGTGATCAAATCTTCCAATAGATTTGAATATGCGTGTTTTCGTAATGTTTTTTATGACCCCATATTGCTTCTGGTTCGTCCATTCGACCTTCCGTTACGCCTTTGATGCATAGCATAACGCAAGAACCGTGCATGCGAGAGTTTTGAAATTTCATAAATGGATTCTTCATGAAAAATTAGCTAACACTTACTTTATGACCCTTTCAAAAGTTATTGCTTTTTTATATAAAATCTTGTCAGCAAAATATCTAAAAATCTATTGGAGCTAGAGCCTTGTAAGTTGGTGAATAGGTTGGTGGTGATGAGTAGATGTCCTGATTAACTTTTGACTAAATTTCGAAAAATACTTGTGGCTAAAGGCCCTGTGTCACTTTGGGTACATTGTATGCATTGTGATGCATAGCATAACTTTAGTCCTTTGGTGCTAGGGTTTTGAAATTTCATATATGGATTCCTCATGGAAAATTAGCTGAAAGATATTTTTTCTCATCCGGATTTTGCCCCTTTAAAGGTTGTTTGAGTCAACCTTTGTGTTCAATCAGCTAAAAACAGTTATTGTGCGCCATTTTGGGAGACAAAATTTGAAAGTCAATTTCAAGGGGGGGGGGGGGGGGTATCCCTTTTCTTAGCATTATTTTTTCTGCCTGTTAAAAATTCAGCGGCCAATTTCTATTGCAGTAAGTAGATAGAACAGTGTTGCAATTGTTCTGATTGTGATTTTTGAGTGGTTGCTTCCACAAAGTCACACATAGCTATTAAAATCTTATGTGTGCAATGTTACCGGAATACGCACATATTTTATACGATAATTCATTTGATTCTGATGGCACAAATGTGCTTCCATAGATTAAAATTTTGTCATGAGACATTGACAAATGTATTTTCCGTCAAAAAAAAAGAAGAAAATGTTTATTTTTACAACTTGAACATAGATCTTGTTTATCAATAGCATACAAGGAAAATATAAATGGTATGTATTAAAAAATGGCGAGGTCTGCTGACAGCCGGCTGGCACCAGACTTTTAGGTCTAGTGATAGCCGGCTGTCACCAGAACCAAAAGTCTAGTGACAGCCGGCTGTCACCAGACGTAAAAGTCTGCTGACAGCCAGCAATAATATTTGTTCAATATGTAATACATTTGGATATCTTTTCACTTTTAATATTCTTTTTATGAGATACTATACTACTTCTGTTAGTGAAAATGGAAGTTAAAAAGTAATTACGGTATTAGAAAATAAATAATTTAGTTAATACATGTATTTCATGGGGAGGCCTGAGTGGGTGGGGTTTCCATATTAGTCTAGACCTGAAGGAATTAACTGGCGATCCATGTTTAACTAAACGTTGAGGCATATAACTGGTAAGGTTTGGAAATCTTGCTGCCAAACTATCATTATTTATGTGTGTGTGTGTGTGTGTGTGTGGGGGGGGGGGTGCTGTTTGATTTTGTGCACAATTAAGGGGGAGGGGGAGTTCTGTAAAAGCTCAGTCATGTTGTGCATAGTTAAGGGGACATCTTCTGTAAAAGCTCTGTGATTTTGTCTTTGTTATTTAATCTATAAATGTAGCTCCACTTTGAAAAGGGTGGCGTGGGGTATACTGATTTGCATCTGTCTTTCTATCCATTTGTTCATCCATCCATCCATGTATTACTAACTTTTCGTCAAAGATTGCTCAAGAACCATAACAAGAAGGCCACGATGGCCCTGGATCGCTCACCTGATCCATAGAGTAATAAGTGGGCCCCGGGGAGGGCCATTTTTGACACCAGGGCTATAATGTGCATAATGTTGAGGGAGGTCTAAAAAGGTGAAGGTTCATATCAAATATCAACATAGGCTATAGTTTGAACAATCTTTGCAAAGGTACAATAGATGAAGCTACACACCAAATATCAAAGACCTGGGCCTTGTGGTTTCAGAGAAGAAGATTTTTTTAAAGATATTTCCTACATACCTAAGCCTATGTAAAACCAAATGGCCCCGGGGAGGGGGTATTTTTGGCCTCAGGGCTATAATTTAAACAATCTTGATAGAGGTCTACTAGATGAAGCTTCACACCAAATATCCAAGACCTGGGCCTTGCTGTTTCAGAGAAGAAGATTTTTCAAAGATTATCTCTATATAAGTCTATGTAAAAGCAAAGGGCCCCGGGGCGGGGGCATTTGTGGCCCGAGGGCTATAATTTGAACAATATTGGTAGAGGTCCACTAGATGAAGCTCCATACCAAAATATGAACGACATGTGCCTTGCAGTTTAAGAGAAGATTTTTAAGTATTTCCCTATATAAGTCTATGTAAAACCAAAGGGTCTTTGGGTGGGGGCATTTTTGGCCACAGGGCTATAATTTGAACAACCTTGATAGAGGTCCACTAGATGAAATTTCACACCAAATATCAAAGACCTAGGCCTTGTGGTTTCACAGAAGAAAATATTTAAACATTTTCCCTATATAAGTCTATGTAAAACCAAAGGGCCCCGAGGCGGGGCCATTTTTGGTCTCAGGGCTATAATTTGAACAATCTTTGTAGAGGTCCACTAGATGAAGCTTCATACCAAATATCAAAGACCTAGGCCTTGTGGTTTCAGAGAAGAAGATTTTTCAACATTTTCCCGATAGAAGTCTATGTAAAACCAAAGGGCCCCGGAGCGGGGGCATTTTTTACCCCAGGGCTATAATTTGAACACTCTTGGTAGGGGTCTACAAGATGAAGCTTCATACCAAATATCAAAGACCTGGGACTTGCGGTTTCAGAGAAGAAGATTTTTAAAGCTTTTCCCTATATAAGCCTATGTAAAACCAAAGGGTCCCGGGACGGGGGCATTTTTCGCCCCAGCACTATAATTTGAACAATCTTGGTAGGGGTCCACTAGATGAAGCTTCATTCCAAATAGCAAAGACCTGGGCCTTGCGGTTTCAGAGAAGATTTTTTAAAGTTTTTTTCCCTATATAAGCCCATTTGAAACCAAAGGGCCCTGGGGCGGGGGCATTTTTGGCCCCAGCACTATAATTCGAACAATCTTGGTAGGGGTCCACTAGATGAAGCTTCTTACCAAATATCGAAGACCTGGGCCCTGCGGTTTTAGAAAAGAAGATGTTTCAAGATTTTCCCTATATAAGCCAATGTAAAACCAAAGGGCCCCGGGGCGGGGGCATTTTTGGCCCCAGCACTATAATTTGAACAATCTTGGTAGGGGTCCACTAGATGAAGCTTCATACCAAAAATCAAAGACCTGGGACTTGTGGTTTCAGAGAAGCAGATTTTTCAAGATTTTTCCTATATAAGACCATGTAAAACCAAAGGACCCCGGGACGGGGGCATTTTCGGTCCCAGCACTATAATTTGAACAATCTTGGTAGGGGTCCACTAGATGAAGCTTCATACCAAAAATCAAAGACCTGGGACATGTGGTTTCAGAGAAGCAGATTTTTCAAGATTTTTTCCTATATAAGACCATGTAAAACCAAAGGACCCCGGGACGGGGGCATTTTTGGTCCCAGCACTATAATTTGAACAATCTTGGTAGGGGTCCACTAGATGAAGCTTCATACCAAATATCAAAGACCTGGGCATTGTGGTTTCGGAGAAGATTGTTTAAGTTTTCGGTGAAAAAAATCTATTTTTTGGCTCCTGAGACCTAGATGTGCAACGGACCGGAACCATTTGAACAACTTTGAAAGGGGACCACCTAAGGATCATTCCTATGAAGTTTGGTCAAAATCCATCAGTGGGTTAGGAGGAGATGTCGTTTGAAGAAATTGTTTACGCACGGATGCATGCACACACGCACGACGGACGACGGCAAAAAGTGATCCCAAAAGCTCACCTCGTCACTGCGTGACGGTAAGCTAAAAACTAGAAACCTGCCATACTATGCAATCATGATGACTTGTATCGTGTTTGTTTGTTTGTATTGGAATTTAACGGCCCAGTCAACACTATTTAGGTCATTTTTAGCCGGTCAGTTTATCTATCCACACTTCCTGGACAGGCTTTTACGTTAGCGGTTCACCAGTACAGTGCACATTCTTTCGCCAGAACCTGACAACTGCCCTTCTTGAATGAGCGGAAGGGAGAGAATGGCCGTAGAAAAGATTTCATGATCAATGTCCATGAAATAATGCTGCCGACCCCGGCAGGTATCGAACCCGCGTCCTCTTGATAACCAGTCAGACACGCATACTTGTATAGTGTAAGAGCCAATAGGCGGTATCTGCTTATTTGTTCATATATTCTTCTTTCTCTGCATATTTAGGCCAGTGTCAAAGATTTATCAGCAACTGTTAAAGATAGAAGACTCAAATGCAATGATAATGACTTGTATTGTGTAATTTAAAGAGACAATGGGCGGTCTGGGCTTATTTGTTCTTCTGTTCTTTTATTCTTCTTTCTCTCCATATAGGCCCATGTTAAATGTGTCATCAAAGACTTCTTTGGAACTATTCACCATATTTGCATTATTTGCTGGCTCCCAGCTTGCACATTGTCAATATTGGAAAAACAGGTAACCAGACCCCCCTGACCTTTTAAGGTCAGGGGGGTCTGGTTACCTGTTTTTCCAACGCTAATAACCATCAGACTAGGAACCAACAGCTAATGCAAATAAGGTGAATTGAAACTAGAAGCCTCAAACTTTGTATGCATTGCAATAATGATGACTTATATCATGTAAGAGACAATTGGCATTCTTGGCTTATTTGTTCATTTGTTCTTGTTTTCTTCTTTCTCTCCCTATAGGCCAGTTTGGAATTTTTTGTCAAAGATTTCTCTAGAAGCTAGACCCCTCAAACCTGATATACTATGCAGTCAAAAGGGACAATGGCATTGTAGACTTATTTGTTCATCATTTCTTTCATTCTTTTTGTTCTCCTTATATAGGTCATTGTTAATTTTTTGGGCAAAGATTTATCATGAACTGTAAAAGCTAGAAGCCTCAAACTTGGTATACTGTGCAATGATGTTTACTTGTGTCGTGTAAGAGACAATGGTCTTTCTAGATGCTTATTTCTTAATCTGTTCTTTCATTCTTCTTTCTCTCCATTTAGGCCAATGTATTGTTAAATCTTTCGTCAAAGATTTCTCAGGAACTAAAAAAGCTAGAAGCTTCAAACATGATATGCAATGCCATTATGATGACTTATATTGTGTAAGAGATAATGGGCTTTCTCAGCTTATTTGTTCTTTCATTCTTCCTTCTCTCCATATAGGCCAATATTAAATTTTTCACCAAAGATTCCTCAGGAACTACAAAAGCTAGAAGCCTCAGACTTGGTGTGCAATGCAATAATGGTGGCTTTTATCATGTAATATTGGGACAATGTTTTTTTTTTTTTTTTTTTTTTTTTTTTTTTTTTTTGGCTTATCTGTTCACTTGTCCTTTCATTCTCCATTTCTCTCTATATACATGAACATGTAGGCAAATGTTAAGTTTTTTGTTAAAGATTTCTCAGGAACTATAAAAGCTAGTAGCCTCAGACTATGTATGCAATGCAATAATGATGACTTAGATCATGTACATGTATAGACAATAGGCTTTCTCAGCTTATTTGTTCATTTGTTCTTTCATTATTTTTGCTCTCCATTCAGGCTGATGTTATTTTTTTCAAAGATTTCTAAAATTTTCTGCCTCAAACTTGGTTTGCAATGTGATACTGATTAATATTGTTAAAGAGTCAATGGGCTTTCTCGGCTAATTTGTACTTCTTTGATCCTTCCTTCTTCCCATGTAGGTCAATGTTAAAATTTTGTCAAAGATTTCTCAGGAAATACTAAAGCTGGAAGCCTCAAACTTGGTATACAATGCAATAATGATTCTGTTTGTTTGATTTGAGGTTTAACGTCCCCTTCAACACTGTAAAAGGTCATTTTGGAGACGTTGCTTCCAATTTTGTGGGACTTTTATCCGACATTGAGATGAAATGACATCTCAAGTTCTCCCGCCCAATGAAACCAATAAGGTTTATCAGCATGGATGTGCCGACTCGCACTGTTTTGCCTGGACAGGCTTAGATCCTCTAAGCGGTTTACCAGTACTCATGTGCCGGTCGGTTTCAGCTCTGCGTGGAAGCATCATGCAGCCCATATATTTCTTCAAGCCCGATGGGCGGGGACCGGCTCTCGCTTGTTGCTCGAACAGTATGAAGTCATACACACGCATAATTTACTGGTGCAGAAAAACAACAGAACACTTTAAGACTGCATAAAAATAATTGTGTATGTCACATGATAGATGGAGTATGTTTTTTTGTTTGTTTGATTTGAGGTTTAACGTCCCCGTCAACACTGTATAGATTATTTTGGAGGCGTTGCTTCCAATTTTGTGGGACTTTTACCCGACATTGAGATGGAATGACATCTCAAGCCCTGCCATCCAATGAAACCAACAGGGTTTATATGCATTGGGGATCCGCCTCACACCACTTTTCTTGGGCAGACTTAGAACCTCAAAGCGACACACCAGTACTCGCGTGTGGTCGGTGTCAGCTCTGCGGGGAGGCATATCGAGCATAACACAACTCGCGGGAATACAGCACATACGCACCATTGGACATTCCTGTAAACCCAACTCTGTAAACCAGAGTCCACAGGGCGTACATATTATTTTTCTTATTTCTGCTCAAAGACATAGGTTGTTGGTACTCTTTAGAACCGCCTTGATGAGGCGGTTCTAAAAAGCACCCACAACCTATGTTTTGAGTATAAATAAGAAGTATATCACACATTTTCGTATTAAGCGTTTCCACATATCTATTTATAAAGCGTTTCCAAGAAAAAAAAGTTGCAGAACAAACAGATCATACTTTCACTTTCGTCCTTGACGTAACCCCATAGGTGCCAAAAATATTCCACCGTAAAAAGTCTGGAGTGGACAAATTCTTCGCATAGGGATGCCACTTTTTGTGGTAAGTTTTACAAAAACGCATGTGCGTTGAGCAAACAGTTTAGATCTTGATCAGATGCGGCGTCTGATCTGGGTCTGCATTATTTGCCTATGTCTCAAAAAGGGCCGCTAGGCACATATGGGTTAATTCCAATAATTGAAGGTCAATGTAAAAAGCAGGAATGCTTGATTCCAGTTTCCTATTTCCCGGTAGGATGGTGAAATTAACTGCCGTATTCGACGTAATAAGCGTTTGTTGTGACTCGAAACGAACCCTATGGTCTATGTGCTAAAATCTCATGAACTACCATTTTCAGTTCATTATGAAAACACGCTTATTCAAAAATATACAGAATTTTGCCACCCAAATGAAAATTGTCCGATAAAAAAAATCCGATTTTTTCATATTTCTTCTCTAAACATAGATTGTGGGTACTGGTTAGAACCGCCTCGATGACGCGGTTCTAACGACTACCCACTGTCTAGGGGTCAAAATTAGGCAGTCGTGTTTTTGTGATGTGAAAAAAATATTTTTTTTTTCAGGTCCAAATATATTGTCGGTGGTCGGTGTTCTGAACCCCCTAAACAAGGAAAATAATGTACCCCTGTACACCCAAATTTCTCTATATAAAGTTGGGTTCATATGGTTGTTCAGTACATATGGGGTAGCCTCAATGTACTTCTAGTGCCCGGTTACCTTAAAAACAAGATCATCGTTGTTCAGTACACGGACTTGTTGATGTAATGTTTTTTTCTTTTCTTAAGGATTTGTAAAAACAAACAAACAAACAACCCCCCCCCCCCCCCCCCCCCAAAAAAAAAATGCCTATAGATTACAAAAGTTAATTCTGTCACTTGAGTCACACTTCTCTCGGAGTCTCAAACTTTTCATGGTCACTCAGAATTTCCAGGACGAGTTTTTACGAAGAGAGTTTGACAGTTGAAATCAGTAAAACTGGTTTTGCAGAGGATAGTCTAACTAGCTGATAACTTATTGAGCAAAACAATTTTTCCGAGTTGTATTTCACGAAGTAAATCAATCATGTGTGCTTGTTTTGGGGTGGTCTCTATGAAAATGATATGTCATTTTTTCTTCATTTATATAGGAACATTATTAACCATTTTAAACCATTGCAGAACTTGTCTCGATCGTGCCTCGAACTCAGGCAGAAAGAGATCTCATATCCTACCAAAATGGTCAATTTTACAAAACATGTCATTGTTCATCTCTGAAATCAAATTGCGTGTCAAACGAGTAATTTAAAAGCTTAACATGGTTCTGTCTTTTCTGACAAATTTTCCACCAGCATAAAACTTGTGCGAGTGAGCAGCTCGCCACATTCAGCCTTCGCTGTTCATAGATGCCGATTTTTTTAACCATTAAAAATAGATGCGCACCGACGTTGCGGTTTCGCTCATCGCTGGGTCCGTGAATATGTTTCTACGTACATTGTCCTCCTTTCAATGGTTTAAGACGGACAGCTAACACTGAAACAGTTTCTGTAAAAGTCTTACTTGGAAAATCGTGCTTATCTAGAGCGACGACGTCGATGCAACGTCAAGACGGCATCGGCTTCGTGGGCATGACATGGGTCTTTTTCACAAAGGCGACCAGCACTGACTAGGCGACCCAGCGAGTACGCGCAGCCTTACCACATCCTTTTCTGCTCTCGGATATGTAGAAGATGCGTTTTAGTTGGCTACGCACATGCATTTGACAAAATGTATGATTATGAGGGAGGTGAGTGAGTGTTTCAGTTTTACGTCCCACCAACAGCTAAGGTCATACGGAGACGGGACCTCGGTTTAAAGACTCATCCGAAAGTCTGGAGAAGCCCGGGATCGAACCTGCGACCCCTGGTTTACAAGGCCAGTAGCGTAACCACTCGACCACGGAGGCTTCTATGAGGGAGGTAATACAGAGGAAATGATTAACTTTTTAAGCTGCAAAACCTGGCAAATCGAGTGAAAAAGAATGTAAAAATTTTCTTTTTACGAGTTGATAACTTTACTCGAAGATAAATTTGTAAAACAACACAAATGATTACATGCAGGTAAACTTCATCCAATTGCAGACGCCCATGCTTACGCCGACGGATGCCGGGGTGGGGGTATGGCAATAGCACCCCCTTACTTTCGAAAGGCGAGCAAAAATGGCGGATTTTCAACTTTACAAACTGGGGAAGCCTTCCTTTTAAAAGGAAACTTTATTTGATTTGAGGTATAACGCCCCCGTCTTTGTTGATTTTTTTCTGAGAGATGTTGTCTATGTAATAGGTTCCTTTGTTTGGAGCTCTGTGTTTTCATAGATAAGGCAACATAAAAAGGCAAACAAAGACTGAATAATAAAGAACATAGTATCGCTACATCTCAAACCAGCTGCTTCCAACTGCTTTGTAAACGTTTTAACCCTTATCTTGCTGAATATTCATTTAAGCAACACCCATTCCTGTCTATCAACCAATCAAATTACTTGATGTAATTTATTGCTACAAATTCATCAGCTGAATGCCAAACAGTGTAGATCCTGATCAGATGGCTTCTTCAGAAGCCATCTGATCTGGATCTACACTGTTTGCAAAGAAAGGGGTTGTCATGAACAGCAAGATAAGGGTTAAAACATAAGAATATGCAACTCACGAGAAACAAGGGCCTCTGCCTTGTACAATTAATATGAGTCATCAAATGTGGAAATAGAGTTTGGAAAGGGTGAGTTTCTCGGAGGGGAACAGCAAAGATTTAGGTGAGCCTGTGCATGCGCAGACATCTAGTGTTGACCCATCACGAAAACACGCCTAAATAATTTTGACCACCTCGAGCCCCACGTTTATATAGTAAAACTGGGGTTTGCAGGAGTAAACTTTATTTTTCTTATTTATGCTCTGAGATATAGATTGTTGGTACTCCTTAGAACCGCCTCATCGAGGCGGTTCTAACGAGTACTCACAATCGATATTTTGAGAAGAAATAAGAAAAATATCACAATTTTTCATCTGAAAATTTTTAATTTTTTTTTGGCGATAAATGTGTCATTGTATTTGTATAGGCGTGTTTTCGTAATGGTGTTGTAGATTAATGCAAGAAGCTTTGCATATATAGCCAAATCGGTTGCCTTATCTGGTCGCCATCACGAAAACACGCCTAAATACATGTAATTCTGACCCCCCACCCCCACGCCACCCCCCACCCACACACATACACTGAAATCACTCTTATATCGTAAATCTGGGGCTTAAAGGATACACATCTTATTTCTAAAATATAGATTGTGGGTACGCGTTAGAACCGACTCGATGATGTTTGTTTGTTTGTTTGTTTGAATTGGGGTTAACGTCCCCGTCAACACTATTTAGGTCATTTTGGAGACATTTCTTCCAATTTTGTGGTACTTTTACCCGACATTGAGGGGAAATGACTTCTCAAGCCCTGCCGCCCAATGAAACTAGAAGGCTTATATACATTGGAATATTTTATACGTATGTAGTAGACCAGATGGGGTCAGGCCAGTGCATGTGGGTTGCATAAGACACTGTTGCTTCCTACTAGCCACTTGTGATCTCCTCAGATTTACCAGATTAAACTTCGCGTTGTGTTTTATATTTATATATTTCTTGCCCCTCTGTTATGCCCAAAACAAAAGCATAGGCGGACGGACGGACGAACGCACAAACACTGAGACTCTGACAGACTACATAGAACACGGAAATTAAGCAATGTATTATTTTGTATACTGTTTGTCGTCTTGTCTATTGCTGGTATTTTGTTTGTTGCCTGTGTTTTGTCTAGTTCCTGTGTTTTTTGTATTGTATGCCCCTTACTGTCTTAAATCAAAAGTGTTGCTCCACGGGGACTTCATTCTCCACCATGATATACCAACAAGTCGCTATGCAAATTTTGAAGTAGATATAAACAGTCCTATCACTGCATCTTTGAAGGAAATATACTACCTTGTAGACAGTATATCATGATGATATTGTAGCCTATAGGATGCATATAGGACTGCATTATTGTCGGCATTTTAAATTCAAAGGCTTGTCTTATCTTTCTAATTTTGAACTTATAACGTTCCTGTCAATGTTACTAGCGATATGTGGCGATATTGAAACCAATCCAGGACCAGCATCAGATTTTCTTCCATCACTAACACCACGTGATATCTTACTTATCACGACACTGTTGCTGGTCTGCTCAGGAGACATTGAGCTGAATCCTGGCCCAACGGAAACGCAAAATGATACAAGTACCTTCTATGAAAACATAGATAATATAGAAGAATCATTTATATCGAATAATTTCTCTTTTGTACACTACAATATACAAAGCATTTTGAACAAAGTAGATTTAATCGGGACTGAGTTAAAAAATTTCGATATTATTTGTCTAACCGAAACCTGGCTGAACCCAGGAATTTCGGATGACCTCATTAGTATAGATGGATACAAACTTTATAGGCGTGATCGTGATGGGGATAGCCATGGAGGCATATGTGTTTACGCAAAAAGTAATGTTTATTCACGCCGTAGATCAGACCTTGAACTTCCGGATATAGAATGCATTTGGTTGGAAATCAACATCCATCATAGAAAAATCCTACTAGGTACGTTCTATAGACCACCCAATTCTCCTGCTGCAACCCTTTCATCCATCGAAGATTCAATCGGACTTGCTTTTGACACAAACATTAGTAATATTTTTATAACCGGCGATTTTAACCTCGACATCTTGAAGCAAGCATCGAATAAAAAAATACTTGATATATGCCAGCATTTCAATCTGGAGCAACTTATAACGGAGACAACGCATATAACGGAGAATTCATCATCTATCATAGACCTGATATTTACTTCTGATAAAAACGCAGTACTCTTAAGTGGGGTTGGTGATCCTTTTCTCGATCAAAATATCAGATATCATTGCCCAACATTTCTGGTTCTAAATTTTAAAAAACACATAACACCGCTGTCTTGCCGGCGTATTTTGCTCTTCGATCGTGGGGACTATCAGTCCTTTTCGCAAGAGGTTCTAAATACTAATTGGGACGAGCTAAAAGATGATGACGCAGATATATATGCCAAAAATGTAACTGATCAAATTTCAAATTTAACTTCTAAACATATCCCAAACAAAATGGTAAAAATTCGGAAGTCTGACCCACCATGGCTTACCAACGAAATAAAGAAAATGATCCGAAAACGCAAACGTTTATACAACAAATATAAGAAATCAAAAAGTCCTGTAGATCACGAAAATTATAAGCAATCAAGAAATAAAGTTATTGGAGAAATTCGTAAATCGAAGCAAGTACAAACAGATAAACTAGCAGATAAACTGAAGAATGAAGATCTTAAACAAAAAGATTGGTGGTCAACCTTAAAGCAATTCATAAAAACAGAACAATCCTCAACAATTCCTCCACTGAATAAAGATGATACTGTCTTTACTAAAGATGAAGATAAAGCAAACCTAATGAACGATTTCTTTTTACAACAAACTATACTAAATGATGCAAATGCCTCCTTACCATCTGATGTTCCTCAAGCCCAGAATCATTTAAATTTTGTCTCTACTACTCCAGCAGAGGTTGAATTAATGTTGAAGTCCCTGCAGCTAGGTAAAGCAGCAGGCCCAGACTCAATTAATAATCGTATTCTTAAGGAACTTGCCACTCCTCTATCCGTCCCACTAAGTGATCTTTTTAACTTCTCTCTTAGCAAGGGTAAAGTACCCAGCATGTGGAAAGAAGCTAATGTGACTCCTATCTTTAAAAAGGACGACCCTTCAATTATATCGAATTATAGACCGATTTCTCTGTTAAGCACTATATGCAAAGTCTTAGAAAAAATTGTTCACAAGCATCTTTTTAACTTTATTCGTGATCACGATATACTCACATCCCTCCAGTCAGGTTTCATCCCTGGAGATTCTACTGTCAACCAACTTGTCCACATCTACAACACATTTTGTAAAGCTCTTGACGAAGGTAAAGAAGTACGTGCTGTATTTTGTGATATAAGTAAAGCATTCGATAGAGTATGGCATAAAGGTCTTTTATACAAACTTGAGAGTATCGGCATTTCTGGTTCGCTTTTACAATGGTTTACAGACTACTTACATAATAGAAAACAGAGAGT